>OU383773.1:42302716-43552716 GCA_910950805.1 Acrocephalus scirpaceus scirpaceus | reverse complement strand
TGATCTATCTTCAGCCATGCAAAACCATCGTAAACTTCAAATGTGCATGGGACTTGAGCCCTGCAAAGTCTCCTGAGTTTATAAACACAAACCAAGAATTGCCCATTGTGTCAGTTGTTGCCCTAAAGCATGTTGGACTTAAAGTTTTTCCTTGGGAGATACTCTAAAGAAATTGGAATGAATTTCCCCATTAAACATACCCTGATTAAGTAGAATATGCTATATTTGAGCTTGCCATCCTGTGGTTTCAGCAGCTTACCCTCTTCTCTCCAGACTTCTCACTCCTGTCTGGAAAGGGCCTTTGGGCCATCCATGTGACTTCTCTTGAAATAGACCATTTCTGCTGTGAGCAGGTCGTTGTTGGGCCAGTCATAGCCTTGGTGTGACATATGACCAGGAAAGAAACCCCATTTGATGTGGAACACAGTTTAACCGTGGTCTATTTTAGGAGCTCGGAAACATTTGTTCCACAGAAATATATCCCTGTTCCAGTTACAATGAATCCTCAGCTAGACCATGCTGGGACACTTGAACAGGCAGTAAAAACAGGCTTGCTGGTTTTATTTAATATGATATTGCGGGTTGTGAATGACTGTGGGTGTTTAGGTCTGTGGTTAACTTAAGTGCCTGCTGTATGTTACAGCTACTCTTTTGTTTTCCCTACAGCAGATCTACAGAACTGGGCTAATGAAGTGTGCAGCCAAATAAAAGGAGCAAAGGTAAAGTCAAAGATGGTAGAATTTTCTCTTTGTTTTGTGTCTTCCTCATGGCATTCCTGACACCCCTTCTGAAGCAGACTCCATGGTAATCTTTGGCTAGAAAACAAATCTCAAGTTCCTCAAAAATTGCTTGCAGCTTTGGCTTCTTCAGTCTGGTTTTCTGTAAATGTGAGGCGTGTGAAATCACCATTCACAAATAGCTTCTGAACCTGCTCTCTGGTTTCAGCCAGTTTTAACAGAGATCAAGGTCTTGTGATTATTTAATATTTATGATGAGAAAGTTAAATCAGAACACCTGAGACTGCCTAGGAGAGAGCCTTTCTAAATCCTAAGTGCAGGAGAAGCTTCAGCTGAGTTTGCCTCTTGTTACATACCAGAGTGCTCCCAGGGAAGAAACCTGGATTTGGGTCATGCCAAAAATGCCAGGCATGCAAGGCATTAAACCCAGAGCCCTCAGCTAAAGAAACTGTTTGACTCCTTAGTTCTAGGGAGGAACAAATCCTGCTTGTGCATTCCAGTATGAAATAAATAAGAGGTTTTGCTCTGGAGGAACACCAACCCCATGCTTGAAACAGATGGTGGCACTGGTTCAAGTTCATGTGCACAGCCTGCTTAACACTGTGGATGTGGACTGTGGTGTCCCAGGTGTCCCACCACCCCTTCTAGGACCTGTGATGAGCTTAGCTGTTGAAAGACTCATATTTGCTTAGAAGAAAAACCAAACATACCAAAAAAAACCCACCTTTCTGAGCAGGCAGTTCCTCTTTTGTCTCGTAAGTCTTCATGCAGCCTCCTGTCTTGGCAGCAGCTCAGATCCTCTGGGACAGAGGAGTGAATCAACAGCCATTAGTGGCTGGCAGCACTTACACTCTCCTTTCTATCCTGGAAGATCTGAACAGATGCTAGAAATTAAAGGTATCAGTTCCCAAACACCCATCTTTAAAGCACAACTTGTACAAACTGAAGAAAACCCCTGAAGTATTTCCTAACCCTTTTTTTGGAGCTGCTACCGAAAATGTAGCTGTACTTGTCAGGTACTGTGACAACAGGATGTCACGGGCCTTTGTATTTGTTGTCATAACCTTTCAGGTTAATACAACCTTGCTTGTGTTTTCTTCTATCTTGTCTCAGAACTTCTGAATCAACCTGGGTTCTTTCTTCAGTCATTGCTGATATTAAAAATTCAGCCCCTAGTAAGGCCTTCACAGATCAATAGCCCTTCAGACACATGGGAGTGTTTCCAAAGCCTAATAAGAAGTTAGATGGGTCTTACTAATGGTCCATAAGGAACAGCAGAATCCAGCCACTCTTCTAGGTTTATTACCTCTTCTTAACTGTCCTCAAAAAAACCCTAGGAATAGTTGTCTCACAAGATTAAATGTTATTGCTCCCCAGGCCACCAGATTTCATTCTGAACACCTGCTGAGCCCAGCATCACCAGTCACAATTTCACAGCAGAGTAGAATTACACATCAAGACTCAAACACAGCAGCCCTGCTCAACCTCAGCAGCTCCACACAGAGGAAGGACCATGATCTGCCTTTTCCTTCTTTGAAAAATAACTTCATGTTGATCTGTTTGTTAAAAGACATTTTTACTTTTCATTTCTTTCAGGAACCTCCCAGAGATGCATTTGTTACTGTGAACATCACAAATGCTGCTGTCCCCCAGACCTCTGAAGACACATGTCTCCTGGTCCCCTCGGGCTCTCCTGTCTCTGGAAACTCGTGCTGCACCTCTGGTCACACTCCTTGCAGGAATGAGGGCCCCAGCACAGAGCCTTGTGAGGCAGCAGAGTTTCCTGTGGTGACTGAGACTGATGATTACCAATTCCCACCTGTTCCCACGGAAGATGAATACATGGATAAGGATCTCCATAACACTGATTATTTATCTTTACTGAGGCAGACTGCCAGTAAAACCGTGTCATCATTTTCAGAACCAATGGAGGCAGGGGAGAATGACAGCTTGAACCAATACTTTTCAGGTATTGGGAGCACAGAGGATTTATCAGTCTCTCAAGGCTTTCACCCTCCCTCCAACACAGAAGGGGCACACATTGCCACGGACCAACTTCTACAGAAATCTTGCCAACGTGCCCACAGTTGCCTGAAGGAAACAGGCAACAAAGACACAGATCATTTTGCAACAGACTGTGACTCAGAGAAGATCTGTGTGAGGTGTGGCATTTTGTACAGAGAATCTCCCCAAAAGTGTGGCAAACCCTGTTGTTCTGTGGCTGACAGCACCTCCACCTCCCCAGAAACTGGTTCCTGTGCCCAGTGCACCTGTGGTTTGAATTTTCTCTCTGCTGGTCAGAGCACTCTAGCAAATGATCTTGGTATGGAAGATGCACCTTCAGATAGTACCAACATGAAGTACCAGAACACAAACAGAGGCACTTCAGGGACACACAGAAGCACTTCAGGAACAAACAGCAGCAATTCAGATCTCCCTCCAGCATCTGGTAAGCCCATTAGGCTTCACCCATACACAGTTGTATAGGATTGTTCTCTTTGCTAGCCCAGTAGTATTCAGAGGATCTGATTTAGGAGAAGAAAATTATGCTTTTTCACTTGCCCTGAAGCTAGTCTGAAAAAAAAATCTGAAATTGTAAGGCCATTTGGTTTGTATTGAATTCTGCAAGATGAATGAGCCCAGCAAGGTACCATTGTTCCACCCCGACCTAACCAGCAATGCAGAACCCATCTTCTGGCTATCACTGCAGAGGCCAGGCAGTTCTGTTAGCAGGTGTTTGTATTGGAGAAAATTAGAAAGAGCACAGTATAGGGACCTAGAGGCTGAGCTAAGGAAGGATGCATAATGCTCAGGCAGACACTTTCATTCAGCAGTGTGCACACATATCTTTTGCCGTTAGATTTAAGTCCAGCTACATTTATACAGTGGTCAGTGAAACTCCAGCTGGAGCTGTGAACTGGTGTCTTCAGCTGGGTCTAAGAGATATCTACAATTTTCTGCTTATGGCTCTTTCTCTTTGTTTTTATTTGCTGGGATATAAGCATTCACATAAAATAGTTTCATACAGACACTGTTTTTGCATACACATATGCTTTGTCCCCTAAACAACTCTGAAACACTGATTAGTTCACTAATTGTCTACCCGTTTATTAATTGAGTAAATATATCAAAATAGTCAAATGAAAACGGGAAAAAACAACTGAAGCAAAACCAGCAGAAGGGAAGTTATGCGCCCTCTCTAGATGAAACCTTCCTTCCCCAGACTTTTTTTCAGTATAAAAGTCTGCAATCTGCCTGTCATATGTTGTTAGTCATTTTAGATTATAATCTCATAAACTTGGATGCTCTATTTTTATTTGTATCAGTGCACTGCCAAGCATAATGAGACCTTAGTGTTGAATGGGACATCCAAGTATTACCGTAATACCCACAGCAGTTGTAAACTGTTGCCCTTCTTAAAAACCATGTCGTGCCTTAAAATTTCTTATGGAGACATTCTTGTCAGTCTGCCAAAGCCCCAAAACAACACACTTGAAGGCCCTTCCTCTCTCAGCACGCATTCCATGTGGGAATCTGAAAGTGTGTAGCATTCATCTTCTGAAGAACAGAAACTTTCTGCTGCTTCAGTTTCCTGAAAGCTTGATGCAGTTTCACTGTTTGGTCTATACAAAATGCAGCAGGAGTAAAGAGAACACAGATTACTTTTTTTGTTGTTGTTGGACTCTTGAGGTACAACTGAAAGTCAAGTTATATTTGGTAATGCTTTTCTTTCTAAATATGACACAAAGAAAAAATATTAAGGAACAATAGAGCAAACGGGAGAGCTTGGATATAAGCGCTGTGCAAGCAAGTGCCATCTTAGATCTGCTGCACAATTCTTTATATGGGATTTTAATTGTGTCTGTGCCTTTGGATATGTACAGGCTATAGTGCCATCTGTTGAAACCCAAGCACAGATACCGTGTTCCTAATTTGCCAGTTTTTATGCATGACTACAGGAAGATACTGACAGAGCTGTGGGCAGTATCAGAGCGTGGGTTAGCTGATCTGTGGGTAACCTGGCTTGCTGGCAGAGTAATTTTTCTGCCCACACCATGGTCATGCCCCCCTGGCAGTGCCTGATTGCACGAAGATCAGGACAGGGCTTAGCCATTGGTTCCTCACTGAAGCAGCCCAGCCACACCAGGGTTGCACGTGTGGGTGCATCAGCATCTGTCATTTTGCTAGGCCTAGTGAAATGCCCAGATGGAATAAATGTGCATGTAAAATAACTTTCTGTAAAGCTTTTCAAAGCAATTGGAGCCACCAGGCTTTGCACACAGTTATGTTAAAACAGAATGGTACAAAAGAGGGTGGATGAAAAATGGGAAGAAAAAGACCATGGGAAATTCCATGAAGTTTTGATCTTGGTTCACTAACACTCAGAATGACAACAGAACTAGTAAACTCTGTCTCTCCTGTGAAACAATCCTAGAGGACCAAAGTGAACCTCTGGACAGGTGCCCCTTTCTAGGGGTCACCACTGGAGATGGAGGTGAGTCTTCAAGCAGTTCTTCAAACCCCACAAGCCTGGAGACAGTCAGAACATGAAGGGTGGGTCAGTTCAGGCCCACCTCAAGTTCTGTGCAGGGCTACGGCGTAACACGAGTGCAAGAAAACTTAGCTGACTCATAATTGGGACTGGTTTTGCAAAGCCTTTCACTTCCCGATCCCAAACCAGCCTGGTTTGGCAGTGACAAACAATTCTCACCACCTAGAGGCCATTAAATGTCTCAGAGAAAATCATTTGCCTGCATTGTTCCTAGTGAACAATTACCACAAAAATTAATCTGTCTTTGTTAGTAATATCAGATAGTCTGAAGAGATCAAAAGGCTGAAACACTGCAGAAAGCAATGATTTCACTCTGAATGTGTCCCTTATACTTTTCAGGTTGGAAGCACTTTTCTTGCACAATGTAGGAAGCTCTTGTGTCCATTTTCTGTGCTTTGGGGCCTTATCCTTTTGTTTCAGCATGGTGTCTTCAGAAAGCACAGAACCTTTGCCAGCCACATTCAGCTAAACATTATAAATGTGTTAATCTGCCTTTTTTTTCCCTCCCCACTGTCACATACATTTCTAAATTTTTGATCTCTTGCTGAGCACTGGTAACTTTCTTCACAGCACCTTTTGCAAGTGATAGGCAATCTGTTTAAAGACAAACAGTTATTTTTGTACTGCCGTTATGCCCAAGAGTTTTGTTCATGGCAAACACCCAAACCAAATTGAACACAGGGGAAAGAACCAGCAGGGAAAATCTCCCACAGAGAAAACCCTTATGGACATCTCATGTTAATCAACAGCACTTGGAAAGAAAGCCAAGAGCTAGCAATGCAGTGGTTTAGGTGAAATCAGTAAGATTGCTTAAGGGGGGCCTATTAGAGAGATGCTCAAGTGCTGCCCAGACTCAGCTCTGAGCAGGTACAGATCCTTACTCCACACAGCTGGAGACCAGTGCCCAGTGCTGCTGTGCAAACATCACCCGTGGCCACTGGAAAAATAGCATTTCTCTGGGCTGGGCCTTACTTATCTGCAAGGAAAATGGGAATGTCTCAAGTGTTGAAGAATGCAATGAAGAAAGGCACAAAATATCTTAAAGAAGTCAGATCAGTGTCTGCAAGTAATGATGAGGAGAAGCACAGCAGGAGAAATACTTCTTAGTAAGGGTGTTCACAGGCTAGGAAAATTTCATTTACTTGGTTTCTTCAGTTTGTTTCATTTTCAAACTTTAGCAGGCTTGTTAGTTTGAAGTTGGAAGTTTGTTCTCAGTTATTTTCCTTCTGCACTGAGGAAAGCTTATTAATTCCCAGAGCCCGGTCCTGCTGTCACTGAGGTCAGCAGCACAGTCCTTGAATAGCAGAAAGATTGCATTTATACTGAAAAATCTCTAACCTCAGGCAGACTGACTGAAACCATAACTCTGTTAAGTTGCTATAATATAGACTCTGTCTCTTCAATGGCATCAGTCTATATCCAGCTAAATCTGTGCAGGAGCTAGGTGAGTGCCAGAGCATACCTACATGGAGGATCTGGACTATATAACATAACTGTATGAGCTCTGTGTTGTTTGGACACTGTGTGACTGTGTGATCTGGTGTTAAGTCTTTCAGTATTTATTCAGTAAGCCTGCTATCTAACCCAAATGGTAGGACTGGTTGGGGGTTTATTGCCTCTTTGGCAAACAGTATGATTTCTGGGACTCTAAGAAAAAATAAATCTCATAATCAGAAATAATTAGCATTTTCTCACAAACCACAGGCAGAGGCAGATTGGACGTGGCTTTGTGCATCAGGCAGCACAGGGAACATGAGATCGTCACCTTCTCTCTGGCTTCCCAAATCACAGCTCAGAGGGAAAATGTTTCCAACCCTTCCAGACAGGCTCCTTGCTCATGACAGACTTTGTCCTGAGAAGACAAAAATGGAAATAATGAAAAGGTCCAGTGGAAGGCATTGATTATAAGAGCATCCTCATGTCACAGGGGAAAAAATAATGGAAAAAGAGCAAAGCCACCACAGCAGATTAAGTTCACTGCACTAAGTGTCCGCCTTGTGAGGGGAAAATATTAATCATGTGTGTCTTCTTTTCTCCCTCCCTCCTTCCTTAGGAAATGTGACTGGAAACAGTAACTCCACCTTTATTTCAAGTGGACAAGTAATGAATTTCAAGGGCGACATCATTGTTGTCTACCTTAGCCAAAACTCTCAGGAGGGGGCAGCGGCCTCGGGGCTGAGCGAGGAGAACGTGGGCAGCCCCGTGCAGGAGGAGAACCTCAGCCGCTGCGAGACTTTCGCGGGCAATGCCCAGCACTACAAGGAGAAGTGTGCCGAGCTGCAGGGCGCCCGCCCGGCCCTGGGCAGCGGGGGGCCACGGTGGCCTGGTGGAGCCCTGGCCCAGGAGCGGGGCCCATCCTGCGGTGGACAGGCCTCCCAGCCCGTGCAGGAGGAGGGGAAGCTGGGACACTTCTCGGAGAAGGTGTTGAACTGAGGGGACACAGTGTCCTTGCTGCGGGCCAGGGCACCGGCGCACAGCCCCCGACGGGGTGTGGGGCTGCTGCCGTGCTGCCAAAATCCTGGGTGCCACGACAGACTGGGAGACTGTTGTTGCCCCTGGTGTTCTCCTGGGAAATTTTACAGCTGGAAGGACCCTCATGGCGCACACGTCAGTGGTGGTGGTGCTCTGGGTGGAGGTGGCCAATGGGGATGGGCGCACGCGTGAAGCCGAGGGTGCTGCCCCTGTTGCAGAAGCAGCAGCAGGGCTTTCTCCTTTCCCCCACAGGGAGATGGGCTCCCTGCCTGCCCCCCATTCCCTGCCACCTCTCTCTGGCAAGTGGCGAAAGGGAGCTGAGATCTATCGACCTGGGGACTCTGTGAGGAGGAGAGCACTGCTGGCCAGGTGTGCAGGATGCTGCTGGGGAGGGGACCGTGTGGCCAAGGACTGGACTCATGGGGGCCCCTGAGCTCTGCCTCGGGGTTTCTTTTTTGCAACTAAGCTGTACCCGTTTTGCTGGGTCTTGGGGGTGGAAGCCACAGTGCTGCTGCAACCTTTGCCTCCCTATGGTGATGTGGCAGGTGGCATTATCCTTTCCCTTCTTTCCCCAAGAAAGCAGGCGCTCCAATTCCAAATCAGCACCAGAGCCAAGGTCCTGGGCTGCCCCTTATTGACTTGTGGGTATAAATTGGTGTGTGTAATGCTGCCACAAGCGGATGATAACATGCAAAATACAGCTGATACGCCTTAAAAGCATATCAGATTAATCTCGAGCAAAGAGCATTTGTAGTGACCCTGATTCACCTCTGCCTTACTGCACCTCTCCAGAGGAGATCAAACCTCTGGAGATGAGAGTGATGTGTGCCTGGTACACTGCTGCAGGAATAACATCACTATAGTTTAAGACAAAGAGCTGCTAGCAGGTGGAGGAAGGGTCTGTGACAACCAGCTGTGGATATTTCCTGAATTACAGGAGAGGGAGGGATTACCCAAAGATGGAAAATCTGGTCAAGGTCAAACGCATTCTTTCATCTGCACAAACGATTTTGTCATTCCCTTTGCTATTTTCATTAATAGCAGAGATTTACTTAGGTAGCATGAAGCTATTTCCATAACTTGGCCTGTGTGAGCTGAAGTCAGAGTGCAGCCTCTGTCACACTAAGAGCTGATGAGCAAGGGGACCAAAATTTTGGCATTAAAGAATAATAGTAGTTGTATTTGGAAGGGAATCTTGGTTACTCAGCTGGCTTTGGTTCATGTCCAATATCCTGCAGCCTTCTCCAGCAGCCACTGTGGAGAGAAAGATGAAGGGGGAACAGAGTCTCAAGGAACTCCCAAGAGAAAAAGAAAACATTTTTAATGATTTCCTGACAAGGGATAATTTTCTGACATTCTCCTGCAGGTGTAAGTGCTGCAGGAATCTGTCTGCAGCCAGCACCTTCAGGAAGGCAAGTGCTTCTGTTTCCTGCCAGACAGCAAAGGGATCTCTTACCTAGTGTAGTTTTGGCTTCCCTGATGGAAAAGGTCTCTTGTTGGGAGGGCTTCTCCCCAGGAAGGTTTTAAAGCTGAGGAGTTCACTGCATAGCTGCTGTTTGTAGTAGTACTTCTCTGTGGGGAAAGAGCACCTATAAAGTTGGCAAGGTGATCACTGTGTCACAATGAGCTTCTCATGCATAAAACAAAAAGATAGGCTTAGCCACCTTCACCTCTCCAGAGAATAATTCTGCATTGTTTATATATCTGGGATGTAAAGTTCAGTACAAATGTGCAAGACTGTCTCTTGAGTGACTGGCAAAAAGGGCAAATGAACAGCCAGTCTCACTTCCACCTCTATGTGACCTTCAAAAAACTAGATCACCCTAGCCTAGACTCAGACAGAAGGTGGAGTGTCCCATTCAGTGATGGCCTAAGCTACCTCTCCCTCCCTGAAGGTGTGTAACTGAGGCTCTCTTGTCTGTGGTATTCTTTTGTCTTTCCTACTGGATCTTTTACAGCCTCTTTCTTCTGGAGTAGTTCTGTATCCCCTAGGCACTGGTACAATAGGGACAAGGAAGCAGAACTGCCATCACCTTCAGGCAAGGTGGTATAGATGTTTTTCCCACTTCATCCTAATCTTTTCAGTTGCTTTTTTCTGGAAAGTATTCTCCAAGACACCAGTTCTGCTGAAAAGCATCCAACCACAGCCCCATTTACAGGGCGGGCAGGACTGAATTCTTGCACTCATCTCTGGGTAAATTCCCCAGATCTGTCGTCTTCTCCTTCTGCAGCTTCTTTCTTCCCTTGGTTTGTAACTGCCACCAGAGAGCAGCTCAAAATCCTGGTTTGAAGGGAGACAGTGGGAATTTACTATGTGTCCTCAATGACGACACATTTTTCACTTGTTGAATTTCAAGTTCCTAGTGGGCAAGGACTGAAACTAGGATCATCAGCAAGCATAAAGAAATGAGTCCCATATGGGAAACATGATGCACCAACAGACCCAATTCTTCTTCCTCTTCCAGAGTCTATTCCAAAGTGAAAAAACAATATCACAGCCATTAGCATGCTGCGTGTTCCCTGGGTCTCTGCTTCACTCCTTAGACAAGGATCCCAAATGAACTTCTTTATCCTAATGATTTTATTTGTCATCAGTTTGGAGCTGGGAGTGGTTTTTAGCATTTGTTTGTACAACAGGGACCTGTGCATTGGGCACTAATTTAGCTTCTGGCTGCTATTGTAATACACATAGTTAATGATAATAAAAATCTGAAATATCTATTTGAGAAAAGGTGAAGGTTTTATTTGAATAAATAGGGAAAATAAAATACATTATTATATGCCTCTGCTTTTGTAGCATTTTTTGTATGTTGAATTGTTTTAACAAGAAGTGCTTACCTTCCACAGTGTGTTCTGCAATGCATATTCTGCACCTGCACTGAGCCAGATAGGAGCTCTCATAGACCTGGTGTGGTAATGCTTTACTGCTGAGGACTAGGCATTAATTCCAGCTCATTCCTGAAGTTTCCTCCTGCACAGCATGCATTTTTACAAGTCTTTTAGTTTGAGGAACCACATAAATTATCCTTGGTGAATATGCTAGGTGTTCTTGAAAGTCAGCCACTTCCAGACCTGGCAGGACAGGGGTAATTCTGCATATAGCCACGCGAAGACAAGGACACTGGAGCCCTTCTTATCCCCATTGAAAGCAACATAGTATTGAAGATCAATATAGACAGTAATTGCTGTTAAACTCTGTGCTTTGCTACATGTTTACACAGAGACTGGAAGTTACTCTGCAAGGCTTACAGCACCTGTAAGTGCTACCTGGGAGTAGCACCACTAAAATGTCATTTCTATTTGTCCATTCAGGTTTCCTCCTTTTTATCATGTTGATGCTATCTGAGCAATTACACCCCTGTGTCTGTCATAAAACAATGAACTTTGCTGAAAGATGTCTTTGTGCTTATCAAGTATTTAATAGAGCTCTCATTCTATCAGATACCTCCATGCACATTAGGCAGCAGTGCCCCTGTAAAAATAATCTGCCATGACTGGAGAGTTCACTTCTGCGGCGCCTTGGCAGATACCCCTGTTTCCCATTGCTCTCCCTTAGATAGTGTGGTTGCTTGGTTTTTCCTTCTGCCAGGCATCCGGGTTGGTTGTGGCCTCCAAGATGATTGTGTTGTCTCTGCAGCAAGTGTTGCTCCAGTCTTTCCATCAGGCCTTCCAGCTGACTTGTCACATGGTTAAACATCTGTTGCGCTGTAAAATGTGAGCATTCATAAGCATGAACTTAGTGAAAAAATGCTTTATTAAAATTCTTTCTGGCTTTTGAACAAGGCAATGACCGCCTAACATTAAGGAACCCCGTTGCGGTAGGTGGGGATGCCTGAGTGTCCAGTTGGATGTGTTTTAACACTGCTTTTTTGTTTCTTCTGGTTAGTTGGCTTATAGTTTCTTTGTTTTGGCTGAGGATTGTCACAGCTCTTTTGGTTGATTTCTTAGCATGCCTCACCACTTGGTCAGTCCCTGGGCGTTGCGCCGGTTTTTACTTGCATCAAAGTTGACAGGTCTGTTCTGTCATGTTCCTATTGATGGTCTCACATTTCTATATAATACATGCAGATGGTCATACATGAAATTACTCCTATTTCAGCTTCACAGGAAACTGTTGGAAAGGGTTCCAAGGAGAGCAAAGGAGCTCAGGAGTGTTTGGGACCACCTGTACAAGTGGGACATACACAAGTCAATGGGACTTGGCAGAATGCATCCAAGGCTGCTGGGAGGGCTTGCCAACATTATTGCAGAGGCACACTGCAACATCTTTGACAGGTCATGGAGTTTGGAGGAAGTCCCAACGGACTGGAAAAGGGCAAATATTACACCCATCTACAAAAATGGGGAAAAAGAAAAGAGATTTGGGAAATTACAGATGAGTCAACCTCACTTGAGTACCTTGAAAAATTAGGGAGTGGGCTCTCCTGGAAGCTATTTCTGGGCATGAAAAAGAAGAAGGCAACTGGGAGAAGCCAACACATACCTCAGCTAACTCAGCCCTCTCCCACTGTCAGCAGTTTGTTACTTGCTTCATCATTGATTCCCTAGAGACTTGGAAGCATCACCTTCCTCATGAATATCTAGGCAAAGAAGGCATAAAGGAAAATCTTCAGGTCTCCCTCTGTCATTTGTAATTAACTGGCCAACCCCACTCAACAGTGGACCTACCTTTTCCTTGTCCTGCTTGCTAACACACAATACACATGTATGTGTATGTTAGTATGTTAGTACTTTCTTGCTATTCTTGACATCTTTTGCTTAAAGATGGGCAAAAGCTCAGGCTACAGCGAGACTTTAACCTTTCCCTCTGCATCTCTGCATGACTGAGTGGTATTTCTATATTCTGTTTTGGAAGCATGTTCCTTTTTCGATCACTCTCATGTTCCTTTTTTTGCATCTGAGTTCTTTCCGTATCTCAGTGTTTAACCAGTCTGGTTTCTTGCTGTGCCTGCTTAGGTGGATGGACTCCTCTTGTGCAGGGAGAATGCTGTCTGAAAGTCTCCCAATGCTCCTGAATACCTTTGGGTTTCAAGGCAGACTTCTGAGATACCTCCTGACAGCTCCCTGAGCAAGATGAACTCTGCTCTTAGGAAGGTCTGGGGCTTTACTCTGCTACTCACCTTCTTCACACTCCTTTGGATAATCTTATCAGTGCAGCCAAGGTTGCCACTCCCAGTCTTCAATTGCTTGAAGAAGATTTTATCTCTTTCCACATCAGGTCTTCCATAGCAGACACCTAACACAAGCACTTCCTTAATGATGACTCCTCTGATTTTGACCCAGAGACACTCAGCTGATCTGTCCTCTTGTCCATGTCCTCAAATCACTCTTTTATGTAGAGTATAATCCCTCCTCCTCTTCCACCTTTTCCGTTTTCCCTCAAAAGCTTGGAAGCACTTGCTTTTTTTTACTAATAGAGCTATTTCCTTAAGTGGTTTCTAAAATGATAGAAAAACCTAACATTTCACCAAGTTCGCCACTGTTGTGCCTTTGTCTGGTTATAGGTCAATAAACTTTATCTCATGCCTGGGACTGGGCCTTCAAATTTCCCATAAGAAAGGGACGGTGAGAGGCAAGAGCTGGAGCTGGTGTGAAGGGCAGAGGCTGAAAGATGTGTTCCCTCTTCCCATTGCCCTGTAGAGATGTGGGGAAAAGACAACAACTTGCTGCTGTTGGAAATGGCAGCTTGGCCAGCATTATCCTGGAGGCTTTGTCATTCCCAGTGTCCAGTACCAGATGTTATCTGATGAGACCTCAGTCTCCTCTGTACTACAGGGGAAGAAGCAGCTGGCAACTCATCCAGGGTTTCCATCAGATGAAATCAGGCCTGTGTGTGTCTCTCTCAAAAAAAAATCAGCAAATACAAAATGAACTGAATTTGCCATAAGCAGCACATGAGGACAAACCATTTCAAATGCAGAAACCACTGCATCAATAGGCTGTTCCTATTGATCGTCACTGGATTATAATGGAAGGCTATTTATACAAAGTCTCAATTATTTGAAGCACCTCAAATGAGTATTTAGAAGGTGTTTTTTAGCATGCAGGCCTGCCATTACAGTTCTTAATTATATATCCTTAGGAAGCAGCTTACTTTCTTTATTCTCTCTGGTTTTGTTCAGTTCTATTATTCATTATCTCCCCTTTAGTGTTGTAGGCACCACACAAGCACAGAAGTTCTTGTTCTCTGTGGGAAATACAAAACAGTTTCCCCAGGGACATTTGCCTTTTGCATCATTTCAGTTCCTTGTTGGGTCTTTTTCGAGCTTAGGTGGCCATAAATGAGCTAGACAACAGATGGTAGAACTCATGCTATAACACAGAAAATTTTAATTTACCAGGGGTTTCTACTTAAAGATGCAGCTGCCCATTGGTGCACAGCCAAATTATCTTCTGAGAACACTCTTGGAATGTATTGGAGAATGAGATGGATGCAAGCAGCTCTAATGATTGTCTCAGCAGGCTGCTCATAAATGTTTCCTGCAACCCCTGTTCTTTTCATCCACACTCCATAGATCAAACCTGTCTGCTGGATGGTCCACGCTTCAAGCAGGGATACATTAGAAACCTGTCCAGTTCATTGTCTTCACTTACACAAAACAATCATTGCCAGGATTTTGTCCCCTTTGTCTGAAGGGATGCTCCAAGTATGACAGAGGCATTAAAAAAAAAAATCCACTTAAATTCTTAGATTTTCTCAGTCAGGCTGGCCTACTATATTTAAATATTGATATCCTTTGGGCCTGTTCTCTTCCAAGTCATGTTCTTTGACATGTCCCATTTGGGTCCACCACACTACACTTGTCTGCTCTGTAGGAAGTGCTACAGCTGGTGGTTTGTTGATGAAAAATACTAGAAATCAGTTTAGTATTTTTTGTTGTTGTTGTTCTTACTGAGGAGGAGATGGGAAAAACAGACTCAAGATTTCTGTCCCATTAATAATTTTTAAAAGTCTTGTAAGTCTTGTTTCCCTTTGAATCTTCTTGTTTTGGTTACTTTGGCATTAACAACTCTCCCATGCCAACATTTTTCCCCCTCGCAGGATAATTGTGTGTTGCTGAGGATGGCTGAGGGGCAGGATTAAGATGGACTCTATTTCTAAGTAAAATACCTCACATAGTTCCTTTACTGGATGAATGGACAAAAAGCTTGCCCTGCTTTATCGTGACCAGAATGCGCCTGTTGCAGGAACTGCAGAGCTGTTGACGTGATTCCTTTGGAGTTCATGCAGATACACTAAACAAACCCAGTCACAGCCACAACTTCTTTAACTTGCATATGAATAACATCAGCCGACTTTCAAAGAGCAAAGATATGCCTGGGTTTGGGTGTTTCATGGGTTAGGTTTTTTCCCTTCCCTCTAGTTTTCTTTCCCTGTCCTAAGCTTATCATTCCTTTTTCGGTGTAAATACAAAGGTCATGGTTTTCAGTACTGTGGGTGACTCATTCTCATGTTTGAGCAATGTGATCAAAATGGAAACTTAGAATTCCCGCTGCGGTGTGTCCCGTACCGCCAGCGTGCGCGAAGAATGCCTTAGCGGAGGCTGCCTCTCCTGAGGGGAACCAGTGTCATGTGTGTGACATCGGAGCGAGAGATCGGAGCAGATGCTTTTAACCTGACAGCGCTGCATGGAAAAGGCAGATCGCTTTTTTGCTGTCGGGTAGGTGCATGTGACACCTTTGGCAGCTCTGTGCGTCTGTCTGTCTGTCTGCCTGCCTGCCAGCCTGCGCCCAGCCCTGTGCGCAGCCCAGGGCGGTCCCTGGGGAGCGGGGCCAGCCCCGTCCCGCCGTGTCCCGCGGGGCCGCGCGGTGGCGCCGCAGGGCAGCCCTGCCCTCAGGCGGCGGCGGCGGCCGGAGCGGGGCCGCGGGGAAGGCGCGCTTGGCAGCCAGCCTCTCTCTCCAAAGGCTGATCTTTCCCCCGGGCTCGGCTTCTCCCAGCAGCCAGGAAAGAGAGCCTGCTTACTGTCCAGCCGGCGAAGCGAGGCGCGGCCAGCGAAGCCCGGCCCACAGCCCTCAGCTCCCGGCAGGCCGTCCCTGCTCTCGGTGCCCTCAGCAGTCCTCGCCTCAGCGCCGGGCAGCGCTTCGCCTGCGGGCTCTGTGGAACTGCAGAGCCACAGGGCCAGAGGAGTCCTGAAGAGCCAGCCTGAAAGGAGACACGGCTGTACGTAAAATACCATATAACCTACCCTTAAGGTCACAAAACCAGAGAACAGCTTGTGTTGGAAGGGCCCTTAAAGGCCACCTAGTTTCAACCCCCCTGCCATGGACAAGGACACCTTCCACCAGAGGCTCATCCAACATGGGCTGAAACTTCCAGAGATGGGGCATCCACAATTTATCTAAGAAATATCGGTTGCGGTGTCTCACCACCCTCACAGTGAAGAATTTTTTCTTAATATCTAACCTCAACCTACTCTCTCTTTAAATCCATTCTCCCTTGTCCTGGCACTACATGCTCTTGTAAAAAGTCCCTCTCCATTTTTCTTGTAGGCTCCCTTAGGTACTGGAAGGCTACAACTGGGTCACCCTGAAGCCTTCTCTTCTCCAGGCAGAATAACCCCAACTCTCTCAGCCTTTTCTCATAGGAAAGATGCTCCAGCCCTCTGATCATCTTGGTGGCCTCCTCTGGACTCGCTCCAACAGGTCAATGTCGTTCCCTCTTGCTGGGGACCCCAGAGATGAATGCTCCACTCCAGGATGGGTCTCACCAGGTTGGAGCAGAGGGACAGAATCACCTCCCTTGACCTGCTGGCCACACTGCTTTTGAAGATGGAAACACTGCAGCATCCTGTGGCAACATAGTCCTATGTTAGCCATAGTCCACTTCCTCTATGGCTAAATAATTCTTTCTGCCGTCTAAATTAGGTCACCACTGCCATGGTTCAAGTCTGTTTTCAGGCCACTGTACAGAAAGAGAATGTACTGTTCCTGTGGTCTTCAAGTACATATTTTAGCCTGTGTCACCCACTGACCAATCCTTAAGTGAAATGTATAAATGTTGTGCCCAAAGCCTGCAGGATTGCTGTCACGGAGCTTAACAAAGGTCTATAAATAGAGTGACCAGGGTTCTTCAAGGAAATGTAAATATGGACTCAAAATGGAAAATATATCTAAATCCCTGAAGCTGCTTTGAAATCCTTAGCCAATGAGGATAAACAGCCACAACAAATAGCATAACTGAAATCTGAATGGGAGGAATAATAACTTATGAACAGATGCTGATGGTCTTAAAATGAAATCTTATCAGCTGACAAAGTCAGTGGGACCTTGGGCTCCATGCACACAATGCACATGATTATGTATTTTACCAAATGGATAAACTCAGGAGCTCAGTGAGCTGGGCTGCAGCCAGCACTGTGTGCCACTCACTAACATGCTTTACAAGAACAGACATTCAATTAGTAGAAAACAAAATCTAAAGAGGAAATTATTGGTTTTATTGGTCCTGTGCCAGCTAGAAATTAAGCCTTTGAAGTCAAAGACTGTTTTGTACTAGAATTAAAGCTTTCTTATCTGACTCCTGTTGTACTGGGACAAGACCTGCCTCCATTTGAAATCATTTCCTAGAAGTCTTCTCATTTCTGACCTGCCTTTGAGGGTAGAAATTCTGAAAGGAAAAAAAAAAAAAACGACTCCTTTCTTAATAGAGAAAAAGATCCCTTAAAATTTCTTCTATTGAAAATTACTATATGGAAGTGTTTTTTTCCTGCTGAGTCTAACCCAGGCCTACTTTCCTGAAGTAAGAACTGCATTCTGCTTAATAAACTCAGCATAAAGAAAATTATTCCTTTTATAATTGCTATAACCTTTGCACTTTAGAGCCTGAATCATGACACTTTGGGTTTTAAAGATGGGATACATTTGTGTGGTTTTTATCCCATTGCCATTTCTGTAAAACATGATGTATGGCTAAAATCTAGCTTACATGTGAAGAGCATATATATATACTAAAATGGAAAACATTATTATAAGACTGTAAATTTATGAACAAGGGCTATATATTGCAGCTGAAAAAAACCCATGTGGAAATGTAACACAGCTACTTCAAAAAGTTCCATTTTTAAAGCAAATATTGAGCCTAGTAATATCTTGATAGTCTTTCATTTTACTAGTAGCAATCACACAATGTTAAAAAATAGGAGAATATTTGTGAACAGATTCAAACTTTATTGAAAACAACACAAAGAGATTTGGGGTTGCTTTTAACAAAGCAGAGGCAGTGCATGGTTGGTCAGAAAACGTTGTATTGCAATACTGATAAGTAATATAAATAGTATATAAGAAATACATGGAATACAACTCTAAAGAAAAAGTATAAATTCTGAAAGATTTTTTTCTCTGTTTTCCCTGAAGTTACATACAGATTTAAAGACAAAAGTGCCAGAAAGGTTTTCTGAATCTTCTGAACATCTTTTCCCTCTACCTGACTCACCTGAGGTGAAGCATTTGGTGTCTCACAGGAGGCTGGTGAGCCTCAGAATCTTAGTGGCCATGGAGGAGTCTGCTTGGTTTCTTTGTGTTCAAATCAGTCTCAGTAATCCAATCCTATAAAATGCAGGTCCCATAACACAAAGCCCAGGCTGCTCTTCTGCCTGTGTAGGCTAAAGCAGGGCCTAATGTCCCAAATATCAGAGAATGACCAAATTGGTAGAGTTCAAACCACGCTGTATGGCACGATAAAGAAGAGCCCAGTCTTGCAGGTATAGCCTTACTTCACCCTGCTCCCTGACAGGGCTAAAACACTCATCCCATTAGGATGGGTGGACCTTGTTCACTCCATTTTGAGTAGACTTAGGTCTTCTGCCTGTCCTCATTTTAGGTTTCAAGTCAGCTGTGAAAATCTTGGCTTCTTCTCTCAAAAGTTTTTGCGGTAGGCTCCTGTAATTGTGGTTCTGCTACAGAGAAAAGAATCAGTGTCACTTTTCAGATTGACAGTGAGAAAGATGCGTGTCCACAAAGAGCAAGACTTGAAGGGTCTCTTTTCCCTCCCGAACGGGATGTCTGATTAGAGCAGCTTATCCCCTCCTAAGGCTGGCAAAGTAACAAAGATGTTACGTGCAATATAGGACTCCTGGATTCTGCAAGCAGCCCAAATACAACTTTCCCATTGGAATCATTATGGGTCCAGCACCTAGAAGCACTGCTTGTGTGACTGGCCCAGACATAAATAATGGCACATGTGGGGAGAAATGCTCTTGGAAAGGCCTCACAAAATTGAAGCCCATATTTTACATTCTGGGTAGAAGTCATGATGTTTCCTCACCTGACATTTTTGCTCCTCCCCCAGGCACCTGCTTTGCTAACAGCCCTTCTACCCCTCCTGCCCACAGCAGGAAACCTGCCCTTGCCAGTCCTCCGCAGCCGCCTCAGTGGCTGCAAAATTAACAGGCAATTTGGTGACAGTGAGGCAATCACCTCCAACAGCTTTACAGGGAATAAAGGTCTAAAGATGACTTGTCGAAAGAGAACTTCTCCACAGGTAAAAAGCTATTTGACTTCTGAGTAATTTCTGTCTGACTTTAGATTGCTTCTCTGTTTTCTGTTTAACACACAGTGATAGTCATTGTTTAACGTATACATGCCCCTGTTTAGCATACAGTTATGCACCAGTATTCTGGTGGATCGAGTGCCTCAAAACAATTACTTGCTCCTCTATGCTGAGCTGTGGTCTTGTGACCCATTCCTCTTCCCGCCCTCCCATTTCAAACACCCCCCAGCTAACTGTGTCTGAACATCAAACTGCAGAGGTGAGCTTGCAACACTGCTGTTGAAAGGTCCTGGAACTATGTTGCTTGTTGGCTGGGAAAAGTTTGCAATTTTTCTAGAGTTTCAGACAAGGTCACTGTGTTTTTAGAAGGTCTTGCTGCTTTGTCCCGTTTGCATCTACGCAGAAAGAGATAAATTCTCTATCAGTTAATTTAGGTGAACTCCTAGGTTACCCACACAACTTGTAATCCTGCTTGAATCTGATTATGTTTTTGACATTCAGACTTCCTCCGTAGATTAAGGTTTTGTAACTCTGACCTCTATTTGCTGAGCCAGCAGCTGCAGCTCTGTTTCATCACATCCTTGTTACTGCCTCTCTAATGCTGGCTTTCAGCCCCATAATGAAGTGGAGTGGAGCGTGTGCCCCAGCTCCCAGCTGCCAGACCTCATACATCATGCTACGTGGCCGCTTTCATTTAGGTTTCTTTCAGGCTAAGGTTTCAGCCAGTGATGGGGGAGTGACCAGAGAGCCAGCACACGGTCCTTCCAGTGTCTGCAGTGCAGGTACCAAATAGGAAAGGATATCCTGGCAATAACCTCCTAGACTGCTTTCACAACAATTTCCACAGACTGTGTAAAAGTGTTTCCTTTCTTGACATTGTGCACTTCCCATATTCTAATTTGCTGAATACCCCCTCTTTTTATTACAGAGAAGGGAAAGGAGAAGCTCTTGATATCTCCAGATCATTTTTCATTCCCCATACTTGATCTCACACCCTCTCCTAGTTTTCTGCTTCCTAAGGAATACAGTCTCACTCCTTCTGATTGCTCTTTAATTTCTTACTTCCTATTCTTTATGAACCCTTGTGATACTTTTTCTGAAATATTTTAATTAGTAAATACACTATATTATACCACAGTCTGCCCAGTGCTCAGTCATTTGAAATGGTCTTAAATTTTTTTTTTTTTTTTTTTTACTTGCAGCCCATTCTTTAAGCCTTCTCATATATTATCAACATTTTTGATTGCATGTTAAGCAATGACTTTCACTGAGCAATGCTTTGCCACCTGGGTCACTTTATGAAATTGAGGTAGTTAGTTTAGAGCCCTTAAGGTGCCTGAAAATGCTCCCACTACTCCTCCCACATGTATTACTTTACATTTACTGAGACTGAATCTCATTTCTGTTCATCTAACCAGTTCTCATCTGTGAAGATAGATAGCAAGGAATTCCAAGAGGGCAATCTGCTGGGGAAAAATACAAACTTATGTTAGTTACCAACTAGCCTGTTTAATGAGGAAAACATCCTAAGGGAAGCAAAACTCTGTGCAGACTTCCCTCGAGCAGCCTGCTGAGGTGAAAAGGTGGAGACTTTCTGGTTTAGACACTCGGATTTCATATGTAAACAATATTATAGGGCAGCGCCCTTTGTGGTCTGGAATGTAGTGTTGCCAGGATTAGTGAATGATGCTTTTCATTTGCAGAACCAGGGCTGGCTGGCTATTGTAACACCCTGGTCTAAGAGGTATTTTTAATGAAATGCATCAGATGAAACAGTGGTGCTGGCTTCTTTCTGTAAATGTCTGTAGTTTTGAGTCAAATATGAAATGAAGGCTTTGCCCTAGCTATGTAGGGAAAATTTCTGTGCAGGAATAATCCTGGTGAAGGATATTCAGACAGCACACAGATCCAGCTTTTCAGGCAATCCTTTATTAAGGGTTTATTAACACAGCTTTTCCTGCAAGCCAAGGAAAAAAAAAAGTCAGACAGACATTTCAGGCACAAACATGTCTTTCTGGCAGACTTAGATGGTTCACTTTCAAATCTGGGAACACCCACTCCTCCCTACTGTCTGGAGCAAGGAGGTCACTGGGGTGTTTCAGTGCACTTTAATGACTTTCTGCAGGGAAGACACAACCCAGCCTGAAAGCTGCTCACCTTCCAACAGATTAACTAACTATTCTGAAAGTCACTAAAATGATCAGTTAAGAAAAACTGTTGTGCATCATTTTATGATCTGTTTTGTGCACTACAGTACATTACATCACCAAGGCATGGTGTCAGTTGTGCCATTAAAGTGTTGATATTTAGGAACTGTGTTCAGGCTCACAGTGATTCTGGTCACTACAGCTTTTCACCTCTTTTATCCCCCCTTTAGGTAGAAATCCGTGGAGGACAACTAGTGCTTTCCAACACCTTCCTTGTTTTTGAGGGGGAGATGTTTGGAGAGGGTAGGGTGGTGGGGATGGGATCATTTAAAGTGAAGATAGCTCCAATACAAATACTGGGCAACCCCTTTGAGCATCCCAAGTATTTTGGTACTCTGGCCAGTACTCCTGCTGTAAGGAGATCTAAAGAGGTAATGAATGCATCCAGATGCCTCAGCAGCCTCATGCCAGGGTGTTGTCCTGCTGTGGCCACCTTTGCCTTTCATTGCCCCATGGTGCTGTTGTACCCTCTGCACCTGCCTCTGCTTTACAGAAAAGCTATTTTAGAGCCTGCCAAATTCAGTAATGTTGGTCTATTTCTTATCCCTCTCCCTGTAATAACTAGTTGCCTTAGTTACCTCATGTATCTAAGGCAACCAGATGTTACAGACGGAGGCACTGAAATAGCATCAACAAGTACGAAAATTAAATGTTTTAACTATTTTGCCTGAGTTAATCCACTCAGGGCTCCTTCCCTCTTGGCTCTAGAATTTGCCACTTCCTCTGATCAAACCTGCTGGCCTGTTCCCAACTGTCTACTGCAGCTGTTTGGAGCTTTAGACATCCCAGTGTCTGGGATGGAAGGCAGTGATTGCCCACTCCCCTTCCCCTAGAACTGATGGCCATCAGACTGCTTGACTTTTCTATCAAGGACATATTTCTGGGCTCAAAACATATTGAAAATGTGGCATTAGGGGAGCAAGGGATGTTTACAGTTAGTGCAGAGCTGGAAGCAATGACCTGATTTTATTCAGTTTGGGAAAAATCTAGACACAGAATGAGGAAGATTTATCTCATTATTGGTTTGGGGATTTTTTAATAAGAAAATGCTAGCAAGACAGCCAGATGTTTTCTGATTTCTAAGTGCTGCCCCATGGAGAAGCACTGACTTCTAAGATGTCAACAGTGGTGCTTTTTTCAGGCCAAGTTGGTCAAACTCAAAATACTAAGTGGCTGATCCCTGTTCCCACCTTACTAAGGAGCTTGCTGAGCCAGCAAAGAGAAAAGTAAATTGTTTCTTACATATAATTATTTTCCTTTATTAAGTTGCAGCTGCTCCAAGTTGCCCAAAGAGTTGGATGAGTCTGGAATGAGTCTGTACTGCACCTGAAGGGGTGCAGTACAGCATATGGGGAGTTGGAAATACAGCATTGAAAATGCAGGAAGCACAAGGTGCTGCAAGAAATAAGAATGGCAGTGCATGCACATGTTGAGAATCCCTGTTCTAGGATAACTGCTCTGGGTGAATAATATTTACAAGCTGTGAGCCAGTCCCAGTGGGAGTTGATTTCCTGAGTGTTATGGCTACAAGTTACAGAAGTTTTAAAGATCAGTGAGCAGCAATGGCTACATCTCCCCTCCATGCCCTTCCAAAAAGGCCATGAGATAGATGGAAAGGGATCTGCATGCCAGGCCAGGTAGTAGACGGAAGAACATGCACTTTGCTATACGATGGCTGGGAAATGTATCACCAGACTGCAGTTGAAGGTGCTCCCAGAAACCCTTTTTGGAGCATGTGGTCCCCCTAAAGAATTTTTCTCCAGCTGCAATGCTGTATGGGTGGCTTTGCTTGTGCTCCCAAGCTGATGTGCACAGGCAAGGCTGCTGCTTAGCTGCTGACAGCCATGCTTGGACAAAGGGTACCTGGAGGAGGAGGAGGATGGCTCTGTGCCACACACATACCCCAGAAAAGAGAGAGGCAGACTCCCTTGGACAGTGCGAGATTGGGGTAGGCTGGGTGAGGTTCGTCAGTCCTGAGCTTGTACAGCTTTTTTGTGTGTCTTAACTAGCTTTATTTTAAACATGAAAAAAAGAAAAATTATCCAGGCTAGAAAAGTTTTGAGGTTTTTGAAAAATAAATTGCAATGGAAAAGGAAGGGTTAAGCAGGGATGCCAACCAGGGATGTATTACAGTAAAATTAATTCAGTAAGTTGCTGCCTTTATTCTATCATGGGTTTCATCTTACAGCTGTTGTCTTTTCACTCCCTCATTTTTTCAAAAGCTCCTATTTCCATGTGAGAGCCCAGGGAGGGCACCTAAGCAATTAATTTCACATGGTAAAAGCACCTTTCACTCAAGGTTGTAAAAGAAGAAATTAGACATAACACCCTTCTAAGGTATCTTTCTCAGGCTGGAAGGAAGCAGGTGTTTAGTGTTATATTAATTTTAAACCTATAATTAGTGTCCTGGACTTCATCCAGTTTAATTCATTGTATTCCTGCAAACAAGACTCCCCTGCTGATTTTATGTGAATTCAGCAGGCCAGGTCTTCAGCTACCCAAGCCTTTCCTTAGGGTGTTTGGGGTGCAGGAAATGAGGTGTCAGGGAGGTGCCATATGGGTTTCTGTATGGCCTCTGCAACAGAGGTGTGGCTGACAGGCTGTGCTCTGGCAGTTTGCTGGCCATGAAAAGGATGCTGGTGGCCCACAGGTGATGAGTATAAGAGGGATCTACCTTTGGCGCCTCTCACTGCTCAATGCCCTCCAAGATATAAGATCATCAGAAGTTGCTTAATGAGGTTTTTGCTGCATGCCCTCTTTATTCTCAATCCAATGGATCCCCCTTGGAGTGCTTACGTTTGATGGAGGATTTTTCATTTCCCACTCTATCTTGTGCAGCTGTGCTGGTGGGGTTGTTCCTGCTGGAATGGGAGCTGTTGGCAGGGAGAAGGCATTGCAAGCACTTTTTATTTTATCTAGTTTGGAGAAATAAAATACCAGGATTAGCACTGGATAAAGCAAGTTGGACTGCTATAACAAATGGCATAAGGGATTGCTTTTGTTTGCCCTCTTGGAAGCAAATCGATATTACTGGGAAGCACTTCATGTTGGAAGATATTGAAGCACACTGGCTGAGCCTGGGGTGAGGCAGGGAAGAGGATGGAACCAAGCCATACCTTGACTAGATGTTGATAACCACGGAGCTTTTGATGTAACTGTTATTGAGCAAGGAATGTTCTGCACTTTATGTGTGTGTTTCCTCTGTGGAGAGCTGCGAGGAATTACACGGGATACTCTGGAGAAGCAGTACCTGCCCAGGCACTGGCTGTGGCGTTGTGGCTCTGACACGGTGGTACAAGAGCACAGCCTAGTTGTGAAGCCAGTCAGCGTGGGTTAAACCTGCCTCTGACTTGGGTAAGTTGAGGCTAAGCTACCTGTTTCACCCTAGCTTTGTACAGCTGCTGCTTGGCAGAAAATATCTGGGACATGAGCAGAACTAGGGGAGAATGAGAGGACATGTGGGGGGAAAAGAATTTGTGTGTTTCAGACAGGATTTTAATTTATCTGAGCACCCAATTGACCAGAATGAGACAGAAATGCCATTGTGCCAAAACCGCTTGAGAGCTTGCTCTCCTTCCGGGAAAAAGCCGTAAGGTCAAAGGAGGGGGAAATGAAGGCCTAGAGGAGAGTTTCGGAGGCAGATCACGGTGCTGGGATCATCTGCAGTCTGACACAGCATAGAAAGTGTGAAGTGCCATGGCTTACTGGGTTTTTACTGAAGTCGGTAGGATATCTGTTAGCCCTGAATGAGCAATTAGTGCTGATTAGCAGTTCCCTCTGCTGGCTGAGCTAACGAAGTTATCCCTTCGGTTCTCCAGGAGCGCTTCTGCTGCTGCCAGGGGGCAGTTGGATTGAGCGGCGTGGTAGCTCCACTCGTGAATTAACAACATAAGGCTGTACCACAGGGGAACTACGCAACAAATAAAACCGTGGCTCGCTTTACTGCCATCGAACTCTTCTGTGGTAATAAAAAGACCAGAGCAGCCACAGACTCTTTTTCTAGGAGTAATTCTAACAAGCATTCCCTCAGAGCCATTGCTGATTTTACTTTGCATTCGTTTGGCGGCTGCATTATTTTGTAGAGTTTTTTGCTCTGTTTATGTGCTACATGCTGTGTGTTACACAGCTTTGAGCAAGGACATAAGTCTACCCATTATTTTTTATAAAAACAGTGGGTTTGATACTCCATTTTTGAAACAGATCAAAATACTCTTGTTTTTCTTCAAGGAACAATAAAGCAGAGCGCTAATTTAACTTCTACATCTCTTAGACAAAATGGAGATGTGGTAACTTACCACATCATTAACAAGTTGTGATCTAACTGATACCGACCTCTGAAGGTTTACATCACCCTGAAATAAGAAATGAAGTCAGGTTCTCAGCATCTAAGCTATCTTCCCTTCTGCCCAAATGGCTCTTTCTGATGTGGTTCCTCAGGGCAGGAGAGCTCACGGCAAAGCCAGTGTCTGCTCACAGACAGTTAAACAACAGCAGCTGCAGTCACAGCTCAGTGATCCTATGAAAACAATTTTACAGACAGATGTGCTTTTATTATCTTTCATGTTTAATATTATTTTTCCATTTTAAATTTTTTTTTTCTTTTTTGCCCAAACATGGCCTGTGAATGAGAGGCCTCTGCTGCTCTTCACATTTTTGTCATTAATTTGCCAGGTGCTTTTAAACACATCTGCCCGATTTTGCGCTCTGTGGAGGGGGGTTAATGTTAACTCACCTCTCACAAAGTGGTTTACAAATGAACATAAAGAAGGCTATGAAACTGTTAAGTAGCTGTTTTCACTTCCAGGGTACCTGGCCCAAGCCCAGTGTCTTGTGTAGCTGAAGGCTTTCCACGCGGAGATTCCTAAGGGTTTCTATGAAGAGCCCACCTCCCCTTGCCACCAGCCCTCACAATCCAGTCAGGAGACAGGCCCGAGGCAAAACCACTGCCTTCTTCCTTCTGGGAGAGGAACCCTGCTTCACTCTGGCCCCGGCTGAAAGCTGATCTGTGCTTCCCGTGCCGTGGCTCGAGCTTCTCAGGAAAACTTCAGCTACGTCCAAATTAATAACTGAACGCAAGCATCCCAGCCTAAGACCAGGCTTACTGTGGGAACGACTGGATGCTGGCAGCGATACTGGCTGCCGCAGGAGGTGAGGACGGCCAAGCTAAACAACCGCCGTCTGGTCCCATGTCCTCCTCCTCCTCCTCCTTGTGAGCAGCAGCCCTTCCACTGCTCACCATGAGGCCGGGGTTGGGGTATCCTGGTCACTGGCCCCGCCAGCCAAGAGGTGAGGGACCCCTTTCCACGCCTGGCTCTGCCAGGACTTTGGGATCTAAGGTGCCCCGGAGACACGGGATACTCAGTGCACCTGGCTTCGTGTACTGTAAATCACTATCGCTTTCTCACTCAAGCCGTGGGAATTTGCATACAAAAAGCCCCATTAGGCCCCATCAAAGGATATTTAGATTGCTGGTGTTAAATAACCAAAACAGACAGTTTAGTTCTGAGTAGAACGTGTTCCCCACTTAAAAGTGAAACGGTGTCATAGGAAGGTTTCCCTAACCTGATAATAACAGTTGTATTGCTGTGCTTGCTGGGGCTTCACCACAATGTTAAAATTGAATTTCTGTAATGACAGGAAGTTGAGTTTCATAAAAGATAAAATTTCGTGCTGTTTTTTTCAGTGTTAAATATTTTTACATAAGGTGTTGAGCATTATTTATAGATGCATTTCTTCACCATTACCAAGTGAAATAAATTTAGTTTATGCTATGAATAATATAATCCAACCAGACAATAATGGCAACAGAGCTTCAAACAGAATCACTTCTCTACAAGTCGTTATTCCCTTTGTGGTTCAACATACTGGCTCCAATGAGGTAAAGACTAGGTCATAGTTAATTACTTCCAACTAACTCCTGATTCACTGAAGCTCAATCAAGGTTCAAGTCACTCAAGTCATATGTTGGGCTGTTTGAACCACAAATCTGTAACCCTCCCGGTTTAAAAGGGCTAGGAGGCTTCATTGCAGGTGAGAAAAGCACCCAAATGGAGCAGGCACAGGTACAAATACATTCTTGACATGCGTTTCCTCTCTGGCAGGTACCTGTGCTTCACGTGCCTTAGTCACAGGGGAAATTCAGAAGTCCTTATGTGAAAACTCAGAAGTATTGGTATGCAAATAGAGAAGTGTGACTAAGTAGTCTCACTGCTCCCACTATTTCACATGAAAAGTGCCAGTATTGACAATGCAAATGTGGCATGCTCTGTATGCCCTATCAAGGCATTTCAACCCCTGGCTGTGTGTTTGGGGTATATGGATGCATCAAATACAAGGTAAGAGAAGCAGTTTTCCTTAATTAAACAATGTTTAAATTGGTTGCTCTTTGGTATTTCCTACTGAATTAATTCTTCTGCTGTAAAAGGGATTTGCAGCTCATCAGGTTGAATGAAATCTGCCTCTGAGATGCTTTCTGCCAGAAAAATAAATACCAAAATGTGCACAGGGAGACTCAGGAGGAAATGAGCTGGGGAAAGCATCCTAGGGAAAGGGATTCAGCAGCAGCAAACCAGAGGTGGCTTAGGAGCCCACGAAATCCAGCTGAAAACCACTGTGGGGTTTCTGGGACACTGGTAAGGCCCCACTGGTGTGTTCAGAGTGGTTCTGTGCCACGCTGGGGACGTGTAGATCTGGGCACATGAAGATGGTGATGGAGGAAACATCCAACATTCTTGGGTCTGGAAACAGGAAACAAAGGAGAGAGCAGGCAGGTGGGGAGATGCTCGGCTGAGAAAGATGAGAGAAGGGATTCATAAGGTGCAGTAAGAAACATGTTGGATTTCAGACAACATGTTTCTGAACATGTTTGCATTTATTATGCTGTCAATAAACCTGTGTGTTTTAGAGAGAAAAGGAATGAAAATTCATTTTGAAGACCCTAAAAAAGAATAAGTCTTTTGGAGCAAAGCTGTATTTAATTTAGTTATAATCTACTGAATTGAGATATATTTCAACTTGACTGAAGACTCCCAAGCACGGCTCATAGAGGAAACCAGATCACTTCTGGCAGAGGGTAGAAAAACTGTCTGTTAGAACTAAGTTCTCTCAGCTGGCATGTTTATTGCCAGAGATCAATGAAAACCAGAGGATAAATAAAAGCAGATTTT
Source organism: Acrocephalus scirpaceus scirpaceus (assembly GCA_910950805.1). Taxonomy (NCBI): domain Eukaryota; kingdom Metazoa; phylum Chordata; class Aves; order Passeriformes; family Sylviidae; genus Acrocephalus; species Acrocephalus scirpaceus. Next base: position 43,524,094 of record OU383773.1, on the reverse strand, counting down.
GAAAATGGACCGATAGACATTCAGGCACCAAAAATACATTTCTTTTTCTGTGTGTCTTATTTTTCTTCACTGGAGAAAATCAGATTGAAACATGTTTTATTGACAAGCATGTATCTTATTTGCACATTTGCAAGACTGATAAACAAGTGGCCCAGTGTCATGAAAGTCTTAGATTTGCTGCCCCTTCAGACCTGTTCGTTTATGGACTTGGGTGTTGTGTGTCTTTCAAGGTGGGACACGGCGTTCTGCCTTAACAGGAAGCACGTGGCCCAGCTTTAACCACATAGCAGGACTTAGATGGGAATAAAATTACCAAGCAGCATGCTGATGATTTTATAAAAGCTTAACTGTATTTCCCCAGGGTGTCTTGGTATTTCTAAGGGAGAGTAAACAGTATGTTTGTATTTAATAACAGAGATACATGGTCGAGAGTGTCCCACCTATATTGCTATATTGCCTAGCTATATTGCTCCCAGGATCTTATGCAATGTAGAAGCATCTGTGATTAGAGTCCTTGCACACAACTCGTGTGCCTTTCTTTGCTTTAGATTCAAATGTACTGGAAGAGTTGAGCTTCTATCCAGTGCTGCCCCACTGGACCCCTCTCCTCTGTGCTCTTTGCCCTCTATTAAACAACACAGCATTTTGTTTCCATCCCCTGAAATATTATTGCCATATGTTGTCCATCTTCCATCTCTCCAACTGCTCCCACTTAGCCTTCCTCCCTGATTTTGATTCTGGGCTCCCTTTTTCCTTCTTTCTGCCTTTTTCTGTGCCCATGCTCTGAGTAACACCATCCCTGTCCCCACCAAAATGGACAGCCCCTTGAAGTGATCTTCCTATGACCCTGCACTGTCTCCACTTTCTGAACAGTTAAGAAAATGAACAACACCAGGTTTTCTCTGACACCACTTTTCCTGCTTTAATGGAGTTTACTGAAGGCGTGCGCAAGGCTTTTATTAACTGGTTTCACTAGCAACCTTAAAGAACCCTTAGAGAACCCTTAAAGAACCCTGCTTTTCTGTGGTGCTGATAAAAGAAAAAGGCTAAGCCACAAAGGTGCTGAGACTAGGACATTGCACACAGATCAATATAATTTCATTGGTTCCATGTATTTGCCCATTTATTGTCCACTCCATCTGGCCTTATATGTGTGCTGTGAACTCTCAATCTTTTTGTTCTGGGTTTGTGCTGAGTACAATGGGATCCACACCCTTGATTAAGATCCCAAAGGCTTTCTATAATAAAATATTTAAGAAGAGGAGGAGTAGTTGAAACTTATCCATTACCAAGTGTTGTTATGGCTGGATTAAAAGACTAATGCAGAATTCAAACAGGGAAGCCTTTTATTTACAGATAATTCCTGTGCTTTTTGTATATAAACATGCTTTACAGTGAATTGTTTACAATCTAACTAGGTTTGAATCTGTATTTCTTTAGAGAAACAGCAAAGCAAGAAAAATATGGGAAGCGGGAAAGGTGGTTTTGTCATACACTCTATTTGAACTGAAGCCTATATGATAGCTGCTATGCAGTACTCAAACATCCTGGCTTCAAGAGGGAGAGGTCAGCATGCCTGTCCATCTATTGATCTCACTTTATTTTTTTCTTTCTTTCCTGGGAACAGCACCACTAAAGTCCTTAGATATTAGTAGAAAGGTGTAATGCAGGGGGAAAATGAAACAAAGGCTTGATTCAGTGAAGTGTCACGATGGAAGAGAAGTCATATTTTTTCTGGTTAATAGAAAGAATCTAATCAAGACTGTCTCTTTGATTTGCCCATACTATTTGAAGCAGACTCCTGGTATTTAATGAGCTGCAGAACACAATGACAGCTATAATTTGGCTAATTGAAAGCGACAGGCTAGGATTCTTCCTCAAAGGCATGAAAAACCCTACTCATTTCTCATAATAGTTGGTTGGCCAGTCTGGATCTTTCATCAGTACAATCTGGTGAAGTACTTCTCCAGCTGGGTCAGTGCCTGGCTCTTTTTCTGAGAGTGCATCCTGGCTCAAAGGACAGGATGTGACAAAGGATGCAGAGACCCACAGGGCAGCGATGCCCTGACCGACACTGCAACCCAGAGCTGTCTGGTGGAATGCCCTAAGGAGCAAGTGGTATTAGATGCCTTGGGAGGCAACAAGTCCTCACCAGCTTATCAATTCTGTAAATCTGCACTGCTGAGTTTTTGTTATTCTTGTTACTTAGGGCAGCAGGATTAGAACTGGCCCATGTGTGTACCTATTCCAGTCAAATCATTATGTACTTCTTTTATGCTTTTGTTGGGCAGTTTGTTGTCACAGCTAGTAGAAAATCATCTCATCTGTTTAATCCCACCACCTCTTCCTAGCCTACCTTCTTTCACTGCTTCCCCTCCATACACACGTTCATTAATAATTTCTTAATGTTCCCATTATCTACTCACTCTAATTTAAAACTAAGATTAAAATTTGGTCAAAGCAGCTTTCTTTTCTTGCTTCCTCTTTCAATCCATTATGTCAGGGAAGGAGGCTTCTCATTTTGCTGAGCTAAGTCAGAGCTGGGAGTTACTGGTCTGAGTTGTGCTCAAGCCTCTGCAGCTTCATCCAGGTACTTAACATCTCTCAGCACCTCAACCTTCTACCTGCAATGTGAGATGGTAAAAAACACACCTGTCTTAGATGTTCTGAGCTTTACCATATTGCTCTTGGGAATTTGCTGTAAGATCTTATGATGTAAAGTTTGCAGGGACATAATATTTTTTTTTTTGCATGCTGCTAATGGATTAGCACTGCATTTTTCGTAACCAGATAGTAGACAGTGTAACAAACAGCAAAGGGGAGTGGTGGGAGACATTTTGTGTTCACACTGCATGCTTAAAATGTGCATGAAAAGTAGTGATTGGGATCAAGCCACTTTGTGGTAGCATCCCACCCCTCAGTTCTGTGTAATTTTTCACCCTTCATCTCCGTGGGATATATCCATTACTTCTACCCAACTGTTCAGTTAATTTATGCTTTACTCTGATGCATATCTATGTCGCTTCATCCTGACCACTTCTACCAGCCCCCCAAGTAGGTGAGCATTCCTCTCAGTCCACTGCAGCACTACTGTGTCAAAGCAGTCCCTTCCCTGTCTGCTGGCAGATGCAAATGCTCAGTCAGAGAACATGCAATAAGTTTAACTGTGCTAGTCCACAGGAAATGTATGCCCCTAGGAATTCATAAGCATTCATAACTTATCCAGTTAATGGAAATCCGTGTCTTACAGCTCTCACAGAGCAGAATAACTTACCTGTACATTAGCACAAACATTCTTACGTGAATGTCTCCAAAAAGGGAGTCCAAATAAAATGCACTCTCTGTGTAACCTGGCTGCAGTCAATCAAGTACTGATTTCGAGAAAACCTACTCATCATACTCGTATAAAGCTGTGTGGTTACAAATGCAGGAGGTTGTCCCACAGTGTCAGTGACACCTTACCAGTTTGTAGCTTGATAACAATCAAATTGTCTTCAGAGAATTAGCATAGGAAGAAGTTCTCCCCTCTCCCCAACAAAAGTGAGGAATAAATAAGCTCTCCCCTTTCTTCGCTTGAGACTGGGAAGATAAGCTTCTTTCCTCTCTCTCAGTAGCTTTGGAGACAGAGGAACCTCATGGAGGTAAATAGAAAGGAGAGCAGCAGAAAGCACCACTACAGAGAATAACTCAGGGTTTTCTTATATTACTCCACCCAGCAGCGCATAAAGAAAAACTGTCTGAAAAAGTAGAAATCACCAAACCAAAAAAGCATTATCGACTGCCTTCCTTCAGCCTGCAGGTAATATTTAACATACAAACACACATGCACACACCCTGCCTTCCCCCATCTTCTCCTTCCTGGAATCAGAAGCCCTGCCAGGTCCCTTCAGTCTCCCCAACTCCACAAAGAATGGCCATGAACCATTGTGCTGAGCAGTTGCACTCCTCCCAGATCTGTGCATGCACCAGACATCACAGATCTGTCAGCGCTCTGCCTCATCAGACAGGAACGATACAGTGTCATATGCTGCCACCACCGACATCTTTTCTGGCTCTGGCTCCTCCCAGGGCTCCGAGGAGAGCCTCCGATGGGGGAAAAGTCAAAGAGCCTTGGGCTCAGCTACTGAGGGCACTGCTCATCTCTTCTGCTGGAATCCTGGATTGGCACCGGGGCAGTGCGCATCAGCTCAGCACCACCACCACACGTGGCCAGGTGCCCAAAGTGCTGACCAAAACTAGACATGCAAATTATTAAACCCACCACCGCTGCCACCAGAACATTGTACAAAAATTCTTGTTTCCAGTATGACAAGTGACTGAAGTACAACCTCCCTTCAAAAGAAAAAAGGTATTGAAAATAGAGATTGAATAGTTCGAAGTATGTATAATAGGGGATGAGGCCTCTGCCAAATCAGTTGTGGGGTTAAGTAAGCTCAGATGTGATAGCTAATTACTATTATGTCTGGGTTGTCTCTTTGGTGGTCTCTGCAAATTATCAAGTTTTGACCTTGAACAGATTCCCAGTGTAGTGCTAGCAATAGCTCTAAAGCCACTACCACTGAACCAAGCCAGCAGCTTTCACTCTGGGCTTAAGAAACATCTTGGGTGTATTTCCATGACAGCTTAAGCTGGTCTGAGTCAGAGCTGGAACAAGCACAGATCCAGCCAGGCACTTGCTTTGCCCTGACACAATGTTTGTCACATGATGAGAACAATTCAAAAAACAAACCAGAAAATTAACAGACACAAAACTGAAATTACCAAGTCGGGAAAAAAAAAAAAAATCCATAATTTTTTTCCTCACTCAACTGCCTGAACTAATTTGCAGTAGAGAGAGAAAAATGCCAGCAGCAGACACTGTTGTCCAGCAGCCTTACACAGCTGAGGTACGTGAACAGGTCAGACACAGGAGCAGAGCTCAGTCTTCTCTCCTGAGCACTGGAAATCACTGGCACCTTTTTTTGTTCTATGATTTCTTCTTGACCTTACTTTCCTTCACAGCCCTTCCATTTTGTCTCCCTCAGTGTGGCTGACACCTGGCTGTTCTGCATTTTTCTTTTTCCTGCAATTGCCTCCTGTAAGTGATGCGACCTGCTTTCCTGTCAGCTGATTTTCCCTTTGGTGAGGTCTGGAATTTGGAAGTTTGAAAGACTTTTCTGTATGCTAAAGACAGCATGACCCTAAAAGGTAGCATTTCCCACCAAAAATATTCGTGTCCATTATACCTATACAATAAGCACTGTCTGGAATTGGCTAGTTTCATGGACTTCGCAGAAGGACAGGGGTTCTGATACATAAAATGATGATACAAAGATTGGTGCAGGCTCTGTTTATTTCAGCTGTTCTTATTTTATTAACTGTTCCTTGATGACACCTATGCTGGCCATCCTTATAGGATTCTTGGCACAGAAAGCCACATCTATAAAAGCAAACAGTGCCCAATACTTACACTGTGGGTGTCTGTGCAAGCTCTGCTTGAGATTATACTGCCCGTGTTCCAAGTCTCACTTATACAACAGCAATTCTGCACTCTTATAGACATGTAAATGGGCTCTTAAGAAGACACAAGTATGATTTGTAACCAACCTAAAGATATTAATTCCCTCCCACCATTTGGAAATGTGTTATCAAGCTGTATTAAGTTTCAAAACAATTTTTATGCAGCAGAACAAAATTGTGTTGAGGCATCTATTGCAAGATTAAAAAAACCTCCAATGTTTGTTTCTGTTCATGCTCTGGTCAACAGTAAGAAAGTAATGCAGTAGTTTTCAGAGTCCATCAAGAATTTCATCACAACCAATGCATGCCTACAAATCATTTCAGCTTTGACAAGACAACATTTTTCAATGCAAATTCATTTTGTTGGATGTTCTTGTTGGTTCCGATCATCTTACTTCCACTTTAACATCCTTTTTAAATGGCTACAGTGCAGCAAAATGGATCTTCACATAAAGTGTCAACGGGGTTAGGCAATAGGTGTTAGGAATAATTCCTAACATAATGTCCTGCTTCTGCTGTGTCCCTAATGACAGTTTGAAAGAGGATTTAGTGCAAATAATATCGTTTATGAAAAACAATACTTTTCAAGTCTGACACCATTCACTAATTCACACTGAATGAAATGCAGGATAATTTTCAAAAACTTTGCTTTTTTTCCCTTCCTTTCTTCCTTTTTGTTTTTAATATTTTTGGGGGGGAGGTGTTAAAGTCAAAAGTTCTGACTGTTCTGATGATATTTAAAAGGGCAGATACTGCTTCGGGATAAATCAGTCTACTTTAGTGCCTAAATTCGTCGTCTCACATTATCCCATTGGCAAAGTTCCTGATCTGTAGTTTTAAGCTGCAATTAACTGCACACTGTGGACCAATTCTGCCAACCTTCTCGGGCTAAAGCTTTGAGGAGGCCACAGGAGAGACAAGGCAGTGGGAAGCAAGCTATTAGATGTTGCCTTCTGGGTCTTAAAGGCAACAAGTAAACCATTGCTATTCTGATGATGTTGCATGGCAGGGTGAGCATGTGTTCCTCAGATATGCTATCGAGCTTTTTCAACCTGCAGGTCTTTTTATTGCAAGCCAATGTTTCTGGCCAGGACAGAACAAGAGAACTGGCAGTGCTAAAACGTGTACAGGGTATATCCACCCTGGCAGTGGCAATGGTGGGTGGCGGTGGGTCAGTGTCCGGCTAACCACAGGCAATGAGGTGCAGCTGCATTTCTCACTTCTGTCATAATGCCCTCCTGCTTTCTTGCCTGAGAAAATCTGCCTAAGTATTAGGTCTACTTCACAGACAGGAGACAGGAAGACAAGAGACAAGGGAGGGTTGGTGCCACAGCCCGAGGCAGGCTGTGCAACTCACCCTTTGCTTTCTTCAGAGCACACAGGCTCCCCTGAGGCACCGCTTCACCTCCCACTGACCCACCAGGTCTTTACATTTTAGTTTAACTCTCAAACTCTCCAACAGGACTTCTAAGTAACCATTCCTACTCCTCAGCACAATTCCAGTTCACATACTCTTCTTTAATCTCTGTTCATCATTAAAGATCCCTTTCTCTAGCAACTTTCTAATTTCCCCATTCTTGTCCTCTCCAATTGCTCCCTCCAGCCATCACTTCTGAAGGTAGAATTGCCAAAGAGATTGCATCCACTGGGAATGAATTCCTAAATGATGAGGCTTAACCATGTCTGTTCCAATTTCTATACCTTGAAAAAGAATGCACTAATTTCCCACTGGTCTCCCAGGAGAAGGTTAAGATCAAGTAAACAATGTTTGAAAAGCATTTTGCAGATGGCAAAAGAAGTCCAAGCATTTCCAGAGATCTAGTGAGATCTTGTTAAACTGCATGTCTCAAGTCAGTTTCAACAATTTTTTTTTCTCTTATGGTTACAAGCTTATTTAAAGGCAAAAGTAATGTTCAGGTTTTTTGGCATTTGCTGTTTGAAATTCATGTCTCTGGCGTATTCTTTCAGCTTTTCTCTTGTGCTCATTACTATGCTCTCTAAGTGCTTAAAAAACATGAGCTCCTAGGACAGTAGAATTTTTAAATTAGTCAGAATGTGATGTTCAGAGGAATTGAGGGATCTGGGAACTCCTTGGAATTCATTAGATGCCAGATTTAAACTACACATCCAAGCTAGATTTTCGAATTTCAAAGATTATTTTTTAACATATTTAAACAGAATGTTCAGGACTGAGGAAGGGCAATCCCCAGAGACTCTTTAAAACAGGAAATGTAGAGAAAGAAAGAATTGGGCAGAATTATGTTGCAACTGGCTTCTGACACTGATTAGTAATTAAACTGGTAAAAAAATAAGCTCTTGAAATTATTTAAAATACATGCACAGAGCATCCTTTCCCAAGGAGCTGGAGTGCCTTTTTAAGGATCCTGCAAATGGCTGCAGTGGTAATTCATTTGATTTAACTGATTTTGCTACCTTTTCTCTGGGAGGTGATAAAGCAGGTTGTCAAGACAGATAAGAGTGCTGCATTGTGGACTGTGTGCTCACAACGTTTTCCAATTTGAGCCTTCTATGATCAGGGCTTTCTCATCTTCAGGCAAACTCAAAGCACTACAGATTGCAATTCTTTCAGTGTCTCAAAGTGCATCAGGCATATTAAAGATAGAGAAAGCAACACGTCCCAAAGAGAGGATTTCTTAATTACTATTTTATTATGAATCTTATTACTTTCTAGAGGCTTTGATCAATGCTTTGGCCACTGCACAAATACAGAGGAAGTCTCTGTCATAGCCAGGTGAGTTTATCACCAAAATTGAAAGTAGAAGTATAGCACAGAAGAAAAGGAAGTTCTTGAATGGGGACTGGAGGCAAACACAGTAGTCCACATTGTCCTTGAGGCAGTCTGATTTCTACACGTGATATCTTCCCTTGCATCAGGCAATATTGGGACCTCTGCAGGAAAGACACTGAGCAACCTTGTTTGATCAATGTTGCAAGAACAGAAAGGGGTGGCTGGAGCAGGAGGGACCAAGTGATTTGGTATAAGTCACAGCAAAGCATCATTTCGGCTAAGAACAGATTTATTAAGGGAATGGATTTCAAAGCCCAGCAAAAGACTTTTGAAGTTCATTGATATCCAATGGTATGTATTTAGGAAAGAAGAGCAGTTGTGAATAAAATGGCCCAGAGAGAAGAAAACATGGAATAAATGCAGAAAAATCTTGCTCAGTTGAGAAGAAGATGCTAAGAATTTTTTTGACAGAAAAGGTTTTAAATTTAATTATTAAAAACAGCCTATTGCCAATGACTCCTCAAGTAGGCTTTTTCAGAGCCTGCAATACATCACAGATTTCTGGGAAAGAAAGAGTACTCCTCTTTTAAACTCTGATTGCTCTTTCAATACATGCTAGAGAAAGCTAGGCATGACTAAACTATTATTTCAAGACCTAGCAGATGATTGTGGATGATAATTATATCCTGTTGAAAACATCCCTTGAGGTAGGGATGGAATAGGGTAATTTGTGACCCTTCCCTTGCCTTCAATTACTAATGAGAGCCTGAAACCATGAAAAAAAAAAAAAGATTAGGGCTTTGAGCTTCAGCCACATGAAACACGTCTCTTTGCCAAATAAATCACAAGCATCACCACTTTTACATTCAAGTTCAAGCTAAGCATGTGCTGGAGGGCCCTTGCTGAACCAGAGTGGGAATGAGGGGAGCACCCACTCACCTCATGGGTACAGAAGACACCCTATATTCCCCACTTAGAAATTACTCTTCCTCCTAATGAAAAAGAAACACAGCTGCTCCTGAGCCTGGGCACCACCGTGAAACAGCCAAAGCACCCAGCCAGGGGAGGGCCTTGTGGCGGGAGGCTGCGATGCCCCAGGGGGTGAGGCTGGAGCCTGGCTGAACTGAGGGCACTGCATTGGTAACTCCAGGCACCCAGGCTGCTGTTCAGTGCCCGGACATGCTTTAGATATTTTCTGTACTGCAGTCCCCTGCTTCAGCTCTACTTGGAATTTGAGATGTGGACACTAAACAGCAAACCTGATGCCTTTTGGACGGTTAAAAACCACCGAAGTAGGGCTATTAATTTTGGTAGGAAGCAGGGCTTATGTAGATTCCTTTTTTTTCTTCTGTAGGAGGTATCCACTCACCTATTCATTGAATTATTTCTTTTTTCCAGCGTAAATTTTGTGCTGCATAGACCCCAGATTGTAAGACATCCTGCTTATATGCTATAGTACTAATAAATACAGATCAGACTTAAAGAGCTTCCGTAAATGTCATTATTTTGAGGCAACCTACTCATTCTTCAGAAGTGGAAAGCCAGAAACACCTCCAGAATGAAACACCTACACATGGAGAGATTTCCAATTCCTTCTTTTATTCCCAAGATGTTGCCAAATGGAGAATTCCTGTTTTACAAGCAGGGATTCACAGCCAAACTGAATACTGGACACCTCCAAAGAGCAAACAGGAAAACTCTCAAGGACAATTGAATGATAGACACCTCAAAATAAATATATGTGTTGTGGGAGAGAGCATGATGAAAGTGAAGGTTGCTTCTTTGGTTTTTATTATTTTCATTACCTACTTTACCATAATTGAATGTCAGCGTGTAACACCTCCTCTGGTGAGCACTCCTGCACTGTTTTCAGGTTAATGCATGCAGTGGGTACAAACAAACAGCAGCAGTGTACCGAGGTGTGCTGAGGCTTGAGGATTTTGTGTGCCCTGAGAAAAAAAGTGGTGTGGAGCTGAAGACAAACATGAAATAGCAGACAACCACTTCACACCTCCAGTAGCACCCGGCTGTGCAGCTGAGGTGGTCATTTTTCCACCAGACCCAGTCTGATCCATGGGCTTATGACAGCAACTCCCACCCCAGAGGAAGATCTCTCCTTTTGCCCTTCAGCTGTGCTTCCAGGCAAAGACCTAAAGGGTCCCAGCTTTGTCTAATTGTCTCTGGCAGTTGCAGCTATAATTCCTCTTTTGAGAGCTTCAGTGGGACATAGGCCATTCTTGGCACAAGGGGGTTCCCTATCTGCAGGTGAGATGCTAAGCAAGGTCTGAGCTACGTAGAACACCACACTCTGAGTGCTGTCGGCGATGGCTTTGCACAGTGACGGCGAGAGCTGTGTGTCTAATTTGGGCAGCAGCAGATGGATCATTTAAGACAGAAAGAGACTGGCACTACCAGCAGAGCAAAGGGATAACGTGTTCCTTCTGCAGCACAAATCTCACAAGTGACTCATGACTCTTCTACAGCTCACGCTGGCATCCCTTGGTCTTTGTGACTGTAACTGCACATTTTAAAGGTCAGGATATAGTGCTTTCTCCCTGGTACCCTGGAATCCATACAGGTGAAGGTTTTGCTCTGAAGAACCTCCAGTGCACCTGGTGGTTTCCATATGGTTTGATCAGCAGGTTGCTCTTCTCCTCCTTCTGGCCCAAGTGTAGAGCTTATGAAATAATCTAGCCAATAAACCTCTCAGTTTGATTCCCGGGTGCTCGTCGCACATATAATTATCATGTACATGACTAATATCAGGCAGGCCTGGTGCCTGAGCCACACCCACATTCCTTCTGCAAGCCCTTATTTCAGAACAGATTTCAATTAACTTTCATCAGATGTTTAAGGTGGCCCAAGTCTTTTCTTCTTTGTGTAGGTGTTTATATTTCAGTGCTTTATACTTAAGGATGTACTTCACTGCTAACTAGAACAGAGACTGCTTTGGGCATGGGCTTAAGTGATCTTCTGTCCACTGGTCTTATTTAGGTGATATTTCCTCTGACAGCAAAGCCCTGGCATTAACTGAGCTGTGCGTGCAGGCTGCTCGCATTCACGATATAGTTTGCTGTATGTTGTGAAAGCACACACTGATGGTTCACCTGTAACAACCTGGAATCGCAGGCATTTCACCACTGTCCTTGCTGAAACATTAGAAAGCCTGAAGCCAAATGGTGTTGAAAAGCCCATTGCTTTCTTGCCTGAAATGGAATTGTCATCTAGAATGGGTAGTAGCTTTCTGTGCAAATTTCACTTCTGGTACAAGGTATCCTGGCACTGCACAATTTATACCAGCCTTAACTCAGGGGACCCAAATCAGTGCAGGCTGTGCTCAGTGATGGTAAAATCCCATGGAGAATTTCAGTCAGTGCAAGGAAACCACTGGCCAGAAAGAAGACCCAAAGGATATGAATATACCAGTGCTTCTGCACATGTAACTTCCCTCAAATTCTCTTGATAACTTTACAAGGAGAAAAACAAACCAATACAGACAGCCATGTGTTTCACAGGCTGGAACACTGCATTGAAGTTGAAATAGGCCCCCCTATTTTAGCAGCTTGGTAGTGTTTCCATCTTTCACAGGTTTCTGAGCTGTATCCAGCTGAAAATAGTAATAACTCACCTTTGACAGTTACGTAAAAGGTAGACTGCAACCTCAGTTCAGCTTCCCTTGAAGGGGGAGCTGAAATTTGCAACCATGTTTCATAACAGTACCTTTATTGGCAGGCTTGCCAAAGAGGCCTGGGATAGGTGACCTTTGCAAATGAATAACCAACAACTTTGACTTTAGAAATAGTCTTTCATAATGAAGCTGATCCTGGGAACACACCCTCTGCCTACACTGAACTTTTTTTTCAGTAACTTTAAATCCAAAATTATGTTTAAACCATTTAAACTATGCTTAAAATTTTATGTTTATTCTTCCACCGGATGCAAACGTAATTAGGACTATGGGTTGTCTTCTGCATTTAACTACTCATATTGAATATAATGTCCTAAATGTCTTTAATATGCACATGCAGACATGCATATTTTAAAAAGCACTTTTTTAAACGTATCTTCAGTTTTCTAACATAAGCTTGCTCAACTCCTGCTGAAAAAGTTTGAAAGAATAAACCAGCTTGAATATTCAAAATCCACCACAGCACTAAGAATTAAAAAACAAATAATAACAACCTATCAATTTGACAGATTTTATTTTTATTGAATTTCAAGTTGTCACATTCTCAAGGCTCTTTTTTCCAGATCGCAGGGCTAAGAGGTAACCACCTATTTAATGAAAGTTAAGTTACACAAAAAATGCCAACTGTCATGAGATAAAGGGCAAATCATGAGTCAGCAAAATCATTCCAGAGCTTTATCAAGGAACTTATCTTTTCTTTCAGGTTGTTTTCTTTTGTGTGACATTTGTCTGACATTGCCTGAAATGATTTCCTTACACCTTGGGAGTTTGGCTGGGAGACCTGACAATATTACTGACAGTGGATTAATCACATCTGCAAACTTCATATAAAGAAGCAGTTGATCATCCTACAGTCTGGGAAAGGAGAAGAAAGGGAATAAAGGGCGGGGGGGGAAGAGGGAAGAAAGGGAATAAAAGAGGAAAGGAGGATAGGAATATTTGTTTTCTTACTTACGTATCTTCGACCCTGTAGTATGGGCATTCATGCAAAGATCCTCACTGAGGACTTGTTACAGCCCTTGTTAAAAGTGAAAATACTTAGTAGCAGAGACAGTATCTGGGGAACAGTATCAACATGAAAAAATATCCTGATATATATGAAATGTATATATATATACACTACTCTATGTGAAATATATATCTACATATCCTACAATGTCCCTATCTGATTTTTAAATGGGCCACAGATCAACTTCATTCCTGTTCTTACAAAACAATCTTAGCAGATCCTTAGCAGGCAGTAAAGGAACAAACAGACTATGAAACTGATTTTATATGTTGCTGAAAGAGAAGTCAATATTTTAAAAAAAGGATTAAAACCAAAAAACAAAGAAATGTATGTTGATAGAGCTGAAGGTTGCTTTGTTGGTTCCTCCCCTGGCTTCAGCACTCAGTCCAGTGCCCCAGTGTTGTAGTTTTAATTTTTCTTAATGATTTCCCCCCCATTCTAAAAGCATTGCTGGGGAAGTTTTAGGCCTGTTGAACAAAATCCTGCAATGTCGATGACCTCTTTGGAAGAATTTAGTGAGGGAGGAGGTTTCACTCAAAAGACACATTGTGGCTTCCTCTACTCGGCGTGGCGGCAAAAAAACCCTGCCTCTCCAGGGCGTGTGTGTCTCCTGGTGCTCTGCACAGCTCATGCATCCAAGCAGTGATGCTCACAGCCAGGTGGAAAAGCTGAGCCAGGAAGCTCTCACAGAAGGACATTTCTAGACTGGCAATGAAGACTGTGTGTACCCAGGAAGCTCTGGGGCTTCGATAAACAAGGGTTATGATGTACAGGGTAAAAGAGAGCAGGTGGGGAAGACTCAGAAAAGTCACCATTCCTTTTGCTGCAAATCCAGTAGTGGCAACCACAGCTCGCTTGGACACGGCTTCTTGCCCTTTGTCCTGGGGAGTCAGACCAGATCCCTGCTGAACTCTGAAGAAAGCCACTTCCCAGAGAAGTGGCTGCTCCTGAACCAGTAGCACCATCCTGCTGTTCCTCTGACTGCTCTGTGTTGCATCAGAGTTCATCTGGCTTTCAGCTCAGACAGATTACACACATACTTTTCCCTCTAAGGCTCTGTACAGTTGCTCACCCTAAGTCAGCGTGACTGTGGGCCCAAGTCAGTAAAGCCCTATGCAGAGCTATACATTTTTTAAAAGAAAACCAGGTTAGAAAACCTCCAGGGCACTTGCCTTAGGCAAGATAATTTTATAGTAGCTTTTCCCATTGTAGTAGCTTGTCAGTGTTTGAGCACTTCCCCTCCATGTCCTCATTCCATTCACAGTCCAGAGTTTCACTTTCATTTCTCTTGGGCACTTAAGTTTCAGTTCTCTTTCGGCACTGCCCTCTCCCTTGCTGACACCTCCCTCAGCTACTGAATTACTTGTAAGCCCACTTGGAATATCTTTGTTTTCTTTTTGCTTTCTCATAACATTCCTTTTTTTTTTTTTTTTTTTTTTTCTTTCCTGACTTCACATCTTTCTCATCTGTTTTCCTCAAGTATCATAGTTTAAGCTATTAAGAAGGGAAAATTAAGAAGGGCTGAATTAATTAGGTTCTTAAGCTTATTTGGGAAACTAAGAATCAGCTTGTGAACTGTCACAAATAGGGATGGGCTTCAAGTGTTTTCTGGATGAGGAGAGTGTATGTTTAACCAATACCCTCATGAATTTATGATTTACCTTACCTATCTGAATTTTTGAATGGACCAGCGTACCTTCTCTTTCTGCCATCCCCTTCCCCATTCCCACAAGAATGAATTCCTTTTTCAGTCTCCATGGTGTTATCTGTTTGGAACTATGTTACATTTTATTTGAACCACAGACTGTTAAACTAGGAAACACTGTTTCTAACATTCGGATCATTGTAATTCTGATCTCGCGAATTCTATTCAGACTAAATATCTGTTCAAATTACTAAGCAGAAACCTCAAGCCTTATTTCTGTGCTTCCACAATTACAACTTGGCACATTCTCCAAGACAGTCACAGTAATTTTTCTTTGAGAAAAAATATAATAATATGACAAGAATTTCTGCGATTCTAGAATTACTGCTTCATAATGACAACACAAGAATATATTCTACTGTGGCATTACAATAGCTGCTTTGACTGATGATTGCAGGGATCTGGAGTGATTCACAGGTCCAGCCCAGCCATAACCAGCAAACAGAATCAAATAAAAGAGGATAAAACAAGTTTATGAAACTTCATGACACTTTTCTTCACCTCCCTAGTCCAGGGACTAGTAAAGAACTGTTGGCAGTCTGGAATGGAAGGGTAAGGTCTGACCCACTTCCCAATCTCCACTCCACTCCTGAAGATTCGGTGAGGACAGTGACAGTGCTCCTGTGATGCCAATGAATTAGGAGAGCTGCGCTGAGTCAGGGTCAAGTCCATTTGTGTCACTAGAAGAGGACTGAGCAGCCACTAGGAACTTATAAACCCAACATGAGCTACCTTCAAGTAAGCCATTTAATTTTTAAAAATAAAATACATATGTTTGCTGTACATACATAAAATTGCAGGAAATGGTATAGTCTGTAACCACCACTCCAGACTGCTCTGTGTCGAATCTGAGTGATGCATACAAGACTATTATAATCTGCAAGATTGTTTCTTAGTTGTTTGATAAAGCTCTTCATCGTAGCACCATCAGCTTCTAGACAAACAGATAAGGGGCAGGCAGCTCTGGCAGTTTATATTTTGTGGCTGTAAGCAGTTCAGGGATGCTGCTCTGCATAATTGTAATTAAAATTAATTTTATTCCTCACTGTGCTGTTAAGCAAGCCATGGTTCTCCTTTTAAATACACTTCCTTAACGTAACTGTAGGGGAATCAAAGTGAGGAGCATTGCAACTTTCTGACTACGCAGAGCACTGCTTAATCTTGTAACTGTAGGCTCTTCATCGTGGAACACAACAGTTGGCAACACAACTGGGGGAATGAGAGCGCAGCAAGCCTTCTATCTCCTAACAGAGTAACCTTAAGCTATTTTTCTGTACTATTTTCTTCCTTCTTTCTTCTTTCTATTTTTCCTTTATTTCTCTATTGTTAAAAAAAAAAAAAAAAAAACAAAAAAAAAAAAAAAAAACCAGAAAACCAAACCTGGGTGGAAAGCCACGATACTGTAACAATAGTAGTTTTAAAAAAGGAGACATCTTACAATAGCAAAGTCTCAACTGCATTAGAATTTAGAAAATAGAAAACAGAAATTAGCAAGGCCTGTAGCAGCCATGTTTCCCCACTCAGCATTGTTCCAACACCGGCACGGCACAGCACGGCACGGCACGGCTCGGCTCTGGGCCCGCTCCCGCCGGCTTTGGGCAAACCCACGTGGCTCTGCACACCAGAGCCACCAGCCAACGCACGGCCTCATCTTCGGGAAACCTTTTATCCCGGAGATAGGG
Source organism: Acrocephalus scirpaceus scirpaceus (assembly GCA_910950805.1). Taxonomy (NCBI): domain Eukaryota; kingdom Metazoa; phylum Chordata; class Aves; order Passeriformes; family Sylviidae; genus Acrocephalus; species Acrocephalus scirpaceus. Next base: position 43,507,762 of record OU383773.1, on the reverse strand, counting down.
AGGCTCGCTCGGACTGGTCCCAGGCGAACTATTGACCGGTTCCCATCGGCGTGACCAATGGAACTCACCGGGCAAACGCGGAGCCCCCGCCCGTTCCCGAAGCGGGCGCCGGTCCCTGCGCGCGCGCTGGGCGGGCCGCGGGCGGGGCCGGGCCGTGGTGGCCGCGCGTGCCCGGGGCGCGCCGCGCGCGCAGCCCCGCGCTCAACGCACCGCCCCGCCTCGCGCCCCCCGGCCCCCGGCCACGGGGCGGACGCGCGCGCTGACGCGGGCAGCGCCCATAGGCGGAGAGGCGCGCGCGCGCTCCGCCCGCCACCACCACCCCCCCCGCCGCCGCCCCGCCGCTCCCCCGCCGGGAGCTCGGGCCTCAGCCGGTCCCACCGCGCCGGCCCAGGCCCGCGAGCGCTCCGCCGCCGGCGCCTACCGGCTCTGCGCGGGCGCCGGGCACAGGCGGGCAGAGGGAGAACCGCCGCGGGAGCGCGCCGGGGAGAGGCGGAGACGGGGAACGGCCGCCGCCGCGAGCGAGCCCCGCCCCGCCCGCCCACTCCCCGCTCCCCGCCCGCCGGGACCGTTTCGGCCGCCTTTCCCCCGCTCCGCGTGCGCGCGCGCCGCTCCCGCGCCGGCCGGGCCGCATGAGCGGCATGAGCGGCTCCGCCTGAGCGTCGCGCGCGCCGCCACCTCCCTGCTGCCGCCGGGTCCCGGCGGGCGTCGCGTCCCCCCCGCGCCGCCGCCGAGGATGCTGAAGATGAAGCTGCCCCTGAAGCAGACGAGCCACAAGGCAGCGGCGGCGGAAGATGCGACGGCGGCGGGGTTGAAGGAGCCCGGCGGTGCCCTGGACTGTCACCTCCCGCTGCAGCAGCAGGTGCCCCGGGCCCGCGGGGGCGCCGCGGCGGCGGGGAGGGGGTGCGGGCTGGAGAGGCCGAGCCGGCTGCACGGCCTGGGGCCGGGGCCTGGGCCCGGCCCGCCGCCCCCCCCCGCCTCGCTGGGCGCTCCGGGCGGCGGCGGTCCCGGCTCGGCGGCCGCCCGCACCGACAAGGAGACGGTGTACGAGTGGTTCGGGCTGGTGCTGGGCTCGGCGCAGCGCCTGGAGTTCATGGTGGGTCTGCTGGACCTGTGCAACCCGCTGGAGCTGCGATTCCTGGGCTCCTGCCTGGAGGACCTGGCCCGCAAGGACTACCACTGCCTCCGCGACTCGGAGGCCAAGGCCAACGGGCTCAGCGACCCCGGGCAGCTCGGCGACTTCCGCGACCCCGCCGTGCGCTCCAAGCTCATCGTCTACCTGGCCCTGCTGGGCTCCGAGAACCGCGAGGCCGCCGGCCGCCTGCACCGCCTCCTGCCCCAGGTGGACTCCATCCTGCAGAGCTGCCCGGCGGCGCGGCGGGCCCCGGCCGAGGAGGAGGAGGAAGAGGAGGAGGAGGAGGAGGAGGGGGACGTGGTGGTGGTGATGGACGGAGCCGCGGAGAACGGGCAGGCCGGGCTCCCCGCCGCCCAAGGCCTGGGCTGCGGCGCGCAGGAGGAGCTGCTCCTGCTCTTCACCATGGCCTCGCTGCACCCGGCCTTCTCCTTCCACCAGCGGGTCACCCTGCGGGAGCACCTGGAGCGGCTGCGGAGGGCCCTGTGCGGGGACCAGGAGGAGGAGGAGGAAGGCTTCGGCCGCCACCCAGCCCAGGTAACGTCGCGTCCTGCGCTCTTCCTGCTGCGCCATCTCGTCGGGTGGTTTCGTCCTTCTTTCTCATCGCTCCCTGCCGTTTTCCTAAGAGCGGCCGCTTGCTTTTCCCGAATCCCCCCCATTGGCATGTGGTCCCTTCCGTCCTCCCCCTACCACGGCAGTGTCAGCCCCGGCCGCCCCCACAACCTGCTGCGGAGTGTCTACTACGAATTTCTTGGCGGGGGGAAGGGCTGATTTTCCTAGCCTGCCATGCTTTCTGGAACGCTGGGTTTTTTTCTGGAACTCTGCCGTGCAGGGTGTATAGTACTGAACTGGCTGCCTCGTACACTGTAGGCCACCGTACGAAGCAGGAGTATAAGCAACAGCTTGACTAAACTTGTAAAAAAATAGAAATAATAATAATAACAAGAATGCTAGATAGAGACCAGATTACCTAAGAGAGCATTCTCTAGGGGCTTCAAACCAACAGAACACGTTGAAATATTTTTTTATATGGAACCTGCTTCCTTGTCCCTTCCTAAAATGAGGCACAGGCTTGAACTTGGCAAGAATCAGGGGCAGCAGTCGGGTCACCAACTCTAAGGCTGCTTCTCTGAAGCACCAGGTTCAGTGAGATGGCTGACAACGTTGGGGAAGGGGTGGTAATGCTTCCACTAAAGAAAAAAATGTCACAACTGGAGCTTCTGTGCAGAGAAAAACTGATTTTTGGGTGACTGTCAGGAAACAGCAAAGCTCATCCTGAGAGCAGATGTGCCACTTGTTGCTAGGATGTGGGTGTCACCGGGGATGAGGACTTGCAATGAATGACAACACAAGCATTCTCCTGTGCAGTAGCTCTGTTTAAGCAGAGGTTTTCTCCCAGTGCCATTCACTGCTGCCCTCTTGATGAGCATTGGCTTTAAAATTTGCCCCATACTTGTGCAGCCAAGCCATCGTCATGGAGCTCTATAGTTTTTGGTCTATAGATGGCCTCTCTTGCCAAGGGGAAGATGGGTGTTTATAGTACTGTTCCACTGAACCATCAGGTTTTCATGAGTTACTTGACAGAAAAGGGTACAAAGCGTTAAGGGTTGGGGTTTTGGGATTTTGTTTCTAAGTTTGCTTGCAGTGCAATCCCTTTGAGCCACTCGTAGAAAACTCCTACATTGCCTGCAGTACGAAAGGAATGGTTCCTTCTGTTTGCTAAAGATGGGGTATGCTCTTGAGGAGTACTCAGAAGAGACAGCGATCAATTTCTAAGCCTTCAGATATATTAACTAAATGCTTACATCATTTAAAGGCCCAAACGCATTTGGAAGGTCATAAACTACTGGGCAGATGTTATAGGACTGAAATCACAATGAATTCGGTCTAAAAAGTATTTATCTTGGCTCATTGGCCTGCATCAAGTCTCGTTCTATCCCAGAATTAATCCTGAAAGTCCATCTTTCCGGGGAAAAGATTGAATTGCAGGAAGTGGTAAGACTGGACACTGTCCCTTCTGGGTTTAAAGTGCTAGTAACCGGAAACATACTTCCTGCCTGGAACTGGCACAGCGGTTGTAGCTGCTCAGTATGTCCCACCAAATGCAGTTGGGAGAGCAGGCTCCCGTGAACTACTGGAATTGAAGTCAGTTTTTGCCGTATTCTGGCTTCAGCGTAAAAGCAGCTGCCCAAGTTGTGGTTTTGTCTACTCGAGGAACACTGAGAGACCCGAGTCAGCTTGGCTGAACATGCACATCACATACTCCGTAGTCGACACAGCAGTGAAACGGCAACGCTTCCGTAGGCTTTCCTCTCCCTCCCCCCGCCTTAATGGCTAGTTGTAAATACAGCATAGCCTTTCTGGGAAATAATGGCTGACAAGGAACAGAGGGATCAGTGGGTTTCTGCTGAGTGTTTTCAGTCAACGTTCCACGGGGACGGTGCGACCCTCGCAGATAAAACGCTGGAGAAGGTGGAGCCACTAGCGGGTTTAAAGAGTTCCCTGGCAAAATGCTGTCGTAGCATTACACTGAACTTGATTTAAAATTCCGTCGGGTGTCCACAGGCCTTTCCTCCTTCTTTAATCTCTGAAATTTGAGTGCCTTCAGGGCTCTGCTTTTGTGAACTGGAACGGTTCATAAAGACCTCTCTGAAATTTTATTCGGCTGGGCTCGTGTCAGAAGGGCTGGGTTCCATCTCCGGGAATACCGCGCTCCGTGCCGGCAGCCCAGGCAGCTCCACTCGGGAGCCCTCGCGGTGGTCGCGGTGCTCCCCGTCCCCCCCGCGACAGCACGGGCAGTGCTCGGGCAGGCGGTGCCCAGGAGAGGGACGGGGACTTTCTCCTCCCCGGTTAGACGGGCACAGCCGGGCGCGGCCAGGGGAGAAGGACCAGCGGGAGGGGGAGCGGGGGAGGGCACGGCGCCCCAACCCCGAGCACCGTCATGGCCCGGGGAGAGGGGGTGACTCCTCTCTTTGTTCGCGGGGCGGACGGGTGGGTCACGGATGGCCCGTGAGGGCACAGCCCCATGCGCGAACGGGGATGCGGCGCTTGATGGTGGCCGCCGCTTCCCGCCTCGTCCAACATGGCGGCGCTGGCTCCCGGTCACGTGCCCTTGGGGCGGGGCCCGGCCCGCCCGGAAGGGGCGGGGCCGCCGTTGCATAACGGGGGAGGCTCGCCGCGCGCCCGCCGGGCCCGGCCCGCAGCCCCGCTGCCCAGGGCGGCGGGCGGGAGGGAGGCGGCTGTGCGGAGACTCTGGCGTGCCCGCTCGTCGGGCAGAGGAGGCGCAGCGGCACTTCGTGCACAGAGCCCGCGAGCCTGGCTCTGGTCTTCCCGTGCCTAGCGTTCCCGGGCGTTCTCAGCACCCGGCTTCTGACCCGTCGGAAGGTGGTCACCGAGCTGTTGTTCGCTTGGGCCGTGGATGTATTCCTGTGGCTGGCAGCAGCGATGTGAAGTCAGCCTGCAAACGTGAAGGAGTTCAGACCTGGAGTAGAATCAGGTGGTTTGTCAGTTCTGAATTCTTTAGGGCAAAGGGCTCCGCACGTGGCATATCTAATAAAATGGCTCGGTTTGAGATTTCAAGGAGCTGTAACACCTGGCTTTAGTGAACACCAAGGCTTGAGAGGTTCACCTGCAAAGAATTTGTGGGTGATTTACTAGAACATAAAGCAGTTTGCTTTTTCCCATTATTTGGGTTATATTTTCTGGTTAGGGTCTGCGCTGTCTGATGAAGTTGAGCTCACAATAAAGTTGCTTCATGACAAGGGCTTAATAAGTTTGTTCCTATTTTTAGTGTCTTATTTGAATGACTTTGGAAAGTGTAACATTTCTTAGTGATACATTTTAACAAATTCAGCTCAAAATGGAAGAATTCTGAGGTTGTCGGGGGTAGGACTGTTGGAATGGGATAGGCAGAGCTAGGATAGCCTTACAGTTGATAAATTTTGGTTTTTTATGAAGTGTTCTGAATTAAGGTTTGGGAGTTTTTGTACTTGAAGTAGAAACGCTTGTTACTGTTTTCAAATTCTTAATTTAAGGTGTGGTTTATAATGACATTTTTTGGAAAAAAGTCATTGGTGCATTAAACTGCAGAATATCAACTTTGAATCTAAAGTTAAAGAATAAATCAGCAGCATTAGCTGCTGAATAAAAGAAGCGTTAATGTGCAAAGATCCTGTTGATACCACTATATATTGCTTTAAGTAACAGAACACATAGCTTAACTCTTAAGTTGATTATTTTTGTTTAATAATTGCATCATTATCAAAGCAGTTTGACTTTATTGTTCATTTCTTTCCATCTCATCGGATATCTGGGATCAAAATGCTGAAATACTGAAGGAGCTCTGAATATCAGTGAAGATAATAAATGTGGTTTGCATTAGGCACTGGAACATTTTATCAGACATACTTGATATTAGAACCAAGGTTCTGTTGAAATAAACAGTCTCCTAGAGATAATGGTTTGTTGAATGGTATTATAATTAGCTGGCTGGAGGATTCTTCACAGGAAAAAGGTCTCTACTTATGAACAAAGGGAAAGTTTCTATTTACAGATTATGTTTCTTAGTACACTTCTATTTATAGGCTATTTTGTTGCAGATTAAAGAGTGCTTTTATAATTGCTCTTCAGTCACTTGCAGCAGAATAAGGTAGTAGAATTTAATTTTAGTATCTAAGAGCTCTGCAGTGCACTGTTTTTAGTGTCATATGGTTGAGTATAAGGAAAAGTGTGTCTTCAGAGTCTGGTTTAAATAAGAGACATAAAGATAAAAAATGTCATTTTACTCTTGGCAAAGATCTTTTAAATGGTGGTGCACTCCAAGGAAATACAAATGTTTTACACATTTTTGCGTACTGAGATGAAAAGTATTCCGTCTGCCTCAGAAAACCTAACAGCCTTGTCTCTGAACAGGAATTTCTCTGTCTCTAAACGGGAGAAGAATTTCCAGAAACATTACCGCAAGTCTTCTGGAAAGGAAGTTATAGCTAGATAAAAGACAATCCTTAAAATGAATGAGTTGTATCTAAATGTGCATGCTGATGCTCCAGGAAATCGCAGAGTAAAAGCTTTCACTGCTTTGAGCCGTTTTACCTGTTTAATTCTAAATATGAGGTGTTAGTACAAGTTTGTAGCCTTTCCCAGTCCCATTATACCAGAGTTAATCAGCCTCTTGCTGTTGTCCCTGGCATTCTGTTCTCCAGCATAGTAAATGAGTACTGAGGGTATTGAAGATATACCCCTGACTTCCTAATGCTTGTGCTTAAACTGTTCTACTTAAGATGTGGCCCAGTTTTCAGGATTGCCCATTGCTGACTTATTACAGGTAGCAGGATCTCACTGGGCTTGGAGTGCAGAGAATTCTCAGCTTTTTCTGAAGAGCTGCAGGAAAGGGTGTAGACAGCAGCAGTAAGATGGTTGTGTCTGTGAAACCTCTGAAGTCTGTAGGATTCTGCCTGCTTAAATCTGTCACCTTTTTTCCTTGCCATTATCAGTCTCTAGCCATAGCTGTCCTAGAAGACACTACAGCTGATTCCTCATTACTGTAATTAAAACAAAATACCTACTTTTCCTTCAAGAGTTGGTGAACCTCTGTAGTATACCCCAAGTCTAAGGGTTTATAATTCTGGAGACCAAAACTGGCAGAGATCTGGCTAGAAACTGCGTTCCTTTGTGAGTTTCTTGCCTTTCCTCAACTGCTTAATCTTGCCTTTTGGGAGAAGAAAGTAAAAATACTTAGAACAGCCAAAGAAAATTTAGTGTCTTGGGAAGTGTCTTAGGAGCAAGATAACCACAAGACAGAGATTTTCTGTTATTCCAAGATGCTGTGCATAGAAGAATGCTTTCAAGCTATGCTGGAGTTCAAGGATTGGACAAAATGACATATTGCCCTCTGATGGTAATTAAACGTAGTAATAAAGGCATTGCCCCTTCTGAGTACTGACTGTACTTCAGTGAACTACTCTCAGAGGCAAATATTTTTTAAATCTTCCTGTCACTCTAGACTGGTACAAGAATATTTTTTTGTATTAGCCTGAACTGTTCCATTCAAGTAATTTTATTTTGATTCACTCAACTGACAATAGCAAGAGTACTGAAGTTGCCCAGAGTTGTTGGATGAGCAACCACCTGGGGATACAGTAACAACTGAACTGGTGCTTGGCTGGCTCTAGCTTCAAGTTCTGTACTTTGTTACGGACTGGCTAGGTTGGACTGAAACTGTGGTTTAGGTCATGTTAAAAGATTAGGTGGAGGTGAGACTTAGAACATGCTGTGTTTCTAGCAAACACAAGGTGCTGATTATTCCCCCAGCACTATAAGTCATAGGTGTAGCTGCCATGTCTAGTACTTGAAATGTAATTGCCACAGGCTGAATTTGTTCATGTGGTGTAAGAGGGTTGGTATGCCCTTTGTCTCAAAATTGTTATGATTTGGTAGTGCAGTAAGTTAGTGAGTATGTGATTGCTGAAGCTGTCACGTGGTGTCATTTTCTTCCCTGAATCAGCTAATGTTTTGTCAGGTTTCTGTCTCCATCGTAGCATTTTGTTGTTGACTCTTACAGGCAAGGTCTTTACATAGTTTCACTGAACAAATGCTTTAAAGTACTTCTAGGCACCTGTGCATACTCTCTATGCAGTCCAGCTTACGAGAGATGCATTAGTGGGGCAGTTGAACATTATCCATTGGAACTGTATGTTCAGCCAGTCAGGTTTTTATTGCACATATTATGGGATTTTATGTCTGGTCACAGAACCATGAAGGGACTGAGTATGGCTGTGACCTCTGGAGGTCATCTTGCTTAAGGAGGGCCACCTACAGCTCGTTCTCTAGGACTGTGTCCAGATGACTTTTGAGTGTCTTCAAGGATATAGACTCTACAGCCTCTCTGGGCAACCTGTGCTCAGTCACCCTGGCAATGAAAAGTGTTTCCAAATGTCCAGAGGGAATCTCCTGTGTTTTCAGTTTCTGCCTGTTGCTTCTGGCGCTGGTCACTGCTAAAAAGAGCCTGGTTCCATCATCTTTGCACCCTCCCTTCAGATGTGTGTACACACACACACATATACACATTTTTATATGTACAGGTCTTTTTCTGCAAAGCTGCTCTATAGTCTCATGGGTCCCAGATTGTGTGATGCCTGTAATTATCCCTGCCCAGGTGTAGGATTTTGCACTTTCATCCATGAACTAGGTTCCTATCAGCTCATTTCTCCAGGTGTGGTTCCATGTGGACTAAGCATTATTGTTCTGGAGGCTGATTCTATATGTTAAAAGATAACACAGAAACATCTAAGTTCTTGGTTGGTTTGGCCAAAGGAGAGATAATTTGTTGGGTCTTTGTGGTCCTAGATTTTGAGGTTGATTCTGCTCTAGTCTTGTAGAACAGAACAGCTTCTCTGCATCTTAAAACATATGGATGGTGTATTTGCATAGTTCAAAGTTTGCAGATCAGAGCATGGCTTAGTAGCAGTGTCAGTTGGGCATTTGTCTGCAGTCTGGGTCTTGCATTTGCCTAGCAGCTTGTCCAAGACAATACTGGATTTTTTTGATTACGTGACAATCTGTTCTATCAACAGTGGTCAGTATTAAACAGGTTTTGAAGCATTGCTGCTCTATATGTTTGCATTTGTGAGTATTAAATGCATATGCTGGATTTCCATTTTAAGATGGCAAGAATGTTCTACCCATGTATTCAAGCCCACAGTGGTGGCGTGCAGATAGAGTTGCTCAGAGTGTTGAGTAAAGCTTCACCTCTGCTGCTGTTGTCATCAGCAGAGGGTTCAGCAGCACAGGAACGATGGCAGTTTCACCTGGTTGTTGCTTCTGGAGAGGTGATGTTGAACCTTTATGCTACCACAGCTATGTAGCGATACATCTGTGTATCGCGGCTGTGAAGCAATGAGGGTACCAGCTTGCAAGGTTTGTTGTAAGCAAATCATGGCTTTGGTCTTGTAATTGGCTCCACATCTGTTTAATGATTATTCTGACATCACTCAATTTTCTCGAAGGTGCAGATGCTGTGGTTGATAACTCACAATCATGAGTTAGACCTTGATTTTTTCCAGAATGCCTTCTTTCATCTGGCTTTGTTTGTCAGTTCCCACTTGTAGATGAATGAATGAGCTGTGCCAGTTTACATCTGCACAGCCTGCAAGGCTGAGTAGTGCTGTCCCTCACAGCACATTTACTGTAGTCTTGCAGAAGAATAATATTTCATATTTGGGCATGTAGAACTAATCAAGCTGTCCAGCTGCTGCAAGCGTGTTTCCCTTGTTAGTGCTCATCAGAGCTGATGAATGAATAGCTCTCTTATGAAAGTGCAATGCAAGCATCAGAAGACTTACGTGCATCAATTGCTTGCTCATGATAATTAGTAGGCTATCCAATAACAGATTTTGCTTCATATTGCCAAAGCAATGCCAGCATGACATTGTTTGATCAGTCATCTACATTAATAGAAGGCAGAGTTTGGACATCTGTCATATGTAGGTTAGCTGACATCTGCTCAGCTCACATGGCATTAGAGCAACGTCCTTCTCAGCAGGATGGCTCCCCGCTTTAGATATTTGGTGCCTGTGTTACAGGTAAGCACCCCTGGACCTTGGGACACAAACACTCCTTGACTCCTTTTCAGGAGGCTGATTGGTAGAGTAGCATGGAATAAGCCCCAGAGGGAAGAGGGGCCCCAGAAAACTCATTGATATTACAGGATCACCTCCACTGAGCTCATTAGTGATGCATCCCAATGAGGAGGAAGTCAGGCAAAAATACTAGGAGACATGTGTGGGTAAGTAAGTTGCTTCTGGACAAACTCAAACATGAAAAGGAAGTCTATGAAGGGTGGCAGGCAGTGACAGATATCCCGGGAGAAATAAAGACAAGCTGTCTGAGCAGCTGGGTTAGGAAAGCTTAAAGCCATGACAGAACTAAATCTAGCCAGGGTAGATGTTGTAGCTGATGGCAACAACAAAATCTTATGTAGGTACGTTGGTGGTGAAAGCAAGACTACAGCCCACCCCATTGAAGTCACAGCAGCAAAGGCACGATCTGGGAGAATGAGGAACCTCCAACTGTAGGAGAACATGTTCAAGACCATCTAAAGAACGTGAAGGTGCTCAAGACAATGGGACCTGATGAGATGCATCCATGGGTCCTGGGGGAACTGACAGTTGAAATATCTCAGCCTCTATCCATCATATTTCAGTAGTCATGGCAATCTAGTGAAGCTCCCACTGACCAGAAAAGGGGAAACATAAGCCCCATTTTAAAAAAGGGAAATAAGGAAGACCCAGGGAACTAGAAGTTGGTCAGTCTCACCTCTGCCTGGCAAGATCATGAAACAGATCCTCCTGGAAACCATGCTAAGGCACATGAAAAATAAGGAGGCATTTGGTGGCAAACATGGCTTTGCTAAGAGCAGATCATGCCTGACAAATTTGGTGGCCTTCTACAACGGGGTGGTAGTGTTGATAGATAAGGGAGGAGCAACTGACATCATCCCCTTGGACTTGTGCAAAGCATTTGACACTGTCCCACGTGATGGACTTGTCCCTAAACTGGAGAGACACGGATTTGTGAGCTGGACCGCTCAGTGGATAAGGAACTGGCTCAAGAAGTTGTTTTCAAGGGCTCCCTGGTCCAAGCAGAAACCCGTGACAGCTGGAGTTCCTTGGGGTTGGTACTGGGACCGGTGCTGCTCAACCTCTTTGTCGGTGACACGGACAGTGGGATCAAGGGCACCATCAGCAAGTTTGCCAATGACAGCAAGCTGTGTTTTGCAGTTGTCACACAGAGACTTTGACAGGCTTGAGAGAGGAATCTCTGTGAACCTCGTGAAGTTCAACTAGGCCAAGTACAAGGTCCTGCCAGTGGCTTGGGACAGTCCCAAGTGCAAATACAGGCTTGGCAGAAAATGGAATGGATTGAGAGCATCTCTTAGGAGAAGAACTTCAGAATGTGGTTTGATGAGAAGCTCAATGTGACCTGGCAATGTGAGCCCACAGGCTAGAAATCCAACCACATTCCAGATATTAGGAAAAAATCCTTTACTGTGTGGGAGGTGAGGCGCTAGAACCAGGTTGCCTGGAGAAATTGTGGATGCCTCATCCCAGGAGATGTTGAAGGCCGGGTTGGATGGGGCTCTGAGCAACCGTGTCTAGTGGAAGGTATCTCTGTCCATGGCAGAGGGGTTGGAACTAGGTGATCTTTAAGGTCATTTCCAGCCCAAAACATTCTATGATTATGTGATACAGTCCTGATATCACAAGTGGTAAGGTTTTTTTTACATAGTACTTGTCCATATGAGGACAGATCTGGTCTAGGTTGTAAGAGCAGATAATTTTTAGGGTGCTCTCTTAGCTCGTTTCACTTTCAAGGAGAAATGTAGTTAATCATCCAGCCCATCATGAAGATCAGTGTGATTATCAAATTAATTATCTGGCAGCTGGTTTGGGGGTACCCACATTTCCTGCTTCACTATATTTTAATCATTAGCAGCAGCACTCTGAGCTGCAGTGAAGTCTCACAGTGACAAAGGCTTATGTGAGCATTAACCTTACACTCGTGTGTGTTGTGTGAATATGTTGTATTCATTGACAGGAAAGGACGAGCACAGCTAGTTCTGTACAGCATGACCTTCCTCAGCAGTGTCCCAGGCTTTAAAGGACTTGTGTTCCTGGTGTGACTGGCACCAGGTAGCAACACACAATGCCACTCGTAATATTCTTTGGCCCTTACGACTGCCTAGACTTTTCAGTCACTTGTGCCCTAGAATTGTCTGCTCTGACAGTGACGCCTGTATTTCAGTTACTTGTGAATTTGACGTAGAACTGTCACAGCAGGTAACACCAAAAGTGAACAGCTGTAACACAGCTTAAGACAGGATCTGTAGCTTTGCAGCATGTAAGGTAAAGCTATGACTGCTCTGGATTTCCCACTGTCTACCTCCTGCCTTGCACTAGCTATTGTGAAAGCCAGCAGTCACAGAATACACACAGTGCCTATTACTGGTTAACTTTGGAGGGGAAGAATTCTTCCGGTGAATAAATTATGAATTTATTATAGTTACATTATTTTATAATCATCGATACAATTATGTAAGTAAGGTTTGAAACGTAATATTTTGCAGTTTAGAGGGGGGTTTTCAAATGTAGTTGCATTTTGTCTGTTACAGACTACTGCCATGGATAGAAAAATTAGTATTCTAGAATAATGCACTGCAAAAGTATTTGAATGCTGTTACAAAGATTATGTATGTGCTAGGTAAGAAGCAATTTTCCAGTATTAGAAGGTGTAGCAGCACTGTTTAATGCTTCTTTGACATGAGCTGAACAGAATGCTTTTTTGAAGTAAATCCTATTTCTATACATCTCCTAAAAACTGCTCACGGTTTATTTGACTTTTTAACTAGCAATTATTTTTTAGTATAGGCTGTAATTTGTTTTCCATTAATCAGAACAGATATTGCGACTTTGAATGCAAAAAAAGGTCTGACTTCAAATTTGATTGTTTTTAGTTTAGGAGTTAACACTTAAACAAACCAAAGTACTTCCACTTTTTCTGTCCACAGTTGTTATGAAATGGCTGCTGAAACAGTATCAGTGGGTTTTTTGAAGAGTTCTGGAAGTGATTCACTCCAGAGCATGCTTGGCTTGTTTGGGTTTTTTTTGAAAATGTGCTAAAGCTGTTAAAAATTGCAGTCTCATTGACATACAGCTGTTTTCCTTTCTTATTCTATATCTGACATTGCACTCGTAATTTATTAGATGTTTGCTGAGATTGTTTACTGAGTGACTGGGGACCGGTGTGAGTTTTATCTTGAAGAAACAAAGCAGGCTTTATATTCTAAATCTGATGGCTTTGAAACCTGAAATTACCGATGCTCAGCTCAGAGCACGAACCATACACCCGTTTGATGAAACAGCCGAAGTGTCCTTGCTAACTGTGCTGCTGTTGGTGTCACTGATCAAAGTTAGGTTACCAGCATGCCCAGAGCAGGCTTGATGCCTGGACACTTCCTGGGTCTGTGTGTGTTGGATATACTGTTAGGAGTTGTCACAGCTTGTACCTGTGCTGTAGATGAAGTAAAGCTGGATTAGTAAGACGAAGCCAGCTTTAGCTGATATATCTGTCACATCTGAAAATGTTTGTTGAAGAATTGGCATGGGATTCAGATGTCTTTTGCTGCCTCTATGCTTCCTCATTCTGATCTTTCTGTTGTGACAGTCTGGGGTCCTCTTCAACAAATACAGTAACTAATCGGGGCTGATGATTTGTCTCATCACATTGCACAAGTCCTTAAAAAAACCCAACAAACTACATCTATTCTGGTACATATATTATGCTTCCTGCATTTAAAAATAAAGAATGCTCTCTGGAGATTTATATTTTTTCTCTACTCATCTTTTATGAAGGTCTTTCAGTGTTCATCTTTCCTGAATGAAAAAATGCAGACCAAGAGGACTATGCAGACCAGTTCCTAAATGTTTCTGGTGCATTCAGTTTTCCCAAACTTGCTATTTAATCAGCTCATATGTTATACTACTTGTTACAGAGAAACAAAGGTGCTTTACTTAAAATATATTAATCCAAAAGCTTGCTAGTAACTTCCTGTATTTCCTAGTTCTTTATGGATGTACCTTTCTAAGGCTATGTGTTGTTCCTTGAACATGGAATTAAGCAGCTGCATTTAATGTCACTGGATGTTTTTAAATGTTTCCAAGTTTTAGCTTGATTGGTCAGTTTGTTTGTTTGCTTGCTTTTGTTTTAGCAAGACCTGGTCATTGAGGAATCTGTAAATTGATATATAAATGTTTCATCTTAATTTGGAAAAAATTACATAGGCTCTTGTTACCCTAGAGAAACCACTTATAGTCCATGCTTTTCTAATAACGTTTTTCTTATTTATCATTGTTAACCTAGATTGTTCTTTCTTCTTTTACTTATCTGTCCATGTTACCTATCTCCTATGATTTCTTGTTGTGTCCCTTCTTGTGCACTGTATTAAAACAGTAATACGTCTTGGTATATAATTTTGAAGTGTGCAGGTAAATGTGGGGGGAGATGAGCTTTCAGTCTGTCCTTTTCTCTATGAAAGTGAGGGTGTTGATGGCAACCGCTTGTGTTTTGGATGTTTAGTTGGTAAGAGATGCATGGATTTAGTTGGTTAGAGATGCATGGACCACATGTCCTCATAGGCTGTCCAAGCAGTTACTCATGATTCCCTATAAAGAAGAGGTGACAGGCAGAAGGCACAGGGCATGAATATAATTGAGGAGAATATAGTTAGAATGTAATGAGTAGATGACTTGACATGTTAGTAGTTGAAAGAGTTCATACTAATAGTAAATTATCACTGAAATTCTGAGCTAATGGTCTTGAGTTGTCCCGCTTGAGATACCTTGTTCCCTACCCTATTCTGTTTTTAAAATAAGGTCAGTGAAACATTGGAGGTTATAGATGACATTTGAAAAACACATAAATAAAGTAAGAACTGAAATGGCTAATGACCACCTTTTTGCCATTGTCAAGAGCTTCAGGTTTTTGTCCTGTGGAATACCAAATAAAGGATTGGTGAGTTTTTTTGTACTATCTGCTGTTTAGAACAAGCTTTGGCAACAGACCTTCTACTAAGACATTTCTTTTTTTCTCTTCCCCATTTTAGAATGACTTTTCCCATGGTGACTGCGTGTCAAGTAATGAGACCGGTTTGCTAGAACGAGCCACAGCACCTCATGATGGACTCCCAATGGCTTCCCATAGACCTCAGCGAGAAGGTGTGTTGTCTGAGCTTCTTTTTGAGGAGGGCTTTAAGGGTTTCCTTGAGCATTAAACTCTGCTTGGAGTTGTAGTCCTCTTGTATCTCTCTTGCTGTTCATCTAAACAAGAAGCTGCAGTGACTGGTAAGTAAAATAGCTTCTCTGCCGACAACTTGGTCTTTTCTTTGTTATAACAAGTTGTCAGTTGTGTTAGCTGCTAACTACTAGTGAATGCATGCATGAAAATTAACTGCAAATGGGCTTCCCACTGGAAGAACAGGTAGGATTTGGGAGAAAACAAGAACATTTAATGCAATTGTATTAACAGTATTTAGATTTTTTAAGCAAAACTAAACACAAAAATATTGGGAAGCAGTCAATAGATTTTGCTGCTTGATTCAGTTGTATTTGATGAAATTAAAAAAAAAAAACAACCCAAAGAAAAACCACCAAATATTAGCAGGTTTTATAGAAATAGCAGTTTGGAGAAGTGAAAGGCTTCATAGAATTCTGTGTTTTGGCTCTGTTGGAGAATAAGAACAAGGCTTCTGAGCATAAACAAAACTCTGATATGCAATTGCCAGCAGAATTTCTTCTCTTTGAAGAAATGAGCATTATTGAAACCAGATTTATTCTCACCCTTTATTCTTCAAGAGGATTAGCAAGTCACTTGTCTACTCAAAATTAGTCAACAGATAGTCTGCAGATAGTGAGGAGCCAACAATATGGAAAAACGATTGCTATTCATTTTGTCCTCATAAATATCCTTTTGTCTCTAGTGTGGAGATATAACTGCACTTTGAAAGCAGGCATTTTGAGAATTTTTGATTCCTTGAAAAAAAAAACCACAGAAAGATTATGGTGGATTACAGACAACAAACCTGTTTCAAATCCTTTTATGGAGTTCAAAGTGTTTGTTTTCATGAATTAGAAACCTAAAAGGGAGAATCTCTTCAGTAACACTCTCATATTAAGTAACAGAAGCACAAAAAAGTTGAATAATTTAATCTAGCAAAGAGCTTAAATATTTTTCCGCATTTGTGTTATCACAGTGAGAAGCCACAGTGAAGGATCAAAATAATTTTGTGATACTTGCTACACAGTTATGTGGTAGAGACTCTCTGCTACAGAAATCTCCTTAGTGGGTTAGAAATACCACTGACAGTAAAACTTGGGTTTTATTCTCAGCTGTGATGAATATGAATTTTTAAAATCTTTACTTAGACTTAGAATGGAAGCAGTGTCATGTATATATGTTTTACTTAATCATCCTGGATGCATGTGCTATGTCCTGAATAGATATAGAGATGGAACATGCCTCATTGGCTTGTGTATTCAAACTTTTCTTCCAGTCTAGCCATTTAGAATATTTAAAATGTCATTGTGGAGACAGAATTATAAAGGAGTCTGTTGAAACTGTAGAATTAAAGCTGTGCAGCAACAACAGTGTAATTGCCTGTTGTATCATGTATGACAGCAAAGCATGCAGCAGAAAGAAGTTAAGAAAATTGAAGGTACTCCATTGTGTAATAATTTTTTTACACCTGAGGACAAATTTTTAGCATTGAGAACACTCAATAGTTTAAAATAAGTACAGTCTCGTTAGGGAAAAAAAGCTTGTCTGTGAATGTTAATGGTTTTAGTGTCCTAATTGTGTATGCTAAATATATGCCTAGTATGTATGCTAAATATATGTAGTGGAATGCAATTTAAACCACTATTCTCAGTTCCAGTCATGGAAATCAACTTAATTAATCTATGAATATGAATTTCAGTATCAATTCGAATGTTAGCCATTAAGAAATTTTACTGCAGCAAAACTTTTGTTATGCCGTGGTCCTTCTTGTAACAGCACTTTAATCTATACCGGACAGGTTAAAATTAGGGTCACTACATTAGTCTTCTCATAAAATATTGATATTGTCTGGCATCCTTAGCTTATCTCAGATTTCTTTCCTTTGTATAATAAATTTTCATTAGCTGGTAAAAATGAAGTGCTTGTCTATCTTCCTAACTCCCAGCTAGAGGATTACAACCAGTGTACACCACCATACTCACACACCAGCACTTTGTTTCTCTTTACTCTAAGAAAATTGGAAGCTGTAGCACTATCACTAGACTTATTTGCTGGCTTATTGTTCCTTTATGGAAATTGCCAATACTTAATTCTCTTAAAAATGGCATGTTTGATGGGGATGAGACTTGAATTGTAATTGTAACAAAATTAATTTTAAAGCATTTACTTTATATTAGATGGTAATTAGCTAATATCCTTTAATAAGCTTTATAACATACAATTGCAAGAGGTTTATTTTTTTTTTTTTTTTAGGAAAAAAACCTGTTCTTATAAGTAGTTCCCAATATATCCCATGTAAACATGCAGTTAAAAACCGAAAGGAAAACATTAACTGTTAACACCACCCACCTCCCTCCAAAAAAAGAAGGAGTTTGTAAAGCATTGAAAGGAAGCATTGATGATGTTGGGCGGGTTGAGCTGCTTTTAAATTTTTTTTTTTTACATGTGAAGATGTGTTCAGGCCTGCACAAGAATAAAATTCACAAGAATTCTTAGACCAGCATAGCAGCAAAAGTGAAAAGCCCATCTTGCCTACATAAGGGCTTTTTATATGGAGTATTAGCTGAACAATGCTGTGTTCCCTCAAGAAAATCTCCAGTCCCTGAAAGCCATATGGTGCTGCTGTTTGCCAGGTCACAGCCAGAACTCGCTTATTGCTGTGTGCAATAGGCTGTGGGGAAGGAATGTTCAAGTAGCAAGTACTTACAGTACCTTTCTTCCTCCTCACTTCAGTTCAATGACACTCTTTACAGTACAATTGTCATAGTTTTCTGCTTCTTCTCTTTGTTTTCCGTTTGCTGACACTCATTTCTGACTCCTTCAAGCCTTCCCTAACTATTTTTTTTCATCTAAGTACCCTTCAGAAATGTGGTTATTTGGCCTTAGTTTGCCTTCATTTACTACTTGATGTTTCCGACACAGAAGTGTAGAAGGCACTGTCTGGTTTTTATCAGCACTTGTTACTTCTCGGACTAAAGATACAATTTGAGTTCCTTTTATTGTCTTTTCGCTTATAGTGGTTATATTGTTGTAGTTATGTGACATTTGGTCTAAATAAGCTCTTGAGTAATGCACAGATTCCCAGGATATGCACTGAAGAAGTTGTTGTTAGGCCAGAGAAATACTTGGAGAGAGCAAGGTTCTACCTGCCCCCCGCAGTTTGTTGCAATAAAACATCTCCTAAGGAAGAGTTGCACTGTGTGCATCAGGATTTAGCTTACAGGCATGCTCAGAGAGCCTGGGAAAGTAGGGAATGGTTTGCAAACTGTCAGTTTTGGAGTGCACAATAAGGTGTTTTTCTTTCAGCTGTACACATTGAGAAGATAACCCTGAAAGACGTATCAAGAAAAAGGGCTGACAAACATTTGGAGTACACATTCAAAGTAAGCAAATAACCTCCAGAATGCTAAAATTTTGTCTATGTACTGCAGATACATACAGCTTGTTTCAAAAATCTCTACAGGAGGCAATTTTGAGATTGTTTGGATTATCCTGTAATTCTTTTGAATTCTGTGTGCAAATGAGGTGGTTTATGTAATTGTGGGCATAAAGTGTGAGGGCATAAGGTGGGAAGATGTAAAACATCAACCATAGCTGGGTGTGTGACATCACTTCAGGAAACTCGGCTTTTGCTAATTCATAAGAATTGTAAAACTAGTCAACTGTTTGCTCAAGTGGCACAGGAGCACAGTTGTTGTGTCTGCAGCTGTAGATTGCTTGGAGTTGTATGGTCATCTTGGATCTTGTTTCTCAGTGTTTACCATATGAGGGTGGATCCTGTGCTTTTTGAGAAAACCGGAGGTTGGTTCCATTGTTTTGGACCTTGTTTCTTAAGGCAAAACCAAACAAGCTGGAAAATGTCCACAAACTGGACAACCTACCTAGTATAGTCTTCATCTATTGTAGTAGCTGAGGGCAGCATGTATTAAATAATAGTTGCTAAGGCTGTTGGTGGTGATGTTCTAATTGAATCAAAGTAGTAATTTCCTTAGCAAGGATTAACACTATGAGTCATTGTGCCAACAGATGTGAATCTGGTAGTATACCAGATTTGAAGATAAAGTTAAATGTTCCCCTTTTCCACTCAAAAAAGAATGGTTTACATCAAACATTCTAACTGGTCATTTTACATCCTGGGTTGCAGGAGGTCTTTGAAGAAGCAAACTTCAAAAAAGCCATTTTGAGCTGAAAGTTGATGTGTTGATCCCAGAGTTTGGTATTGTATTCTGTGATATTGTATTCCCTAAATGGCTGCACTCTTCTTTTGTTGAGGACATATATATATATGTGAAATGTAGCCCTCAAAGTCTTTATGGTTAACCTGGCCAAGTATTTCAACCATGTCAAAGAATTTTTTTTACAAATAGTCCGTGAAATGAGTCCAAAGTAAAATACAGTAAGAGATGGGAAAAGTTTGTATAAAATGCCTATATGGATTATCAATATTTAAAGTCAAAAAACTATTCTAAAGATTCAGCATGTAGACAGATTTGACAGTGGTTTTTTGTTAAAGGGGGAATGTGAAGATATTTCCGCAAGTATTTCAGTAATCTTGAAACTCCACCCCAGTTCTTTTAGGAAAGAGTTTCCTTTCCTCATCTATGCAGGCATACTTTGCTCTTTGCTGTAGATAATTCTGTGCTTGCCCAGACCACTACCTTGTTAAAGTTGTAACAGCATTTGCAGTCATGGTTTCCCAGCTGAGGGCACCAAGGGTAGCTGGCATTTCCGCGGTCTAAGTTGAAGGCAGTTGGTGGTTGACATTACTTTATCAACTCTTGAGAGTAAATGAATGTTTGTAATTGTCATGTCCACTCCCGTTATCCTGCATCTCCCCATGTAACTAATCGGAATCTTTGGCCCAGAAGTGGGCTTAAAGCCAGGCAGCACTCATCTAACCAAGCTTACTTATTTTTTACTGAAAACATGCATGTGAAGGTGCTGTTTTACTACCTGCATGTCGTGTCAGAACAATAAGTTACTGAAATTTTATACAGGCGTATGCCAGAATGTTGTCTGATTCTTGAGTGCCTTCTTTAGTAACTTGCAATACTTTTTGTGACTTGTAGCCTAAAACAACTTCTATATGACTGTGTAAGAGTTGAGTCTGAGGTAGATAAAATTATTTTATAGGTAATATAAACAGAGGGGGTTTTGTTTCATTTTGACTCCTGGTAATGACAGTGAGAGCTCAATCCAATATTTCAGTCCTTTTCTCTGGTACCTGTTTTTTGTGGTTAATTATTTCTGTTTGATGCAAGTCCCATAATTACAGAGCCTTCTGCCTGGCTTTTTTCTGAGTCGGTACTCCTCAGGGACTTCATTGTGTTTCCCTGAATTTGTCCATGCTCCCTTTAGCCACAAATAACATGAAGGTGATCCTAAAATACGCACTCAAAATTACTATGCCTTTGAAAAAGTACAGCCTTATCCCTGTTTTGCCTGTTTTTTTCTTAATTGCTAATGTTAACTCTGAGATTGCCGAATTTATGGAATTGTTCTGACAAGCTAATTGCTATGAAATTTGGAAAAAGAAACTTTCCTCATTTTTTTTCCTTAATTCTAGGTAACCTGGTCCGATTTTTCAGTAACATGTGTAACGAAAACACATCAGGAGCTTCAGGAATTCCTGCTAAAAGTATGTATTCAAATATGAAAGTAGTGTTTACACGTCAGGTTTATAACTTCAGAAGTAGTCTAGGAGAGCTGTGATTTCTGGGGAGTAATTATAGAAACAAAAGCATGCTAGCAGATTTTTACTTCAAATTATATTAACCATTTAATTATGTATACTAGAATGAAGGATCTTGACAGAAGAAGCAGCCCTGCAGAGTGTTGGGGGAGTTTCCCAGGAGGTGATTGATTGTCTCATCTGAAATGGCGCTTGAATTTTTAATTGAGCTACCATAAAACTACCAGATGAGTGTTTAATATTCCCCACAGAGCTCATGTATAGGTACAACCACTGGTTGTTTGCTTGTGTTCCTGTTAGAAGGGCCTTGGAGAGTATCATTTGTTATGTTTAATTAGTGAGATACAGCCATAAGCATAAGAGTTTTTAATTTAACTGTTGTATTCTTCAGTAGAACAAAGGCAGGCCTATTGATCATCACAAGGAGTTTAACTTGAGGAAAATCTAGCAACTATATATGTGTGTGTCCATATTTAAAAAAACCTAGAAGTTCTCTCACTTGTTTTCCCCCCTGCACCAAGCAGAGAATACATTTCTGTGCGTAGGCCATGTGGAGACCCCATCAGCGTGATAACCTTGAACTGTGTGTTTATTGCCAGTGTCTAATATTTTGGGTTCCACCTATTCTGGGAAATTATTCTATATTTAAACTCTTCCCTATTCAAGGCAGTAATGAAAGATCTGTTTTGGAAATGTTTTTGATGGCATCTGGTGTTCTTAACTGCAGTGTTAATTGTGACCAGAAAGCCAGTCACTGTACAAAGGTCATTGTCTTGTTCACTGTTTAAATTATCAACATTGCTTTCCAGTATTCCCGAAACGAAGCAGTGAATATTCACAGCTGCTTTAATCTAGTTGAATATCTGGTTCTAAGAGTTCCCAGTGCTTGGTTTGTGAGTGTTTGAATTATGGATAGATAGCATGTCTGGTTGCAAGTGGGTTATTCCACAGCATAGGGTACATGCATCTGCGCCTGAAGAGAACCCTAAAAACAGCATTTCATACAGTGTCCTGTGCAGCTCTGGGATGAGCATTCATATGCATGCCTCCTGTTCTCCCACTTGTATAAGACAAACATCAGTGTCTAAAATGGACCTCCTGGAACCTACTTGCATCCTGGAGGAGCCAGGAAAACAGATCCAAATGATCCAGAGCATTGAAGGGTTGTGCTGTTTGACTGATGTAGGGTGTTCTACGTGTTGGCTTGACTGCTCCAGCAATGTCTAGGAGATGGCAGAACAAGAGGAAGACAACCACAAGCTGCTATGAGCTTCAGGAGGTCTTCTGTGAAAAATGTGCACAGCTGAAAAATATATTTGGTTTGTGTTGGTTTAATAGCTGTAAGTATAGAAGTAAGAGAGAATTGTTAAATAAAGCAAGATATACCTTGCTTTAAAAAACATAAAGCAGAAATGCCCATTTCATATGCCCTTCCATTTTGACTTTTTGTTGTTCTTGTTCCAATCTACATGGCATTGTTAAATAGTATTAGTTTCCTAGGGACAGAAAAGAATGGTCAAAATACTTGATGGAAAATTCCAATGCTGCATGTGATAGAAGTAAGAAAATGGTAAAAATTGTTTCAGTATAGAAGCATTGGTGAGAAAACGAAGGTAATAAATGGCATAACTTGAATGCTTTATATCAAAGGCTGGCTTCTCATAGGTGATAAGTATGAGAAAATCTTTGCAAGTAGGAAATTACCCACGTGTGTGAAAGGACTAATGAGCTTTTAAGTAACAAGGCTATCCCATTACCGTAAGCTAAGCACCTAATCTTGGGTTCGTATAACTGAATCTTTAACTACAGAAGGAATTGCATTCCTTTTAATGGAAGTTTTAAAGACTAGAAGTTAACTATTTCTAGAGACAAATCTACATACAAAATACTAGGATAAGAGATTTGCTCATTCCCACACTTGTGCAGTAACTTTCTGGTACCTTTCGGCTAACACTGACTAATTTGTCAGTCAGAGTTCCTCAGTAACATGTATTAAAGCCAAAGGGTCTGTTGAGAATGGCTGCTTTCAACCCTTTGTGGTCTTATATCTAAGACATTTCAGATGCTATAGCACTGTACTAACATAATACTAACAGCACCTGTCAGTCTGGATTCCAGAAGTTCCTCTTATGTATGTTACCAAGCAATTATCTGCATCAGACACAGCATCTCTCTGTTAATAGCACTTCATTCAATGAAAGGATTCCTGAGTGCTGGGCTGTTGTTCCAGTAGCAGGATGCAATATCTAGCTGGCATTCTAGGTCAGGTGTATTCCAGATATACAAGAGGAAGATGCTGCTCTAGTGTAAATTACTTAGTGCTGTTGATCATAAGTGGTGGCAGATATTAACCACATTAGCAATAGCTATGAACTTAAGTAAAAAAAGCATTTTTCAGTGGCAGTTTACTCTTAATTGCTCCATATTAAGATTTTTTTTTTTGATGTAGATGAACAAATTTGATCAGCTTTGATGTACATAGATACAATATTTGGAAGTTGTAAAGGTGAAAAAACCTTTTGTCTGGGGAATATTCTTCATTTAAAACAGACATGCCCTTTAGTAGCAAGAATTTTGCCTTCTCAACTAGAACATCAGAAGACGTCACTTTGTATTATTGACATTGCAAAGTTTTAGTGAATTTTGATAAGAAGTTTCAGTGTTAATAGCAAGTGGGGAGGGACTTGCTATTGATTAATCTCAGTGTGTTGCTTGCTGAAGTCTAGTTTATTTAATAACTGAAATGGTTTCCTTTCTATTCCTGTTTATTTAAAATAGTTTATTCTAGCTAAGTGATGATAGTAAGTACATCATAGTAAGTGCATTCATACTACTTACATAGTAAGTGCATTCAGTCATGCCTGGTTGTTTTTTTTCATGTTATTTTCAGAACTAATATCTATAAAGATTTAAAGAAGTAAATGAAAAAATGGCTGTAAGCTATCCTGGAAAACACCATAGTATTGGTAGATTTCCAAATGTAATTCTTTTAAATAGAGCTTTAAACAATTTTATGCCTGGATTTGCTGTGAGGATTTACAGCAAAGTGTTTCTCTTGCAAAATTAAATGATGTTGATTTGTTGTAGCTTTGGTCTGTAAAATACGTCACTCAAACTGAAACAACTGAGTTTGTTGTTGATACCAAAAGGTATAAAGACTTATAGTGAACAAATGTAGTCTTTAAAATGTCAACTACTCATATTTCACATTAACCTTTTCCTCAGCTCCCAAAGGAACTGTCTTCTGAAGCATTTGACAAGACTATTTTGAGAGCACTAAATCAGGGTTTTCAGAAGAGGGAAGAACGAAGGCATGCTGATCTTGAGCCCATAATCAGGTAAATGCTTTAGCAAATGGCCTGAAGTACATTGCTGGAAAAGTGATTGAAGTCAAGCTAGGTGACTCCTATAGACAGTGGAAATTCTGCTACCTAAACCAAATTTGCAAAGAAGGTGGGAAGGCAGTGATGAAATTGATTCTCTTGACTCTTTTAGATTTTCTTTAAATTAAGACTTTTACTAAGCTTGATAGAATTACTTCTTTGGAAGTAATTGTACAATTACGAAAATATTTGTCCCAAGCAGCATTATATAGTAATGATTGGCACTTGTGGAAGGATACTACCTCCTTTACACAAGGATATATTTAGAAATACTAGAAACAGTAACTCAGAGCACATATGTTCTACTTTTTATGACAGGATAGAGTGAGAGACAGAATGGAATTTAAAAGGAATAAATGGTAATAGTGAAGCATGTATATAAAATTAAAAGTAGCTCATGTATTTGTAAGAAAGTGGCCCATACCTCATCACCTGCTATTTAATGAAGAAAGAGCTTGGTGGTCAAATTCTGTAACTCAGAACAGTAATATGAATTTGAGTTTGCCTACTTTTTTTGTTGTTGTTGTCTGGTACAGGTGCCTCGTTATGTTTGTCCTTCTCAGTCAGGATTGTTCAACCCTGTGGAAAACAAATTATTCGTCATGTTAGGCAGTGTCTCTTGAGTTGGGGTAGTTGAGGAATCAGGCACTGCTTTTCAAACTCCTACTCATAATGTTATATTAGTTCTAGCATTTTGTCCTAATATTTTAGTTAAAGAAGATGTGGAGCCACTCTGAGCCTCAACCGCCCCCTTGCCAATTTTTAAATAAATTTTGGTCTGTAATATTTGTCTGTCTTTATTGGCTTGATTGTCAAGCAAAAAATTAATCTGTGTGAACAATTTTGGCTAATAAGCGTAGTGGTTTTAAATCAATAAACCTGTTAAACAGAGGTTGACTGAAGGGACTGTATTGTAATACAGAAGGTGGTGAAGCCTCACTGCACAGTAATTACAAATCCAAGAGACTCACTTCAAAGATAACCTTTGAACATACTCAATTGTGTTAGAGTAAGCAACTGTAATTACAATTTACAGGTGGTGTTGTGACTATACAGGAATGCTGCATGAATAATCTGAAGAGTACAGCATTACTATACTCAAATTCATTTTTCTTTTCAGTGTCAGTTTTAGCATAAATATACACTTATTTGGGGGTTTTGATATGTGCCCAGTTGCCAAAAGTTGCTCTTCCCTGCCCCTCCTCCAAAAATATAGGTAGTGTCCCCTGGCAAGTAATATCTGAAACCTTGGTGTGTGGAAGTGAAAACCATTCACTATTGGCCTCTTTTCTTATTTGAAGCTGACAGAATTTGTCACTGACCTCTTGGTAACAGACTCAGACCAGGGCAGAGCAATGCTGAGAATCTCACCTTTTGCTCTTGGAGATATGAATATGAAATTCATATGCTGACCTTACAAGTGAATTCAACTTTGTATTTAACCATAAAAATATATTTAAGAAAGAGATGCATTGTTTTGGGAAAATAAATTCTCAGTTTAAAAAACTGTTCTCAGTTAAAAAAAAAAAAAGTTAAAATATAGAGTCTAGTGCTTTTTGGACTCAGTCCAAACTCCTCTTTAATAAAATGTTACAAGGGACTAAGATGTTTGAATTGGGATAACTCAACAGCACGTACTTTTTAAATTCAAAAAAATCATCGTGCCAATTCCTTATGTTGGCTGTGCTCCAAGCTTACACTAGCACTTAACAGTAAAGCTCAAAAGTAGCTTTTAACATTGTTTATGCTCAGTGTGCAATTTGAAAGGTTTGAACTTCTTAAGAACTCTATTTTGCTTTTAAATGGTACTGTAGTAAATTTTTGTATTGTTCCTATGATTCTGTTATTTAGTTTAACAAACTCTCACTTAAATTTCAGGCAGCTATTTTCAAATACATCGCAAGCTTTTCTGCAGAATCAGAGAGTATACAACTTCTTCCAATCAATTTCATCAGAATCTTTGCACACTCACAGTAAGAAATACCAAATACTGTTTTACATAATGAAAAGTCTATAAAAAGCTATTCTTGCTGCTGTGCCTAAATACAGCTTTATAATTTTGTGTTTGTGTGTTATATTCCACTGGTTGTATTTGAACTCCTGGTCAATGAATAGTTTCTTGAGCAGATGCTCATACTTTTGACAGTGGGAACATGCTACGTAGCATCAGCTTGTCTTCCTGCCTGCCTCCCTGCCTCCCTGCCTCCCTCCCTCCCTTCCTCCCCTCCACCATCATGGTCTTCAAATAGGCTATTATGAGTTTGAGTATGTTCAACAGTTTGGCATTTCTTCCTTTCACAGAATCTTAAATTTTGGAACAAAAACGTTGAACTGACCCAGAAAAATCACATCTGCTTTTTGTTGTTTTCTTTTGTAGATTAGGCATCTGTCTTGATATTTAAACTAAGATTTGTTTTGAGTACATAAATGATGGGATGTCCCTAATTTCACAACATACAGAATTGTGTTCCAGCGTTTGCATTGCAGAGATTTCTTTGGTGTATTACAGTTGTTTGTGCAACCAAAATTTGCCTTCTCTGTATGGATGCCTTAGGATGTGATCTTTGTTTCCATTGAATCTTTTCTTCTTTCAGTGCATGTTATACACCATGACAGTTGAGGCACTGGCTGTGAGGCCACTGCCTCAGAAGTTGTCAAAGATCTTAGTAAGGAATTGAATGGATTGGAGATTCCAAACAGACCACTCATATTCATTTGGAAAATAGAGGAATGACAGCTGACTTTAGTTTGAAATGATGTGTGTGATCTGTGACAGATGTACTCTTTCCATGAT
Source organism: Acrocephalus scirpaceus scirpaceus (assembly GCA_910950805.1). NCBI lineage: Eukaryota > Metazoa > Chordata > Aves > Passeriformes > Sylviidae > Acrocephalus > Acrocephalus scirpaceus. The sequence continues at coordinate 43,480,937 of OU383773.1, read as the reverse complement.
GAGATGAAAGCACTGTGGCTAGGGTAGAAGCTGTAGGTCACTTTGTAACATTTTTTAGTAACAGTACCTTCGTACCTGGCAGTTTTGTCAAAATGTTAAGCTAATAACAATCAGGGTGATTGTGGAACTGGCTGGAATTTACTGCTGCAAAAGTGGACACCTCTGTTCAACTGAGGGGCTGCGTGGGGAGGAAAGAGTTTTCAAAGTCCAGAAAGATTCATGTTGATGATGGGCACACTGTACAGGGTGTGCATATTTTTAGACTGTAGACTACATCTGGTTGGGAAGGACTTGCAAATGCAGTGTTGTACATGGTGGTAATTTCAAATGGTTTCAAAAAACAACCAGTGCCAAGTTCCATCAAGTTGCCTGGGCACTAAAACAATCTACAGGGTGAGTAGATGAGAAGGAGACTAGACAAATGTCAATTCTGTCTGAAGTCTTACAGATTACAAAGTGATCTTAAAGTGAGATAATTTTTATAATAATAAATAATTGAGTAAATAATCCTCATGAAAGTTCATGAAGATTTGCCAGATGTAGAATGTATGACAGACAGGATGAGGAACTTAATTGTTTAGCAGAGAGGAGGAAGATGATTTAAGGCTTCAAATACCAGAGTCCTAATGTAAGGAGGATGATCTGTTCTCTCTGATGGGTAAGACAGAAAGTGCTAGGCTTAACTTCTTATGAGGAAGATTAGGACCAGGGACGGGCAAGAACCTGCTGATTACCAGACAAGTCCAGAGTAGTGAGGCAGGTCTGAGGTCAAGGCGGAAAAACAAGTCAGTAGGTCAGGGTTAAGAACAGGATCAGCAAGATTCATGTCCAGGCACAGGTGTGCTGGCAGTGCACCCCAGACAAGGGCCTGAGCTCAAATGCAGCTCCTAAGCCAAAGGATGGAGGCCCTGGGTGAGGCATCTGCCAGTCCTTTTCCCAGCAGTCACACCCCAAATTGCAAAACTGCAGTGTACCAGGTTGGATCTTCACTGTGGACAGGTGAACCCCTTGGGAGAGCAGGGAAGAGTTGCAAAGCCCATTGGCATGATTCAGGCCCTGACATTGAGTTAAATACTAAGAAAACATTTGGTGAAGAGAATTAGTGTGATAAATTTAAGCATAGTTGTTTTTCTTGTGAGAAGGGGGACTGGATAACTTCTCCAGGATAGCCCACAGTCACATTTCCTGTGATGCAGGCTATACTAAGACAGAAGTATACACCCCACCTGTTGCCAAAATCACCCCAGTTAAGTGGCCCATGAGGGTTTTTTTATTGTTAGTTTCTGTGTTTTTCTAGGTTTCCTGTTAGGGATTCCTGTAATCCTGCTACTTGTTACTGCAAGTTAGTCGTAGTGGCACGTTTTGCATGTGGTGACAGTGTTGGGAAAGGAAGTATATATTTAAGAAAAATTTCATTTAGTTCTTGAATAGAACATGCAGGATTAATTGACAGACAAAGCATTTGTAGCTTAAATTGGTCTTCAGTCGCTATATAGAGTCAGAGATAAAAACAACTTTTCACAGAAATACAAAGTTATCTAATAAAACCAATGTGGAAGCAAATTCTATGTTTGGTGAAAGGTCTTTATACCTTAAATAATAGTTGGGATCTCACACTAAATATTCAGTAAGCTTAATTATGCCTCTATGGTTCCATTAGGGAGGAAATAGCTCCCTCCTGGTTCATAAATTCAGTTGTTTATAGACAATTTTTCAGGTTGGAGTAGTCTTTCGATTCCAACATGAGAGCATGACCTCTGGGGATTTAGTATCTTCAATGCAGATGATATTCAGAAGGATCTGATTAATGTTTCAAGCTCCTAAGCAACAGCTTTCAGATACTTTTACCTGCACTAACATGGAACTTTTTGAGAGGGGAAGAGTAGACTCTTAGATTCTTCAACAAACTAAGTCCTTTTTAAGAGCTTGGAAGTGTTATTTTTGTGACAAAACTGTTAATATTATTCCTACTTATTTTTCATCCTGTCTGGCATAAAAAGGCAAAAATGTGTTTGAAGACTGTGCTAAGGGCATTAGAAGACTTTAGCCCAAGGTCTCTCTTGGCAGATGAATGGTTTGACAGTGGAGGAGTGTAATTTGTTGCAGAAGAATGCTAATAACTATCGTTGCTCTCCTCCCATTTTCTGCTGTAACACAAAATGATTATAAAAATGTGAAGTGCAGCATAGTAGGAATATCTCTAATAATTATCACAATCACAGCCTTTTAAAATTGTACCATAGCATTAAAATTATTTTCGAAGCTATTTTCTTTAAAATAAAAGGATCTATTAAGAGCCTTTACTCTTGGAGATGGCCTGCTTTGAAGGCGGCAATGTTCAAATTGCTGCCACAAGCAAACCAGTAATTTCAGTCTTCCATTTTCCTAGCTTCCAGTTTAGTGCAAACATTCAGGAACTGTCCAGTTGTTCAAGACCTATAAAGTTACTACGTGAACTTTATTCTCTGCAGGTAACTTACAACCCTCTTTGAAGACGGTTAAGACAGCAGAACACTTCAAGGAGGACAGTTCAGAAGCTTCAAGTCAGGAGGAAGGTAGTTGTGTACTCAAAAGTGGTTCTTTGAGATATTTTACCACACTCAGTTCTGGAAATCATACACTTGACTGATTTCTTCATTGGTATAAAGTGGTACAAAAATTGAATTAAATCTGCTGTGCAAATGAAGAACTTTTGTGTACTTTCAGCAATTTCCTTAAGAGGTTGTTCTATAACTCAAGAAGTGGCAGCATTCATAGCTCAAAGGCAGAAGTTCACAGCTGTTTTGAACAACCAGGAATATATACTTCACAATTTACTTGAGCCAAGATTATTTATAGACTTCCATGTCTTTACCTATTTATTCTTTAGTTACCAGGGTTCAGAGTTAAGTGCAGTATTTCAAGCGTTGCAGACTGTTTCACATTAAATATGCCAAATTTTTTTAGCTTCTAGTTTTTACACAGAAAGGATGTTCAAGTTTTCCTCTTCTTATTCTTAACCTATGCTACTCTGATACTCTGGACTGTTACTCAGTTTGGGACTGTAGCGAGTATTGATTACAGTCTGAAAGCTGGTGGTTTTCAAATGCCTCAAAAACAGTTCATACGTGGAAGCAGCAGCCTAGTGGCTGGTCAGTAGTTTCATTCTGAAAGGAACAGCAAGCCAGTTTTGCATTGTTTTTGGAGGGAAACAAGAACAAGCTCCTGGTAGGTGGAAAGGATGGGAAAGGGGACTGAGGACTGATTGGTGAACATGGACCACTGAACACTAACATTGGCTTTCAAATAATGACAGCACTCTTATCCTCTTTCACATTAATAACTCTTAAAAAGTTTGCTGTTGAACTCTATGGATTCAGTAATCTACATATGCAGTTTGAACAGCTTTTTCTTATGAAAATAATCATTGCCATATTCTTAACAGTTCAGAACAGACCAAGTAAATTTACAATATATTTGCTCAAATAGTCTTCTATATACTGTTCTTAAAAATACAGAAATCTCTTCACCTGGTGAAACTACAAATGCGTTTCAGAACACCTTTTGTGCCATTTTAGTGAAGTGTTTATCAGAAATTTAAGACTCATGAATTTTTTTTCTCAAAATTTTAAACCGTAATTTGGACTTACGTGTAGCACTGAGAGGAGTTCAGGCAAAATCATAATATTCAGCAAGAATACTAAGATAATCAATAGCTGGAATTAAGGAAAGTTGCTTTTGTTAAAATTCAACAATTGCCTTACAGAAAAGGGTAGACTGTGTCTCTAAAGTTTAGGTTTTCTTCATAGACCCTTAGAATGCATAGACCCTTTGAGTTGGAAGCAATCTTCAAGTTCCAAACCATCTGCCACAGGCAGGGAACCCTCTGCTATACCAGGTTACTTGGAGCCCCACCCAGTCTGGCCTTGAGGCAGTATCTCTTTTTGTCAGATGTAATTTGTAAAGCTTTACTTGCATAGTGAATTTTCAGGTTCAGAATGCAGTACTTTAGTGTAGGACTTGTCTTCGTTTGCTAGTCAGAATGTGTGACATAGTTTTGAGATTAATTTCAGTAGTTCAGAAGAAATTACAAAATGTTGTATTTTTTTCTGACTCATTCCTTTCTTCTCTCTCTGTTCTTTCATACTGAGTAATACTCAGTTATGCATTCAGTGCTTAGAATTAAATATAGAGGTGAGCAAACATTAACATTGTCAGTTCCTCTCTTTCTGTTTCATTCTTCTGTGGAATGGAAGGTAAAGAGTCTTGTTTATATCATCTGTACAAGCTGATTTGTCTTCTATGCAACACCTGCTAATTTCAGCACTGTAAATTAAGCCTGGCCTGTTTAATGAAGATGGCTTCTGCTATGTGCCTGGTAATGATGGAATGATGAATTTGCTGGATTGATTTAAAAGATGAAATGGAATTGCTATTGAAATTATGCTTTGGTTTTTTCCCAGATGTAATGCAACATGCAGCAGTTCACAAGAAACATAATGGAAAAAGTCCTGTTGCCAAGTAGGTACTAGGATGTAGTGTGACCAAGTTACATGTCTGAACTTATATTTGTTAGTGCTTTGAGAGTATGTGTCCCTCTAGATGAAAGATGTTTGTGCAGCTTTTGTTTGTCTGTGGTGGGGTGTTCTGGTCTTATTTTTATTGTTTGGGCGGTTGTTACTAACTTAATCTGTACTAGAAAAACAGTTCAGAAGACCCTATTTCTAAATCTTCTAGGTCACTTGGATAGCCCTTTTCCCAAATTTTATGTATCCTCACTATTTGAATTGATGTTTTGAGTTGTGTTTATAGGATGAGTAGCATCAATCTGTATGGCTTGTATTTTTCCTATGTACACATACCCCCATGCTTGTACTGAAGATTTCCAGTGCTATTGATTTGAAGCTTAAGTAAGCTCAAAGAGGAGCTTTTTATTTGCTTACTGGCAAATACATGCACACCCTCTGGTTTGTGTCCGTTTTAAGTGGAAGAAGTTCCTAACCATATTAAAGTAGTTTATGTATCCCTTCAGATCCCTGAAGTACCTAATGTGAATTCACTCATTAATGTATTTTGATTAAAAACTTCAGATATGTTTGCACATAGTTGTGCACTAATGCAACTAAATTAAAGGAAAGAAATGGATGCAAAATTTATTGTGATTTACAGTTTTGTTCAGTGTTGATTTATCTGTAAAAGGTATTTATCTTGTGGTGAAAATTTACCTGTAATTCCAGTAATTAGAATATAAACACAGCACACAACAGTGTTGGTTAAGGCCCACACATCTTTAACAGACAAAATTCTTATGAACTCACCACAAGACAACTTAGTGGTTTGTGTCTTTTTTGGTTTTTAACTGTCCTACTTTCAGTTAATATTTCCTCAAGAAGAAAGTGTCATCTTGACAAAATCTTGGCAAAACCAGTGATTACACTGGTGGATATACAGCCTACTACAAAGTCATGAGAGCAAGATCCAAATTTAGTAGCTTATAGTTATTAATAAAGAAATTGTCTTTTTTTAATTCATTGTGTAATGAATTACAATAAGGCTGACTGTATTTTAGGATCTATCTTTCAGATGAGAAAGAGAGGGACAGACATTTCCACAAAGTTCTGAGAAAGAAATTCCTTTAGCTAACTATTATTTTCTGTTTATCCAAGAGGGGGAAATGTGTTTACTCCTTGACTGCTAGAGGTCTTTTAGTCCACTCCTGTTTGGTTTATATGTCTGTCTCCTTAAAATCTGTTCCTGTTGTTTATGGGTTGTAAAGAAACGGCACTGAATGAAACTTTTCTATTTTAAATATGCGTAAAGCAGTTTAGAGTCACAAGCAGTTGATCTCAAATAGCATTGGTACATTGTGCATCTGTCTACCTCTTTTCATTCAGTATTGCAGCCTTACTCTTGAAAAGTCCAAAAAATTACTGGTAGGAATGACATCACACATACAAAACAAAAACTTTATTAATACTAAGTTTCATGAAATGAATGCAAATTTGGCAGTGAAATCATTTACCTCCTCTTGGCAGAAGTTTCTGAAGTGACCTTACTTCTTCTCTCTTTGCAGTCAGGGGCTTATGTCTGTCTTTTGGGACCTTCTTGGGTTCTTGCCGTTTTCTTATTTTTTTTTATATTCTGTTGTGTATCTTTTAAATAGTTTGAGCTCTTACTCAGAGGTATTTGATAAGTAGCTACTGGAACTTCAGCATGGCTTGTGCTTTCAAGTGAGCTGGATTTCTGCCATCATGGGGACTGAGTAACATTTCATACTGCAGTACTGTTCATTAAGCAGCTTGCCAACAGCTGAATTAAAAGGCACTTTCAATTACCAGCATAAATATTTAGATAAGAATTTAAAAGTGTTAATCTTTTTTCTTTTTTTCTTTTGCATCCAGCCAGCAGTAAGGCATGATTTTGTATGAGATATGAAAAGGTTATAGGTCCTTGTGCCCTACTGACTCTGTCAGAGCCCTGACTGTTTTCCATCAGCTGTTGTTGACCAGTGGTCTCAGACTTAAATATTGCTTCTGACCGGCTGCTGTAGAGCAAGGCTTTGGTGGAAATCACTATAAACTCCCAAGTAAATGCCAAATGCAACTCCCCTCTCCCAGCACTACTCAAAACTAGCATTGCTGAAGGTAAAAATGTAAAGCAAGATGACTGTTTCAAAATTGAAACAAACACAGCTGCAGTATGATCTGTAGCAACTGTGTGCTCCTTTCTTTAAATATCTAATGAATTCTGAAATGGATTACAAAGTAATTCCAGTTTTGTCATTAATGGTAAGGAAGAAAGATAATTAATTCAGAATACATTTCTATCTGGAAAATTTCCACATGACTGGTATGAAAATAGTAAAGTTTTTGTGTGTAGAAATGTCCAAGTAGACTCTTCCCTCAATTACTGTTTTCTACGAATTCTGTTGCTCTGATTTTTACCTCAAATTATAGTAGACAAATTAAAAAGGAGCTCCAGTTATGGTCAGATCATAACTTTGGAGCACAAGAATTGCTGTAATTTACATCTTTTTGAATCTCTTGAAAATTCCAAGGGTTTTCTGAAAGCAAAATTTCCCAACATCATGCGAAACATGTATGTTGATAAGAAAAGCCTGCAGGTTTGTTCACGTCAGCATAACTTTGGGGGCTTTTTTTTTCTTTTCAGCAGCACTAGCAGTGCAAAGTGTTCTTCACTGGATAGCCTTAACATACAGCACTCGGAGCAGAATGGCGTAATGGACTGGAGAAGGAAAAACTGTATTGTCCAGCAGCACCCAGAACACTGTACTAACCTACTTGACCAGGTGTGTTGCTGTTTATTCTTTAAAACCGTATTCCGAGACACCTGAGAAGACTGTCCTCTACACATGATGAGATTTGGCTTTAAAAGATGAAAAGTGCTCCTAAAATTGTACAAAATAAGTGTTGAAGTTGCTGCTGACTTACCTTGATTAGAAAACCCTTCATAATTTCTTACACTGTCTCAGAAAGCTGAATATTTTGTTTGTGAATTTTCAAATAAAATTTCCCAGCAGAATGTAAGTAATCAGAAAAGTCTAATGTTAATTTCTGATAAGGCACTTTTTGTTACTGCAGCATTATCATCAGAGAGGATTCCGGAACACTTGGGCAATTTCTGTTATTGCAAGGAACAAATTAGAAACTTTATTAGTAGCTAAACTGTATTAATGCTACAGTAGGTACAACAGGTTAAACGTATTCTATCTTACCTGCATTATTTAAGTAACAATCTTTGAAAAAAGTTAATACATGGATGCATATACACTTTGTCTGAGGTTTGTGTCTCTTCAATGCTCAATCTCATTGTGAATATAGGTAAGCAGAATAATTATTTATAAATAAAATTATCTACTACTGAAATTTGGGAAAGGAAGCTTGCTCACTGCTTATATATTAAAAATACAGAATGTTAGAATTGCTTGACATTGCTCTTATTTATGTTTGGAATTTGGCTATTGATTGTTATGTATGAAATAGCAACCCAAACAAAAATAGTTTCCTTATTTCATAAAGCAGGGTAATGAATTGAGTTTGGCTTCTAAACATGAAATTGTAAGCTGCATCAAAGCTTGAAATACTGCAAGCTTGAAGTAAGAAAAAGGTTAATTTACTAAAGCAGAGGGAAAACTATATAAAGGAAGTTCAGATACAGTGATTTGGACAGAGATTATTTTAGAGTTTCATAAATTTTACTTCCTTGCCAAATATGAGTTGTTAATAATAGTAATAGCATACTTTAAAAATTTTTAAAATGTAGTTCTTATGTTTTTTCTTATGTGCTTGTATGTTGTCTTCTAGAGTTTAGTTTAGCAGCTTAAACCTCCAGCTTAAGGGCAGGTAACTGCTTGTCACTATGTAGAGATAATTTGTCACATGTGCTTCCCACCCCCAACTATCAAATAATTCCATTTATATCAACAAATTTTGTAGCTCCTAAAGCTTGGTGATCAGCCTTTTTAGCAGGTATGTGATGAAACACATTTGTTTTTATCCTCTGGAGGAAGAGCAGCATGCAAACAATAATTTGATTGATATCTCTGGCATACTTGCAAGTAGTAATTTGCTGAGTGTTTTGCTGATTCTAGTGTAAACACCAGACATGATGCATTATTTTACAGGCTCAGATGCTCTGAACAAGTGGTTTTTTGGGTGGTTATAGCACCTGGGAGCACACTACTCTTGGACTTGTGGACCTGTCAGTCTAGAAGGGGTGTTTTCTTGGCTTCCATTACCAATTCTGTTGTTTGACTGGTGTCTTTGTGTTTTCTGTCTAGCACACAGTGGAAAAACGAAGTCTGTCTACAGTAAGCAAGAAGAAAGGAAAGCCACAGCTGGAAAAGTAGGTTTCCAATGTAACCGATAATCCAGACATGAAGTGTAATGCATTCACTCTGATAAACAGAGTCTGCAGTCACTTAAGTGCCTTTATTTGCTGTGGTAGCACAAGAGCTGGCATAGTGTGAGGCTAGGCTAGATAAAAATCCTTACTTTATATTCTGTAAAGAAGTAACTTGAAAAATAGAGTTTAAGTGGATGCATTCATTTTTCAAAATACCATTTGGCATTTAATAAAAAGATGAAGGAGTTGGAAGTATGTTCTTAAGCAATACTAAATTGCCTTTTTCCATTTATAATTATTTGAAACTTGAAAGGTGTAAAGTTGTCCAGAATATACTGAAAATCAAATGAGGGTTGATGGCAACCTTTAACATTATGAAGTGGGTGGTAACTGGCTGCAAAGTCTTATTGAAGACAATTTGCACATCAGAGGGCTTCAGAACTTCCTGCAGGCTACACAACTCTGCACTGTGAGAAGTGAAAGCACTTCCACTCTTACCTAATACTCTGCCTACTTCCAAGTTTCCAGATGCTGTTACACTGGACTGGTATAGGGCTTCATTACACACATCAGCTTTCAAAAATGACGTTACTGTCTGCTGCACTATTTCCTTTTTGGTGTTTTTTCTTATACGGATCTTTATTCATAGTCTTTAGTAACTCTGCTTGCAGCCTAGTTCCTGGTATATTGCACCAGCAGCCTCTATTTAATTGTTCATTGTTTAAATTTATTATTATATCTATTAAATACACATTTCTGGCCAGGAGTCACTGCCTTTGTTTCCAGTGTCATTCCATGTTCATTCATGGTTGGTTATTTGTGCTCATGTGTTTGCAAAAATGCCATGAAATTATCTACACAGGGAGAAAGCAAAGAAAACTGACTGCAGGTTGACTAACAGGAGCAATGGAGTTCGAGTTGCAGCATCACAGCACATCCGTACTGGGACAGCAAAAGGTAAGATGCTTTTTGCAAAGCTGTTAGTAAGAAACAGAACTTGTAGCTGATTTATTTGAGGTCTTCTGTAAAGGGGAAAGCACAAGTCTGAAAAATGTTCTGGTGCAAGTCAGTATATTGGCAGTCTAATTTGTGCTTTGACTTGCTGTATAGAATGCACTAGACTCAGTCTTCTGTATCCAATTGCTTGGGGTGTGTCTCTTCGTGCATAGGTGGCAAAATACTAGTGAAGTCTGCATAAGTTGGCTTATGAGGTGGAGTAATTGCAGAAGCAGCTACTGCTGGGCTACTTCCATATGAAATTTAGCCGTCTGAGTGTGTGGACATGGAGCATCCTGCCATTAGTGTGCTCTTTGCAGTTACTTGTTTCTTTATCTGTTGTGTAATGGTTCACAAGAAACCTGTATAAAACCTGTGGTGTGAACTATTGATGAACTGTAGGGTTTAAACCAAGTGACCACTGAGCTACAACACAGAAGTATGTATGCTACCTTAGCAAGATTTTCAGGGTAGGATAGTCCTAAATGTAGCATCTAGGCCAAGACTTGTGTACATCAGTCAGTTGTAAGACAAAGTTATATTTGTGTTCCTTTAGTAAACTGAGTCTCCAAGCCTTTATTACAAATTTCTGAAGGTCTGTGCTACCCATTGACTTTGCCATCATGTTTTCTAAATTCCCGATATCAATTATGACCTTGCCTCTCTTATATGTAGTTCTCATGACAGAAGGTTGAGAAAGAGTTTGCCTTTTTCTACGCCGCCTAAGTGTTGAAAGGACTCTTAAAAGTGCCTTTCTGTTGCTTCCACTTGTGATAAAATCTTGATTAAGCTTTCATTCTTTCTTCTCACTGCTTCTTACTTTGGAGAGTTCCAGTTAGATCCTGTTCTAAATTATTTACATGTTTAATGGGCAGGTGTTTTTACCTTCTACAAACAGCATTTGACTAAAAGTTTAAGAACTCACTGTTCACAAACTTAGCAGAACTAGAACAATTTTGCAAAGCTATAGTTAAGGTTATATTAGTTGTTCAAAGTACTTGTTAAAATAATTTAAGCAATTATGGGTTTAATTCAGGAAATTATTTCAAGAATTGAAGCATTAAGGCAACTTTTTGACGAGCCATCCCAACATGTTAAACTTCCAGTAGCAATAAAAAATTGAGAAAAAATTTTATTTATAAATTATTATTACTATAATAATTAGTGTTCTAATTTTTGTCCTGAGGTTTTGCTAATCAAGGTTTTGCAGGCTGAGGTTTCCAGCTAGTGTCTGTCATAGATCCTGAGAGAGGGCAAATTTGTCATTCTTCTTCCCCTCTGAGGCTGAACTTGAAAGCCAAACCACAGTAGCTACCCACCCTGAAAGCTGGTTTCCAGTAAACGAGTGTCCTGTGATCCATTCAGAATTTCAAAAACAATTTACCACTTTTTCAGTTCACCTCTTTTTCTTTAAAGAGGATTTGTTGATAGTTTGGTTAAAGTCTATTCTGGAAGAGTGAGTTGTGAAGTGGTGCATTGTTTTGCTGTGTCCTGCTGAGTTAGCATTCTGCCTGTGCTGGTGTCACTGAGGAGTGCTGCAGCTCTGCCAGCAGAAATGCTGGATCACTACTGTTCACAGGAAATCAGTGTTGTAGCACAGCCTCATATAAACATCATAGGAATCATCCAGGATCATCTTCTTCTCTCCTTTGCATAAATACCGATTTTCAGGATCACCTTCTTTAACGCCAAGGATTCACTCGTCACAAATTTAAGGATGAGACCAGTCCTGAGTGCTGAGAATGGAAGTGATAGGAATACAGGGGACAGATGCAATTAAGTAGGAACAGACAAAAATCTCAACTAGCTTGAAATGTGTGAAAACCAAAATAACCTCACTTCCATACACTGAGATCAAAAATAAAACTGACGACTTGTATTTTTAGATCTGAATTTGGATGCTGGATCTGGCCATGATACGTGTGGAGAAACATCATCTGAAAGTTACAGCTCTCCTTCTAGTCCACGACATGATGGGCGGGAAAGCTTTGATAGTGAAGAAGAAAAAGACAGAGGTTGTATTTATGGAGAGTGTGCATGAATGCCTTTATTCCTAGACTAACCTCTTTCTTGCATTTATTTTGGTTAGTTTTTCAGTTTGATTAGGTACTTTGTTTTCTGAGCTAGCCACAGAATACATTTTTCTTTGTGGATTTCATGACTGAGCGGTTTGAGGGCTTCTAGCATCATTTAAATACCACCGAGTTTTAGGTTACTAAACATATGTCATAATTTTTTGGCCTCAGTGATAGAGCTCTCTTGAGAAATTTCCACAGTACAAAAATATAGAAAACTTTGGCATGGAAGGGCTGGGTTTATATGAAATTATGTGTGGCATGTCCGGGAGCTCCATCTTTTTGTACTGACAGTTTGCCACTCCTTCTAATTTTGAATAAGCTGTGTTAATATCTTTTTAGACAGATGCAAATTCCTAATTCACTCTGTGTCTTACTCTTCACATTTGCAGATATATATGAGTCAAGGCACAGTAACTAGTTGGGCAGGTGGATATAGGCAAGTCATGAAGATGGACCTAGCTTAATTTGGATGAGTGAAAAGAGTCTCCAAGTTGTCACAGTTTGGGAAGACATAACTATCATTCATGTCATCAGACTTAATAGGTTTTATATGGGTAAATGAGCCCAGGGCATGATTCTCTGTTGCCTGAGATTCATTCTTCTGACTGACAAATGCTTTTGTCCCCACAGATACAGACAGCAATTCTGAGGACTCTGGGAATCAAAATACAACCAGGTTTACAGGCTACAGTGCTGTCAGTTCATCAAATATGAACAAATCGTCTGCTCAGATCTCTTCAGTGAATAATGAAAATGGGAGCCTTTCAGAAGATCCTTTGAATGCAAAGTTTCAGCATATTTCCTTCATGCCTGCCTTACACTGTGTGATGCACAGCGCTGCCCAAAAGCCTGAAGCAGTTGTCCCACCACCCATATCCGCAGATGGTAAAACCATGGGAATGCTGGTTACCACACCTGTCGCTGTCTCGCCAGTGAGAGAGTCTGCGAATTCCCCTCCTGCAGGAATGGGCCCAGTGACCTCTGGTGAACCTGAGAAACGCCTTGAGCTCATGGCTTCCCCTTTGCCAGTCCCATCCTCTTTCCTTCCACATTCTGTCCAGCCTGGTAGCCCTGCTTTGCATTTGGCAATACATAGGTTGAAAATCCCCTCTCCACAGGGATCATCAGAAAGTTGCACAGTTAATGGACCACAGCAACCGACAGGAAACTTAAGTATTGGATCACCAAATACTGCCTTTATCCCAGTCCACAATCCAGGTAGTTTCCCAGGATCCCCAGTTCCTACTACAGATCCCATCACAAAACCTGCATCCCAGGTGGTAGGACTGAATCAAATGGTGCCTCACATTGAGGGAAACCCAGGAGCAATCCCTCAGCCTACCAATCTCAAGGTAGTTCTTCCAGCAGCTGGTCTCTCCACAGCAGCACCGCCACCTCCACCAGCTTCGTACACTTTGCCAGGCAGCCCTCACGCTACCAGTGTGTTGCCCAACCAGAATACAAACGTGCTGAGCACTGGAGCGACTTCCTCACCACCTCAGTCCGCTGGCCTCGGCGTTGGTCAGGTCCAGTCCACTGTTCCTCCTGCAATCCCGACACACACGCCAGGCCCTGCCCCCAGCCCGAGCCCCGCTCTAACACACAGCACTGCACAGAGTGACAGCACATCCTACATAAACGCTGTTGGGAATAATAACACTAACGGGACAATGTTACCTCCGCAGCAGTTGGGATCTGGCCCTTGCGGGTCTTGTGGACGTAGGTGTAGCTGTGGGACCAATGGCAGCCTTCAGATTAATAGCTATTTTTATCATAACCCACTTCATGGACAAGTCTACAGAGTTCCATCTTTCTTCACTCTGCCATCACTTTGCAATGGCAGCTACCTCAATCAAGCACATCAAAGCAATGGAACACAACTTCCGTTCTTCCTGCCTCAGTCTCCGTATGCAAACGGGCTTATGCATGACCCAGTGATGGGGAGCCAAGCCAACTATGGTATGCAGCAGATGGCAGGATTTGGGAGGTTCTATCCTGTATATCCAGCACCTAACGTAGTTGCCAACACAAATGGGTCGGGACCCAAGAAGAATGGGAACGTTTCATGTTACAATTGTGGTGTAAGTGGACACTATGCGCAGGACTGTAAGCAGTCATCCATGGAGGCCAGTCAACAAGGTAATCATGATAACTCCCAGCGGACTTGCTTTTGAGTTTAGCAGTTTCTCTTTACCTTTCTGAATGTGCTGTTTCTGGTCTTGCAGAAAGGTGTGCGTGCGTGTGTATGTTTTGTGTAAATGGTTGTGCACTAGTGACCTGCTCTAAAACTGCAAAGTATCCTATCTCTGCCTGAAAATCTTGTAGAACAGTGCGAGGGAACGGGATTCACAGCATGAAGTTGAAAATGGGTTCAGAGCCGGAAAGTCAAATGATACCAGTCCTAAATTGTCATTCCTTTTTCACTGGTTTGGTTTTGGCATTATGTTGAGACTTGCATGTTGTTTCAATTTTCCCATTCCCATTCAGTGGGGTGCTTTTTGAGAGAATTCATTGGCAAAAAGGGAAAGGTGTCAATTATTGTCTATGATATGACCTTGGATTCCTAAAACTTCTGAGAATTGAAAGAAAAAACAATAGACTGGCCATTTGATATTTAACATTTTTTAGGGCTTACCTTTGCACAATCAGCCGTCCTTCTGTGCCCTGTTATGCAATACATTTAACTTTTCAGATGAGTTGCAGCAAAAAGGCAGAAAGCGATTGGAACTAAATATAAAGGGAGTAGCTTCCATTTCTGTCTCTGTCCAGAAGAATGGGGAAAATGCAGGGTTTGCATCGAGCACAAGCTGTTTTTGATTCCTGCCCTTGTTCCCGTTCTGACTTTAGTAGTTTGATTGGACCGGAACAGGAAAGATGAACCTTGATGGGGGACCATCTTTTCTTTTCATTTTTCCAGTAGAGCTCAAGTCCTGTATCTACACTCTGTATCTTTATTTTAAACTTACAGCTCTAGCAAGAGGATGAAAGAAAATAGGATAAAGTCTGAGGACCTACTTTTAAAGGACTGGAGGATGATAGTGCCTTTTGAAGAGCATGTCCATTTTGATACCTTGTAGTGGTTTTGTAATCCATTTTAATTGTGAGCGGTGACTTAGTAGTTCTCTTTCCTGTTTTAGGCACTTACAGACTGAGATACGCACCTCCCCCTCCCCCTTCCAATGATACCTTGGATTCTGCAGACTGAAACAAGTAAACATTGCCTACTTAAACTGGAGCTTGGGAAATTGGGGGAAGGTGTGTGTGGGAGGGGGAGGTTGGTCATGTGTTTTGGGACATTCCCGGTTTTTGTTCTTTTGGAATTTTTCATTGCTTTTGCACCTCAGTTCCGTACAAAAGAAGAAAGCTGAGTCCCTGGTCTCCTCCTGGTTCTACAAGAGGCTTGCGTAATGCATGTAATTCACACACACAGCCAAACAATCAGACAGAGCATTCGAACCATGCTTTTGCACTGAAGACTTGAGACATGTGCAATGTTTACTGCAGTTTAAAAAACAAAATAAATTCCTCTGACCTCTGACATCACTGGTGGAGCAGCCATATGGTGAAAGAAGAAACTTGGTCATGTTCCCCACCACAATCTTCTTCCCTCCCTCCCTGTTCTCCTTATGCTGCTGTTTTCTTTTCTTTCCCTGGTTGTCCACGTGGATTCGTTGGACTTGCATGAGTGTTTAGCAGTTCATACAGACCCTGCCCGTACTCTAAATTTAATGCTCATGAATTGAGGGGAGATGTTCAAACATCCTATTTAGCAGAGTCCAAAGGAAAACACGATACTGTATGTGTATTGTACCTGATAATAATACAGATACGCAGCTCTCAAGAGGCCCAAACAAATGAAAGTACATAGAGCAGGAAGGGGCTGAAACTGTGTGGACTGGAACAGATTTAGAAAAATGAACGAGCTTAAATTGACAGATTTTTCTTCCCTTGTAGCTTTTTAGCCTGTATGTTCAGCAACAAAGGTGAAAAAAATGGTATGAATGTTGTACTCAGTGTGTTTGCATTTGTAATGAAAGTTGACAGCATTTTTTTCCTTTTTTAAAGCTATTCTACATCGTGTCAACACAGAATGAACATTACTTGATTGAATATTTTTTCCTAAACTATTACAGTGTTGCATTGTACTTAGAATGTAAATGTTTTATTTCAAACTGAACAGAAGCTATGGTTTTCTACAAAATAGTCAGGTATTAGTATTAGAACCTGTCTACCAAATAGAAAAGTCACTATTTTATAACAATTTACCACTATGCGTAATTACGGTATAATGTGAAAGAATGAAATGAGTGTTAAGATGGTATTAAACATGTCAGTATCATGAGTAAGTAAGTTTAATGCTGCTGTATTTTTTATTTTATTTTTAAAAGCCAATATATGTACTAAATTGCTTCCAGGTAATATTTGATTTCCTAAAGTGCACTGAGGTTATCTGGAAGATGAGTGTGTTTTTTGACTGCTGCATTCAACACCGATGAACAACTACCACTGTATATCCATAGGGTTTGGCATTCCTCACAGTTCATGGCAGAAATGTTTTTTTCTTAAAATCAGACCCAGTGTCCAGTAGAGGGATGAAATAAAAATCAATCTTTGGTTCAACTGTCTAATAAATTGCTAAACAAACAAAAAACTTGAAGAAAAAAAAAGCTTGATTACTACATTTCTTCATAGGTAGCATTTATATTTATAGCACCAGTGTACATTTTGAAACTTTTTTCTTGGGGGGGGGGAAGGGGAGGGAGGTAGATGAAAGCTTTAATTTAAAAAAATAAAAAAAAAAGTTTAAGTAGTAAATGAAAATTATTTTGATTAAAATTTTTATTTGATCTGGGTATTTTTGGACCACTTGAAATGAATGAACTGCGTTTGAGTTGAAGTGAGGGTGTTAAACCACCAATGGACTTGTATTGTGAATTACCTGCCAGTTGTACTTTATGGAACTTATTTTATGATTTAAAATACTGTACTGTAAATAGGAGGTATGTTACCTTCTCTTTATTTGTATGTTTACCATATACTTTGATATTTGAAATGTACTGGAAAGGTCACTTATATTTCTAGAAGAGATTGGATTTTATGCAACCTTTTTCCTTGAATTAACAGCAATAAAAAAAAAGAAAAAAAGTACCTGTGTGCATGTACTGTCCTTTAACACTGAGAATGGTGAATCACTGCTGCTGGATATAGGGATGGGATCATGGAAGGTTTTGGCAAGCTACCATTTTGGTTAGAATTTGTCACTTTGGAGACAAAGCCAAGAATATTTGACTTAAACTGAGGTCAGCCTCGTGTCTGAAGTCAGGATACTGTATCTTGATTTCAACTTCTTTAAGATACAGGAGATCTCCTGGTAGAAATAGGTTATCCTTGTGTGATAGACCCAGGGCTTGGACTTCAGCCTTTTCAGAACAGGTAAGCCTGTCCTAACCAGATGGCTCCTGGATTTGAGCTAAACATGCTCTTTTTTTTTTTTTTCCCCTTTTTTTTTTCTTTTTTCTTTCTTTTTTTTTTTTTACTGCCATGCAAATAATGTGTGTCCTAGTCATGTAGTGACCAGGAAGTGAGATCTATTTCTAAAATAAATGGAAGGGCGACAGGAGTTGTTGGGAGTAGGGGGGAAGAAGCTTAGAAAAATTTGCCTGATTCCAGGGCCGTTGAAGGGTCTGATAAGAATGCAGTGTCTGGATGTGCTCGGGCTGTACACAGGAGGAGAAAGGCACTGGGGTCTCTCACCTCGCTCTGTTGTAAAGAGTACTTTTAATTCCTACTGCTTAGCTGTAGTTTATCTGGGGAGCCAAGGGCCACAGACTATCTTGGATTTTTCTCCAAGATTACTCACTAGAACAACCTACTTCTGGAGAAACCAGTTCGGGTGATGAGGAGGCTGAAAGTTGACCATGAACCCAACGTTTGTTTTTCAGGACAATTCCCCTAATCATGGTGCAGTATTGAACCTGGGAGTCACACTGACACCATCACACAGTTTCCATTGCTGCAAGTGCTCCATGTCCCTTCCCTGGACTCAAGGGAGTGCAAACACCTGTCCAAGGAGTTTGTAAATTGTGATGCTACTCTGAAAATACCGTCTGCTACTTACAGTGCCATCTGGAGTTGCTGGTCTACTCTTTGGTGGTTTGCCTCTGTGCTGCAAGCAGCCCAGACTTGGGCATATCCTGGCTGGGCTCAATTCAGAAGTGTAAAAACACACACCCTGTGGCACAGGAAACAGCAGGAGCACCTCCTGCTTCTGGTGCTTCTTGTGCTGGAGAGCTGACTGCACTCGTACCTGGCTGTCCTCTCTGGCTGCACCACTGCTGTCTGTGCAATCAGCTTTCACTCCAGGTGCAGCTCCAGTGATTGTCGCTCCCACTGAATGCCTTGGAAGCTGCTGAATGCCCGAAAGATAAATGGGAAAATCCCACTTGGTGGTTGGCCTGAGCAGCTATCCAGGCTGTCCAGGAGTGACTCCTAAGTGACCTTAAGATGGTAGGGATGGCCTGGTGTCTAGGTCTTGGCTTAGCTGATACTACTGGAGAGGTGAAGGAACAGAGCATCTGTGTCTTGTGCCAAGGCAGACGGGAAGTAAAAAGGTTGGAAAAGGTACATTGAGAACTGCAAAACTTGACCAGTGCCAAGCTAATTCAGTTTTAGAGAGGTGGAAATACTATCATAGTTTGTTTCAGCTTTGCTCATGGTGTGAGCCTCTGGAGGTGTGCTGGCCTGGGCCTCCTGAGGCTGCTCTCCTGAAATAAGTTTGCCTAAATTCTGTGTGCATAAAAAATCAGCTTTGGGCAACAGAGCTCCCTGCTCAGGGCTGGTAAGTGCAGCTGCTGGAGGCAGGCACAATAGATATACAGGCCACATGGACTGCCCTGGTGCTTGGGGGGAAGAAGAGGCACAGTCATGAGTTTATACTATAGCTCAAGTGCTGTCTAAGTTTTGTGGAACTAACCCATAGTCCTGTGCTGCTTGCATGAGGGAGGAAGTAAAAGCACATCTTCGGAGCATTATGCCGGGGGAACGTGTTGCTTCTCTGCTGATGGCTGCGTTCCTTGACCACTGATCAGAGCTGAGAAGCAGGGTTCTCATCCTGGACCAGCTTTTGAGCTGAGAGCAGCAGACAGAGCCAAATTAAATTGTACATTGTGGTGGATTAGAGATCAGAATATGAACGCCTGTATTTGGTCCGGCTGAAAGGCCACCTATGCCTGCAGCCTCTCACCAGCATTCACCAGTAGCAGATATTTCAGAGGAAAGTACTTCTAATACAAAAAAGAGAAAGACAAGCGGTAATTATGGCAAACGTTTCCTAGCAAAATAACGAGTGTCAGGTTCATCCTCACAATAGGTGGCAGCATAACTCCACCAGTGGAATATGTGGGCACTTCTGAGGTACCACTTAAGATCACAGAAATCACAGAATTTTCTGAATTGGAAGGGTCTCACAAGGATCATTGAGTCCAGCTCTTAAGTAATCAAACACCCCACAACCTTGGTGTTACTGGCCCCATGCTTTAACAACTGAGGTAATCTCAGATACTTCAGTTTAACTTGGTTTTAGCATCTTCATGCCATCTAGGTAAGCTTTGACTTTTGATTTTGTAATGCTCATTTCTGCTGAGTTTTCTCATGTTTATGTATTTTCTCACATGATGAGCGTACTACTTGTTACCTTTAAAAAAAATAAGCATGGTAACTGTGTGGCCAGCAGATTGAGGCTGCTCACCACTCTACTCTTCTGGGGTGAGATCCCAGCTGGAGTACTGTGTCCAGCTCTGGAACAGCTCCCTAGCTTAAGAAGGATGTGGACCTGCTAGAGTGAATCTAGAGAAGGGCCATGAAAGATGATCAGAGGGCTGGAGTGCCTCTCCTATGAGGAAAGGCTGGAAAGGCTGGGGGTGTTTAGCCTGGAGAAAAGAAGGCTCTGGGGAGAGCTTATTGTGGCCTCTGATACTTAAAGGGTGCCTACCAGGAAGGTGGTTTTAAACTAAATGAAGGATGATTTAGATTAGATATTAGAAAGAAATTCTTTACTCTGTGGGTGGTAAAACACTGGCATGGGATGCCCAGAGGAGGTAGGTGCCCCATCCCAGGAAACATTCAGAGTCAGGTTGGGTAGGGCTCTGAGCAACCTGATCTAGTGGAAGGCATCCCTACTCATTGCAGGGAGGTTGGACTGGATGACCTTTAAAGGTCCCTGCCAACCCAACCAGAGGTAAAATAGCCTAGGTGTCATAACAAATATTGAAGACCCAGAGAACTGCAGCCAGATGTGAAAGCTCTGTCTTAAGAATTATTGAGGATTAAAATGGTTCTAGATACTTGCATCCATACAATGAGAATTGCTTTCTGAGCACTGTGAAGCTTTTTTTTTTTTTTTTTCTTTTTTTTTTTTTTCTCCTGGGAGTAATTCCTGAGGCAGTCTGGTTATCTTTGAGGATAATGTCTCTTACTTATCTCTCTCTACTTAGCCTGAAGGTCCACAGATCAGACATTTATCTGGAATATCTCATGCTCGGGAACATTTTGCCCAAGAGACAGAACATAATAAAACTATTATTTTTAATATTGATATGTGTTCCCTGACTGGTGTACAGGGTCATTGTTATATGAATGAGTCAATAACACAAGGTACAAAAGCACAGGCTGAAAAAAAGTGCTGAACTTGGTAAAAGGAAAGCTCTATCTTAACCACCTGTGCATTCATCTTAGAACTTTCCTCTAATCTAAAATGTCCATTTTTTATTGACTTTTAAAGTATGCTTTTTTCCTGAGGCAGAGGATGTTGAAGATGGATTCAAAGATAAGAATTAACTCCTACCAGTGGTCATTGATGTGACTACAGAAAGATGGGGATTGTTGCATTAAAAACTTACTTGCCACGTAGCTTTGGCATTAAGATACTGCTTAGGAACTTCTTAGAAAAAAAAAATGTGATACATAATAAAATACAATTTATATAATAAAATATTACATTGAAATAGTCTTATTTTACATAATTTGTAGTTTGATGCCATTTCAACATCTTCAGATTTTTTCTTTTTTTGACCAAAACTAAGGTTTGAAACGGATAGCATATCTAGGCTGCGTAAATACAATGTATAAAAGTAATTGTGTTGCTATCAGAATGCCCCTTTCCTTTCTTTGAAGTGTTTTTTACAGGATATGTGCACGCGCCAGCAAAAGAGCAGACAGCTTAGCAGTCTCAAGGCTTCTGGATGAGAACATCATGGGACTTATTTTAATTGCTCCTTTAAGACCAGATTGGCTCTGAGGTACTTCTTGACAAGGACTCCTGGGTATTTCAAACCAGGCATGTAGATCCTGGCCTCTGTCAGCATACAAAATAAAGATCACAGATGAAAAGAGCAATAACATGAGGAGAGGAGGGCAGGGGAAAGCAACAGCAGCACCAAAAAAAATAGGAACAGACATTGGGGTGAGACAATTTCCACACATCACTTGATTCCTTACCGCAGCTCAGATCAATTTCATAGCGCTGAACTTCAAAGAGCAACTGCATCAATTTGGTACAAAACCAGCTGAATTCTGCCTGTCACCACAGTGCAGTTGACCAGATCAGACACATGGCAGAGAAGATGAGCCCTTCCAGCAATCTGCATAGGGCTGAGTTATGTGGCCATGGGACAGACCAGAATAATACATTCAAAACCTTGCAGTGTTCATAACTGTTATGGCTACACAGAGCTAGCTAAGACACTCTTCAGGGTGTTGTCTCCCTCGGATTTTTTTTCCATTTCTCATTTATGTGTTTGCCAGGGGTTTTTTTCATCTCACTTTTGCTCTGGTTAGCCTTTCTAAGTCTCTTTCCCGGGTGTGCTAAAACCGTGCACATGATGAAGGTGACAGAGACTGCACTGTTCTGGTTCATGGCTTAAACATTGTTATGAAGGACATGGAGGGCCATTTGAAATGCTTTAATCTGTGATAGGGAAACTGCCAAATTATAGTACAACTTGCTAATTCAAAATAAAATAACCAGTGCAAGAGGGCAGCTATCAGAGTCTGAGCCTGTGCCAGTGCCTGCCATTGCAAAGGCAGCTAAATGAGAGCTGGGACTTAGCACTGAAAACACATTTTTCTTCCTTTCTGAGGAAGGATATCTCATTTCCAGCATGTTCTTAGTTGGACGAGGCAAAGAAAAGGATGATAATTCAGAGTTAGACAGGAAAGCAAATGTGCTTGGATACTCTACAACTAAAGCTCGATTCCCAAAGGCTGTCATGCCTCCAGCACCACTGGGGAGAGCAGCTGCCCTGAGGTGACAAAGCTGTCACTTTGTCCAAGCCAGAGATGTCTAGCCAAGTGGCTGGAGACTAACAACAGCACTTTCCTGAGTTTTGTGCTTGACTATGGAAGGGAATATTATAATGCTTTTATTGCTATCTACTGCAAGCAGATTCCTAATGCTGATGCCTGCATGGGACAACTGGTGGGAAGATGCTGTGCTTCACTGCCCAGTGCAGACCTGGCAGGAGCAGGGCACTCATGCCCTGATCAGCACTCTGCCTTGGGGCTCAGGATGCAGGAACTGCTGCCCAAAACCTGGCATGGGAGCTTGAAGAAAGAGAATGCTGATGCTCAATTTCTGAAGCTTTTTCAGGCACCTGTGTGAGCTGTGTTTTCGTTTGCACCAACAGCCCCATCAGCAAAGAAACAGAAGCAGGAGGTGTTTAGTTCACTTCAGCAGGGACCATCCTGTGGCTTGCAGGTTACATCTCAACCTGCATTTAGCAGGTGATCTACCCTCACCTCCCTGCTCTTTCCAGAGCACCTGGGACCCCCTCGGGCAGGGGGGTGCCACCTCCTGGCCAGTGGCAGGTGACAGGCACTGCACTTCAGAGCAGGTTTTGGCTTGCACATGGGTGGGGGTGAGCATCCTGCTGCTCCTGCTGGCAGAGGAGTGGGTGCTGTGATTAGGAGCCACGGGGGGACCATGACTGCCTGCTGGTGGTCTGTGCTGCAGAACCTTCTTTTACAAACTTGAATTGTTTCTGCTTTTTGACCTATTTTAAAAGCACCTAGCCAGTGGTCTTCTTGCAAGCAAGCAGAGCCCGGGTTGGGACGCAGTAGGTCAAGCCAGCCTGACATTTCCAGTGGTGTGTATAGCCAGAGTGTGGGCTCCTAGAAAGTTTAACCATTTATTTAAGCCCTTACTTTTTTAATTTCCCAAAAATGCCTTCTTGATTAATGCCCTAAAGTTTCATCTTTCAGTGCACATCTTTAACCAGTTTTAGACAACTTCCATATTAAAAAGACTTTAGTGCTTCAGGCTTTCTCAGTCAGAGGGAAGGCAATGGGAACCCTCTCTCTTCCCCACTGGGCATTGTCACTCACCCTGTATTTTTCAGCCTTTTTTTGTTTGGAAATGTATCTAGTTTCCTTCTGAACTCTTTAAAGCTCCTTACTTCAATGACAGACATGCGTAACACGTTCCATATGCTCTCTTCCCTTCGGTCTGTGAGCTCTTCCCTTCTGTCTCTGATGGAGGGACGTGCCAGGCTCCTTCTGTTGCCACTTAAAAGCTGGGAAGCACCCTTGGTTCCTTAATAAAATTAAACAAAATTAATTTTGCTTCAAACGCTCTCTCTCGAGCCGCACACAGCCTCCCTTTGCTCTGCTTAGGTGTTTGCGTATTGTGCCGTATTGTTCCACCCGTGCCAGGATATTATTTTTACAGCTGGCCGTGCCTTTGATACAGGGAAACGTGAGAGTTTAAAGGCGGCAGAGGGAGGGCTGGATGGCGGGGGAGCCGTCCCCGAGTGGGAGCTGTGCGGAGCAGGGCACCAGCGGGGCGGCTGCTCGGCAAAGCAAGGGGGGACAACGAGGCAAGGCTGATGCAAAAGGAACAGCTGGGCCTTGGGCACACTAATGGGCCTTGGTGAGCCTGCCCAGCCTCCCCTGGGCCCAGCAGCCCCAGTTTATCCCAGCCAGGGCCTTTGGTGCTCTCCACGTGCTTCATCCCGGCTAAGCGCTGGCCAGCTCAGGTGGGTCTCAGGCCCGTGTTTTGGGTGCTTCCCTCTCCTGCTGCTCCTGCCTAGACCTTGGGCCTGCCCCATTGCTCCTCTTGGCCTGCGGCTGTTGATGGGCCCGTGTCCAGCTGCTGGCTCTGCTGGGGGCAGCCTCAGTGTCCTGCATGCCCCAGCAAGCATCTCTTTGTCTTGGGTGAGGTCCCTTCTGCAACGTGCTGTCTTAAAACCCATCCCAGGTAAGCCAAGGTTTCCTCCTTACTGGTTCTGTGTTGGCTGTGGAATGACAAACAGCAGGTGGTAAATAAAGGTGGAGGTCACCCAATTTGCAGAGGGCAGAACAGAAGTAGGGAGAGGGAAGAAATGATGGAAAGACTCGGACTAAAATGTAGCTAATAGAGTCACTCGGTATTGTTTATTTAAGGCTGGTTCAGGTTGAAATTCAGTCCTAGGTACTCTGGAACTGATTTCTGTCATGCAACAAATGGAGAGCCAAAGGAACCTGGTGCTGGTTGAGCCGGCTGGGGCCCTCCAGCAAAGCAAACAGGGCTTTGCAGCCACACTTCTAGAGGAGTGTTTTTGCAGCAGTGTGGAAGCCACCAAACTGTGTGGTTATGGATTTCACTGCTCACTTGAGACCTATTAAAATAAGGTATTACATCGTGTGCCTGAGGCAGCAGGGACAGGTGAAAGAGGGCGGACTTGGCATCAGACTGCAGTTGCCTTATCAAAGAAAGCAAAATAGATTTCTCTCATTTACAGATACTGTAGTCTCAGCTAAAAACTCACTTGCCTGTGCTTGCCAGCACTCGGGGTCTAAAACGTCACTTTCCCCTCCTTGAGAAAAGGAGCAGCAATAATCCTGTGGTGCTGCCTCACAAATGTGAATGCAAATGCATTGAATGGTGGTTTGTTTATTTCCAGAGAGGTTCTAATCTTACAGGCTCCTTGTTGCCAGTCTAGGGCTTTGTCTGCCCTTTGTTTTATCTGTGGAGAGCAGAGTGACTCTGGCTGTGCTCTCACCAGTGGGGTGTGCAATAGCACCTGTGAGGAACAACCTGGGCTCAGCTGGGTACACTTATCCAAATGACAAACAGGTCATTTTCCCCTTCATCTCCACTTCCATTGTGCTGCCTCTGTGGGGTCTCATCTAATTTTTGGCCACAAACCATACTTTGGTACCACTTCCCATGTTCTTGCCTCAGTTTTCTCACAGTGAGGCAATGGGATCAGTCACAAAATCCCTGCTCCCAGGCCTGTTGCTGGGTGAGTTGGACAATACTTTCTCTTCCCTGGTTATGCCATTTTCCTGCAGTTTCCCTCCATTTCATCTCCTTGTGAGTCTCATATGCTGCTGTTTGTCTGCTTCAGTGTGTCCACAACGACCTTGCTCCGTCCTTTTGTTTTGTGTTTCCCTGACTGTAAGTTATTTCACTTTTAATTAGTTTATGTATTTAAATCTGTGTTGTTTATTATAGCATTGTGTTCTGTTTGGATAATGTCATGTTTCAGCTCAAAGGGCTTTAAAAGTTCAGAAAATTTAGCTGGAGACAAACTCTCTCTCCAGATTTTCTTCTGAGCATCGAGCAGATTTCCCTTGTCTTCACACCCATGGGGAGCATCAGCTGCAGTGGCAAGACAAGGCCTGCCTGTGTCCAGGACGTGGGGCATTGGACAGTCACTGTGGTTTCTGTCCCTTGTGGAATTTAGGTGGCAACTCGAGCATAGGCAAGGTGGTCACTGGAGCAAAGTGGGTGGCAGGAGGGTGGCTGAGCTCTAGACTGGCGTGGCACATGGTGGAAGTGCTCATGTGTTTTGGATCCTTCTGCTGCCCAAGGGCCAAAGCAGTGCTAAACTTGGCTGTGTAACAGGAGAAGCACGAGGCTTGGACACGAGCACTCGTGGAAATCTCACCCAGCACAACAGGTGGACCTCAGCGGCTCAGCAGTGCTCTTGTCCTGCTTCCTCTGCCTGGAAACTGCCTTCTTGTCATCCCTGAGGTACTTGGGGCATCTGCCTGGGCCAAAGGACCTCTGAAGCCACCACCAGCATTAGGGGTTGAAGCTGTCCTTCCATGCCAGGCTTATCTCTTTTTTCCATTTTAAACAAAACTACAACTTGTGCTTTGAAGGTAGGCTGAGAGTGCTTCTCCTTTCCTCTAAAATTTTGCATCTTCACGCTGAAGTGAAAGCTGAAAAGAAAACAGCAGCAAAAAGCTTCCAGTTTAATGTACACAGACAAATCACAAGCCAAGCTACAAGGTTTACTCCTTCCCTGTCCCTGCCTTCAAGGCTTTTGCTTGTGTGTCTCAATGATCCTTGTGGATCCCTTCCAGCTCAGAATATTCTGTGTCTCCAGCAGCTCCCAGTGAGTGCTGATGAGGTGGGAATATGTCTTCATCTCCTGCCCCAACCCAGCCAGTGCTGCCAGGTCTTACAGGTCTAATGACAGGCCTGTCATTCCCACCACTGATACAAATGTCCTCTTTAAACAGGCAAAGCAAGAACTATAGGACACTCCCCTTTGATATTTATCATTGCAATTCTTGGATAAGCTGCTGTCTCCTCCTGTCCTACTTAATGCTCTTTTATTGTTGTAGAGAGGGGGCTGGATTTAGGTACTCCAGGTATAGATGTCTAGCATCATTTGAGAAAACTTGGTACATCTCAGCAGGCCTTCAGCTGCCTCTCCGGGCATGTGGATGTCTCCTGTATGTCTTGAACTTTATTTCCTATCTCTGCATTGCTGCCACAAGTAGCTACTTGTGGGTGACTCTGGTGGCAGCAAGAGACCCAGGGGCAGGCAGCTGAAGGAGGCCTTGCTGCACACCCTTTACAGGGGGACCGATGGGCAAAATAATCAATTATCCACTGTTTACCAATTTTATCTATTTTTATCAAATTTTCCCTCAGTCATACTACCTACAAATGGAATTGCATCCAAATGGAGGCACAACTGCTGGAGTCTGATAGCCAAGCTTTGACACCGCTGCTTCTGGTGGGGTTCCTGTCTGCCTCTGGTGCTGTGTACTTCTCTTTCTAGCACTTTTTCCTTTGCTCTAAACCTGTTCCTGGAGAAAAGGTGAACGCAGCCATGTGCATCATTCTCTGTCCTGCTCAGATGGAAAGCTGTCCTATTCTCCCAGTATCCAGCTGTGGGTATGGGGCTTTTTTCCTTCTCTTTCTGAGTTTACAGATCACGACTCAAGGAGGTAGCTACACTATGTAGACAGGTCTTCACATTCAAGTTATCTGATCACTTAAGAATTCTCTTTATAATTACTTCCATGCCTCCATGAGACACAGAGATGCTTTTGTCCATCGCACTGATTGTAAACAGCAGTGTGAAGCTTAAATCCTCTCCTCTGCAGCAGGCATTTGCTCTGGGAGAAATGTGTCCAGCTGATGTCGGGAGCCCAGGGCTAGTTACATCCATGCTCCTGAATCCGGCCTGTTTGATGGCTGTGGGATGGGGCTCACAACAGAGCCCAGCCACATGCCCTGACCCCTCTGCCCCAAGGTGCATGAGGAAGACTCGTGGGGGATGTGAGGGTGGGCCACAGTGATCATGAAATGGTTGACTTTGTTTCTCAGTGTAATAAGAAAAAAGGAGAGCAGAGTTGCTACCCTGGACTTCAAGGGAATTAACTTTAAGCTATCTGGGAGCTGTTTAGCAGGGTACTCTGGGAATCTGCTTCTGAGGGCCTCAGAGTTCACAAGTGCAGGTCCGTTTTCAAGAATCACTTTTCAGATACACAGGATCAGGGAATTCCACTGTACATCACCACTGCAGAGAGTGGAGGGTGTAAGTGGGGATGAAGGGCCACCTGTGCTGAAACTTGCAGGTATTTTGCCACTGTGAGCTGTCCTTGCTCATCTTGGTGAGGTTTCTGCTCAGAAACCTGTGTAACAAATCAGGTACCCTTGTCCCTTAAGCTTAGTCTCCTCTTGCCCTCTCTGAAACCCAGATAAATAAAAGCTCCTTTAAGGGTCAAAATAAAAAATGAGCAAATAGCTGTTTTGTAGGTAAAACTGATGGCTCTCTCTTACCATAAATTGGTGGTGGCTTCTGCAAAAGCAGAAAAAGTCTTTTTCTAAGAGGTGCTGGATTGTGTCTATAGGACTTAGGGGCAGCTTTGCCACGTGCCTTGTCTGAGGTGCAGCGTTGGCTGTGCAGGCTCAGCTGGCCAGAAACAGAGGGCAGAGTTAGCCGTGACTTCCTGGATGGGGAAATGAGTACAACTGTAATTGGCTTTATTCCCTACTGCCTCCAGCCTGCCTCGCAGAGGGGTTTTAATGCTCTTACTCATGGCAGTTGCTTCTGCAAGCCCTGAGTTGGTGATTTCGTGAGTGGGAGCCTGAGCATTCATTTGCTTCCCACTCTGGGTCCCCTTGCCAGTGTAACCCCCCACTGCCAGTGCTGCTTCCTTGGCTGTGTGTGGTCCTTCTGCCGAGTCCCGAAGTTTTTTATTTTTGGATAACATCAGAATGGAGCTGCAGAATAATTGCTCTTTCACTTTGCTCTTAAATAGGCCACGCTGCTCGTCTGCATAAATGTTCTCTTCACGCATGCTGTCACTCTGCCTCGCAGGCTTCTTGGAGGGGAAAAAAACCCAAACGACTTTATTTGTCAAAAAGACGCCTTTTCTTCCTCATGAATTGCCCCTGCTCTGTATGATAGCCAGCAATTGGCCCTGAAGGATGAATACTAAACTGCTTTGCCAAGGTGCAATTCAGCCATAAGGCATCCCATATATCTGGGGTTGTCCTGTGAGACCTTTCAGGCAGAGGACTGAAGCTGGGCTGAGGCTACCCCGGCAGCTCCACCCTACTCAAGCACCCAATCTTAAAGCCAAAGCCAGGCTTCAGCCACTGGTGTGCAAATCCCAGCAAGACGGGCAGACAAGACGCAGATGCAAGTCAGTCTTCTCCAGGATGAAAGCTTCTGCTGTCAAGCTGTTCAAAGGGAAACATCCTGAGGCTGAAAACTGCTGGTGTGCACTGGCTCCTGCTCCAGAGGCTGGCCACGTGCCTCAGCTTGCCTCAGACCCGCAGGGAGCGAGGGGTGGATGGATGGATGGATGGATGGATGGATGGATGGATGGATGGATGGATGGAGAGTCCCGGGGGAAGGGTACAGAGGAACAAGCCAGGCTTTGCAAAGCTGGCTGCAGAGCCCCTGCCCCGCTCCCCCCTGCCTCCCTGCCCAGAGGCAAATGTGTTCGCTTCAAATGCGACGGGACTTGGCCAAGGAATGCACAAATCTCTGGCTCTGCCATGAAGCAGAGCACCGGAGGGTTTGCCCTCCTTGCTGAAGAACTTGCCGGCAGTGATCCTGCAGCTGATCACGGCTAATAGCGTTTATGCGACCTGATTACTTATCAGCATAAAAGCCAGCTCAGCCTTCAATCCTGGTCAGCTTTCACTGCAATGTTTTCCCACTGCACGGAGGCCACCCTGAAGGAAACGTGTGGGGAAAACTGGACCACGCACCCTGCCGGGCTGAAGTCTGTATCATTCTCGCAGAGCCAAGGTGGAGTTTGTTACAAAAGGGAAAAAGAAAAAAGGTGAAAGTCAGACCATGGGGGGAAAAGAGAGGATGCATGTGGGAGCAGCGCCCGTGCCCGGAGGGGCAAGGAAAGCGGGATGCGAGAAGCTGCGCCTGGCGTGACTCCGCATATTTGGAGGAAAAGAGGAGTGGCACCAAAGCGGAGTGGCCCAAAATCGCTGCCGCAGGCTGTGCTTTGCAGGCACGGAGGTGAGGGCAAGCACAGGTTTTGAGTTTTAGGTGAAGGTGAAGAGGAATGTAGGGGCTTAAGAGACATCATGAGACTCCTGTGCAAGGCTTGCAACCTCTTTCGTCACCCACAGCTTACTGCAGACTTCTGTTCCAGACTGCCCTAGCTCTGCTAGAGTGGTAATTAGGCTGGATTTTGTCCTACTTCTCTCAGTAAAAGGTTGTTCAGAGCCTCCCTGCTCTGACAATTAGAAACCAGCTAAGAAGAAGGGAGCAGCCACGTGGGGTCAACTGGAGGATCCTTCTGAGTGTCCAGCATCAGTCAGTAGAATATTTTAGCAGGAAAAGCAAGACCTCTTAAATTCAGAGAGCCTAGATTATGACCAAACCAAACAAATCTTCAGCCTCTTTGGGAGAAAACATGAAGCATTTCTGAGGCCACATCTAAGTGTGCCGTGTCCAGTTGTAGGGTCCTTGGTACCAGAGCAGGTCCAACAGAAGGATGTGGCATACAAGGAGAGGACTGATGCCTTAAGTTTTATCATCTTTCATGTTTTTCATGATTCTGTGCTGCCTAGGGACGTAGTTCTGAGCCTCATATTATGTGCTAGTAAGCTCCATTCACAGAGTAGGTAGACAAAACAAATCCTTTTCCTGCTGAAGACCAAGGACAGCTTTCAGGCCCAAAAACATAAACAATGGTGGATTAAAGAGAGAAACAAGAAGGATGAAACCTCACAACCTGAAGCTGTAGTTGGACAATTAAACCCCAATATGCAAATGGACCAAAATTTCTTATAA
Organism: Acrocephalus scirpaceus scirpaceus; assembly: GCA_910950805.1. NCBI lineage: Eukaryota > Metazoa > Chordata > Aves > Passeriformes > Sylviidae > Acrocephalus > Acrocephalus scirpaceus. The sequence continues at coordinate 43,450,471 of OU383773.1, read as the reverse complement.
AAGTGTTAGGCCTTGTGACCAGTCGTCCATTTTTGTGACCATTCTAAGTCCGCCTTGGGTGTAGCCCTGGCCAGGCTCTTGTACTGCCCAAGGCTGTACCCTAAAGGCCTTTCAATAAATATCCACTTCATTCTCTAGCTCTGTCCAGTCTCTGTTCGAGGTCAACCTTCCCAAGGCATCAGGACAAGAGAGCTGGGTTTGTCCAGCCTGAAGAGAAGGCTGCAAGGAGACCTCAGTGCTGTCTGACACTACGTTGCAGGAAATACAGCATCAGACTCACCTTGGAAGTGCACAGTGAAAGGATGAGAGGCACCAAACAGAAGTTATGTACAAGGAAATCCCAACTGAACATCAGCAAACAACTTTTGCAGGGTTGGTGGTCAAACTGCAGGGCTGTGCAAAGCTCCTCCGATGAAGGCTTACTCTGAGTTTAAAGCTGGCTGTGCTTTGGGTAGGGATTGGGCCAGACAGTCCCTTCTGACCTTATTTATTGTCTATGTATTGTTTATAGGTATACCTGATTTTCTTGTTTCATTTCTATATATACCTGTAGCCCAGGCAACTGTAAGTGTAATCACCCTTGTCCAACATCTCTTGTAACACTATCTCATTTTCACTTCCTTGTGGTACTGCTCTTTGTGCAGCATCTTTTCTTTCAGTATGTTAATCTCTTTTCCTTTGCTGTTCCCGTTTCCATGCTGTATTTCAAAGAAGGAGATTTCTGACAAAGCCATGACCAAGACACAGGTGGTGGCTTGGAAGCCAGGCAGCACATCCAGCAGATGTGGCTGACAGGGTGATCAGTGTTGATGCTCCAGCTGTGTAGATGATCAAGGTTCACACTGGAGCTCAGCTCCTGGGTCTCCTTTCTGTGGTGGTCCTTTTTCCCAGACGGTGACACAGCCAGTCATGTGTGGGTGTCTCTGAGTACAGCTGATGTTGGTGGGAGCCCTGCCCTCACATCTCCAAAACCTGGCCCTGGCCCCCAGGGGTTTGGTGCCCAGAGGGGGCCTGTGGCTCCTGCAGTGGCTCTGTATCCACCTTGGGGACAGAGCCTGACCTCTTGGTGTCAAGGGCAATCAGGCAATTACAAACTAAGGTGAGACAGCAGGTCCAAGAGGAAGTAGGTCCTTCCCCTCTGCCACCCACAGAAGGCCAATTGCTCTGGATTGATTGCTCCAAAGCCAACAGCACCGTGCTGGGTTAAAATGGCTGCGACCTCCACACCACCCTCTGTGATGCTTCAACTATACCAGGTGAAAAACATATCTCAAATTAAGCTGGTGGGGCTCTGGGCCACGAACAAGCCCTTCAGCATTACTCAATATGGACATATTGCCCTTTTTGCAGCCTGTCCTTTAATACAGGAAGTGGCACTTAAAATGGACAGTCATACTCAAAGGACCAACACTCTCACTTGTGAACCCTACATGAACCCAGGAAAAAAATCAATGAAGGGTTTTAAAAGACAAGCAAAATAGCATTTAATCTCCTCTGTGTCAGCAGATCTGCAGAGCAGGTTTAGGGTTGTTTTGCATCTGGGACTGAAAAAAAATGCCATGTAGGATTGCTTGCAGGTGATTAGGTTTTGTTTTAAAACTTTAAACAAACATGAAAATCTTAGTGTAAGCTTCTCAAAGATTAGGCAGTCATGAACTTGGGAAGAAAGAGCACAAGGCTGGGATTCGGGAGATTTAGGATTGCTATCTTCTCCACTACGGTGCCACTTGGAGTGTGACTATGTCCTGCTTCCTTCAAGCCAGATCTTCCACTGAAATCAGAAGGCATAAGTTAGCCTGGGAGCTGAGGACTTAAACACCATCAGGAGACATTTGCTGGGATTTCTCTCCTTCACTGCTGCCTGTGAGGCATTGCAAGAGCTCTGGGATGAGGACTGGTCCCTACATGTTTGTAAAATGATGAGTTCTGATCTTTATTGCTCTTCTCTGAGGGTCCTTTTAAGGAGTTGTGTTGCCACATGCTTGTGTCCACTCTTTGTCTGGAGATACTGATCACAGCTTGAGGTCTGTGGCTGTAAAGAGAGACAGCAATGTCAGTGACCAGGGGTGGGCTCTGGTGATGTGCAGCCAGGGGCTCCAACGAAGCTGAAATGCTTTGTCAGGTTGTGGGACCAGTGCCAGAGCCCCGAGCCTGCTGGAAGCCACTGGCAGCAGGGTACACACAGCCCCACTCTGTGCATGGCTCCTCATTCTTGTGTGCACATCCACAGCATGTGCAGGAGAAGGTACATCAACTAGGTGTTTCCTCCTTTTTGTTTTTTCCTCCTAAAAAAAGAAAAGTGTTGAACTTGACAAGAATAAAACCCCTCATATTATCAGATTGCGCATTCCCACCTCCACTGAAGGCTGCAGCAGAGCTGGCACTCACTTTGTCCCCGGGCAACACCAGTGACCCCACATGCTCACAGACAGCAGCACCTGACTCATTTCCTTCTCTGGGTGGAGCAAAACCTCTTGCGTGGTGAAACCTCCGCTGACCCCTGGTACAAAGGTTGGCCAGTGCTTGCGTGTGGCCAGCAGGAGTGGGTTTTCTCCTCCTCTTTTCATGTAACATAAATGGGAATGACCCAGGGTTTATGAATCCCAGATGGAAAACATCAGGAGTGGAAAGCAGAGCTGCTCCAGAAGCCATGTTTCTATTTGCAAGGCTCATTTTGGGCAGGGGACATGTGGCCATTTGGTACTTTTTGGGTGGTAGTTTTTCCTGTGAGTAGAACAGCATCCACCCATGCAGTTCAAACCAAAATCATTGTGACGAACCTGCTTCAGCTTCTCACCTCAATTCCCTCACAGTCTGCGGGAAAAGGAGGATTGTTCCCTGTTTGCCCCAACAAGAGAGTGGTGTTTGATGTGTGTCTCTGCACACAGTCGGGCAGGAAGAGGGATGTGCGGTGTAGGAATGCACTTGTGCTCACAACACAGCTTTGATTGCACGGTTGTGTCACAGGTGAGGGTGATACCAACAATGTTTTGTAACAACAGAAGGTTTTTCCAGAGTTACACAACAGCTGGATCGCCTACAGTAGATCGAGAAACTGTAACAAATTTATTCCAGGTAGCAAAGCACATCCTGAACAGTGGAAGCTTGGTACATTACACAGGCACTCCCCGCCCTGCAACTGTCCCAGTATAGATGACAACATTTAAATTTGTTTTGCATCAAGATTAATGTGCTTGGCATACGTGAGGGAAACAAAGATAACCCTTGTGAACTAATATGTGGTGTCTGCTCCAGTGGAAGATGCAAAGTGCCCAATAGCTTTCCACGGGGACCCCATTTGAAAGCACAGGGAAAGAAGTCAAAGTGGCAGCAAAATCCAAGTGCACTGGATGATGGTGACAACTCCAAAAAGCACACTTCTACGTGTGGTCACAGTAAAACCTAAATTTCCCACTTTGAAAAGCCAGGGAAGGCAATCCTTATCAAACCTGGCTTCCTCAAGATATACCACATGTATCCAGGGCCACCTACACTGCCACAGGAGCACATCCTAGGCAAAAAAAAAAGAAAGAAAGGGGGAAAAAAAAGAAAAAAAGAGAAAATAAAGTTAGCTGTTCCTGTTGATCTGGCTTATAGAGAGAGGGATGATGTAGAAGAGCCCTGGTGAGCTCTGTCTTAGAATCCTTTTCCAGTTGCTGCCAGAAAAATCCTGCTGTAAATCCCTTGCAGTTGCAGCACCTCAGGTAGTTCTGGGAGAAAGATGAAGTTGCCATCTCCTGCCATGTCCACATAGACTCTTCTAGAGAACTATCACCTCCAGGCAGAGACACCTAAGTTCAGCTAGGAGCCTCACAAGACCAGACTAGGAGGGCTGAAGACTGTTCTCTGCATAACACACACTGCAAGGCTTTTGGCAAATGTGCTGTGGCTGACACAGTCAGTGTTGGCAGCCTCTCCCCCTGCTGCAGAAACCCCCTGCAAGGCAGCCCTGGCCACAAATACAGATCTAGTGATGGCTCCAGGGAAAACAGAAATTGGTTTCTGCTGTACATGGGAAGCCAGAAAGAGCCTGGTACTGCAGTCAGGTTGGGAAAAAATGACCAAGAGAGAGGCCACACTCAACGACTGAAGCATTCAGCCACTAAATGCCCTGTTAAGGAGCTGATGTCATGAGGATGGGGAAATCCACTGCTGTGATATGATGTTTTCTTGGCTCTGGAGCTGTAGCATGAAACTTGTGCAGATGCTATGAATTGAAAGTGTTTGTCAGGACTTACACATTACTGCAGTGAAAACCAAAGTCAGGAGTTTTCTTCCATCCCACAAGAGCGGGTTCACACAGAGTCGTGAGATTTCATCTCTTGCTTTCAGTGTCTGCATTTTACATCAGCTCCCTGTGATTAAATGAAGAATACAGCATGATTTTATAGCACAGCCTGTGCGTCTCATAAAATCTCTTGGCAAAAAAGAATTTTTCTCAAGATACACAGTGAAAACAGCAAGGCTTTTTCTGTAACCACAAAATAATTGTTCTAGATCTACTACTGAACCAAGAAGAACCTCTTCTCTTTATAGCTTTTATTTCTTGGCAAACAGTGATCACTGCAATGAAAAATATTTGAAAGGCAAAATCTTGTGCTAGAGTTTATCCAAGATATTTTTGTGTTCATGGGGCACATTGCTGACAATTGTTCTGTGCTTCATGACAAGTTCAGAGAACAGTAAGCTACTAAGAAAAATGTTTCCATTCCAAAAAAGAGCATTTATGCCCCTCAGTCAGAACCTGCCTGTACTGACCAAAGCTGGGCAAAAGAAATATTTGTCTGTATATTTTGTAAAAGCTTTGAATCCTTTTTACTTCCCTGCAGTTTTTAAGAAATTAAGTGCAAAACCCCTTTCCAAACTCTGAGATCTGATTTTTTTTTTCAGAAGCACCGAGCCAGAAGAGGACATTACCAGGATTCATGGCATCCCAGTCAAAATCTGCACCCTGTGTCAGGCGAGCCAAATCTCCATTAGCTCCTGAGCTTCGGCCAGCAATACAATTCCTGTTTCCCCCCCGCCCCCTTTTTTTTTTTTTTCAGCTGATTCACCACCTTTGTCACCCCCACACACCGAGTCAGCCTAAGGACGGTGGCCAAAGGAAAGCAGTAACCTCTGAGCTGGTACCCAGAGGAAGGGATTAGGATCTTCTGCCAGGAGCATTGCTCTTGCTGCAAGAGAAGTCCCAACAATTGCATGTTTGGTATAGAGAAGTTAGAGAACCACCCCTATGCTATAATTCTTTGGCTTCCCCGGTAGCTTCTTTTCAAACCCTAAATGACCCAGATGGAAAGACGAGTGCCTGTGCTTTGCTCACCCGCAATTAGGAAGGAAACAAGTTTAAACTGTGTGTGTTCTGTCTGTGGCAAAGGGAAGACTCGTGCTCCCCAACCTGCCCCCGAAATTATTCCTAATAGGACTAAATAGTGTTTTGCAACCGGGCTCGGGGCAAGGAGTGAGCTGCCGTCGGGAGACTCTGCTGCATGCTAGCACCAAAACGCCAGCGTGCTTTCGCATGTATCATGCTATTGTTATTATAATGGCAATTAACGAGCTGTAAACAAATTATATGTCTCGATACAACCCTTTAATGAGCTGAGGTGCATACCTCGTGGTAGGTAAAAGGTAAAACAATAGCACTAGGCAAGTCGTTTCTGGAGCCATTACAAGTAATTTGCAAGTGCAGGCATCTCAGTTTTGCAATCTCACTCATCTTCATTTCCTTCGAACCCTGCGTCTTGCCAGCGACAGCAGGCTCTGGCTTCTCTTTTGGAAAGCTTTGCTTTTACTCAGCTTTCTTGCTCTGGCTCTGCTTGTGCAAGCATTGACAAATGTTTAACTCCATTGATATTTCTAGCCTGGAGTAAAAGAGAGAAGCAAGTCTTCTGTGGACAGGGATTATTATTTTCTCCTAAATTTGCCCTTTTAATTATTACGTGAAGAAATTAGGGTTATATTTGCCTAAGGGTGCTATTTTGTTACGTGTTTTGCAAGGGCCTGAAGTTGCTGCTCTAAGCTTCATTAGGCAATTTTAGCAAATCGCAGCACGTTCCTGAGCCCTCGCTGCCTATCCCGCAGCCTCACGTTTTTGCGATCCGCCCTACGTGCAGGGAGCTGCCTGGCAGAGAGCTGCAGTACGGAGGGACCCTGAGGAACAGAAATGAGAAGAGCAAAGGGATGCACTGCCTGCTAAGCAGGACCCACCGAGCCCGGGCTGTGGCAGCCAAAAAGGTGCGCGGGTTCCTGGCAGGCAGCTCAGCGAGGGCGGAGAGGGGCACACAGACAAACTGCGGTAGCCTTCAGGAGCCCCAGCCTCGCTGTAAAGAAAGAGAAATCCACGTGCCAGCAAACTGTTGTTAAATAAAGAGGCACACCCGCACTAGGATGCTGGGGGAAAAGAGCCTGGCAGAGGAAAGGCACACTGCGGGATTTAAGGGATGAGGCAAGGCAGTTTGCGCCAGGTCTTTGACTCTCCGGGTTAGGAACAAGCACAGGCCCCTGCACTGTAAGGCAGCCCGTGTGAGGGGCGGCCCGGCCCCATAGGCCGTGGGCACTGCGTGGAGCCTGAGGCACAGCGAGCCCCCCCCGAAGCCCGGTGTGAGGGGCGGCCCGGCCCCACAGGCCGTGGGCACTGCGTGGAGCCTGAGGCACAGCGAGCCCCCCCCGAAGCCCGGTGTGAGGGGCGGCCCGGCCCCACAGGCCGTGGGCACTGCGTGGAGCCTGAGGCACAGCGAGCCCCCCCCGAAGCCCGGTGTGAGGGGCGGCCCGGCCCCATAGGCCGTGGGCACTGCGTGGAGCCTGAGGCACAGCGAGCCCTCCTCGCAGGCCGGTGTGAGGGGCAGCCTGGCCCCACAGGCCGTGGGCACTGCGTGGAGCCTGAGGCACAGCGAGCCCTGCCGCAGCCCGTGTGAGGGGCGGCCTGGCCCCACAGGCCGTGCGCACTGCGTGGAGCCTGAGGCACAGCGAGCCCTGCCGCAGCCCGTGTGAGGGGCAGCCCGGCCCCACAGGCCGTGGGCACTGCGTGGAGCCTGAGGCACAGCGAGCCCCCCCGCAGGCCGGTGTGAGGGGCGGCCCGGCCCCACAGGCCGTGGGCACTGCGTGGAGCCTGCGGCACAGCGAGCCCCCCACACACACTGGGGGTGGCACGGCAAAGCCTGAGGCACTGTGCGTGCAGGGCTTCATCTCCCTGGGAATCTTAAAGCCCTTTTGAATTGATAAACCATTCCCATGGCATTATAGGATAATATCTTTCATCCTTAGTGTTTTGGGGTATAAAAAACCCCAGCACAGGACAAAACCTAACCTTCCAGCGCTGTGGCTTAGAGAAATTATGTGAGCTCAGCTGATTTTACCAGTGGGAAATGCTGGCTTCTCCCAGAGCAGTGTCTGCTATAAGGAAAAAAGTAGGATGAAAAAAGAGTTGAATAAGAAAAAGGGAAACACAGAGACCATTTTACAGTAAGTGCTTAGAAATGTTTACCCACAACAGCAGTTCATGTCACGGCCAGGGTGAGCAGGGGCTGGATGCTGAGTTTCTGCTTGTGCACGGCTGCAGGTGCCTTGAAATGGGAGCAAAACCCTTTTCCAAACGGGGCTTTGCCATCTGGGGAGAGACGGGCACACACGCCGTGCAAAATGTAGGTCAGGGCCACGGGTGAGTGCTGAGGTGCTCTGCAGGGACCTGTGTGATGGACTGACCAAGTTGTACAAAGAGAAAACATATCAAGATCCCATACAGCTGGCCTCAGCTTGTATCACTCACTAAATATTTGATGAATGCTAACTGCCTAACCTACTTTACTCCTCTCGCCTACCGCAGCGTTGACTGGCTCCTCCATTTTTTCTCTATTATTGATGCATTTTTGAGGAAGACCCTGTCTCACGACAAAACAGTGATCTTAGATGTGAGATAAAAAAGGAAACACAAAAAGGGAAGGTGAAACAGACGATCCCAGGAAGAGGAAAGCAATATGCGGGCAAAGGAAAATATAAATTGAGTGGCAGGGCACTATTACCATTTTACAGCAGAACGGAAACCAGCAAAGTCTGGTGCTGAAAGTGTGTGGAGAATCACATTAATCTTCTATCCCTTCCTAAAAAAAAAAAAAAGGTAAAATTGATTTCACCCTGGGAATTGCATAGGCATGAATCTTACTGATATAACTATATGGAAGAATTGCCAAGGAACTTCGTTCTGTATGAAATCGCTCATTGCGTAATTTTAAAGTTCCATTCTTATTCATGCAATATCTAGTTTTGCCACCATAAATATTCATGAAGGAGAGAGAAAAGTGGGTGCAGGCAGGACTCCAGGTGGCAGAAGGGTTTTTACATGACAGGCACCTCAGTAAGGTCACTCAGAGCATGATTCTTCTCCTCCTGCTGAGAGCAGAGATTGCTAAGCCAAGGTGCTCTCTGGCCTTATCAAAATGAGGGAAAACAGATGAGGAGCAATAAAAATAAAACACAACTGTATTGGATGAAGTCCCACAACAGGCCTTGCTCCAGTATTTTGGAAGCCAGGGTTCAGTTTAATCAAGCATAGCTTTCCTGAGCAGAGCTGCTCATGGAACTCCTGGGGATGCTCAGTGGCAGCTCTGTCAACAAAGAGCCATTTTTCTTCATTATTAATAAAACATGGCTGGCTTATGCTTTTTGGTCAGCCAAAGAGTAGGAAGAAACAGTGGGTAGAGTGGCAGAGAGCAGCCACTGGCCTTTTTCAAAGATTATGTCAAATACCTGCACCCTGGCATTCCTGCTACCCTCTCCTTGTCTCTCCCTGTGCTGCCTTGGGGATGTCCCTGCTCCCTAGTTCAAAACAGCACAACAGCTCTGGCATTAATGGTATGGCTGAGCACTGAGTTTCTGTAGGGTTGATTTATGCTGAAGGAAGGTGTTTTTTACTCTGAACTGACTCCTTTCAATGAAACAGCACTGTGAGAAATTGGCCACATCAGTCCTGTGACCTGGGGTGGGACATGGTGCACCAGGGATGGCCACGTCCACGTGGATCTGTGAAGGCACAAATCTCTTGTGCTGGCCCCACGAGCAAAGCCTAGACCATGCTGTTTCCATAAAATCTGATGATTTACTGTTTTATTTTACTTACAGTAAGATGTACCAGGGCATGACTCACTTATTTGCTCTCTAAAACCTTTTATTCTTTAATTGTTGCAGTCTTCCATCCTCAGCACAGGAGGGAAATGCCCAGGAAGAGGACACCTGGCAAGCCAAGCATGTCCAAAGCATTGCCCCAACATGTAGGGGCAATCAAGGTCCAAGGTGTAAGCTGAGAGGGGATTATCAAGGGACACCAGGAACCACATTCTAATGTGAATCACATCAGGAACGCCATTATATGATCCTATGGTCTCTAATTCCTGAAACAGGAATGCTTTCATGGTACTCCTTTCTGTAGAAGAAATGTTTAGTGCCTTTAACTTCTACTTCTCTTCCCCAAAACACCAGTTGCATGTGTGTAGGTAACACAAACACTAGCAGCACCAGTGGGAAAGATGGGTGACTAAAAAGGAAGGAGTTCATGCAGAAGTTAATTATTTGCAAATTGGCAGCGATACTTTGACCTCAGATACTTGAAGACCTGGCTAATGGCACTTCTGGGCCATGAGTAGTTAGTTGTCTGTAAGACTTGATGGAGGATGAGTGAAACCATGACTTGGTACGGAGATGGATAAATAGGGTGGCTGCCTTTAAAACTGAGGGCAGAGGAGAAAAGTGGTCAACTTCATGTCAAGGCCCTGGAAATACCGGAGCAAATAATCAAATACGGACTAATTCACACTTGGTGATAAAAGGAATGAGCACTAAATGAGCTTAAGCAAATTTATTTCCTTTTATGGCAATCATCAGTCTTACAGAAAGGAGAGCAGTAGATGTCACGTATCTTGTCTTCCACGTGCTTCTGACAGTGTCTCTGAAGCCATTCCCATCATAAGGAAGCTCAAAAGAGAAGTTTACAAGAGGCTGACACAAGGCTTGTCAAATTGTGGCAAGAGGGTGAGTGACAGCAGGCGCAGTGGCTGTACCAGGAACAGCAGGGCAGGCTGCTGCATCGTCACTGGTGTCACTGGTGTCACTGGTGAGGGGACGTGTGGGGGGAAACACAGGATGCAATTCAGAACGGGGACAAGCTCATATGAGACGGTGCTATAAGGCATGAACAATGGACAAATCCAGTCAGGCAATAGCCTGGCTGGCAGATTGCTGGGCAGGAACCTGGCTTGTGAGCTAAAGCCTGGGAGCTTTAACCGTGTTTCTGAGACAAAGGCAAACACCACACTGGGATGTGTTGCCTTGGGAAGGCTGAGATGGAACAGAGACTGGACAGAGCTAGAGAATAAAATAGATATTTATTGAAAGGCCTTTAGGGTACAGCCTTGGGCAGTACAAGAGCCTGGCCAGGGCTACACCCAAGGTGAACTTAAAATGGTCACAAAAATGGATGACCGGTCACAAGGTCTTACACACTTACAAGTTTGGGTCCATTTGCATATTGGGTTTAATTGTCCAATTACAGTTTCAGGTTATGAAGTCCTTCTTATTTTCTCTCTTTGGTCCACCGTTGTTTATGCTTTTGGGCTTGAAAACTTGTAACAGCTGTCCTTGGTCTCCAGCAGGAAAGGATTTGTTTTGTCTACCTACTCTGTGAAGAGAGCTGACTAACACTTAATATGAGGCTCAGAAGTACACCCCCTAGGCAGCACAGAAGCTGAAAATATGAAAGCTAAAACTTAAGGCCTCAGATGTACCAACAAGGTTATAGCTCTCAAGGTGCAGGCAGAGGCCCTTTTCCTCTACCCTGCTGCAAGTCAGGCTGGTTTTGGGGTATGGCTCTTCCAGAATGAGACCACCCCGTGTGGCTGACAGGAGGCCTGGAGAACATCACCTATGAGCAAAGTCCAAAGGCACCGCCCTTGTTCTGCCTGAAGACGGAAAGAAAGGTATTTCAACATGTGGAGCTGCAAAGAGGAAGGCAATTATTCTGCTCTCTGCCTGTGGGGCAGTGAGGCAGTTTCAGGTTAGTCACTGGGAAATAATTATAGCTGGTCAGGGCAGCGGGGCAGAGGACAGACAGCAGCCAGACATGGAGGCAGTGGAGCCTCCGTCACTGCATATCTAAAAGACAACCTATTGGAACAACATGGGTATAGTTTATATATTATTGTTGACATTATACTATAAGTAATATTTCTGTATGGTACCTATAATACTCTAAGCCAGTAAGAGACAGTAAATATTCCACTGGGATCCCTTCCAGCCTTCATTCTTCATTGAGCACAGCTCAGACTGAAATTCTACATGTTACACATCACTTCCAGGAGAAAAATCACCCATGCAGAGCTCAGCATGAATGCCAAGTAGAAAATGTCCCCACCACAGTGCACTAGTCCATGTTCTTCAGGCCACAGGACACATCCAACTTTGGGGTGTCTGCCAGAGGCTCCAGAGACTCAAGGTCTGTAGAGAGTTAACAGCACCAGGGCAAAATCTGAACCACCCCGAAGTACAAAAACAGCACAGGCCAGGGACCGTGAAGAAAGATTTGCCTACAGATCAGGGAAGTAGCAAAACCAGTATCCTTTTGGGTTGGGGGCTCTTAGGGCAAGCTTTGCACATACTTTCAGCTGCATCCCCCTTTCTGAACAAGCCAACACAGAGTTTAAGTCCTTACCTAAACTGAAGCTTGAAGAGAAACAAAGTAATTTGTGACATGCCCTAGGATGTCGGTGGCTGTCTCTTCTCCTTGGCTCTGTGCCTGAGGCTGACCAAATCTGAAACTTGATTTGGAGGGCAGCGTCAGATGTTCCAGTTTGCTCCAAAGGGACTGATGGCAAGAAGAAATACATTGAAGATCTTTTTAGTTGTGGGTCCATAGCTGGCCTGTGCAGCACTGACTTGTATGTCCCCGTGAACAGCAAACCACACTCTAGGAATTACTCTTTGAGCCTTAACACTTTCACCAGCTATTGGAAGGCATTTTGATAATTACGTCAAGCATAAGGAAAACATCTCTATAGTTACTCAGTAACTAAGAGAATTTGTCAACACAAAAGTGACAGGGTTCTTATTGTCTAGTTAGTTACTTGAAAAAAATGGAATTATTTACTACAGAGGCATTCAATATATTACATTTGCTAATGCTGCATTTCAGTGCCATGCCCATGGAAATCAAGATGATTAAATAGCCTACAGCTTGTCAGGTTTGCACCATGGAGGAGCTTCTTTAGGAAAAAAAATGCTTGCTGGGAATACTTTATATACATAAACTGTATTTTATTTGATGGCAAATTAAATTGACACTCAATCAGAAGATACCAATATTGTAAAGTTACTTGTTACCATCTCCCAGTAATTTCCAAAGACATGCATCACTTCGCAAGAACTTGCATTACCAGGGGCATTTGAAGGCCCTTGAGTTTATTCAAGTCAGGTTAAGAAAAGAAAATTCTGGTAAATGTGGCAGAAGGAAAAATAAAGGGCATTCACAAAGGCCACCTTCTGTCTTGGGTCAGTGAAGTTACCTCCTCCCAAGCATCAAGAAAATGAAAGCTGTGCTGTGAGAAAACAGCTGTTTAGGAAGATCCTTTTAAACATAGATGCCGGCATACTGCTGGGAGCTTGGCTCTTTTTAATGTTTTGCTACTGCCTTTTGATTTATTATGTGTTCCGTTCTCCCCTGGCCCCCTGCCCACCATTTCAAAATGAATGAAAGAGATTAGCTGTGACAACAGCATGGGGAATGTGTGCACGAAAGAGGTGAGCTAGAAGAATGAAACAAACCGCAGTATTCGATATTCTGCAGTTGGGTTTAATTAGAGTAATTAATTGTTGCTCTTTCACAAGCGAATGAAGTGTGCAAAGCCAAAGACAAGTGGCTTGATGGAGCTGGAAGGAGGGGGCAGAAGCCACCATCTCCACGGCCAGCTGGCAGGGGAAGTCCCCGTCCCTTCGGGGGAGCGGCATTATGCTCCCTCCCTCCCTTGCCACAGCCACACATTCCTGGGGCCAAACTGCCGCCACGGGCATGGCCTGCAGCTCCACGTGCTCACCCACATCTCCCTCCATCCCCAGGAGTCCCCAGGTGCCAGCAGCAGCTCGGCCTTTTGGAGGGGCCTTCATGAAAACTCCCTTTAATTGTCAGCAAGCATGGAGCATTATGCAAACAAATTTCACTGGAAACGAGGAAAAGAGGAAACCATAGGAAAAGAAATTACAAGATCCCCTGCTGCTCAGAAGCAACTCCCTTGCTTTCTAAAGTAGGCTGCATAAATATTGATCTAGCTGGGATATGCCCTACATTCATTTGCACAGACATTATAAATGTGCTTGAGAATGAGAAATCAATCTTGTTTTCCTGAGTGCTAACCACGTACAGCCAAGAATGTGTACAGATAATGCAAATCACAGTTCTCAGGCTTGCCACTTAAACATGGAGTTGGAAAAGGTGTTCTTGGGGAATGCAGGAGCAAAAGATCTTCTTCCCTATCTGCTTATTTTCAGGTATTTCCATTAATCCCTATACAGACCACTCAAAACACACACCCACTCCAATTCTAACTATAATCTGTCATCTAACTAGTTTTCTGTATTTTGCCTGCTGAATTTGTTTAGGATAGTGTTTCATAACCTCCTCCAAGCAAGGTGAGGCACAATCTTAGGCATCCCTGTAACTTTATGTCTCCCTCTGTCATTAGCCTTCCGTCTGGCTGAGCACTGGAACACCACAGCTGGGAAAATCATATCATTAGGTTGCAAAAGCTGTAGAGTTCCTGCACCAGAGAGCCACGGGGTGGCTTCTGAAGCACAGGGTGATTAATAATTAATATGTAATTGTTGGATAATCTGTTCAGACAATCCAAGTGTAGGAAATATAAGAGTATTTTTTCTGGAGAATGCTGCTCCTAAAATAATAAAATTTTAACAAGCCCCCTCTTGTTATAACACTACTTAATAAGGGAAATAGTGTAAAACTGCCACATCTTGCTATACATTGTAGTGAAAGATTCTGCCTTTTTACCAAGCAAAGTATATGTGTTCATAAAGTAGAAGATGTGGCAAATGTTAGGTGACAGAGATAAGGGATTGTGAGTCTAGCTGGATTTTTAAAAGAAAATTATTCAACTGTTTTTTAATATGTGATCTGCCTTCTTTGAGCTACCATTTGGCGATTCCTCTGCCAGTTTTATTGGCTTGACTCATTATTTTTAGTTATTTTCATCTCAATTTATGCATTCTAAATAATATCACCTTTACAGAAAGCATTTTAAATGGTTTTATTGCTTCAAAGAGGAGAAACCTTCAAATTAAAAATGTAGAATCCCTTTTCACAAACATAATTCAGAACAATATGATGCAGTAAATGAGTTGAGTAGGCTTTAGATGGTGAAAATGGTATTTTTAAAGACCTGGCAAGGGCAGGAAGAAAAGATGAGTCAAGTGATCCCTATTTTTTCTAATTACTTGCCATGACAGAGCTCATCACCATTGGCCTCGAAATGAAACAATTGTCATGCTGCATTTCAAGGCTGTGATTCAGGAGCTGCAGGACGTGTCTTTCTGTTTCACAACATTGTTATATATGGAGATATTCAACTACACTGATGCTGAACTTAGCATATTCCTGCATTACAAGTAAGGTTTTTTTTGAACTCTGACTGAAATATGCAGAACTTGATAACCTATCAATTTACTCTTGGTGACTAATGATCTTGCATTAAAATGCTGGATATTCTATAATGGGCAGATGCTCCACATTATAAAACATGTTTTGTTTAGCAGTACATTCAATGTGATTTGTAGCTACGGTGCAGAAGCAATCCAAAATGATAAATTTGCTTACTGAAGGTAGCTGTCAGGCTATACTAAGTGGAGGAGCAGAAGCACCAGCTTTTAGAAAGCAATGTCTTCCAACAAAACAATTTCAGCCAAAGATACGGAGCTTAGAGAATAATGCAATGTTACAGCTGAAGTACCAGGATAATTGAGCCTATAACATCTGCTCTGAATGTAGTGACACCAAAAATAAGCCCTTCTGTCTGTGTTGTTGTTCCTTGTTAAAGGAGAGTGCAAATATGCAACATGACCCCAGCACATCAGGGAATTTGGGAACAGAAGCAGCTTGCTATCACAATTACCCTTCCCCTGACAAAGAAGGAACTTTCTCAGCAAAAATATAACAAAGACGAAGCTTGGGTTGTTTTCAAAAACCTTTACAAGAAAGAAAAAGGAATCATACTTAATTAGCCCCTTTAATAAGGGTTGTTCTGGTGACTGTTTTACAACTGGAAGAAAGCATTAGAATTAAGGTGTTTGATTGATTTTGCCTTGATTTTTAGTCATAGAAGCACAGAATGGTTTGGGTTGGAAGAGACCTTAAAGATCATCTATTTTCAACCTCCCTGCCATGAGCAGGGATACCTTCCACTAGCTTACTCAATTAGAAATTGGTAAGTTTCACATAATAAATTGTATTGAATCATTCCTGAAGGAAAAAGGGGGAAGGGAGGCAGAGCAAAAAATATGGGTGTGTTGTAAGGACAAACTCCACTAAGACTTTCTCTTTATTCCAAATTACTATTGAGTTTGATTAACCAGGACCCTTAATTGGCGTATTCACTCTGTTGTGATTTCCCCTGGTTTGAAGCAGTGGGAAACCAAGCCCAGCCCCTGTCCAGCAAATCCACTCACAAATACATGCTGCTGGTTCCCCTTCCACAGTATAAACACAAAAGAATATTCAATTAAATTGAAAAGGACACATTTAAAACTGATAAAAAGGAAATAAATTTTTTGCACAGCATGCAATTACTCAGTCAAATCCCTTCCTACCTAATATCATCACAACCAAAACCTTAGCAGGAGTCAAAAGAGGACTGCTAATACATGCATAAAAATAAACAAGAGCTTTGGAAGGGATTTATACTCATGCTTCTGGGGTAAAGCCAGCTTCCAATCACTGCAGTTTTGGGAATAGGTTTCTGAGACTGGCTATCCCACACAATCTACCATCACTGTCCTTTCATCTTTCCTTGAAGTGTGTGGTAACAATCCCTTTGCAGCAGGATCCTACCTAGAAGGACCAGTAGTCTAATCCACTTATGCTGCTGAAAAGATGTAGGTAGGAAATTCTGCAAATGATTTACAAATCATTTCAGTATCCTGTCTCTTGCCAAAAAGCAGCCCTTGTTTAGGTATTTGACAATCTGTCGTTACACTTGTTCAACTGCAACCACATTGACAACTGATTTCTGGCTGAGTGACTCAGCCTGCTAATTCCAGCTTGCCAGAACTTCACTGAGGTTTTGTGCACTGTAAGGCCCTGGGTGATGTGATCTCACTTTGACGTTCGCCCTGCTCCTGGAAGGCTGACCTGAGGAGGTCCAGAGGTCATCCACCATAATGCACGTTACTTACCAATACTTCCTCTGTAGTGAGGTGTGTTCATTAGACGTCTCATACAGAGGCTTTCCAAATTCCTTGGCTTTCTTCAGTCAGTGCATCCCTTCAGGGATTGTCATGGAGCAGCCTGCATTTCATAGAATCGCAGAATCACAGAATCATTAGGTTGGAAGAGACTTCCAGGACCATCAAGTCCAACCCATCCCTAATCTCAACTAAACCATTTGTGCCTGCCTGACCTCTGTCACTCCATGGTGACTCCAGAGCAGTGTGACCACTGCTATGACAGCAGGTCTGCACCTCTGATAACAGAAGGAGAGTCAGTAGAGCCTTTCTAGTAGCTGCACGTTCCTACACAGCTTCCCTGAGAGTTCCTGAGTGGGGTTGCTGGTCTCAGAGACCTCCATGATCCATCTGATCTGGAAGAGCATTCATTCTCAGAATAAGTGAAGAGGAGCAGGCATGCCTGGTGGTAAATACTCCCTCGAGGCAGCAGAACTCTGGCTAAAGCACCCGAGAACAAAACATCACACACTGGGAATCAGCAGATACTTTTTGCAAGCAATGCCACCATGTGGGGGAATGATGTGATAAAGGGGTTTCCAGCAGTCACCTAAAAATCCGCTGCAAGTTCCTTGTAGGCTGGAATCTGGTATGAAGAAAATATAAAAGGGCAGCCAAGAATGGTAGGACACAAAATACTTGGCTATCACCCAGAAACGCCTGCAGCCCAGCTGTGCTAAGCCGTGGCGGATGTGAACTGTGGC
Organism: Acrocephalus scirpaceus scirpaceus; assembly: GCA_910950805.1. Taxonomy (NCBI): domain Eukaryota; kingdom Metazoa; phylum Chordata; class Aves; order Passeriformes; family Sylviidae; genus Acrocephalus; species Acrocephalus scirpaceus. Next base: position 43,433,282 of record OU383773.1, on the reverse strand, counting down.
CAGCAGCCTGACTACAATTGCTGTGGAGAAGAGCTCTCTGGCTGGCTCTTGGGTCCTGGACTATGGACAAACCTCATGGAAAAGCCCACCACGCCGGGCTTCTTTCAAAACCTGATTGCTCACAGTCACAGATACCAAGGCAGCTCCATCCCTCTGCCTCTTCAACTGCTGGAAAACTCATCACCCTGTGCATCACCTTTTTTTTTTTTTTTTTTGGTCAGAAACTGGATACTGGAAAGCTTTGGTTCCTGGCAGTATGGCATTCCACATCTACTACTGGTGCAGGACAGATCTGTTTGGTGTGGCAAAGAAGTGTGTCAGGTTGCTAGAAGGTGAAGTTTGTGCTATTATTATGAAAGCAGATTATCAGTAGCTGTTGGCAGAAACAATGTTCCTAAAGATCCGGCTGACTTTCAAACACAGCATTTCCCAACTGCGTGGGGGCCACCAATGGGTTTTCACAATGGGCTCACTGCCTGTCTTATGAAGAGGCTGATGAAAATTTAACCCTAAGGCATGTCTTGATCTGCAGAGTGCTTAGGTCACAGGCACTGAATATCTTGGAGAACATGCTATGACAGTGCCCGGGCATGTACATGTTCGGAAAACTAAGAGCTTATTCTACTCTAGCAATGAGAATTCACATCAGTTTGGAGAACCTGGTTTTACCCTTGCTCTGACCAGAACAGGTGGAGTCTCACAGATCATTTAGATATGTTCTTGGCACTTAGAAAGCAACAAAGGACACCTTTAGGAAACCAAAAGCAGGATGATGCTACCTCTGAAAGAGTTTGGATGCCAATTATATAAGCATGACTATAGTTTGGTGTATCCTGACTAACATCTGCAAAGCTAACAATGTACACTTTCACCTCAGTCAAACCTAGATCCTAAAATATTAGCTGTTCTCCCTTTCCTGTGGTTTGCCTTCCTGACTGTCCCAGGCCAGCTTCTGCACAGACTGACAGAGAGCACAGAATGGGGCATCACAGTGACTCCTACTTTGGGTTACTGTATGGGGAGCCACATGGACCATCGGTGAAGTGATAGACTTATTTTCCTGGAAGTTTTGTTTAGCCTCACCCATGAATACCGAGCCCATTCCCATTTTTCCAGTGCATTACAAAGAGCTCTCTTAATCTCATGCAACAGCATGTCACAGCCCTGTGACTACTGCAGTCATAGCTGGAATGCCTGAGTGAGTGTGCAAGGGAGGGGTGGAGCTCTGAGGCCAAGGCACCTTTGGTAGCCACATTCATGTACTGCTGACATGGCACATGAAAGCCATTCTGCACACAAGTTCATAGCTGCCAGCATAGAAGTCAATGGGCATTTTGTCACTGGAAAAAAACCCCTACTCTCCTAGATTTAACTCCGTATGGTCATTTTCATCAAAGCTCAGATATGGTCTCTACAGATTTCCTGAAAGCCCTGCTGAGAGGGGTGCCTGGGGAGCCACAGAAGTGACAGTGAGCCATTTTAGTATTAACTTCTAAGTTGATCCTGCCAATATTTTAATTGTATAAGGCCTTATTTTGTTAATTTCCTTGGAGTATTTCCATGTTTACTCTTACCAAGAGACACCTTTGGTGCTGAAGAAATAAATTTTAAAAGGTTCCTTCAAAGGGCATAATGTGCATCTTTGTTTATACTTCAAGTAAAGTACTGTAGATGCAGCTGTTGATAGCACTCTGTACTAGGATAAATCATCACAAACACATATTTTGAGGGTTTATCTTTCCCTGTGCTATTCTCACTTCAGTGCTTATGACATTCACAAATAAATAACTTGCATTTATATGATAGATTCTTCCTATATTGAAGGGATACCTGAGATTCTTCAGGCACAATTTGTTTAAATGCAGAACATTCCCATTACCCTGCTGGCAGTGCTGCTCCCGTCATCTTGGCACACCAGAGTGGCAACAGACCACGCAGAAGAGGCAAATACAAGTGAGTAGGGGCATGACCTTCCTAAGCCAACTTTGTTGCCAAACCTGCTATATGACGGAAACATACCCTCAGTCTCACATGAAAGGGCTTTATGTACAGCCTTTAAACAACAGACAGTATCCTTCCTCCAAGATATTTACAAGGGAATTAATAGGAGATGACTAACCTCGTGAAAAGCTGATACCAAAAATGTTGGAACCTCTTGGGTCACTTCAAATGCGCCAGTCATACTATTTAGGGCATTATGTAAAATCATCACATTCAAGTCACTGTGTTGGCTGCAGCTTAATGAATCCACATTAATCCATCTCTATCAGCAGTGATGAATACTGTACCTTGAGGAGTTGTAGAGCTCCGAAACAAAAAGGGCTTAAGACGCCATATGAGGAAGTAAGATAAAAAGAAATACTTACAAGGAAGGATTTATAAAGTTCTGGAAGAGAATCTTTTAGTGCTTTAATATCTAACAGGCAGCAAAGCCCTTTTTCTTTAAAAAAGCAACAAACAAAACAAATGGCTTAAAATGGAAGAGTCAAAGACACAGTAAGAGGATTAGTGTATGAGGTTGCTGAATCTACTGGCAATTACGAGGCCTGGGTTTGCAAATAGTATCAACACAAATTAAACGCAAAATCTGTAAAATAATGGTTTAATTTTAACATAGTATCTAATATAACACTAGAATGTATAACACAGACCTGTAATCAATCCAGGTATAACAAAGCTGAGGTTTTTTTCCTTTCCTTTTCTTCAAGTTTGTTTCCTCTGCATGTGGCTTTCAGCCACACAGTTAACTCAGGATCAGCTGCTCATTGCCTTGAAGTGCAATGGAGGTGCTGCTGTTTCCCTTCTTCCTTCATATGATGGAACAAGAAGTTTGTGCTGGAGAAGAAATTCCAAAATTTGCTAAGGAAGCTGCACCTCCCAACTGTTTAACTACAATTCTAACAGTGCTCAGCCTGTGCATGTCACAATGGGAAACATTTGTGTAATCAAAGGATCTCCACACCACGCCACTGCTGATGGCTTAGGAAAACCCTGCCTTGCTGAAAACAATACAGATTAACTCTATAAGAAACTTGAATTCAAGTGGCCAAGTACTGCAAGTGAGAATCACAGTCACTTGAACAACCTTACAGCCGGATTATCCCGCACCTCTGCCCAGAGGGAGCTGGGACAGAACTCTAGTTCAGCAAGAAGGAAGTTTCACAGCCTGGTACTCCACTTTCAGCACACACGGACCTGACTTGTGCCTATCACCTTGAGAGGGGTCTAATGTGCAGCCAAGAAGGTACTTGCCTCTTTTCTCCTCTCTCCGTATTATGAAAATATTTACACTTACCCTCGTTTGTAACATGCTTTGAAGTGCACTGCTGAAGAACATGTAATAGTGTTGATATTACTTGTATGGAAGTGGTTTTGGAATCAGAAATACAGATCAAACCTTGCTGAAAGTTATTTAGGGAGTTGTAGGTACAAATAACCTCCTGGATCATAAGAATCCAGTGTTACTGAATATATAAACAAAAGGGCAACTGTAAGATCACTTACAGCCTTCAAATTTTATTTCAGGCATTGAGTAATGGAAACTTTCCTGTTCAAGAATAGTTCTTAATCATATCCTCAATACAAGAACACTTTTAAAAGTAAACGTTTCCCTGAATAAGCACCATCTTAAATACCTTACTACACTGAAGGCCTTACATGCCAAGATGAGCACGACTGCCGAGGAACATACAGACACTACTGTGCTCAAGTTCGCAGCTGGAGCAACAATCAGCATAAAATTTCAGTTCCTTGTTATCTCTATATCCAATTTGTTCCTATAGCTGTGGCAATTGCAAATATGAATGAGGGGCACAGGTGCATACCTAGCACTTTGAAAAATGAAATTAATCCCTACTGATAAAATATTATTTTGAGAACAGTTTCCATATGACAACATTCAATTTCTCTTTAGAAAGAAGGTTATTCTTACTATATTGTTTAATTTGAAATGGTCCCTTTGCTCATCCATCTCCTGGTCTCTGAATTACACACACAGTGGCAAATGTCTTTTGTTTCAGCGTTTTGACATTGAAATAAGTCTCTTGCTTTGTCATCTGTAGAAAAATTCTTCCTCACTACAAAAACAGGCTACTAAAGAAGAGAGCTAAGCAAGTTCCCTAACACTCTGCAGGGTTGAAGGACATGAAATTCCTTCTAAGCTCCCTCTCCACCTTCACACGTTTACTGGAATCACTAAAGTGATTCATACCTTCTTGAAACACAGATGAAGATTTATCACCATCGTTGAAGATGACTTATAGCAGAGAAAGTATAAATATAATCTTTCCCACACTAGCATTTCTCAGCACTCATCTCAGCTTTTGATTCAGAACTGACTTGTCAGTCAATTTTTCTGTAGTCAAGGACTGGGGATTAAGCAATTCCTGTTTAATGATGGCATATTATTTTGCAATATCTTTGAAAACAAAACTGAAACTGGGTGTTCACTGCATATTTGATATAACTAAAAAAAATCCCTTTGAGTATAGTTCATGGTAAAACTGACTCTACAAAAGCTGTTTACTATGCCACTGCAGCAGACATTTCTGAAAAATTAGACAGAATAAATAAGCCATCATTGAATTGTCTGTAAAATATTAACTGTATTAAAAATATTATTGTATTAAAAATATTAACTGTAGCTAAACCAAGATGTTACCAGAAATGAAGGGGTATAATGCTAACAAAGAACAGAACAGAACCAGCAGCAATATGAATCAAAGCTGGACCTGGTCCTCTCTGTTACACTGATAATGAAAGAGTAAGGAAAACCACAGACATCAGCTGATGCCCATAATCTGTCCCTTCCCTTGTAGAAACATCTAATAACAGCACAGTGTGTCCCTGAGGGCTTTAAAGGAATCTGTGAGAATTGGGGGAGGCAGATTTCAGAAGAGGCTAAGCAGGAATTAACACACTCCAAGCACCACTGCAGTTAGTCAGCTCTGGGGATGTGTACGGAGCCTGATGCCTCCTGCTGTAGCTGTAGCAGCTGCCCGCAGAAACACAGACAGTGAAGATCACAACAGCTCCAGCCTCTGTGAGGATTTCAGATAAAGTCTGATAACTCTGGATGTAACACTGTCCTCAGAGGTCTTCTTGTGGTTTCAAGACCTTCTGGCATTTTCCTGCACCTGTGTGTGTGAGTGTATAATTTGTTCATTCAGTATAAGGAGTTTTGGATGGAGTAACTTATAGCAATTTCCGATAAATTACTTTTTATTCCCTCATTTTTTGTTGCCAACTCCTGCAATCAAAAAACTCCTCCTCAAGATCGCCCAAGTCTGGTCAGAAAACTGCAGATTGCAAACCACCCTGTTTCATTTTACCTGTCTCCCAAACAGCTGTCACCAATCCAACTTTAGAGAAGGGAAATGTGTATTTCACCCTTCCATTTCCTCCTGTCAAACACCAATTTCATAAACTCCATTCCCATGTCTGACAACACCAGTTAATCCCTATCAAAATTCACAATTTCAGGAGAGTTTAAGAGTATATGTAAGATACTGGGAAATAGCAGAGCTTTCTCATAAGCTGGAGAGTTCAATTTAAATATGCATATACTTAGATATTTCAAGCATACTTCCCTGCACAATGCAAAAATTACCAAGCTGGGTACTGCTAACATTTGGAGGTGCTAGGCCACTACAGAAACTGCCGCCTTCGTATTCAGCAAAGTATGAAAATCGACCACACACTCCCTTTTCTTCTCACAGCTCAACTCAGGACTCATAGGATGCCAGGAGCCTCATTGCAGCTTTCTGCTCCTGAACAAATTCCATGAGGCAGAGATAAATCCAACAACTTCCCCCCTCGGGACTTTAGTACAGCTACTTTGTTTTTTAATTGCATAAAGCTGTTCATGAGTAGGGCTGCCGGCAGTGGTGAGTTAGCTGGGCAAGAGGGAGAGCGAGGCCAGCTCAGTTCTCAGCCACTTCTCCAAGTTGTATCGCAGACGGTGGCTGCTCTATGTGGACTCGTGGAGAAAATCCAGAGCCATGGCTACACCAGTCCATCCCATGGAGGATCTGGCCCAAAGCTGTTCCTACACTATGGGAAGGAACTATGTGTTCCCAACTGTGTGTTCCTACACTATGGGAACTATGTCCTCAGAGGACACCACAAGCGTATGTTTAAGTCTACCCAAGAGAGAAAACAAAGCCTGCCAGGGAATACTGTTGCTGCTTCTAAGCACCTTGGGGTAAAGGCCCTGGAGTTAAAAAAAAAAAAAAAAAACCAAAAAACCCCACAGCTATTTGAGTCAAAGGGCAATGCAATGCTGGCATGTGAGCAAATGTGCATAGACTACCCATGCGTAAAATTCAGGCCAAAAATTGGAAGGAATTTCCCAACAGGGAGGACAGGGTGGCCCTGGGACAGCCTTCCAGTTAGGGCAAAGGACAAATCAGCTGAGCTCAGCTCAAACTCATGTTCAGCCTGTGTATCTGCTGTGTTAGGGGGACCTCACTAACATGTAGGATGCAGTACCTCCAGCCACAAGGGAGAAAACTGGAAGCTCCAGGAGACATCTCTTTGGTTCTGTGTTCTGGACTTCTTCTGTGTGTAGATGAACATTCAGGTATTTGAACAGTTTGAAAAAGGTAGATCTTCTCTCTTGCCACTCCCACCAAAGAAGAGAAGGGCTGGAAACTGCTAGAAACATTTCAAGTATCATCATTAACAATAATGTCCCTAGAGCTTGCTGTCTCCTTCTGAGTGTGTCTGTGTGTGTGTGTTCGCACGTAGAACATTTCTCTCACACATTCAAATCAGGGGAACTGGTGTGACCGCTATGAATTAGGTGGCACAAGAGTGGTGCAAAACAGTAGAAATAAATCAGAATGTATCAAACAGCCAGAACAGGAGCTCATCTACCCAGTTCTGACTTCTGCTGCATGTCGCTACTGTCAGAGGAGGTTTTGGGCACCAGTTTAAGTCTTTAAAGGCCACGTGCTGCCATCATCTTCTGTCAGTTTGTGCTCTTGAATTCCAAAGAAGGTCCTGGTCACTGCAGCTCTAGATATGGCTCAGCATAAACTCCACAATCAGACCAATTAATTTTCAGATTGTTCTGTTCAAAAAGTGGATGGTTTCCACACACAGCAAACATCAGCTTTGTTGTTACAAAAAAGTTTTAAAAGGCAGCTATATGATTCCATTGTAAAATCTTTGGGGAATACCTGTTTTCTATGCCTTGTTTCATCTGCTTCTATGTGGTATGAACACAGTAATGTAGAAGTGTGGAGAAATGTTTTATTAGGAAAGGTAAACCTTAATTTTATTACGGTTCTAGTTTATTTTATTACACGTGCACTAAAAATACCAACAAGCTAAAAATAATGTTTTGCTAAGGGTTTATCTCAGGGTTCTTAGTTATGATTTATCTCCCCTAATATTGACGTAACTGGTCAATTGCAGTCTTTTGCATTTTTCATGAGTATCTGGCAAAATGCTTTGCTGTGATTTTACCAAATGTATTAAAAAGGAGAGATCTCAAGCAGTCACAGCCCCATCCAGCAGGCATTACTCAGCTAAAACATCTCCAGGAGCAGGAGAGATTTCTCCAAATTCCATATAATGGTGTCCTTGCAATATAAACCCTCACAGGTTTACACTGCTAATTGAATGTATCTGTTTTTCCTTTCCAGTAATTTGTTTTAAATCATGGGACATGTTTTTTTTTTTTTGAAAAATGTTTCTATTTAATGGCTGCTTCTCAGCCAGTTGTAGTTTCTACAAGTAGTCATCTTAGGTTAGTCCCTGAAATATAATGACAGACTAACAGCACTGAAACCTTCTCTCTGTCAACTCACAAAGCAGCTCTTTTTACGGTATGTGCGCGTATATACACATGTATGTTTCCACCCCCATTTCCATGTCTCTCTCCATCTTGGATCTAGAGAAATCATCTGCCTCTTCAGAGGGGGACACTGCCTGGGCTCAGGGCTTGGGTTTTGCGCCAAGGCAGCCAACAGGAGAACGCGTCAGGTTGGGCAGAGCGTGGTGACTGGACCTGCCAGACACTCTGAACAGACCGAAGAAACACAAGCATGGAGAGCGGGACAAAGTCCTGGAATAATTTTAACACGAATTCAGCCCCGCGCCGTGAGGGGCGGCAGCGGCACGCTACCCCTCCCGGGCCAGCGCGGGGGAGCGGGGACAATGCCGGCGCCTCCGGGCTCCCGCCCGCGCTCCCGCCCCCGAGCCTGGCGCGGCCTCCCGGGCCGGCGGGAAGGCGCGGGACTGCCGGGACTTGCGGCCGCTGCGGCACTACAGCTCCCGGCGGCCCCCGCGCGCCGCCTGGGCTGGCTGGGAGTCACGCTGTGTTTATCGGTGAGGCCCCGCCCCGCCGCGCGAGCGGTGGCGTCACCCTCGCGAGCCTCCCTCGCTCCCCGTGGGCTGGTTAATATTCATGAGCCGCGCGCGCGCGGGGAGCTGCGGACGGCGGCGGGATCGCTCGCTCCTCGCCTGCCTCCCTCCCTCCCTAATGGCGCTGGCGACAGCCGGGCAGCGGGACTGAGCCGGGCACCGGCGGAATGCTTCCCGCGGCTGCTACGTAATCCCCCCACCCCCGGGACGCGGCGCCGCGCTCCGCTCGGCCCCCCCGCGCCGCGCCGAGCGGCGCTCCCAGCAGGGCGGCGGCGGCGGCATCCCCGGCCCCGCGGGCGATGGAGCCCGCGCAGCAGCGAGCGGCAGAAGCCCCGGCGGCGGGAAGCGGGCGGGGAGAGCCGGAGAGCGGCTCCCCGGGCAGGAGGAGTCAGGCGGAGAGCGGCGCGGAGCCGTCGGGCGGCGGCGGGCAGCTGGACGGCAAAGCAGCCGGCGGCCCGCGGAGGAGGCGAGGGGGAGCCGGCGGCTTCGCTCCTCCCGCGGCGCTGGCGGCCGGCGGGACTCCGGCGGCCCCCGGCGGGGCCGGCAGCGCTAACTCCTTGCTCCTGCGGCGGGGAAGGTTGAAGAGGAACCTCTCCACCGCCTCCCCCTCTGCCGGCGGCGCCCCGGCCCCCTCGCTGGGCACCCGCAGCTTGGACAGGAAGGCGCTGCTGCTGCTGAAGCCGCCCCGGCAGCTGCAGCCCCTGCAGCCCCCGGAGCGGGACTGGGTGCGGCGGGACCTGCAGCGGGGCTGCGTCCACGTCTACGAGCGGCACATGAACTGCTACCTGCGCCCGGTGCTTTGCACCCTGGAGACCACGGCGGCTGAGGTGGCCGCCCGGCTGCAGCAGCTCGGCCACCGGGGCGGCAGCAGCGTGGTGCGAGTGCTGGGCAAGGCGGGCGCGCCGCCGCCGCAACCCCCGCCCGAGCCGCCGGCGGGCTCCGCCGAGGCGCCGCCCGAGCCCGCGGCCGAGGGGCTGCGGCCGCAGCCGGACGAGAAGCCCAGGAGCCGGCGGGGGACGCGGAGCGGGCTGTCCGGAGGAGGCTGCGGGGAAGCGGCGCGGCCCGACCGCCTGCCTCTGTGCAGCGGCGCCGAGGAGAGCGACTTGGCCGGCGGCCGGCCGAGCCCGGCGCCCTCCGACTTCAGCCCCGGGGCGCCGCCGGCCGAACTGTACCTTGCGGGGCCGCCACTCTCCTGCCCCTCCCTGCTGGGGGAGCTGGGGCCGACCGGCTCCGACACCGAGAGCTTCAGCCCCAGCGCCGAGAGCGTCTCCGATCGGCTGGACCCCTACAGCAGCGGCGGCGGCGGCGGCTCGTCCTCTTCGGACGAGCTGGAGGTGGAGCCGACGCCCTCCGACGGGGTGGAAGAAGCAGGTGCGGGGCCGGGCCGGGACCCCCCCTGCCCGGGCGAGCTGCTCCCGGGGCGGGCAGTGGGGGTGCCCGCGGGCGCGGCCGGCGGGCGGGAGCAGCCGGCGGGGCCGCCCGCCCTGTATGTACAGCTGCACGGGGAGACCAGCCGGCGGCTGGAGGCCCACGAGAAGCCGCTGCAGATCCAGAACGACTACCTCTCCCAGCTGGGCTTCCGGGACCTGTGGCGGGTGCAGGAGGAGGGCATGGACTCGGAGACCGGCTGCCTCATCCGCTTCTACGCCGGTGAGCGAGGCCGGGGGGCGGCCGTGGGGAGGGGGCGGGAGCCGCGCCCACCGCCCCGGCTGCTGGCGCGGCGGGCGCCGGGGTGAGCGGAGGGCGTGCGGGCGGCTGGGCGCTGCTCCTCCGCCGGGCTGTCCCCTGTCACGGGGAAGGCGGCCCGGGGCTGTCCCCTGTCACGGGGAAGGCGGCCCGGGGCTGTCCCCTGTCACGGGGAAGGCGGCCCGCGGGTGTCTCCGCGCCGGGGAGGGGCCGCGCCGGGAGGTCCGCGGCGGCGGCGGGAGGCGCTGCCCCGAGCCGGCTGCCGGGAGAAGCCCTGGTGTCAGCGGCGCTCAGGCTGCTCCAGCGCTGTGCCCAGGGCAGCCTCCCTTTTCTTCAGCGCCTCGGTAATGGAGGTCGCGCTTGTGTTGTTTTCCCGTTCCCAGCAGCGGCGCTGGGTGTCCGGGGTTAAATCAGCCTTACTTTACTACTGCTTTCCCTGGTGACGAGGAATTGCATCGGTGCCGCTGCCAGGCACGGGAGGTCGAAGGCTGTTTGGTGCAAATGTTTGCGGGATGCCGGCAGCTCGCTCTCGGTTTAGGGGAGCTGCGTGCTCGCTCCAGGGAGCGCCGAGCTCGCCCCATCGCAGGGCCGGCACGGCCGGCTCGCTCCCAAGGGGAAGCCCCGGCAGTTCTTGCTCCTGAAATGGGTTACAGCAGTACAGGGCGCAGAGATGCCTGAGCCGAGAGCGGTGAATTCCTGCAAACAAAATCCTGCGCTTGGCTTTCCGCGTTGTTGGCTTGAGTTTTTCCCGTTTGAGTGGTGGGACTTCACTGAGAGACTGAGGGCAGTAAGCGAGAGACTTGTAGGGGAAGCACAGGTCAAGGTCTATTGGAAGCGGGGTGGTCAAAACCTTTATAATGAAAAGGGAGAAGCTTTGTAATGCAGCTTTGCTGTTACAACATGCAGTACGGTATTTGGAGAGCGTTGGGTGGAAAAGTTAGCTCCCACGTTGTAATTATGCAACCTTCTGCAGTTTTAGGGAGGTTTAAAAATACCTTGTGTATCAGTTGAGTTGGATTGTGTAGAAGACTTACAGTAATCTCAGAATTTCTTGGGCTTTAACTATCCTGTACATGTCTTCAAAAAGAAGACATTAAATAAATGTCCGAGTATGCATTCAAATACCTTGTAAGTTTTCCTGTGAAACAGGTAAATGTGATATCCTGAGATGAGGTCATGCTAGCAAAGTAGCACATGCCATCCATCCCCTTGCTGGGTTGGCTGAGCAGAGTGGTCCTTCAATGAACCGTGAGAATTTAGTGCTTTAACTCTGAAAAATACAGAGATTCTTTTCTAGAGTGAATTCTGCTGAATGTCAAATGGAGTCGGTAATGGTGAGGTGGGAAGGAGAACAGTACGCTGGATAAGTGCCCTTCTTTATTCAGAAGAGAATGTGGGAGTGGTGGCAAGTGGTCAATTCAGCTTTTCTTCAGATTTTTCTGATTGTACAATGACCCTGGGTTAACGAGTGCAAAAGTAGTATTTGTTAAAGGAATTGACAGAAATAGGTTAGATGCATTTGGGTTAGAAAGTAGCTTAAAGTACCTTTTTTCAGATGATGATTGTGGTCTTTTGTGTTTCTCTGCCTGCTCTTGAGGATGGAAGTCGGCAGGTGATGCTGGGAGGGATGGTGCTTCCTTTATTTCCAGTCCCACCCAACATTAAATGGGGGATGCACACACGTGTTTTAAATTGGGACAGCTGTGTGCCTCCTTTTCTAACAGGATGCGTTCTAAAGAAAACACAATCAGGAAACATAGTGAAGCCTTACACACAGTTAAGCCTGTTTGCATGTAGTTTTAATGCATTAAATGATTAATTATACATGCTAAATGAGGATGTTGCAACTCTTTTATTTCAGTGTCTCAACTTGACTGCTAATATAGCTTGTACATTTTAGACTTCCTTGTACAAAATTACTGGATAGAAGGGTATTTCTGTGAGCATACATAGGATTAAATTAATGCAAATTTCTTATGCAAGTTCATATGCTAACAAGTATGCCTCTGTACTTCAAAAGTGCAGCGTTTTTTGAAATCCTTATCTCTTTGAGAGGATCTGTGATCAACATCTAAAACACCTGTGATCAGGTGCTTGTAACAGAAAGGTTGCAGCATCTAAGGTACCAGACCAGCCAAAAACAGCTAAGAAAATATTACTGACATGTAATCAGACTGATTTTATGTAACTGTCTTGGCAAGTTATCTCTGCTTCCATATTTTATACACACACAACCTAAAGATGAAAGGGAGGGAAGGAGAGGCAGTTAAAAAGAATACACACCAAATTACACTGGAAAGGGGAGCAATTTTTTTGGCCCCAAAGTTGTTTTGCTTAGGAGAAATACCTTTTTAATAAATGATCCTCCAGGATCATACCCTAAGGAAAGCTTTAAAACAGTGATTTCCTGTTTGCCTAGGACTTCGTTGATTTAAGCGGCCTGGCTTGTCCCAATGGATAGAGAACCACTAGCATCTCTATCCCTGTAATTTCCTGCAAGCTGCCTCAGTAGGATTTGGTGATACTTGTCTTGTACTGATGTGAAACGGCATAAACCTAGGTTGAATTTATTGCATTGCTTCTAAAAGGAATTCTTTCACCTAATCCCCCTGGAGTGGGGAGAAAAGGGAGCAAAGTGATGATTTTGAGTTGTTTTGTTTTTAATTTCTGAGGAGAGACAGTTTTAAGACTGGAAAATGACTGTACTGAAACTTACCATTACAAATTCCACATAAGACAATATAGCAAATAGTTTTAGTGATTGGTAATTTCTCCTGTTGTGGAATCTGAAAAGCACAGCTTAAAAAAATATTGCTAGGAGAACTGCAGAGAATCAGATTTTTCTGCTATGACAAAACAGTTTTCTTAATAAATAGCAGTCCACAAATATTCTGTAAATTAAATATCTGGTCTTTTAAAACCCTCAAAACCAAAATGGGACACTAAGAAGGTAAAAGTGCTTCCCGTACATTGCCTTGGTTTGTTTCAGAATGTGGTTAGTGCATATTTATTTGGTGTCTCCTCTCATTTTCTTCCTTAAGAGTGTGAATGTGGTTGATTTCGTCAGTGTCTTGACTCTTAAGCATTAAATGGATAACACCACTGCTAAAACAAAATCCCTTACAGCTTTAAGGGGCTGATCCTACTTCCTGTAACATCAATTTGAGCAAAATTGGGCATTAGTGATTGGTCAGGCATGTCAATTTTTCTCTCTCTTGAAATCTATCTTAACAAAAGATAATATTCTCAAAGTTTGAAATACTTAATCTCTAAAAGGACATGGTTAAATAGCTTTCTGCTGAGATACTGTGTGACTGAGTTATGGAACTGTGTAAGAATCCATAGTGCAATTACAGTCATGATATTGTTGCTGGGAGAACGATTAGGTCAGACTTCCTAAACTATTCCTAAAACCTCAGGAGTGGCTGTGATCCAGAAGACCTCTTGCAAACAAGTTATAGTATTCCTTATTGCTTTGTAAAAATAATTGTTGTCTAGTGGCCTTGCCATCCCAATAATTTGCATGTAGAAGGAAAAACAGACTAATACAACAATCTCATTAAAAGCTGCAAAACTGCTTATTTGTTTTAGATCAAAAATAAGCATGGAATTATATGCAGTGCTGTTTTCTGGAGCTTCTGCATGGCAAGGGACATGAGTAATACCATCCTGGTCTTGAAGACTGGTTCAGTACAATGGATGTTTGAGCCTTTTTTGTTTTAGTGATGAAAGGTGATGTTGTTTCTGATTCTGGCCCTTGGCCACCACTGAATTCTCTGCCCCCTGAAGTGACATAGGGCTTCTGCACCTGCCGGTGTCATCAAATATATCACTTTTTCAGTAGGTGACTGCCTATAGGCAGAATACTAAGAAATGCCAGATGTAATTAAGGGTGTTAATTTTGCATCTGGCTGTCAGATGTTATTTGGGAAGAGATCCTTTAGGCTCACGTGGCCTTTTAGAAAGCTGTGAAAAAGAAAAATGAATCTAGCTCTGTCTTGAAGTACATTATAAGGGATGTTGTTCTCTCCATTAAGGAAAAGCGGGGGGAAGATCTTGTGTCAGGATCAGTTGCAGTGCTTGAAGCAATTATGTTTACTTGCCTTCTTAAAAAAAATTACACCTTGTAGTTGGGGTCGTACTAAGACTTCCAGCTAGATGGATGGAAACACGGTTTTAGATGCTTAGTTTAGAAGATGCCAGAGGCCTGGCAATGCAGAGCTTTGTGGAATGTATTGAATTGCTGGCTGCTTGTGCTAGTTGGTGAATAACTCAGTTCAGCTTTTTAATACATTGATAAACTCGATTTAAGGTGACTAAGTGCCATTATGGGGGGGAAGCATGCCAGAGACACTCTTTTTATTGAGTGTGGGAGAACAGCTGTGCCCTAAAGAGCTGCTTTTGGAGCACTTGACATAGTTCTGACATCTCGTATCTTTAACATGAAAGTAATTAATTCACATTAATGTGAATGGATGTCTTTTTGCAGGTGTGATTGGGCAGGAGAGGTCTCCGTGTACTTGCCTGAAACCGAAAGGAAAAAACAACCTCTGCCTAGGGCTGCTGTGATCCTGATTCTTTTTTTCTTCCTAACGTGACTCGGATGAACATTCTTTACCTTGTAATCATTTATGTGTTGGCATATCCTGCAGAGAGAAGTAATACCTAAAGTTTTCCTCTTTGGGAAACTCACATTTCAGCTACACAGTAGTTAAAATCTGGGCTCGGTCCATCTCGGTCCCAAGGTAATGGCATTTCTGTTCTGCAGCAAAGTTTAAAATGGTTGCATTGCCTTTGGCTGGCTCCACCTGCTTATCTCCCGTTGGAATGGGGTCTTTCTGAGGTAGGCAGCTTTCACGGGGGCTCTCGGGCTCCTGTGAAGGAGGAGCCATGCAGATAATGCTGGAATGCTGGTGCAGCCGCAGCTGAGCTTTGGTATGTGACAGCTGTTAAGTGCAATGGTCTTTGCAACTTTTAAATTCTGTTGTACTTCTGGCTAGCATCCATAACTTAAGTATGTGTTAAGTACCGACACGGGAGATTTTAGTGTGATGTACATAGCAGTTACTATATATACTAAATATGTAGTACCTAATTTGGTACATCCAGGAGCTGAATTTCTTCACTGCTGCAGCACAGAACATGGCATTCTTTTTCCTTTCTTTTCTCTTAATGTATTTTGATACTGTCCCTCTTACAATTTTTACCAATTATTCGCCCCCTTTTTTAAAAAAAAACTGTACAAACATCCTCTTGATGATGGAATTGCTGATATACCTAAGAGCCCTTCTCTAATTAAAGGATCCATCTGTTCTATCAGGGCACTGACAGACTGCTATGCATATAAGGCACTACATGGTTCTTGGGAAGGTACTGCTTAATAGTATAAAAAAAAAAGGATTAGTTCGATCCAGTGTTAGCAACTGGTGTGTGCTTCTTAGCTATCAAAACCTACATTGATAGTTAAGAGGCATCTCTTTATAAAACAATATAAAGAGATATTTATTTGTTATTTAAGTGGTCCTGTAGAAAAGAGGCATGTATAAGATAACCTGCCTGAGCAGGTCCATTTGAAAAATTTATACATACAGAATTCCATAGAATAGAAGTTTAGAGGTGGAAATCCTGGAGATTGCTGCTTCTTATACTCAGCTTTCTAATTTGGATGGAGCCTGTGCCTCACATGCTTACAGCTTCACTTCCCTCTGTGTTTAAGGGGTGATCATAATGAATAACTATTTAAGCTATTAGAATATTAAGTTAGGGGGGAAAAAGGAAAAACCAAGGACTGACTTCTATTTGCCTTGGACAGAAGCAAAGATAGTTTGACTTAGTCTTCAGTGTTTCATTATTTCACCGCTTGTGGAAGCGGGCACACTGGCATTTTAGTACAAGTGTATTTGTTTTCAGTTTCCCTTGGGTCAGTTTCATTGCTCTATTTTAGACCTTTTGTGCTCAAATGAGGATTTGCACTCTGGGAAGCTGTCTGGAGTAGCTTTGTAACAACTATTCTTTAACCCAGATAACTCAATGCTGTAGTTACCTTTGAGGGTATTTTGGTAAAGTATTTTCTGTGTGTGTATTCAAATGGAATAGATTTTGATGCTTCAAGTCAGTTGCAGTTTGTGTGGGGAAACTTAACCCAAGTAAAAAGGGTGGGGGTGGGGTGAAGATACCAAAATATCTTCAGGTTTGTAAACCTCACTCTCTTGGCCATGTGATTCCAGCTTATTTCTCTGAGATGTTTAAGAGAAATGCAACTGACCTTCATAAACAACTAAAAAGTTTTAAACTCACCGAAAAATGAATGTGTCTTAACTTTTTCTATATTTGGCTCTAAGACGGGAATTCTCAAACACTAAGCCCTTCACAGGATGTTTAAGAAACATCACAGGAGGAAAATGGTCCTAATTAGAAAAAAACAAGCGATGTTATCTTATGAAAATCATCTGAGAGATTGGAAACCTGTTAAAATTACACCTGCATGGTAGTGTCAGGGTTGTGTATAGGTTTGAGGTAGTTAAGGTCTATAAATTTTATAGCAGAAAATTTCTGTGAAAATTCTAGATGTTTCAGTTTTGTGCTTCATTCCAAAGCACCATGTTTTATTCTTCATATAACCTTTGTCCTTAAATACCTTTTTCTGGACAGTTGAATTTGCTGTAGCGTTTCCTTTTTTTTGAGAATAATCTGTATGTTTTTCACTAGAAAATAACCTGTATTCATTGTAGATTAGTTACTTTTTTCAATTAGTCTAGCATTTATCCACTGTGGTATCTTAACATAGATACCACTTTCTAAAAATAACTCATGGCAAATTTGAATTGAACATTTTCCCACTGATTGCTGTTACATACTGAAGTCACCTTAGGTATCTGAGAATTTTAAACTTAGGTATTGTTATTTATGATATATTTTATTTAACTCTTAGTTTTCTTTTTATCATATGTGTGCTATATGATAAACTGTTAACATAAAGAAAAAACATTGCTTGCAGTTTGGAATGCAGCAGCTGTTGTACCATCAGGAAGGATGTATGTGGGTTTTAAATCAATAAAAATACTGTGTTTTGCTGAAGTTCCAGTCAGGATTTCAGGTTGGCGAAATAAATGGTAGAACTGGTTTTCTGTGGTGTCTGTGCTGGCACAGCAATTGTGGTGTTTGTTTTCTTAAAAGAAGGCACTGTCAGTAATCACCCTTTGGGGTCTTGTCTGTTTTTCACCGTGGATGTGGTCACCAGGGCTGTCTGTACTCCCTGCCACTGTCACATAAAATCATTTCTTGGTAGTCCAAGTTCTTAATCCCTGTTACCCCAGCCAGGGGCAATTTTGCTTTCCTGTTTAGCTAGCTGGCTAGTCCTGACCTTGGGGGGTCTGATGGCTGAGACTTTCTGCTCCCATGGATGTGGTTAAATATGTGAAAGAATGGGAATGGTACATAATCTCTTGGGGGTTTTGTACCTTCCTGCTCCATCCCCCCACTATTTAGGGGGCAAAAATTGTTCTTTGGAGGACATTGCATTTAAAAACGACAACTGTAAAATTAGAAAGAAAGACCTCCTGGAGTAAAGTCATTTAATTTCACAACGTAGCACACTATTCTTTGAGGCTTTTTCTGTCGATAGGGAGGTAAAATTTCTTCCAGCTGGCTTTGACTTATTTGGAGGGATGCTGAAAATACTCATTGCTCAACTAACTGTGTGTTCCTCGATTTGACAGCTAAGAATAACTATTTACATATTGATGTAAAATACTGAGTTTCAGGGAGATTTTCTCTCCAGTTTTATCTAGTTTAGTTCTTCATAGAAGAAAAATGAAAATTGTGTAAGTGGGCAAGATTTTTAGAGGTTAATTCAATGTGTTTTTGTGGGCTAGAGGTAAATTTGTCCCTCTGCAGGATAATAATTGTTCTTGGTCTTGTGCAGTGGCAATGGGAATCTTCAACTTTACTGGGCTCTGGATTGTAGTCATAATTCTCAAAACCCCATAATACCACTTGAACCAGTTCTTCTCATCTTCAAGCACTCCAAATGCCGTGCCAACTTATTTAAATAAAGACAAAACAATGGGCCTTGGTCCAGGGGGTAACGAGGAGCTGGAATGCTTTTGAAGTTCAGGGCTCTGGGCTGTAGGTGCAATTTACATAAACCTCATTATGTAATCTGAATGCAATTTCTCTTCCTGTTTGTTCGATTTATGAAGCTTTGTGTCCAAAGAGAAAGAGACAGTAAGACCTGTAATTAAGATAAGTAGCAGGCCACTCCTTTTCTGAATGTGTGCTCTGGGGAGGAGAGAATGTAGATGCAGCATTAAGGGTAGAACAAAACCTGTGATTCAGGCACCTTCAGTTGATGAGAATAATTCTGACTCTTTTCCTTTGAAAAAGCTGCATGCTTCTTTAAACAATAACTATGCCTAGTTCAAACTATTATTGACTCTAATATAAATGGTACAGAAAAGCTTGGAAGTCCTTACAAACAACAATTTTGCTTTTATATACACCATAGAGGAACTCTATCTAAGCAGCTCTCACCAGTTTTAAAGCTGCCTTGGAAGTTGTAAATATCTAAGTGGACAGTGAGTTTTCTGATCAAAATTGTGTACAGCAATGTTTTGTTGTTCTCATTCAAGCATTTGCTTTGTCTTACTGGCAGATCCTCTCTAACCTTTTTCTTATAGCAGATAGTAAGTAGGAGCACTGTGTTTGTACTTAAGAGTCCTACAAGCAGCAAAGCTTGTAGGAACTGTATGTGCAATCTACTTGCTTATTAGATGATGGGTCAGCTGAAGCAGTGACTCCTTATCGTGAGTTCTTTTATGATTATTGACTCAAATTCATAGAATTGTTCAGGTTGTAAAAGACCTCCAAGGTCATTGAAGCCAACCTTTGATTGAGCACCTCCATGCCAACTTAACAGTAAGTGCCATGTCCTGTTGTTTCTTGAATGCTTCCAGGGATGGTGACTTCACCACCTTCCTGGGCAGGCTATTCCAGTGCCTGACTACCCTTTCAGTGAAGAAATTCTTCCTGATGTCCAACTTGAGTTTTACCTGGTGCAGCTTGAGGCCATTTTCTCTTGTCCTGTCACTTGTTGCCTGGAGAAAGGGGCCACGATCCATGTGGCTACACCCTCCTTTCAGGCAGTTGTAGAGAGTGATACGGTCCCCCCTGAACTTCATTTTCTTCCATCTTGAACAACCTGAGCTCTCTCAGCTGCTCATCATCAAACTTGTGCTTCAGACCCCTCACCAGCTCTGTTGCCATTCGCTGGACACTCTCCAGCCCCTCAATGTCCTTCTTACTGTGAGGAGTGTGAGGAGTCCAGAACTGGACACAGGATTCAAGGTGCAGCCTCACCAGAGCTGAAGACAGGGGGCAATCACTGCCCTGCTCCTGCTGGCCACATTACTGCTGATACAGACTAGGATGCCTTTGGCCTTTTTGGCCACCAGGGCATACACTGGCTCATGTTCAGCTGCTGTCAACCAGCACCCGCAGGTCCTTTTCCACCTGGCAGCTTTCCAGCCTCTGCCCACAGCCTGTAGCTCCGCATGGGGCTGTTGTGACTGAAGTGCAGGACTAGTAAGTGATAGAGGAAGGTATTTCTCCTTGTTCTGTGTGTTACTTAGTGGGACAGACAGACCTCTAGGGGGCATCAGTGAGCAATCATCATTTCGGAAACTTACTAGGTTGTCTCGAGGATAATTACTGTGTGTCACTGTTGACTTTTTGCATCTACGTCTGTTGGCTTTCTTGCTATGAAGCTTTCTGTTGAAATAAAGAAGTTAATGACAGAGTGTTAAGAATGAAGTGGTGGAACATCTGGAAGATGGCTAGCATGTCTAATGAGCTGAAGTTAACAGTCTAGGAGCTCTTGGTTTCTTCTGGTACCATTTTGTGGCCACAAACACTAAAGCATGATAGTTTGCAGGTTGCAAACAGGATGTGTCTCAAAGAGAAGTTAATCATATATGTGTGGGAGATGCAATTTAACATTTCAGAAATACCAGCAGGAGTTTGTTGAAAGCTGTGCAGTATGTAATTATACAAAAGTATTCCTGAGTTGAGGACTTCTAATGCTCTGTCTTGCTAGAAGCATAGTTGTGAGGATTAAAAATTGATTATTTAGAAGTAGACCTGAATTTATATCCTTTAAGAGCAACCAGTTAACCTTCTTGTCTTGGGTGTCCTAGCTAATAAAAGAAGGTACTGGCTGAAAATATTTGTAATGTCCAAGGTCAGGGAAGTTGCTGGGGATGTCTCTCTCTCTCTCTTTTTTTTTTTTTTTTTTTTGGAGGGGGTTGTGGGCGGGTTTGTTTGATGGCGTGAAATACATACCCCTTCCGTGTATCAGTTAAATTAGAACCTATAGTCTGCATATTTCATGTGAATAAATAGAAGATTAATGTGATACATTTCAGACTATCAAATACAGAAAGTGTTTCCATTTCATGACTTCCAGAAGAATGGTATCATCTGTATAAGCACATCCATCCCTGCTAAGATTAGACTATGGCACTGCTTGGTGTGTGTCTCTTTAATCTCCTTAATCAAATGACAACTTTAATTGCTGCTAATACGAGAAGAGTCCATTAAATTATTTTACTTATTTTGCTTTACAGGTTACATACTGGATGTGTCTCTTGTAAGAAAAATACTTCAGAATGCTTTTTTTCTGGATCTTTGTGATAAAAGATCCTAGTTTATTTTGCAATTTGCAGCTTCTTGTAATTGAAACCTAGAATGAAAATATATTGATCACTAGATACTGTAGTACAGAGATTGAGACAGCTTATAGCCTGCAGTGGACTAGGTCATATTCTTCTGTGAGTGTCTGAGTAAATGTTTCTTTGGATAAAACAGTCTGCCAGAGCCTGAGGTGTATTTGATGTTTAATTTGCAACACTGGGTGGGATGTGATCCTTTGCTCCAGTGCTCCACTGGAGTGTGAGCAGTTTCAGCACCTCTTGCTGCTTCAGTTCTGTGTTAATAGGAGATATATTTTGAATTCTGGCAAATAACTGATACTACTTACTAAAGCTGTGGAAATAGGGAATGCAGATTTGTCACCTTAGTTGTGAACAGCACTGTTGTGAGTGAGGGTGTCAGCAGATTGCAAAGCAGAGATCAACTGTAGATACTTTCAGCCCAGAAAATGAAGCTAGATACTTCTCAACCCTTTTGCCTTATTTTTCTTCCTTCTTTTTTCCTCCTTGTCTCTTTTTGCAGTGCTTTTATTTTTCTTCTTTTTCTGTTTCTCCTTTTTGTCTTTTTTTCCTCCTCCCCCTTTTTTTTCCCTTTTTTCCCCCTCCCTTTCCTCCTCCTTTTTCTACTGGAAGTTTTTGGACATTCTTGGCTGCATTTATCAACTCAGCCATTTTGTACATTTTGGATCTTCTTATTGAAGATTTTGAAGGGTTTCTTTTCAATAAGCGTGTATCAGCTGGCCTCTTTGTGTGTTCTTCATTCTCCTGTGCCTGTATCTGTAAGGCTGTGTATCAGACAGTACCACTGTATTGTGGAGAAGAGCATTTGTTCTAGCATGGCTAACACAAGGCTGCAAAAATAAATAAGTAAAATTCTCTCCAGAGAGTCACAGCACATGATTGTCACAAATTCAACAAATTACTGTCTGTATAGGTCAACAATGTAGGATCAGGCAACAGTGTAGTCAAAAGAGATAAAAAGAACAGAGCCTTAAAGCAGTTTAAGGTGTACTGTACCTTTATATTACAGGAATAAGCATTTGAAAAGTTTTTAGAGGTTTTTTGTTTAAATAAAAAATCTTGTGTCACATGTATGGTCTTCATCCAGCAGAGCATCTCTAGCAGATGTAGGATTTTAAAAGGCAAGGGCTGTGGCCTGGGCTGTCTGTTAAAAGAATTTGTAAACTGGTTATGAAATAAAGGGGGAAAAAAAGGCTGGTTTTGCATAGTACGGAATTATGGCTGATGGTAGAAGAGGTCATGCTGTTACAGACTTTGAACCTAGAATTGGATGTACTGATTCTTTAGCATTAGACTGACTTGTAAACATTGGTATTATATGCAGCACATCCTCCAAGCTTCTGCTTTTTAGGCATTTGTATAGTGCACATGGAGGAGATTCAGCATTTGGCACTGCTCTCATGTTTGCTGTCAGCAGCTAAGCTAGGCATGATCAACTAGACAAGTTAAATAAAACATGTAGTTAACAACCATTGTCCTCTCTGAATTGTGAAGGAAAGTGCTGCTAGGGAGTATTGTACAGGGAAGGTCTAGGCTCTTGCAGCCCTGAAAAAGGTAGGGTTCCTGGTAGGCCAGTCCTGGGAACTCTGTGTTCAGCCTTCTGTCCAGAAGAGGATTGCATACCAACCATATGAATTTCAATGGGGCAAGTGCCAGATTCTGTGCCTGGAATGTGGGAACCCTGGATGTGCACACAACCTGGGGACCAAGAGGTTGGAGAGAAGCCTCACAGAAAGAGATCTGGGGATGCTGGTCAATGGCAAGTAGAATATGAGCCAGTAGTGTGCCTTTGCAGCCAAAAGGGCTTAACAATGTCCTTAAGGTGTATCAGGCACAGCACCACCAGCCAGTTGAGGGAGGGCATTGTCCTGCTTTGCTCTGGTGCAGCCTCACCTTGAATATTGTGTCCAGTTTTGTGCACCACAGTATAAGAAAGATTTCAAGCCGTTGGAAAGAGTCCAGAGGAGGGCTATAAAGATGGTGAAAGATGTAGGAGGGAGACCTTATGAGTAGTGGCTGAGGTCAACTTGGTTTGTTCAGCCTGGAGAAGAGGAGACAGAGGGGGAGACATCATTGCAGCCTACAGTTTCCTCCCAAAGAGAAGTTAAGGGGCAGGCACTGATCTGCTCTCTGATGACCAGTGACAGGACCCAAGGGAATGGCATGAAGCTGTGTTGGGGGAGATTTAGACTGGATGTTAGGAAACCACTAGAATGTGGCTGGACACTGGAACAGGCTCCCCAGGGAAGTGGTCATGGCACGAGGCCTGCCAGAGTTCAGGAAGTGTTTGGACAACATTTTCAGGCACATGGTGTGGTTCTTAGGGCTGTTGTGTGCCAGGTCAGGAGCTGGACTTCAGTGATTCTTGTGGGTCCAACTCAGAATATTCTATGATTCTATGTGTCCTTGTCACTGGTGAACACAGGAACAACTGTAATTTTTGTAGAGGTGAACTGTTCTTGCATCTATGTGTTCTTTATTCTGTGAGATTCTTAACCATGTTGCACTTGGAGTTGGGGAATTGTCTTTCTGGATGCGGTATTGTTCAAGTTTGTTCTGTTGCTGTGTGTGTCGGCAGTTCTTAATTAGAGATGGTATTTAACACGTTCTTCAGTAGGTTCTTTGGCCATTGTGCCTTGGCACTATATATTTCTGGTTGCACTGGCATTTTTCTTCATATTTTCCTCTCATTTTTCACATTCAGGCTTTACTTCAGCTCATATCTGCTAATTTTCATGTACAGCATGTTTTCAGTTGAAAATCCTTTGGACTGTTCTCTGTAGACATGACTATACTGCTTTGCAGTATATAGTTGTCCAAATACATAGTTGTCCAAAGATGGTTGGATACTAATGTCTGACTTTCATACACAATGTAGATGCTGTCCATAGTAAAACAAATCCTGTGGCTTAAAAATCTTTTATGCCCACTTTTTATTTTTATAAACCTACCAACTTTTTTGTAGCAGAAATGTCTGAATATAATGATGTCTTCATCCGTAGGAGGGGAATAGTGCTATGCCCTTATTTTCCTAATGAAATATTAGACAAACCTTGTCTTATCATTCAAGCATAAACATCCTGTTCTGTCTTTTTGGATTCTCTTGGGCATTTGCTTCTCCATACTAGAGTTACAGTTGTCCTTTTGGCAGCTGATGCTGAGGAGAATGCACACTGTGGGATTATCTGCAGGCAGGCACACCCCGCAGTTTCGCTGTGGATGGGAATATTTGCTTCCCTTCTTGGTAGTGAAAAGCGTGGTGGTAGCTGGTTGCAGGTCTCATTAGACAATGCCAGCATGGCCACTACCCTGACCATTTCACTTGATGAGATGTAGGGCTGTCACCTTTCTGACAAGGCACAAGGGTGAGGTGCTGCTGTCTCACGTGTACCAGCCTGGGTTCCCAAATTGCAAGCACAGCCAGCTAAACTGTAAAAGAGTGCACGGTGCTCCTGGGTCATTTTGATCTTTCCCTCTGTGTGCTATTCTCGCCCTATCCATTTTCTTGCGTGTATGTGAGGCTGTTGAGAGATTTGATGAGCAACAGAGTGCTCAGTTAGAGGAAACTACTCTTTGTTTCCTAATGACCTGTAAGGCAAATTGCTGAGTCCATTTGTTCCTTGATAGTTATAAAGGGGGGGAAGGTAGCACATGATCGGGGAAAAAAAGTTTTTGCGTCTCGCAGGTTACTGGTAGCTGTTACTCTTATTCATGTGTGTGCTTTGGTTTTTACTGAAGGCACTTGAAGTCAAAAGAGGGTTTGAATGCTGACGTATGAGTTCATCCAGTTAGGGGTTTAAGGTACAGAGATAAATACAGTTGTAGCTTGCTTGCAAGTGTCACGAGTCTCGTGGTGAGTGAAGAGCAAAGGTAAAAACCCCATATGGTAGAGAAGCATGGCTTGTCTCAGAGTAGCTGGTGAGGACTCTTGCCTGCAGGTAGAGCAGTGCTCTGCCTCCATCGGTAAGTCTGCTGGATCTGGCAGCAGTGTGGTGGTGACATCACCCTGAGGAGAGGGAGGAGGTTAGGCAGAGTCACTGGGGCTGCTTGTTCTGCGCAGGCACAGGGGAAAGGGTTTCTTTCGTATGCAGTCTAATAGATTCAGTCTTTTATTTTATAATATAATTAAATAACCAAGCCTTTGTGAGGCTCCTGAATTCCTTTAATTTAGCGGCAGCACAGAAGCTGAATTCAGAGTATTCATGGGCCTGTACTATCTCCCTGACTACTTGCCAGGTCTATTCATGCTGTTCTGAGTGCAGGAAGTTCTCACATTCATTCAGGGTTGGGGGGTTGGGGATGGAAGGCGTTGTGTGGTTGGTTTTTTTTTTTTTTTTTTTTGTTAGCAAGGGAAATGGTTATAAGGAAAAATTCTTCAGAAATTCCCTGAGACCAGTTTACCAACTGTTAATCTGTGAGTAAATAATGGGAACAGTTTATACACTTGGCAGCTCTTGAAAAAGAGCAAAGAATCATGAGAAGTTCACAGTCCACAGCCCCAAGATAGCTGAATCCTTTGGTATGTTCGGATTTGTCTGAACAGGGATAGATCAGTACTTTTTTCTAGTACATGTAATCTTAGATATTCTGAAGTGCTGAGTTTGATGAGGAAAACTGTGCTGGCACATGGTAGCTGGCTGCTTACATTTAACTTGCTGAAGTTAAATAATTTGTTTTCTATTTGAGTTTTAAGGCTCTAGCGAGTATGTTTGTCATCCATGGACTGTTACTAATGCTCTCTCAAGGAGGGGATGAGGAAGTGTATTTGCTGCCTTGTGAGAAGAAAGCTGGTAACAGTGGCTTTCCTTTGGTTTGGGGAAGGGGGGAGAGAGAGGGGGGACAAGAAGGTGAAAGAAAACTGAGAAGACTGACTAAATCAAAGCTAGTAGTCAAAACTACAAAATGCTCTGCAAACTGAAGTGTTCATTTCACTTCTCAGGAGCTGTCTCACATCTCTGATCTGTGGTATCTAATCTTTATAGCTAGATACCACAGTGATAGACATTACTGACGCATGTAAAGGGCATTGCAAAAGGGAAAGTGACATATTGGTGTGGGTTTTCTTGCTACAGCTGAGGCATTGAGGAAAGCACACAGCTATCTAGGATGAGTATAGCAGGGTTTGGGCAGGTTGCCATTTTCACCAAAACAAGCAGAATTCGGGTGGTACAGACTCTCCTGGTATTTACTTGTTAACACGTCTCTGGGTTGTCTGTTGCAAAATGGAGAGAGAAGTGCTTGATGGAACAGTGAATATACACGATTTGGTGCCTGAATGGCAAGAAAGCCCATAGATTAAAAGCTTTTTAGTAGGTAGAGTAAGCTACATCTAACATATTCCATCTGGAAACTGAATTGGAGGTGGGGAACCCGAAGTTTGTGTGTCTGGCTCATAGCATATGGTGAAGTGGGGTATAAAACCTGCAAGCCAATGTACCCTTAAAAATGATGTTTAAGGCTTGGATTACCTTAAAGCTAAATAATCACCTTTATAAGGTTCCACCTTTATTGGGATCCTGGCACATGTAGAACTTAAAGATTCCCCGGCTGTGAGACTTTATTTGAAACTCTTATGTTTTTGTAGGATAGCTTGTTGTTCTCCTGAAAACTGCAATGTGTTTTTTGAGTTTCCTCAAAACTTTGTAGTTTCTATATGGAAAAGCATTGTCCTTATACTCTGTCAGTGAGTATTTGGGCGTTTTTTGTCCTTTTCTCTTTCCGTGCTCCAGCTTGCAAGTTTTAGAGATCAGTCTGAATTACTTTTCATGAGATTAGAAGTCTTGTGAATGAAGTAGTTTTCCCAAGGTGTCACTGATTCTGGATCATGGTCTGTTAAGAACATTTACGTATGGATTATGACACCTGTTACCACACGTGCAACTGAGAAAGTAATGCCAAATGTCTGGGTTGTTCTAGGAAAAACAAGGAAGCAAGGAGTGCAAAATTGTTGCTGGTAGATACCCTCTTCATATTGCTTTTCCCCCCCACAACTTTCAAACTATGAGTTTTGAATTCTGTTTTCTATTATAAGTACTGGTGCTGAATATCCAT
The DNA here is from genome assembly GCA_910950805.1 of Acrocephalus scirpaceus scirpaceus. NCBI lineage: Eukaryota > Metazoa > Chordata > Aves > Passeriformes > Sylviidae > Acrocephalus > Acrocephalus scirpaceus. The sequence goes on along the minus strand of OU383773.1, from coordinate 43,406,448 downwards.
GGCAGCTTTCCTTTTAGAACAGCTTACCATTTTAAGCTGTAAAAGTACTGTGGTAGCTTTACCTTACAGCTTTATATTAAAAACCTTCTGCTTGCCTGTATGTATAAAATTACACATGATGTCTAAGGTTTTAATCTCTTCAAAGTTAGAAGGTCACTACTTAAACTTACTTTGTGAACCCAATTTCATAAGAAGACTAAAAAGTGCATGCAAGCACGGATTTGCTTCAAGGTTGGTTTTCTGGTATTTTTTCAACACCTTGTGAAAGTCTTCAGCAAAATGAAGATAAATAACTTCAGCTATTCCACACATTCTTGAGTACTGGAGGAGGGGAGTGTGTCAGTTGAGGGGAGGTTTAAAAGTAAAACTCCTGTTGCCAGGCAGCCCAAGAAGTGCGTTGCCATCACTTGGAAATGAGTGCAAATTATGGGTTGCTGTTGGAGCAGAGTGGACAATGGAGATAAAAAGAGTCTGAAAAGCAACTCGACTGTTTTGAAATTAGTTTGTTTCACCTTCCAGAATACAGGATATTAAAGTTAAGCCAACTGTCTTTCAAAGTCTGACAGTACTGTGAGTAAGATGGGAGCTGGGCTACACAGAAAGTGTAATTCCCATCCTTTTTTAATTATCATAGCATGTTCTAGTGAGTTAATGATTGCTGTTACAAAATGGGGTGTTGGAATGTGTAGTTATGCTATTGCTCCTCCTAGCTGTTAGTGTTGTGAGTAGATGAAGCTGCTCAAGAGCTGCCTGTTCTGTTGTAATGCCAAGTCTTTTTGTTTAGCTTCTGGCTTATATAAGCAAATTGAGCACTTGCCACAAGATGCTTTGTGCAAGATACTATCACCTGAAAGTATCAGTCTCCATAGGATTGTGTTGTTCCCGCTGCCTTTATGATCTGGTATTGGGGACTGTCACACAGGTAAACTAGGAGTCAAAGGCTTAGTACTGTATGGATGAGCTTTACATATGGAAACCATCTTGATTTTCATTGAAAGCCAATTCTTGTGTGTCTCCTTTCCCCATTGTCAGTGGTGTAGGATTTAATCTGTTGAAACATATGCCTTTGTAAGATTAAATTTGTCTGTGTGTGTGTGTGTGTGTTTAGCAGAATGTTGTAAGATAGTAATTAATGCTATAGCCATCATGTGAATGGAAAATATTTCTGCAAACATGTCTATGTATCTAGATACTTAAGAGGATAAAATTAGGCTTTGGAATTTCCCTTTGGTCCTGTTCGACTTACACAGCTCTTAGACATTTTATTATGGTGATAATAGTTATCTGTCATTGTTTCACTTTTAATGTCAACATTGCCCTGTCTTTTGCAAGAGCATAACATGCAAACTAGTAGCAAACCTGGGGCAAATCAGGACAGTCAGATGGAGGTTATGTTGTTAGGTTCTGTCACCTGACAAGCTTCTGTCCTTTTTTTCTTGCAAGTTTTTCTTGCACGTTTCCTTGCAAGTTTAAAAATTGTTGTAGTCACTGTGTAGCACCTTTCTTGAAAATATTTTCTTTTTTCTACTTTAAACCCTGAAAGTTGGAAAGTACAGGCATGTATTCATTCACAGGTCTTCAGTGTTTGCATTTTATGATGACTGTAAAAGACACTGATTTAGCTGAGACTCAAAATTCCTCTAGGCTTCTTATGTCCATACAAGACAAAACTGTATAATCTTACTGATACAACAGTACCATGTTCTTCTTTTGGCTCATATTTTTGTGAGGAAAAAAAACTGTGAAGGCAACTGTAGTGGATGCACCATGTTGTCTGCTTTTATTTTTTTTTAACTATGTTTAACCTTTTCTTAAGTATTTTGAGATGAAAAATTGTTCAGGAGGGCTTTGAGCAAGATGGCAAACTTTGTGGCACCTGGTCCTTTCCCCTCCATATTTCTGATAGTGCTGAGAAACATTTTAGCATACACACTTCTTCTGTAGTTTTGATCTTAAAACTACTGGGGGAAATGGTGAATTACTTTTTTCCTCTTCCCTTTCATTTCCGTAGCACACCCAGAAACCCCTGTATTTTTGTCCTTCTATTGGGAGTTCTCTCTTGGAAGCTGCACGCTTGCAAGGTGGAGATCTTTCTTCTGTGGTATGACTCTAACGTTATGGAAAGTCACAAAACCAGCAGCCTTTTGGTTTCTGTAGTGTGTGGGTGGGCACTTTCTTCCAAGGAAACCTTCCAACAAATTGGCTGGGTTGTTGCTGTGCTGTCATACCATTATCTAAAGTAGTCAAGCACTCTTCCATTTTAAGTGACTGGACAGTCCCAGAGCTGCATTCAAGCTTGACTAGCAAAACAGATGTTTCATGTGGCCCTGATGTTGGAACATATAGTAGCTTGCATTAGCAAATTGCTGGGATAAATAATCCAAAAATTCAGTAGCCACAAAACCCTTGTTTTCCTGTTAACTTGTAATTGAGTTGCAAGAAATCATTGGAGTGCTTTTCCAGAAACTTATTTCTCTGAGGAATCAAGTTGTTGCTTGAAGGACTCAGCTCTTCTTTTTTGTTCACTTCTCCATGAAAAAACATAAATCCAGAATTTGAAGATTCTAAATGTAAATTCTATATGAAAAAAATGAAGGGGCTGGCAGGGGTTTGAAAGGCAGGAATTATTTTTGGTCCTTAATAAAACATAAAGAAAATAAGTTGTCTTTTAACATCTTTAGCTTTTAAACTTTATTTCTGCCTGGCTTCATAACAAGGTAGGTGAACACTACTGATCAAGTGTGCTGCTGTAACTTTTGTACACTTTAAACCTTAATCAGACTTAATAGTGTTGCTTTCAAGCTCAGATGCAGATATCTAGATGGCTGAGATTAAATATTTGTGATTTTTTGAGTTTTACCTCAGCTGTTTTTTTGGCTGTGTATACTTTCTACTGCAGAAAAAAAAATGGTCATGGGCAAGGGTGTTGTTGTCGTGGTTTTAGGGGCAGGCAGTGGGGCATGCAGAGAGCAAACAGAGAATTTCCCAAGGGGGGGAGGCAGTGCAGAGTGCTCTGCCAACTCCGTTGCCCTATTCCCTGTTAAAAATTACTAATTATTAATCAGCATGGAAGAACGGAAGAGCCTTTTTTTAATAAAGCAGATTTGTTTGCAGCAAGGGAAGGGTTCTCGATTGGTGGTTTATAATGTGCTGTCGTGAACCACTGTTCTTGGAGGCTCTGGGGAGTCAGTCACTGTGTGCACAGCTTCAAGCAGCTCTGACCCGTGAGTGCCAAAGGGCTGGTCTGGGCTGAATGAAAATGAAATCTGTTTCCTTTCAAGAGATTTCTGTATTGAAGAGAGCCGTCTATTACATTTCTTCTAGAAAGCTTCCTGAAGCAGCCACTGTCAGAAGTTCTGGGTTTAGGTGGGGCTTTGTGCTCAACTCTTCTGAATCTGCATTAAAAGAGTGCCCGGTCTTGTTCTTACTAGGCTGGTGGGCATGGTTAAGTAAAATGTATGTTGTCTGTGCCTTGAAAGGATAGTTATTGTTCACTCTCTCTTCCAGCCCATAGAAATGAGTGGAAATGAGATAAAACTTTTGAAAGGGGGAATCTTGCTTTGGCTGAATGGGTGGATGTATTTAACCATGCTGGCTTGGTTTTTACTGCAGTGTGTGTAACACTTCCGTGTTCTGTTAGCATAGTCTCTTTTACTCCTCCCTATGGAGTAATATGCAGTACTTTTTCTCAAGATTGGGTAATCTTTATAATGGATGAATTTTGTTTTGATGAGTCTTTTGTTGTTGTTGTTGTTTATTTGTTTTTTGATTTCTTACCTTCAGTTGCAGTAACAAGGCCTTGCTTTGACATCACACAGAAGTGATGCTTTTTGAGCTTGGTGCAGCTTGCATGGGCCTAATGCTACTCACTAGCACATGGCACGTTCAGGGTTGCCTTCCATAGGCAAGTTCTTCCATCTTAATGTCTGTAAGACACCAAGTCTGAAAAACATGGTTTTGTATACAGATCCTGAAAGATCTGTAGCTTTCAGGAGGCAGTGCTTCTTACCATCTCCTTTTTTGCCTTATTGGCATTTGGGGGCTACCGAAAATTCTCAAGATAAATGAATGTGTCAGTACCATTTATTTACCTGTGTCTCTGGGCATCTTTTGTACATCTGAACAAGGGGTAGTGTTGTCTTGCTGTGCACTCTTGTGTGTGGGCATTTTGTTTTTAAAAAGGTTTGGTTTAATGGTCACTGCAACATCAGAGGGTACTGATGTGACATCGTTTTTATTACATTTTAAAATCCTGCTTTTTGAAGTATCTAAAATAAGAAGTTTGCCTGTATCTCTAACATTTGTTGAATTCTCACAGACCTCTAACTTAAGCCTTCTTAAAAATAAATGTGTAAATATTTACATGATACCTTTTTCAGTGAGTGTCCTCCCACGACTCCTGCTGCATACCATCCAATCCACCTATTACAGGATATAGTTAGTAATATGTTGAACCTCTGCTGTTAGTCTATATTAAGTATTATAATAATGTAACTTTAGCACTAATAAATCAAAAACTTGAAACTATAGTATTTTTCACCTTTGTTTATTTTAATGTCTGGATGCAGAAGAAAAGATGAGTTGTGTGCAGTTCAGTGGCCAACTTTTGCAGGGATACAGAGGGACAAAGCTAGAACACAAAATCCGCAGTGTCTTGTTATTTGGAGTTTGAGACCTTTCTGTCAGTTAGGTTTTTTTGTATAGGAATCATGAAATGTGTATAAAGGCTGCACATATAAAACTTCTCCACACCAAGGGGAACAACTTGTCTTCCTGTTTTTAAGAAACAAGGGGAAAGTTGATCTTCTCTTTCATTTTCCCTACCTGGTGCTGGGCTATCAGCTTGCAGAGATTTGCTAATTGTGTAATTGGTGTTTTGAATTATGCTTAACTCTGCAGAAAGCTTTCTTACGATAGAGTATTATATGACGTGTTACAGCTAAAGAAAACATTTTCAAAACTTAAAAATGTCCAGTTAAAATTGTCCACCAGTGATGTGGAAGAATTTGAAATCAAGAAGACTGCACTTTCGAGCACAAAAATTGAAGGTTAAGCCTGGATGCCCTAACTTGCATAACTTTTAAAGACCTAAGCTCCGGGCATAAACAAAACAGTCCGTCCAAAGTAGCACTTGGTGTGGATTAGAGAATTGCTTGAGGGTAACTTGCACAGTAGTGGTAGTATCATGTTGACATGTCATTGGCATTCCCTGCATCCAGAGGTCGATAGGAAGGATTCAAAAGTAGGAGAAATTAATGGCACGACACCATGAAAATGGTACGATATTAGGAGGTTGATTAAAACTGAACATTATACTCTCGTACTTGTGAAATGCTCACACAGAGAGTTGACTTCCAGAGTAGAACATGTTGGCTGTAAAATATGAATTTTAAAAGACAAAAATGGGTGGGTGTTATACTAATCAGATGTGCTTGCTTATATTTAAGGCCAGACATGTTATGAGAGATTCAAGAAGGTCTTTTCTCTGTCTGCATTGTAGTGGCACTTACACAACCAGTGCTGGGTATGTTCTATGCTTGTGTGTTCTCCCAGAATCATGGCTATGGAACAGCCTACTCGGCTCACAGGGTAGCTTGGGCAGTTGTTTTTTAATAGGAGGGTTGAGTCTGTTCAGACGCTGTTTTGGAAGAAGCTGGGTTTGTTTGTTTGAATTTCTGGAGCAATGTTTTATTGCCTTCCTTGAAATTCACCTTCAAACTATAGCCAAATACCAGGTGGCAGTTACCTGTTCTTATGCTGAGATTTTAATGCGAAGAGAGAAACATGTTTAAGCATAAAAATGAGTTGGAGGAGGGGGAAAGAAAAGGGGATGAATGTGTTACCTTGTCCCTTTTTCCTCACTGGTCTCCATGATGAGCTCTATTTCTAGAAGGAAGTGCTCTCCTAAGGCTATATTGAGGTGTTCGTGTATAATGGGAAAAGAAACATGTGTTGTACTGATCCTGTCAAAAAGTACAGCATATGCTGGAGTTCCATGGTCTTCTCCTTGAATGTAGGTGCTTATCATAGAAAAGGACTGCTTCAAGGAATTGAGAATGGAATTTACAAAGTTGGTGTTGAGGTGACCTTCGATGCTAGCAAAATGGAGTTTGGGGAGGATTTGATCTACACTTGCTTGGGGATAAATGCTTAGGGTTGAATACAATCCAAAACTCGGTGCTTTCATCCTAACACAAGGTTGTTTCAGCTGTCTCTGAACTGAAATGTAAGGAAAATAAATGTGATTTGACTCTGTAAATGAGCATTTTTGAGGGATATGTCTATCTCAAAGTTCCTCAACTACTTCTTGTAATGAGATTTTCAGAATTTGCCTTGGAGACAAATGAGCTGTGCAGGAGGAAAAGGAGACTTTAGTTTGTGCATATTATACTCTTAGATGCTTAGCATCATCTCTCAGTGCTACACCACTTCTTAGCAGTTAAGATCTTTCCTATTTAAAACCGTGGTTTTGAAGTTTTTTCTCCTAGAGAAGAAATGAATGTGAAGTTTTTCTGCTGTCAGTGGGATGAGTTCTACCCCATTAAATATAGCTTTAGAGGTGTCTGCCAGGGTGTTCCTCCTACAGCCTTCTTGAATAAGCCAGAGTCTGCTTTCATGTACTTGAGTACCTACCCTGCTGCTCTGCTTCCTCACTCCCATCAGGATCTTGAGCTCCAGGGTCTCATGGTCACCACAAGCATAGCTGCTTTTGACTGCTGTAAGCTCAGTCAGCTGCTCTTTAGTAAATAACAGATCAAGCTGTAAAGGATAGGAAAATGTGTATTAAAATTTCCCTGAAGAGACTGAACCTGGGCAGTCAGATTTTATATCTCAGTTCTTTTGTGGGTGTTTCCAATATCCCCGCTTGAAGAAAAAGCTCTGAAAACGTTTAAATATCAGATTTGCTCGCAGATATGCTCTCTTTTAATTTATAGCTATTGTCATAGATTTACCACCTGCATTTAGAAGTTCACTTCTGCTCTATTCCTTTTTGCCATAATTACAGGAAGTAATTGGTGACTAATTTCGTGTTTTACTTACTCTTCTCTCCCCCAGTGTAGTTTTGGTTTCTTGTACAGTGTCTAAGGCCATTGAAGTGTACTAGAACAGTGCTAGGAGGGAAAACTGGGTGACTTTCAGACACTGAGGTGGAAAATTTGCAGCACTCTGCCTCTCTATCTTAGAATGGGTAAAGTAATGTGTATCTATATCTATGGAGGAGCAAAAATACAAGTGTAAAACCGCAGTTTTAAAATCAGGTAACTTGGTTTGCCTTATTAATGCTTAGGTCTCTGACCTTTTTGAGTCACCCAGGAACATGTAATTCTTACATTGCTGCAGAGAGAGCCTTTTATGATAAGTAAGTTATGTAGATAATGGGGAGCTTGGAATACTTGAGATGTTAGACTTCAGGGAGGGTACCTAGAGTCCTCTTCTGTAGGAAAAAAGGGAAAAGGTTCAGTTTCATAAATACTGCTGTAGGTATTAATAAGACTTTATGTGGTTTCTGGATTTTGTTTTATTCCATGGTTTGTCTAGTTCAGTTTATCTTATTTTTTAATCTAGGTATCGTCTATCTGTAGGGGGTAATGGCAGGTATCTCACAGTAAACATGTCTCAAATGAGACTCCTGAATTTTTGTTCAAAGGTTGGATACAGTGAAGTCTTTTTCTTCTGCTGGACACACTTGGAGCTTAAAATGTTACCCTTTGTTACCCATGTGACAGAGCAGGTGTGGCTTTGAGGCTTTCGGCTCAGGAGGAGACTCAGAGATGTTTCCAGCTGGGCTCTAAATTTCTGTTACATTCATAAAACATTGTTTTAAGTGGGACCAAACTAATTGGTGGGTGAGTGATGAGTTTGGCCAGCTGAAGGGGTGAATCCACTTGTGAGACTGCGTGAAAAACTCAATTGTTGGAAGGAAGTAAATTGTTCTAATCAAAGGTTGCATAGCAAGTGAGGGCATTCACAGCAAAAGCCAATGGGTATGGTACTTGGATTTTTGAAGACAGACTTACTTCTCACAGATGAACTGTGTATGTATGGAAGTTGGCTGAATATAGTGCAGGAAGAGTTGGAGGCTGAATTAGACCAGACTGTTGAGGCTTTTCCAAGAATAGAAAGCAAGGGGAGTGCCATTTGTATGTGTGACGCTGGAGGAAAATGGGATACTGGATTAAACAGATCTAGCTCAGAGGTGTTGTTAGATTCTAAGAACTTGTCAGTGGTGGGTCTTTTACCGAGATTTATGTGTAAAGACTATCTAATAATAAACAGTAAGCTCATAACTTAGATTGTGAAAGCTGCATGTTAGTGAGAAAAATGTCTTTCCAGGTTTCTAATGTTTGTATTGCTGAATTGGAAATTAGGTCTCCTGTGAATTAGAAGTTAAGATTCATTAACAACTCTGCATGGAAATATATTTTCTTGTCCAAATTAGTACATTTGTGTGCAAAATTGCTTTCAAGCTGTTTTAAGCAAAACTTTCTATGTCAGTGGATTAATGTCTGATATTTTTAGAATATGGTATTTTGCCTTTAAAAGATATTAACTATTTCAGAGTTGAAGAACAAGTATCCCAAGGAGATTTGAAATAACTTTGTGGAACATTGGCAAACCTTGTAAAAGTATTCTGCTGCTTTTGCAGCAATAATTTGAACTGCAAGGCTCATTCTCCAGTTCATGGCTGTTGTAGGTCCTCTCCTGTTCTGCAGCTGTTTTGTTGAAGTAAGGGAGTTGAGAGGTGTGCTGTGAGTCATTTGTATTTAAGTTCACTACACCTCATCTGTTGCAGTATCTCCTGTAGACTTCTTTTTCTTCATTTTTACTGCTTAAAAATATAAACAGGAGAAGGAGTTTAATAGCAGAATCTTCAACTGTATGATCTAGAAAAGCAACTTTGCATTCTTACAGAAAGCACTACATATTATATGACTTCTCTAGATGACCCTGTCCATGTAGTTTTTAATACATAAGATTAGTAGGAAATTACCTTTTATTTTGATTTTCAATTATGTAAATAATTGTTAGAAATGGAGGCTAAATCCCCGTGGATTGGGATTTACTTCCAAGTAGGTACTCTTTGTTTTGTCTTACAAATGTTATACATATTCTTTAAAACAGCTTACACAACTTTTATTAAGAGGTTCTTTAATCTTTATAAGGACATGTTTAAGATTTATCTTACCTTGGATAGCATGAATAAGCACACTGTCTTCCATAAGCTGTGGTAAATACATCTTAGATAATCCAGTAGTGTTCATTGGTTTGCAGAATTGGGTATTCACTGTGATAGAAATGACACTGGCTTTGATAGTTTTGATAGTAATGATATTTAATGTAAATACAGGTAAATTCAGTCTTCATTTATGAAAAAACTCAAAGCATACCCACCACTTGAATATTCATAGGTTAAAGTACTTGTGTGCCTGCTTCTTCTAGCTAAAAAGTTGTCCAAAAATATGCCTACCTGTATCTGTTTGCAGTATGTGAAGCTTAATTCCTATCTGTGCCTGAAAACACTCTTAAGATTGGTGCTGACTGACAATGTTTTAATTGTGATGCATAACTGAGTGCAGAAATCTGTCTTCAGTTTGGCTTTTTATTTTCTGAGTAAGGCAACCTGTGTATCCTATTTGAAGAAGTACAAAATGCCTTATCAGTGCCTTATTTCAGCGGTTTTGTTCAACTGGTATCTGTATTCCAAAGTAATGAGCCAATATTACAGCAAACATGGAGGATTAACCTCTAAAATACTATAAATTCATTGACCTTACAGAATTAATACTTTTCTTTATACATGTGATTAAAATCTTCCTTTTAAATGTGACTCTAATGTCTGAGATGATGATTGTTCCCTGCTAATTTCCTTAATGCCTTAGCAAAGGCATAGATGGCAGTTTTATCTGATGCTGGTCTTGACATAAATTACTCCATCAGGAACTTAGTGTAAACATAAAAATAGGGAGTCCCAGCTGCCAGGCCCTGCTGGATTAAAACCTGAGTGCATTTCATGGGTTTGTAAGCTGAGGAGTTTTCAGGAAGAGCAGAAATTGAATAGAAGTGGTGTTATTTATTTAAAAGAGAAGGGTAAACAGTATTTTGAAGGTGCCATTGCACAAATTTTTAAGCTCTTGAGAGAATACTTAAGCTTTTCTGTTTAGTGGTGAACATAATTGATTCACCTTCTCATTGTGCAGAACATAACTCAATTATGGTAGGAGCAAAGATTGTCTCCAGAGATGCAAGCTTGAGTGGATATGTGAGATCCTGGCCTCCATCCAGCAAATGATGCCATTACTTCTCTTTCTTCTGGTGCTTAAAATCTTAGGCCAGAGTCCCTCTGTGGGAATTAATGCAATCAAAGCAGAGGGTGAACTGAAGCTGTCTATTCAGTTCTAAATACCTCGATAAGGCATTGCTGTCAGTTTAAAAAGCAAGATGGAAACTTGTTTTTATTTGTGCTCTTTAAGGATGCTTACTTACTTCTGTTGGGTAAGCAGAGAGTTAAGGGTATTTTTTTTTTTGTGGTGGCTTTTTCTGTGTTTGGTTTCTGTTTTGTTTTTCTGTATGAACTCTGTTTTGGGACCTTTTTTCTAAATTATTCATGGTCTAAATGTATTTGACATATTTACCAGAATGGGTTTGTTGCAAGAGTCCAAAAATGAACGTGGTATTCTTTCTTGGTTTAGCACTAAAGCTGCAGATCTGTGAGGGTTTTGTTTGGGTATTTCATTGTTGTTAATTCCTAGTAGGAACCAAGTTTGAGATTTTTTACTTGAGAATAGAAGTGTTGAGGCTTGTTTCAGAAAGACTTGTGAATCTTCTAAGCAGAACAGTTACTGTCCTTTTCCACAGTACTTCTGTTTTGGCTCTTAGTCCATTTTATCTGCTGAAACCAGCAGGGTGACAGAAGCATGACATAAAGCAAACAGGCTGCTACAGACATTTTGGGTTTTCTTTAATTAAAAACCCAGAGCAGAGATCATGGTATAACTTAGGACAGAAAGGATCTCTGGGTCTCAGTGGTGTCACTTCCAACTCAGAGCAGCTCAGGTCTTGTTAGATTAGGTTAATCAGGGTTTTACTTGGTGAAGTTTGGAATTATTTCCATGGAAATGGGACAGCCTGCAGTTGAGTTTTGTACCACTGATTAGCCTTGAACCTGGTGTTATTGTCCACTTAGTTCATATCACTAACTGAGGATGCTATGGGAGACCAAGCAAAAGGTGTTGCAAAAACAGCAGTGAGAAATATCCACTGCTTTTCCTTTGCCTGTACATGTGCCTACTTGTGTCCCTTGAATACAGCCAGGTTGGTTGAGGGCAGTCTAAGCTCATCATTGTCACATGCTTGTTGTTCAGGTGCTCAAAAATGGCCTCCAGGAGGACTGGCTCTGTTTCTTGGTTCTTAGAGACCTCAGATCTTGTTTCTTACAGAGGGACATGCTGTTTGCCACCCAAAGAGAATGGTGGGGATAATGACCTCTGCTTCAAATGCTCTCTGCAATCCTAATCCAGTGTGATTGCTGGTGAACCTGGGACTGGTTATTGCAGTTTATGCTGTTGACACCTGGAACTTCTGAAAATCTGTGCTTTTTAGCCTACAGATCTGAGCATTATTTCACATGTGCGGCTCCTTACTCAGACACTTTTTAGGCTCAGTTTTTTCTCTGAGAAATGACTTCAGAGCAGCAGCAGTCTTGTCTTGAGCATCTCATTTTAATGGGTTTTTTTGGTTCACTGAGGAGATAAACCTTGTATAGATTTAGTAGGGAGCCATAGTTCTCTAGTAAAACTTCAGGAGCTGAATTACTGTTAAGTACAGAAGTAGTTTGTTTTGGGCCTGCAATAAAGCATACAGAGTATCTATATACTGCTGCAAATCCTAGCTTCTATTAGAAATACAAAATTGAAATTGTACCTGTTTTTAGGAGGTTTTAGTAAGAGCTGTAGCTGCAGTTCATTTGGCTCTAAGTGTATTTCTTCATAGAAGAGCCAAAATACAGACAATTGTCTCCTGAAGCTATGAGTGTTCTCTGGCAGGAAGTTGCTAAGCAAAAAAGTTCTTAGATCTTGGAATTTTTGGTGGGAGGAAAAGTTTGGCTGGGAAAGTCTGACTTCTACTTAAAATATGTTTTTAGTGTTAAAATGAAATAATTATCTTATATTGGTGCCATTGTTATGAACATGTATTGAAAAGTATAAGCACTGGAAAGGGAAATAGAATTGTTCTGTGCCTGAGCTGAAACTTTTGAGATGGAGAAATTAGCCTTAACTAAGGAGGTACTGTGATTATTCAGGATTTGTAAGCTTGCTTAAACTTGTGTTTATATTTCTGGCAGTTTGGAAAAGTTGGTTTGCCTTCATGAATGTACTTCTGGCTTCAGGGGTCAAACTTTTGAAACTGAACATGAGTAACTTGAACAGCGCTTGTTTAGTCTATTTGTGCTGCTATGGTTGAGATTATAATTACATGTTCAATCCAGTGTGCCCTTCTGGAAAAGTATGTGTTGCTACTCTGCACGAGTCCAAACAAGTATTTGTATTCAGCTAATTGCATTCCTTCAGCCAATGTGCAGTCTTTAAAAATTAGAGACTTAAATATACTTACCACAGTAAATTAAGTAGCGCAGTTAGTCTCGTCATTTGGAACAGAATATATTTAGAAATAATGTTTATAAATGTTTTATGCATGCTTCTGTAATAGAGGAAAGTGTGAAGTATGTACTGATGTTATTTGAATTTCTTACTGTCTCTTGGTGGGAGGTTACTCAGGGATGTAGTAGAGTAGCTTCTGAAATCCTGTTACTTCTGTTGTCCTCTGAGGATGGGACAGAAGTCTTCCAAGCATGGGATAGATGCTGCTTTTTTCTATTTCCCATGCAGTATATCAATGTTGTTGTCCTACTCTCCTCTGCAGAAGGTAAGGGCATGCAAGTAAGGAGGGAACTGGGAGCTCACACCATCTAATCAGGGTTTATCATTCTTGTTTTTAATGTAAACAGGGTAGCTCTTAAGATGATACATGTTTTTTTAGAAGATGGAGTCTGATTTTTCTAAAACCTGCCTTGCAATGTGGGATAACAGTTTTCTCAATCTGAATCCTTATGTGGGTAAATTCGGTAGTGGTTGTAAAATAAAGTGGACATTGAGGCAGGATTTGTTTGAGTGTGTTAAAATTCCTGATTTACAAGAGTCTAAATCAGCACTGCTGTAGGATGTTTGGAGGCAGGGGGAGGAAAGGAATCTGGACTTCTAACCTGGGTAAGATGCGGAAAGTCAATAGCTTGTGCTTCTTAAAATTCAAGATTGAGCTTCAATGTGGAGAGACTTGTGAGACCCCCCACAGCAGAAAAAAAAAGTAAATGCAGGCATAGACACCTTAATTGTGTTGGTTATGGACTTTGTGAGTTCATAACATTGTTTCTGATGTTAAGCACATGTGGATGTTCTTTCCTCTTCACAAAGCCTGTGCCTCTGCTGTATAAGATGCAATTTTCCTTACTAGCAGTAGAATACAATGATTTAAATATTTTTCTGCTGCTTATTCTCTGACCAGCTACACCTAATGCTTCTAGATGAAGCTTGGATAAGTGTATGCTCAATTAATAGATTACTGGGTGGTTAAATTGTGAGTTGTGGGCCAAGCCTTAGTCCTGGTGCTTGCTTGGATTTTCACCTGTAATTTCTTACAGTGAGTACTTTTGAGTTCTGTCTTGAGCATTTTTTCTGCTGTCTGTTCTGTGTGTGATAGGCTTAGATAAATGCTAAATTGTAGTGCTGATGGTAACAAACAGCTATTGTACTGTGCTCTCCAGAATGAATGTCTGCTGTGTTCTGTAATTACTCTGGGGTAAAAGAGGACACTTGAGTTCTTAAACTAAGCTATTTTCTGCTGCTTTCCTGGGTAGCAGTCATCTAGGCCGTAGAGAGTGCTTGTGCTGTCACTTCATGCAGAAGAGTATGATACTGGTTTATTCCAGTCTGCTCTTCCCACTTTGTCTAGCAGAGTCCTTCAAGTAATGGGAGCTCATGCAAGTTTGTTTTATTGTTGGTTTTGAGAAAGCGTGTGAGGTGAAAAATGGTGTGTAACATTGCCAACAAGAAAGCTATATTTCAACTCCTTCTGTGGCTGGAACTAACTGAATATGTATTTCTGAATGATTCTGTCGCTGTGTCCCCGATGTGTGGCTTCACGTGGAAAAATGCTATGTTGGGACAGCTGAGCATCCAGACTTGGGGCTCCCAATCATCAGTGGATGTTGCTAGTCACTTTTTTGCTCAGTAGCTGGGCAACACCATGACGTATCTGTCTTCTCAGAAACAGTCGGGATGTTCAGTCCATACATTTCTTTGGTACCTTAAATCGTGGCCATTGATTTATGTAGTACTTGGAGCTGCAAGATAGCATGTGGTGTGGGGAAAGGGGAGAACAGTTCTTGATGGCATTTGCAACAACCTATAAAGGGTGGGAATTTGGGTTTCTCTGCTTTGCTTCTGTGGTTTTCTTCGTGAGTTGTTACTCCCTGCAAGAACTAATAGGCATCCATATGGTATGACTGATGCCTTACACAGACCAAAATGAGTATTTCATCACACCTCCCAAAAGATAATGTGTAGTCTCCTCAGCAGCTTTTTTACAGCAAATAGCTCAGCTTCCTGAAAGTATCACAGCTTCAGGTATTTGTCTCTCTGAAGGAGAGAGGGCTTGGGCTTGAGACTGAAGTGGAGAAAGTGGTGTAATCTAGTTCTTGCTCACCAATCTGGGTGGTCAAAGATAAGCTGTAGATCTGATTCTATAATGATGTTTAGTTACTGGGGTTATCTAACTGTACTTTTTAGGTTTTTGATGGTAGTTATTTGCAGGCTTTGGTAACCTAGAGGCTAACTTAGAGGTAAAAGAGATGTCTTGTGATGGAGTACTGAATGCGATTTTTTTTTTTTTTTTGTTAGTTTGCTTGGTTGTTAAGAGATGTGGGGTTCTTTTGGTTTTGTTTGTTTCTTTTTCTCCCCATCCTGGAATGTTCCTGGAAGTAATGTCCTCCTCGTCAGACTGCTTTGGGAGAGGGTGGGAACACTGAGAGTGCACTCTTTGGCTGTGGTCTCTTAATCGCAGCAGCACTGAAGTGCTGATTAGTTATCCTGAGAAATTACTGACCATAGGCTTGGAAATCCTGTTCCTTGAGAAATGGATGCAGTTTTAGCAAAGAAGGATTAAAAGAACTTTTAGTGTTCACTGGTGTATTTTCTAATGCCTTCCTTCTCCAAGAGGGGAAATAAGAGATTTGACAGGAGCAGTGGCTGATTTTTAGTACATGGATCCCTGCTTTTTCTAGACATCCAAGTGCAGGGAAGCATCATTGCTCTCATGAGGGTGCTGACAGGAACAGGCACTGTAGAGTGTTCTCCATGTCACTGAGCAGTGTAAAAAAGCTGTGATGGAGGTGTTGGGGTACAGTGCTGGACAAGGTCTATTCCCTTTCCATGGGCTGGCAGTGTGAAGTTGTTTGAAGTCCCCTCTGGGAGGAGGCGAGGGTATTATTTTAGGGCTGTTCTGATGCCTCCTGTAGAGACTGTGCTACACAGCTTTTTTACGATCAGTGTTAGACGCAGCTGAGGTGTCACAGTGGTGTATATGAGCTGCAGTTGCTGTCTCTGAAGATGCTTCTGCTTTTATTTTAGGTAGTCAAAGGCTGACCCTCTCTTTTAAAGTATATGATTCATACCTACTTTTTTCTGGTTTGATTGATTTTGTCCTGTAAATTAAAAAAAGAAATGGAGAAGGCTTTTTAATAAAACACGGACCATGATGTCTGGGTTTATAGCCTCTGCAGCAGATAGCTAAGGTGGCAAAGAAAGAAGGTGGGGTCTTTGAAGCAATTAAAGGACTAAAATTTTTCTGTTTTATGGCTTATATAGTACAGTTAAAACTGGTAGTAATCCTGCATTTGTTTGTTTTGTCAGAGAGCTCTCCTCTTTAAGAGACAGCAATGCAGTTGCCGGTGAGATGGCTAAACTGTATGGGCTTATACTTTCCCTACAGAGTATGTGCTTTATTCTGGATTATTTTTAGAAAACTGCAAGAAAAATATTTAAACTACTTTCAGGAAAGATTAAAGCAATTAAATTGTCTTCCTGTGGAAGAGGGAGGTTTGGATGTGTTTTTGGTGAAGGGAGGAGTGTTAACAGCTTTAGCACTTTGGTATTCTGGTGAAATAAAAATTTTTGAGACAGTGTGTATTTTGCTCTTTCAGTGAAAATATCAAACTTCTGCATGACTTTTCAAGCGACTGAAAATCTTACTGTATACGTAATTGGTAGAAATGTAGTTTGGAAACCTTGATCTTGTAAGATAACAGCTGTATGATACATTGAGCTCCTGGCCTCCCTGAGACGCAACAAGGACTTAGACTGCATATAGAATACAAAAAAATGCTATTTTTATATAGGATGATCGTGAAAACAAGAATATTATTTTCCTTTTTTTTTTTTTTTTTTTAGCTTTTCAAAGGCAATATTGGGGTTTGCAGGTCTGACTTGCTGGCAGAAGGGAATGAGAAAACATCTTGGTATTGCCCCTAAATTTGAGGCTTTTTAGATATCCATTTTATTCCTGTGATGGTGTTCCACTGTTGGACTGTTTGGCAGGTTGTAGATCTTAATTTCTCAAATGCACGTGTCCTATCCCTTTATTTCCATCTTTACTTGAGTGTTCAGCAAAGGCTTTGAGGTGTAACCAGCTTCCTTGGATGGTATGTCTCCAGTGCTGTGTTTTGCCTATATTGGAATCTCATTAACTTTCATGCATATTTTACATTTAGAAAATGACTTACGCTTCATGAAGGCATCAGGTGTCAGTGATAAACTCTTTCTTATGCTCTGACTGTTGGACTTTGTGTAGACTAAGGGATATTTCATCCTAAAACAAGAGGAGGAGTTGCTGCATGATTTCTGGCTGAATACTTAAGGCAGTCTTACAAAATGAGTGAGTTTGATGTGTGTTTATTGTGGAAGAGGGTCCCTTGGTATTTATTATTAAAGACAGGAATTTAAGTCTAGTTTTCTTCTCTGTAAAAAGAGAAAGTAACTTGTAGGCTTCAGATGAATGATTTTTTGAATGAGATTTCTTTTCTAAGCTAGGCTGTTTCAGGCTATTCTTGGGTTTTTATTTTTTCTGGTGTTTCAAATTCATTTGTAGCTAAAGAATCTGTTGTAGGGATTTTTAGACTGTGAAGGGGTTTGAGATTTGGAAGAAGAGGAGTTGTCTTGCTGTCTCAAATCTTTCAGGCAAATTGAAAAATTCAGGCAGAGAGCAGTTGATTCCAGCCCTCTGTAAGATAGAGGGGCCTGATGAACAGAGTGTGGGGGTTTTTTGTGTTGTGCATAGTGTAGTACGCATCAGAACTTCCAGAAGTAATTTTCTTTGTACACAAACCTGGAAAAGTACTAATGGCTTAACCAGAGTGAGAGTGGATTACGATTCAGAACATAACTGCACTCTCTCTGACACACAACATGAATAGATTGTATGGTTCTGGCCTTGTTAAATAATTGTGTGGTTTCTCTTCAAATATAGCTGCTTAAATTAAAAAATAGAATAGGATTGCTTTGAGAAATTAAGTAATGAAATCATGAAAATGAGAAGGAATGCAGGGAAAAAAATCACTCCTTTCAGCTTCTCCACAGCTCTTCTATGAGAAAGAATGGTATTCCATGTCCCTGGGAATTCTTACTAGTTTGTGCTCTTGCTAAGTTAGCAGTCAAAGAACAATGGGGAATTCTTGTAATTGGTACCTTTCCTATTTAGGCTTACAAAGACTGGTGACAGGTTTTTAAATTTAATTGCAAACCCACGTCTGAATGTTCTTAAAGAGCTCGTTAGTACCACGAGCTGCTGGAATACTGGTTTCTCTCGTAAAGATGAAGTTTTGCCAACAATGACGTCTTAACTGCTATGCAGAGAGTCTTTAAGATTGTGTTTTATGAGGAGGGTGAGAGAAACTTGGATGGATCTCAGCAAAATCTTTAGCAGGGAGTGGAGAAAATCTGAGAGAATTCCTCCTAATTTGCTCCCTGTTGTTAGATTTAAGATCAGTTTTCCTTCCATACCGAATTGTTGCTTCAGCTTTTGTTATGACAGAATATGAAGACCAGATTTTGCTGAACTTGCCAACGTAACTAAGCCAGTATCGGTCAAATTCTTAAGCTGCTTCTTAGTTCATTTTCTGTTGCTTACTGGGGAGACTGCTGGTACTGAGAAGGAAAAATCTTTAGTGAGGTAACCAGGATTAGAAAGTTGAAAGAATAATTTTTTTCAGGCCTGAAAATGTTTGGTCTTAAGGAGGATATATACTTGATATTCCTCTTTCACTTTGCAATTATATTTCATTTACAGAAGAAATGATGAAAATATGTCAGAGCTTGCTTGTTGTTCTAGTCAAACTATGCTTTTGTCCAAAAAAATACACTAATATGTTTTAATTTCTGAAACTTTGAACTACTTTAGTAAGGCAGAGGAGCATTGTGTAGCTAGAAGATTATGGTTGTTAGTCTTCTTCCAGTTGTACATGGAATTTTTCAGACATGTCTAAAGATGGTTTCTTCTCATTCAAGCCATAGAGTTCATACATAAGCTTTCTGCAGGTGAGATTCTCTCTCCTCATTTCATGGAGTTTTGTTTTCTTTTTTTTTCCCTCTGTGCCTCTTCATTCTGTGTTCAGCCCAGCCACGTTTTGCTGAAGCTGATTGTTACATGTTGCCAAAGAATAGCTCAAAGCAGATGACAAGAGATGAGAGAGACCTTTTCTTGCTTTGAATTATTCAGCAGTGAGCCTCTACTTGACATTTCTAATGTTAAGCTTTAATAGAGGCTTCTGTCCCCTGGTAATCTGTCTGGATTGCTTGATTAGTAGACAGTATTTTTTTTCATGTAAGTCATGAAATCAGTTAGTAGAAAACCCTGTGCATCCTTCTGTAAAAGGCTTCAGTCTGAATATCACCTACTTGCTCTGAAAAGTAAGATAGTACGTAGATTTTTGTCAAACTGGCCACTAGTACGTGGCACGCGCCCTTTGAATCGTCACCAGCTTTTCAAGGGGACAGTATGAAATAACTACTATTGGTATTTACTGACCAGAGATAGTCTTCTCTTCATTGACCCACACCCCTCCTAGGGCAGTTTTCATCTGGGATCTTGGAGTAGCAAAACTTCAATGACTTGTACATAAATCCATCTTAGTGAGCAGCTGGCTGATTACCATTACCCCCCTGGCTTTCTCTTCAGGGTCTGGTTGGCTTTTTGGCAAATAGGAGGAGACATGTTTCTCTCTGTGTGGGTTTGTGTGTGTGTGTTTGTACTCTTGAGTTGAGAGGTTTATCGTCATGGGCAGTGCTGAGGGAGAGAAACAAACTCTTTACAATGCCATCAGCCCTCTGGGAAATTGTTGCTGGTATATCCATTGTGTCTTGTAGAACAGCTTTTAGTGAAGGAAAGGCTTAATATACTGTATATAGGCAAGTCAGTACTGGAGCACTGCATCTGACTTTTAAGGCTAACTTGCTTATTATTACAGCTTGACTTTGTCTGTTGTAAATAATAAACTATGGTAGAAACGTAGCAGGAGTCTCAAGTCAGACTTTGTTCTGTAAGACGATCAGTGTTCTTCAGTGCAAGGGTGCTGTATTGGTAGCAGATGGGGAAAAACAAAGGTTGACAGTCATAGCTGGAAGACAAGGGTAACTTCTGGTGTTTCTCTCATAGCAGCTGGGACTCTAGAAAGCAGGAACACTACAATGAAGAGTATGGAATAGAACAGACAGAAAGATGAAAGGAAAAATATGCTTAAGCACGCAGATTTCTGAAAGTTGCCGCCTTTTTTTCTGGTTTTTTTTTTCTTTTCCTCTGCTCGCCCTAAATGTACACAATTTCCATAGCACAGGAGCAATACAGGCTGTGAAAGCAACTGCTACTATTTCAAGGCAGTATTTATTGAAACTGTTTTAATTTAGCTTGTTATTTGTCTCATTTAAGTTGTGATATTTTACTTGATGAGTAAAACAGGTAAAGGCTTTCTTCTCTTGTTCTGGAGACTGTGAAAGTAAATGTTACTTATTTTCAATTCTGTCACCTCAACAGGGAAGTAGTGCAGTGCTTTAAACACTGTATGGTATCCCCTTAAGCACTCCTTCAGTAGCTGCTAGCAGAACAGTCTGATGCAGATGAGGAAATTCTACCATGGAGACTGCAGTTTAAAACGGACCAGCCAAAGTTTGCCACTGAAGGAGCTCTTGCTATTTCTGTCAGCAGAGACTTAGCGCTGTCAGGGTATCTTATAAAGCCTGAGCCACACCAAAGCTTTAAATCAGATGGTAAAAGCTCTAGTGCTACATCAGTACTGCAGAGCCTTGTCAACTCAGTCATATACAGAGCAATTGCCATCTTAATGTGTGTTGGAGTGTCATCTTCAAAGACTTGAAAGCATTTTTTCAATAACAGCATATTTTACATTTTTTAAAAGAAAATTTCATTTGAAATGTGCAGTGTTGCCTGGAACTAGGTTTTGCTGCTTTGCTTTCGAGCTTCCTGTTTCTTCACTGCAAATGAATTATAGAGATGCAAGAACTGCAGAAACAGATTGGCATGTAAATTGTCACCAGAGAGAAACCATGGCTGTCATCGAGTCCTGAAATGCCCAAGTTTCATGCAATTATTACATAAGTTGTACTAAAAATACCACTCTTGTAGTCAACACTTGAAAAACTGAAAGGGAAGGGGGGTGTTTTTTGGAGACATGCATTGCGATTGTCCACCTTTTGCAGGCAGCATAGACTTCCTGTGCACAAATCAGTCTTGTAATGTCAAGGAAATAGTTTGTGGAGTTTATGCTTTATTTGTGATAGAAGTTAGATATGCAGTGACTGCAGGCACAAAGAGTGTATTTGTAGTTAGCTTCATAGAAACAGAGTGGTTTATATCCTTATTTTTTATCAAGGCACTTGCTGAATTACTTAAACACCGGGTTTTTAGCAGTTATTTGTTTCTTGGTTTCTAGATCTTTCTTTTTAATTGTACTTTGGCAAGTCAAGATACCATTTCTTAAGCCAGTGGGAGTCGTAAAACTTCGCTGTCTGAAGGAAGGAGCTGAGCAATGAGAGATGATGAGATCCTGCTTCTGCCACTGACTCACTGTGGCCTGGGGCAAGGCTGTCTCCCTTAACTGTCTGCAGAATGATGATGATACTTGTCTTGTGGTGGTAATTGGTAGCATGTGAGACAGTTAATGTGATATTGGAGAAAAGAAGTGTTCTGTACATCTAAGGAGTAAGTAAGGCAGAGGCTGCTAACTAGAAGATAAAATAATTTTGTCTCATTTCCAGAGGACACCCTGTGTTCTGAGGTTAGTGCGTTATCCAAGTAAACTCCCTTTTTCAGACATGTGGATATTCATTTGCAGAATGGAAGATTCTTCCAGCCTTTCTTTTCTAATCTCTCCCTTGTGTTAAGTTTTAGCTGATAATTTTAAAAACTGAAAGCCTAACTGATGTAGCCTTAACATCTTAACTACTACTCAATGCAGCATGGGATTTTTTTGATATGACAATAATATTTGCAAGTCCAGTAACTTCTGTTGATACTTAGCAGAGCTTGTGAGCAAGCTTGAGCTCATGAGCTCTCATTGATTACAGTAAGATGGTTTTATATAACAGGAGATGACAGCTATAATGCATGTGAAAGGAAGGAACCATATGCCACTAGTGAGGCCTGGTGAGAAGAACTTTACTATTTCATGTCCCCTTGACATCTGGGAAGTAGGAAACTCTTTCCTTGTTGCTTCTCTTAGTATTGACAGAGTTGATCTAGAATATCTTTTGAGCAGGTGCAGCTTTAACAATTTTCATGATAATGCTCTGACTGGAAATGAAAATTAATGTTTTCAAAACCTTTTTTCAGGGAAGCAAGTAACTGATGACAGACAGTTGGCCACACCAGCTTCATAATATATTCCTAACATGAGTTCAACTTCCAGATCCTAAAAAAACCCAGTTTATTTTTGCTAAGGTCTCTTCCTTAGTAAACTGAGAAAGTTGTAGCTGTTGGGTAAAAATCTTGTTTTATGAGAAGAGGGCTTTTGGACTGAAGTTAGAGGGTGCAAAAACAGTAACTACAAAGTAGAATCACTTTGTCTGACAATTAATTTGTTAGTTGTGTTATATATGAAGTTTCAAGTCATGTTCTTCACAGGAATGTGGGGGCATTCAAAGGAATGATGTCCTTGATAAAAGCTAGCTGTTTGGGACAAGTATGTGTTTTGCGTGTGCATGTGTGCCTTTTTTGCTTGTTTTTTTTTTTTTTTCTTGTGGGTGTGGGTTTGCTGCTTGTATTGAGATATCACCTGGCATGGTCGATTCCTGTGTTATGATGAGGATTCGTATATGTTACAAAGTGAAGTAAATACTCAAGAACAGTTAAACAGTTAAAGCAGATGGCTTAGATGAGAGCTGTTGAGAGCAAAGGAGACATGAACAATGTGGTGACAGCATGGTGGAGAAGAATAGTGAAATATATGTAATCATACCTTGCTGGCAGATGGCTTTTTCCTTTTTTCTGCTTCTCTAAAGAGATTGGAAGGGTTCTGAGCTGGTCTGCAATGGCTCACTTGAAGTCACTTAATTCTCTGGGATTCTGCATGTAGAAAGTCCATCCTTCTAAACTCAGTTGATCTTCCTTTCAGAGTCACAGCAGTTTTCCAAGAATGGCCTCTTCATGTGAAGAAAATCAATGAAGTTTATTGCCTGTGGCAGTGTTGTTTGGTAGGTTCACAAAACGCAGTGCAAAGGTGTGAGACTACCCTTGAGCTGTTTTGTGTTTCTATTATGTTCCTGGCATTCTTGCATCCTCTTAACTTGCAAAGTACTTCATATAAGTTCTGTGATGGTAAGGGAAGGCAGTATATTAATTTTGAATTAATGTTGCCTGGAATTTTCTGTGATGGCACCTTCAGCACTAATTACACATTGTCTGGGTTACCTGGCTCAGCTGCTGTGTTTTCCTCTGCTAAGGTTGGTTTGTTTGTTTTCTAATTCAGATTAAAAACAAACAAACGAACAAAAAAGGTCTTTGTGGGATCCTGTTCCCCTAAGATGTCCTTAATTTGAAAAAAATAAAAGAAGACACTATTTTGCTTATATCTGGAAGGGACTGGATTTGTTCTTGCAGAAGTCCAGTCTGATATGAGAGTGGAGGGGATACTGTTGTGTTTTGCTTCCTAGATCAAGAAACAGAAAGGGACCTATATGTTGCTTAGAGAATAAGGTTGATAAGAAGGTTAAGTCTTTTAAATTCTAATAACATATCTGTGTGTGTCTATCCTGTCCGAAAAGATTTTCATCATCCAAAACTGTTGCTTTGGTTGATAATGGCTTAGATTGAGAATTTTTGTTTTGGAAACCCCAGCTTTTGAAGATCTGCAGAGTGCCTGGACTTGACACCAGATTTATATATATTTTGTATAACAAAACTTCATATATTTTCAGCTCCCTGCTGCTCAGCAAGGTTCTCTGCCATGAGCCTGCAGGAACAAATGATCAATTGCAAAGTGAAGTGAAAGGAAGTGAAAGGAACTTCCTATGAGCTAGTCTAGGTTCTTGCTTAAGCTTTACAAGTCCTTTATATGACGGTTTTTTTGGAAAGACTTTTTGTCTTACTAGCACCCAATCAAAACTGCAGAGTGTGTGTGTGTGTGTGTGTGTGTGTAAAATGTACTCCCATGTCCTACGGGATTCTTGAGGGGACTTTTAAGCTATTTCACCATTAAGAAAGCACTTTTTTTGCTTTGTCTTGTAGTCTAACATGTTTCATTTCAGCTTTCATCACTGTTTGTTGTTACATATTTCTTGGACTGGAATTCTTGAATTTTTCATCTAGGAGAGAGGAGACTTGAATACTGAGTTGCCCCTTTTCCTTTTAATTGACTAAATAGATCACTGTTAGTAGATTTCACTTAAGGTTGATCTTCAGTCTTTTGGTGTGTTGGGTTTTTTTGGGTTTTTTGTTTGTTTGTTTGTTTTTTCTTTTTTTAATCAGATCTCGTTTTAGTCTTTGTACTGTGGATTTCAGAGCTGGCCATAGTATTTCACTAGGAGTTGTACCAGTACTATAGCACTATTAATCCTATTTACTATTGTCTATTTATATTCTCAAGGATGAAGTCAGCCCTTTTGACCTAGCAGCATGGAGCTTTTCTGATTCAGGTGGGAAGACAGACCAGACTCATATGTTTAAAATTGCTGTACAGGGATGTCAAATTTGACCTGTTGTCAAGACCACCATATGTGTCTTGGATTAGCTACTGCAGGTACATGCTGAATGTATTTTTTGTTGTTGTTGTGCGTTTTTTTTATTTGTTTGTTTGTTTTCCTCTGCTGCATAGAAGTAAAAGGAGGTCTTTCTGGCTTCAAAATATTTCAAGTACTGGCTAATGGCTAACCATTCTCACTTAGCCAAAGAGATCTGAATTTCATCTCGGCCTGTAAATAGTTTTCTGGAAGCCAGGGTCTGTTACTTTTGCAGAATTGTCTTTCTCAACTACTTATAAACTTATCCTGTGAGAAACAATTTAAAATTTTTTTCCTCCCCTCCATTCATAGCTGCCACCAGATTAGATATTCCATTGGCACCACATGACTTTCTTTGGCCGAGCTCTCTTTAAGAGGAGTCTTTATAGGATCACTTTCCTTACACCTCTTTGTGGATTTACAGCGGTATTCCACCTAAAACACCACCCACAAAACTGACAGTCACCAATCAAGGTAGTGGCAGTAGTTGCTGGGAAGGAAATCACTTACAAGTTGATGAGATGCAGTTATGGCAGTCCTTGGTACTCTGGCCTCTGATGCCTGTCAGAGGTGTCAGCTGCTTTGCTTCCCAAACCTGCATGATCATTCACGGCACCTTTACACAGTGACTGGTGTATGGTTTCATCCTCTGCAGCTCATCTAGTTGGCAGCGTATTGATGACCAGGGCCTTCAGTTATGGGCTGTTCCCTCTGACTTCTGTTACGCTTGTCACTGAAAGCATCCCTACTGGCCCTCAGGAGACTTGGCTCATCTTGAGCCTTCTGCATCCTTTATGGTCTACTGACCAGTTGATTTCATAGTATTTTACTGCATAGTATGAAGAAGCTATTAAAAGCTTGCTAGAAGTCTTTAGCAGAATTGCCATTTTCAACTGCTTGTAAAAGATCTGTGTTTCTGGAGGGATGAGTTTACATCTCTTTTGATTAAAAACAACTTGATATGATATGAATGGACTTATTTTGTCATCTCATAAAACAGTATGTTTAAAGACTGTTTTTCAGCCTAGAAAGTGTTAAATACCTAGTTTGCTTAAGAAAAGGTATGGCTTTCTGCCAGTGCTGATTTTTTATTTTCTTTTTTCTTCATTTCTTCTAATTCAGTAGCATCGATAGAATGAATAGGTGTAGAATGAGAGTGAGGTGGAAGAACCTTCAGAGCAAAGATTTTTTTTTTGGAGTCAAGGTGGTGATGGTGGTGTTGTGTCTGTTTTTTTTTTTTTTCCTTTCTTTCTTTCGTGCTTTGGTTGGTTGGTTTTTATAAGCTTCAAAATGTAACCTACCTTTTTCAAGAACCAGAGTTAGGAATGTAGCTTCTGCCTAACAGTTAAAAACAATAAAACTGGTACATAGGCAAGCTGACATTTAATAACATATTGTGCAGGAGTGCCTATGAATAATTGGATTGGGTTCCTGCAATGCTAGGCATTGTACAAAATACTAATTCCTGCCCTTGAGATCTGCGTATAGGCAAGACAAAACCAAGGCAGTACAAGCAAGTGTAAACAAGCATAGTGGGGCAGGTGTGTTTGTTAGGCAGCTGTGTTGCTTTCTGGTCTTGATTAAGTGTGGATTAACTTAATGGAAGGAAGTGAAGGCAAGTTGCAGGGGAGCAGGAGGGAAAGGTGGGAGTAGTGTTGCAGTCAGCTATTGAGAAGCTGGATTTAGAAGTAGTGGGGGAGAAATCACGTCTGGCATTAAGAACCAAGCCGTTGCCTCTCAGTCTATTAGAGGGAAGGCTGGAGGAGGAAGAGGAGTGAGGATGAGGCTGGCTCACAAAGCCAACGGCTTCCTTGCAGTCTGAAATGACTGCGCCATGAGATATGTTCCTTCTGTCCTTTGGACTATGAGAGCTGTTTCCCCAGCTTTGTTTGCTCTTCAGTGTGAGCTGTGGCAATAAAAATATTTACAGTAATTAGAAAAATTAATCTTTTATGAGAGGCAGAGGCAGTGATTATACCAATTACAAGTTGTCCTTATGCACTTCCTGGTGTGATGAAAAGCAATTGTTTATCTGTGTGATTCTCCCGCACTCTTTCTTCATTCCCTCGTTCTTTGGTATTTGAAAAACAAATATTTTCTCTCCTGCCTCTTTTACAAATGGCTGCTTAGTGACAAGGATGTTGCTGAAGATCTTGCTTTAACTGAGAGAAGCTGATCAATATGCAGTGTGGAAGGCTGTGAAATTGGATTTTCCGTCACTCCTGGCTTGACATCTAGCTCCCACATTGCCAGCAGTGAACCTGGAAGTACCAGTGCTCTTTAGGACGTGGAGATTCCCCTGGGGTCTCTCCTCTTTTAAGGGGCCTAAAGCTGAATCACAGTTGTCCCTCTTGTGGTGCCTGTGAATCATTATAGCTTTCCTAATGATGGAACACTGGTCTCCTGTGGTCTGCTATAATAAGATGAGTCACTGAAATGTTGTCTAATTGCTGTTGAAATGTCTTAAGGTAATTTTCTTATTTAAGTTATTTATTCTAAAAGTGATGCTTGTATTCATTATCTGTTACTTACAATCTATCTAGTTCTACAGCATCCCTTCCTGTAGATGCAGACAATGTGAACTTCAGAGGACAGATTTCCGTGGTGTTTGAGGGCAAAGGTGATTATCTTGTCTCTAAAGAGGAGCTGTCTTCAAGGGTCCTGGGTTGATTTTAGTGTAGGTAATTACAGTGAAGTAATTAAATGTTTCCATCTCTGAAATGGCTGAGGAAGTACCTGGTCCGTGCTTTATTGCTTCAGAGAGGAATACCTTTTCTTGTTTAGTGTAGTGTATGGAGCAGGCTGCTATGTGTAACCTCACAGTTCTGTGATTCCTGCATCTTGAATGCTGTCTTTGTTGCATTGTGTCTCCTTGATCAGCGGTGGAAGAAGGCTCATTCAAGCACTCTGTAGTTGCCAAATATGCTACAAACGCTATAGGTAGCACCTTGGCACTGAGAAGAAGGGGTCTTAGCTATCAAAGATGTGAATGATAGAAAACTACCAGAGCCATGGTAGTTTTGTGGTGTTCTTTTATTTCTCATGCTCATACTTTAGGTTTAGGGAGGGCAGGAGAGATGAACAGTGGACAAATACGTCATCGTGTGGAAGGATTTTGTGGATGGATAGTGTCTTTGGAGAAGGTACCAAATTGGGTTCACCTCCATCTTGCTGCAGAGAAGTGAAGCTGTGACTCTGCTGAAGCAGGATTCCTGCAGGGTAGAAAGAGTGTTGAAGTCAATGCTGTAGGACTCCAGCGCATGGAGGATACCTGAGCCTCCTGCAGAGAAAACACTGCTAAGCCTGGTATTTTTGCTTTTCTTCACTCTCTTTTCTGTAGACAAGTCTATGCCCCTTGGAAGAAGCTACCAGGAGTATAACTGGCCCAAGACTAACTGCAACTATAAAGCAGTCTTTGGTGTCTTGTGCTATTGGCATTAAGCTGAATATTAAAAAAGGAGCTTAACCAAGAACGGGATATTCCACCAGGGAGCTGTGGCTGTTCCATCTGACTCTTTGAATTAACACTAGAGCTCAGATACGAAATTGGAGAGCAAGCAGCCTGGGGGCTCAAACAATAAATAGCAAATTGAGAAGTTACATTTTAAGAATTTTGTGAGTGTAGGAGGGTGTGAGGGATTAATGTGCTTATGGCATGCTAGTATGGATGAAAGTCCAAGTTTTCTGTGGATAGTAGTTTTAATGTGCTTTTGTTGTTGATGATTTTGTTTTGTTTAAAACTTTGTGACGCCTTGTCACTTGACTTTGAGACAATTTAAAATTTTTATCTGAATTCAGTGAATTTTCTGCATAATCTCAGCCGTTTGTTAAAGTAGTTATTTAAGTGAAAGAGCAAACCTTCATGATGAGTTTGAGGATACCTTGTCATAGTTCATGGGTTTCGTAACCTTTGTGGAACAGAAGGAGCACTTGTTCCAGTTGCTGTAATATGTGCAAGAAATAATAACAGAAAGGGCAGTAAACATAATGAATTGGACTAATGCTTGCATTATTTGTATATAACTTTGGAAACTTATCTTACATCTCTTAAAAGATTCTATCAACTGATTGATTTAGAAGTAGGTGATAAATGTTGTCATGGAAATTAAGAACTAACGAAGCCTTGAGGAATTCCTCTCTTGGTCTACTCCCCTTACTTTATGTTCACCATTCTGTGTCAATCAGTTCATAGAATCTTTTAAGAGATGCAAGGTAAGTTTCCAAAGTTTTTAGCATTCAGAAAGTTATATACAAATAAGTGAATTGCAAACATTATTCCAATTCATCATGTTTATTGCCTTTTCTGTTACTATATCTTGCAAATACTACAGCTGCTCTGATGAGAATAAGAAAACTGTTTTGGGGTTACAGGAAAAATAAGAAATTTAATATTTTTTTCTGCTCTTAGTGTTTTTCCCTTGTGAGAGGATTGCACAATATCACAGACACCTAGCATAATAAATCTCCAGGATGTGAAAACTGAAAACACTAGCAAACTTGTCATTGTTCCTTTTTCTTCTCTTGCACCTGGGTCTAAAACCAGTGTTAGCTAAACAGAATTGCAGACTGTTTAGCTTGCAAGATATCTATTGTTTTGGGGGCTGCACAGTAAAATCCAACTGCTGCTTTTTTCCTTGCTTCTGAAAGCTTAAAACTCTTTGCAAGTTATTTAAAATGAAAGCCAACCACGAGCAAATTTATGAAAAACAAATGGATAAGGGAGTGCAGAGGTGCTGCTGCTGACCTTACAGGTGGAATGGAATGTGTCTGTTTACAGCAGCATAAAAATAACCCCACCAGGATGTGTTGCCTAGGCAGGAATAGCCATGTGAGACTCTCCTCTTAGTTTATATCATTCTTATGTGAACAATACCAACTTGATCTGTTGATCTATGCATTTATTAATCCAGTAAAAACTGAAGTTGAAATATCTAATATTTCCATGACCTTGCTTTTCAGTGATGTTCCCTGGCTGTTGCAGTTTTTCCTGCTAGTTAGTTAATACAATAGCCCACTTTTCTGGCATGGCATTTCCAAAGCACTAAACCTATAGGCAGGGAGCCTGTAGAGCATTCATAAAGCAGGACATGAGCTCTTTTTAGCACATTCGTGTAATGTAACTTTCTGCATTGCTATTTACTTCATCTCAGTGGCCTCTCAGCTCAGCAGCCTTTCTACTTTAGCGAAAGGTTTGACACATATTTAAGTCAGCATGCTCTGCTGCGGTGTATCAGCTGGGAGGCTTGTTTGTTTGAAAGGAATAATACAGAGACCTTTGTTGCCAAGGAATGAGAGACCTGCATTGACATCAAGGTCTGGAATGTGCTAGCTTTAATGCTGCAACATTCAGTGATGCCTTGTTTCACAGGCAAGCAACTTGTTGAGCAAGTTTTCCCAAATAAATAACACCCTATAAGATAATGAAGTCTTGTGGCCAATTTCTTCCTTTTTGAAACACTGTCTGAACTAGGTTTTGTATTCCTCTTTTACAGGTAAATCATTTTAATCTAAACTGGGTTTGTGGAAGTGTTTGGGGGTTTCCCTAGCTGTAGTTTGGAGACCAGTATGCACTTTGTACATGCCCTAAGTGGTGTTTTGGCATGGGAAAGGTTCCGATTCAGCCCACATGGTTTGGGTATGTTATATTCAACTGGTTGTTACTCTTTACCTTTTCTGAGTTTGTTCCCAGATCTTAAAGATCTTAAATCAGTTGTTGGTCTGTGATTTGGATGTTGACATGCAAATGAACATGTGACTAATCACATGCAGCTGTAGAACCTCTTGCCTGAGTGTTTTCCTGCTACTTGTCCAGTTAATGGAAGCTTTTCCTTTGTCTTCTGTGTTTCCACTGAAAACCACACATTGCCATCTCTTCTGCAGACTAATGGAAGTGGTATAATTTTATATAGTGGGAGGGGTGGAATGAAGCTTTGTGTAGTGATCATGGTTAGTTTGGGAGTTTAGATCAAAAGTATTTGGTTCACGGAGCTTGCTACCTGACCTATTGTTATCTCTCTGAATTTTAACATGTGAGGGAAGTCACCTGCACTTAGCAGGTGTGGAAATTACAGGATGAAAAGGAGATGGGCAAGGTATTTGATTCTGAGAGGATTCAGTGAGCAACAGTAGCTTAGAAAAACTAAAAAGGGAAAGCTGTTTCGTAGCAGGGTAATTTTGTGGTCTGACAAACTGTGTGTTCCCACAAACAAGTGTACTGTCATGGCTGTGGGTGGTAAGGGAAGGGAACACTGGAAGTTAACTGCATAAGTGGGGGTAGAAGGGATGAGGATACCTTTGGAATAGCCCAGCTGCTGAACTGGTGACATGGCGTTAAGAAACCATGGTCTGAGGAAGAACCCTAAGGGAATGAGCATTCTTGTATTCTGAGTGCAGAGGCAGTATGCAAGGTGGCTGTATATGGAGTAAATTGACAGATTTTTAAATATTATTTTGGCGGGGGACAATGTTTTGTTTCAGTATTGCTAAAGTTAGACTGTTGAGGAACAATGTGCAGCTGATGGCTGGGCATTTAATGGAGATTTCAGTTAGCAAGGGGAATCAATTCAGGGAGCAATCCTTTGGGTTGTGAGAGAGGAGGGGGAAATCGCTGCAGAGGTAAGCTGGAGGGATAACAACCTTGTGGTGAAACAATTTGAGCTGCTTGTGTGGAAGACAAAGAGCCAGATAAAGTCACCTCACTGCAGAGCCCACATGACTCTGCTTGCCTGCACATAAAGACAAGTGGCTGCAGCAATTTGCAAAACTCATGTTAACACTGTTGATGCTGCTCTACTGAGACCTAGCCGATGTGCTTTACTGTTGAAATACTATTAAAAGATTAATACAGCGATTCTTCGTTGCTGACAAAACAGCCCCATAGCAGCAGCACAGCAGCCTAGACTGCCTAATGCAGCAACAGCATAAACATACACTGTTTCCTCCTACAATACAAAAAGTGTGTTGTTCTGAGTAACTAGCATACTTGCTGTTCTGTCTGCTCTAGCTGATGTTGAAGCATTGTACCAAATGCTTACCTGTGCTAGAAGTTTTAAGAGTGGCTTCCCTGTTTATTGCTTTAGTGTGAAACTGCTCAAAGTATTAGTTGATGGCTTCAGAAGTTGTCTTCAAAAGTGTTAAGAGCATGTCAGTTGTAAAATAACTTCTTCCCTTGCTTTAAAAGATGAATTAGGTTGATTGTACTGTAAAAAAAATTTATCAGGCTGCTCCATTGATAAGTCATTATCAGACAAGGAGTTTTTAGTCCTTCCTCCTGACTTCTTCCCCCACACTGAAAGTGACTTTCAGTTCAAGGGGGATGGAATTGTGGTTTATGCTGCAAGCTCTTGTATGAATGTGGAGAAATGCTGAAATAATCCTAAGCATACATGATCTATTGCAATTTTAATTAGAAAAAATGAGACTTGGGAAAGTTGACAGCCCTTAGAAATTAAATGAGTAAACTCAATGACCAGAGTACAAAAAGCAGTAAATTTGTACTTTTTTGAGAGAGTGAAAATGTTTAGTTGTTGTAAGTGTCAAAGGATGAATAACTGTTAAACACTAGCTGTTGACCAGGTATTTTTATTATTTGATAAGTGGAGTAAGAAAAGTCTATTTTTTATTTAACAGAATTTTTTATTTAACTTTTAAATTTAATTTTAAAAGCTTATTTAACATTTTAATTTATTACACCAAATAATTTATCCTATAGTCAGTTTTACTGTATCTTCTGTAAGCTTTCAATTTATCTGACAAGACAGAATAAAGTTTTTCCTTTAAAGAATGTAGCAGTGCAGTTCTCTTTATATTGGTGTGAAACTACTGATAAAAAACATTCAGAAAACAATTTTTTAGTCTTTCTTTTGGGTTTTAATTTTTTTTTCTTCCTCCTATGTAACAAGGCTAAACCTTGTTAAATCTTCTGATGCCTTGATACTTGTTCACAAAGCATACCTAACTTTCTCACCTTATGACTGGTACTGTTTTTTCTGCTCTTTGCCTCTATGTCATGCCACTGATTCTGGGTATGTTAATGTGGCTTCTGTAGGGTTACTTCTGTCTGCGTTCCTCACTAATAGCTGTAGAAGTTGAGTGAAGAAAGACATCTGTAATCTGTCACATGGCAGGTCTTTGGTAGGAAGGCTGAGAGAGGTGGAGAGCAGACTTGTGTTTTAACCTTCACTTTAACTATAGACAATGTAGTGTATTGCAGCTGAGAAGCATTTGTGGCTTTTTTTCTCCCTGCTAGGTTGGTCCTGTTGTTTGGTACTCCTTGTATGGTGTGGGTGTGAGCCTTAATGTCCTTTTGTTGCATTAATAACAAAGCCTGAGAAATCAAAGAGATTGAACATCCTCCAGCTGTCTTCACTGCTGGATTTAAACTGTAAAAAGGGAACCACAAGTTACAGGACTTGAGTGGGATTTCATGTAGTGTTAAAACACGATCCAAGTCTTTTAAGTCTGTAGGAATAATAATCTCTTTGTCATGAAGACCAGTATTAAAGTTAAGCTGAAGTTGGTGTGAAATACCCAAGTTTTTGAGACGGGATTGCAGAGGAAAGGTAAATGGACAGGAGCAACTCTAACCAACAAAAATTTAATTGCTTTTGCTTCAGAGTAGCCTATTTCCCATTCAGCTGTGACATAAATAGGGATTGTATGTATTTGAATTTGTGTAGTCTCTGGCTGCAATAGGTGTTAACTCAAGTGAGATATTTGAAGAGCAATATTGTCATTTCTGCTCAGCTGAGAGTTCTGCTTCCTCTGCTGTGGAGAGGATCAGCTATTTCTGTGTGGGCAGTGTTTGCTGATGCCGCATCTGAGGTGGCTCTGAAAATACTGAACATCAGCAGCCTTCAGCTTTTGGGGTTTTTTTTTTCCTTTTAAGGTGGTGAAGTTGATCTACCATTTTGAAGTTGCCAGTGTGGTTTTAGGAATCTTGTTTTAAGTTACGGCTGTGACTCATTACTCTTTTTCTGGTTTAAGAATGCACAGGGATTTGGGGACAAAATGATGCTTTATGAATGTTACAGAAGAATGTTGTCTCCAGGAAACCATAGACAAAGATTTTTTTTTTTTTTGGAACACTTAAAATTTGCAGGTGGTTCCTTTTTCTTGTGCCTTACTGAGTAAGTTCAGTTTTATGTTGGAAAGAAAATAGCTTTATCTAGTTCTTAATAAAATAGTGTGCTCCAAACTTGAAGATTCTGCTCCTGCATAATCCATAAACTTGTGGATGAGATGGGCCATCCCGTTTTCATCAAAATTGAGCATTACACACAGGCTGGTTTTTTGCTTAGGAAATGTGATTTATTTCTGTTTTGTAGAGAGCTGTTTTGAAGTTCTGTTGCTAGCATACTTCATCCTAAACTTTGAGGTAGCTTAGCTCAGGAAAAGAAACTTTATCTGAGCTGGATTTTTAGCTGCAGAAGTTTGTCACTATCAAGGCCCTTCAGAAGATGGGCTTATCTGTCTCC
This sequence comes from Acrocephalus scirpaceus scirpaceus, assembly GCA_910950805.1. Classification (NCBI taxonomy): domain Eukaryota; kingdom Metazoa; phylum Chordata; class Aves; order Passeriformes; family Sylviidae; genus Acrocephalus; species Acrocephalus scirpaceus. The sequence goes on along the minus strand of OU383773.1, from coordinate 43,372,637 downwards.
AAGTGACAGATTTGCTTTCTGTTCCTGAAAACCACAACATGCGCTGTGGAATCTCATCTGTGTTTGAAGTAAAGATATCTTTCATCTGAGCATGGAACTGTTTTGTTTAATGCTTCTGTTTGCCACTGGCATTTCTAGAGCAAGTAGAAAAGTACATGTGCAAGTAAGACTTAGGAGCTGTTTTCTGGTTGAGAAATGAACATGGCAAACTCACTTTAAGCTTTCTAGCTTTGTGTGATTCTGTCTTTTCCTGTCGGCTTTGGAAGAGATGAAGATAAATCAGTCTCCAAGAGAACTTTATATTGAAACAGGTGACTATTCCTACACTTGAAGACTGGAGTAGCACCTTAGCATGCCAGTAGAGCAGAGAGGTCTTCCATGTATGTGCTTTTCTGATAGCTGACACCATGTGAGTGTCATTACTTGCCTCTGAGTGCCACTTCTCATCGTGGTGTGCATCCCTCACTGTGCATGGTGGAGGCTTGCTGGCTCCTTTGCTCCTGAGAAAGAGCTTTGTGCCCTCCTGTTGATCTCTGCAGGATAATCTTGATGGCAAAATTTGTGCTCTACAGCAGATGGGATAAGAAGCAAAAAACACTACTTGCAAATCTGAAGCAATATTCTTAGATTAGATCTGCCTTGAGCATCTTAAAACCCTGACAGCCCTCTGGTGCTTTACACAGAGGTGACTGAGCTTGAAAATTCATGTTAGTGGTGGGAAGATGGAAAAAAAAAAGGAAACAGTGGGAGATCATGGTGAGGAGGGGTCTGTGACACTATTAGTTTTGGTGTAATACTGCTTTTTTCCCCCTTGCTATCACATGACATGGCGTAGCAATGGTATTTCAGGTGCTAGGATCTGTACTGGGGCATGTGGAAAATAGTTTCATGGGGCTGTGAGAATAGAACATATCAAAAAGACTGATGCAGAAACAGCCAGTCTGGTCAAAGAATCGGTATTCAAGATGCCTGTCTGGTGTATGTCTGTCCATTTTGGAAAGTATTTTTTAAAAACTGGGGAGTATTCTGGGGTTTTGCTTGGTTTGGGGTTTGGAGTGGGGGTTTTTGAGTTTTTGTTTTTCATCTTGATGTGTACAGCAACCTGGCTGAAGTTGCCGGATTATTTGGTGTTTGTATATGGGAGTGCTTAAACTGGGGAATCTTATGCTTTAATGGAAGAATGGAAAATCTATGCAAGTTGTGAAATTAAATAATACTCACCCCTGTGGTTCTGAATCACTGTTCAGCAAAATCTGATGCTACCTCTTCTCTCCCCAAATTCTTAAACCTAAATGAAAAGAAAAAGCACCAAATATAGAGTCTCCTTTCTGGTTTTAATATCACTGGTGGGGAATTCCTGAAACAGCACGGCTTGCTTTTTATGGATTTAGTCCTTTTTAGAAAATAAACTCAGGGATGTAAAATGGCAACACAACATTTTAGAATTTTTTTCTAGGTCTTTTTGAGGACCAGTGACTTGCACCATTTAGGCACCTCTAGCCCTCTTGTGTATGTAGATGATGGTGGAAACAGCACTTGTTGCATCAAGGGATGCACACCCTCTAGAGGAGCATTGTTTTCTTCAAAAACACTGTTTACCATTAGTTACTCACTAGCCTTGTCTCTTGAACATTTCCTTTCTTCAGCAGAAACTGAAGTGCAAGGAATTACTTCGTGAACACTGAACTAGAGTGGGTCTAACTCCTCCACTGCCAGCAAGGATTCTTTGGGGAAAGTATGTCTTTACTCATAGTGTAGACTCTTGTCTGTTTCTATATCTACCAGAAAAGCATCATGGTCTTGATAGAGGGACTTGGTAGTATAATTCCTGTGCAACTGATGCAGTAGACTTGAGAGTTTGAGATAAGCAGTACATATTCCTGCTCATGTAACTCCTGTGCGGATCTGCCAACCCCATCTTTGAACTTAAATGTGCACAAATATATATGTGAGAAAGTAATAAATCTTGTTTAAGAAGGCCTGTAGGCAGATAAATAAGCTTGGGACAAGTTTAGGGCTCTGGTAGTCTCTGACAGTCTCATGATGGAAGCGACTGAGTTGAGCTGGTACGTGGGGCATGCAGAGCAGCAGGGGCAGACATCAAAGCTCTGCTGCTGTGACGTGGCTCGTGCCAGTATCAAGGATCAGAAGCATTTCAATAACCTTGAAAATATGGTTTGCCTCTTAAATGGGCAAGGAGGGTAGTGGTGTGGTTAAGTTTGTCAGTGTTGTCTGGCCCAGAGTTGTGAGTTTTCTTAATCAGTTGAAGGAACGTATTTTTCTTTTCACAGTATCAGGTAGTGAAACAACCACAAAGTTTTCCATTTACTTTCTGTGAGAGATACACACATCTTGCCCCCACTACAGCTCCTCACCAAGCAGTGAGCTATAGGAACTAGGTTTAGGGTGCCCAATATGATACTATCACCCTGTAAACAATAGTGCATATTTTTTTCCAGTAAATTCTGTCTGGCCTATGTATTACACCTTGCTGACTGCACATCCATAACCTATGTAGTTTCTCACAGCAAAGAAATCCAAAGACTGACTTGCTTGATTGTTTTTTGTGGAAAACTTTCCATCTTTAATAGGTAAATTGAAAATGACTCTCAAAGAGAAGAGCTCTGAGAATGTACCCACCAGTTCAGGGAAGCTGCTTGCTTTCTTCAAATCCAAACAAAGAGCAGACAGTGTATATTTGAAAGCCTTTTTGTCATGATTCAGATCACTTGTCCTAGTTTCCAAAGCCAACTTGATAATGTCAGCTTGAGAATTACAATGGGATATGTCAGTATTTATTCTACCTCTTCTCCACTTCATAACATCCTAGTCTCATTATTTCATCTCTGTTCTCTACCATTGTTAAATAGCTTGATTCTGTCAAGTTGAATAAATATCTAAATTCTGTCCATTGGAGAATGGCTCAGTTTCATCAGCAGATGTAAATGTGCACAAGTTCTTGAAAATGGAGCAGCACATTGTTGCCGCCTTTGTCTGTCTGTGGGCTACCCCTCTGCACAAACCCATTGAGATGAAGCGATGAGAGCTACAGTTCCTGCTCTCCGTGGGCTCTACTTTTTGTGCTCTTAAGAGATTAGGCAGTTGTGAGAGCCCAGCACCCGTGGGCTATGCTTTGGCCACCCATGTGTTCATAAATCATGGGTGATAGCAAAATAAAGTGTTTTAACTGCTGATTGCCACAGACATGCTGAAGTAGCATGCTGCATTTTGTAAATATGATTTGGAGCTAATGAAGCAGATCAGAGAGAAGCAGTCTTTTACATAATGCCATTGCTTCAGCACTAATATGACTAATCTGTTTGGACAAGTAACGATGAACTTCTGAATGGCTTATTGCAGGATGCTTGAGTAACTCGGTTAGAAACAACAACCTTTGTACCGGCATGATAATCTTTTTATAAGAACAAGTGGCTCGGTTCTCTTCAGAAGTGTACTATTTTTGTTTCAGAGCAGTGGGATAACAAGTCTTAGGGTAACACATTAATAAAAAGGTAGAAAAAAAAATCAGCCGACTTGCATTATAATAGCAGACTGCAAAATGTTATTTGGATCATTATCTCTGGATACAGAAGAAAGAAGAGAATGGGACTAGGGATGCATTGTAGGATATCTGTTGAGGGATAGCTAAAACTGCTAGTGGCTAGTAGAAAGTTCTCACCTTTTCCTTGAACATAATCTAAGTATTTTTTAATTTACACTTAAACTAAGGAATTGATAAAACAAAAAGCCCTAAGTTTCAATGTACTTGGATTTTTATAGGATCTAAACAAATCTGCATTAGTTCCAGGTCACAGGGATCTGGTCACAGAGTATTTTTGTGTTTGGTAGATTTACAGATTTTTTTAACCTTTCTTACTCTGTACTTACATATTATGTACTGTAATAGAGGAACAGTACCAGAAGATTAAATCTCTAATGATAAAGACTGAATGTACTTTTTTCTACAGATTGGTGTAATGCTATTGGCTTGTCCTCTTTAAAAAAATGTTACTTCTGGTCTGCTACCCTGCAGCGCTGGCTAATTCTCAAGGAGAAGAGACAGCAACTCAACTTATATAAGTATGTGAGTTGGTCATAGCTATGTAATTTTAGTAAATTGAAGTTGTCTTTTGTGAATTAGTGGTATTGTGGCTTTATGCTTCTGTTGTAGAAGCTGGGTATGTTTTTTAAACCTCGCAACAAGACAATATACCATAGACACACTCTGGTTAGGTGAAAAGAGTGCAGCAGCCTTGGAACTTGCAGCATCCCCCGTTTTCCAGCCTGGTTATGTTCTTTGTTTTTGTCAAAGGTACATCTGCAGGAAAAAGCTATCTATACCATGCTGGATAAGTCTTGTGCCTGATAGCATCTTTTATCTTTCAGTAACATACCTCAGAGAAATGTGTCTTAAATGTGTTCTGTTCCTCTTTTCTTTTCATTAAATAATATATTTAGCATTGCCTTGGAGTATTGCTGTCCTTTAGCTTAAAGAGAAATTTAGAAAAGTAGACACAATAATGGCCTTATTCAACCAGAATCTTTTTGTTTGGGTTGTGTAGATAAAGCTGAAGGTGACTTGATAAAGAGTCCTGTGCTTTGAAAGGACAGATTTCTTGAATGTGCTTTTTTCATTATTGCGATCTTTCTGGCCAGATTCCTCTCTAAAACTGCTGCTGTCACATTTTTACCTTACAGCAGGTTTCCTTTACAGAAGAGTTATGAGCCTGTCTGATGCATCTCTGGGAAAATTATATTTAGTCACAGGGAAACTCACTGTTGCAGCTGTTTCCAAGAAATGTAAATGTAGTCCTGAGCTATTTTCCTGAGGTTATCATTGTGACAGTACCTAGTTAGGACTGTGAAGTTTGCAAATAGATTTTGAAGTCTAACTTAAGTATTGAATTGTATTTACTTTGTTCCAAAACAATTTTTTTGCCCCTAATGAGTGTTAGATGAACACAGCTGCTCTGCTTGCAGCTTGCATAGAAAGATTTAGAAGCAATTTTGCCTTGTGCTTTCTTTCCTTCTTCTCTTCCCCCCCGCCCCACCCTGAAATGGTAAACAATGCATAAAATTTCGAAGTCAGGAAAAGCAAGGGATAGAAGTTTGGGTTTCAGTCCCATATCCTGAGGCTTAGCACAGTGTTCTCAGATAATTTCCACATTCTCCGCAAGCAAACTTTACTGAGGGAACATGAGAATTTTCTTTCCATGCATTGGATTCTGTGTGGTGAAAACTTAAAACCATGTGTGGATTCAGAATGACTTTTTTGCATTAGCTTTAAATGTCTTGGAAGAGATCATCTTCATGTTCATTATGAAGTAACTGCTTCTAGTACAAAAAAAAAAAAAAAATCCAGTACAGCAGTACAGTCTTCCTCAGAGGTGATCTATGTTCTTAGTTTAAAATTACTAAGTTTTTTAGATTTGACTATTTCAAATTAAGCTGTTAAGACCTCTATCTCTTTCAGATTGGACTTTGAAGAAAAGGGTTTCTCAGTTAAAAAGCTAAGTTACTAAAAAGTTATGTGTCCTATAGTGATTAGGTTCTGGTGGATTGATGAGTTTATTTTCCAAAGATACTCCAAAGTTCCAAAGGATTTTGAAACTACATGAAGTCCTCAGACTGTACTTCATGGTTCAGTAAGATGACCTCTGTGGCAACTGCTAAGTCATTGCATCCTTGGAACTGAAATCTCCAAGTTCAATTTCAAGCATAGCCTATTTTTTGAAGAAGAGTGGCCAGTTTTGTTTCTGTAGCAAGTTCTGGTTGGCTTGCTGTGTATATTTCTGAGTGTTAGAATATGCTTGCCAGCATTCCTCAGTGGTGTCTTATGAATTTGAGGGCCTTTTTTCTACAGTTTATTAGGACAAGCTTTCCATAGTTTATTTCAAATGTAGAAATTTGTCAAGCCTCAGTGACCGATACGGCACTCTTGGTTCCAGGTTGGGCATTTGTCTAGTGTTGTGCTTTGTATAATTTTTAGTATGAATTTAAGGTAGCTTCAGGGAAGTGATCTCTGCCATGTAAAGTGGTCTTAGTTTATGGGATAAGCCTTCCTAACAGGACTTTGTTCTGTTCATATCATTGCTGGGGAGCACATGAACCACTGCTGAAGCCAGCTTGTGGAGACAGTGGTGAATTCTGCCCTGGACATAGCAAAACCTGAGGCAAAGGATTAGTGAAAGCATTTCAAGGAGATGGAAAGAAAGTGATTATAGGGTAAAACAACTGGCCAAGAATTGCCAAAATGCCAAGTTGCATAAATGTTTGAGTACAGTTGCTCTGCTTGCTCAAAGCCTCTCTGCTTGTGAACAGTCTAAACAACTATATGCTTTTGTAGGAAAAAGACGATTAAAGTAAATGAGAATCAAAGTGTTTTTAAACTCACCTAGTGAGTTGTGACATTATATTAACAATTCTAATAGCAAATAGTTCAGTAGAGCAGTGAGAGAAAGTATGTCTAAACAGCTTTTCATACTATGAGTTAGTATGCACAAAATGCAAATTTAGATGAGGTAAACTGCACAGTTCCTTTCCCTTAATTACATTCTGGGTCACTGGCTTATTTGCTCAAAAAGCAGCAGGATGCCACTACAAAAACTCAGATTAGAGTAAAATATTGAGCAAGACAAACGGGGGCAATAAGGGGAAATGTTTTCCTGCATTGGAGGGGCAATTCTCCCTCTCCTTCCTACTTCCCATTACACCTTTGCAGATACTCACATAGTATAAGACTGTTCTCAAGCCTCCTTCTCTTCATCTAGGTGTGATAGCAAAACCAAAATACAGATGCCAGTGTTCCTTGAAGCTGAAAGCAGGTCCTGATGACTGGATCCCTTTTTCTTCTGTTGCCAAGCAATTGACTCCTCAAGTTTTGGGGAGGTGCTTCTGCTGGTGGTAGAGGCTCTGTAGGTTCCTTGCTCAGTGTTCCAGCCAGGGAAAGTCTTCTCTCAGGGCAGAGTTGGATATTGGGAACAGGTTCTTCCCCTTGAAGGTTGGGGCACTGGAGCAGGCTCCCCAGGGAAGTGGTCAGAGCACCAAGCCTGGCAGAGTTCAAAAAAGCATTTGGACAATGCTCTCAGGCATGTGATGTGAGTCTTGAGGAGATCTTGTACAGAGCTGGGAGTGGGACTTGAGGATCCTGATGGGTCCCTTCCAATTCAGCATATTCTGTAATTCAGTGACCTGATTATTTTTCATTTAAAATGTTACATTGAATAATTTTATGGTGTTTCAATTTAGTCTCATTGTCCTTACATAGCTGAATGTGATGTGTCTAGCTATCTAGAAATCATCTACTAGTTAAAATGACTAGAAATTAGAGTATCTCACTAAATCTGTTAATGTAGCAATACTGTATATGAAACTTCCATTTAAAAAAAATCCAAAACATTTGAGTTCTACTGATCTGAAGTATAATAGAATTATGTTCTTTTGGAGATTGACGATGTTTGGCATTTTGTACCCAACATGCTTCCCATGTGCAAAGTAAATAGTTTGTAATTAAAATTAATTATTGTTTTGCTCCTGCTAATAAATTTCACTGAATAAATTTTTGTTCCTGTGATATTATAAATTAAAGTGCTGTAAGTATAATATATCCTTGACCTCTTCCTTTCCTTTCTTGCTGAGGTAGAGATGAAGATACTTAGAACATGAATAGAGTGTCAAAAAAAAAAGAAAAAGTCTTCAGGAGTCTCAGTTCTCCTTCAAAGGAGAGTGAGTGGGCAGAGGAATCAAAATGATAGTATTTTGGGAAGGATTCTTTTCAAAATCTGTCCAAATGCTTTTAAAACTTAATCCTGAAAATGTTTGTGAATGAGAGAGCATCACAGACCTTTCCTGTGGTTTTTCTCCCAGCAAAGCTTCACGTGTGTTTTAGAGAGAAGAGCTTTAATACTGATCCTTGTTGTGGATGTGTGGCTGTGTCCATTCACACAGTAGACCTCTGGAAAGGGGAGGTAAAGGAGGGGATTTTGATCCATTGTCTCGTTTCCTTCTCTCTATTAAGGTGAGATAGCACCGGAGGGGATTTCTGCCATTAGGGTATGTGATCATAAAGTCCTGGCCATTTGCATTCCTCTGCATGGAGGTGACCTGTGAAATGGCTTTCAGAAAGACAAATGTAATTTGATCCCTTCCTGTGTAAGGAGCCAGACACTAAAGACAATTGGTCAGCGAGAGTGGGTGGGTCAAAAGGGAGAGCCTGCTTAAATGAGATCTTGCATATTTTAGGTTTTTCGCCGATTACAGGGTGGAGGGTTCACTACAGTTTTAATAAGGGATGCTGAACTTTCAAAGGATGGGCTTTGGAGGGGAATGGTTTGGGTTTTGTTGGGGGCTTTTTGTTTGTTTTTAGATGCTAGCATTGGGCAAGGATGGAGTGTAGAACTGTTTCAGTTGCTCAGCTTTTTTCAAGGTAAACTGTTTAACTACTGTGTCTGTGTGTAGCTGCAATATTTTATCCAATGGTAGAGAAAGCATTCACTTCTAGGGCAGAAAAATGAAATACTATTACGGTCTGACTACGGTCAATATACTTAAATGGACTTACTTGTGCTGTGTATTATACTGAACACTGTTCAGCTGGACTGCTCTTGTGGTATTGAGAGGTCTTGGATTCAGGATGGGATCCTCCCATATGTAGATGGGCTTTTCAGACTCGTCTGGATATTTTCACTGAGAGGAGAGAACTTTGACAAGTGGCCCCAGCTTCAAGTTGATCCTACTAGTGTTGTACAAAGTACTCATGGTGGACATTTGTGGATCCCTTTCTAAAATTTTCATGAACCAGAGCTAAAGTGGTGCTCTGATGAATTTAAATTCCTGAGGTTGTTTTTAACATGCTCACTTTCTTGTCAAAACTGAAATTTATGAACTTGTTTTGATTTCTCCTAGATAACTTCCTGAGGCTTCAGGAGCTCTAAATCAGACTGTGTAGCTGTAAAACTGGACCTTTGTACAGGCTTTTTCCTGCTCTTTCCTATGGGTGTGGGAATTTTCAATGCTTTTCTTGTAGGGATGTATAGCATGAAAGAAGAAACTTTAGAGTTAGGCTTATGAGCTAGTACTTGTGATTATCCTTTCACAGACCCATGGAGTGATTTGGACAGAAAACTGATGGGTTTAGAGTTGACTCACATGTGTGGCAGTTGATGTAATTTAAAAAGGGAATGGAAAAAGCCAATCTCTTCTGGTTTTTTCCTCTCCTTTGTAATAAAACCGTATGATGTGCACTCCTAGACAATTCCCATATGCTATCCAGTTACTTCTAGTCTCTGAGGTAGGAAAGAGAAGAAACTGTGTCAAACCTGATATCTGTGGGCTTGTGATAAATCTTCTCTGCCTGTTTCCAAGTGTAGAAAAGCATTGAGAAAATGTTCCCTTTCATGTTGCTTCATGATGCATATCTATTCCCACTGTTTCCTTCTTCACACTTTATAAAATCAGCTTTCCTTCTGTCTTGTTTCCCCCCTCCCCCCCCCCCAGGAATGCGGTCTGAGGTACAGAATTTTGCTGCTGGCACACGTTTAATGTACATCAGCATAATCCAACCTTTGTCATGTAAATTTGAAAAAAAGAAAACACTTGAATGATTGAAGTCAAGTTAGTGTGAATCAAAGGGTCTGCGTTCTTTTGCAAGAAAACATGGTGGATGGCTATAAGCAGGCAGAAATCCAGGTAGTGAAGCTTTCCAAAGGTATCTGCAAATCCTGTCTCTCCTTTTTCATCATCCAGGCCTCTGTGTGATTCTTTGAAGCTGCTCTTGCTGATAAGAGAGAAGTGAAAAAGAAGGGCTGTTAAGGGTGGTGTTAGGAATGGTCTCTACAGTGTTGTAGGAGAGGGAGAAAGAGGCAACCGAGAATGTCCTTGTGGCTTGTTGCAGCTCTCACTTTCAGCTGAATATGTACTCTGCACCTACTTATTGGAGTCAGAACCAAAACCATTATTACTCTGACTTGCTCCTTTAAAAAAAAGTTTGTATGAACATACTACATAAAATCACATGCACGTACAAATATTGATGACTAGTAGACGGGAAAAGCAGACAAGGTATAGACATAATGTGTGTGAACTAAGCTTACCTAGCAAGCTGTGAACACATTGGCCGATATGATGGAGTAAGGTTGGATTATAAGGTCAGCCAGAATTCCTTCTAGCAATAGCTTGGAAATCTCATGTTAATGAAGCTGAATTTTAAATGACAGATAAGTCTCTGACTAATTGCTTGTGCTGTTTCTTCTCACTTTTGTATTTCTCTGTCTTTGTGCAATTTAAAGCAGTCACTCAATCTTTACCTACTAGTTCCTCTCTTTTTTTTTTTTAATAGGTATTGTGAGTTTTGATTGTGGATGTTGCCAATTCCAAATCCAGCATTCTGGCCCTCGCTTTGCAGGGCTAAACCTTGGAGGCACCTGACTGGACAAGTTACACATTTTTCAGTATTGTTTCATATCACAGTTATTTGTGGTTTTTTAAACTAGATGTAGTTGAGATGTGCTAGTAATAGCCTGGCAATACTCTACAGAATTGTTTTGACATAAGCTGCTTATCAGTTGGGTCCTATGATAAATCTTGAGTTTAGATTTTGATCTGTGCAACAATGCTGGTACAGTGGTAGGAAGTGTCGTTCTTAAAATATTTTACCTTAACAGGATTCAGATTACTACATGTTTTTAGATATCTAGGATGTCTGACTTGTTTCTTCTGATGAAAGAACAAGGAGAAAATCATTGTACTTGGAACTTGAATACATTTAACAAACAAAATAGCTTAATCATCTTGCAGTTGGTGGAATTTTAGTCTAGAATATGTCGAAAGTTGAACTTTGTGTTATGTAAGAAGTTCATATAAAACATACAAAATTCTTGACCTAGCATGCACATGTGTTCCTCTGTAGCTTTTTAAAACTGTTTGACTACCCACATCTTCCATCCTTGGGGCAAGGCAGGTATGTGCAAGGGCATGTGGGGATTTGCTCAACTTTTTCTGGTAAGGAGCATGGATTTCTATCTTTCTGTTGTACTACTAGGACATACAGATGAACTTCTCTATGCCAGGGGCTGTCATTCTTCCTTCTCAGAGGAGTGTGTGTTCAGATGGTTATTTTGAGCTTACATTGCCATGCCTCATGTTGAACATCTAACAATGATAAAACCTGAAAGCTGCTGTTAACTTCAGTGTAATTTTGTTCTTCAATTCCATCAAGACTCAAGCTTTGCCTAAAACAGTTGCTTAGCTCAGAGCTTTCACCAATACAGCAATTGCTTTAGACAGTATAAGTATCCTTCGGGATGCCAGGGATTTTACTGTGCTTGTGGCTTTATTGTGCTTTGGGAGTATTCAATTCAAGTAGAATTCAATTTTTGCATGACTTCACCAAAAAAAAAAATGCATTTCCAGCATTTTGTTCAGCTGTACTTTATAGGGGCTGAATTGGGAAGAAAGAGGAAAGATCAGTTGAGCATTCATTGGGTCCCACCCTACAGAAGCTGTACATGCTGTCATAAGTCATGGCGAGTACTGGTGAGTTTCAAAGTTGGTTGGTTTTTTTTTTTTGCCTCATCTATTACATTTTCACCTCTTTAATATCAGTACATAGAACTGTAGAACTTGAAAGTGGAGTTTTTTGAGGCCATCTTAATAAGGGATAACTTGACATGTATTGCTAAGGTATTCTCTTAAAGAAATACATGTAAGAATTTGACCGGATTTTAGCACAAGTCTTCCCAGTGTAAGACTAATTCTGATTTAAATTTACTTTGAGCAAAAATACTTGGTAGATTATGTCACTGAAGAACTTGGTCAGTAGCTTCCTTAAATGAATCCTAAGTTCAAGATGGGGAAGTTGTTTTAGATAAGACTTCCTAGAAGCCTCTAGACCAATATTGCAGCTTTTTGCAACTTCGTTAAAGCACAGGAGGAAGACGACATTTTTTTCTTGATGGTATATTTTCAGGATATTTCATTTATGTATACATGATATGATACAATAAAACATAGCTAAAATACAATAAAACATACAGCCTTCAAGTAACACCTTGGAGAGGTGACATATGATTCTTTCCCAAAGGAGTTGGTATTGAGTTTTGCTACTGGAAAGCAGATGAATCTCTCCGTTTTATATGCTGTCTTCAAAATGAGCTATTTCAACAAAACAACAGAATTCAGCATGCATCTTCATTGTATTTTTAATGCAAGCAGAAGTTTGGACATCAAGTATGCTTTTATTTTGCTAAAGTAAACAACCCTGACTGCATGTAACTTGCTTGGATTTCCTGCAGACAAGTGAAGTGAATGGGTATGCATAGGTCTGAGAGTTTGAATGTGAAGGGCCCGTGTTTTCAGCTGCAGGAGTAGTCTGTACAGATAGATGGGGTAAAGAGTTTAAGAACAGGTGGGTTTTCAGTTTTTTAGTGGTGAGTCTGTGTTTATGGACATCTGCTTGTATGAACTGAACTTTTAAATCTGTCAAAATAACATTGGAGCAGCTAGATCTGGAGTTTGCTTGTTACAATCAGAACAATTGTATTCCAAGGCTTTGTGTTTGCTGTCTCTACATAGTAATTTGAATAGATTTCCACTGTGCTTGCTTGCTCTTAATTGCAAATAGCATCCTGTCCACTGCTACAGATCCTGCTTCAGCCTGTTGCCTTTATTAGGTCGTCCTAGTGTAGGAGTTGTGCTAGTTAGCAATGACTCTTCAGTGAATGCTGCTGAATCATTGTTAGGTTTTTCTTCAGAAGCTTTTGCATATATATGCTTATATACCTTGATACTTAGTTTTTGACATTAGAGGTATTACAGCCATCTTCCATGGATATACATGACACTTGATAGAGAAGCTTTTCAGAGAAGTAATTTTTGTAACATTTTGCCCATGGTATCCTTTGAAGTGTTGATACCATGGTTTTAGGGCTCCTGTGTCAAGATGGTGAGTCTTATTGAGAACAAGATAAGGGGAATGATCAAGTTAACAAAGACTGAACTCTGTCTCAGAGGGGAAAGAGGGATATTTTCTGAATTATGAAATACACACAAACCTTTTCTCCAGTGGGGATTTACTCTGAAGTGGAAGGCAGGATTATGGCTATAAAACTATTAGCTATGTTTTATTGTATCATATCATGTAGTGGTAATGCTTCCTTTTAAAGGGTGATCTTCCTGTAAAGTAGGAGGAACATGTTTCACAAAGACTAAAGGCTTGTCTGTATTCTACTCTGCCAGTTTTGTCTCAAAGTGGATGTTTCCGTAAAGCAAAGGATGAGTTTAACACAGTTCAGTAAAATCCATCATTTGGAGTTTGCTTTTCTTTCTCAGGTGAAAAGATAACAGCCTTCAAGTAGTAGAGCTTGTACTGCTAATACCTAAAGGAAACTTAACTACTTCAGAGGTTCTCCCAGCACCCATACAATAGAGAGTGCAGCAAAATGAGGAGTGTAATGAGTAAGCTGTGGAACTATGCTGATAGTTACATGCCCTTAAGAACAGTGTAATGGTGACCAAGTCCCTCCTTGACTGAGCAGTACAGAATTAATCTGCAGCCTTGTGTTAAATCTTGCAGATTTTAAGAGTCTTTAAGAGTCTAAGTAGATTTGAGTGAAAAAATTCAATTGCTGATTTTGGAATGATTTGCCGGGTGAAACTTTGATATGTATTCTTGGTCTGTTACCTTTGCAAAAGCAGCCTTCTCGTAGAGATTGTGAGGTGAATCCTTGGTCTTAGTTAAATATAAAACCTGCTAATTCTATGCCTTTATTCCTAAATTTTGACAGTGTGGACAAGAAAAAATTCTTCTAATAAGCATGTATCTGTATGTAGGTTTTCTTTGTAAGTTTCAAATTAAAAAAGAGAGCAGTACAATAGTTGGAGGCTTTACTTGTATTTTTTTGCTTCCTTTGTCACCCTCTATTTTTTTTAATCCAACTTGCTGCTTTATTTTTATACATCTCATTGCACTGGGGCTTGCCTGAAGTCATCACCACTGTTCTTAGTTTGACGAGAATGAAAGGGGAAGCAGCCTTACATGACTGAAAAGCTTCAAAAGCATTGCAGGCAGTAGCTTCATCTGTATTTATGAAAGGACTTGAGCAAAAGTAGAAATCTGCAGAATGATCTGGCAGTAAGGTTTCAGCAATAGCAATTGTGGCATAGTTTCCCAAAAGGTGGGCAAAGACACTCAAGGGCTTTCAGTGTTTTGAGCTAATTGTGGCCTCTTTGCGCTTATATTTAGGCAGGACCAGAGCTGAGCTTTGATTTGCAGGTTCACAAGCAAGGTGGGATGAGGTGTTCTGGTTTCAGTTCAGTGGGATGGTGGGGATGGTGCTTCAGGTGTGAACTCAGGGGCTGCCACCCACCCTGCTGGCTCCCCCTGACCACCTAGGAAATAGCAAACCCACCCACAGCTTTCCCAAGTGGGCTATTCAGATCAAAATCTTCAAAACTGAATGGTGGTTTTTGGCTGTTCTTTTTCTCCAATACATATAAGAATTGATATTCACAGAACATTAGTGTGTAAAATATCTTGTTCCTGAAATGACTTGCTGAAAGCTGTGGGTGGGTTTGATTACATATCCTTTCCAGCAGCAGCCACTGTGTCACAGGTCTGGCCCCTACGTGCCGTTCCTCTGCTCTCCATGCTGAACTGCTCACCATGAGCTGTCCCCAAGGCCTCTCAGTCAAAAGGAGAAGCAAGAAATTAAAGCAGCCTGTTTTGTCTGAAAGGGCTTGGGGACAGCTTGCGAGGAACAGCTGATGTGGTGGGGCTGATGCAATGCTGGCCCTGGGCCGGGGGCCCAACAATGTGCAGAGGAGAATGATGACCTCTGTAGCTGCCCAGCTGTAGTAGAAGTACATCCCTAAATTAGGCACTTGGAGTCAATTCAGTCACTTCTGAAAAGTCTCAAAACTTCGACACTATTCCTGCTGCATAATAACTTAAACCTCTCTTACCACTGGCAAATACCCGAGACAGCTCAGGGCAGGCAGCCTCTCCAGCTGGCTGGGCTGCCTGCACCGTGCAGGTCATGAGGAATTTTTAGTTTTCATTCCATCAAACCAATATTAGTAATAAAAATAAGACCTGCTGCACAGAAGTGAACGTGTTTCTTATGTCAACACTTTTCCCTGCTCTTATTTTGGTAATGTCTTAAGTTGCTCTTTAGAGGCAGACATTATTGGCTGTACTTTTCAAACAGGGGGGAATACTAAGTACTTGCAACTTAATCAGCCGTATAGCTGAAGAGAGGTTTTTTTTCTCCCCAAGTACTTTTATGTCCCATAATGAGCTGGTATTTTATAACTTCTGATGGTAATGTATTCCATATGCCTTCCATCACTGGGATAAAGAGCTTTACTCCAGAATCCAAAGCAAGTGGCTGTGGGTATTTATTTAATAAGGTTTGAAGTCTCTGCACCAGGCAGGATATCAGTGTGTTCTCTACCCGGAGCTTCTTCAGGCTGCTTGTGGTAAGATCTTAGTTCTTTAACATGATGGAAATATCACTCCTGTCCCATGCTGCTTCCAATGAAGCAGGGTAGGTTCTGTGGTTCCAGTGACAGTCCCACTGTTTCAATCAAATCAGTTGCTTTTCTTTATTCTTGTGAATACCGCTAGTTTCCCTTCAGGACATGGGCGGAGTTACAGCTGAGAGGAATTCAGCCATGAGTATCAAGATAGCCATATGAGTGGTCTGCTCATAATTCCTTGAGGCATCTCTTCTAATGCCTTGCACAGAACAAAAGTCCTGTTGTAGGGGGGCTTAGGAGTTGCTGTAGTCTTGGAGACCTGAAAGGAATGAAAAAGAATCTTTTTATGGTTTCTTGCTAAAATACTCAAACTGCTTTGGTTGGGCTTAGCATTTGAAAAACATTTTCTGGTATGTGATTCTTCTGGATGTTCTGGCTTATTATTTTATCAGTTTGTTTTATCATAGTGTTTTATCAAATATCAATTATTACAGTCCTTCACTCTGATCAGTGCAACAATAATTATATTTAAAGTTTTTGGCAGGATTCAAATTTATGTTTCAAGTCACAAAGGATCATCATTACCATTTTATCTGGACAATAGTTGGCTTTGGTATATTATCACATGCCCCTGTGAAAACTCATTTGCTTCCTTCAGGGTTAATTAAAACTGAAGAATAATCTGTATGTGAATCACATGCAGCTTTCTAAATCTTGAATGAGAGGTCTGTGAGGCAGATTGAGGAACACAATTTCAGAACTGCTGATGCTTTTACTGAAAACAGTGCTTCTACTGCCACTGTTTGAGGCAGGGTACTGCAAAATCAACAGATTTTTGGTGGTGATGCTGTAGTTATGCCATAATTTTTGGTGTTTGATTTGTAGCCTAAAGGCGTTCTGGTGTAGTCCAAATTGCTTCCCATCTTTCTGTACACTTGGAAGAAAAAAGGTCATTTGCCTTCTGATTTGATTATTTTCAGGTCATAGAAAAAGCAGGTGAAGTTCAGACCCTTTCCCTTGTCCTCCACTCCCCAGCCTGTCAAGGATGAGCCCTCTTGCAGTAGACTGCCACCTGCTGCTTTCCTCTCTGAAGTAAGGAACAGCGAGCCTTAGATTGCTTCACACTGTTTCCAAACCCCATCCTACTTCTGCTGTGGCAGAGCTCACTGTCATTTAAACTTCTTCCGCTTTTATGCATTCTTGGCAGCTAATACCTCAGCTCTTTAAAGCTCATTCTGTCCAAGCTTATTTTTCAGTAGGCAAGGGTGCTACTTTTCAAACAGCTTTTGCTCACAGTTACCTGCAAAAAATACTTGGGCAGATTTAGAAATCTAGGAATTTAGTTCTACAACTAGTTGGTATGTCCTTGATTAACCTCTGCTTAAAATCAATATAAGCCAAAATCAGTGGCTTTTGACTCATTTTTTTCCCCACTTGCATGATAGTAGTATCACAGTGTTTTATCAAATATCAATTATTACAGTCCTCAAGCAGGAAGAAAACTGAATATGTGAGCAGATTGCAACTCAGGCTACAACATGTGATCCAATATTAAACATGAGCTTTTCAAGTTACAGAATCATGGAAGAGCCCAGGTTGGAAGGAACCTTGAAAGATCATCTGGTCCAACCAGATGGTTGGTTATGTGGTGAAGTAGACAAGAATAGGAAGAGAGAAACCATTTGCTTTAATGAAATAGGTCCCATGTTTATTTCTGTATGTTCTCATCAAGAACCTTCTGGCTTTCACTTAACAAGGGATAGTATTTGCTGGGAAAAAGCACCTTAAATCCTTTACAGGATTCCTTCGAATTTAAGGGGGTTATTTAATTTCTTTTTTAATTTGTATTTGTAGGAGTAACTGAAGGTTCTTATTCCACTAATTTTCTAGTCAAAAATGAAGTTTGAGAGAAGATACAATTAATATCTAGCAGGCATACTTCTAGTGATAGCTCTCTTCCAGTTTTTCTAGTAAACCTTTACTAATGATACTCATTGTTACTGTATCTTGTGACTTACAAACTCTGTGAATTTACATAAAATTTTAAGAACTACTTTTTAGAGACTTCTGAGTAGTTTTACAGGTCCAGCTGTGCCTAACATCATGTCCAAGAGAGTCTGGTCCTAGAATGCAGATTTCTCAGGCATCTGAACTTATTTTCCCCTGTAACTTTTTCCAAGACTAACTTTTCAGTACCCTTTGTGAAGTGTGAGTACTTAGTGTGGTAGTCTTTTTACCACTGGACTAGGCAGGGTAATGCTACTACTTGATTGTTCCAGAATGCTGTTGTGTTTCCTCTTCCAAGCCTCTTGGCTGCAGCACTGTAGCCAGAGCTCATACTCTTTGCTATCCATGATACTCGTGAAAAATTCCGAGCTTTGGTGTTTTCCAGGACACAGGTCTGCCAATATTAAGTGCAAATTATGCCCTTTGTCCCTGAATGTTTGTGGAAGTTGCATTTGGTTATGTTGAAATGCTAAACGAGCTTGTCTTCTCAAGAGATTGAGGTTATGCCTTGCAGTCTTAAGGGGTTTCTATCAGCAGCGTGTTCCGCTTTTCCTGGGAAGTTAGAGAGCACACAGTCAGAAACAGACCTGGGAAGATGATCATAAAACTTAATTTTAGAGGTGCAGCTGCACTCATCCCTGACGGCTATGCCTTATACAGTAGTGCTATTAATATTAAATTTTTTACTCCATTACAGAGATGTGGGTGTTCATGTGTGTTAATTCTTTAATCAGTGCTCTGTGGCATGAAGCCCATCATTCTGCACAAGCTAGGTAAATTCTCAGTTATTATAAGAACTAAATGTTTCATGTTCAAAATGTAATGTTCGATTCAGCTTTTGTGTTTGTTAAGGCTGAGTTGCTCTAATTTACTCACTTGTATTCTCTATCGGTTGTCTTGAGGCTTTGCATGGAACAGGTGTCCCATTTCCCTCTGTTAGGCTAAGAGTTAATCACAGCTTCTGTGGTTTGATACGAATTTCCTTGGCAGAGTAACTGCTGCCTTCTTGGAACACCTATTTTTGAATTTGATGCCGATACCTTGTGGGCATTAAAGTTTCAGTGTTTCAGCTTCAAGCAACAGTGATGTTCCTGCAGATCCAAACTGGCAGACACTGGTAGCCTAAATGCTAGTGTTTATTAGAGCAGAGCAAGGCTTGAGGGTACCTATGCCAAGTGTTGGCTCATTAAATTGGCAGGAAGATTCAAAAAGGCTACTTTTGAAGATAAGGACAAGAATTGGCACAGGCTAGGCAGGGGTGAGAGAATGGCAGTGGGTAGGGCATATGTGGTAGGTATCTTCTGTGTTTCCGTAGATAATGTGAAGGCAAGAGCAGACTCATTGAGACAAATGAGCTGTCGTGCAAGCAGGAAAAATAGCAAGTTGAAGTAATAGTGTGCAGCACTTGTCACTGCTGGAGATCAGTAGGCACAGCTCTGAGATACTGGTGTTAGAATCAACTATTTGCTTTTCTGGAGTCCTAATAAGCTATTAATTCCTTGTATTTAAGAATTTTGGTAAACATTAGTGCAGGAGAATGAGTGATCAATTATCATGATGGGGAAGCTACTTGGAATTAACATGCCCTTTGGTTTGTTTATCCAGGGGAGCTCCCTCCCGAAATTCACCAACGCCGGTGTTCTTACATAAATTTGAACTGGTTTAACCTGAGCATGATTAGCTCTTGTCTCTGTTTGCAAAATACTTAGATACATTTGGATGACTCAGATCTGGGCTGGACTGTTTAGGGTTTGATAGGGTAACTTGGTGTAGATAGATCAGATTAGAATGAATAAGTTGTGCCTCCTGTTTACATCCTGAAAGAGCAGAGATGAGAGATGCTTGTTTTTGTGTTGCTGTCGCTCATGATGTTTTCTGTAGAGTAGACTCGTATTAATAGATTAGATTAGTAGAATCTGAGACATTTTAAAGTCATTTAACAGAATTGGCCTAATTGGTTGTTATGTTAATAATCTGAATTACAAAAAATAGTGAATTCATTGTAATACAGACAAAAGAATTTCACTCTTTCCAAATGTCTACTCAGACCAAAGCAGGGTCTTTGAGGGGTTTCATCTAGGTTGTACCTGTTAACATAATGGCTGAGTGTGCTGCCTCTGCTATGGGGTTTGGACTGAGCAGTGTGGGCTGGGGAAGGTAGGACCTGTGTTCTTTGGGAAGCCTTTGAAGCTGTTTGAACCATGACCTGAAGGATAGCTAGAAGAGACATGGAGATGCAAAGATACAGGTCAGCATGCACTGCATCACCCCCTTCTGCAGTTACCACATGCTATGTGAACTCAACAGGAACCAGTTACTTATTGTTGCAGATGAACATTTGATTTCCAGGTTCCATAGAGAGGGTTGATACCATTAATTGGTTCTTCTATGATTACTGGAGATTATTTAACGTGACCTGCTCCTTATGATACAAACTTGTCATATCCTTCTACCTATGGACTGTACTGAAGCTAATATTAAATTACCTGCTTGCATGGTTTTGAAGCTGTATTTCATTTGTCATGCTGCAGTTTGTAGCTTAAAAATTTGCTGATCACATCTCAGGATGACTTGAGTGAAAGAGGCAAAGATTTTCTGTGATTAAGTGGATGCTTTTGTTTCTATTTCAGGAAAGCCCCACAGCACTGGCAGCTCTGAACGGATTCAGCTCTCAGGAATGTACAATGTTCGAAAAGGGAAAATACATTTGCCAGTCAACAGATGGACAAGACGCCAAGCTATCCTTTGTGGAACATGCCTAATTGTCTCGTCAGTAAAAGAAAGCCAGACTGGAAAGATGCATGTCCTCCCTTTAATTGGTGGAAAAGTAAGATATTTTATTTATTTGCTTGGTTAACCAGTGTCTCTTTATGAAGAGAAGATTGCATTCAATTAGGATTATTCTGACCCTCCAAAAGCTTGTTTCTAGAAATGAGATTTTCAAAGTATATAATAAAGTATAAATGAATTTTGATTATGGTCGGTCATATTTAACAATTTAGAATATTTGAATTAAACCTACAAAGAAAAGCAATGGATGCACAGTCAGTGTCTTTTTCTTGTGTCCAGTGTTAAGTGGTTTATATATGCAATAGCTTACAGCCAAAGGATACATGTAGGTCTGTTGTGTATGATCTGTGCCATTCCTCCTCATCCAGGTTTTATCCATGCAGGGTTATTCTTTTAAGTTCTGAAAATTAACAAATAAGGGCATGGGCTTATTCTGAACACCGTGGGAGTTTCAAGTATTCAGCATTGTATGAGTAGTGGTCTGTTGAAAGCTAACAGCAACATTTTTCCTTGTGAAAAGCTGAAACTGAACTTTTTTCTGATAGATTACATCTACAACCCAGGAGTTACAGACTGAGCACAAGGAAATTTATTTTTTCTCATGGTAATGGTGACTGAGCACTGGCATAGGTTACCCAGATGGGTGATGGCATATCCATCACCCGTGAAGATACTTAAAAACCATCTGGGCATGGGCAGCTGGCTTTAGGTGGACCTGCTTGAGCATGAGGTTGAGCCAGATGACAGCTAGAGGTCCCTTCCCACCTTAACTATTCTGTGAAACTGTAGTGAAGACAATAAGATTGCAACATCACTGTTTTAACCTAACCAACGTTTCAGAAAACTATTACTGGCTTGTTTAGCTGAGTTAATGGAAGGAGAATCATCATCTTGAGGATCAATTTACACCTTAAGTAATCCTCCTTTGCTTTACATACTGGTAAGTTGAATTCTAAAGAGTTATTTGGAGAGAAACAAGCTTCACAATTTTATATATGCAGACTAGAGTTGGTTCATTAATATTCTATACTAGCACCGTGAAATTAGTGCTGCCTTCTACGAGCTGTTTTTCCTGCCTCTTTTGGGATTCTTCACATGATTCTCCAACTCTTCCTGGGAGGTACTGAAGTAGAAACATTGTCCTCTTTTGGCAACAATGTGTGAACTCTTGGGAGTGAATTGTGTTCTTGGCTGTAGGTTGCTGGAAAGGCCGGGATTAAGGTTCCCATCAGCCTGCTCTTGGAGATGAATATTCTTTTCATCTCAATATATTTCTTTTAATTTAAAAAGGGAAAAGATTATGTACCATTTTAATTGTTTAACGTGGAATTTCTAAGTAGCTTTTGCAAGAAATGCCTTATGTGATGTAACACATGCAGACTGTGTTAAGCAGAAAGTTGACAACAAATTTTAAAAGAAAAGGATAACTAAGCTCAGAAAAATGTACTGAGGGCTTCTGCTGACAAAGCTTGGGAGGAGGGTGCTTGGCACAGAACTAAGTGTTTTTTAAATTATTGCTCAAAAAATATTCTTCCTCATCCCCATAAATATTCTGCACTTCCTGGTTTGCAAAGGCTTTCCAGAATGCTGTACTGAGACATTGAGACCATAAGTTGTGTGGGACTTCTCGTGTATGGTAGCAGAATGATGTATTCTGGGTGTTTTTTAGCAAGTTGAGAAATGCCAAAGAATTTAATTGGGCTGTAAGAGAAGCATTTTGTTAAGCCTGTTTTTAATAACCAGGGAGTATAAATTGTATTTTTTTAGGTTGCATAAAAACAGCCTTAAATGCGTTTCACTGGCAAACCTTTTATGGTGTTCAATTCCTATTAAAATGTTTATGTTCTTGGTGGTTTTCTCCGTTAGTTCAGTCCTCCTTCTGTTCTCATTCCTGCTTGTGTAGATTTCATGAACATTTGGCAGTCAAGATCCAGCTTGGGTCTTTGAGATGGTTAATCCCGCTCTACTTCATGATGTCCTTTTGGGCACACTTTAACTTTGCCTTGGGGAGTTTTGCAAAGAGAATTTTGATTCTTGTTGACTCACAGTTTTTTGTCTCTGCTGTAGGTGGAAGAAGTGAAAAAGCACCAGCACTGTTTAGCATTTAGCTCCTCTGGACCTCAAAGCCAGACCTACTACATTTGTTTTGATAACTTCACTGAATATCTGCGATGGCTGCGACAAGCATCAAAGGTGAGAAGGCTGCTGCTAACTCTAGTGTAAATGGGATGTTGGGAGAGTTTCCCCCAGTTCAGTCTTCTCCATTCAGCAATACTGTCCCTCTTCTGAATTGATTGCCAAGAGCTGCTGTTGCTGTTGTTAGTGTTGTGTGGAAATACTCAATTTGAGAGCTCTTGGTAACAGGCAATAAGGAGGTGAATTTTTCAGCATTTACACCAAGACTTATTTCTACTGAAGTTGTGTAAGCAAAATGCTGTACTGAGCTTCTTCCATTTTCTTGTCTTATCAGCTGGATAGATCTACTGAGACCATTATAACAAAAAGGATGACAAATATAACTATCAACCTTTCAGTTAAAAAGCTTTTTTTCAGTGTTATTAAAGCCTAAAATAATGTCAGGGAATTTTTAGTTCATTCCTTACACAGAACCTAAATATTAAATTGCTAGAATAAAGGATTTTTTTCCTGCTTTGAAGTGTTGCTGGACCTCTCTCTAGTTTAATAACTTTGATTTTTGGGTTATTTGTAATAAGCAAATCATTTTCTGTCAATGGAAAAAGGTTACTAACTAACACCTTTGTAAAGCAAATTTTATACTAGGCTTAGAACACAATTAATTATAGGAATTTAGGGCCTGCATTATTTCATTTAACTCTTCAGTTCCACTTTGTGTTGTTGAAAGGTGTTTTTGCAGTTGTGTGCTTTATCTCTTTATCCCTGCCAATTTTTTGCTAAAGCCTTATATAGCTTGAACCATGATATTTTTCATACTTTTTACAATGGAGGTTTTTTTTGCTGTGCTATCAGCATGGTCTATTTGGTTTTGTAGTTGGACCTAAACTGTTCATTGGTTTCATACTTGATAGGATTCTCCATGCTCTTTACTAGTTTTACATAGCAGTACTTAGAGACACTCATGTAGCACTAGATCTGTTTTGGTTTTAGATTGCAATAATTTATTATCCAGCCAATTGCCAATGATACAGCCTAGGTTGTGGGCTTTTTTAAGAGGTTTGATTGTATGTCAAACTTTCTTCAAACAGTAACTATTTCACCTTCTAGCCATTTATCATTTAAAATGCCTTTTAGGGGTTTTTTTATGGTAAGTTTTAAAATTCTTTTTAAAGAAGCTGTTCTGGCATATCTGCTTTAGGTCTGTTAAGCCTCAAGGTAGAAATCCCCAAGGCATGTTTTATGAGATGGTGAGGCACAATCTGTCAGGTTTTTGAGTTCTTGCTGCTTTGGGGCTGTCTGTAGGACAGTAGTGTCCTTTCATCTCCAGAGGGTTTGACATCAGATAAATGAAAGGCAAATCTAATGAGTGAGGAAAACAGTGGAAAACAATGAACTTCAGAGCTAGAGATAAATGGCCAGAAAGCCCCTCTGAATTACTGGCAGCATAAGCTTGTTCTGTGCCATGCTGTGCTTCTCTCTTTCTCTCTGGTTCACCCAAATGACTAACAGCATTGGGATGATAGCCAGCATGAGAACATATCCCCATGCACTCACGATAACCTCCCATTTTTATGTAAGTGGAGAAAGAAAATACATAGTTTCAAGTGTCTTTTCAGACTGTCAGAAGTGAAGAAACTCTCTATGCTATTCTTCTAGCTGGTAAAACATGCTTCGAGGAAAAATAAGGGCATTTTCCCAAACTCCCCAGCCCCCAAACCTGAAACTTGGCATTCTGCATTCATGGATTTTCAAACAGTACTTTGCCACTTCAAGTTGGTTTTTTTTTGATGTTTGGGGTTCCTGTCCTGAGACTGAAAAACAGAGACAAGCGTGATTGTATGCAAGGCAGTTGTGTGGGAAGTGCTGCACAGTGTCTGAAGAACAAAAACGGTGAAACTAGTAATGTTGCAAAAGTAACTCAAATTTCCTCCAGCTGGTGCTGGTTGTGTCAAAATGCTTAATTGTAAGGTGCACCACACCTGATTTACATATATAAAGAAATGAGAAGAGTTGAGTCTTCAGCTCTGTAGTTCAGGCAAACTAACATTCTTACACTGGGAAAACCCCTCAACATTTATATGAGGTGTTCTGCCTCAGGAGTTTGGAAACTAATCAAGTTCAAAGCTGCTGAAATATTCATGCTAACCAAGAAAAGACTGTGTAAAGCACTGTGTTTCTAAAAGCAAGGAAATTTAGGAAGGGAGGTTATTATGGCTCTGAAACTTAGCTTCTAGTTGCTTGCTATGGCCTAGGTCACATGGTGCTTACAGATTCTTGCCTAATACTGGTGTTGTATATAGCACTTGCACTTCTATGAGCTTTTAGTATATGAATAGTATTTAAGACTATTTTAAATACAAATTTTGTTTAATGGCATTTGTTTTGAAAGTGACATTTGTGTTAACTTATATTCAGTGGTAGTTCTTCAGAGTAGTTCTTCTCTGTGCTCCTGATATGTGCTGCTGAAAACTGAGGCTTCTAACTCTTACTTAGCATAATGAAAGCTTTATAAATTTTTATAAATTTTAATGCAGAAGGAAATCCCTGGTAAAATATTTTATTAAAATTGCTCAATTCGGTTTTTAACTGTGAAAAAAATTTTCATGTCTGTCTTCTGTATACTTCAGAAGCGCTAGAAGATGATGTTATTTTAACTTTTAAATAACAAGCTCAATCTTGAAAGGAGATTTGCAAAGAATGCTTGCTCTGCAGTCTTTCTCCCCACAGAATATTGGCAATGTTGACTTTTTAGTGGTGTTTCAGAATGAGACAAATCCTAAAGCATCAGTCCTGCAATAAATATGTGTATGCTGGAAAAGATTTGAGTTCATGTTTGCGGAGGCTGGGGTTTAATTTAATTAAAAATAAGCATCGCTCCTGTATAATCAGATTCATTCTAACAATGGAATCTGTCACAGCCAAGGCAGCTTTTGTGCTCTGCCTCTGTACATTTTTGGAAGGTGAATAGGTGTTAGGATTGGTTTTCCTATATGTATGTGTCCTGAGGTAAACAGAACTTCTGTTTTCAGGACAGACTAGAATTATTGCACAAATACTGACCTAAATATCAAACTTGGTGGCATACTTATTCCAAATAGGTCACTTTTAGATACACTGATTTAGCCTCAAACAGAATATTTTTAAAAGCTGGAGATGCGTCTTGTTCGTTAATATTGATAATTCTATACCACAGTGCATTTCTTTCCTTTTACTTTCCAAAAACTGGAGGCCTAATTAAGGAAGCTTGAAAGGAAAACAACAGCAACAGATTTGGTCCTTTGTGATCTGATGCATTCGTTCTCTTGCCAAATGTTGAAAAATAAGCTTATGCAACTGGGAAGGGGGAGCAGAGGGGAAGGAAAGGAACATCTTCACAGCTTTAAAGAATTTTGTCTGCATAAAGTTGTCATGATGGTTCTAGAACTGGCACAATTACTTGCACAGCAAATCTGCCACTGTTTGCTACTTGAGTGTCAAATGCAGAAGGACAGGGCAGAGAATGTGCATTTAACAGTGAGGAGGACGTGATGAGGGCATTCCTCATTTGTCACTTCCAAAAGCTAAAAAGCTACACCCTTACTGTAGAAGAGAGAGAGAGGTGTTATGCATATGGTGTTAGGGAGTGGTGGGACTTGCTGTTGTGAAGCTTTTATTTGGGATGTGGTCTGCTGTTGGATGCTTCTAACAGGTAAACCTAACCATTTTTCAATATGTGAAATTTCTGTTGTGATCGTTGCCTGTGAACAATTCATGACATGGATGGTTTGGCTGGAGTATAAAAGGATTAGCAGTCCTCTATGTTCCAAGGCATGCAGCTAAAAGGGGATGTCAAGGTCTGCCTTGGAAATTCGGCATTGCAGAGCTTATGTCAAGGTGCATTACAGAATTTTATCTTCTTGGAAACAGTGTGCCCCACTGGGCATGCTGGGATGAGTTACCTGACCCCACAGAACTTCTGCTCTTCTGGTTGCAGGAGAACAGGAACTGTGTCAACAGCTTCATGTGACAATTATTTCCTGCTTTAGTGCTTGGTTCAATGGGGCAGGTAGAGGAAGAGAGGCGACGAGGGACAAGGGCTGTAAATAGTGCATGTCTGTGTAGGTAGGGGGAGAGGTACAGGCACAGAGCCTTGTGTCTCTGCACACCATCAACCAGAGGTGGACAGCTGTGGCCGGGAATAAGTTGTGTGGGGCTTAGGTGCCTACACACAAAATAGTCCTGCTATTGAAAATACAAGAAATGTCCAAAAATAGGATTTAAAACCTATGAAATTTAAGAGTTTTCTCTTGTGTGCTTTTATATTTTCCTCTCCCTGTTTCAGTCACCTGTGTGTTAATGTCTGTGGTGGAAGTGTGTGGTGTTCCAAACAACCATAGCCTGTGAAAAAGGAGAGACTAAATTATGATGTCAGTGTACATGATGTTTAAAATGTGGTAAAAATAGCAAGAATAGCAAATTCAACTGAGAAGGGTGTGCTGCCATGTTGGCCTTATTCCTTTCATGTCAGTGCAGAATACTCTCTACATACATTTATTTGCACTGTGAAGCTAGCAGAAAATAAGAACAGATTAGAATTTAGCTTATACTATACAAGTAAGTAATGCAGGAGCTTCTACAGCTGTAGTCTCCATCTTTCCTCAACTTGTGTAGAGATCTACCTGAAGCAGCAGTACAAAATTACTGGCTTTGCTTTTTTTTCCCTAAAGTTATCTAGTTCTGACCATCTGCCTCAGCATTCTAATTATTATTTCAGTACAAATTTGACAATTGTGTACAGAGACTGTTGTAAAAGGGGAGTATGAGCCCTGTAAAGAGGACAAAGGTGATCTATAACTCTAGTGATAATTCTTTCTGATGAGGAGAAAAGGTTTGAGTTCTGACCACGTACTTGGTGCTACAGTTCATGTTTATATATATAAATTCTATAGAATTTAGAAATTAATTCCTGACCTTGACGGCAATTCTTCAAAAACATTTCCAAAATAGAAGACCAAGATGATTAGCTTTTGGATGTGTTTTACAGAAACTGTGCTGAGGAAATGCAGTGAGCAACAATTGAGCATTACTGCTAAAAGATGTACCTGCTTTTCAGCTGTGCTTCATCCACCTTTGAGATAGGGATAGATCATCAGCCTGTGGGACTGCTTTTTCTTTCAGCACATAAGATTCTACTCATTAATTAAAGTGATGGCAAATAAGGCATATCCACTTGTGCATATGGCATCATCTTTATTTCAGATACTCTCAGATGTTAGCTTTTGGCTTTCCCCTGTCAGCCATGGTCAACCAGGAAAAGTTGTGTGAGAAACTTCCACGCCAGCTTCTTTGTGGAACACAGACTTTGCAGAGCTTTTTAATACAAAATACAACTTCCAGCCTGTAAAGAAGGCTTGAAGCAACAATTCTCATGGTTAAATTAGCCCTGCATTGTATTTGCCTTGGCTTGCCCACTAGGTGATTGACCTATTTCATATTGTATTTCTGGATACTGTAATGAGATATCTTTACAGACAGAGAGTTCATCACTGCAGTGATTTTTATTACCAAGCTTCAGCAGTTGTTTCTGGAGGTGTTAGGGACAGGCTTTTCTAATGCTTAATGGTCAAAACGGGCTCAGAATACCTTTTTGCAGAGCTTTGATGACAGAGCAGCACCAATGAGTGTAGGAAAAAATCATATACAAAGATAAAGTAGTTTAAGTTTTTTGGGATGTTACTTGTTGCAGTGCTGACAATTCATACTTTTATGAATTGCATTGGGTGCACTGTGTCTGCTCCAAGTGTGTTATGCTCCCTAAGCAATGGACAGCCTTCTTCTGGAGGAATACTGTGGAGAGCTTTCCTTTCCTTTCCTAGACTTGAATGTCTAGCTTAGTATTTTTGCTTTTACCTTTTGCTGTTGATTATCACCTGTGGCCATTCTACAGGGAATGACTGTGTGCAACAGACTATTTGTGCTGCAGTTAGGAACTTCTGACATTTCCTTTTAGCTTTATAGTCTTAGTCTATGTATTTGAATGTACCATTGTGATTCTGGGCAGCCTGGTTTTGTGTGTGTTGGGGACAGGTTGGAGGTCAGGAATGTGCTGGTTGGTCACTGAGAAGGTGACTCATGAAGTAGTTGGTTTGTTTCTTATGCCAATTGAGCTTGGAGGCTGGAAAATGAGTCATTATTCTAATATGACCTAAAAATTAGTTTAGTGTAGTGCCAGCATCAGAGGGCATCTTTTAACAACAGCCTTTAACCAAAGCTTGTTTTCTTTGGGAATAACAATTTGGGTTTCTTCACACTTGAGACTAAGCAGCACCATTAGCCTGTTAGAAAAGTTGATCCAACATCTACTCAAGGAAAGAAAACCCAGAAGGATTTTCTCATTTTTCAGTGGGTCTTTTTTTGAGCTGATCCTTACTTACAGGAAATATGATGATTCTAAGTTTAGTACAAGGAAACCATTTTTTCCCCTTAATACCATAAAATGACAATGTTGAGATAAAGCTTTTGCTAAAAATAGATCCCTAAAAATAAACCCACAGCTTCCTTTTGGTGATGATTACAAATACTCAAACATAAACAAACCTCTGGTTTCCATGCGGAACTTGACTTCCTTTTCTCTGTGTGCAAAGTCTTCAGTATTTGGGACCTTTGCTCTGAAGTCATATCTGGTCATTGCTGCTGTTGGTGTCTTCTTATCATCTCAAGTGTGAAAGCAGAAGATTGGGCAAAACAAACTTGAAGCCAGTTTTGTTGCTCTTTTGATGATAACACTTGAAAGTGTTCCTCCTCTTTCCCTGCAAAGCCTATTCTTTTGTGCCTTTTGTTATTAGGGGTTAGTTGACATTTTGGAAATGAGTTTCTGAGTGTGTTTCAGTGTAGTCAGTCTCTCTTAATGGTTCAGGAGGGAAGCCTGGTATTTTGTCTCTGCTGATTAATTTTGCATGTCTAAATAGTTCAGCTGATTTTAAAGCATAATGGTGACTTCAAGCTCTTAATTTGTGTTTTAGAGAAATTATAGTTTCATTGGGGTTTTTTTTGTTTTGTTTTGTTTTGTTTTTTTTTTTCTTTTGCTGGAATTTAGAGAGTCTGTGTTTCTTGTTTTGGGCTTGCTGCCTTAATTTAATATTGGTTATTGAAGTATTGCAGCCAAGAGTGAGAACAGAAAACTAGGTATCGCCCACACATCTGGAGTAGCATTTAAATACTGTCTTTTGAAGCCTCTAAATCAGGTTCTGGTATTATTGAAGCTGAATTTGTGCAGCTCTTCCATAAATACAGGAAAGCATCACCTGGAAGCTCAGTGAGGTGTTGCATATGTTACCTTTTAAGGTGTGTTCAATCCAGAAGGATCCCAAAGTGTTTTCAGTAATCTCTGGAAATGGAAGAATAGAAACAAGTGGGAGAATGAATGTGATGTTGCTCTTAATGAATCTCAGGGGAAGCGAGTGTCCGCAGTGAGCACATCCCGTAAGACGGGAGGGGATTGCAGGGACTGACAGATTGCACACTATTTTGGTATGTCTAAGGTGATAATGGAGTTGGTCTTGAAACTGAATGGCTGTAACACTGAAAACCTTTCCAAGCAAGGACTAGCAGCAAGGAAGAAAGGAGAGGAATTATTAGCAAAACCTAACTTAAGGGATATTTACTCTCCTTAGGCTTCTTCTGTAGTCAGTGGAGAAGGATTAAAGTCTCCAAGAAGAGGGAATGAGTACTGGAGACGAGTTTTAAGCCACAGGCCAGTAGAGCTATATCCATGATAATTTGTATTACAAAACACTTGGGCTAGAAGGCCTTTCTGAGTTACAGTGGAATAATGGCATGAAAAGAGTTAATTTCATTGTAGAATTAATCCCTATGTTACAACTGTGTCAAAGAACCTAGATCAGAAATTGAGGACCTGGCATAATCTCTTGCTTGACACAAACAAAAAAAACCCTACCACCCTCTCCATGTGAGACTGGGGAGACTCAGACGAGCGAACTTCCAGTGTAAGTCTTACTGGCAAGAGTCTGAAATCTGTAGTATATCATAGAATGGTTTGAACTGGAAGAGACCTTAAAGATTATCTAGTTTCCAAAATCCCCACTGTGGGCAGGGACACCTTCCAGTAGATGAGGTTACTCAAAGCCCCATGCAATCTGACCTTGAACACTTCCAGAGACAGGGGCATCTGCAGCATCTCTGACCAACTTTGGATTATCTTTGTGGCCTTCCTCTGGATATGCTTTAAAAAGTTCACATTTTTATTGTGTTAGAGGCCTTAGACCTGGATGCAGCACCCCAGGTGGGATCTCACAAGGGCAGAGAAGAAGGGGAGAATCATCTCCTTGCTCTCCTGGCCACATCTCTTTTCATGCAGCCCAGCCTGTAGCTGGCATTCTTGGCTGTGAGTGCTCATGTCTGGGTTTTCATCCACCAGAACCCCCAAGTCCCCCTTCACAGGGCTGCTCTCATTGGTGACTTCTACCAGTCTGTACTTACGTCTGGGGTTGCCTCCTGACCCTGGTGCAGCTCCTGGGACTTGGACTTCTAAAAATTCATGAGCTCTTGTGGGCCCAATTTTCAAGTTTTCAAGTTTGTCCAGGTACCTCTGGATGGCATCTTTTCCTTCTGTTATGTCATATGTAAGCTTGCTGAGAGTGCACTTGATCTCACTATCTCATTGGTAAAGATATTAAAGAGCACTAGTTACAAGATCTGTGATCCTGAGGGACACTACCCTCCAACAGCCTCCACATGACAGAGAGCTGTTAACCACAGCTCAGGCTGCATCCATCCAGCAATTCCTTATCCGCTAAACAGTCCACCCTTCAAATCCATGCCTTTATGGTTTGGAGATAAGGATGTTGCATGGGACTGTGTTGAAGGCTTTAGAGGAGTCCAGGTGGATGACATTGGTTGGTTTTCCCTTGCTGACTGCTGCAGTCACTCTATCATAAAAAAGATAGAGTGACTGTCTATTGGCCAGGCATGATTTGCAGTTAGTGTCTTTTATGTGCTTTAGCATTTCTTCTATGAGGATCTGCTGCATGATTTTCCTTGCTGAAATGAAAAAATGCTGGAAGTAAGTCCTTGCTTGAGGCCTGCTTATTGCAAAGTCTGCATACTTGGCAGTACAGAAGCTTGTCTTTGTAAAAAAATAAATCTAAAAGGAATAGTAAGAAGAAAATGGGGTTTTTCTTAGTTTTTATGAGACTGTCACCTCTTTGGCAATGTTTACAAATGATTCTTTTCAGTCAAGCTGTTCTAAGGATGTTAATATTCCTTGCTCCACCAAATGGAGATTTACATGTCTGAATTATAAGTAGTTTAATGCTATTGCTAATTACTGTCACTTTACTCTAAGTTACATCTTAAGCCTTGTCCTTGGATCTTGGTGTGAGCATCCCAGTGTGACTACCACTGAGCTACTGAGTTGATATCATTCCCTTGGTAATATTGGTACCAGTACATGAGCTCTAGAAGAAGAGTACTTTTCCTCCAGGAGTGACAAAAGTCCTCATATTCTGGTAATGACTTCAGATACTACCCAGCATTTCCAAATGAAAGATGATGAATGTCACCTTTTTTGTCAAATTCTTGCTGTCAAGATCTTTATGTTAAACTTGGGACACTGGCTTTCACATCTATGAATTTTTTTCTGGTATCCTATCATGAAAAGTAAGGGAACCCAACTTCTGGTTAATCCTCTTCACACTTTCCCCTCCCCACACACGTTTTCTAGTGCTGTTTTCAGTTGTTAGAGGTTTGCACAAGGGTCAAAAGTAGAAGTGACCTGTTTGTTTGTAAAGCTTTGTACAGAGATAAGGAGAGCAGAGAAGGGACAAGTTTAAATTATTTTTGTGCCCCCGTGTCTTGCTGGCATGAGGTATTTGTATCAGGCTTTTGGCTGCTCCATCTGCAGAGGAGAGATGGGGCAAGAGTGCTCTGTAAGTGCTGCCACACTGGCATGCACTTCTGCACTGCATCTTAATAGGAAATTACTACTCTGACCTGTGGCAGTGCCTTTTGGTTTTGTGAATCTGTGTGACAGGCTTTAAAAAAAACCCCATTTGCTGGGTTTTATATTTTCTGCGCAAGGCCCCTATCTTGAGTTGGCGTTTATCTAATGTAACATTTGAAAGAAAACAAAAAGGAGATGCCAGAAAAGCCACTACCCTTTTACCCTTGGGCTCCACCCATTTTAACAGTTCTCAATTAAAAATGAAAATATATGGCTTTAAAGTAAAAGCAAATGTTTTCCTTCCCCCTCCCCTTCATTAAGTTTTCTGGCATTAGATTGTTTACCAGGCTAAACAGTTCCTCAGCTCTTGGCTGTGGCTGAGGGCACCAATGTGCTTCCTGCCTGTGGGCTTCATCTCACTGGAGGGAGGACTCTGCTGAGCAGGGCTTAGATGTTTGAATAGAAAGAAGGATTAGGATTTGAAGCAAGGTTAGTTCTGAGGTGAGGAGAACCTGTTTGCTCAAAGTTAGTTTAGGTATTTCAAGACAGTGTATCAATGTTTAGTTAGGCTTATGCAGGCATTGGTGGGATGTGATGATTATCAAACTGTTTAAAAACAAATCCTAAAGGAGAAGAATTAAACTGCCTTTGTGTTGCGTGTCTATAGCAGGTATAATTTAACACTGTCAACTCAGTTCAAACAGACTGGGAATTTGGCTGCCTGTACAGTGTGGGCTGTTTTGCTATTTTGGCTTCTGTTGAAGTCCTATGCAGTAATTTCTTATCTGAATAGAGCTATAGGAAATGGGATGAGGGTAAACAGGAAAAAGACATAATTACATTGGTTTAAATTCACACCACAGGTCACACCAAAAGATGTCCTTGTGTAAACAAGACTTGTGTTTGTCTATACAGCTGGGTTCAGCTGTGCCTATTGCTGATATCCATTGTCAGCAACAGATCATTTTTGTAGTATAGCCAAGGCTTTAAAACAAAGACGATAATCAGTCTTGTTGCATAGCTCAGTGACAGAGGTGTCATTATTCTGATGGACAAAGCAAAGTGGTTTTTCAGCCCTGTGTAGCAAAGAAGCAACAAGAATATGGGTTAATGCAAGTATTTTTCTGTATTTTTGTTGCCAAATGATAAAGATTTACAGTGAACCCATACCATATTTTCACAAGCCTTGAAATACTACTTCCTTTTAAAAAGTAGTAAATAAAGAAAAAATTAAAATCAAAACATTTCGGCAAATTTTTTTTTAATTTGAAGTGTTGCCTAGAATCTAGGCATCAGACGGACTGCTGGCTTTTTTGAATAGTTGTTTTTATTTGTCAGTGTATTGTGGCACAAGTAACACATGTATAGAAGTGAGTTTTCATATTAGGGAGACTCCTATTTCTTTGGCATGTGTGCAACTCTCAGGTGGGGAGGAGCAGAAGGCATACTGCCCAAGGGAGGGAGAGCACTCTGCAGCAGCATTGTTTGTGAGATATTTGCAGAATAAATCTGCATTTTGTTGCTGCTGTGGGAAAATTAAAGGCACAATGACAGGTTTTTGGTGTTTGCAGTGGGTAGACCCAGGGCTTCTTGCAGTACATGTGCTACATTGTGTATCACTTCTTCAAAACTACAGTTAGTTTGCCATATTCGTGTGAAGACTGAACAAAATAGAGCCGTGTAGGCTTAGGATGCATAACTGAGGTTGCAACAGGAACTGGAAAAAAAAATCTTCCATTGGACTTTGTGGTTTGATGTACAATCAAAATCAGTATGGCCTTATCCCAGTACTGCTCCTCTGGTATTACAGTGGGGGACATTGCAACACAATGACAGACTGTAAAGTGTTTAGAAATCATATCCAGGGAATGGAGAAAGCAGCATATTTCATATTGTTTATTTATGTTTTTTGATGATTAAATATCCTAACTGAAAAACAGACTTCAAAAAGTGTAAGATCTTGCTTTGTGTTTGAGCTGCATGGCTGAAAAATGTTGCATGTCTTGCAGAGACAGGCATTAACTCTACAGCTCCTGCTGTAGCTGTTGTCATTGAGAACTTGTGATGTACCATCTTCTGAGAAGATAATTGCCCCAGCCATTTCCTCAGTGTTATTGGTGCTGGAAACACAGCAGTGGTTTCATGTGACACAAATGTGAAGGGTCTGTGCAGTTTGGGATGAGAGGACATTTGAAAGGGATTGGTTTGGACCATGACAGCTTCTGCCGTGGAGTTTTGAATTGTGCTTCTTGTGGTTTTATCTTTATATATGTACATATAGCATATCAAACAGCTATACTGGAGTTTCCACAAGAAAACAGCAAACAAACCATAACAAGCACTTAATGCAGGTTTCCTGTGTATCCAAAAATCCTTTCCCTCTAACAGTGCTACCACACCAACTCTTTTCACGATTTTTATAGGAGCATGGGTGTGTTGAACACAGCCAAGATAACTTGTTTGGATATTTATTTACAGTGGAATGTTTTGGTTTTGTTTTCTTCCAGTGGAAGCACAACTTTCTGCAGATAATGTCCTTTTCTCCAGATGCATTTTATTCTTTGAGTGCAAAGGATATTCTACTCAGCATTTTCCCACCCTTTATCAGCTTATCTCTGCAGTGATTCTCCACAGTGAGTCAGGGAAACCCAGTGCTTTATTAAATAACTGTATCATCTTTTAGAAAAAATGTCTTTGCTTTTAATAAACAATAGCAAACTCAAGTGTGTGCAGTCTTGCTATGCTCAAGTCAGTTGTAGACAGTTGCAAGATGGATCTCAGAACAACATGATTTTAGAATTTTGATATTCAACTTCAAAATAACTGGTGAAAATTTCTGGTGAATGAAAGAAAGTATTAAGATGATGTTTTCCTTTGTCACTCTTCTTTGTTTTTCATCGTGTTGATCTATTCTGTAGGAATTTGTTATAAAACAGTATTGAGCGATGAAAAGAGAAAAGGTTTATCCTTGCCTGTGAGAATAACTATATGTGTTTATATGAGCCTTCCTTGTAACAGTTTGGGAGTTAGTTCTTAGAGTACTGTTTGGTAACAGAAAGACTTTGATAA
Organism: Acrocephalus scirpaceus scirpaceus; assembly: GCA_910950805.1. Taxonomy (NCBI): domain Eukaryota; kingdom Metazoa; phylum Chordata; class Aves; order Passeriformes; family Sylviidae; genus Acrocephalus; species Acrocephalus scirpaceus. The sequence goes on along the minus strand of OU383773.1, from coordinate 43,337,221 downwards.
AATTACAGTTGAATCCAGAACTAACACCTTTTAAAAGATGGTTTTAACTTTTACGGTTATCTCTCTAGTAGAAGCATCATTCAATATTTGTCAATTGAGTGAAAATATTAATTGCTTTGTAAAATAAAGTGTTCCTTTAAAAAAAAGTAAAACAATAACCAGTACACACAACCTATAAAAACAAAATTACTTTTAACTAGATTTATTTCTCAGGGTTTGACACTTCTAAGGAAGGATTTTCATCCTTTTTTGAGGCAACAGTAGAATTTGTGTATTTGATTTTGTTTGGCTGCATTATCATGATTCCCACTCAGAGTTGCCATTTCTGGTTCTTGAGATATTTTTAGAGTAATGTGCCTTACTAAGCACTGCTGGGTTGCTTATTGCAGTTCATATCACATTCCAAACAAGTAGTTGGAGCAACAGTGTATACAAGCGTTACACCTGAAATTAAATATTTCTCTTTTTAATTTGATGGGTGTCAGCAGTTTTTCATCTCTTATGTTTGCAGTGTGATCAGAATTGTACAGTACTGGGCATAAACAGACTGAATTCCCAGCATTCAGAGCTGACTGCTCAGTATAGCCTATGAATAATTCTTGTCTCATACTACAAGGGGAAGAAAAATACTAGCTACTGTAACAAAAGGACTGAACTAATTGAGTAACAAAAATTCAAGCGTTTTCATGGATGTGGGAGGACTGGATTATTAATGGTTGTGTTGGAGAAAAACACTGCACTGTCTGTTCCCCTTGAAGCTTATGGCTGTGTTTTTATAATAGCAACCACTTATCCTAAGGCCTGTGTAGCTTGCATTGGAGAGGAAATAAAGCTTCTGTGGCCTTCCTTTCAATGGCAGGCTACTTCGTTTACCTCCTCAAAACCTGATGCCTCTAGAGTTTGAGTACTTCGTGGCAGGGACTCTGTCTACGCCCAGAAGGTTGAGGAGTGTGTCCTTCATCAGAGTTGAGAAGCTCTTATGTCACTGGGCATTGTTGAGGTGTTGTTGGGTCTTTTCCTGGTTTTGCCCCTTAGATGTGATGTTTGTACCTCCAGATTGCCAACATAAAAGGTCAGTGAAACAATAGCTGCTTTTGGTGTGAACAGCTGACAGAACACCATAACCATTTGAGCACTGTTGATGTTGTCGCAGATGTCTAAAATGGTGGTGAAGTTGTTTGCCTCTCTTCCTTTGGTTCAGCCATGCCTGCTCCAAAAATGCCTCTTCTTCTAGCATTTGCCTCCTCTTCCTTGCCCACTGTCCCTACTGCCTTGCATTACTGTGTGGTGGTGCTTTGCCATGTAGCATGTCTGTGACACTGCTTTGTGAAAGAACATTTTTAATAGTGCTGCACAAAAAATACATGCATTCTACATCACAGTCTTGGGTTTGTTTTTGATTTTGCTGGTGATATTTTATTTAGTTTTAGTAAGGTCTAGTAAACAAGGAATATAATAAACAGGAAGATGTAGTTCACAGAGATTTAGTTCTAGTTATGCTAGAGATACGGAAAGGGGCAGTACTGCCATCATTTGAAGAAGTTGCTTATAGATCTGTGGAATGATGCTGGCCATACATATATAGTGCTAAGTGGTATGATTTTTTTTTAGCCTCTATAGATTGTGTTTGTTTTACCTTCCTCTTTCTAAAAAACAGTGTTAAGCCTCCAAATCTCAGTTTTGTTTTTGTCATATTTTTTATCACTTTTGGACAGTCTTCTGATTTATTGTGAAGAAATGAGAGCTCAGTGCTTTGCTGCTGGGTTATTTTTTCCCTTCAGTAAGGTGCAAACAGGATAACTCTTTTTCTGTCATTTAATACCTATCTTGGACGTAGGAAACCAGCACAGTGATGATGACTGCTAACTCCTTGCTTCTGCTCACTTGGAGGAGGCAATGCTACCCAAAGGACTAAACCAAAGCTCATATCAAATACCTTATTTTTTTTCTGGCTGTAAAGTATTGCATAACTTCATAAATGAAAATGGATTCATTTCACGTATGAATTTGAGAAACCTTTGCTCTTTTCTCTCTGCTAGCTGTCTGTGGACCTGGTTTAAGCACTGAGGCGAAGAAAGATCATGGCATAACTTGCAGCAATTATCTTAACTCTGTTAGATCAGTGCTATATGCCAACACTGGCTTCTGCTGTGCTTAAAAACCAGTTTGTCTTGTGCTGGTAAGGGGTGAAAGAAATGTTCTTTTTGTTATTACTGTATTAATATATTGCTGTTGTACTTGACTTCTAGGTTGCATCACAACGCATCAGCTCAGTGGATCTCTCATGCTGCAGCCTGGAGCACCTGCCTGCCAACCTGTTTTATAGCCAAGACCTCACTCATCTCAATTTAAAGCAGAACTTCCTGAGGCTAAACCCCAGCCCATCCACAAGTAGAGCGCTTAGTGAATTACAAAGGTAAAGTGGTATGGTTCTACTTCTCTTCCTATGTCCTTGGAGCCATGATCTGCAGGAACTTTCCTAAGAATTACTGCCTCCTCTTCTGGAACACTGGCCTGACTGTAATGCTTCAGAAATTGTTATACTTTGTGTGTTAGAAGCAGACTGGCTTTCATAAGAAACTTCATGTTTTTCTTGTAAATAGAAGGATATTTTCTGCCCAAAATGCGATTTTTATAATGTGTTTTTATCTACCTACTGAGATATCTATCTACCTACCAGACTGTAGTTCTTCAGCATTTGACTCGTGTGAGTATGAGTTTGCAAGCTGCCCATCAAAGGCAGCCATTCTAGGTAGGAACAGTAGTGAGGTAGGAACTGCATTTGACACCAGGTGAAGAAGTTTTTTGTTACCCCCTCAAGCAAAGAAAGCCCTGGTTTCATAAATTCAGTCTGGTTCATGTCCTCTTTTTACTCTGCTCAGTCTTAGTTCTTCTTTCTTAGTATCTGTGACCTTCCAGTTCTTTCCACTGCAGCTCATCCGAGAATGTAACAAATGGCTAGACAGCAGCATGATTGGTGCTCTGAACGATTTAATGTATGCGTTCTGTGGAGTCGGCAGGCTTTCTATGTTCAGAAAGATGAATGTTCCCATACTGAATATAAAGCTGTGATTTTAATTTCACTGGTAACTGAATTGCAGAGTACCTCAAGATTGTATTTGTGGATGGTCCTGTTCAAACAAAATGTTTTAAACCACATTTCTAAATCCTTTCCTCTTTGAAAAACAACCAAAAAATACAAGATGGATTATGCGGGCTGTTGTATTTTTATATCATTCCAATTTCATTTTGGAAAAACAAAAAATTTGGCATAATGAAGGATGAATGAACCCAGCAAATCTGCTTCACAAACAAAACAGGCAGCTATTCCAAGGCCTTATGAGCACAGTGTGGAAAGGAATTCTGACTGGACTGTGAATGTCAATATCAGTCTCCAGATAGCTAGTAGAATTTTAGCATAAGCTAGTGATGAATGTGGACAAATAATCAATGTCTCTAATTTTAATAACTTCTTATAATTTTTTCTTTTTAAATATCAGAAAGTGTAAAGGAGATACTTGATTATGCTTTGTACATATACCTAAAGCTAATTTCTGTTTGGAATAGATATGGATTTGTCCATGTACCTACAACTAATTCTGTTTATGATTAAAAAGCATTGATAATTAATGTGATGGGCAATGTTCATTCTCTGTTTAATGCTGTCTTGATGTTGCAGTTGTAGGAACAGCTGATGAGTCTTGCTGATAGTTAATAAACTATTACATTTTTTTTATTAACATGAGTCTGAACATAAAAGAGTGAAAGAGTTCAGGTGACAAGGTATAACTCTCCTGTTTTGAGATTCTTGTGAGATGAAGAGAATCTGGAGAAGTGGCATATACCTGAGGTGGTGCAAAACTGATTGTCTTTCATTCTTTGGTGAGCTGGTCCTATTCTATAATAGTGTGCTCTGCTTCCATTGCTTTGAGCTTGGCAAAAAACCACAAGGCAGGTCTGGGACCTTCTGGAGGAAAAAAAATTAGGTTACACAGCACTGTTTTGGTGTATCTGAGTTGATGCATCAGAAACTCCTGCCCCTGATGTTTCCCTTTGTCTACTTGATGTCCTCCAGCCTTATCTTCACCCAGCACAGGTGGTGTCACCCAGACAGTGAGTAGCTGGAGAAAGCTGTTGCCACTGTTTCCATTGCTGTGCCGGTGGGAAGGACTCTGTGAAGTAGTAGTAGTTCCTGCTGAGGGTTAGGAAAAGTGATGACCCAGTGGTTGTTTTTTGCCTCCCTACTGCAGCAAAAGCATGAGCTTGACCCTGGAGTGTATTCCCAAGCCATTCTCCTTTCTGCCCTAAGAAATATAGAACTGACTTTTCCTTTGGGTGGGAAAACTTGAGTTGTTCCCAAAAAGCTTTGAGCCAGCTTGACTGCTAGTAAGTATGCTTTTCTCTAGTGAGTAAATGTGCAAATACCTAGGAAGAGAAGAGCGCCGTATGTTTTGAAATTATTAGTGTAAAGTGAAGCTCGTCCCTCCTGTGAATACATGTTGTCTGATTTATTTTTTCTTTTTAAGCCAGTCTCATAAAACCATTTTCAGATTTATAGGGGCTGCACAAGGTAAAACTTCACTGAATAAACCAAAAGTCTTTTTTCGTTCACACATGTTCTTTCAAATCACAGTAAAGCAAGTACAGAATTTCTGCTGTTCTGATTTGGTACTGTTGGCTTTTCTACAAAATTCTCAATTGCTAAATTAGAGTGCACACGAGGCACAGAATCACTGAATCAAGCCTACAGATATTTAAGGCTCCAAAATAGCTATGTCTTTGGATGTTGAGAACAAAACACATTAGCATTTATATACCTACCCTTCCTGGTACAATTTTAAAGTAAAACCTGGTTAGCAATGCAGTCTAGGAAAATCTGTCTTGCTGTAAGCAGTTCTTGGTGCTGCAGTCCTCTTAATAAATCACTTTGGGTGGTAATTTAATGAATGCTGGATTTCAGAACAAGTGTGTCAAAGACACAATAAAATACCAACTTTTCAGCCACCCACTAAATAGACTTGCAAGCTGCTGGGTCACAGTAATGACACGCTGACTAGTACACTGACATGGCAGGTGCAGTCAGGAATGCCGTGGGGAAAAAAGGAATATCTATTTTTGTTTATGCGGTTGTTTCTTTCAGTTGTTAAAATAATATCATTTGTTGCATTTATGATCAAAATATTTAGTCCTTGGCATCTGAACGTGTACAGAGGTGTAGGTGTACTTTTTCCCAGTACTTCACTTTTACTTACTTTGCTGACCACTTAACCCACTTTTGTTGCTGTAGATGCTCTGCAGCTGTGAACCTCCATGACTAACCTCTCAGAATATTCAAAGATAAATACAGCTACCTCTATTTTTTCCTGCTTATCAGGGAATACATATTTCATGCTATGTATACAAGTAAGCCATCTGAAAATTCATCTGTGCTGAAAAAAGTAGCAAATGATGCTACTTGTTTTCCCTCACAGAATCTTTTTAAAACTACAGGAAAGGATGTTTCTCTTTTGGAGAAGAGAGGTGATTCCCTGGTTGAAATGCTAACAAAAGTTCAGTCTTGCTAATTTTGCAGAGTACTGTTGCTCTGGTTTTGAGGCAAAAGAATAGGCCATAGTCTTTATTTACTGTTGCTCTGCTTCACTGGACGGAGAACACTTTATAAGTAATTGTTTCAGTTGGTGTTGTTGGAGAAGGTGGTTGGCATCAAGAATATTATTTTCTTGTTAAAGTTGAGAAATAAGTTATCACTATGTGGATTTTTAAGGTAAGACTGTTGCAGATTTAAAAGAAAAATAAGAAAAAAGGGAGATGTAGTAAGACACAAAGTTGTTTTAAAAATAAATAAAATTATGCTTGCCAGTTTTATCCAAAGAATGAATTATTGTTCTGATTGTGGTTGTTAATTGTTAACAGTGATTATAAGGATTTTTATCTTAAGATGAGTTGGTATCCTTTCTCTCCCAGAGCCCTTATAGAAATGAACTGCCTTCTCTGGCATGCCAGGTGAAACTCTTTGGGGCTAGTGGCAGAAATTTGAAGATACATCTCTAGGTTATGAGAAGGCTAGATCATTCTGAAGTACTGACTGGTGCAAGTGTTTCTGAAATCTCTTGCAATTTCCAATTTTTATCTGAAAACCCAGGATTTCAGGCAACCTCAGCTAAACCCTCCTTACAAATTGATTGTGCAATTAGGATGTAGTTTAAAATGTAATCTTTGTTCAGAAGAGAACACTTGGAAGCGAGGGGGAACCAGTATTGCCAACCTAACTGGTATGAACCCAGCAGGCAAGGTTGCTACAAGTTAGTGTGAGATGCAGCTTGATCTTAGCTTGTACCTAGAGACTGAGGAGCAGGGAGGAAGGTCTCCAGCCTGCCACTTGGTTGGCCTCAAATTGCATTGAGGTACTCCTTCTCATTATTGCTGTTAGCATATGGAACTGAGCTTAGTGGAGAAAGTTGGATGGTTCAATGAGTGTCAATTAGACATCTTCCCCCTTGTCAGACCCCACAGGGGCATTGCCAGTAGATGCACTGTTAAAGATTGAGCTATCTCTTTCCCATGCCCCCACCTCACCCTGCCCCTTTTTTTTGGCAGGGGTATATGTTTGGGTTTTGAGATTTTTTTTCCCCCTTTATTTTCTTGTTATTGTTTATGGGGTTGGGGTTTTGTAATTTTCATTTGGTTTGGGTTTTTTTTTATTTTTGGATTAGTAGTTTGGGTTTTGGTTGAGTGTTTTTTTAATGATATTGATAAATTATATTTTTTAATGATAATGATAAATGAATCCTAATATGTGGAGCATGCTAACTTTGCTTGCTCCATGATGTGTGAAGATGTGGGGAGGTTCCTCTCACAACTCTGTTGGTCTGGGAGAGGAGGAAACCTTACTTTTATACAGTTTCTCCTCTTTCACTTGAAGTCAAACACTGCAGTGCATCTATCTAGGCAGCAGGGCAAGAGGAAATGTTAGCATGGTATTGACAACCAGAGGTCTACTAGTAACAAACCCCATCCAGTGCTTACTGTAATGCTGCACTTATTTTCTTATCTGTGTAGCTTTGGAATTTTTTAAAAAATATTTATAATGCTAAAGATGGCACTGGGAATTGTTTATGTAACTTCACCACTTCTGTTGTATCCAACTTGTAAAGACATTGAAGAAAGAATTTGCATTTGTTCCTGCATCTTTCCAAACCTTCATGGTTGTGTTCTCCTTAACTCCTGTGTATCTTTGTGATCTCAAGAAAGTGCCCGCGTGAACACCAAGCAAAAATCAGTGACATTTAATTAAAGAAAAATTAAACCATAAAATTCGGTCTCTGCAAATGAGTAAGTGGGGACAATTGCAAAATTGGTTTAATGCCTGAAACACATTGAATTTTTTTATTTTACTTTTTATATTGGTACAGTGAGCTTATTAGTGGTATGAGAAAAATAAATGGCAGTAAGATATATGCTATAAAAATAGCATTTTTTAGAATAGTGTATTTTAAAAGTAGAAATTGCACTTCGATTAATTGGATTCACTTTAGTGAACTGTAAGGCTAAGTACAACAGTATCTCTTGCAAGTAATGTTTCAACAAGTGAACATATTTATGGATCAAGTTATTGTGTATCAATCTCCAAATTACTTCTCTACTTTTTTTGGACATAGCTTCCAAAGTAAGTGTTTTCTTTTCATGTAGTTAAACATGTTTCAGTATGGAAGTCCACCTCTAGTTAATGCTTTTGTATTTCAATTATAAATTTCCAATAGAGAGGAAGTGAATATATTTTCCCTATTTTGTCCTTCCTCTGAGGTCAGTCTTTCTCTCCATATGAAGCAGTGTGTGGTATGTATGCACAGAAATTGAGAACTGCATTGTGCAGTAGTGTAGGTTCAGGTTATTTCCACTAACAAAACATACACTTGGTTCTCTTGTCTTTGTAGTACTCTTACCAACCACATAATATAATGAAAGCTTTATTGTTGTTAAGTTTGGAGGTAGTCTGAATTTGACTTACTGTCTGATTATTTGTTCATTTGAATTGTCTTACTAGTTTAAGACTTTTGCAATGACACCTTTCTGTAAAGTAAAAGCGATGACAGTATTTCTGGCACTAGGCTAGCAGCTCCCTTAGACAGTAAGGCCATCACCCAACTGCAGAAATGGAATAAATTGCACCTTTTCTTTTCAAGGAGGAAATTGCCATGGCAGAATTTTATGGAAATTCTTTTCATGATTAAGTAAGAGGCCAAAGTAGCAGGTGTTCAAGAAGGTGGCAGTTTTTAGTTCGGTTCTAAAACTTATCATAGCACTGCAAGGCGAACGCCATTGTTCTGCTCAGAGGTTGTGCTGAAACTGAGGGACATTTATGTTGCTGCTTGAAAATTATATTGAGCTGTAACCACAGCAGTCATGAAAGCCCAGGTTCTGGAGATATATTTGGAAAAGTGATTGTTTTCCTTAGACTGAGTTCTTTATTAAGCCATGCCTTCCCTTGCAGGTGTCGTAAAATACTGCTTTTTAGTTGGTTTTGGTAAGAGTAGGGCAAGACCACTTTTGTCAGATGAACCTGTTATGGCTGGATATCAATGATGGTGTATGACCACCAACCAGTTGCAATACACTATTCGCCTTGCCCCAACACAGTGGAACACAAATGCTGTACTATGTGATGGAAATTCCTCTGCTGTTCACACCGTGAGGTCTGAATTTGAAATTAGCATGTCAGTCAGTTCATTGCTTTGCTGTGATACAAACTTCTCTTATTAGTCCCTCTCCTTATTTTGCATATGTCAAACTAAAGCCCTTCCTGAAGTGGCAGCTTCAGGATTAAATACGTGGGCAGTTTTTGGCTCAATTAGGGCAATTAGTGTTCAGTCATATCGCATGTTTAAACCCAAGGGCTGACATGTCAACATTTTGCTCTAGCTTAAAGTAGGGCTATTTTTGTTCAGCAAAGTGAAAGTTTAAGTATTGGCCGTTACAATAAAGAGCTTAGTAAGCTAACTCAGCATAGTGTAGTGAGAGATGCTGTTCTTCAGGCTGACTTTTACTAAGAGGTAACAAAGTTGGAAACATGGAAGAACGCAGAAGAGGACGAAAAGCATATGTATGGGCTTGATACGAGCTTATTACACTGTCATGCCCCCAGCGAGCAACGTTGTGCCTTTTTTTTTCTTTCTAGCAATGCCATGTGGGCAGCACTGATGTATGTGCCTGCTTCTGATAGGAGTAAAGATTTGGGTGTGAGAAAATAGATGTTGCTCTGTAAAATCTATTGGAATCCTGGTGCTTTGCAAACTCAGCCACAACAGAAATCTTGAGTCTGTAAAATACTTCTCTACCTTATTCATATTGATGTGATATACAAGTGATACTGGTTTGACTGACAGTAAATCTGTCTAGATATAAGAAGCACTATAAACAATTCAGCATTTTAAATGTGTAGCGTGGTAGTGCCCCATAACAGAGGTGCATTGGCATGTTTGTGACGTGGATAGCGGGAAGTGGCCAAAGATGAGAGGTAGACTTAGATCTTAACTTTGAGCAAATGCCTGCTAGTTTGTCTCAGTAATGTTCTGTACTTGACAGTGCTCCATGAGAAGAAATATTACTTTAGCATTTTCTAAATGAACATGTTTGCAAAGTGGGAAGAAAATACCTCTTTTTGGTCAGATGTCTTAAATTAGTCTTTTAACTTTTACTAAGACTATGGTGTCTGTCTTTGAGTGTTTCCGTAAATGTGATTCAACAATTAACTTTGATTAGTGGATTTTTTGTTGTACACTTCTATGTGTATTTTGTAGGAGTTTATCCAGTACTGGATGTACTATTTATCCTCGCTCATACACTACATAAACTGGTTAACCAGTTTGTGTCCTGAGTAGTTCGATTACTCTCCAAAGACCTTTAATAAGAACACATTAAAGCATACATTAGAGTAGTAGAGATGTAATCCAGATATGTTGGGTAGGGGGGGCTTTTATTTCCCCTCCTCCTCCTCTTTGACCTAGGGCAGTTATGCACAAGAATGTATGCTGAAAACTTTGAAGCTGAACATGACACTGGAGTTACTGTATTTCTTAGCTTCCTTTACCACCTGCTGCCCTAGTCCTCTGTTAGTTTGATCGTCTGTAATTTTATCTCAATATTGTGTTTGAGATCTAGTAGATTGTTTAGTGAACAAAAGCCCTGAGACTATCCTTTTGAGACTACAGAGAGGCACAGGTAATCGCTGTAGCCTTGGTGTGGTTGTTAAATGAGTTCATTCTTTTTTCATGGTTGGCTTGAAAATTGGAAAGATTACATTTTGGTGTTTCTCCAGCAGCTTAGTTATTTTGACTTAATCTTCCTATTTTTACTGTATATGTAATTGCCTAATACTGGGAAAGATATTCTAAAGGCTCAGAATCCAGTGCTTAGAGCACTCTTGTTTTTATTTGCAGCTAACTTTGAGGATGATGTGGGACAGCTGTTCCACCACAGAAACACCCCAAATTTCAAGGCAGTATATCTGTGCCGTAAATCTACAGTTGTCTTAAAGATAAATGCAGGATTGTGTGTTTCAGTTGTAGGTCCAAGATTTTTAAGTCCTTTCTCTCAAAATAAAGGAATATGAAGGTATAGTGTTTAAAACATGCATATTTATTTTTCTGGCTAGCAGCCCTTATTAACTTACCCTTGCCACCTTTTTAATTTCCAGTTCTCCCTTTGGAGATAGACTTGTCATTGTTTCTTCACAGTACCATTTTTTCCCCTGCAGCACTAATTTGATTGCAAGATTTCCTTTAGTCTCCATCTAACTTTTTTCCAAACCTCTTCTGCCTCCAGCATGACACAGGATGTTCAAAATTTGTGATAACTCTGGCAATGATTTTTGTATTTTTTTTCTCCTACCATCATTGCACCAAAATACCACTAGAGAGTACAGCATTCCTTTGCTTGCTGCAAGCCTGTGTGAATGTTATGTGTGTTTACAGCCTGCCTTTGGGACTCAGCAGCCCTAGCTGACGTAGCGTACAAAGGTGCTGCTTACCTTTTCAGTTGAATTTTAGTCAGTGACATGAGTTTCATTTAGGCAACACTAAAGGTGTGTGCCAGCTGATTGCAGTAGCTGCTAGGGATTTTTAAGTCTTGTTATTAAAGCCCTTTAATCTTTTAATGCTTGATGCGTTTGCTCTCCATGGTTCCTGGGTGGAGGAGGACAAAGTTCTCTGAGGTAGGAATAGGCTGATGCAGAGGCTATGGATACACTGGCACATGCTGCTGGAGATTACTTTAATGTGGCATAGCAGCACTCATAGGTGCAGTTTTGCTTCCATCGCCAAGTTATATAAAAGTCTGCTCACACAAATAAAGGACTTGATCCTTCATGAAGGGAAAATTAAGTCCAGATAAAATGTCCTGGTATAAGCTGTGGCAGAAAAGAAACTTCCTCCCATCTATCGGAACCTGACACAGATCTTTTCATTCATCCTTTCACTTGGCTTTAGGCACACCTCCCAGTGGTTGTCAGGCAACCATAATAATGTTGCTGAACATGCAGGCTGGCTAATTGGATTGTCCCCTTCTTGGGTTTTTTGTTTAAATGGTTTTGGTCATTTTTAGTAAGACAAACACATGCAAGTTACTTTTTTGGCTGATGTGATAAACTAAGGGGCTTTTAAGGGTTCTGTGACATGTCAAGGACAAAATCTTGCCTCTGTCACTACAGAAGCCTTGCTAAATTCTGTTTTAATTCAGCGCATTTCCTACTTGTGTTCGAACAGTTTCTTCTAATGAGAATTTTTGTTTGAAAGGCAAACACGAATGGTCCTGAGCACACAGGTCAGCAGCACCACAAAAAATTAGTATTCAAATAGCCTGAGAATTTCCTGCACCTTGTAACCTGTATCACAAGGGTAGCTTTACTACCAAAAATAGGTTCAGGAAAACAGCAATGCTTTAGTACAGGATGAGATGCCACAGAAGTGAAATATATAATAAGGATGGCAAGGGATTTGTTCTTTGTTACACTCATTGGAAAATACATTTAATGTGTTGTTCGGGAGGGTCTGTTTCTCTTTGTCAGCTTAACATGAGTGAACTCTTACAAGTGGTGTTGAATTTGAGTGTCTGGTAGTTTCCCTGGTCGTTCTGAGCATATAAACTAAAAATGCATGTGATTTGTATTTACATCATCAAACTCGTTTTATATTAATTATTGTGAGGTAACTTAATGTGGATAACTTATTTGTTCCCTTTATTTTTTCTTATCTCATTTTAGATTCACCAAATTGAAGAGCCTTAACCTTTCAAATAATAATTTAGGAGACTTCCCACTGGCAGTCTGCAGTATCCCAACCCTGACTGAACTCAACGTGTCCTGCAATGCCCTCAGAAGCATTCCAGCAGTTGTAGGCGAAATGCACAAGCAAGTACTTTCTTAGAACTTTCACATACACAGCCTGACAAATAACAAAGGCAATAAGCAATTCCATGACTCTACATACTCCTGCTATGAGAAACAGTTTAAACTTACTGTCAGAGCAGACTGGCTTGTAGATCCATATGGAAGCAATTGTGGATGGAGGGAAAGCACACTTTGTGCCTCAGAGCTCTTCTAGTCTCTAGCATTTGACACAAGGGTCACCTTCATGGTGAAGAAAATCTTTTAACCCTTCTTGCTTATGTTCTTCAGCTGGTCATACAAACTGTAGTTCTGGAGATAGAACTGTCTAACAGCCTACACTTCATCGTTTCCAGAGCTTTTAATTATTTGGTGGATATCTTCTGTAACAGATGCTACAGCATTATTCATTAACATTTTTCTGTCTGCTGCCCTTTTGTATATTGTATGTCACTGTAACTGCAGCAGATTAGTGTGTTTATAGGAAGGAAATGTGATTTAACAGGTCACTCATTTTCTTCACTCTCCCTTCCCCTCTTCTAATAGCTTGCAGACATTTTTGCTGGATGGCAACTTTCTCCAGTCCCTTCCTGATGAATTGGAGCATATGCATCAACTCAGCTATGTGAGTCTGTCCTTCAACGAGTTCACTGACATTCCTGGAGTGCTGGAGAAGCTGACTGCCATGGATAAGCTCTGCATGTCAGGAAACTGCATGGATACCCTGAACCTACAGGTGTTAAAAAGGATGCCTCATATTAAGCATGTGGATCTAAGGTAGGTATGCAGAAAAGGGGAAGAATAAGTGAGCCTAAATTATTTGTGTTGAAATGGCTTGTCCTTGGCTGTCAGAATTGCCACTGGGTGTAAATCTCTTGTGTTTGTCCACTGAACCATGTTTCTGGTAGTGTTATGTAACTCCCCAGGACTTGCTGTGATTTAGCAGTCTTGAGGAAGTTGGAGTATTTAGGGGGATCAATAGGTAGAAAAATGAGTTTTAGGGGAAATGAATGTTTGCACCAAAGGATCAAACAAAACAGAGCCTGGGATGCTTGTGATTCCTGCAGTTCTTGTTGCTGCAGTGTTAATGCAATAGACATGATAGTCCCTGGCCCAAAAAGCTTTTATCTGAAATGTTGCAGATTTGTGAGGTGAAAAAAAGGGCATTGAAGGTGAAAGGGCAAAACCAGATATTTTAATATTTCTTTTTATGTTAAAAGGCCTAGTCCACCACAAGTAATGTTATTTTATTGGTATCCTCAGAAGAGTCCAAAGAGATCCTTATTACAAATGGCTCTGGTATGAGGTGGTTCTCTATTGTTAGGGTCTTTGGGGAAGACAGATTCTGCAATCAGCTGGTCAAGGCTTAATTCAGAGCCTGGACCATGAGGTCCTCCATATAACAGTGAATTTTGGAACCATGTAGTTAAGCTAAAGTAAGATAAAACTTACTTTTCTGTACTGCTGTAGCTGTCAGACTTTGCAGTCTAGGAAGGGCCAGCCTAAGTTTCGCTTAAATAGGTGGGTGAATTCTGAAGTTTTTCTGGTAGGGTTAAAATATGTCTGTATGTTTGTACTTATGCTAAAAGCAAATAAATTGGCCTCAGAGAAGGGATCTTGTGGCTGACCTGGCCATGAGCTCCAGCAGTGCAGTTCCAGCCCTCTCATTGTCTGCCACATCCTTTCTGCACCTAGCAGTGAACAGTGGTTCTTTGTGGCACTACCTGAAATAGTAAATATTGTACTTGCTGTACAATGAAGTGCTTTGCTTCAGTGAAATCAAAAAGAAGCACTGCTTGCAAATTGAAAATAGAAAAACTAAGGTGGTAGGACAATAAGAGGACGTATTACTCTTATTCTTTTAAATGGAAGATGTAGCTACTCTGAAAACACAACTTACACTCTTACACAACATACACAGGGGACAATGCTTGGAAAGCAGGAGCAACAGCAGAACTGCAAGTATTTGTCCTTATCTGCTGTAGAGAGGGCTCAGCTGGCTTAGTGGGTCAGCAGAAGTTTTAGTGGTTTAGAAGTTTTAGTTTTACTGGTTTTAGTGTTCTGTTCAGACTTGGGAATTTGAAACTGAACTCTTTGGAGTGCTCTGTAGTCTGAAACATTGCTGGGTTATAGATAATCTCATTCAGGTATAACTTCTTGGGAAGTTGCTGAGTATTAACAGCATCAATGCACTGCAGTGAAGATGTGTAAAACCTGTCCTTGTTATCTGTCAGACCCAGTCGTCTTGGATTTTTGCGTTGTTTTCTTTCAACACCCATTTTCAGGTCTCTGAATTTCCTTGCTGTGTGGAACATGGAGAGACGAGAAGCAAATACATGGGAATTCATAAACCTCAATTTGGCCTTCCAATAAGGCTGGAGTCTTGGTTACTTGTATGTGCTGAATTTTTCCAGTAGATGATATGCCAGCAAGAACTGTGTAGGGGTTTTGTGCTTTTCCAAACTATTGGGAGCAAATAACAGCCAGATCATCTTTTATTTTTATAGGCACAGTAACAGTAATACTTAGCTTCTTGCAGAGCTTTTCATCAGTAGTTTTCAAAGTAGTTTAGAAAGGAGCTTGGTGTCATCATTCCTTTGTCATGATGGATAAAGCTACAGAGCATATCCATCCTGCTTTTCAAAGGATGAAAACTGTAACATAAAAAAGGGGAAAATATTAAAAATCAACCTTGATCAGAAACTGAAAGCGTGCTAGTTTAATCCAGTGCAGCTGATTGATTGTAGAGCGAGCAGTGATTTGTCAGAAGGAGCCTGCCTGTAGTTATAACTACACCTAATCTCCCTTTTTTGTCTGCAAGATTGAATTCAATTAGGAGATTGGAGGCTGATGAAATAGATTTTCTGCATCATGTGACCCAACTGGATCTGCGAGACAACAAACTTGGGGAGCTAGATGCAACAGTTTTTAACAACGTGGAAGTGTTACACTGTGAACGGAATCAGCTAGTGACCCTCAAAATCAATGGGTATTTTCTCAAAGCACTGTACGCTTCCTGCAATGGTAAGTGCATTTTCAGGGCAGCTGTGGTGTTGTCATTGTACCTGGTTCTCTGTGGGATGCTTGTGGAGTGTAGGGCACGTCATCAGGAGGCTCTTGACACAGTCCTAGATACTAGGGTTTTGCATGTGCTGTGTCATGCTGCTGGCAGTTCTGAGCTTTGGAAGTGACTTTCAAACAATTTTGAGGTCTAAGAACTGTGAAAATGTTAGAAATTCTTCTCTATGTCAGTAGGGAGGGTTCTTGAATTTGTCACTTGTTTCAGTTGCGTTGATGTGTTGGGTCTGTTAAAACCAGTAAGGAATTTACTGCTTTTCCTTGCACTGAGAAAGTTTGAATAAGTGGCTATTTGGGAGAGAAACGAAAGCTATAAATTTTTGCTCCTCTCTCTAGCTGCTCACCCTGTCCAGAAGCTATGAAATTCATAATGGTAACTTCATTTATTCTTACTTGATAATAAAAATAATGGAGCCTTCTTCAGTTGAATAACTGCTGTGTTTTGTGAACAGGATCTGTCTGATCTTTCTCAGAAACTGCTCTTACTTAAAATACTCAGTTTGCACCACCATTTTTATAATTTGGAGTAGTTCAGTGTGGAATAAAGAAAATGCAAAGTCGGAGAACTGTGAATTTGATGAGCAGTCTGAACTGCCTTTAAAAGGCTGTCATCTTAGCAATATCTAAGCCTGCTCCTTCATTAAACATTCATGCCAGGATCTTTGTAGCTGGGAAAAGTTAACATAATCTGAGCATGTGCTGTTCAATGTGGGCTGAGAATCCCAGTCAATCCATGTCTTGCAACCAGCTGCCTATTTGGTCTTGCTGTTCCTCCTGGCTTGTCCTCTCATTGCAGCCTTGGCCATCTTGTTTTCATCTCATCTTCCAAAGAAACTGCTTGTTACAGTTGCACTTCAGTTGATTTTTCTGTAGGCTTAAATAAGTGTCTGTTTGGTTTTTGGGGTTTTTTTTAAACTTAACACTAAGCACTAGCTACCTAAAATCTTAGGATATGAACTACATTTTGATTGCTTCAATAAAAGCATTGCTAGCTGTAGTTGCGTTATGAAAGATCTGTAAGGCTGCCTGCAACTGGGAACTCCGCAGGCATGCCAAGGCTTATGTAATGTGTTGACAAATACTCTGGATCTTGCCATGACCTAAAGGACTCTGGTATTCTGTAACTTGCTGTTCCAGAGTGGGGAGTTTCCCTTCCCATGCTTATATCTCAAGTGACCAGTGAGAAAAAGTAGAGCAGTTTTGTGTCTGACTCTTCTGGGCAGAGGGCGGCAGAGGTGAAATTACAGCTCTTGTGACAAAAATGGAAAAAACGAGAATTTGCCATGAAACTTTTAAAAGTTTCTCATCCCTGATCAGTTATGCAGT
This sequence comes from Acrocephalus scirpaceus scirpaceus, assembly GCA_910950805.1. Taxonomy (NCBI): domain Eukaryota; kingdom Metazoa; phylum Chordata; class Aves; order Passeriformes; family Sylviidae; genus Acrocephalus; species Acrocephalus scirpaceus. Next base: position 43,320,438 of record OU383773.1, on the reverse strand, counting down.
GTCAGTCATAGCAAGTACAATGTAACACAGTAAATGTATTAAGACATAATAAGGAAACAGAACTCACAAGAGGTTCACAAAGGTCCAGATCTTCAGAAATTTTTTAAGGTTATTGATGTGGTCTGAAATCTCTGGGTCTTAGCTCTTAAAATAGTTTTTATGGAACAGTCATTTAAGTGCAAATCTTTATCACCACTTTTCTTGTTATATATATTTTTTCCCCTAGAACTTGTTCACCTTGATGTGTATCCAGTTCCTAATTGCCTGGCTTATATGGATATTTCTAGGTAAGAGTATGTTTTTTCTTGGACCTGTGAAATATAAATCAAAGAGACTTCTGGAACAATGACATTTACTGTCGTCTTGCTGAGCGGGAATGGGGGTAGGAATTGGACCTTGGGATAATAAAAGACTAATTTTCAGAGTTAGAGGATGCTTTTTTTTCTGCTGGTCAGTTCTTTCCTGTTTCCTTTTTATAGATATACCTTTTTTTTTTAAAATTGCTGCCCAAAGCAAAATTTGTATTCCTTTATAATTAAAGAGTTTCCATGATTTAAAGATTTCCTGTCTTACGGAGTTAGAATGTGATGATTCAAACGCACACCAATCTGAGACTTGTACAGAAGTTACTTTCTGGATATGTCTGCATTGTAAGCCCAATGTAAGTGATGGTTTGATAGTTTGCTCATCAGTTTGGCAGATCCTGCAGCTCCTTGTAGTTCTCTGCAGCCCTGGCTGCTGCAGGGATGTCTGTAGTAGTTGTTTGAATGCATACATATATTTCACCTTGAAATGAGGGAGGTGGGATAAGGGAAGAAATGGAAGAGGAGGTGCTTTAGTTTGTTTTACAGTTCCAGAAATGAATCAGGAAAACATTTATACACGTGCTTAATGGCTGTCTTATTTAAGAAATTACTCACCTGCATTTAAAGTGATAATCTCATTCATTAAAAAACCTGCTTAAAGCACTCATGCTGTTGAGGGTGATCATAACAATTAGTGAGCTATCCTGGGCTAGCAGCCTTCAACTTGGAAGTTTCATCAGCCCTGAGGTACTCACATTGTCCTAAATGTAACACACTGGTGTGACTAAATAAGTGATTTATTGAAAAGCAATCTTTGTAAAGCTGTGTTCTCCATTTATTTGTTAATGAAATTGTTGCAGAATGCATGATTTTGGTCATCAAACTCTTTCCGTGCTTCATTGCAGTGATGGCATTGTAACTAAATGGGTGGGGTGTCCTTAGTTTTTTGGCTTGCTTGAAATTTGGGAAGTTTGTTTGAGATCGGAAAGGAAGCTATCTGAGAAGAGTGGTTGGGTTGCCATTGCGTATTTTGGTTGAGGACTATTGCAGGAATAAACTAAAGGATATGAATACATGATTGACTTATATTCATGCTTCATAAGCATCCTGTTCCTGAACTTCAAGTCTGCGAGTGCCTGACTATTATTTGATGCCCAGTTTGCGTCTGTGTATTCTGACTGAAGTAGTCACTGTGTGAATGCATTTGCACACAATCTCCTCCCTGTATCTTGTGCTGCTAATTTTTGTTTTTAAAGCAGGATGCAGGAGTGCCCCACAAGTGCCTATTTGCATGGTTTCGGTGCAGTATTTGGAAAGCCTTGCCTCTGAGATAGTAGTTTCCACAAGGTTTAATTTCTGTGAAGATAAGTGCAAGAAAAGCAAAACAGATGGCTTGAAAGATACACTCAAAAAATTTTTGCTCTGGTCAGTCAGATAGTGAAAGAATGGTAGAGTGGATTTCAGTGAATTTGAGGGATTGAAGAGCTATTTCAACTGTGTAAGGTGCAAATATCTTCTGAGGAGCGTCTCAGAAATTTTCTTCCCCATGGAGAGATTTCAGCTTTGGTACTCTGATACTCTTAATAGTCCCCTGATAATTTGGAAGCATTTTTTTTCCCATTTTTAGTGACTGCACATGTAGGGAGATAACACTGCTGTTAGCTTTCTTGCTCCCTCACTCAGGGCCTGACTGCACTGGTAATGAATGCCCTTGCAGAAGGACGGATGATACAAACTCACAGGCAGACAACATGCTATGTAGCAGACTTGTTTCCTGCAGATATCTGTATCTCTCTTGAAGCTGTATTCTTAATAGCCTTTACATCTCAATTATAATTTAGTTACACCTCTTTGTGTTCTTTATTCGTAGAAATCACCTGGAAAACCTGCCTGAGTGGGTGTGTGACAGCAGGAAGCTGGAAGTGTTGGATGTTGGCCACAATCAGATACGTGAACTGCCTGCCCGGTAAGTCTTGCAGACCAGTTGCACAATGTGGAACAGGATAAACAATTCAAAAATAATTGCTGACTCAGTGTTTGGCTTGTTCCAGTGACTGTCAGAACTGTTTTATCTTTTGTTTGATTTTATTTTTACCTTGTGGGATGTCGTCATGCCTCAAGCTTCCACCCAGCCTTTCTTCTTTTACTTTCATGCAGAGAAAGTAGTGCCTTTGAACTTTAAAGCTGTTCATGTGGCTGTTCAGGCAGGAAAGCCCTTCATTTTTAATACTGAATATTAAATATTTATAGCTATAACTTTACATGACAGTTTAGAGATCCAATGCTTGTAACTTAGTTTCAGTGATGCTTGGGAGTTCACAGCCCTGTTTAAATCAAAAAGAGTTTGAAGAAGGGGAAGCCTCATCAAGCAAGTAAACTTCTGCAAGAAGAGCAGTAACCTTCACTACCAAGATGATCTCTTTTCCAGAAGTCTAAACTTAAAATTGCTAAATATACATGATAGAAAAGAAGTCAAGAGGAAGCAAAATAGGAGTTGAGTTTAAATAATAAATCAGTCTTGCAATTGTTTGTTCTAGAGACAGCTGTCTGTTCCAGGTGAGTTATACTGCTTAGGTGGGCATTTTTAGGTGATGTTGGGAATTTTTAAATTTCCGCCTTCACTGGAAGAGAGCTGTCATTTTAGGTTGTTCTGTACACTTTGAAAGAGATGTTGTGAAAGATGATGATGTGCCATGGGCTACTAAATCACAGAAAAAGCTGTATTGGAAGGGACCCACAAGGATCATCAAGTACGAATATTTTCCTTAAAGAGCTGTACAGCACAGAAAAGCATCAGAAACCAAGGATGGTAGTTTTTTCTGGGTCAGGTGAATGTGTAAGATGGTGTAAACTTGTCCATTTTAGTGTCAGAAATGGGAAGAGAATAGATTTCAGAAATATGGGCAGAAGAGGATGTGGGGAGATGTACCAAGCAAACTAACAGACTATTAATCGCTCTCTTTTTTCATACACACACACAAATAAATGAAGCTGTGCCTACTCAGAAGGTGGGGGAGGAAAAGTTCATTTTTCTTTCATTTGCACTTCATAACAGCCAGGACTTTCAAGGCATACCGGATACCTCTGGGAGATTAATGATTAGCTGAAATTAGGTACAGTCAACATCCCACTTGTCTCTCCTGCCATCTTATCATTAACCCCAGGAAACAGCTTATCTTTGAAAGTTCTTCTTTGTAGTATATGTCTAGATAGCTTAGCTATCTAAGTCATAAGTCAGCTCAATTTTAGGGTCCTGTTCCGTTCAAAAGGCAGGCTTTGAATACCTGTTAAACTTAAGGGGAAATTTGGGTCTGGACTCAAATACAAATGGCTCAATGTGCCTGAGTGTCAAGTAAATGCAAGTAAAAGCTCAATAAGTGTGTTCAGGTGCACTGCTGTGTACTTTTTCTTTTACATAGAATAGCATTCTGAAAACCTGTGAAGTGAATCAGCAGGGCTGTCCTAGGAGGCTGCTTGTGACACTTAAACACAAATGTTCAAGCCTTGAGTGACCAGCATATTCCTGGTAGGGTGAAGGTTGCATCTGATCTAAACAAACTACACTTGATGCTCTGTGTTTGCCTCTTGAAACAGAAAAATAGTCCTTGAAGGCCAAGAGTTGAAGCAGTTGAGATAAAGGTTTCTGTACTAACATTTGTCTCAATTAAGGGAAAAGGGAAAATGTCCCTTGGACTGTAGTGCAACTGTTTTAGCTTTAAAAGTACTGAAAAATAACAAAAAGGGTGCTTGGTCTTAGCTATGCAGGACAAATTCATAAAAATCATACTGCCAAAGAGAAAGGAAATGCTTCAATTAGGAGTTGTCAAAATGACTTTGTTGCCATCAGTGAATAGATACTTGGTTTTGTTCCTTTTTGTCTGTTTTTTTTAAAAGATGTATTTGTATTCAATGTTGTGTTCTCTTGAAGATTTGCTTGCTAAAGGAATTGGTAGAATGCTTACACCAAACCATGTTTTCTGAGAAGATGCTGATGAATGACATGCTCACCCTTAGAATTTATTGATTTCACCAAAACTTCGGGTAGGAATTGGGCAAGTGGGAAAGCTGCCTGTATGGAAGAGCAGTCTCAGCATCCTGGATTGAGAACTAGGCATCCCAGGCTCATCAGGAGCTTGTTTAGTTAAATGCTCTTCAACCTCTTTTCAGCCAGCCCAGGTCCTTCAGTACTTGTGTGACTTGAAAAATAGGAGAAAGCAAATTTGAAAAACCAACCAAAACCCCCCAAAGATTTACACAGTTCTTCTGAATTATGGAAAGAGGAAATCGCTGAGGATTTTGCCACAATTTCAACTTTTCTTTAAATTTTAAAATGGTGCTGCCCCGCCCCCCCCCCCCCCCCCAAAAAAAAACCCAAAACTCAGAGGGATATTTTTTTTTGCTATCAACCAGTTCTGCTTTCAACCCTGATGTTTGGTGCTGACAGTATTAGCTAGTCTCAAAAAATAGAGTACAAATGCAAATCCATAACTGAGAGATTTTCAAGTAAAAATAGAGTAAACCAAAAACGGTTAAATAACAAATGCATAATAGATAGGCTTATTACTTTGGTAAGGCTTTTCAGCCCGTGTTGAGCCTTCTGGAATGATAGGGCTGGCTGTTGACTTGTATCCATGCTCATAACTCAGACAATCCGGCCAAGTGAGATAATTGTTAACACTGGCATGCAGATACCGAGAGTGACGGTATCTGTCAAGGGGAAAATACTCAGCATACTTGATTGATGATTCTGGCACAATAATCCCATGACCTGATGCATTGTAGGGAAGGGGTAGGGAGGCTCGTTATGTGTATTTGGGTCATTGTGACAGAGGGAAGAAGATTTTTGCTTTAATGCTGAATAATTCGAGAGTATTTGATTGAAGCAGGTCAGCATGTTGCATGGACTCGCCAGATTAAACAGTACAGTAGCAGGCATGTAAGACAGATGTAAGACATGTGGCAGACGAAGAATAATCTTTTTTTCTTAATTTGCTGAAAGTGGTTTCTGTTCAAAATTGGGAGTTGCTCTATTTTTGGTGTCTTTAGGTGCATGCCCTCATTCCATTGTTTATCCTGTGAGTTTAAGCTATGCTGTTTGATCAGAACAGCATAGAACATTTTTCTCTTTATGTTGCCCTTTTCTCCCCTTCTCTTCTCCCCAGCCCCACAAAAAATGGAGCAGGGGGGTGGGACTCCAGGTCATCTATTGCTTGTGAAAGCTCAAGAAAGTAAAGCCGATTAGATAAATTTCATTTGCCATAGAACTGGAAAGGAGGCTTTATGTAAGTCTGGTATTAACAGAAAAGAAAAATTGTGGGGGTGGGGAATTGCATTGGATTATGAGTCAGCACATGATGAGTAGAGCACTATAAAGCTTGTGGGGTGACTGGTGATTTCACCCCCACTTCTGAAGTGTTTGCATTAGCTAGGGGGATCCCACATGTGCAGATTTCTGCAGCCTTTGTTAGCAATTACCTCCTTCACTGTCGTGCTTCTATATTCATGTTTTATACAGTGCCATAAAATAACCCTTTGTCACTACTTTCACTCCTGAATCATCTGTGAACCTCCTTCCCTGTCTCTGAAAACCTTTTGAAGAAGTTGGTGGAGAGTGGGAAGACATTCTTGGATCTGTGCATAATTAATACCATGTCTGCTAATCAGTTGGCTGAATCACTTTCTTGTAATGAACCATGATACCATATCTAAATTATCAAAGGAACTCTCTTCAGTTTTAAATTTTTCTCATTTTTGGTGTTTTTTATGTCTCTTAAGGTTGTTCAACAGTAGTAGCTTGCGGAAGCTGCTGGCAGGGCACAACATGTTAGGAAGGCTCCCAGATCGGCTCGAACGAACGCAGGTGGAGGTCCTGGACGTGCAGCACAACCAGCTCCTGGAACTGCCATCTAACCTGCTTTTGAAAGCAGACAGGTAAAATTATAAGGAAATTAGATCCTTTTGACTTGCATGTGATGAACCTCGCTTGGCCTGTTACTTCCTGGTTCAAAGGGTAATCTGAGGTTCCCCTAATTTGAAGGTTGCCAAGCCTTGTGTGGTAAAAACAGATGTCTGCCCAGCTCACCAAAACAGATTCTTTTTATTCTGGTTTTGTTTCCTTATATGGTTGCTTCTTTTTTCCCCACCAAGCTCCTGCTGAACACCTACTTCTTGAAATCGAGCTGTAGAGTTAAGCATATGCTATTTTCTACTACATACACTGAAATGGTTTAGTGGCAGTTTCTTTAAATACATATTTCTTAGGCTTGTTTGATGGAGTGTGAAAGCTTTTTTTTTCCCCCTTCAGTCAGAGGCTAGAACTTATTTATACCTGTCAAACAAAACAAAATCTGTGTATAAGGCTGTCAGAATAATTCAGTTATTCCCCTGTCCCTTTTTGAATTTTTTTCTGTGCTTTTTAAATGTTTGTCACTAATTTAGCTGGTGTCACCACTTGATCTGCCTTCTGGATTCTTATTTTTATGCTGCTATTTCTTTAGTATCAGAGTCTTCAAGGTTTTGGGTTTTTTTCTGAATATGAACATATCCTTCAAGTGACTGTGATTGAAATATAGGAGCATCATCTGGGTATGGTGGATGGGCTGGCCCCGCTTGGTGTCAGCATTCCTTGCACCTCTTCACTTCCACATATAGTCATGGGATTTCTGAGTGCTCAATGCATGTATAATTTAACAGACAGTGAGATTGTGTGCTGTGGGGTTTTATTTCTGATCCTAGCTGTGACAAAAGGAATGCATAGCTCCTGGCTTTCTTGAGAGGTGCAGAAGCAAAAGAGGTGGTGATCTTGCTGGCAGAGCTCCTTTCCCAGTTAAGAGTATTGCAAAACCCCTCCTTTTATACTGGTGTTAATTCTGTCATGAGCCTCTGGTTAAATTTCCTGGAATTGACTTGGAGAATTAGGTTGGTGGTTGAGATGCTTTCTAAATAAACTCTTTAACTGTCCCTAGTTGAATCTGTTAACTTGGAAAGAAAAGAAACCTTTGAGTAATTTTCGGAGAACTCCTGGAATTTTGAAAGCAATGAGAGAAATAATTTTGCAAAATTTGTATTAAAAACACATTGTTAGGTCTAGGATGTAGTGTAGTGCACTTTTGGCAGAGAGAGAACCTGACTTTTTTGTACTGCAGCTCCTCTGTAGGCAGAGGTTTGTTGGTGTTTTTGGTTATTTTTTGTGATGCCAAAATGAACAACTACAAGCTAAAACCAGGACTGGGGATAGATTCCCAGAAGTTTACTAGGAATATGCTGAAAAGAGGTAGAATTAAAGAATATTTTGAATAACAGTGTTAAATGGTTGATTCAGGCTTGGGTAATTTTTTCCCCTTTCCCCTCTGCAGCTTTTGAACAGTACAGGGTTTGTGTTTTCAAAGTCTTCTACAGGTCTGAACAAAGTCATGCTTCATCACAGGAGATAAACAGAGCTTACCCATTCTGACATTTCACTACCAGTGTAGCTTCCCTTGCCTGTGATGATAGTAGAAGCAGTTGGCTTGGGTAATGTTCTCCCTGTTGATCCCTCCCCTTTAACTTGGTTTAAGATGGTATGGCTTGTCCATGCTGGTTCTCCTATGACTGCTGCAAATGTTAGAACTCTGAAGGAAAACAGGACTACAGGTTAATATATTAGTGTACAATGTCAGAGTGTTAAGTTTGGAATTTCCAACGTAAAACCGCTCTCCTTTTGTTCTCAAATGCTTGCATCTATCAGCAGCTAAGTGTCAACAGAAATGGGTCTGGAAAGGCGTTCAGGAGATTGTTTTGCTTTTTAAAAAGGTAAAATGCTTCTCTTCTCCAAGCATTTCCTGAGAAGCACAATCTGTACTGCCAGACGTGCCAAGAGAACTGGTTCTCCTGAGTGGTGTGCCATGTCTCCACCCAGTGTGTAATATTGGACAAATCACTTTACCTTACAGAACCTTTATCTCTGCATAAAATGGCTTGCCTTTTACAGCCTTGAAAAGATTTGGGTTTGTTTTGGTTTGGTTTTTTTGAAAGATACTCGGGTCTTTGCAACTGACAGATGATATCTTGTCTGGATATGAAGTCTCATGCTGTGAATTATAAACGCTTTCTCTTTCTCAATCCTGAATATTTGACAAAGTGGGTGTGAAGTGCCTTGGGCAAACTTCAGCACAAGCACTGGTGGGCTTTGACATCTAGAACATCTGAGGAGGGAAAGGAAATCAGTGCACTGGTGCACAAAGAGAGAATATCACTTCCACCAAAAAAAAAAACCCAAACCCCAAATACTGAAAAACATCAGTCCTCTTCATAAAAGAATCTATGAACATTGATTTTTTGCCTTAATCCTTCAAAAAACAATGAAAAGGTGTAATTTTCTGCTGAAGAGTATAATTATGAATATTTTGTTGGTCTGCTTTTTAATTAATTTTCTATTTTAAACTCTTAGTTGAGGACAAATTGAGAACTAGCCTATGAAACATCTCTCTGACTGAGACAGAACTTGGTTCTGTTTATTGCACTGGAAGTATGCACATCTTGATCATGTTAGCAAGGATTTCTCCTGTGGGGTGGGGATTTTCTTGGCAAGATCAGTGCTACAGAGGCAGCCAGATAATCTCTTCATTTCTCATTACCATATGCTGGAAAAACAGAGAATTCATGGAAATGCTGCAGCTGATGGGGAAAACTCCCAAACTTAGTCCTGAACCTTTTTTTGTGCACCTGCATTCCTGAAGCCTTTCATTTCTATCCTTTGCTGCATCTGTTGTGATGCCTTTACTGCTGTCCAATGCTCGTACAGACTTTTTACTGCTTTCCTTGAGCAGCTTGCAGGCAAACTACCATTTAATGGCATGGAAACTGCTGCACCAAGTGCTCTCCAGATAAGACAAATGAGTCTTCAAGAGCTGCACACCCTAGAAAAGCAGTGACGTTGTCAGGGCAGGGTTAAAAATGGGGAAGCACAGTGGTAAGGGGCAAGGGTTTGTCTCCTGCCTAAGTGTCCTTTCCAGTTAGAATGAATGTTTTCAGTGTCAACTCTTAAAATAGCCATCTGACTTGTTAAAGCATTTGTGTGGTGAAGATGTGTAGCTGTGATGTGTACAGCTTAAACCTTGGGCTTTGTTTTGCAGTGTCTGGTAGTGGCCAGCTGTGGTGGTTAAGCCAATGTCAGCTATTCAGAGCTTGTCTAGACTCTGCATGATTTTTGTTTTCAGCTTTGTTCAGCTGTTCTTACCTCATTTGATTTTCTGTTTGTTTTGAATTTATTTTATTTGTTTTGGGTTTGGTTTTTGCTGGAGTTCTGGAAGGTGACCCAATTAAATTTTCTCTCTCGTTTGATATTTGCCATTTCCACCGACTGTGGCCACTTCTTTGTGATGCAAAGATTCAGTCCTATCCTGGGTGCAGGGGAAGTGTGAGGGACAAAACCAAGTCAAATGAATGCCAAGTGCTCTTTGAGTGTTTGATGCACATGCTTGTGTTGCAGAAATGCTTAGCTGCATTTGTCTCTTTGTTGCTAGGTTAAGGATTGCAAGCAGGTACTTTAGAAACTGGGGAAATCCTAGTTAATAAAATAGCTAAAGATAGGTTAGAAAGTAAGAGGTGACAAGAGAGCAGCAGTTTTTTGGCAGTCCATCAACAGGAAGGGGATTCACTTGAATGTTTCCGTCTTTTAATTTATTTTATTTATTGAAAAAGAAATACTCTCTTCTCCCCAGGCTGGCAAAACAGCTTTGATTTTTTTCCCCCTCTCTTTTTCCCCCCAGACATACTTAGCTTACAGGATTCTTCCTCACACACCTGCTACCACATTCATATATTATTTTAGTCTTAGGCAATCAGAAATTGAGGGCATGTCTCTGCAGAAGGCACTGAAGAAGAAATTTTGTATTTTGATTCCACTGTACTGATGGAGATCCTGGGACTCAGGCTGAACTGGAGATCTTGATTTCTCTGCATATTCTCTTTTTGCAACTGCAGTGTTCTTTCCAGCTCTTATCAGTACTTGCAAGCTAAACACAGTGGTTTTGATTTGCTGCTGCTTCACCAAAGAATGCCATTGTCTGTGTTCCTCTTTTTAGTGTCAAACATTCCTAAGCTTTTTGGAAAACTTAAATTTTTTCAGTGATGGCTGTGTCTTACCCAGCAAGGCAAGTTTGTCAAGCTGCCTCAGAAAATGGTGAGGAATTCAGAGGTGCTGTGTTCTCCCAATTGTCTGTATTCAGCTTTTGTGTGTGCTAGAGGTAGGCATTGATAGGCAAAGTTCAAACCTTTTGCAGTTTTATATAGAAAATATTCTTCTTCTGCTTTTAGAAGTTCAAATTGAGATAGAATCTTCTTGGTATGAATAGAGAATGGATATGACTGCATATTAGGCGTTTTTAGTTAAATTAAATCCATGTCCTTGATTCTAACTTACTCTTTGGGACAGTTTTTTTTTCTTATTGTTTGTCTTTTGGAGGAGTTAAGTCCAGCAAGGGACTTAATACCCAAAAAAACCAAAGGTGACTTACTCCAGCCAGAGATCACTGTTTATATTATTGTTCCAAAGGAGAATATTCACCTTGTCAAAGCTGAAGAATTCAGACATCTTCCTGCCAGCACCTTCATTTTCTTCTTCATCTGCGACACTCTTTTAGTGCTTGTTAATTCATGCTTTCCTGGCTGCATTGTGCTCTGGTATGTGTGCAGGCTGCTGAATTCAGGTCTTTGTAGTGATGCTGTAGTTTTTTTCATGAGCTTGTGGTATAATGTGGGGGTGGAATTGGAAAGGGAAACAATTAATTTTGGACTGAGCTTCAATACTTGACATTCTGCTTCCATCTGATAAGCAGTATGAGTGGGATATCTTCAAGGAACATGAATCAGTTTAAGTCCATACACAAGAGAGATGGGAACAGTTGTGCCCAAGTAAATTTCCACGCCTCTGGAGGGCATTTCTAAGATGTGCCTTCTAAGGTAGCAGCTGGCACATTGCACAAGGATGAGGAAATCAGGGAGTGGAAATAACCTGGAGGAGGACTTCTGAGTTAAATCAGTGTGAGGGAAAGCCTGACTAACAACTACAGTTTTAGGTTTTGCTGGGGTTTTTTGATTGTTAGGTTTTTGCTCTGGACTTTCTTTGGGTTGTTTCTTTTTGTTTTTTTTTTAACATAAGATTATAGCACAGAATTGATAAATCTTTGGCACTAGCAATCTAATGGTTCATTCTGTTCTCTGCCCAAAGAATAGTGTCCCTATTTTATTTTATTTTTATTTTTATATCTAGACAGTACCTTGAAAGAATTATTTCAGAATGTTTTTTGCCATTTTACTGTAACAGCTGGTCTAAAAACGTGTAAGCAAGCAAGCCACTTATTTCCAAGAGCTGATTTAATTCTAATTATGTCATCTAGAGACAGAGATGAGTGTGTGACTATTTTGATCCTGACTGTCAGTTGTTTGAAGAGAGACACCCTGCCACCACAGGGTTCCTGTTCTAAGCTGTTGGCAAGACTTTTGCTAGTCACCTAAACCCTGTTCACAACAAGGCACTAGCCTGTGGGTTAGGATGATGGGGATTTATTTCCAGTGTCATTGTATCACTCCTTGGAAGATTTAGCAAAAGATCAGGGTGAGGGGAATGGGGTGTGTGTGTGCAGAATATCAACTCTCCTCTCTCCCTTCCCCATTGGACAATACATGCATCAAAACTTATTTCTGACAGGAACACACAGATTCCACTCACTTTTATTACCACTGAGGGAAATCTCTTGTTACATTTCACCAATGCTGAAAGTTTATTAAAAACAGAAGAATGATTAATTTTTCTTTTGAATTTAAAATGGCTACAGTGTAGTACACTATTAATTTCAGCTGTATCAGAGTAGTTTACCTTTTCTTAATTGAGTAATGTCCCTTTTCTTAATTGAAGCTTTTGGTTATACTTTGGGCTAGCTGTTCTTGATCGGACTTCACAGCCATTGGCTGCGATGCTCTCTAAATTACCTCTTTGGCTGCTGGTACCTGTGAAACACTCCAGGTTATTCTCAGGCAGCTTGGGAGAACAAAACTAAGATACAGCTTCTTCTTCAGAGCATGACTATTCTCAGGATGTGTTTTGCTATCACCTCTGATCTCCATCTTTCCTGTGACAACTCACTTTTCCCAGCAGCCTTAAATCTAATTGTTACTTAAGCCTTTCCAGCTTGAGCCGAAGATGACCATTTTGTACTATGAATGGCACAAAAAATACTGTAGCTTTAACATTAGTCAAAGTGCCTTTATTGTGTGGAGAGGGAAGACTACCATGCACATTAGATTGATGTTGCCAAAGTAGTAACTGTCTGTACTTTAGTAATAGCTGTACTTGCTGCTGTTTAATTAAGCACAGGATCTGTTGATGCGGTATGCTTTGGTTTAATGATCCAGCCTTGAATGAGCTTAGTATATTTTTAGTTTGTAGCTAAAGGGTGAAATTGAGCATCTTTTTAGCATAAATAAATAAATTAAAAACCCCTTTCAGCTGCTTATTTCCTTCTCTGTACTAATCCTTCCTCTCCTCCGTTCCTCCTCTGGATTTTTAACACCCTTGTGAATAATGAATGAGCCTGAGGATTAAACTGTGTTTCTCTGAAGTGGACTCCTCTGTCTGTGTAAAACAGCTAACCTGGTTTCAGTTCTGTGCAGTGCTGAGAGGCTTTTGCTTCTGGTGGAAATAGTAGGTTTTTTTAATCCTTTGGCATTCCACGTGACTCCTGTAGCATGTCTGACCCTTATTTACTGCTGAGCAAGTTTGAACCAGCTGCTACTCCTGCAAATCCACTTCATTCATTAATAGACCTTAAAGGTCAGTGTGGACTACTGCGTGCATGGGAGCAGCCATCAATATTTTATCACTTTCTCTTAAGATCGATGACAGGAACACACCTACCTTTTGTGTCCTGATCAGTGGGCTTTACAAGCTTGAGGCAGCACATTTATGAGTATTTTTTCTTGAATGCAGCTTTGCCCACTGCAGCTGCCTGTTCCCATTAGTTGGTAGGAGCAGGACAGTCTGGTCTGAATGTGGTTGCTGCAGGCTGGCAAGCCCACACTTTGTTTTGCGTTGCTCCAAGGCAGCCTTTTCTGAAAACGGAAGGAAGGAAGGAAGAGAGGTCCCATATCTGTTGAAAAGGCATGGTCATGCCAGAGTTGGTTACTAAAGGATAAATAGTCTTATTTTTTCATTTGTTTGGAATTGCTGGTGTGAATTCTAGCCATCAAGATACCTACAGTGCTGCTGTGATCACTATACTCCCCTAACAAACATGAATCCTCTGCCCACAGAACTTCACTGGCAGGAATGGGCAGTGCCTATACCTCAGCAGGTCTTGTTCCCATCCTGGAAAAGGCCTCTGGGGGAGAAAGAATAGCTCTGTTTCTGTGCTCCTTCAGTTGTTGTTCCTTGTGGTGGGACTGCAAAAACATGGGCTTCTGCTGTGTTGGGGAGCAGGGGAAGGGTGCTCAGAAAAGCTACGCAGAGATAAGGCTCTCTTGCTGCACACATCAGCAAGCAAGGATGTAACTTTTAAAATTTAATTTGCTACTAGCACAGTCTCTCTTTAAAATCTAAAACACAGAATACAGCTTGCTCTCAGGTTTTGGTTTTTGTTGTGATTTTTATCAAAATATTCAAAGAGTACTTTTCATATTTTGTAGTTGCTCTCAGGCCTGCAGATTTAAACAAGCACTGTCTGCACCTTAGACTGTATTTAAAATACCGAAAAATTGGCTGGCTTTTTTTACCATTGACTTGTTTAGTCACTTGAAAGGCAGTTCTCATGGTTCATTGATAATGAATACAGAACTCATTTTTACATGTAATGAGTATGGAAATGATGTGGTTTGTTATTGCTCTTACCTGTAGCTACAGCTGTAGTGGTACTGGAGATACCGAGCTCTTGATAACAGGATAGAGGCATTTCAGTGTACTCCTTTTGCTGATGTTTTGTTCTTACAAATATGGTGATTAAAAAACATGATCAGAAGTTTTGCTCATGTAATCCTAGACTTCCGATCAGTTGTGAACTTGTTGCTTTTGACCTTTACCTTATGACTGTCTCAAGTTAACTCTTAAAAACAGAGATTTTTATTTATACTTCTAGACAAAACCTGCAGGATGTTTGACTGAACTCCCTTATGTAACTTCTCTTTGCAGCCTGAGATTTCTTAACGCCTCTGCCAACAAACTGGAAATGCTTCCTCCAGCCACCCTTTCTGAAGAAACCCATAGCATCTTGCAGGAGTTGTATTTGACCAATAACAACCTCACAGATAAATGTGTACCCTTGTTAACAGGCCACCCACACCTGAAAATCTTGCACATGGCTTACAATCGCCTACAGAGCTTCCCTGCAAGGTAAGGAACTCGTTTCACTGCCTCTGGCCCACGGGTGGGTGGGCATCATGAAGTATTTTCACAGCAAGAACTGAATTGCACAAGAATGTGGTAGCAGAGGCTGCATTTTGGGTGTAGTCTTACTGCAGTGGGTGGATTCCCCCGCTTATGCCCTCCTGCACACTGCTACCCTCTCTTACAGTACAGACAAGTGAGTGATACTTGTTACTTGGTGAGTTTTCATGGTGTTTGAAACTCTTTTCAGCTGGACTAGTTCAGCGTGGTCACTCTATGCTTTTGGAAGTCAAGCAAGGAGGTCTTCTGTTCTTCCTGGCTTGGTAACTTTGCTTACACCTGGTGATCTTCTGCTCACAAGAGATTTGTGAGCACAGCTGTCTGGAGATGTCCTCTGGAAGTGGACTAAACTCCACTAGGAAAAAATCCTCTCAACTCCAGAAGGAGATTCTGCCTTGGCAGCAATTTCTGTGCTTTTCAGTTCACTCTGTTTTAATCAGAAATCTTTCAAGTGTAAGATGTGCCATAAAACTGATGGGGTACAACCTTGAAGAAGAGATGCCAATAAATAACGGAAGTAACATCCCTGTCCTTGTGTGATATTCTGAGCAGCTGGGCTTCAGCAGCAAGGAGAAGGGATAGAGATGAATTTAGGGGGAAGAGCTGAATGGGGTGCTAGAAGGAGGAGGGGAAAATGTGAGGTGGAGAGATGTAGTGAGAAACTAGGGTTGATAGAAAGGAGGAAAGAGGGAAAATGAGCTGGTGAAAAGGGGGGATGCAAGCAAAATAAATAATTTGAAAGGTAGCATTAACAAACACTGACAGAAGATGTACGCATTTTGTTTCACAACTGTGTTAGCATCTCTCATGAGGAGAGCTGACAGGCTCTGCTGTGAACAAGAATCAAAGTCTGTGATTTTGTTCTCTTAAAGTAACAAAAACCATTGCTCTTATCACCACTTCAAAATAAAATACGCATCTATTGAAAGAAAAATTCTCAAATTCTTGTTTTCTTAGCAAAATGGCCAAGCTGGAAGAGTTGGAGGAAATAGATATTAGTGGGAACAAACTGAAAGCCATTCCAACAACCATCATGAACTGCAGACGTATGCATACTGTAATTGCTCACTCCAACTGCATTGAAGTCTTCCCAGAAGTCATGCAGCTTCCTGAAATAAAGGTAAGGAATGAATGTGCTTTGGAAGAAGTAAGCATAATGCAGTTTTACCAATTCCCTTCTGCCCTCGGGTCTCTCATTGCTATGGGATAGTATATTCTCAGAGAGTATGGCGATCTGACAGCTGCTTTCTCCTCTGAAGTCATAGGCAAAATATTTGCCCTTGTACAGCCTCAGAGTGGAATGAAGAGGAGCCTCAAAATCTGATTTTACACTTACCTTGGTTACACTGTATCTTTTCTGCCAGATAAGTGTTAATTGTCTTCCTCAGTCTGTTTTGATAGGGCTTAAACATTTGGCAAGAGCTGTGCGTAATTAACTCTTTTTGTCTTGGCAATTGGTTCGATTCTGTAGGAACAGACTTTGTTTAGATCACGTCTTAAAAACCACTGAAGCTGCAGAACGGGATAGGCCTCAGGGACAGAGATAAATTTGGGGAGCACAGGATTTGATTATTCAGGCAATCTACTTTCATTTTTCTAATTGCAGTCATATTTTTCACAATTTTTCTCATCTGTCTCCTGTTTGTGTTTCTAGAAGTAATTCTGTACTTCTTCCGACACTTCTTTTTGAGGGAGGCATTCTTCACTTGACCACACTATGAGGACTACTCTTTACCTTTTGTGAACTGAGTTCCTGCTTCTCGCCTGGCTCTAGTGCAGAATAGTTTGCACTGTGTGCCCTTTCTGCTGGACAGAGCTGGGAGACAGTTGTCTCACAGCATACAAATCTTGTGATACAGCAGAAAAATCTGTCCTTCTCTGAGGCTGAGAACTGATTACCTATTCAGGGACTCAAAACAACTTAAGTGTCCTTCTGGCACTTCATGAAGTCAAAAGGCTAAGTTCCCAGCCTGCTGTGTGTGCCTCAGTGTCTGGGGTCATGGAAAGCAGCAGGAGCAATAATTCTGTTGGACAAGCGAGTATATGTAAAGATGAGCTTTGTGGTTTCAGCCAGGAAATCTCAAACAAACTTGTGGGTATTTGAATACTCCTCCCTCTTTGGAACAATGGCCAGAGGAAGCAGAGGGCCATTTAGAATCAATCAGAAGTGAAGCCTTTTTTTCTTAGAGGAAGAATTGGGGTGGGGGGGCGAGGCTCTGCGTGGTAAACATTTCTTTAAAATATGAGGGTGATTGGTGTTAACAAAAAAAAAAAAAAAAAAAAAGAAAGTAAACATACTGATAGGGAACAGTTACCTTTTTCCTTTTGTTTGTGTGTCTTGGGGAAAACTGAATGCTTTATAGAAGTGTCATATTTAACGTGTTACTTGGCCACACTGAGCAGCAAAATGCTCTTGGAAGAGCTGGCAGTTTCTTCCTGCTGGTTCCCTGTGGTTTAGTTCTCTTTGGGAGAAAAAAGCAATGTGGATGTCACTAAGTGTTTTGGGAAGGCAGGGATAAGGTGTGGCTTAATCTAGGAGGGCAAAATGTTCTTTGACTCCACCTTTGTGGAAGGAAAATGCCTGGTCAGTACTCAAGCCTAGTTTTGACCTACATGAGATGAGTTCATATAGTTGCCAGATGGGAAGGTGCCTTGTTGGACATATTGGCCTTTGGGTGTTTCTTTAACTCAGGGTCAGGGTTGGTGTTTATCAGTCTGGAGGTTAAACATGTGCTGCCTGCCTGTATCCATGTCTTTCCCTTATCCAAGCTCCTTCTTAGATATGCGGTAGAATTCAAAAAACACCAAAGTGCAGAATTTATTTCTTTCACTATGGATTTGGTCACTTGGTGAAATAAGCTTGTTTGTAGCAAAGCACTAAGTCATCTAGTCTAATGTCACCTCTGTGATTATATCATATTTGATGATTATTTTAACTGAAGTGGCATTCACTCCAAACTCCTGGGGAAACTCTGTTACCTGAGGTAATGACTGTTTCGCTTCTGTATTTAATTAGCCTGAGAGGCTGATGTATTACATTTTTGCTGTCAGTGTCACTGGAACAGTTAGTAGCAGCAGTTACCATGCTGTCTGAAGTTATTTCAGAAGAAAGACTAGTGTAAATGATGATGCTTTTTTGCAGTAACTCCAGGACTTCAGACACAAGGTCATTTTAAAGATATAATTGTCTCTAAGCCTTTTTTACACACTACAGTCAAGGCTACAGAAGTTGTGTGTTGTCCTCTCTTTTAAAGAGCCCAGTAGAGACCTCAGAAATACCTTGCACAATACATTTTTAGGGGTTTTATTGTCTTTTATGACAGATATTTGTACTATCAGAGTTAGGTTTGCCCTGTGCACACTGAAATGTCTTCTGCAAATGGCCGAGCACCTGGAAGCACTCACACCTGAGTCAGTCCCCCAGCAGGTTCTTCCCTGCAGCTGTTGCGTGACTTCAATTTCCTTGCTTTACAAAAGAAAAAAGCCAAACAGGATAATATATAGCACCTTCAGCTACAAGTGGAAACAACCCAAGTCCTTTTCAGCCTTGAACACAACAGTTAGAATGCTGTGAAAGCAGCAGCGTAAGCAGATGCTCCCTGTTAAACCCTGTCTTCCAGCTGACCCATCCAGTGCAAAATCCCGTGTGCAGTTGCAGTTCTTCTGGTGCTGCATGGGTGGGGCAAAACCAGCTTGCGTTAAAATAACATAGGAGCAAATTGGGATAAGATAGGAAATAAACTTTCCTGCTTTCCTGTGGAGTAGAACAAGGACTAAATTTAACACAGACCCACAGCAAGTCCCTCTTAGCCTATTCTTCAAAGAGTATGAGTAACACCTAGGAAATTCCAACCTGATAAATACAACATCTTTGCTAGTGCCTAGGGACCTAGGGATCTGCTGTAGAGTGTCGCTGTTGTTGGCGCACTGGGCATTTAAGGAGAACAGTGAAATTACTGGTATTTGTACTTTTCATTCCAGCATGCTCTTCCATCAAATATGTAATGGCACAGAGGTGTTGAACACAGCAAGGCCTGCTGGCAGCTTCCTTAATCTGCAAAGTAATTACTGGCTCTCTGGAAGCAGCTAGGAGTTGTGCAGAGAGAAGGAGCTCTCTGGAATAACTGCTCTTAAGCTGTCTACTGTTTTGTTTGCGTGACCAATTTAAACTTCGATTTCCTTATCAGGCTTAGATAATGTCAGCAGTTTGTTCTTCATAGATAGTAAAGCCTCCATATTAGACAATCTCAGGATTCAAGATTTGGGTCAGAAATTTTTTATTTTCATTGCACTTATTTAATAGAGTGTTTCCAGACTGTTCTTTTCCAGGATTTACTAGGTTATCTTATGTCTGCTTCCAGCTCAGGAGCCTATGTCTTTGAATATAAGTACAAAAATGAAAGTGCGTCTCTTGTATTGATGGAAATTACATAATGGTCAAAATGTGCAGCTAGGAAAAATCTCCCTCTGCCCCTTTCAGCTCTTTTATTAAGAGTTTCTGAAGTCTTCCACTTTTGCAACTTTAAAGTAAAAACGGCCTTTCAGAAAGATGTGGAAAGTTCTTCTGTCCTGTGTTAAATACTGGTCTGCCCTGTCCTCTCAGAATTACCTTTTTTTTTTTTTTTTTTTTTTTTTTTTTTTTTTTTTTTTTTTTTTTTTTTAAGTTTTTGGGGCATAGTACACTAACCATCCTGTGGTAGTTTGGAGATTTGATTTTGTTCTCATATGCCAAATTTTTCCTTGTGTATTGACTTTCATTTGGATATGCAGCTTTAAACAATGTTTGGAGATTTTACCATTCTAGTACACTTGTTGTAGCTAATCTGTGCTCAGCTGGTAGATAGCCTGCAAGTTTCTTTGTGGTTTGTATTTTTGAAATGTTTAAAGGTTATTTTTTCATTCTTTTATTATTGATTTTGTATTTAAATACAAATCCATCTAAGATGACACTAATTAAAACCATGTTTAAAATGGCTCCAATATTTTCCCCCCTCTACTCCTCCCTTCTGCTTATTATACATTAATAACACTGCTTATTTTAATATCCCTTAGTAAATACTGAATTCCTGGGAGCCTGATGCCAGTGGCTTGGAAGCCCCAGCTGTACTTATCTCCATTTCCTTTGTCTATTAAGAGACTGCTTTCATTAATAACATTTTTTCTTAATTACTTTGAAAATCCACTAACTATCTCTGTGAAGAGCAGACAAAACTAGTTTTGTAACAAAATGACACCTGACTAGAGATGGAAATGGAAGGAACATATTTATAGGTGTCCCAGACATCTGGCAAGATGGCTAAATGCCATGTAAGAATTTCTTTTGTAAGAACCACTTACTTAAATGAATGGTCTTAGGTCTTGATTGCAGCCTTTATTATTCATGAAACATGCCTTACCACATTTAGTCAAAATTTGTATGATCTTGATGACAGCTGAATTCTCTTGCTTTTTTGGATGCTTTCCTTTTGCAGTGTGTGGACCTAAGCTGCAATGAACTGAGTGAAGTCACATTGCCTGAAAACCTGCCTCCAAAACTGCAGGAACTGGACCTGACTGGAAATCCCAGATTAGCCCTGGATCACAAAACCCTAGAGCTTCTGAAGTAAGTTACCTTACGGAGTGGGGAAGGAGCAGAACAATTCTAGATGTGAAAACCACAATACACAGAAGTGGAATCTCTTTTAAGGAACATAGTTCCCTGTTGCCAGTGGATTAGAAAGTAACAGATTGTGTGAATAGGTCAGAAATTGCTGCTTCATTGAAGAGGATGACTTTACCCATTTCGGTGCAATTGCTTTCAGCTGTAACTCCTGGAGGGTCTGCTAGTCTGGTGTAACCACTGTTGGGAAAATTTGATTCCATTTTCTTCTGACATTAGATTCAGCCAAAAGACATATTTTATACCGCTGATGAGATGCCAGTAGCTGCTTGCTATATCTTTTTGTTGCATTCATCCTGCTTGGGCCTGTCTTTGCCATTGTGCTTTTTTTTACCTCTTCACATACTGTTTCTTGTTCCCCTTCATATCTGTCTGCTTCTGTGCTAGAAATTATATGGTCTTTTTTATTTAAACTGCTAAAGACTTGCATCTCTCACTCTGTTTGCAGAAAAACTGTTTCCTTTGCTCTGGGACCCTCAGTTTCCTTCCTGTCTACCTGTTTGTTTCCTGCCCTGGGATTTAAGTGTCATCCATAACTGAAATTCCCAAGTGCTTTGTCCCTTCTTCTGCAGTGTGATGAGGAGCTGTTCGAGTAAACCGGATAATCTGTGGACAGTGGTGCTGCCTTGAACTTTTTTTATGTCCTGTAGGAAACTGTACCAGCTCCTATAGGACATAAGTTAGAAGTTTCCTTCTAAATCTTTTATTCTTAAACATTGCATGATTCCAAGGAGGATTGATTTACTTTTTAGGGGTTGAACAGTTACTTCATGTTGTTTGCTTTTAAATGGTTAAGATCAGACACTGGAGTAGTAATCCTCATCTGTTGTGCAAGCAAGGTAAATTTACAGTGTGAGTTTACTTTTAGCTTGAATCAGCAGATTTTCAAAATATAGGTGGAAATTTGAGTAATGGTGATTTCTCACAGATAAAAACAAGAGTCCATGTTCTGCCACAGACAATGAAAAAAGGAGCATGCCTCTATTTTAAGAGTTGCTCTGTTGCATACAGGAAATCTTCCTGAAGAAGCAGTGTGTAGTATTGCTTTGGTTCATAGGGAAGAAGATACATATATTTTATAGAGTTAATGAATGGTGTCAAAACTTAGTGAAAGATCAGCTTTTCTTGTGTATAACCCAGCAGACAAGATGGGTACACGTTTTCTGGCCACGTTAGTATTCAGGCGTCGTGCATGGTAGCATTCTTATACAAATTTAAATTCCAAGTAGTTTAAGAGTACAATGGCCCAGTTATATAATGTATTTTCACTGGCATGTATATGGTCCTTAATTCACAGGAAACTTTTCCCTCCTTCATGTGCATTTTCCTTGCTATTTGTTTTGGCCTTGACAGTGCGGGTGGGTTTTTTGTTTGTTGGGAGGGTTTGTTTGTTTTCTTGGGGGGGGGTGTGTTTTGTTTGGGGTTTTTTTGTTGTGGGGTTTGCTTCGGTTTTTTTTAGTTTTGCGTTTTTTAAAAAATTTATTATTCTTAAAACCACAGATCTGTTGAGTTCACTAGTGTTCATTAAGCACAATCAGGTGTTTTAGGCCTCCTGAGGGGTTTCTCAGTGTCTTGGTACGGTACCTTTACTTTTATGGTATACTGCTATAATTGACTGTGAGGGAGGAGGTGCTTCTTTCACTTGGTTTTTGTGGCAGGCACAAAAATACTTGTGCACTTGGTACTTTTTATATCCTCCTTCTGCATGTGAAAGGCAGCTCTCCATCTGTGCCCTGGCAGAATTCAAGCAGGTAGTAGGTTAATACGTATTCTCAGTGCTGGTGAGAAGAGTCCTGTCATGCATGCTTGCTTTTTTAGTATGTACGAAGATCTTAAAGGAAGCTTGCATACTTGGGAGGATGTTGCCAAGTGATTTATTGGATGTAAGAATTTTCATTAGCAATTAAAATGAAAAAGAAGGAGGAAAAAAAGATGCTGTTACTCTGATTTTTAGGAGATAGCATGTAGTTCAGTTGTAACAGTCATTTTAAACTAAGGGGAAAATAAGCCAGACTGTCCAGAAGCCTTAGTCTGTATTGCCTGCATAGGATCTTTTGTTGGGTATTATTCCCTTCAGGACACAAGGTCTGTTTGTACTGGTGCCCGTAAGGAGGCTGGAACCAGTGTGTTGAGGTAGCTTTTTATTTTTTCACCACTTCTGGGAAGCCTTGGGACAACTCTGGGTCCTTGACCTGCCCAGGAGCCAGTGGTCAGTCAACCCAGTCAAAAAAGAAACAAACCGAAACTTCTGTGACCCAGGTTCCTCTGCCCTGGAGATAAATGCCTTGTATGAGAAGTCTGCAAAGAAAGTGTGTTTGCTGATGTGTGCCCTGCTTTGCAGGTGCAACAGAACTAAAATCTCTGCTACGTTAGAAGAGATCCAGGTTTCCAGTTTCATTTGGGGTTAGTTAAACTTTTTTAGTAGTCGTGGCAAGATGTTTGCCTTCTATTTGTCACACAGAGGGCTGCAAAACCAAGAACTTAAAACACAAATGATTCCAACATTATTTATGTAATTTGTTGGCTTTTAGTCTGTCCTCACTGATGTACATCCTGGCTATTAATGTAAAAAGAAATCAAACTGGATGTGACAGTACTTTAGGTTATTTGAAGAGGGCTTTGCAATGCAGAAAAGACTTTCCTGTGTGTTCAGGTCAGGTGGGGATTTAGAGGAAAAACGAATGCTCAGAGTGAACAGTTAGACCTTTCTGCTTGTGTCCTTTTATGTTTCATTTGGTTCATGAAAGGTTTGGGTGCCTTTGAAGTGTCTGCAGCATGTGGGGAACTCGCTTTTCCTGCCTTTGGAAGAGAGCAGTAGGGAGCAGGGGGTAGGTCATCTCTCCCCAGCAAAGCAGGGCTGTGAAGAGAAGAGTATAAACAGAGAGGGCTGGGCCCTTTTAAAGTCTTTACTATGCTCCAGGAGATACTTGAAATTCAGGCTAAAGGCTATGTTGGTAGTAAATTGGAGGGTAGAGGATCAAGGGCCTATGTGAAAATTGGACTGCACAATTGGGGAATGCAGAAGGGCTATGCTTGCTGTCAGGACCACAGGCTGGCTCTGGCAGGTTGGTGCAAGGTCAGGATGGAGCTGATTTCTGTTTTATGGGTGTTTTCATGAAAGGCTGTTACTACATGTTGTTGTTTCTAAACAAATACTTCAATTTTTTTTTCCATTTAGGAGATTCTGCGGGTCATATAGGAGATTTCATTTGAGTACAATGAAAAGAGCACAGAGACTTGTTAAAATGGCTGGGAGAGATGTATAAGTTAAAAAAGTCACTTTGCTGTACTGGCTTCTATCAAACTAGTGGCAAATTCGCTTTGTATTCCTGCAGGGCCTGGTTTGAACCAAATAGCTCAGGGGTGAAGGCAGGCCAGCTAAGCAAAGTAGTGCAGCTGAGACCCTCATAGAGGCTCAGTTATTGTCGGTTGTATACAGGCACATCAAGGTAACCACTTTGGATGTCCCGCTTCGTTTTCTACTATGAAATGTGTCACTAAGGACTGGGAGAGAAAAAAGGGTGTTCTTTTCACATTTTAAGTTGGATCACGCCAGCAAGTCCATCCATTGCGTTTCTCTACTTTCCTTTCTCCTTGCAGCAATATCCGGTGCTTCAAGATTGACCAGCCGTCGGCGGGCGACGCGTCGGGAGCGCCGGCGGTGTGGAGTCACGGCTACACGGAGGCGTCCGGCGTGAAGAACAAGTACGGCCTGGCACGGGCTTTGCTGTGCGAGCGCCTCTGTGCCCACACAAAGAGATCCTTTCCTCACTGGAAGTTCTGGGGACGCTTTAGGGCTCGCAGGGGCCAAGCTGCGTCTCTCCATTTGTGTACCCAGCTCTCCTGCCTGGCTCTACCCTTGGGTCTTTTTAAGGGAAGTTGCTAAGATACGGGGTAGCCGACACATTTGGTCTGTGCAAGACTCTGCTACTTGCAAAAGATCGGAGTGTTTAAAAGCATTTTGCTCTTTGCAAAGCTTCTTTATCTTCAACCAAAGGATGTTTACCAAGCAAATCAGAGATACTAAAGAAGAGACAGAATGGCCAAAACTCTGAATATTCATAGTGTGTGGCGCTCCTGTGACTAAGGCACCACTTGACAAATAATATACCAAGAGTCTGCTAGTCTCTGTGCTGCTGGCAATGTGCTGAATCTTTCTTTGTTCCTCAAATACCTTTTTAGAAATCTTCTGCTACCTAGGTTTCCGTAGCAAGTGCCAGCAAGCCTTTCCTAACTATTAACTGATTTAACACACAACTTGGTCATCAGCATGCTAGATCCCGAAGATGGCTTTTGGAGCAGCAAGTGCAGTTTAAATTGGTGTTGTTTCAGAGATACTTTCCCTCCCATTTTTACAGATCAGGGACTTGCTCACATGCTGAAAAGGAGGAAGAATCCTTAGGGCTTGGCTTGATCTTGGCTTGAACCAGTATTGTTCTCTCCATGTCTTAGCACTGTTGGTGGGCCTGACTCATCCCCACAGCTCAGAAAGCAGACCTGGAACACCTGTGACCAGAGATGGTTAAAGCTGGCACTCAGACCAGGCTGCATCTCTCTGGTCAGAATGACAAGCTGAGAAACTAGTAGTGGGATAGAACCCCTGATGTTTTCCTGCTTTGTGTTTTTGCCTAGGCTGTGTGTGGCAGCACTTTCAGCCAACAACTTCTGTGACAACCGGGAGGCCCTTTATGGTGTGTTTGATGGGGACCGCAATGTGGAAGTGCCCTATCTGCTGCAGTGCACCATGAGTGACATCCTGGCAGAAGAGCTGCAGAAAACAAAGAATGAGGAGGAATACATGATCAACACCTTCATCGTTATGCAGAGGTGAGTCTTGGATCTGAAGCTTTTTTTACCTTGTCTGTGCTTACAGTGCAGTTTCTTTGCTTTTGGGTCAGGCACCTGCTCTTGCTTCAAAGAAATGTGAGAGGGAGAAAAAAGCCTTGGTATCTAGCTACAGTGTTTCCTTTTATTGCTTGTTTTGTGAATATTGCCTCACTTCCTTTCAGGTGTGGGGAGAAAAACTCCAACACCTCTCCAACCTAACAAAAAAATTCCAACTCACCTGCAAAATTACTAAAATGCTCATGACTAAGTGGTGGGTGGAGGTTTATTCCTTTTTAGTATCTTCTCTGAGTCTTAAGGTTTACAATTGACCATAATCAAGTCAGTGATATAAATGTCTTCATCATCTTTTTAAACTTCCTTGCTACAGCTGTCTGCAAAAGTTTAGGGCCACACAAATATTTAAAACACATAGTCTGACTTCTTAGAAATCCCTCTGGCCTTTGAATATTATTTGAGCAGGACCCATCCAGAGAGCTTATGATACAGTAGCTGTGAGTGTCATAGAGTTCTGTGTAGTGGTTTGGAAACAGTGTGTGCTGTTCTGGACAGAAGAAGAAATTTTGCCTAGGGAGACACTGGGTGAAGGAGGAGTATGAAGGGAATTGAATAGAGGAGAGTGAATAGGTCAGGGAAACAGAGGGGAAAGCAAATAAGCAGCTTAGAGACTGAGTAAATGGATCAAATTAAAAGTAGCATTGCTTATCATTGAATTGCTGCACCCACAGAAAGGAAGAATACTGAAGTTTTTGTATTAGGAAAGATAGGGAAGCAGTAGGGTGGCATTGAATCTTACAAACACAAGGGAGAAAACACTTCCTTCCCATAATTGCTTATAACAGTGCCTCAGACTGCTACTGAGAAGATAGTTGCTATATACTTAAAAGATTCAAAAATAATAACCAATTTGAGTACTGAAAGTACTTATTAAGTGGTTTTGTTTGCTACTAATGCAATTTACGAGAAATGTGGCATTCCTACAAAAAGCTCCTTTTTTTTTTTCCTTTTGGTCTCAAATCAAAATCAGCTGACCACTTCTTTGGAGAACCAGAAAAAATATTTATTACAGTTGCATTTAGCTATTCACTGATGCTTACAAATGATATGTTACAAATATACTCCTAGAGTGTATTTGTAAAAAAATAATGTAGAAAGCACATTGAGGCTTGGTTGCAAGTTCAGTTGTCCATTCTATCCCCAGGATTTTGAATCTAAAGTTCTTATTAGCTATACCTAGCCTTAACGTAAATATTAGTAATTAGCTTTCTAATTACTATGGGAGTAAGATCCTGATAAACAAACTAGTGGGAAGGATGGGTGTTTTTTCACAGTCTAATATAGAAATTAATTTACATTTTAATGGCAGGCTTCTGAAAGCTTCAATTTTGTCCATAGTGGTGGGTTTTTTTTTTCCTAGTGTGGCTTCTGCTGAAAAAGCAGGCTTAAATATTTCTAAGAACTTCTTTAACAGGTTAGTTACCTGGCAGTATAAATGAAAATATATATCTTCTTACAGTGGCATTCACAGCCATTGTGATTTTTTTGGTCATAATTTGATAACTTTTAAGAGCATTATCCTGAAGATATCACAAAACAGTAAACCTCTGCCTTCTGCTTTTGCTCAAAAGTAGAGATTTTTTTACTGTTAGAATTATTATTATAATAAGAATCTGTAGCTTCAGATGCCAAAGCTCTATCTGACCTTTAAAACAAGTATCTATTAGATGTAAAGGAAAAGACAACTGTGAAACTCTTAGAAGTACAAAGGGGTTTTTTTTTTTTCTAAAATTGAGCATATTTGAGTACTTGTATATGTGAAAATAACACCGTGCCTAAGAGTTGCATGTGGGATCCCTGCAGTGCTGCTGCTGTAGTGTCAGAGTCTTCAGTGGAGACTTTTGTTTCTGTCCCAGTGATCCAATAGAGGCAGTGCCCCAAATGCTTCTGGTTGTGGAACAGCGGCTGTTTCTTCATAGTGCCCCTAATACTTGTTTTCCAATTGAAGAACAATCACTGTTTTGTTTAAATTCCAGGAAACTTGGAACAGCTGGACAGAAACTTGGAGGCTCTGCTGTCCTTTGCCATATAAAACATGATCCCATGGACCCTGGTGGATGCTTCACGCTAACCTCAGCAAACGTGGGGAAGTGCCAAACCGTTCTCTGCCGGAATGGGAAACCTCTGCCTTTGTCCAGGTGTTACATGATGAGCTGCGAAGAAGAGCTGAAGAGGATTAAGCAGCATAAGGCCATTATCACAGAGGTGAGAGAACAGCTGGGGTCTGTTGCAACTTGCAGCTTCTTTGAAGAGCATTTGCACAGCAGTGCATGAAATTACATGTTAATATCAGTAACCTCTAGGAGACCGTGTTCATGGTGTGGGTTCCTCAGTTGCACTTTTCCTTTCAAGGTGATTCATACCATGCAGTCAAGTTGCTTTTCCATTCCATTGCCATGCTGGATTTTGATTAGCTTTTAAGAGGGAGCAGCTGTGAGCATGTTGCATTGAAACAGGAAAGCAGATATTCTGCTTCTAATGGGAGAGCAATTGCTGTGTTGGAACTGTCATGGAGAGCTTTTCCAATTAAAAAGGGTGAGAGGGCAGAGCACTTGGAGCAATGCCGTCCTTCCCTTAGGAGACTCCTTGCTCCTGGCAGGCTGACTTTGCTGTCTGAGCTATGTTCCCAGAACTGCCCTTTGACAGGCTGCTCTTGAACAGAGCACTTGCCCAAAAGGAAAACTCACCCTGTGCTCAGCTGAACCATGAGAGAGAAGAAAACTATTTGTTCCTTTCTTAGAAGCTTGAAGCCACTGCTGTCAGTTTTGCTTTACCTTGTGTGACACATGCAGAGGAATAGATAAATATCCTCCTAATGGTGAGGGAAAGGGCAGGAACCTCCCTGCTGTGTGTCTGAGAGCAGGGTGGCCATCTGTGTGTGGAGTAAGTCATGTGCCTGTTGATCTTGCCTGGGAAAGGTGAGGGCTGGGATCTCAAATGTGACAAGTTGAAAGGGAATCACTCAAACATAGTGTGCATCATGGAGGCACACTCATTCTGTGGCTCCACAGAGGAAAAGGGAAATTTCTGGGCTGAATCTTCAGCCTCTCTGATTTCATGCACACTGATGGCTTATCACTGCTGTCAGCCATCTAATGGGAAGGTTAACAAGCTGACGTGGGGGCTTTTTTTTCTTTTGAGTGATTTTAAAGAGGAAGCTTTTTTTAGTTTTAGTTCACTTTTTTGTGGTTATCTGCTTTATAATAACCCCTACAGTTATTAGCTGGACCCAAAGAGTGTAAATCCTCACCTTTGCTGTTCTTCTTGAATACGCAATTAGCAGGGTGCAGCTATCCCCAGCAGGCTGACAGATAGCCAGACTTACTGTTTCAGACACTTGCTCTGCTTATTCTGACATCTTGGATTCTAACCAGGACAGGATTCTGGGATTTGGACGTGCATGGGGTTCTTTTCTCAAATGCGTCCGTTTTTACTGATGTTATCCCTTCAGATACTACTCTCCCTCCCTTTGGAAATGTCATATCTAAGTGGAAATGTAGTAAGTAATTGGGGCGTGTAAAACATTTCACTACAACTCAGCTGACTGAGAAATGCAGACTTGCTCTCTGCTACATTTGCCTTGCATGCTTAATTTAAAGGGTTTTTAAAAATGAACCTTGGTTTCTAAAGTGATGAGCCAAGATGAAACCTACAATTGTTACAGCTGCAAGAGAAGACTTGTAACTGAATGACGTGCCCCTATATCGAATGTGTGCTGCTTTGCTCTGTCTAAAGCCAGATACCGTGGGTGGAGGAGGGATAAGTCTGACTCACTGGTTAAAGATTTGTCCAGTTGGCTCTTGCAGCTGCAGGAGCAGAATAGATGGCTCTTTGTTGCAGCCTTCTGCTTTGTTGGTCTGTGCATAGGTGGTGCCGATGACAAATCAGTCGCGTGTAGGAGGTGCAGCGCAGGATTGCAAACCAGCCCTCGCTGTGCTCTAATCCCAGCTCTGTCACCTCCTTGCAAGTCACTTTGCTTGTCTGTCTCCTTGTCTGTGAATGGCAGTGTCGGGGGTACTGCAAAAATAGCCATCAGTAGAATGCAAGGAGAAGCAAGTACTGTATATCCTTGTCTGTCTTGTTGCCAACTTCCTGTCCTTTCTAATTTCAGGATGGCAAAGTGAATGGTGTGACAGATTCAACAAGAATCTTGGGGTACACCTTCCTTCATCCAAGTGTTGTGCCACGTCCTCACGTCCAGTCCATCACCTTAACTCCACAAGATGAGTTCTTCATTCTGGGGAGCAAGGGGCTGTGGGACAGCCTCTCAATGGATGAAGCAGTTGAGGCCGTCAGAAACGTGCCTGATGCGCTGGCGGCCGCCAAGAAGCTTTGTACTTTGGCCCAGAGTTACGGCTGCAACGACAGCATCAGCGCTGTCGTGGTTCAGCTCAACGTGACGGAGGACAGCTTCTGCTGCTGTGAGCTCAATGGGGTCCCACCCCCCAGCCCGGGCATCTTCCCCCAGTCTGTCAACGTGGTCATCAAGGACAGGCCCACAGACGCGCTCGGGATGCCATCTTCGAGCAGCGGCATGGCTTCGGAAATCAGCAGCGAGATCTCCACCTCAGAAATGAGCAGCGAGGTGGGGTCCACAGCCTCGGATGAGCCTCCCCAGGTGGCCATGAACGAGAACAGCCCAGCGTACCCAGGGGAGCAGCGCTGCATGCTGCACCCCGTCTGCCTGTCCAACTCCTTCCAGCGACAGCTCTCCAGCGCCACCTTCTCCAGCGCCTTCTCCGACAACGGCCTTGACAGCGACGACGAGGAGCCCATCGAGGGAGTGTTCACCAATGGCAGCCGCGTGGAGGTGGAGGTGGACATCCACTGCAGCCGAGCGAAGGAGAAGCAGCTTCTCCAGGTACCAGTGGAAGCCAGTGATGAAGGTATCGTCATCAGTGCCAATGAAGATGAGCCCTGCCTTCCCAGGAAAGCTGAATATTCTGCCATGGGCACCATAGGGCGCCGGCGGGGCAATGGTTCTGTGGCACCACACGAGAGGAGCCATAACTTAATTGAAGTTGCAACGGATGCGCCACTCAGAAAAACTGGGGGCTACTTTGCTGCTCCAGCACAACCTGATCCTGATGACCAGTTCATCATCCCACCAGAGCTCGAAGAAGAAGTCAAGGAGATCATGAAGCAGCACCAGGAACAACAACAACAGCAGCAGCAACAGCAGCAGCAACAGAGGCAGTATCCAATGGACCACCTGGCAGACTATTACGACACACCACTATGACCCACTCTATTTACTGCTCACAAGTAAACTAACAAATAAGGAGACTTGACTGTGAGACCCAGTGGGCTTGCATTACAGCAGGGGTTTTCCTTATCCTTTTCCTTTATATACTTCCTTTTCCTTATCCTGCCACTACAGATAACTGCAGCTTTTCAGTTTGTTAGGTTTAATATTCATTGACTTTCTTCTAGAGACGCTTGACTGGTAAAGTTTAAAATAGTTAACCCTCCCTTAACATATCAAGTGTAAAAAACAGGAAAACAAAAAAAATTAAAAAAAGAAAAAGGTTTAATATATTGCTGAGAAACAGATGATGATGTAATATTTTTTAAAATGGCTTGTTTGTTTTGTTCGAAAAGCAGGGCAGTAGCCAGTGCTAAATGATTTAAGTAATATTGTAATACTGTATTTCTTTGAGAGAAAAGGCTTTTTTTGGTCTTGAAAATGATAGACATTTGTAGAATATGGAGACTAACTCCTAGGAGTTGCTTTACTCTTTCAGGTGACTTAAGTCACTGAGATTCACTAATTTTCTCTGAGAGAACAGTTGATTGGGAAATTCCTGTAAATAGCTCAGTGTTGTATAGTGATGCTTACATGTTTTGTAGCCTTGGCATTAAGGACACAACCTGAAAAACTGACCTTTTTTCTTAAGCGACTCTTTGGGCCATGGTCATTAAGCGCAATGGACTGTGTGGCTGTGTACAAGTTAGCTAGAGCCCAGGTGGTGTAGACTGTTCAAAGAAACCCACTTTTTCCTCTGGTCTCTTTCTTTCTTACTTTTACAGACACGTTTTGTTTGTGTTCCTTACTGCTGCCACAACCAGCATGATTGTATAGAGCTCATTTGCTGTAGAACATTTACATACCAAGAGTTATATTAAAGCCGAATGCACAAATGAACATGTCATAATTTTTGTTATAATAAATATGAAATTTACACCTGATGTCTGCTTTTATGTCTGACTAACTGAGCAGCATCTCTCAAACAGCAGCTTGCTGTAGTTCCTCAGCATGCTGCTCAGTTAAACCAAGAAGTGGTGAAACTTTTTCAGCTTGATCACACTTTTACACTAACTGCAGAAGCTCACTTGTACCCTCAGAATTCAAAGGTTGTGCAAAGTGGCCTTTAAAAGATACAAACCAACTCTCTGAGGAATTGACCTCTTCCTTTCTTTCTTTCTCAGTACTAATTCAGCACTATTGATTTGCCCTTTGCCACAGTATTGACAATGCCAGAAGACTGAAGAGGAGCGGTGTGCTCTGGCTCTGTCCCACTGGGACCGAGTGACTGAAGATAAAAATGATGAAGGGATAACAAAAGGTAGAAGGAAAGCATTGGATACTGAGAGAAGAGAGAAAATATGAGGAGAAGGCAGAAAAGTGAATTTAAAACTACCTATGTAAATTTGCTCCAATGTGCTGCATGAACACGAGTTCGATGGCAATCAGACTTTGGTAGCAAAGGGGCATCTTCTTGTGATTCCTGTGGGAAAGGAGCAATGTCCCTTCTCAGTATTGCCCCCAGCCAACTGCTCCATTTACTTCTCATTCTTTAAAAGTTGAATTAGTGTGCAGTCATGACAGTGTCTTGTCCCTTCTTGGCATTTGGTCTGTATTTGAGAAGAGGACTGTGGTGACAGGCTGTTGTCCTTACTCTGTTCTAGGGTGAAGTAGCCAAGTTAGAACAGGATTGCTGTTAACAGAAGATTTTTACTTACTTTTCCTTAATAACAACAACAGAGGAGTGAACATTAAAATACCTGGTTTGATAAATGTTTATAGCACTGTCTACTGTAGATCTAGAAGATTGTACTTCATTGTAATTTGAGCTTCAAAATATCTCTTTCTTAAAGAAAACTCATTAAATAATGTATTTAAAGAAAAAAAGGTTTATGGTTTATTGGTCAGTAATTCTTAGGTGTTCTTTGGTAATCAGTTTGTTTATTTCAGATTTTGCTGAATTGATTCATTGTCCTTGGAAAATGTTCTCTCTTTTTTTTTTTTCCTTCTGTTCTGGTGCTGCTTGAGGCTGAAGGTGATAACAAGCAAGGACACTACCTTTATTTTCCTTCTGCTGGTGGAGGAGTAACCTTGCTGCCGCTGTCTGTTGTCTCTGTTTGTGCTAAGGTGTCTCTGCAGTGCTGTACAGGGGGTACCCCAGAAAGGAGAGCAGAGGGCAGAATAGGGGTGGAAGGGGAACCGTTTCATGTGAGCTAAACTTTGGCTCAGTGCTGACAACTGATACTCCCTTTCTCTCATGTGAATAAGAGGATATGCACATAGGCTCTGTAAAGACTTTCCCATCCCTCCATTTGACAGACAGACTCCCGAGAACTTGCCAGCCCCTGTGGCATTCACTGTGGTTTCCCTCCTGATGCCCTTACTTTGAAGTGTAGGTGGTCAAAACTGACAGCCCACTGAAGGCTGCCCCTTTCAGCCTGGTGCCTTCTGTAAAGTTAGCAGCAGCATCCTGCAGTCAGGGCTTCTGTGGCAGCAGAGTGACAGGATTTTGGTGGAGGAGCTGTACTTTAAGATTTTTGCTCTGCCTCAAAAAAGATGGCTGTGATAGTAGCCTTTCTTAGCAAGTCATAATGTGAAAGATTGATGCCTTCATGGGGACGACTTCATCCCTCTGCTGGGCTTTGTGTTACCCGTTGGGCTAGATTGGTAGGTTGGATGGCTTGCTCCATGTTTGTAAATAGCATTTTTTTTTAAACAAGAGTAAAAGGTATTTTGTCCTGGCTTTAAACTGGGACTTGAAAAACAAGGTACAGTGTTTGCAACTCATGATTTTTTCTGGACGTTGCTGTCCTCTTTCACAAAAGGGTTTTTTGTGTGCTCTTACCTCATGAGGGCTGAAGCTAACGTCACTGATTGCATCTACGTTGCATCTACGTGCACTAATACTGCACAGGATTTTTGGGTTATGTTCAGTGTATTTTGCACAGTTTTGATCTACTGGGAACTATCTGACTCAAAGATGTGGATTTGTTTGCAGAACTTGACAGCTGTAGCAGGGATGATGGTTGGGAGCTAAAAAGAAGGCTTTCAGCCATGGAAAATGTAGAACCCCATTGCCTTTATAATAAAACCTTGCATGTCTTTGAAACTTGCTGATAGTTGCATCTGAGACGACCAGAAATGCATGA
Source organism: Acrocephalus scirpaceus scirpaceus (assembly GCA_910950805.1). Taxonomy (NCBI): domain Eukaryota; kingdom Metazoa; phylum Chordata; class Aves; order Passeriformes; family Sylviidae; genus Acrocephalus; species Acrocephalus scirpaceus. The sequence continues at coordinate 43,286,762 of OU383773.1, read as the reverse complement.
ATAGGAGGAGGTAGATGGCTGATGGCAGAGAAGTGAACATATTTACATCATTTCCCCGAAGATAATTTTAAACAGAAAGTTGTGGTACTATTGAGAACTAACTGAGCGGCTTCTGTGCTTGTAAACGTGAGCCTTTTGTTAAAAGCCATAAAAGCTTTTTCCTTGCTTTCTGCCCATAGTGCTCTAATGTAATGTGTTTTGTTGTGCCAGAGCAGCCCATTGGCATCCTGTCTGTGCATTCAGCCTGTGGCACCACCACCTCTGTAATGGCGACCAGTGCCATGGTGGCATCGCCTTCCCCTGGCTTTCTGGCCCTGGAGCGTGCAGCTACATCTGCATGGGTTGTCTCCCTCAGGGCTACAGAATGTGCTGCTACTGTAGTGCCCCATAAGTCTTGCTTCAAGTAATGTCTTCGTAGCAAACTCAGCTTCATCACCAGCCCTTGTATTTACAACTCGTACACGTAATTTTCCAGCAAATTGTATGTATTTATTTTTTTAAGCATAACTTTGCTGCTTTGGAAGCGCGTCTGTGTGGAGCTGGGTGTTAATGAAATGTCACACTTGGCTCTGAAGGTAATTTTGCATCTCTGCACCAGTCATGGATGGTGCCTCTTGGGTGCAGTCTTGCGGGTCTGGGCTTGCAAATGTGCACTTGAATGGGTTGGTTGGGATAACCCCGTGAAGGGTGTGCTGGGCTGGGGGGCAGGAGGTCTTGAATCAATTCAAGCAGAGCAGTAGGATTCAAAGGAGTGAGCAGAACAGTAACTTCAGCCTGATCTGCCTGATTTCCCTGGACACTGCCAGCCCTTAGTGGAGAGATGCGCTTTTTCTAAGAGGAGAAGGCGCTCAAGCCAAACAGTTCTCAGCAGTGCTGTTGGGTCGGGTCCCTCAGAGCTTTGCCTGCAGGAGGGGAGCTACATGGCCAGAAGGTGGTAAAAATATCTTGGGCTCATCTGGAACCAGGACAGTCTTGGCATCTATTAAATGACTCAATGTTTACTTTTCTCTGTTAACCTGCTTTACTGCCCTGCTTTGTTAGTTCAATTGACTTTGTTTGGGGCTAACGTCTACTATTGTTGCAGTAATTGCTTTGTCTTACAGATTTGTTATACCCTCGTGCTTGCACTGAGGGTTTCGTGGGATGCTGCATGAACCAATCTGTTTCCTTTTGATTGCTTGTGTTTTCCTGTGCCCTACACTGATGCATTAAGTGTTCAAATCCCCTGCCTAACAAGACTGCTGCTGCTATGAAAAGCTTAAAGTTAAAATTTGGCTGCTGCCTGAGAGCAAGTAACTTTTTGCAGCCATTTCAATCAAAAGGTGGGGGTGGAAAACCCCCAAATATTAAATAGATTAACCACAGCCCCAGGGCAGAATCAGTATACCATTTATCTAGGACATCAGTGTGGAAAAAGTTCCTTGTTTGCTCCAAGTCCCTGGTTTAAATGATTGGTCCCTGCTTTTATCCAGACCGTTTTATTTGTATTTCCATTCCTGTTGAGGTCAACAGTTCATCCTTTAGATCATCTTTTCTCAGGCTGACAAGTTTGGATTCACCTGCGGTTGACTTGGATACCTCGTTCTACCTTTTATCTCATGCCATGAGCTAAGCTTGCCCTCTAGGTTGAGACTGAGGCAGGATCTGAATGAGGCAGACGCTATCTCATCTTTTTCTATATTTTTTTAATATTGTAAGACAAAGAGAGACACTTAAACTGCAAGAGCTCATCAGAACCATGACAGCATGAGGAAGCTGTTGTATAATAACTATGCAGTATGACAGAGACTTGGGACAGGCAGGACTGGTCTGCTCCCTCATAGGGAGACCCAGGAGCAGGTGATCCCCTGAGGCTTTCTGCTGTAGGAGGTTCAGGGTGCCTGATTTACAGTCAGAGTGTGGATTCCTGCACATCAGGCCTTGGGGGGAGAGGAGGAAGTATGCAGTCCCGAGGCTGGGAAGTAGTTACTGCTTGTGGATGAAGTTCAGCTGGCTCTTCTTGCCCTGTTGCCCATTAGGGTCTCAATTCCAATGTCCTGCTGCTCATCACAGCCTCTGGTGTGTGTTTGGTGGTCTTGTTTGAGCTTGTTCTTCTGTGTCTCTCATTAAAACTTAAGGAAACAGGCAGAAAAGGGATTTTTTTACAAATGGTTGTGTAGAATTGTCTTTGGAGGTTTATCTTCAGGGCCCACAGGTAACTTAGGATTGTCCCAGGGGCCGTAAGTGGGCAGGGATGGGGCTCTAGAGGACTTCAGGAGCTCCTAGTGCCAGCAGCCCTGTGATGAGAATCTGGGCACCAGACACAATGCTCTGAGCACAGCAGGCTCTTCTCCCCGAGTCAGATTCAGCACAGCTGCACCAAGAGAAATAAATGTGTTTTAACCGTAAAGTTGTCAGTATTGACTCGTGGAACAGATGGGATTGTTTTGCTAATTAAATGTATGCTGTTGAACGCTTTAAAGGAAATTGGGATGCAGAACTATGAAGAGAGACTGGTGTAGCAGGAGTCTGTGACTTGTAAGATGTTTTTTCATTTTAATCCCTCTTAAGGAGAGAGACACAGCATTTTGTGGAAAAAAATCTTGCAGTAGGTGCGCTTGCAGTTAGTACTTACCTTGGTCCTGAAATTACAGAATATATGACATATAGTGCACAAAATAGTGCATAGAATACATAGTGAACTACTCTCCTCAAATGTATTTACAACTGGGTGGCAAGGAGGGGCAAAAACTGCTGTGTCTTTTTAAAGTGGCCAAAGCTGCCCTCCTGAAAGCAGCAAATCTCCCTGAAAGCAAACTTTGGCAAGTCATCTTATGGTAGTTTCATTTAACAAGGGGTAAAGAGATTTTTCTGTTCTCTGTTTGAGCACAGATTTTCAGAATTTGTTGTTTTGCTGTTCAGAATCAGCCCAGGTATCAGCAGCGTCATTCCCTGGCATTTTTTGAATGCTTTGGAGATAAGAACATGGGAAGGGATGTCCCCAGACCATCCTGCACGTTCAGAAATTGGGATGTGTAGGAAGGGGGTTCCACAGCAAGTGACCTTCCCAGTGGTGTGTGGCTTGCACTTGTTTGAAGGCGCAATGTCCTTGTGAAGATGATCAGAGATGGCTTTCCTCTTTCTGCTGGGTTTTTTTTCTGATGAGGAACTGGGCGTTTGTATTTGGGGTGGGGAAAGGCGTATTCCTGCTGTCGGTATTAATTGGGAGCTGCAAGGGCTCCCCCTCGTGTTACCGCGGGAGAGGATCGGCATTGCCGCATCCTCCTCCGTGGCCGCTGCCAGTGGAGCGGCTGCATCCCGCACGCCTGTGCTCCCACCCCATCGTACGGGCCATGCAGGAGCACCAGAGGGCCGGAAAAGCCTTTCTTCAGATGAGCAAGGAAGGCTGCAACACTGACATAGCAGGAGTCTGCTTCGCACAGACTGAGGGCTCTCAGAAGCCTCCTGAGTGTTAAAAGTATTTGCTGTGGATCCAAACAAGGATGTGAAGGCTGAAGGAGCCGGGGAAGCCACACCTGCTACTGCTCAGGAGAGCACCGGTAGTGCTGCCAGGTAAAAGAGGGTCTTGGCAAGATCTCACATAGTCTTAGCAAACTACGTGCAACGAGATCTTGATCCCAGCATGTCTTACTTATATGGACCAATAAACTGCCAAATCTTCACTGTCGGAGCTGATTCACAACAGTCTAAAAAGCTGAATCCCCTTCAGGTTGCACAAGTGCTGAAGCATGTCCAGAGAAGGGCAGTGGAGCTGGTGAAGGTCTGGAGCACAAGTCTGACGAGGAGCAGCTGAGGGATCTGCTTTGTTTAGGTTGTTTAGGAGAAAAGGAGGCTTGGGAGATTTTATCATTCTCTACAACTGCATGAAAGGAGGGTGTAGCCAGGTGGGGGTCAGCCTCTCCTTCTAAGTAACAAAATGAGAGGTAATGGCCTCAGGTTGGACCAAGGGAGGTTTAGAAAAATATCTTCACTCAAGGGTGTTGAGACATTGAAACAGGCTGCCCAGGGAAGTGGTGGCATCACCATCACTGGAAGTGTTCAAAAGGTGCAGCTGTGGGCACTTGAGGACATGGTTTAGAGGTGAACACAGCGGTGCTGGGTTAACAGCTAGACTTGATTTTAGAAGTCTTTTCCAACCTTAATGAGTCTGTGATAAGGCCATCTTGTTGAGGAATTATTTTTGTACTCTGAAGCAAGGAAAACACCCTATTTGCACCTGTGTGCATCTGTTTCATGAGCCTTTCTACATCCTTCTGAAAACCTAATTACCTGTAAAACGCATGCAGGCATTTCCCAGACTTGAGCCCTTCAGCACGGGCTGAGAGTTTTGGGGAGCCCAGCAGCAGGTGTAGGTCTGTGTGCAAAAGGCAACCCTGGAAATCAGTAGGCCATTTGTAGTAATGAAGGGCATCCTGTGACTTGCCCGTTTTGCACTGTCACATGCCCGAACCAATTACATCAAACTCCTTGACAACTGGTGGACCTTGTGAGGGGTATCATGTTTTATTTATGATGGGTGATGCTGAGCATCTGTGACAGTTTTTATGCTGTGCTGGCATTAAGCTGCTGCAATACACTGCGCGTCACCGTTTCTGGGAGATGGACGATTTGAAGGAGAAGAGTAATGACAAATGTCACAGCTGTCATAAACAATGCACTCGTAGTGCCCTTCAGTAACTTACCCGAGTCTTGAAAAAGAAAAGGAGGCGTCCGAGTTCTGCAAATGTGATTGAAGGATCTGAGTTTCTGAAGGTCTATCTGTAGCTTTGCTTAACTCCATGGTGAATGTAAGTTGTGGTGGAAAACTACCAGAAGAGTAATTTTAATGAAGGCAACTCTGCACTAGGAGTAAAGTAAGTGGATTATGAAAGAAAAATTCCATTCAAACTGTTCTTTAGTGCTCTAATCCTTGTATGTGTTCTCATCAATTTAAAGCAGTTTCCCATGTAAACTGAGATCCGGATTCTTCTTAGTGCTAAGCCTTGAATTCAGTTTCTGCTGTTGCACAACCGGTTTGTGTCCCTAGTTGTTTCTGCACATTGGATACACTCAGACTCTTTTCTGGAGGACTCATGGAAAAAGCTTAAATTGGGATAAAATGTATTTTAGTCTGGGAGTGTTTTCTTTTAATTATCTTTTGTCATGAAGAAAATAGGAGAGTGTCTTTTTTCTGCTTACCGGACAATTTCCTCTCTGCGGGTAGGTACAAAGGTCCTTCCCCCTTACAGCTGCTCTGCAGCAGGATGGCAATGCCCTAATACATGCAGATCTTCCAGCAGCACCAGATTTCCAGTTCCAGATACATGAATTATTTGGGAAATGTAAAGGTTATGTTGAGCTTATTTGGAAGAGTAAACATCCTCTCTCCTCTTTGTCCTCCTCCCCCCCAGTTTTGCCTTTCACATTGAAACAAGAGACCTGTGTCCTTGGATGCTGATTTGCTTTCTTTTGGACAAGATTTACCTCAGACTGAACTATTTTATCAATTTGTTTGAATAAAGGACATATCTAGGAAAATGGATGCTCAAAGGTGCACAGCCCAGCATGATGAAATTTTCATGCCAGTTTACTCAGTGTTGGGATGCAGGATTGGGGGGGGGAGGATTCCCTCCCCTCCTTCCTCCTCTCTACTTTCTTTCTTTGTTTCTATCTTTTTCACCCTAAATATCTTACACCCTTTGTTTCCTCCTCAAGATTAGGGCATGAAAACACTTCTTTTTCAAAGACAGGTTGTTTTTCTCTGAGACTCTTCTGTGGGGAAGGGGGTCCCTCTGTGGGTAGCTAATGCTGGGGGCTCAGCTGGAGGCTTTTCTCTCTGACTGACTAAAGCTGTTTGCTCACACATTGAAGCAGACTGGTGCAAATTGATGGTTTAAATCCAAAGGGGCTGGCCAGGAGTCTCACAGGTAACTCTGAGATGAATGAGCTACTCAGCCCCTCCTTTCACTAGTGACCTGTGATCTGCAGTGGGGCTTTTCTCCTGCCAGGCAGCTCCAGTTCACCCTGCATCCATTTCCTCACATCTCCAGGGATGATGGCCATTTTAATCCTCTTTGTGAAGGTTCAGCAAAGGCTTGGTGTGCCAGAAGGCTTCTTGCTGTACCCAAGTCTTTGAGGTTGAGACATGCTGTGCTGTTTACACACAGGACAGCCTCTTGGAAAAGGGCAGGTTTGGCCTTTGCTATCCCTGTTTCCTTCACAACAGGTGAGGAGCTGTGGTGGTGACAGAGGACAAGCTGGGTACACCTTGAGGATCCCCCTTACCAAAGAGGGGCTGAGGGTGATGGCTGTGTGCAGTCCTTTGGCTGCAGGTGAATTAGGCTGTCAGGGGCTGTGTCAGAGAAACAGCTGAGCTTGTTTTCAGTGCTGACCTTGAGGGCTGCACGCAGGCAATGCACGTATGCACAGGGCAAGCAGCAGGGAAAGGCTCAAAGAAACGGTAGGGCTGATGGGAGCCATTTGCCCTGCCTTTGTTCACTGGTCCAAATGTGGATTATTGTCCTGTACTAACTGGCAGTGGCTGCTCAGAGGTAGTGGTCAGTCACAGCTATCTCCAGCAGAAAGTGGGAAGGCTAATCTGCTCTGGAAAAAGGACTGTCTGCAATGGCAGCTGGGGACGACAGCCTGTTGTGGCCTTAGTGTCACATGTGTCTGCTCAAAAATCTCTGCTCTTGTATTACACCTTCCCTGCCCACAGTCAAGACTTTCATGTCTCCTAGAGGACATCAAGCATGGTATTGTTACAGCTGGAAAGCAGGGTGGTTTGGATTGTCCTTCACCCCAACAGGTAAGAAAGCTGCTTCTTTCCTGCCTTAGTCCTCTGAGAAGTATTTCTGGGATCTTCCCCTCCCCTTTCCTCCACTTCCCTCTGTGAAGGTGAATGGAGGAAACAGCACTGTTTTTTTCCTCTGCACAATTATTCCCTGATAATCTTTTTTCATGGTATCAGGGAAGGAAACAAATTCAAGGCACAAAATTTTCAAGAGACTGTCAATCACTGGGCTGTGGCTTTCTTTGGGGCCCCTCTGCTTGCAGTGATGCAGGACCTTGGCATGTTCATTGATGACACCAAGCTGACAGCTGGAATACTTGAGGGAAGGGATGCCATCCACAGCCACCTGTCAGGGTGTACAGCCCTATGGAGTGGGCCAATGTGAACCTCAAAAGGTTCAAACAAGGCCAAGTGCAATGTGCTGCACCTGGGTTGGGACAATCACTAGGATCAGTATAGACTGGGTGGTGAAGGGATCAAGAGCAGCTCTGTGGAGAAGGACAGGGGGGATAAAAAAAATGCAAAAAAAATGCATAAAAAATGGATTTGAACTGGCAGTGTGCTCTTGCAGCCTAGAAAGCAAATCTCATGCTGGGCTGCATCAAAAGCAGCATGGCCAGCAGGGTGAAGGGAGGGATTCTGCCCCTCTGCTCTGCTCTGGTGAGACCCCACCCAGAGTGCTGCATCCAGCTCAGGGGTCTCCACCACAGAAAGGACACGGACCTGTTGGGGCAACCATAGGAGGGCCAGGACAATGATCAGAGGCTGGCTGTGAAGACAGACTGAGAGAGCTGGAGTTGTTCAGCCTGAAGAAAAGAATGGTTTGGGAAGAGCCTTTTGTCTTTCAATATATAAAATAGGGCTGATAAATGTGGAGAGAGACTTTTTACTAGAGCCTGTAGTGACAGGACAAGGGGAAACCATTTTAAATTAAAAGAGAGTAGAATTAGTTTTGTTATAAGAAATAAACTTGAGGCTGTAAAAGTTAGAAACATAAGGGGATGATGAGTGCAGGGAAGCCACTGGGTGAGCAGCTGAGAGAATGTGACTGGGACTGACCTGTAATCAGCACCTACTTTTTGACTGTCCACGTAAAACACATAAAATTGCTCCTGCTAACAGGAAAGGGACCCAAAATTGATGGACTGTGAGGGATTCAGGTGTCCAAGGAAGGAACTGTGAGGGATTCAGGTGTCCAAGGATGGAACTTTACAGCAACAGTCCACTGGAGCTCTGTGCACCATTTTCTGCCTTTACCACGGACACAGGGAAAAAAGAGACAAGCAAACAAAAAAACCAAAACAAACAAACAAACAAACAAATCAATGCTCCCAAGAAGATTGTAGCTTTTACACAGTGATGGCAGACAAGCATCAAAAAATTAATGCGACAGAGTAGGAAGCCCTGAGATTAAAATTCATATTGTGCGTGTATTTAAGGACCGATTAAAATTTATGCATTCTTACCTGCAATATTTTCTAATCTTTTCAATTTGTCACTTCAAGGGGCTGCTTTTTGTTGTTTGTATAAGTTAGTAACAGTGTGTCATTGTGTAACTAAGCCTTCTTTCAAACTATGCAAGGTGTAGAGGTAGCACAGAACAGGAGTGCAGGCAGAGATGCCCAACAAACAGTCAGCTGCGGCTTTAGCTGCATGCCAGACATCCCTGGAACAGACTTTGCAGCTGATCACAGCATACCGGAGAAGATCTGGGCTTTGGCAAAGAGCTAGAAATCAAAGTCCTAATTTCCTGACTCTACGATGATTGTGAGTCATAACAAGTTTGGAAAAACTCCATTCCTGTCTCTCCATAAGCATAATAATGCTATGGAGCTTGTTGGTGCTCAAAGTGTTAAAGAGATGTTTAAGGAATTATATAAATGATACTTATTGTAAAGGCTCGTGTAATCACTTCTAATCAGAACCATAACGTTTTCTTGTTTGGCCTCAAACACAATCCTTTGAGATCTCTGAGTGTGTATACATGCGTGTATGTATGAAGTATGCGGTAAATAAGCTCTATTATGGTTCAAAAAAGCTTCATCTGGGCAATGACTGTAAGCCAGACAAAACTGAAAAGAATGACAATGGCCAGAGCTTTCCCTCCTCTCAAGCTGACAGATCTTATGCACTTCAAGAACAGCCTTTTCTTTTTCTCACTCCCTCATCTTTGAAGACCAGTGATCTATTTCATCTGCCTCAGACAAAGGACTCTGGAAAGATGTTCTCTTAAATTTATTTTCTCAACCCTGGGGCATACAATTACTGCTGTTCACTCATGCTTTGCCTATTTAGATATTGGAAGGATACATGTACTTTCTGTCATCATTACAGCATTCCCAGGGCAGGCAGCATGTTCCCAATTCAGGCTCTGCCCACCAGTGGCTGTGGAGTCAGCAAGCCAAACCTTGTTTAGGTGCTTACAGAAACAAATGGTATCTTTACTAAGCTGATATCTGACCAGTGTGATGCCTCTCAGGTTCTGATCTGTGCTCAGTGAGATGGGAAAATGTAGTAGGAAACTGGATAAGGAACCTGAATGCTGCCTTTGACATTGCAGCTAGTTCCCCCCAGTGGCATTCCTCAGGGAGCACATGATCGGCATGTGTCAACCCCCGTGACTCAAAAGATAAAACGCTCCACTAGCCCAGGCAAAAAAGGTCACAAGTGTAACTTCTGGCACAATTCTGAGAAGTACTCGGGTGTCCTTTGCTTTGTAAGAACTGTAGGATAAAGGAACAGGACACACAACAGGCACAGGATCTGTTGAAAGCTGCCCGTCCCAGCTGCGTGTTCAATTCCCTATGTCATGGGAGAGGAAAGGAAGTGGTTGTTAGCACAAGTTTGGCAGCAACGCGGCTGTAACCTGTTAAAAGCCCACTGCTGTTTGGGTTTGCTCTGTGCAGGATGAAAACATTACAATCAAACGCATTTTAAATGCAGGAGTCCAGCTTGAGAGACCGGTGCAAAAATCCTTGTTAAAACAGTCACTCAATGTCGATTTTATTACATCATGTTGCAGCAGCACGGTTACAATCGGTGATTCAATACACACTTCAGCACCTTGTAAGAGAATATACTGTGGGCTGGTTGCCTGTTTGCCAGTGTCCATCCTTTGCTGAAGCCTCAGTTCTCTGGCACAGTCCCAGAGCTGATTTCACACTAATGTGGCGAGAGCCTGGACGTTGCGGGAGCTTTCAGAGGTCCTGTGCACGGCGTGGTGGTTTCTGATGCCTCTGTCTCTAACGCCGCCCTTGGGGCTGTGCCGAGCCTCGGCCATGTGGCTCTGGAAGGCCCGGACGGTGCGGATAGCAAGGATGCAGAGCACAAAGCTGGCAAAGTACAGGCAGGAAGCGACGACGCCGAAGAGGCCGACGGCCGCGTCGCCGCCCTGGACGGCGCAGTTCATGGAGGTGTAGCCACGGCGCGCATAGAGCCGCTCACGCCTCCTGCACACCTCGGTGGCGTTCACCTGCGTGACAAAGTGCAGGTAGAGCCCCACGGCCGCCAGGTACGCCAGGCCAGCCAGCAGGCTGAAGGCACACTCGCCCACCAGCAGCCCTGTCCGCAGCTGCTGGATGGGTTTTGCCCCCACGACGAGGAAGACGAGGGTGAGCGTGGCCCCCGTTAGGCTGAAGGCCACTCCGCCGTAGACGCAAGGGGCTCTCATCTGGGTGAACTGCATGTCCAGCTCCCTGACCTCCCGCAGCTCTGTGCCCTCGAAGGGGCTGTAGGCCGAATTCAGGTTGAAGGAGCCGAAGCCTCCAAGGGACGTAAAGCCTGCAACGGAAGCTTGGGAAGCGCCCACGCAAATCAGCACCAGGAGGTTAACCGTGATTTCCACAAACTTCAAAATGCCTGGAAGGGGCAGAAAGATGGGAATAGGTGTCAAACCACATCTTGTGCAAACTGTGGGTGACAGAACAAAACCATAGACAGAGAGTACTAATACTGAGATATTCCTCTTGGCTGCAGCTACAGAAAAGCACTTGGAAAAAAAAAAAAAAAGAGAAGCCTGAACTCTCACGGGTACATTTTGGAGGCTGGGCAAATTACTTTTTTTAATTTGTCAGTGTGCTTGATGGATGGATCTTCATGCAGTGAAAAAAAATCCATAAAAATTTTACAGTGCTTGTGTTACTGCCAAGGCAAGCACACAGTGATTATATTTTGGCCTGTAGCTACTTGGCATAAACACACTGAGCAAGAAATATCCAGTATGAACAAAATGCTGAGGTTGAAGCTGACAAAAACCTAAAAGCTTCTAACAGCTTGAAAAATCGTGCAAGTTATTTAGGTCCTTCAAAACATGTTTACTGCTTTAACTTACACCTTTTTTTATTCTGTGAAGGTTATTTGTTAATTTAAACTATCTAACCAGATGCAACTCTCCTTCAGAGACATAAGTCCCTTGTAACTCTGAAGAAGCAGTTTCTGATTGCACAAAAAAAAAAAAAAAAAAAACAACCAAAAACGAAGAAGTAGGGGAAGGATGCAAAACCTACCTTATATGCAGAAATTAAGTGAATTTGATACTAAGTCGTGAGCTCTTTCACACCCTGACCTTCAGAAGAAAGCCTTACAACTTCTGAGTTGACTCTTCATTTTTGTCTTATGTTAGGCTACTAGTAACAGTAACTAAGGATTTTTAAGGGAAAAAATACAAACAAAAGGGGAGAAATTACTTATTTTTGTGGTAGCTGTCTCTCAGGAAGCTGCCTCATGTTTGATAAATCCGATTATTCCGTGACAGCTCACTAGGGGTCAGACTAAGATTAGTAAACATGACGGATGTTGAAGCATAGCACAGCTAGAGTTGCCTGTTGGGGAAATGAAAACCCTTAGCGTGCCAGGCGTGTTGCTCCAAAGTTCTGAAGTTAATTACAGAATTGTAAATCTTATTATTCCATTGCTGTCTGACAGCCAAGAATGTAAGATGCTCTACACAGTGGTCCTATATTTGTCTTTAAAGTGGGGCAGGATCTGTGGTTTGCACACAGACTTTCATTTTATGTTGCTAGTGCTGATCCACACGGCATTTCCCTCTCGAGCAACTGAGCAATCGGCTCAGTTGTCAAGGCTGTATGGGCTTGAAAAGGAAGGGCTGAAGCAGGAACACAAGGGAATTAAATGAATTCCTCTCTTGTGTTGCCAGATGCTTCTAACCAAAGAAAGCCAGTGACAGCCATAATGAAGGATTATCAGATATTCCCATTCTGCCCCTTCTTACTCCCTCCACAGAGGGCTAAGGTAATGAGTCCTTTCCTGCTGCCATTGGCTCTGCACAGGAAGGTAGTGTTAGAGCAGACAAAATTCTTCCCCTTGTTCAAGAGGAACCAAGAGAGCAGTTCTGTGTATGTGTTCTTCAGAGGCGATGCTGATTTCTGCATGACAGCATGCCTTTTCTTTGACCCTTCTGCACAACCGTTTCTGTGAAGCAGGGCAGTAACTGTGTAGGTTACCAAATCTCTTCAGGAGGCTTCAGATATTTCAAAGGAGGTATTTGTGAAGCTAAACGTTAAGAGAAATTTAACTTTTGGCCCTGGATTTGGAACTCCTTGTACTAAATTAAAACAATGCAGCCAAAAGACTCATCATTTTCAATAGGTAAAGAGTCATCACTTTACTAGGACTGTTCATAGTATTTTGAAAGAGTAGTAGCTGTGCAGAACATTAATTGGAACTCAGTCAGGTGGGGTTTTTTTGGTCTGTTTGGTTGAGTTGTACATTATGCCTTCCAAATATAAGGAGTCAATTTAGATCCTCAGGGCCCTTAGACAGTGTGATGGTGTTGGATGCAGAAAGGCACTTCCCTTTTTAAAGGCTGACTATTGATTTCATAGATGCTCCACCAGGAAACAGTTCTTACAAGCTTACATGGAGGAAAGACCATTTGATTAAGGGAAACATAAATTTTAAGTATGTTTGGCTACTTGGTAGTTGGGAATTCATGATCAGTCAGCTGCTGACTTCAGAATTTCCTTTTCATCCCTGTACTGAGGCCCTCTGACCTGCTGAGCATTAACTTTTCCTCTACATCACCTCCTTGAGCTTTGGAAGAGGCAATTTTCTGTTCTCAAAGTAGTCACTGCCTGCTGCTAACCTCCCCACATTTATAACTGACCCCAATCCTCAATGATGCTGCTTCAAAACTTTCCATGTGTTCACGCACATTCTATGTGCCACCCTTTAACTTTGCTGAGCTAACTGATAATGGGATGACAAATGTAATCAGTGCAGGTCTACTGTATTTTTAACTGCAGCAGTAGATGCTTTGAAGGCATACCTGAAAAATTTCCTTAGACAGGACATTCAGGTCGGACAGGTTTTGTATGTATCTGCACAGTTCTAACACATGCCTGCTGTAGAGCTGATTAGAGTGACTAAACAATGGAGAGAGGGTCTGCAGCAGCTACTCCATCAGTCACTTGTATCATTTGGATTAACTTGGTTTTTTTTAAGAAAGTGCAAGAACAAAGCCTCCTGTATTAAAGACAATTCCAAAATGATAAGCAGTATGTAGAATGAATTACAGGTCTATAATGACAGCCAGCTGGGTTTATGAACGTAGCAGACAATTAGTGGAAATGCCTAAAACCTTGTATAATCATCAGGGTTTTGATGGAAATATTAAGCCTTACAATATGTTCCAACCCAGGAACCCCAAAAGCCTCATGAAGCCTTAATCTGTGATAGTTACAAGCTGATACTAAATCCTACTAGTATAAACAGGATAGAAACAGATTTGAGAAGTAAGGAATAAAAGAACAGTAAAGTTTTGAATCTTAGCTCTGCCAAGGCATGGTCACACACATCCTAGGAGTGACCTGTGTCAGGCAGTGTGCTGTTGGTGGAAAGAATTGAGTTACAAGCCATGCTTCCGAATCTGTGCTGCCATTTCTGCATTCACAGGCCAGTTAGCCATGTCATCCCGGAGTTATACCTGCAGAAACCAAAAGGTCTTCCTATGGGAAGACTGCTTATCTCTACAGTAATTCCCTAATCTCATGAAACATTGAATGCATTGCAAGATTTAAGTGTAAAATGACCAGAGGTCTGAACAACTCAAAATTCTACTGGTTTAGTTATTTTTTTCCTTTCTCACGTTCAACATCTTTGGATTTACCTAAAATGTTACTCATTTGTATTAAAATCAGTACAGTCCACAGCTGGCTTTAGGACTGACCCTCTCCTTATTGAACAAGTTACAGGACTCCTGTCAGGGCTCCTGGACTGCTATTTCCTTTCCCATGCTTCTTTCCTGCACTGTTTTTCAGCACTGAAGGTGAGGAGAATGGCTGCAGTCTAGAAATGGGTGTTGCCAGAGCTTTCCAGAGAACTGTTTCATTCATTCCATAAAATCTATATCTGCAGTGGTTAGTAACTTCATTGTATCATACTTGTTAATTTTGCCTGAATACAGTTGTCTTTTGCTGTGAGTATGCCTCCTGCTATAACCAACAATATAGCCTTGCAATTTATACTATTTATCTACTATTCACTTTTTCTTTCCCTTTGTTTTCCTTGCTGGGCTATTTCCAGGATATCAACCCACTGAAAAATGGTTTTATCTTCTGTCAAATGGTGGGCTTGACCATCCAGCAAAGCTGACAGGTGGGCTGGTTAAGGGTACAGACCCACAGGCTGACTTTAACAGCTCCCACCCTTGGCTGGGCAGTCACTACTTTTCTCTGTTAACTACACATTAGGCCCTTCTAAGAGTTGCTCAAATAAATTAAAATAGAAGGAAACTATTTAACTCTTTTCTTTTGTGCTGCTGGTTTTGTTCTGCAACTTTAGCAACTTGAGGTGACTCACAGCATATCTAATGAGCAATCATGTTGGCATGAGTTTAGCGAGGGCAGTAACAGCCAGGACCAGAGAAGGACCAGAAATTCCCCATCTCAGGTGAGGTAAACTGTTAAATCTGCATGCTCTGCCTCATAAAAACCTCGCTGTGGCTGAGTGTGTGGTACCCAGTCACTCAGCTGTGCACACAAGTCTTGTGTCAGAAGCTGTAAAGAGGAATTTCCATCCAGGCACTGTGGGAGGACAACTCTGATGTTCAGGTGGGGGGTTGTGGTGTGTGTATACACATGTACATAAAGTAAAATGGTCAATTCTTGTTTGTTCCTTTGTTTCTGCAGCTGCCATAAATTAATTTGCAGGACAGACAGTTCTGGCTCTTTCTGTTGAACTCCCCTGAGCCCAAGAGGGCCATACTAATGGAAAAGGCCTTCAAAATGTCTCCTCCCACAGCATATGGTTATAGGAGTCATCTTCTTCCTCTGTTGAATGCACATGGACTCCTCCTCCTGTCTCTTTTTGTATCATTCCCTCCTCTTCAGTGAACATTACCGTGTACTTCCAGAATATTCTATGTCTACCATTCTCCATTTTGGCTTGCCTTCTCCCTCTGCTTCCTTTGCAGACCACATGCCACTGGGACCAGCAGGACCTAGGGGCAGCCCTGGGGGTGTGTGGCTGCCACTCTTGGACACCTGGACCCCAGTGGTAGGGCTGGTGACACACAGGTCAGTGGTGCCCATGTCACATCCCATTAGGCGTCCCTCTAGGAGAAGGGAAGAGAGGAGTTAAAAGCTACAACACACATGAAAAGTCATTCTCCAAGCTTTTTTCACTGCAAGTTGTCATTTGGTTCTTCCCCCCTGCCCAGTTTGGGGAGCTTTCTGCTCTTCAGAGGTAATCTTTCTTTTTATTTATTTTTCTTACCCTCCAAAAAGGAGCAGACAAGTATTTTGACCATATATAGTGACTTACAAAAGCAGCACTCAGTCCTGAAAAGGATCTCAATGGAGAACATATCTTGCCAGTGCAGGTTTGGCATTCCCCAGAGACTGAAGGCACAGCTCAATGCAGCTCTCTGCTAAACTGAGTTGGTGGCAGGAGGAAAACGACAAGGAGAAGGGGAGAAAATGTCAAAGCAAAGCAGGATTTGGCTCTGCTTTTGGAAGGGGACAAAATGGGACAGAAATGGGGAGAAACCAAAACAGAGGAGGAGAACTAAACAAGGGAAAAGAAATAGGACAACAGTTGCAAGATATCAAAAATAAAAAATCTGGACGCAAAGATATTTTAATACCTTTCTAACAGTATTATTCCCTTTATGTAGAAAGCAAGATCTTACTGAAACCAGTAACAAGAATTCAACCAGCTCCACTAAAGCAGAATAAGGGCAATATACAGCTCTGTCATAAACAAAGAAAGGCCCCCCAAGCCCCCACACCACAATTATTTTTGCAGGTCTCTGTGTTGTTCAGCCAGTGGTGGGATTTAGCTTTCACTTAGTCATGCTAAAATCAAAGGCAGAAAAAAAACAACCCAACCCTAAAACACAAGAATTAGGCAATGTAACACCAACAAAATCTTGGCTTTTCAGAGGACCCAAGGGATGCACGTACTCAGAGCCAACTGCATTTAAATTGCACGGATGTGCCCAACACACTTATGCTTGTTTGAGATATCCGTCTTACTGGAAATCACTGAAAAAATAGTCTTAAACTGGGAAAATTAAATGATTTATGTGCTCTAGAAAAAAAAATTCATTATTAGCTTTTAATAAGTTGTCTCTCTTTAGTCAAGATAATCACTCTGTTAGGAAATCTCAAAGGATGACCAGCCTTGGGTTTAGTGACTCAGAGAAATCTTGTATTCACAGAGTGCTCAGATCCAAATGTATTATCCTGTTTTTTCTGTGTATCCTCTTCCCTTAAAGAACAACTATCCCACCTGCTCTATTCTTTCTACTTAATACCCTCCCATCCTCTAAACAGTGCTGTCCAATTTTCACAGGAAAGGGTGGACTTAAATTGTAGAATTAATGCATCATCCTCTATCCCCATATTTTCCCAGCACTGTAAGACACAGTTTCAATACAACCCAGCCCTTGCCTGGGAACAACAGCTATGGTTTACTTGTACCCAGTAGTTCTTTAAAGCATCACTTCTAGAATGTTCTTGATTTTTCTCCTACTAATTGAGCATGAGTCATCTTTCCTAACTTTGGAGAGGGTGGGAAGCAAAAGATCTTGTATTTAACTGTAGTATTTGACAGTACTGCTTAAATATAACAACTGTAAAAGGCTGTATTCTATTTGTAGCACTGGAAGGTCTCTGTATGGTCACTTTGCATTCCAGATTTAAGGAAATGGCCTTTTTTATCCTTTTTTTCTTAACGTACCAATAGTTTTTTCAAGTAGTAAACAAGTGTCTTGGTATTGAAACCAGCTTGCAGGAGTTTTTTTAAAGAGTTCAGAAAACAATGAAATGCTCTTGTTCTGTATGCCAACTTTCCATGGCCACTCCCTCAGTTTGAACTGAAACTGAGCCACCTTTAGAAAGTACAAAGATTGGGGTGTTATTGCTCTTTAAGTAATCATAGTCTGTCTTAAGGTGGGTCAGCTTGGAGGCACCTGTGAACCCGAGCCTCTCATTCACTTTACCAATTGTAGGTTGTCACACCTGGTGAGCAACATTCCTGCCTGGGTGGATTTTTCTTCTTTAAGAGAGCTAGGATCACCTGCTCAAGAAATAGAGCTACATTCAATAGATAGTCTGTCTGCTGTATCAATTGGCTTTGAGAGCCACTTTTTAAAGAGAAGAGTTTCCCTTTGTTCCCATAATTTGGGTCAGATGTGGGGAAGACAAACCCGGTTTTCTTACAGGAAAGATGGTGTAACTCTCCTTCTGTAATGGCAGCGAGCAAACCTAACTAAGATTTGCCAGTACTGGAAACCTGGACTGCAGTCTAACACACACCTAACAGCAACTTTGCCAGTATCTTCCCCTGCCAACTTCAGTGAGTCTTCTCAGTTGCAGTTCTCCCTTCTCTAAAAACAATCGTGTACATGTTAGTACAATGCCAAAAGGTGGATGAAAATAATTTCATATGAAAATGTGGGCGAATGAAGTCCTGTGTGTTGGCAAGGCAACAGTTTGCTAAAGGTAGGATTTGGCATCTGCAAGTAGTGTAGCTCCCCAGTGCGTTTTTATAGAGCCAACTGCTCAAGGCTGTTTGTATTTCACAGCAAAGAGGACTGAGCTCCAAATGAAATACTTTAACATCAGAACAGGAAGAAAGGTTACCTGCAGCTCTGCCGCTGTATCTTGTTAGTCTGCTACTTTAATTAAGCATTTTGAATAACTGGGATTATTTTAATCTGCACAGCTCCATCCAATTCCCACTATTAATATCGTCTGTCTTCACAATTACAAGATTAAAAAACTTGATGGGAATTTCAGTCTGTTAGTCACACTGTATTTAAAATATACATTGTAACAGATAGAAGGGAAAGCCATCTAAGTACAGCGAGATTTATAGGGAGCCCTAGTGCTCCCTTCCTACGCAGGAATATATGGAATTTATGGATACATGGAAATTAACTGCCACAGGAACTGTGTACAGCAGCTTTGGGCACAATCTAAAGGAACTAAGCACTGCACACTGTGAGGGCAAAATGTGACGATGGTGACTACAAAACACCAGTTTCTAATCCCTTTGGGTGCCCCCACAGGAATGTAGGTGTCCTGCACTGCCAAAAAGATGCAACGTGCTGCTGAATGTAATTGTCAAATGCTTGTTTTCACACAGAGTTACCTGCACTATGCACATTTAATGACCCTTCAGTGTTTTTGAATGTGCATACCTGAAGCTACAGGAGATTTTTTTACTTCAGTCCAATGCCTCTTGCAGACCACTGTTCTCCCCCAACATCTCCGCAGCACTGAAAGGGATACAAGTGCTCTGCAAAATGTTTTTCCCCTCCTGCTCCAATGTCTGATTCTGAGAGGAACAGTATCACAACATAACACAGCAAAGAAACAACAGGAGTATTACGGCTGAGAACAACAGCATAACTCAAAGTGAGTCTCTATTAGTGTGAACCCTGTGTCTTGGCTAACTTTTCATCTCAGTATTCTTTTCTAGTCTATGAGTATTTCCCAGCATGCATAGCTATAGGGGAAAGAAATTGACTGTGTTTTGTAAAAACAAAAGCTTATAGATGTTTACATTTGAATTAATGCCGGCTTGTTAGTGCATGAATGTATCCTGGAGAAAGTCATTGTTACTCTCTAATTCTATTTCCTCCTCCAAATAAATTCAGTTTGATATTTCCTCCTGGCTATGCTTGAAATTGGAGACTTTTCATGTTGTTGCAAACCATAATGCTGTCTTTTTCTGAGAGGAAATTGGTCTGAAGGTTTTAACAATTGTGGATGTTAGAATGTAGGCTAAAGGCATGATTGTTTGGAAGTGCCTACAATATGCTTAAGAAATCTGACACTATTCAAGGCGCAAAGCTGTATTCATAGCAGCAAAGAACAGGGATTCAATTATACTTGCTTCACCACAAACTGTTTTGTAACCTTTTCATCAGTGTTGTCTCCTGTAAATGCCAAATGGGTTGAAAAATTAAAAAAAAAAAAAACAAACCAAAAAAGTTATTTGCTCAGGAATCATGACCAGGACAGTACAGTTCTTTAGAAGGCAAAAGCACAGGTAATTTTCTGAGTCAGGTACTGGCCAAAGATGGGAGAAACTTAGTTTACCTTTGCTGTTTAGGCAAAACTACAGGAGGTATTACCCAAGAATTGCTTTGCTCAACCTCTTTCACACCAATATACATAATAAAAAGAAAATTAAAGTTTTTAAGGTCAAGTGACCAAATACCAGAGGCCAATTTATGATCAGCAATTCACTCTTAGGTTCAACTCAGATTTTCCTCTCACTGAGGTGAAGGATGACAGCCAGCCTTGAACACTTTTTTCATTCTATCTGCTAAACAAAAGCACTGAATCTGGTTATATTTTCAAATATATCTAGGGGGATTATTTGGAAGGCAAAATGATCACTAATTTAGGTTTTCTACTAAGAAGAGAGAACTACAGAAATTTTACCTGCACTGGGAAAAGCAAATTGAATGCTTCCTTCTGACAGAATTTCAGCTCTAAGAATCCCCAGGTCAAAAACCTCTTGTTGTTTTCAACATGCACTGCTTCAAATGGCACGTGCAATATATTGTGCGTAAGCAGTAAGAAATGGCTGTTGCAAGCAGCAGTTCCTTAGTTAATGGAAGGTTTCCCTTTATCACAAACAGTTTATTTCAAATTCCCATCAATTATACAGTGCTTCTAGGCAGTTTGACACCAGTCTAGAAGCTGTTCCCTAAATCTCCTTTCCTACTGTAGAAACAGAAGGTGGCAGACTTCTGTTTCTACTGCCTTTCGATCTGTAATTTGGAGGCCCCCAAGTGTAGCTTTCTTACGGAAAATAACCCAACATATAGAAACTAGACATAAAGACAGCACAGCAAGGAATAGTCAAGAGTTTGTTATAGGGAAGTCACTTCAAAGAATCAGCCGATATATGAAGAATAAATTTTTCTTAAATAACACAAGCTCCTGTGAGATAAACAATCCTCTCACTGGTTAGCAGTGGTTATAGGCTAATAAAAAGGAAGCAGCCAGGGTTTTTTTAACTAGAGTTAAGGGAGTAATCTCTAGTTTGTGTTGCTTCTCACCAGTATGCCCATGCCCACTCACCTCGCAGTGCAGTGCGAGGGGATTTGCAGAGTCAAACTGGTGGGAACTGAAGACACAGGGGCTACAGGGTAGGCATTTCTGGGGAGAGAGAAGTACTTCATTTTGGTTCTAGTTTGGTCCAAAGGGCAGAGTGCCTGCTAGTAGTTAGAGCTCACCCTCCAATTTAGTTTTATCCAAAGAAAATGCAGTTTGTGCACTCTGGGTCTGCTCTGCAATATGGCCCAAAGACTTGCAAGTGGAGGTTCCAAACAGGTTCAGCTCAAAACTACATACCAAAATACTATGGTAGATATACTGACTAATGAATTGAAAAGATTGAAAACTGAGATGGTGAAGTCTACTTTAATAATAATAATAATCATAAAAATTTCTTCATGCCTGCCAACAGTAAAATAGGTAGGCTGCTAAGAGCTCAAGCTCTTGAATGAGAAATGAATGAAATCAGTGTTTAATAAGCAACCTCCACTTTATGGTTGCACAGAAATACCCACAAACACTGATCCCCCTGTCGACAGAGCACACAGAAGGACTCTAAGCAAAGCATTTTCCTTTTCAGGTAGCTTTCTTTGAAGACACCATCTCAGTGTTCACTGATAGTCAAACACCACACAAAAGGTGGGAAGCATTAGAATAGGATTACAGAAGCAGAGCCTTTAAGCAGATGTCTGATTCTTTCAGGAATTTATCTGGAATTTTTACTGCATTTCTGGTCAGCTTATCTCAAAAAGGTGTGGTAGATCTGGAAAAGGTATGAGACTGGAAAACTGACCAAAACTGGCTATTGTTCAATTTGTGAAGAAGCAATAGGGGCATAGGGAAAAAGAGAAGAATTCACTCTAAAACCATAAATTTCATTGAGAAGCTGAATATGTGAGATTATCATCAGAAACACCTTATTTAAAACATTTTAAGGAATGAAACAGTAGTACTACAAGTGAAACTCTGAAACTCCTTATCTTAAGGTAATGTGAAGGTCAAACATTTAAAAAAGCTATTCAGCAGAGAATTGAACAAATTTGATAGGTCTGTAAAGAGGTATTAAACACAACAGATGTGAGTGCAGTCTTCCAATTCAGGAAATTCCACCAATCCAAACTCTGGTGTGTATTCCAGAAGACAGTTTACTCTCTACTGGTCCAAACTTTGATGATCCTCCTAAGTTTGTACTTTAGTCCAGTTTTGGGGAGGAAGAGTAATGAAGTGCCTCATATGATCCAGCACTGCTATCCATGTGATTCCACCTGAATGGCTTTGAATAGGTATCCCTCATATAATGTTTTAACAGAAGTTTTTTTCCCCTTCTGTTTTCAAGATGAAAGGATTAAAAAAGAGCAGAATG
Organism: Acrocephalus scirpaceus scirpaceus; assembly: GCA_910950805.1. Classification (NCBI taxonomy): domain Eukaryota; kingdom Metazoa; phylum Chordata; class Aves; order Passeriformes; family Sylviidae; genus Acrocephalus; species Acrocephalus scirpaceus. The sequence goes on along the minus strand of OU383773.1, from coordinate 43,265,089 downwards.
TCTTGAAGTTTCTTAGATGGTATCAAATGTTCCTACCAGCAAAAGGGGTCAGCATCAGTTATTTCTTCCATTATATGTGGGCTGGGTTTATTGTCCTAATGTGGTTGTAGGGGGAAGAAAAAAGGGGCAGGGAATAGGGAGGGAAGGGGGGAATAACAAAGACAGGAGAATGAGATCCTAAAGTGCCCTAAGGTCCCAAGCTGCTTAAAGGATCCCTAAAAAAACCAGCTGCTTATTTCTCAAATTCAGCTTTAGTTTTTTGGGATATAGCTCATAAAAAACATGGATGAAGGGGGCACTGTCTTGGTGAAGCAAATACTTTTCAGAGCTCTGGTTGTATAGAATTCCTCTCTAGTTTATTAAACTGTTCAGAATGCATCAAGAACATAATCTAGGTGTTTCAGACAAAAGGAAAAAAACTCCCAAAGCTTAACTACTGAGTGGACCATCAGAAACTAAGGTTCACATTTCAGTTGCTGCTTTGGAAAAGATTGTGTTTCATCACTTGATTTCCCAGACTTGTTTGAGTCTAGTTTATTTTAAAATTATGGTGATTGGGAAGGGGGAATTTCACCAGAGTGCTGATAAATAATCACTGGCAAAAGAAAGAGATGGTTAAGAAGTATTTACAGGAACTTTTCATGCTCTAAAGTGTTGCAGCTCCCATGTACTGACTCCTTAGTAAACAATTCATGTAGTTCATGTACAGCATCTACCATCACTGAAGGGAATACACAATTCTGCAAAACAATTCTAGTAAAGTCTGCTAAATCTTGGTACTTCCAAAAACTAAACAGGGGAGTAACATTCTCATAATCTTATCAACCTTCAATATATTTTCATTTTTCAAAATAAGGTTGCTAATAAAAGGGTTTTTTTTCTGCATGATCTCTTTTCCCTCCTCCACTGCAAGCTCAGATATTAAATTTTTGGAAAAGAGTGAGCAATACCTGGGGGAGGGGTAGGAGTAAAATCATCACTGTCATCTGATGCATCCAAAACTAGGGCATTTTAAAAATCTTAATGGTGTTTAATATACCAAAATAATGAAAAGCAAATGCAAGGAAAAAAAACCCCAGAAATTCACATTAAGCTATCCATAACAACCAGTAAAACTGAAAACTAAAACTAACTTGTCACTTCACTGTTGCTAAAGCTCTGATAAAATAGCACATGGAGTTTTCTGCAGCTTTCAGACAAGTTAATTCAGTATGGTTGAAGAAGAAACTGATGATACAATTTTACCAAATAAAATATCAATATGGCTCCATGTCTTTAAATCTTTACTAATGGTTGCAGTTACATCTGAATATGAAAAACAAACTGCATACTAATTCACAGAACATATTTGTAAGGCAAAATAGTTTCTCTCACTCTTAAAATTGTTCACATATTCACACACAGAGAAATATTAAAAGCAAATTGCTTGTGCTACTTAACTTTCCTACATGGAGTGAAGAAATAATCTAACATTACATACTTTAATTTACTTCCAACAGCTAATCTCTTCATTTTTCTCTCTACTGGAGGAGACTGAAAGTCTATTTATAGACATCAGCCAAAGACTTTGTACCTAGCTGCAAGTTCAACTCAGACTGCAGTGGAGCTTTCCTACCGGCAAGGTGAGAATGATTGGTGCCCTGAAAGAGGGAAAACTTTCAAGAGGTAATAAATATTTTAACCACTTCTTTTTTTCAGTTTACAGGAATGAGTTTACTAAGACTGATTTCCCCCTATATTAAGGCTCATTTCTGTCCTTGTTGCAGTTGCTTTCTACCTCAGAAAAACCCAAGTTATTTCTCCAAAACTGTTTTATTGGATTCATGTCCAGAAAAAAAATTTTGTCTCCCACAATGATGCTTTATAAAGACATATGAGTGATAAGTGGAGTAAATCCAGAATTGATAAAAAGTGAGAAGAATGATTTGGAAATAAAGTAGCATCAATCAACAGCCATCTCTAAATTGCTCACAGATGCAAATATCTATTTTATTCCCAAATCCCAAAGGTTAACTCTTGTTGCACAGACTGGCTGATTACACACATGACCCACTCTGGTGCTCTGGATGCATATTCCAGAGATGTATTTTCAAGTATCTAAATATTTGTATAAATATTGCCTTTAGATATCTAAAATGGCATAACCCTCAGTTATGCCATTCATTAACTCTCTCAGCCCTTGTGGGCCTTTTTTTTTGGTAGTGGCTTTTTTTTTTTCCATTTGTTTTCTTTTGTTTTAAGATTCCTCTAGCTTTACTTTGTTGTGCTCCTGAACACAGAAACCAAATCCGAGAGAAGTCCTCGGAAGGAGAGGGGTGGATGGCAGGCAGTAAGAGTCTTACATACCTCTTGTTGTGCATACCTTTGAACACTTCATTGAGAAGCTTTCCTTGGGAGGATAAAACTCTGGTGGTGGGCCAAAATACTCCTGTGCTGCTCCTGAGGTTTTAGAGTAAGGGTCCGAGCAAACAGAAGTCCTTGAGTGCTGGCCACCTCGGATGTCTCTACAACGGAGTAAATGACTGATGGTTATTAATTAGGTCATAGTCTCTCCTGAACATTAGAACACGAGAAAATTGTCAGATGCTCCTCTTAGTGGAAGCAACTAGCTTGCTTCACAGGCATCTTACCTTTTTTGCTTGCCTGTTTCGAAAAAAAAATCCATGTTCACAAAGATATTTGCATGCAATGGTCCTTATTTTGGAAAATAGGGTACTCACTGGATAGGCTGGCTGAACTGGCAAAAGGTAGAAAGAGGAAATAACAGCTTTTTCATGAAAACCAAACAATTTAGCTAGTCCTTAGCAGGCCAGATAATAGAAATGAGAAAGATTTTGGCACAATAAATGTGCAAAGTAGCACAACATTTTCATGGGTGTTTTGTCAAGTTTGTACTTCCAACTAGTGTCTCTCACAAAGATGCCTTTTAAAAGAATAAAAGCTATTAAAATAAACAGATAAAGATTTCAAACAAGGGAAAAAAATAGCCTATTCAAATTCTTTAGGTCCTTGAAGATATTTGAAGATGAATCTAAAATCAACCCTCCTACCCCAAAAAATCAGTTTCTCCTGGCTCCAATTTGTCTCTTCATTGATAAAATGTCCAGTTTTCTGCAATGACATACAGCTCCATATCTGAAGCCTGATGATTTTTAAAGTTGGTGAGATTTAGGTTATTTTATAGGAAAAGTGCAATTTTCCCTTTAAACTGAGCTAACACTCAAGTTAAAAGAAACATTTTAATGCAAAATTTTTTGGGTTTGGTCTAATTGAAATTTTCTCCCTCATTTGAAGAAGAATTGGAGCTTGCCTTTTTTAAGGTACAGTTGGATGAATTTGTTATTAAAGGGTATTTTAAGACTCATTCAGCATTATTATTTTTAAAAGTCTTCTTTGTATTCCTTTTTTATCTTGAATTTCTTATCCACAGATCAGCATTTACAACTGTAGTTTTGTTTCCTAGTATCATTGCATTTCACTAAGGTTTATCTTCATCCAATTCCAGACTCAATATTATCTCGTTCATCCACATTAAATCATGTTCTTTGTAGTTTTTACATTTTAATTAAGACATTCAATAACAAGACCACTGCTAAACATCTCCGTGTTTAGCTGCCAACAGCTCTATTTGGCTGAAACATTTCTGATTTTTCTGACCTCTGTCCTGTGTCTTGTGCAACTACCAAAGCATCCTGTGCAGCTGTGTCACATAAATTAAATAAGCTGTGTGATTTATAAGACTTCCAGTAACTTGAAAGCAATCCCTTTGGTACTTCTGATGCAGCTGCTTCTCTCTATTGTTTCCTGTTACTTGCCAGAAAACAAAACAAGACAAAAAAAATCAAACCAACCCCCCCCCCCGAATGTTCAGCAACTGAGTACATTTAGGAAAAAAGAAATCCTTTTTTTGGATGCCCTTTTTTCTCACTATGGCCTGTTCTGGCCACATCTGCTGATGCTTTCCTTGAGGATTTTACCATTCTAGGTAATTCTCCTCAGCAGTGGGAGGAAGGTTGCTGTAGGAATTTCAGACAGAAATGCATTTGGAAAGAGAAATACTCTGGCTAGAAAGTCTAGTTCATCAGGGATGAAAGTATTAGGCATCCAAAGTGCAGCTTCCATGAAATTCTTCCCATGTATTTCATGAGAGGGTCTGGTGGTCTTCTGATCAATCAGCCAACGTTTTCACCAAAACCCATGAGAACTCCACAAGAACCAAGCAAAGGAAATGCTGTTAGGTTAAGCCAAACTCCTTCAAAACAACTGACAGAAAAGTTTTTCAATTTGTTTTAGTGGGGTCTGATGGCCGCCAGATGCTTGACTTGACTCTAAGAATTATCTTCATGGCTGTTATGGATTTGCAACTGCAGCTTCCCTTCCTCTAATCCCTGGTGCATACGGGATGTCTGTGAACCTTTATGGTCCGTCCATCAATTTTCAATCTACAAGTCCAAACATATAAAACTAACAGCAGAACCAAGAAATCCAGAGAAGGGCTTTCTTAAAAAGTGGTGGTTTAATTTATAGTTAGCCTTTCACACATTGCTTATATTATGCTATACATGAAAGAAAAAAAAGCCCACATCAAACCTCCAACCCTTTTGTTGTTGTTTTTTTTTCTCTCCACTATGCTATTAGTGTGTTACTGGCATTAGCTGCTCTCACTTCTAATATGTTAAAGATAATTTACCTATATGCCTGACAATCTCTGCTTTTGCTAAGGACAGGCATTCAGCCTCTGAGGATGATTCTTAGGCTGGTCTTGGTTCCCATTTCTCTTCAATTTTTCATAGTTTAAGAGAGACAGAAGAAAAACTCATTAGCTATTTTCACGATACAATAGTTTTACTGCTATCCAAGTGTTTTATACTTAGCCATAAGTATTCCTTGTAGTCCACACAGTGCTCTTCTCTGGTCCTTTTATTGTCATCCTGTTTTCCTTACTAAAATGCATATTATCAGGGAGTACTTCAGTATTTCAGCTTTTCAATAATCTTCATTATATTTATCTCCTCTCCCTGTATGCCTTTATTCTTAAATTCCCCTACAATCACTTCTCCAGAGTCTAAATGGCAGAGATGAACACTGCTGCCATGGCCAATTTGCCAGTGGTGTTTAGCTCTACAGACCTCTTTCCTACAGTGCAGCCATGTACTGGCATGACCTAAAAGGAAAACAGCCTGAGCTCACGTCTAGCATGCTGCAGCCTGGCCAGGCTGGAAGGAGAAGTGTAATATCCTAAGAGTTTATTTGGCACTGGAAACCCATTAGTTGATCTGCTCACTGTGGTGACAGGGGCTGACCCACTCTCAAGTGCTGCCAGCAGCCTTAGACACTTCAACAATCACTCATCTATTGACAATGACTACTGAAAGTAATTTTATTTCAGATTAATAGGAACATGTTCACAGCTGAACTAGAGCAACCTGAGAGCTCACAAAGCCCCTGTGCTGGTCTCAGTCATGTAACATTCATATTTAAGCAGTGAATATTTGGCAAGCCACAGCTTGACGTCACCTGCTGACCAGCACCTTCAGGAACTTTACTAAGACTCATGGCCACACTTCACCTACTTGTCACCCAAACTGACTCAGATCATCCCAGAAAATTCACATCTCTGCTATCAGGCTATCTTTCTGCCCTGTCTCAAGCCCAAAACAAAGAAAAAACACTAAATTTCTAAGTGTAAAACAGCTCCCTTTTCCAAATGCAGTATGCTCATGCTTTCAAGGCAGAGTAAAAGCTTTCTTTACCATTGTAAATAAGGTCTATTTAAAAGCAAAGAAAAGGCAGACATTATAGACCTGCTGTGATCTATTTCTCTTAGGAGATAAAGACATACCTTGCATTGTATGGGTATGGTTTTCTTGCTCTTCTGTCTTCCTTGTATCTATCAGATCTGTGGTTCTCATGGTGCCTGTATTGCTTATCTTGGTATTGACTCCCAGCATGAGACATCTTGTTTCTCAGATGTATTCTCTCCTTCTGAAATAACTTCCTGAGCCAGAGAAACAAAACCAGTTCATTTTATTGCTCCACTTAAAAGTTATTCATTGACCAGCACTCACTTCCATTTCACGCTGATTCAAAATTAGTACAGACTTCTCTAAGAAGCAAAGGAAGTAAACCCCTTTAAACTACAAGGTAACTTCATTAAAGCAAGAAGTTTTACTTTACCTTCTCCTTTTCAAGGTAACTTCATTAAAGCAAGAAGTTTTTCTTTACCTTCTTTTCATCAAGTAGATGCAACGTTTCTATACTTGACATTTATTGCACTTAGCGTATTTACTAGGTCTGCTCTGATTCTCCTGCCTTTGCTGCCAGGACAAGGGATCGTGTCTACCAAGAACTGAATCCTGTCTTCTGCAATGTTTTGTCTCAGGTAAAGCATTAAGCCCAGCAAGTGCCAGTGCACTGCATGAGTGTGCACACAGCAGCCACTGGCACAGGGAAGTCTGGAAGAGCAGGCTGTGACCTTTGTCCTGGGAGTTTATAGAGGAGGGCACCCGTGGGTGTAGATAGTGCCAGAACTAAACGTCACCTATGATATGCATAAACACTGGGTACGGGCAAAGCCGTGCTGGGCTGAAAGTAAGTTGGCAAGAAGCTATACCTGATAATTCTGTATTAAATACTACCAGGTCGTTATTTGCTGAGAGTGTCTTTATCTTTTAAAGTGCGATACGATTAAGCCGAAACCTGCAAAACAGGGAAACACAGACCTCGAACACCTGAGCAATCTTTAGACGCGTTTGCCTTCATCACAGCCCTTCAACATCCCTGCAGAAGTGCCTGCAGTCGGCTTAATTTGGGCTGATCAAGGCCTGAACACCTTCCTCCATCTCCTTTGCGTGTTATAAACGAAATAAATATAAACACACAAAAATATAATATAAAGGAACATATTAATGTGTATTTGTTTACATCTAAGAGGGAAAGAGAGAGCGCCTCCCCCCGAGGGCAGGAGCCATTCCGCAGGGAAAGGTTCCCGGTGCCGCCGCCGCAGCGCCCCCTCAGCCACCCGAGATCGCCGGGGTCGGCCCTGGCGTGGGCGCTGCCCCGGGACAGCCGGGGCACACCGGGCACCTCCGGCCGGGCACCTTCGCTTCCACCCACCGCCGGCTCCCCTGGGCCCCGTGCCAAGGCCCGCGACCCCCGGCCCTCACCTGAGGGAGCGCCGAGCTCCGTCCCGCCCCGCAGCAGCTCCGGCGCCGCCGGCACCGCCCTCCCGGCCCGGCCGCCTGCCCTGCCCTGCCCTGCCCGGGGCGGCCCTGCCCGCTCTCGTCACGCGGGAAAGGTGAGCACAAAACCACAGAGTTCATTCGACTGGAAACAACGTAAAGGTTTCTGAGAGCTTCAAGTCCAGTCTGTGATCCAACACCGCCATGTCAACTAGATCATAGAGTGCGGCATCCAGGCTTCCCTTAAATATCGCCCGGGACGGTGAGTCTGAGTCCACCGCCTCCCTGGGCAGCTCATTCAAATGTCTAATCACTCTTTCAGAGAAGAAATTATTCCTGATGTCCAACCTGAACCTACCTGGCCAGCTTGAGGCTGTGTCCTCTTGTCCTGTCACTGGTTACCTGGAGAAGAGGCCGTCCCCCACCTGAGTACACCCTCCTTCCAGGCAGCTCTAGGGAGTGATAAGATCACCCCCGAGCCTCCTTTTCTCCAGGCTGAACATCCCCAGCTCCCTCAGCCACTCCTCAAGGGATGTGCACTCCAGACCCTTCACCAGCGTCCTTGCCCTTTGCTGGTCAATGAAGAGGAACAAGGGCCGTGGGAATGGGCTGGTGTCTGGGAGGTAGGACAACCCAGGCTTTGTTTAATTTAATAAAATGAGGTCACTGTGTCCTACAGTGCTGAGGAAGAATGTGGTAACTGTGAGAGGATATAAAACCTGAAGGTTAATAAAGTTGAAATTCAAGGTCCTCACAGGTTGCCTTATTGTTTTTCCAAAGCCACCTCCATTGACTGGCAGCATTCAGGGCAGAAAGCCTCGCAGAACAGGGAAGGGTGAAGGAGAGGAGGTAAAAGATAATAGGTGAAATTCGTGCCCAGGAGCAGCTGTGTGGGAACGGCCTGTGTTATGCTAGACAGGTTGAACAGGGAGGTAAGCAGATAAACTCGCCTCTGGTGCAGAGCCATGTTTGGGATAAACAGCTATTTGAATGCACACAGTCCCCTTACGTGGTGTTCTGCTGAAAGCCCTCCCTGTGTTGTATCTGCAGGGGCTTTGTCACCTTGCTGCCAGCCTGTGATGTTTCTCTTACAGAGGAACAATGTCCTGGTCTCCTCAGGATGCCTTCTGTTGGCATCTATAATCTCTTTTTGGACAGAGTCTGGACAGGCTCTTGAATCAGAATTGCAGCAAATGGCTTGTTGGTTGTGCAGTCCTGTACACAAAAGCAGTCTGTGCCTGGGAAACAGGGTGGTGGTGTTAACACGACTGTACCCAGTTAATCTTGAGCTTTGGAAAGCTTCCCTATTCTGTGGTGCTGTCCTGTGCAAGAGCTGGGAGCAGAAAATCCCTTTCCTTCCCAGGGCTTTCACAGCAGCATGCTTGGGGTACCAGTGCTTTGTGAATTTAGGCTTAAGATATGCTCTTAGGCAGAGGTAAATCCAAAATCCCCTGAAAGTAACATGCAGGTAACAGAGGAGCTGCTGGCCCTGAAATGAGGAGATCGCTACAGGAACTGAATGCTCAAAGCACGTGTTTTGAAGTGTGGCAGGAGTGTGATTCCCTGCTCTGGCTGAGCTGTGTTAACAGCTTTTGCTGTTTACCATTCTCACCTTGCCCAGACCTCTTCTGCTGTTCCTGCCTTCAGCTGTACGCTTCATCTTCTTCTCACTGTCTTGCACCAACCCTAGTGCTTGCTTGATCACATAATAATCCAGTTCTGCTTGCTTTCCAGCCAAAACCAATTTACTTTCTGCTGTTTTAGTGAGTTGAATTGGCTTTGTGCTGCAATCAAATGTGCACTGGAGCAAGGACTTGGCAAAAGCACATGTCCCACAGGGAAGAAACTGGGGGAGGGACGGGGGAAGAGGGCTACCTCTCTTGGCAGCAGTGAGTGGTGACTGAAACTGAAGCCCTGATGAGAAGTTGCAGTTTGAGACACCACTACCCATCAGTTGCTATGCCTTCTCAGTTTGGGGCTGTCATCTGGCTAGCAAAGGCAGCTTAACAGCAGGAGTGTTTTACTATTTTGTAGCTTTGTTTGTTTCTAATTCCTACTGCTTCTACTTAAAGGTTGTTTAAGCTAGTTTGGCAGATTTTAGCCCAGAGATTAAGGTGCCTGCATGAACTCCGTTCTCCTATTTAGATAACAAATATTTGGGAAATTGATTTATCATTTGAATCCAGCAGAGGATATCTGCTCTTGATGGAGGGCATGAGGAATTACATCTCCTTTCTGGTGGGCAGGTTTCATACAAACAGTTGAAAAATGGCAAGGAGTCATGGCTGGAAACAGACTTTTTTGGAGGGGCCGAAACATAAGAGTATTCTTGACAGCCACTGTTTGCAGTATAACTAGTAGTTTTGTTAAAGCATTTCTCTTTCTGGGCTGAAAGGGTTCAGGTGTGGCCATTTTGGTTTGGAAGACTGGGTGGAACTGAAGGGATGCTATTATGAACTGGGTAAAATTCAGTGAAGCTGGTGGGCAAAGAAGGTATTTAGAAGAGTTTAAAGTCATTATGGAACCAGGTAGTTGAAATAACAGGTTCACAACCAACGCAGAATTACAAGGTGAGATCTACATAAAAACCCCTTAACTCTATGACATAAGGCTTTTTCCCTGGAAACTCATAAAGAAAATACAAGATAGGTAGTGACTGCAGGAGTTGCCTATATATGACATAAGAACCAGTGAAACAAGCCATAGAAAATCATGCTGACTAGGGAGAAATAACCAAATGTAGGAGTAAGAGTGTGTTTCTAAGGAGAAAATCATGAAGGGATTAGATATTATAGTGGCTAAATTTAAATGACAACCACCAAGGAAAAAGATCAGAATTGTTTGTTCTTACATTATTGCAGGTGAAAGGATGCTGTGTGGTATGTAAGCAGATGGGTTTATATCAAAGATACACTTGATGCAGTCATCAATTTCTCTTTGTAATAGAAATAACCTTTGGGACCAAATTTTGGCTAGGTGATGAAGTCCAGAGGGACTGATGTGCAGAAAATGAAGTGTGAACTGGTTTGATTTTCTTTTTCCTGGTAATTTACTTGAGTAGGTCACATCTGTGTCTTGGATCAATGTAGCCCTGGATACATGCTCCTGCCTAACAAAACAAAACAAAACACAATGAAACAAAACAAAACAAAAAACCTAAAACCTAATCTAGGTACAGGGTACAAGGTGCTATAAATAGATCTCCAGGGACAGATTTCTCCATCCAGACAGGCAGGCAGGGCACCACTGGAGTCTGTTCAGTCTGACAGGAACACTAAGCTCCTGAGATCAGCAGGACTAAAATTAGCTTTGGAACACTATTTTCTACCCTTGTGCTGCTGCTTTTATATGAAATCTGTTGTTTATTGCTATAAACAACAAGAAAAGAATTTGGATTGAAGGCTTTTTTTTTTTTTTTTTTTTTTTTTTTTGCTTTCTTAAGGAGATTTTGAAATCCCTGGTCTTCGGAATGGGAGGTAAATTCAGTTTGGGAACGAATCACAACACTAAAAATTTCTTCAGCAAAAGAAATGTAAACAGTCATGACTGATTTAATACTAATATTGTATCCTTAGTGTGTGCTGTTACAAATACTTAATTTTAAAAGTAATGGGACCAGTCCTTGGGCTTCTTTTGTTTTTGTCTTTGGAAATGTGTGAATTATTTGGTTAGTAGTTGTTTCTCTTACAAGTCTGAGTCCTTCCCAGCATCTTCTGGGTAATTGTCTAGTTCTGATTTAGAGATCTTACAACACAGCTTTCTGAAGAGAGGGATTTTTTCTCACTGAATCTAGACCCTGAGTGGGGAATAGCCAGTTTCTGAGACACATCCAAAACAGGCTGAAGGTAGTGAGGCTGTTTCTATTGAAACTTTGAATCCTAAAAGGCTGTTATCTGTGGGCCCCTTCATATTTACATCAGCTTGAAGTACAGAGCTGTAACACCAGCCTCGGTAATGCTCTGTATCACCAAGCTGTCACTTTCATGCTGGCTTTGCTCAAGTTCTTCTGTTGCTGGCCACCCAAGATGTATCTGAAACCTTATCATTCATTTTCCTTTTTCCCTGTTCCTAAATGGAGTTGTAGTAGGCTAAAGCCATCTTTTTCCCTTCTAAAATGTTGAGCAAAACCAAAATGGCTTTTGACATCTAAGAAACTATTAGCATTAAAATTTCTACCTCATTTCTTAGCAACCCATTCTCACAAATTCCATCTGTGTTGTGCTGAGCTTGAACTTGTCTGCGTAGATCTTGGAGACTGTCTGCAACCCCGTACTTAGTTTTCTATAATAATTTACCACTTCAATGTGAAAATATGTTAGGACTGAAATTTGCTTTCGGAGGACTTTTAGACCCTGTGTAGATTTCTTCAATATTGACTGCTCTAAAGTTCACACTGGTGGACCTCTGTGCGGTGCTTTTGTCTTGACTGTCCCAGAGGTCTCAATAGTCCTGGGCTTCTGATTCTGTGTGCCAGTTTGCAAATTGCACAAAATTGCAGCAAGAGCAGCAATCTGGGAGCTCAGGCCACTTTCCTGTCTCTTGGCATGAATACATTGCATTCCATTTTATATTAGTAAAATATTTATGAAGTTTTATTAACATGGTAGGGGCTCTTGCTCTTTCACAAGAGGTAGCAATTACGAGCAGCCTGCCTTCTCTCTGACTTAATCTACTGTCCCATCTAGTGTTTTTCTTTTCTCATCTGGACACAGATAAAATCCAATAACAGGGTATTTATTTTGTGGCTAAAACTATCAGAGTTGGAATCAACACTTAGGGCAGTCATTGGAAAGACTTCTTGTGCATAGAAAATTTATGAAGGTACAGAGGTGCTTGGTTCAGTAATCGAGCCTTAAAAGGTATTCAAACATTTTGTTCTTGAAGAAAACACATATTCCTGTGCAGCTCTGAGCTATTTACATCTGGATGGTCTGTCTGGAGCTCTAAACATTGGCAATTGTATGTGTTAAGAAGGAAAAGAGGTATTAAATTTAGGTGACCTGTTCATGCAAACAATTTGTCGCTCTTTCAACCTCCTGAAAAAGAAATGCAACAGTGGCATCCTGTGGCCCAAGCAGTTCATGGCAGGTGGGTTCGGTTTAGGGCAGAATCTGCCACCAAGGTCTTCCTTCACTGAACGGGAAATGGATTGAGTTGTTTCTAAGTCAGTTTACAGAAGAAGCCCAGAATATTTCAGAACTGTGCACGTTTAAAACCTGAAGTAAAAAGCCTCTATATACTTTTCAGCCAGGATTTTCTACTACTTTATCTTATTCTGCTTATTTTTCTACCAAATACCTTGATGTTTGGGACAGAGAGGATGATTTCAGTCACTCACCGAGGAGACAGGACTCCTGCATTGCTGTCTTTGTGCGGATGAACATTTCCTCCAAAAACAGGAATAGAGGAGGGACTCCTGTTTCTAATTAACCCACAGTTTAGTGCAGCATACTGGGTCTAAAAATGAATATTTCAGGGAAGTTCAATGAAAAGAAGACAAATAAAAGTTGTTTTCCCTTGCACCTACATCATACCCAAGTGCTCACTCCCGCACACCGTATGTGGGTCACTTGAGTTTTTGGAAGTCTTGGCTTTAACTTGTTTAACTTGGACAGGCTGTGATTTGCTTACCTCCTCACCAGCAGATATTGGCAGCCATGACCACCAGGCTCTCTCCAAAAGCTTTAAGGCATGCCAGAATGCATGTTAACGAGGAACATACAGACTCACCTGCAGTCATGTGGGCAATTGGCCAGCGAGCTGCTGATAGCCTCACTTTTACTTCTCCCTTTGGTTTTATGGTGGCTTCTCTTCTGTAAGAAAGGAGGTGTTAAGGTGGTTTCTTTTAAAGCCTCTTCCTTCCTACTTCTTACCTTTGCACATAGAGGTGTAAGTGCTATTGAAGGCTCAGCATCAGGAAGGAGTGGGGGCAAAATGAAACAACTTTCTTTGGTTTAGTTGTTCATTTTCTTGAATCCAGGAGGCTCTGCACATTTTGAGTCATCTATCTTGAGAACTGGAAAGGCAGAGTAGGGGCAGTTGTCCTCTGCTGCCTGTGCGTGGAAAAACCTGTGGGCATTCAGTTTTCTGTTGTGCGGGAAAGTCACCATGTGATGGCTGAAGCAGGAGGCAAGGGAACAAAACCAGCAGCTGTCAGGGGCTCAATTGTTGCCTTTAATGACGAGCAAGTACTCTGAAGATTTTTGTGGAATTGCCTAACTGAGCTTGCACCACAGTTTCTGGACGGTACTAATCCCCGGGCTGCCTCTTGAAACACGGACATGCATGAAAAACAAACAAATGTTGAGACTGGCAGAGGCTCCAGAGATGTTAACCCTGCTCCTTTTTGTCAGTTAAACTGACAAGCCAGATAAGAGGAGCCGGTGTTGGTATCGTCTCTTGCATAACAAACCGCTCTCGACAAAAGAAGCAGCCTCCTGTCAAACGAATTTCCTTTACAACTGCCGAGCGGACTATTTTTAGTTTCATCTGCCATTCTTTACTCCTTAATCATCGGCTTCGCTTTTTCTCAGTTTTTCTCCCTTTTTCCCCCTGCACAGCTAGCTCCGATACCAGGTACTGCTGGTAATTGGCGGAGGAGGAGGGCACTGGGCTCTCGGCTGTTCCCTGTTAACCTGTCTTTATGGGATGCTACCGACCTTGCCATGTCGAGCTCAACTCTGACCTGTGCTTCCACCTTTAGAGAAAGGCAAACAGACCACCCTGAATCTAGATGAGGGATGTCAAAGACCGGCAAGTGAACGAGATCAGTTCTAGATGGGAAAGGGTTTTTTTAACTATGTTCAGAAAACATGGTTTAAGTTGCAGGAGTAGATCCACAAATGTCCAGAGTTGAAGTGACATCGCAGACACACTGCATCAGGCAGCAAATTCTTCATATACCGTTGGCAAAGCAAAGCAGAGCCTGGCTTTTCCACTGGAGATAAAATTAAAGGGCTTTGGGAATGATTTCGTTGGTCTTTTCTCTGTGGTACTTTTCCTTTTGGTATGCTTGAGCCACTTCATGTTTGTAGCCTTTTGAGGAGCAGAGTAATTCTTGTCTTCTGGCTGAGATATAAAACAGCAGTCCTGCCTATCTGTAACCCATTAGAGATTTTTTTAGTGCTATTTGCAAGCTTAAGAGCATCTTAAGGCTTTAGTCATTCAGGAAGCAACACTGCTTTGCTCAGTTGAGCATAGTAATTCAGTCAGGTCCATCATCCTCCCAGCATCTTTCTAAAGCCTAATTCAAGTGGGTTTTTATGTATTCTATACCTTCCTCCTCCACAGTATGCAAAAGCTTCAAATAATGAGTGGTTTCATGCTCACAGTGCTTCCGTAAAGTACAAGTTTTATGCCCATTTTATAGCTGGATTTGAGGAACACAAAGGCAAAGTGAATAGCCCAAAGTCAAGAGGGAAGTCTCTGGCAGCAGAGGAAATTATGGTTCTGTCACCTGAGGGAACTTAACAGTACTGAAGTTAGTGTACTAGCTAACATTTTCCAGGCAAGTGCCACAATTCTTATAAAGAAGGAATCACTAGAAATGGTCAAAAGTTTTTACCACCACTATTTTCTTGACAAATGTGAGCTTTCAAATGATACAAGATGTTTGCAGAAGATGTATTTATTTTGAGAAAATGAAGTAAAATTTATTGGATTTGAACAACGAGTTAGGTATATAATGATGATAATCTAAATTTTCCAATTGGTCTTTTTCCCTAGTGTAAACAAAAACAAGCCAACCAACCAAACAAACCCCAAAGCAAAACAAAACATAAAAAGAGAAAACCTGGGAAGAAAGCAAAAAAGAGACCTGGTTTCTCCTATGAAATGAGAATGCTAATGTATTGTTTGTGGAAAAATAAAACTACATCTTTTTTCAGGCTTTCCTCTCTCCAGTCTTAGTCTTTTCTTTTTAACTGACTAGAGCAAGTGTGACCAATCTCCTTAACCCTAATAAATTTGCACCAGCACTTTGAACAGCACTGATTAGCCAAGGAAAATGAGAGGGAGATAGCTGGGAAGAGGTCTTATGGCTGATGACAGTGGCTCCTTGTGACTTTGGCTGCTTTACTGTCCAGTAGAACAGGGATCTCCTTAGCAATTTTTGCTGGCTCACCTCCTTCCATGGCCTGGGTTTTCACTGTGCAGTAGCCCCCAGATTCATGCACCTCTGCTGGGATCCACTTGGCATAATCCCCGTCTACGTATAGCAGAATTATCTGTGGGCTTCTCAAAGGCTGGTCACCCCTGGCTGTGGCATACACCACTGTGCAGCCTACAGTCTGACATAAAATTGTTCCTGCTTTTCTTCTGCCAATATACCTTTGCTTTTGACAGTGTAACTCTTTACTTTCAGCTTTCTTTATCAGGACATTGATGAAAACCTATTTCTGATTGTGCTCTTTTAAAAAGTCTCTGAATTCGATTTTGGCTTAGGAGCTGAAAGTAACATTAAAAGCAAGATTAGTTTTGTATTTTTGAAGATGCTTAAAAGACTGCCAGAGAGCTGTCAGGTTAGTGATGGCTTGTGACATATAAAAGCAGACAAGCAAAAGTTCATAATAATTCAAGATCTGTTGAAAACCATATTGAAACATGGATAGCAGTGAGCGATTTTTTAAGAGAAAATTTTCATTGTGCATATTCAGACTCAGAAGTGTATTTCAGCCCTTGCTGTGGGAAAAAACTTTTGACTTTAGCTTTATGGGCATCCTTTGGATTTTGCCTCTCTTGCTGAGATTTTCAGTGCTTTCATCCCAGTTCATCTGTCACATCTCTTGCCTGGCTTCCTGGCAGGGATACTGCCCTTAGGTGTCTGCACACATGGAGTCCCCATTTCCCTGCTGCCTGGGTACGTGGAGCCTTTCTTTCATGCATTTATCCACTTGTTCAGTATTTCACTTCCCTGCCTCTCTAAGCTTTTGTTGCTCTACAAAAAGGAGCAATTGAAACTTCTCCTGAATCAGTGGTGTGAGAAGTAGCAAGAAACTTCTTGATGAAGAGCCTAGAAAAAGATCATTTAGGTTCCACTGGGTGAAGAGGGCCTGACCTTCAAAATTTCCCACAGCATCTTAAGAGGATTTGGGCAAAGATCTCAGGAAAAAATGAGAACTCTGTTTTCAGAATCACCATGAAATGAGAAAGCCAAAGAAAAAAACAGATTTTCCTCTCACACTGTGTAAAGGGCTCTCTGCTGAAGAATCACCAGCTGAATGCGTATAAGGAGCCGCCAGCAATCATTAAGCTCAATTAACCATATTCTTGTGCCCATGATAACATCTGTGGATTATTTAAACAAAGTAATGGTGGGCAAGGGAGAGAGGAAAATTGAAGAAAAGAGGTTCTACTGTGAACACTCATACCACCATCACCCAAGCGATGCTGTAATACAGAAACTGGGTCAGAGACACCCTTCCCCCTCTATGCTGCTGTCAAAGTTATTTGAGTGTCTATTGAAACCCTCACAATGGAAGAGTTTGGCTCCTGCATTTGCTAAGCAAAACTGATTTGTATTTCTTCGTTCAGAATAAAACTGCTGGGTAATTTTCTGAGCAAGGACAATGCGGCAGTTCAGTAGATCCCTGAAAGCTGATTTCTTGGTGATTTGTTTTTTGTTTAATAAGACACTAATGCTTTTATTTAGCATTTCAGAATTGACATGCTGAATCTGTGTTTAGCAGCCTTAAACCTCTCTCTTGCCTCTGTTAGTTTTAGGACCAGCACTGATAGTCTTCCTTCGAAGTCCGAAAGATGGTGGAAAGTCTCTTGGGAGGTTGTCTTACAGAAGATTTAAATCTAAGTTAATTTCTTTATTTGCTTCTAGGATAATTGAAGTAAAATATATGAGTTTGGAAGTAAGGCTTGGCTAGATTTAAACGCAGTGCTCTTCTGGACTCTTCCCACTGCCCTTTTTAATCCTGAATTTGAGTCTTTCATCCTTGTTTACAGCTGTCCCATTAGCAGTCTCAGCCTTCCAGTGTGCTCTCTCTGCTCTGGGAT
The DNA here is from genome assembly GCA_910950805.1 of Acrocephalus scirpaceus scirpaceus. Classification (NCBI taxonomy): domain Eukaryota; kingdom Metazoa; phylum Chordata; class Aves; order Passeriformes; family Sylviidae; genus Acrocephalus; species Acrocephalus scirpaceus. The sequence continues at coordinate 43,247,903 of OU383773.1, read as the reverse complement.
TTTTCTGTCTTGTTCTTCTGGCTTCTTTCAAGGAGTCTCACTGGCTCTACCTTGTCCTGAAAAGAAAACTAAACGACATTTCATGCTCATAAGGACAGTGTGCACAGACTGTCAGTAAGCACGGAACCTGGGTGTTTGGCTATAAGGAGTGACATTTTTTGGCAGTTGTTGGTAGCCCTTATTCCAAAGGAGACATGAGTGAAGTGAAATAGCAGGGTTTAGAGTTTGAACCCGTTTTCTAAGTTAAAAAATTCTCCCATTTCACTTCCCCTCCCTGCTGCCCTCAGCATGCAGGGAGGAATAGCGCATGCCCCCTCACACATTTTTTCCCTTATATAAAATGTCATTTCTTTCCTGAAAAGTGCCCAACTTGATGGACAGTCTGGAGCTGGCTGGAGAACTTAATTGGCCATAGAGCCCAACAAGGTGTTTGGGCCATGGCTACTGGGAGTTGCACACCCTAAGTAGTTGTTAATATTGTGCGTTAAGGAGGCATGTTTGATGAAGGAGGAGGAGATGGAACATCATTTCCCTGTTTTCTCTGTACCTCAGTTTACTCTCTGAACAAGGTATTTAATTATTATCTAGCAAAAGTGAGAACCTTTGTGCCCATTCATATCTAGCTTATTTCTGATTCTTCGTCTTATTGTGTGTTTAAAAGAAAAAGGAAAAAAAGGATACAATATCCTGGGTTGTGTGTTAGCTTCAACAGTGAATATCTCTTGAGCTACCTTTCTTAACAGGCACATAATTACCTATGTCAGCCTCTCTTCCTTGCATCCTAAATACCAAGAGGAAGAAATAGAAATTCTTGCCATTCCATCCGATTGCCCAGATTTTGGGAGAAACTCAAGAAAAGAAGCCGTTTGCACCATGAAGTTTGGTGGCAAAATGACTTCTCTTTTTATCGAGGCTAATCACTTTCCAGCCCTGTCTCTGGCAAATCCTCTATCTGTAATAATCAAATCAGTACATACGACATAGTTTTTTGACAGAACAATATTTCTTAATAATTTAGTAGCATTGTACACACACAAAAACAGAGTTATAATTAGCTCTCATCCCTAAAGTTGGAAGAGCTTTTCAGTTCATTGGAGGCTGCTGGCCAATTCTCTTATCTAATTGGATGAAGTTCCTACTTTCTCCCATTTGTATAATGTCTGCTTTTACACAAACTCATTAAGTGCAGCTGTACTCCAAGTTTCTAACAACAGCCCCAGTGAAGACGAGGCAGAAGTTTAATAGCTGTTCTGTTCTCTCTTTTTCATCTGATCTTAATCCATTTTGGTGGTTGATGTGTGCCCAAACATCTTTCCCTAGCACCTAATTCTACCCCCTCTGGCTTTTTATTATGAATTATATTAATAATTAGAAACCAGACAAATTGCATAAGATTGATCTGTCTGTTTTGAAACTGGAGAGTTTACAGCTTGCTTTCAAGGAAGATGGATTTAAAGCAATTATTTGTTTCTGTGAGGCATACAGAAGTGATTTTTCCCCTTCATTTTAAAGCTGGCATTAAGATGAAATCACATAATTACTACACTATTCTTTAAATCTTCAGAGACATTAAACTGATTATACAGGTAGAATAGCAGCATCATAGTTAACATATTAAGGTTTTTCATTCAGATGGAATTTTTTGAAAAATAAATACATTTTAAATCAAACAACACTCTCCCCCCCCCCCACTTTTGTCAGTCTGACTGCTTTTTTTACGTTGCTGTGTGTAATTTTGAATTTCTACTTAGCTGAGTATACAGAGTAATAGAAAGTCTTCATTTGCCAGAATTCAAATTTGTCTTACAGTACTGACTGCATACATTCAAATCACATTTACAAAGAAGTGTTTACCACACACTTCCAGCAATACAGATATATCATTAGTATATCATTACTATTAGAGTGATTTTATAACTCTTATGGATGGTTGTTTTTTTTTTTTTTCCCACTGAAGAACTATTCCAAGGTTTACTGGGGAACTTCCAGCTGTATAGTTTCCTTTCCTTACTGTGTTCCATCTTCCCACCAAACAAGGGAGGCTGTAGGAGAGGTAGAAACTCGGGGAAGAAGTTTTCCTCACAGCGTTGATTGTTTCATGAGGACATGTATCTATGATGATAAATGCCCTTGCTCAGATAACCAGTGATGGGGAGGCATGGGTGACAATAAGGATGGCTTTCTTTGGCACTGGGGACTGAAGTGACAGCTGTGTATGTGCACACGTCTGCAGTGCAAAAGAGAGGAGACAGCAAAGAAGCACAGTGAGACATCAGTGGAGGGATTTCAAAGGGACTCCTTCCTAGGCCTAAATTGAATAAGAAGGGAAATTTCCCTCTGTTGGTGCTCCAGCTCCTAGCATTGATATTCCCTTCAGGTTGTAGTGCTCTCCTGGCTCTGAAGGTCACCAAAGGCTTGACCCTTACAAGGTTCACAACACCCTTAGCTTTGTCTAGCATTTAAAGATGCAAACATCTAGCAAAATCCAAAGGCCAGTATGAATAGGAAGGACCTACTGAACCCTACTTCCTCTACCTTACAGTCTTCCCTTAGTTCAAGTACTCATAAAGAGGTACCAGAGTTGAACATTTTGTTTCTCTTCCTGTGACTGTATGAAAACTGAGCAGTGTTGTAACCAAGTCCTAGTCAAAAGACCGTTATGGCGAAGTTGGCAAAATTCAGGAGTGCAGGTTGAATATCAGCCTTCTCAATAATGACATCAAGAGGTAGTTTAATTCTTTGTTATAATATAAAACTTCATCTTAGCATCAGTCACAAGTAGTTTTGACTGATAAATGTCTCTAATCAAAACCTGAAATCTGTGAACATTTCTTTTTTTCAGATAATTGGCTCCATCCATAGACATGTTCCATCACAGTCTCAATCCCTGTGTAGACAAATACAAAACATGGGCATTCTTCTTGTTTAACATCCCATTTGTTGTCTCCACTGGGCCTGATACCCCACACATACATAAGATAAGATTGTCTGACATTTCTAAGTGAGAACATTTAGGTCTTTTTTACCCAATAAAGATAATGTCTTCTAAGTGTGCAGGCTTATTTTTAGAGGAAATATTTATGTATTGAAAGGGCTCTTATAATGCTGGAACATTTGTTTTGCCAGCTACAGTCATCATAGGTACATCATTAAATTTACAACAGTAGCTGCTCTCTGCTAATTTTGTAATGTTTTGACAGAACTTAACACATGAATGTATGTTTGTGCTACTAGTCATCGGTGAATCATACCACTTAATTGGATGGGTCAAGAAGATAAACAGATGTGGTCTTTGGGAAATGAAAATGGCTTCTTTCATTTGTGACTGAGTTTGTTTGTACATTGCTTTTGTTGGAAGTAGCAATTTTTGATGGGGATTATGGAAAAAGTGGTGACTTATTTTCCTAACACTTGAGTGAGTGGTGATAGTTGTTGGAGGACGTGATGACAGAAGAAAAGTGAGTCTTAAATTTGGTTTTGAAGTGGGTGGGGGTGGGCAAGTGGATACTCAAGACACATTAATGAAGTTATGTTGACAACTGTTAAGTGTGAAGTCTGTCATGTATCTCATTGCAATGAATGTGTGTTTATGAGCAAACTGCATTGGAGACATCTGTGCAATTGTCAGCTGTAATTAAAGGATGATTCAGCAGTGGACATACTGTTGAAAATGAAGGACAAAGATTTTTTTTATGTGGGTGTGTATACTTTTGTTTGCCAAAAGTGACATATCTTTTTGACTAGCTAATTCTTTCCAAGTGTCTACCAAAAGAAAAATTATTTTGCTTAATTCCTTTTTTTTTAAAAAAAATACAATTTCCGCAGTAGGAGCGGAAGTTGAACAGTTTAAGGCAAGCAAATGGAGACTTTTTTGGTCATATCCTTGTTGGTGGCATTCTGGAGATGCATAGAAAAATTACTTCCAGAAAGATTTGGGAAAGCATGAGGTAAAACATCACTTGTCAAGCATGCAAAATCAGCAAAACAAAGGGTACTGCTTAGTCCAGGGCACATCTCTGCTTGCATGTGCCGTGCTCACTTGTAGCACAGGTTGCAGCTGTGTGCCACGGTCCATTTTCCTAATACCTTTCTGACTGTAGTATGAATTTTGATGTTACTTTCAAAGGGGCTTGCAAGGGACAGCTGAGGTTTCTCCTCATAAGGGATGAGCAATATTGAGGATGGCTGGCTGATTTTTCCCTTCCTCCACCACAAAGTTTCCCTTCGCAATCAACTTGAACTTAAGAAAAATAAAGGTATTTGAGGAAGGATCCAGGCTTTTCTCAGGGACTTGAACAGCCTTGTGTAGAAGTTAAAGCTGTTCTGCAGCTATCAGTGACTCCACTTCTAGTGCAAGTACTAAAATATCTCTTCCTAGCTCCAGTTAATATTGATGGGACTTTCCATGTAGATGATGATTGGAGTAGTTCTCAAGTGGGTAGCTTGCTTTAAAAAGCGTGTGATGGGAAGAGGCGGTTAGGCCTATTTAAACTTCAGATGCTGTCTCATCTCTTGTTGGAGGTAGCTGTATAAATTTTTCTTTTTATACTTCTTGAATATCTTCTGCGACCTCTGGACTGCCCTTCCTTTCCCCCTCCATCTTGGCAGAAAGCAAGGAAGCAGCTACAAAGTAACAGTACTTCTAATTTCAGAACTGGAAGCTGTTATTTGGATGTAACTGGAAGAAGTGCTATTTGTCCTTGGTTAAAGATTGATTTTGTGTCCCTAATGAAAACACAGGGATAAGGAATCATGCTGATTTAGGTGTTAGGCAGCTAGAGTAAAGGGCTTGTTAGGTACCTGGTCTGCAAGGCAAAGGAGTGAGGAGGAGCTGAAAATGAGCATCTTTGTTTAAAATACATCTGTTTCTTTTCCATGGCCACGCTTTTCAAGTGTAAAAGGTATCAACTTCTTTTAGAGTTGCAAGTTGGAGGAAGCTGTGCCTGCTGTTAGCAGTAAATGAATTACTTAATGGGAAGAATGTTTGCGAAGCCTGGAGAGAAATAACAGCTGCTTTTTTAAGTAAAAAAAAAACCAACCCAGAAACCAAAAAAACAAATAAACCCCCCAACCCTATAACATTTCAAAACTGTAGCCTGATCGGGGATTTTTTTTTAAAGGCCTGGATGAAAGGAAATTAGTAATGTGTAGGGGGTGCTGAGTGGCCCAGGCACCTCACCTGTTTTATTCCTAGCTGTAGAGGGAATTCAAAGTTTGACACCAGATGTAAAGCAAACCCAGAGCCACATGAACTACTAGCCAGCTTCCTTCAGCAACATTAATTTACAGTCTCATGAGAGAACGCTTTGGTTTGCTGCCAGTTTTGACTTCAAGCAGAATTGTCGGAGGACAGAGCCGTGCAGGCAGTGGTCCCTTTCAGGCCACGGCATCTGGGCACTGGAGCAGACAGCCCAGGCTCCTGGCCGGGCTCCGACGCAAACATTACAGAGCACGTCTGTGCCCCAGCTCCCCGCTGAAAGGCAGCATTAATTATCCTGCAGCTCCGTGCCTCTGCGCCGCCTGCCCGGTGTATTACAGGGTGCTGGCATCTTTACGCCGTGGAAGTGGGCTTGCCAAAACTCATGTCTGAGGTTGGCTGACGTGTTGGGTATTGCTGGGCCCTGCCGATGGGTTCCTCGCTTGTTGCTGGGAGGAGGGCGGTGGAGGTGGCGCAGGCAGGGAAGAGGAGCTGTTCAGCCAAAGTCGCTGGTTTGCCATTGGCAGTGCCGTGGGATGACACAGTAAGAGGCAGGGAGGCGTGATGCCTCTCAGCTTTTTCCAGCAATCCTGTCTTAAAAGAAGTGGATATCCAAAGTGCCTTGATGCCTGTTAGGGTGTTTTATGTGACTCGCGGATTCACTGTCCAATCTTTTGCTGTTTTCTTCTGCTTTTTTTCCAAATTATCGTCACATGTGGATATCCCATCCCTGGAAGTGTTTGAGGCCAGAGTCTATGTGGAATCTCATCTAGTAACTGGTGTCCTTGCCCATGGCAGGGGGGGTGAAGGTCCCTCCCTACCCAAATCATTCTATGATTCTGTGAAATGCTGTGCCATTTGAATGCTAAGCATTCATGCTCAGGTAACTGGAGGTGTGTGTTGTCACTCTAGTGACTTGGAGCATTGAACCCAGAAGAGAGCAAGAGGCTTTTTGACAAGTGACTTGTTTTCAGGGTGGTTTTGAGTAAACTTTTAGTAAATCATGGGTGATTACTTCCACTGCACCAGTAATGTAGAGCCTAATTTTTTTGTCTGGTCTTTTTTCTGAACACAGCATTTTCTCCTTTCACCATTTCTGATGTAGTTGCCCCAACAAAGACAAAGATTAAGGCTCTATCAAAGCTGTTGCCACTCTAGTATGTAGACTGCATGCATTGACTTTTTATGTGTTCACATCAGATATGCTCATCAGTTCATAAAAATGATTATTGTGGGTCGGTGGAACAATAAGTCCAGTTTTGGGATTCATGATAATTGACTAAAACTGTGTTTTTTGAAAGATTATGAAGTAGTTCTATGGCATGCATTTATGTAATTTCATTACACAAAGTGCTTCTCCAGTGTAAGCTCTCCCCTGTTGGGTCAAGTTGACCAAATGTTTTTCCCACTACTGTAAGTAAACTTCCTGCAACAGGGCTTTTTGGTGAATGGATATAGTGGATAGACCCTGGCTGGATGCCAGGTGACCACCAAAGCCACTCTATCACTCTCCTCAGCTAGGCAACAGAGAGAAAATATAATGAAAGGTTCCTGGGTCGAGATTAAGGGCAGGTAGAGATCACTTACCAATTACCACCATGCAAAACAGACCTGACTTGAGGAAATTAGTTTAATTTATCATCAATCAAATCAAGTTAGGATAATGAGTAATAAAACCGAACTTTAAAAACATTTCTTCCCCAACCCCTCCCTTCTTCCTGGGCTCAACTTCACTCCTGATTTTCTCTACCTTCTTCCCCGAGCAGTGTAGAGGAACTGCTATTAGGGGTTGTAGACAGTTCATCACATGTCTCTTTCACTTCTTCTTACGCAGGTGGAAGAATCCTCACGTTCTTCCCCTGCTCCTATATGGGGTTCCCCCCACCAGGAGACAGTCCTCCACAAACTTCTCCAATGCAGGTTCTTCCCAAGGGCTGCAGTTCTTCACAAACTGCTGCAGCACGGAGCAGGAACAGGCTGCTCTAGCGTGAGTTCCTCCGGGGGGTCACAAGTCTTCCCAGCAAACCTCATGGGCTTCTCTCTCCATGGGTCTGCAGGTTCTGCCAGGAGCCTGCTCAGCACAGGCTTCCCATGGGGTCAGAGACTCCTTTGTGCATCCATCTGCTCTGATGTGGGATTCTCCATGGTCTGCAGGTGAATCTCTGCTCCACCACAGACCTCTATGGGCTGCAGGGGTACATCTGCTTCACCATGGTCTGCAGGGGAATCTCTGCTCCAGTGCCTGGAGCACCTCTTTCTTCACAGACTTTGGTGTCTGCAGGGCTGTTTCTCTCTCATATTCTCACTCCTCTCTCCAGCAGCAGTTGTGTGGTTTTCCTCCCTCCCCTTCTTAAATAAATTATCCCAGAGGTGGTGCCATTGTTGCTGATGGCTCAGCCTTGGCCAGCAGTGGGTCCATCCTGGAGCCAGTGGACACTGGCTGTAATGGACATGGGGGAAGCTTCTGGCAGTTCTCACATAAACATCCTTGTAGCCTTACAGCTACCAAAACCTTGCCATGCAAACATGATACAATGGGATAAAGCTGTGCTATTCTAACTAGATGGTGCTGGACCAGGTGTCATTCATCCCCCTACAGCCCCTTAGCATGCTCTGTGGCTGCTTTGACAGAAATGTCTCTCCATCCCAGTGGTCTACCAGTGCAGAGACTCCATGGTGCTTATGCTCACAGTAGCACAGCCTGAAACACGCACTTTGGACATTATTGTAAATAATCCAAGAGCAGTGTCATCCACATATATTGTACCTTACCTCCCAAAGGGTCTTTTGTGTTACCAGGGGGGTAAGGAGAGTGATAATCTAGAAGTCACAGGTAAAAAAGGGCAAAGTTTACTTACCAGATATATTAAGGATCAGCAGATTTTTGGAGTGGGAATGTACAGGTGGCAAGAGATTTAAACAAGCACAAAACTCAATGATTTCATTCACTAGAGCATTGGACAGCATATCTGACCATGTAGGCAGAGAAGTGCCTGTAGCTTTTCAGGTGGACAAAGAAAGGGAAGGAGGCTCTTTTCCCATCTCATCCCCAAATAAACAGATTGGCTGACTTTTGTCTCTGACACCTGTGGCTTTATAAAGGTTTGCATCAGTACTGTCTTCTCCAAATGGACACTTTCAGCTGTATGACCAGGACCTTTTCTGAGTCCAAATTTTCACCACAATCAAGGCATTGCATTCCCACTATTGTGGTTGTGCATGTAATAAGAGTTCTGGAGGACACACGCAGAAGAGGGCAGCCTGATGTGTTTCTCCAGGATATCTATGAGGCAAATCAGTACATTTAATATGAGTTGTGTAGGTGTACTGGTTTGAAAGCAAAACCAGTGAGAGACTCCAAGTCAGAAATGCAATTTAATAGGTGAGGGAAAAAAGATAAAATAAAATAAATGCAATAGTACAAAAGAGCACTGACAGAGTCAGAATACAACCTGACACCCTGTTAGTTAGGGTGGTGGTAGCAGTCCAGATGAAATGGTCTTGTTGAAGCAGTGATCCTGTAGAAAGGTCTGGTAGCTCTTGTCCTCTGGGAATTCAGTGGGTAAGGCTGCCTGTGCTGTCCCAAATCCCAGGTTATATCCGGGTGGGAATGCTTGGCTCCTCCCCCTGGGCGGAGCATCTCACAATGGGCTGATCTCATTCTCTGAGTCATGCAGTAGGTCCTTGATGGCCCATTAAACAGAGGTAGCTCCCGGAGGGAGTTATCCATGAGTCATGTGGCAAGGCATTGATGGGCTCATTAACAGAAGATAAGGGAACCACTGCCCCACCTGGTTTCAACAGCTCATGAAGAAGGTGATAGAATACATACTTTGGGCACATCTTACATTGTTACCTAGGACAATAGGTCAGTACCAGAACAGGTACTCCCACTGGAGAGGAAGAGGCATCTTCCAGGTGAACTAAGCCAAAACCACTCTTCAGTATATTGCAGGATAGCAAGGAATGTGTCTGCACCTTTAGAAGTCTTTAAAGAAATTAGATATGCATCTTTTTAACTGACATGTATTTATCCCCATGAGATTTTAGAGATCCATTCTGAACATTTGCAGTACTTGTGCTCAATTGTAGTGGGGAGCAGTGAACTATAGCCTATGATGGGATGCTTCAAGAACTGCTTTGTTGTTTGTCCTTCTGTGCAAATCAGTTTCTTGCAGTGCACGAATCTTGACTCCATTGTCTTTTGCCCAGAGTAACATCCTCAGAGGCAGTTCTGGATACCAAAACGTTAATTCCAAGTAGAAGGCCAGCTCCTCTTAGGGTCAGTCATTATGTGAAACTTAAATGCTGTGTAGCTGGTACCCAGCCATTCGTAGTAGCATGGACTTCACTTTCTACCACTTGTAGACTCCCATAAAATATTTAACAATTGAGGAGGACAAAAGCAGGAGCTATAGGTAGTACAGGATGGAGAGCCTGCTGCTGTGGAGGGACAACTGCACGCTGCTGCTTGTGCAGCTTCAGTGACAACTTACTGTGTTTGAAACCACTTGGGAATGTTTTGAGAAGGGAACTTTCTGGTTTTGGCCCAGCAAAACTTTTTTTTAGGGTGCTCCTACCTAATTTTCAGACAGCCAAAACCCACCTTAGTTATCAGGTCTAATGTTCATTTTGTCTTTATCTAGACCTCTTCTGTTCTCCCCATCTACTCACCATGCTTGGTCCCAGTGGTAAGGTAAGCACTTAGTCCCAGGTGCTGACCTGTTAGCTTTTAAGAAAAATTGGAGTTATCTGACTGGGTAGAAGAATCCCTGAACTAATTTGCCTGGTTTTGCTGAACTCCCTGTGGAAACTTAATTCCATCTTCCTTTTTTAGGTTTTAGCTAGAAAAAATGCAGTTCTGGAGCTGCTCTCCTCCAAGTCCTTGTCTTTTTTCACAAAATAATGGCAGAGAGAAATTGTAGTACTTGCCCTACTGCAATGTGGTTTGCCTTCTACCTTGCAAAGGTTTAGTAACCTTGCTCTCTGCTGGACATTTAAATCCCAGAGCACAGAGGACAAAGTCCATGGATTGCATTCTCTTGCTGTTGCTTCTTCTTTCAATTTCAGCTTGTTTCACCTTCTCTGTCTTCATGGATGCAGATAGAGGGGTAGATGTTTTGCGCATGTGCCTGAATTGTGCTTGAAGTATGAACTTCAGGCACTCATAAAAAGTGCATCCACATGACAGCATAGTGCACACATTTGGCTGCAAAATCCACTCAAGAAGCTGGATAAATTCTTGTCCTAGGGTGACATTATAGATGATTGTATCCCCAGTTGTCTGGATATTACACTCTGTACCTTTAATATTGGGTCTGAGAGCAAAGGGGAGGGAGAAGCAGTTTTGTTTTCAGAAACTCTCTGCTCCTCTGGGTGGCCTTGGGCCTCGGAGTTCAGCAACACACGGCGTGGGATGGAGAGAGGCTCTTCTTCTTTTTTTTAGTTAGTTAGTGTAGCTAGCTGAGGTGCAGAAGTTGTTTTTCCTTTTCTTTTCTTTTTTTGCCTTCCCTTGGAACTGTTCAAATCCCTGTGGACTGAGGACCCGGGGGAGTGCCTGGGACCCACCAAGACCTACCCTGCGCAGCAACTTTTCCCAGTGCCAGAGGGAGAACAGAGTGAGAAAAGAACAACCACCTTCAGGGGAGACCTTCTTTCAAAATTTGTCACCTCTCCAGAGCAGCACAAAGTTCTTGTCATCTGGTATTGTTCAATTTATTGTGCTGGGGAGTGCTTTGCCTGTTTAATAAACAGGTTTCTTTCCACTTCTCTCTGAGGAAGTCTTTCCCAAACTGGTTGGGGGAGGGAAGGGAGGGCCCTTTATGAAGTTTTCTCCCAAATTTGCCCCAAACCAGTACTGTTAAATACTCATTACCTGAACACATTTAGCTATGTTCTACCTGAGTTAAAGCCACAGAAGGTAAGAGGCAACCCCTGTGAATCAAGGACCAGTTAACATGATCCTGTAAGAAGCAAAATACCTAAACACTTCTTGGAAACCAGTCATAACCATAGGAAATCTTCAGCAGTAACAAAAATACTTCTTCTGCTCCTGTTGAAACTTGCATTTCCAGCTCCTGTTTGCAAGAATGAAAACCAGTTTTGGTAAATAAGCAGAAAAGCCTTGCTGCACTTTCTGCAAGGCATCAGATGAACGGGAGGGCAGAAAGGGTAACACTGTCCTTGGGTCCCAAAGCGCAGGCTACACCTGGGGGCTCTATTTCACACAGCAGCAGCTACTCAAACCTGGGGCACTGCATCTTCATGAACAAGGCTGTGACTACTGGCCACTGCTGAGCAGAACGGGTGAACAGAACTATCAGGAAGGAAACATTATGTGTCATTTAGGGGATTACACTCAAAATGTTTGAGTAGCTTTTTATCGACAAATTCTAAACAATGCAAATGCACAACAAGTATCTCACAGTGTGCTTTTATTATTTTTTCACAATATAAACTAGACAGACATGGAAAGTTTAATGACAGCATGTTCTTATAAAATTTTAAAGACAAAGAACAACATAATCATATGAAATGATGATAAACTGACAAACTACGTTACCATACATATATCATCCAAAGGTACTGGATAAACAATATCTGCTTATGTACATTTATGCTGGTGATAATTAAAATTCAAATATTCAAAAGAAAAAGAAAAAAAAAGCTATTTAAATTATAAAAATATATAGTTTTTGTGTGGAACTCTTAATGCTGTATTACTTTTTGAAGATAATTTCATTGTGTGATGAAGCTGCATTAACTTAGTATAGAAGTGCGATTTAAACCAAATACAGATTAAATTAGCTCTTTTGTCTTCTTTGTATTTAGCCGTGTTGGAAAGAGAGATAGGAATGAAAAATAAAGCCGGGATCTTGCAATGAGAAAGAATTTTTATACCCATAAATTAAAATATGTATAATTTTTCATATAGTACTGAACCATAAACTCATAATAGAAATGAATAATTTTGCTAGTTTGTTCAGAGATGGAGAGAGGAGAAAGAAGAAAGGCTTTAAACATGCTACTTCACGATACTTTTAATCAATAGGTTTGTGAAGTGGAGTGCACGTGCACAGCTAAGCAGTGTCATGATTCAGAGTCAAAGCATGCAGTCCAGACTATTGCTGCCTCAGCTGGGGAGACTGCATGGACTGGGGGGACTGGGACCATGTTCTTCGAACTGCATCACCTTCATGTTGCCTTTGCAAATCTAGTTTCAGACTTCTTTTTTCATAATTGTTCCTTCTTAGTGCAAAACTACGCAGGCTATATAATCCCCAATCGCTACAGCAAACTGATGAACTTTTATAGACTAGATAAATTTATAATAATTTACATGTCATTTTGTAATTGCAAATTTTTAGTAATTGTAGCCATGTAGTGCACACATTTGTAGCTGCTTTTAGTTAACAGTTATTTTCAGACCATCTTGGGTGAACTCCTGCAACATGTGAAACTGAAGATTTTCTTACATACCAATGTCATTCTCCATATCCTCCAGCTCCCTTTCTCATCTGTATATTCTGTTACCTCAACAGCCCCATTAGTCCTTTGGTGGATCCAGTGCTTGTTCCATTAAGAAATGTCCTCTGTATCACCTCTAATTTCAGAATACTTCTGCAGCATTTTTTCATCTGTTCCTAAGATACTGATTTATGACAGATCTCAGGTGATCCTACAGATTGTTTCTTCAGAAGCAAAATATTTTTCTTCATTATTTTCTTTAAAAATTGAGAGAAAAAGTATTAAGGATACCTAAGCTAAATATAGCAAAATCCAGTACTTCTCTTTGATGCCTATGCATTTGCTGTTTTTAAAATGACTGCCTTCAGCATTAACAAAGTTCTATGGTGAAAAATAATTGTGGGGTCTCTGCAAGCTTTTTCTCTGCCCTTATATCATCCTTTTTCAATGGAAAGGATGAAAGATAAACAAATTCCAGGTAACACTCATCTTTAACCAGAGAGATGTTTCAGTGATATCTCTATTTCCCTCCACTTCTTAACCTCTTCCTTCCATTTTGACCTCTGATTCTCTATACCTAAACACTTCAGAAGTGTCCTTCTTTTTAATTTTTTTCTTTTTTTTCTTTTATAATTTGGATATGGTGGGAGTGGTCAGATGTCTGTGCATACACAGTGACAGAGGATGGGTTTTCACTGAAGCATAGTCTTCGAGCATGGAAGTCTGTAAGGCATTTGGGGGAGAAAAAATCTTACATAGAAGTGTAATGAAAAGTAGGAAAGACAGGAATTATTGCAAAAGAAATTCAGGAGAAGAGAGGATTTTATTTAATAAGTTCAAGCTTTTATATACATTCAATGTTTCTAAAATGTTTTCTTAATAAATGTATTATCAACTATCATTATACCTAATGCAGCCACAATACTGTACTATTCTGCAGTCAGGATGGGAAAACTCCATTAGCTCTTTAATAAAATAAAATCATCAACAGTCATCATGACTCTTCTCTTTGCCTGGTAATAACAAACACACTGGGAAGCCCAGTGAGTAGACACAACGGAACACAAAATCCTCAGTATTCATTTAATTGTGTATCATGTGTCGTCTTCATATTATTTCGAAAGCAGCTTTAAAAAACTTTAGCCATTGGAAGGTATTAAAAACCAAACTCCATTCAAATTATCCTGGTATTATAGCAGCACTGGAATTGATATTTTTTTACTACTTTTGACAATGTAAACCTTTAATAAAACAAACAATGTTGAAACAATTTGAGGTCTAATAGTTCATAAACTTTAATGGGCATATGGGCACAAATCGAAACGAAGACTAGATTGTGAAATGAAACATAAGCTCAATAGCCAATTCCAATTGTGCAATTGGCTGCAAACAAATTCAGTTTGTAAGCTGAGATAAAAAACAAAGCCCACACTCAATCCACAATACTCCTCAGTTCCTCTGATTTTGAAGTACTTTTCATAAAAACCCTACATGACCATGCCCACTTCTTACACAAGCACTCTGAAAGCACTGCAGGTACTGTTTGTTTGATGGTGGGATTTTTCCATTTCCTTTAATCAAGCATAGTTCACATTTTTGTGTTCTTAGAAATATTTCCTTTCTATGTTTCTATAAAATTAAGTAATTTCAAATCTGAAATGTAAGCTTGCTCCATCTTTGCTCATACAAAGTGTAGGTGCCACGACTAAATAGCAGTAAAAATGCTGAGATGTACAACTCTTAAAAAAACCAACCAAACATAAAAGCAGCTTTGAAGACACAACATCAACTACAGCCTTAACATTGAACATATTACATTCCCGAGTTACTGGAGATATTTTGCATATAATGCCACAAAGTTATTCAGCTGAAATCTTGAGGTTGGAGCTACAGTTTATTCACCACGTGTTTTTCACCCTTTGAGCACTTATGTATTGTACGGTACATTTTATCCAGAGCTTTGCAAACTTTCCTTTTATATCTGGACATCCATTTACCCACAAATCCCAGATTTCAAAAGTTTCATAGAAAAAATAAAAGCGCAGGATTTAAAACATTTGAAGCTGGACATTTCCATGACTCAGAGCAGCCCCTGGGACTCAACGCTTCAGAGTCTTCGGTTTCCAGGGGACTCCTGGCCCCCGTCGAGCTCACAGAAAGCCCTGCTTTGAACACAGGTCTGTTTATAAAACTGTATTATGTTCTCTGCATTAATTTTACTTGTGTTGCATTTTGTAACAGGAGCAGACGACTTCACACCTCCCACTCCCCCTTTTCCTTCACCCTATTTTCACTTGAGATGACAGTAGGCACCTGCACAAGAGAGGTGTCAAAGAGTCTCTGTCCAGAGAGAGGATTTTGAGTTTCTTCATCAACTTTTCTTCTGCAGACAGTCTTAAGAGATTATTAGCATGAAAATATTTTGAGGGCAAGGGGCAGGATGATAAATCTCACTTTCCTTTCCTGTTATGAAAATGAACTTGATTTTGGTGTCCAGTTTGATAAACAAGGATAGTCAGAGCTCATATGTAACTTAGCTGAGGTCTGCTTTTTGCCAAATAAAATTAAGATCCTTTTCAATTTTCAGGGATTTAGAGACCACATCTAATTGGTTTCAAACCCCCGCAGGAACTCTGTAAGTAAGCAGGATTAGTTGCAGATATGAGCCCACTAAAGTGGGACACAGGTCACGTCTTCAGACTTCAGCTCTGCTCTGTTGAAGCAGGCACTTACGGTCTCCTGATGTTTCTGTGTCAGTAGCCACAAAAAACATTTTGCTGCTGAGAAAATCATTGGAACAGCAATTTCCTGCGAGCCCCAAAGATTTAACTTCATACTTCTATTAAAAAAAAAGTTGACGTGTATTGTGTGGGTATTGTGATTATGATGTGATGGCACAGCTGGTAACTTGAAAACATGTTTAAAAGGCATAGGCAATCGTATTTCCAACTGCTCTCCTGTAGGGATAGCCAAGTGTCCTTCAAGAAGCTTCTGTCTTGACTCCACGTATGTACCATATTGAATTGTTTAATGTCATTTCTTGCCAGCAGGACAGGGTGAGAACTTTGTTCATGCTGACCTTGTCTTTCAGATCCCTCCCAGAAAATGCTAGGAAATTCAACACAATTTGGCAGTTTTTAGCAGCTCAAGTAACTGCCCTTGTAAGTGTAAGCAGGTAGGTCTTTGTCAGTATATTCACTCTTCAGAGATAAAATAATCCAGCCAGCGGCACTAATTAAAAAAAAAAAAAAGAACGTAAAGTACTCTGGGGCTCATTGAAGTTAAGAATAACAACATGATGTGATGACAGATACAACTTGCTGAGGTTCTGAAAATAGCAGGTTAAAATGTAAATATCTTTTAATAAATAATTTTCCGGCAATGTAAAAATAAATGATATTTCCTTTGGCAGTAATAGCTGATTTAATCTTTCGCTGGGAAGTTGCTTTGCTCATAAAATATCGTTGTGCTACAGAAAAAAAATATTATTTTGTTGTTTTGAAAGACTTTTGTAATCCATAATAAACTGGGTGACTCTACTTATGTCCGAGATAAGCGCCAAGAGTGATGCAAGCTCCCACCAGAACCAGACTCAGGATAGTCTTCAGAGAGATCCAGGAGAAATCGAACAAAGGCCTCATACCGTTGCCATACAACTCCACAAAGGCATCCTAGAAAGGGAAGTAATGAGAGAAGGAATATCAGAATTGCAGTTACTGTTTTTTTGGAGGACAGGGGAATGGGGAAAAGGAGGCAACTTCTTCACCCTCAGGGGTCACCCAACAATCCCGCTGGCACAAGGAGACCACACAAACCTACTGAAACAGTGATTTGGGAGCTCTGTTCTTTGTGCTTAAAAAAAAGTTCTCCTGCCTATTTCTTCATAAATATTGCTGAAATTACTTATGGTTGTGACTTCTGCTCTAGGCATGCCCAGTCTAACAGAAAAGACTGTTTTTCCACAGCTTTTTAAGATGTAAGTTAGCACTATTTTGGGTCCTAAATGTTGTCTGTACAAACATACACAAAGGAAGTAGATGAACCTTCATTCTCCAAATCTTTCATTTCCACTGGATAAAGAGCATCTATATTGCAGGTCAGCTTAATTGAAAATAAGGCAGTATTTGTTTGGTTCCCTTGGGATGGGCTTAGAAGACTCTGTGTAGCAGCCAGAGATGTTTCTTCCTTATGAACTGAAGTTGTTAGGGTTGTGTTACACCTATGATAATCTTTCACAACTGTCACCAAAAAGGGTGATGCTGTGGTCCAGTGCTCCAGGCAAATCTGGTCGTGCACGTAGGCACTAAATGGAAAGGCTGTTTAAGTAGCAAAGATAAAGTTTTTGTGACTCATAAATAGAATGGGATTTGACCGGGCGAATGATTGTATTGGTGATACTCTGCACGTAATGCCTTTCTTTCAGGCTGCAATTCCTAACGAGCATGAAGCTTCAGAGCATTCCTGAGAGACAGATAAATCATACTGTATGGCACAAAAGCAGTAAATAGCCAAGCTGAATGATTTAAAAAATGTGACAAAACTGATAGCATCATTTATGGCAACTCTTTTACTGTGCGGCCAATTAAGGTCTGCTCCCAAGCTATTGAAATAGGCCCATGAAACAGCTATCCAACGTGACGGTTTCTGTCTCTACTTTTATTGCCCTAGACGTCCCATTTTTGGCAGAAGTTAACATTCTCTATTAAATTGCCTTTAGCTGTTTAGCAATGTTATTATGCTAGGAGGTAACCTGTCTTCTAATAATGCACATATTGTTATGGCTTACAGCAGGAATTGAGGAGAGAAAGGTGTCCATTATTGATGTTAACCTTCCAACCGAGTTAATGATAATCAAATTCTGTAGTTAATTTAGCTTCCCTGATCAGGCATCTCTAGTTATTGTCAGAAGAGGCACGTTTGTGGTTCTGCCACGAGAGGGCGTGTAAGATTTTTTAATATTTTGACTTCTATTCACTAGACGCTGAGATTCAAATAAATAATAGATATTTGCTTCCAAAATGTGTCATTACATTAAGTAATATTGGTGCATGTTGTAGGTCAGAGTGGATGTAAGTAGGTAAGACTTGGTAACGGAACAGCCACAGGCTCTGGCCAACCGAGTGACGTGAAAACACGTCTGCCTCTTGCTATTTCTCAATGCTTGTTCCTCTAGGCAATCATTTTTCAGCTTGGGTTTCCAAAGGTATATTCTTAAGTGAAAGCAGCTTAACCTTTTGTGGGGAGGATGGAATGTTTTAATGCAAACTCTTCATTTCAGAGAGAAATTGGCAACTTTTGCTTAGCTGCCTGTTTTTTGACATAGACATTTGCAAACTCTGGCCTTAATATTCTGCTGTGCTGTTGCAGAGCTGAAAAAGCACACTCAGTTTGCTGTGCAGCTCTTTGGAAAGCTGCTTTTATTTCTCCTTAAGGCTATGAAGTAACACAATATCCTAAAATGTTACAGACTGGGCTAAATCCTGTTGTCGCCAGTACAGACTCACTGACTTCCATGGGAACCTTGTCTGTATAGGGAGTTCAAGATCGGGCCTTATAAAAATACAAGGGTAAAATTCAACACTTGGTGATATTATTATGGGTGGAAAAGAGAGGAAATGAAAAAAACCCCTCATGGAAACGCAAGTCATGTGAAAACATTTAAATGTTATGGTTTTCATGGTTTCTTTCTGTGGGGAAGGTCTCACTTCTGTATATTCATGACAGTTGATGCATACACAGTATCAATATCAAAGTGAGCATATTTTGTGCCTCCCTTCTATCCTAGTTCAGGAACATTCTTCCCAGTTTTTCTGTGAGACCATTTCCAGTTATTCCACAGAGCTTCTGGTATTGGGTATGGAGATGGACAGAGAGGAACAGTAAAACTTGGATACAAGACAAAAATAAGGCATAACCTATGGCTCAAAAGAGGAATGTTAACAAAAAATGTGCAGCATGCAGTACTTTTTTGTCCGAGATTATTACAACAATAACATGAACCCAACCTAATGGTGTCTGCACTATATATTACAAGTAGCTCTTTATGATCCTTCCCCCTCCCCTTCTCAAACATCCTGATTAGGCCTATTTCCGAAGCTTGTTTGAACAGCCTGTCACTATTTGTTTAAGTTTCAAACCTGTTTTAAATAAACACATGTCCATTTTATGTACTAAAACAAGGGGAGTGGGAGGAGGGAAGTACGACCCATTGCTGAAAACTATTTTAGCACAAAGAGAACCCTAAGCAGAATCATAACTGTTTCATAAGGTTTTGTCTTCTGTAAACCCATGTATTTGTCACTGGATTTTTTTCACCTGAACTGCTCTGTTTAAAAGGAGGGAATCTCAGCTAAAATAAATAAGATTAGGAAAATAGTTTGAAACACTTTATGTCCTTTAAAAAGTACTCTTAATAATGAAAGGAAGGGTCCCCTTGGCAAATAGACCGAGGCAAGTTCTGGCTTGGTCAAACTTTCTGGAAGTCTTACACAATTGGAAAGAAAATCACTGCAGACCTTGCTTTTAAGACCTTCAAAATTTAATGGGAAGTTATATCCTGGATGTAAAATTATATCAGGGCTGTTAAAAATTATATGGAAAAGAACTCTTCATTCAGCTCTGTAAGTTTTTAAAAAGCCATTTCTTAAGAAGCTTTTATTAAGTCAAATCAGTCTGTTGCTGGTTTACTGTGCAACTTCGTGTTGACCGTTTCTGTGAAGCAAGAAAGGTGGTGGTGGAGAAGGGAAAGATGCTCTGCCTGAGCTCCTCGTAGGCACCAAAGCACCTGAGATGTCTGCTTTACCTTGCCTGCTTTGACTGGAAGCCATGAGGATTGCCCCAAGGGCACTCCTTACTGCCTTCTTGCCCACTGGACTATATACAGGCAGGACAGAGCATGTTCCTGGCCAGAGTTCCAGGGATTTGCAGGGAGCCCAGGACAGAAGTAGAGTTTGTCACTCTGGGAGGATTAGGAGGCGTAATAGTGCACTGAGTCAGGGCAGTCTCAAAACAAAGAGATCACACTATCCCACTCTTCCGCTGGCCCAAATTCGGCAGCTCTGATCCAAGAAACAAATGTCATCTTTAATTACACGGGCATTCTTTGCTTATGGAATGAGCCAAGTTTGTTCAGCCTCAGTCTTTTTGCAGCTCAGCTTGCACCCTGGCCGGAAAGGCAAGGCACAGCTTCTCCGTCGCAGAGGAGGACATACTGCCCCACAGGCTGAGCCCAGAGAAGCATTCTGGATCTAATGGCTCCTTACCAAAACTGTGGAGGGAGAAGGCAATTTCTGCCTGGCATTTCTGACCGAGGGGGCGGCAGGGAGAGCAAACATGAGGAAGTAAACGCTTCCTTTTTCTACCTGAATCAAACAGCTGGTGAGGAAGTGACTTTATTTCCCTCGTTATCATTGGGTTGGCAGGATATCCTCTTGAGCCACATTGTCTTGAATGAAGAGCCAGAGAGACTTCCATTTTACTGTATGGGAATTGCCTTGCAGCTATTTTACACTGCCCTCTCTGTGACTCCAAAACAAACAAACAAACAAACACACACTAACCCTCGGCTTTTGAAGAAACTTGCACAGGTCTGAACAAGGCCACTTTGCCACCCAGTATGGGGCAGGAGAGGGAATGGCATACACTCTGATGCCAAGGTTTGGCAGCTGGATGACTTTTCCGTCACCCCTGCCTCCACACGAATGACATAAATTCTCATAAAAGCCTTTGTTCCCACATGGTAACTCATTTCAGAAAGAGTTTGGGGAGGGAGGGACGGAGGGGGTGGACAGAGCTGGTTAAATCCTCCCATGTTTTCTATGCAGTGAAACCTCATTAAAATGTCATTTTGCAGCTAACGAGAAAAGTTCTTGGAAACAAGAAGTAGACAAATGTGTAGCTGTTCTTTTCCCAAAGAGTTTATGAGTCTTTTATGCAAGCCTAAGTACATGCAAATAAGGGCAGCTCAGCCCTTGGCTGTGCTGTGCCGAGGTGTGGCGTTTCACAAGCTCCGTATCTTTAGAGAAGCCGATATCCTTTTACACCTGGGAGTGCTGACATGCTGGTAGTCCTGCCAGGTGCACATTAACAAATTATAATGGGAAGGAAAAGAAGGTGTCACCACACAAACCCTGCTGATCATGGAAAATGAACCTGCTTGGGGAGTGGCTTTGGCATGTGAACCCCTGAACTAATTCCCATCTGGATTTTTTTTCTTTCCCCCTTCACCTTTGCCCATGGTAGAAATTGGGTCTGTTTTGGAGACATGAATCAGTGGTGAACACGGCAGTGCTAGGTTAATGGTTGGACTTGATGATATTAGATGCCTTGTCCAACCTGCTATGATTCCATGATTCTGTTTTGAATTCTCTGTTTCTGCAGGCTGATGCGTTAGATGCTGGCTGCATACACTTTTTTATTTTGTTTCTCCAAAACAGTGTTGTCTGAGGTTTCTGACTTTGAACAAAACTGGTTTTCATCACAGTTGTCTTGCCTAACTTCTCTGTTCCTTGTCCTTACTATCTATTTGTATAAATTCCTGCATCAGTGAGCCTGTGATTTTGGGGCTCTCACTGTAAGGCTGTGTGAACTGGCATTAGTGGAAATATTATTTGCATGACTGACTAAACATGTCACTCAGATGGAGATATCTAAGGAGCAAGGACTGACTGTGGTTAGGTTTGCTCATGAAAAGTGATGCATCTGCTTAGAAATATATAAATGTGAGTAGTGATGGCGATGACTGGTCCTCCTGTCTGTGCTCCTAAAGAGTGACCCTGCTGGCAGGCAGGTTTTCTCCAGATCTCTGCAAGATGAAGGCTAAATCCAGGCTTTGAGGAATAGTCAAGCCACATCTTTAAACACAGGATTTTTAAGGTGTTGATCACTTAGCTTGGATGGAAATCCATCCGGTGTTCAGACTAGGCCACATTCTTGTCAAACCAAGTCAGCATGAGAACTGTTTCAGTAATTTAGTCTTGGCGTCTCTATTTAATTCATTTAGACGTGGTTCTGCAATATGCAAAAGCCCAGACCGAATGGAGGCTGCCTTGTTCTCTTATTCCTGGAAAGGCCCACACTATAAAATGAGGTATTTCTGGCATCAGGATAACAGCTGTAATGTCACTGCAGCAGCTAGCTGGTGGTATTTGATGGGTGCCCTTCTGAGAGAGCACTATTAGCAATTACGAGAAAAAGAAGGCGAGAAGGTCTTCTGGACAAAATACTGTGTTCAAACAACATGGTCAAAGCTGCTCTATTTGATCCTTCACAATTTTCAGATCTTTTGTAGGTTGATAGTACCACTCAAATAATTTTCTGATTTATTTAAGGTATCTTACTTTATAAATAGAGTGCTGTGAACTGTTCTACCTAGAAAACAAATGTGTCCCTACACATGAATCTCAGTCACACTAAAACCAAGTCATTAGTGGATCATATTCTTCCAAATTATCAAACCCATTCTGAAGAGTTTACATTCACATGCAACAGTAAATTTAGTGACATTTATTTGTGGATTTGTGAATCACTTTAAAGGAGACAGCAAATGTCACAGAGCTGCTGGGGAGACTCATCTCACCCTGTAACATTGCTCTTATATCTGCATCCTCCAAAAAGAGGCTGGATGCATTAAGACCCCTGTCAAATCTTCAGAATGGCTTTAAAAAAATAATGACAAGCTGGGCTTGAATGTCGATGCAGGCCTGTTTTTCTCTAAATCTTACTTAAGTTATCTGTCTTGCTTGTAACTGGCTTTCAATATGCAAAAAGCCCAGCTAATTTAAAAGCGCAGTCTCTGAAGATTTATCAACAGTGGATGCTGCACTGACAGTAGAGGGAAATGTGAACACATCCCCCGTTATATTCCCTGCCTGCTCCAGCTGCCTGGGCTGCTCTTGGGCTGCCGCAGAAGAGTTAAATCATGTAACTGCCTGGGAAATGGGAAACGAAAGTGGCTGCTTGTAGAAGTGCTCAGAGTGTTGTGGCACAGTGTTTGACCTCCAGGCCACAGAGACTTCCATTTAACAAGCGCATCCAGCGGTGCCAGGCTCAAGGCACAGGTATGACCTGTGTGGAGGAAGAGAGAGGACAGCAAGGTGGCAAAGCTGTCAGCCTGGGGAGGGACCTGGCTCAGAGTGGCCTTGGCCAGAAAAGGCTGAGTGCACGTGTGAACCAGATGGGTGAAATCCTACTGGTCTGAGCAGGTTGTCCCATCAACTGCACCACGAGGGACCAGTCATGCGTTTTTCTGCTGCTTGTTTTAACATCCCTCAGGGATATGGTCCATCTTATGTTTGTTGTTTCAACACTCAGTTCTGATCAAAGCCCTTTGGCTTTGACAAACTCGTGCTCAGCATTGAGCAAGAGTAGCACAGAGCTGGAGTGGTGGCCTGGCTGTTCCATGGTGCTCTGTGGTGCTCCATGGTGCTCCAGCAGCAAGAGACCATGTGGAAGTGCCACCCAATCCTTGCGTGACTTGATGCAGGCACTTATTTTTTTTTCTAAATCTTGTGACAAGCAACTGATTTACAGGGCCAGTGAGACAACACAGCTAACATTACGCTAAAGTAACCTCACGATAAATCTGCAATTTAATGAGTAAGTGCAAAAAAAGGCTATGCTGTAGACTTCAATGGACAGTTACCTTTCTACCACCAGCCACCTGGAAAATATGAATTTGCCCATGTGTTTTCTTTGGCAGCCTACACCTCATTAGCGGCTCAGACCATTTCGGCTCACCTGGAAAAGCCTTATTTGAGGCAGAGAAGAGGCAGCATTTTTTGGTCATTGCTGTCTTTTCCCATGTCTTAAGTCAGCCCTCCCACCAGGAGCTGCGGGAGGCAGACAGGTCCTGGCAGTCTGATGGAACACTGCAAATTCTCCCAAAGTGGTGCATGTGAGAATGGGGCCTCTTGGTGCCTTGCTCCATGTTCTCATCAATTTACAGCTAAGTGATAATGGCTAATTAAAATAAGGGGAAGTTCCACGTCTGCATCTTCTCAGAAGAGATTGTTTTTAATTGGGTGCCTTCCCCCACCCCACTTTTTGTCCTTTCTGTCCTGTTCACCACTTGTGCAAAAACCTGAGACCTGGTAGAGAAATGGAGGGTGAAGGAGCAGGGAAAGGAATAAGCAGAGTCTCTATATACTGAGGCAGGTAGAAATTTGGACAAAATGAACTAAGTGGGGCAGGTGAAAACTGTTGTCAAAAAAGCTGAACTTTTAAGCCAAGACAGCTTTATATGCGTTGCCTTATGAATGGGGGGGCTTGTAGGTTAAGGTGGGCTGGTAGATCTTCAATTTTTGGGTTCATCCAGAAAGTCCTTTGGTAAATG
Source organism: Acrocephalus scirpaceus scirpaceus (assembly GCA_910950805.1). NCBI lineage: Eukaryota > Metazoa > Chordata > Aves > Passeriformes > Sylviidae > Acrocephalus > Acrocephalus scirpaceus. The sequence goes on along the minus strand of OU383773.1, from coordinate 43,223,907 downwards.
TTATCAGATAAAAGCTAACAGGGACCACATGAAAAAATAAAGACCAGTAAGAGTGTAAGGATACAAGCCAAGTTACAAACAGAGTAAAGGACTTTGTTTTGTTATTCAAAACAGCTCAAATTCATTTGTATACACAGTTGTAATTCATTAACTATGATCATTAGATTTGTTGAAACGCCACCCAGCAAAACTAAAATACGAAGAACTAATAAAAGGCAAAACATCTCTGCCTCTCAACCTCCAAAACTAACACCAAAACATATAACAGGCATCCTGCAGGAGAACTGGGATTTTCTCCCATTCAAAGGAAGTACCACCAGGATGTTGGAAAGCAACATACCTCCTATCCATATGTATACTTTAATTCTTTTGTAACAAGAAATAATGTCTTGATGATATAAGGAAGGGCACAAATTCTGTGTGTTTCCTTTTAGCAGAAAGCTCTAAAACTGAAAAATACTAGACACTGGTAGCAGAAGAAAAAGTGCTATCCTTTAAGTACTTCAGGTGCTTTGCTGATGTCACTGTTCTGGCCATATTCCTTGATGGAAACATAGCTTATACCAGCTGCAGGAGTCTGCCAGCATGGTTGAAGTACCTCCCAAACAATGTGAGTTATACTGGCAAAACGACTCCTCTCTGGTCTGAGTCTACCTAAGTCTACAAAGTGGGGAAGGGAATCATGCCAAAATAGTTATCTTTGTAGGCTAGGGATGTGATTTTTTCCCCATGAGATAGTTGTGCTGGCCAGACTTTGTCATGTAGACCCTAGGAATTTTTATTTGCAAAATAAGACTGTAATTTATTTTAACCAGATGTTCAGCACTGATCTGTGTCTGTGCATTCACAGCACACTCCAAGTAATTTTTACTGTGAAAGACACATACCTTGGACACTGGTAAGATTTTAAAAACATAATGCTGAAACTTTAAGACTGTGGTGGGCTTTCCTTTCTTTTTGTTGGTAATGGGTAGCTCCCAATGAAGTAAGCTGGTGTTCTGGGTGTTGAGTTTTGCTCCTATCAATCAGATTCCCCACAGGCCCTGTATGGCGAAAGCCTCAGCTCTCCCAGGTATCAGAAATTCACATCAATTGCTGGAGCAAGTCATGCAGCTCCTTACAACCTAATGGTTGCTGGGAGAATAGAGTGGGAGCTGAAATGACCTAGGATCTCTCTTTTCTCAGTAAAAAGCAGGAGGTACGAGTGCCAGCCCTCTGAATAAACAGATCCCTCTTTGTTTTCTTTCATGCCTGGTGTTCTTGAAGGGAGGCAGGGGCTGGTTCTGCTACAGGACAGTGATCATCAGAGTGGTCACGTAGCTGTCACTGGAGCCTGATGTACCAACCACTATCAACAAGTTACACATACAGATCCTTGGGAACAGCTGAAATACAGCTTAGCCTGCATTCCTATGGCCAGTCATTCAAAACAGAAACGAAAGGATTTAGCTAACTGCTGCTTTTTTTTTTTTTTTATCATAAGCCTGCATGTCCTTGCAGATCATTCACAAAGGGCTGTACATTTATATTTCCTGTTGACATCCTTTGAAAAGGAGAATGCCAATGGAAATTGGATCTTTTAATCAACAATTTTTGTGGACGGCAAGTTGGATGAAAATTCATGAAGGATAAAATTCTATCATTGTGACCTTGAACTAAGATCACAAGGAAGGAGAATGCTGTTAGCTTAGGCAGGAAAGGGTGGTAATTATTTCATGTTTTGGAGTTTCCAAGTCAGTAGAAATTTCACGCAAAATTTCAGATACTCAAAGGAAAGTATATAAAACAAAATCAGGACTGTCAGCCAAGGAAACAAAAAAGCATTACCTATGAAATCTGCCTTGAAAGCTTCCCCAATTTCTAAAATAAATAAGACCCCACAGATCAGAGACTGCAGATTAAAATTGATATAAAGTCCTTCATAAATGTCATAATTTATTTTTTTAACTCTTCTAAGAGCAGGTGGGAGCACACAGCAGAGCGCAGTTCTACAGAGGGGAAGGGAATGCTCACCTGGTACTCATCAAGCCACCTCAGGGTCAGGGATAGGGGTGCAAACACTGTGAGTATATTAGAATAGTACTGCAGGCAGACTGAATATTCCTGCTTTGAAACTAGCACAACCACTGCTCAGAGGCAGCTCCAGAATCCCTGTGCAGTGCTGCGCTCTGCCGTGTAGATGTGCCCTGAGGCACTACCGGAGAAAAAATAATGGATCCTGCTCCTGCTTACGGCATTGCCCTCCCCATAGAGCAATGTGAGCTGTGACTCCTATGCCAGCAGCTGCTGCTGAAAGCTTAGTCTCTCCTGCCCAGTCACTTCAATGTAGCCTCAAGAATTTCATTACCGCAATTATCTGCAATTAAAGAGCAGCCCTTGCCTAAGAGCCAGAGGAAGTGATTACAAGGGCTGAGGAATTCATGTGTGGTGGAAGGAGAGGCACTAGATCTGGAAGTAGGTACTGCAATCATCTAGAGGATGACCACACGTAACTCCTGTGTGCAATCACCTCCCACTTCTGTCCCTCTTTGGCTGATATCCCATGCACATCTCGATGCTCTTTTCCTTGGAGTTCTGCCATTGCTGCCAAAAGGCTTCTTCTCCCCCTAGATCTTCCATCACCAATATCTGCTGCTCCTACCCCTAAGCGGGAAGGCCCAAAGATGGTTTCCATCAGCTTTGCAACAATAGGGGCTTCCCAGCAGAGTGGTAACTCTCAGCTGGCACTGTATGGCTGGAATCCAATGTGTAAGTGCCATAAACCCACCCAGGAGCTGCCTTCAGAACCTCCTATAATTAACTGTTGCTGCTATAAGTTTAGACAAACCCAGGAAATCACATGCAAAATTCTGTCTGATTTGCTATCTAATCATCTTCTATCTAGGTTCTTATACCACACACATTGCTGTGGTATCTGAGCATCTTGGTGCCTGGATGTAAGTCAGATAAACTCTTTTCAAGCTAGCTAAGCTGCAGTCCTGACACTTCTACACTCTTTTGCAGCCAACACTTCTGCTACGAGCAAACTGCAAAGAAGCTTCTTCAAAGATTTGCTGAATGTACCAGCGTCTCCTGTCTTCCTTTCCCAGATAATGTAAGGTTGGGAAATTTGCCAAGCATCATGCTAAACTGAAAGAGACATTCAAATTGCAGTGAGTGCATGAGCCAAGGGAGCCCAGCCTGCCAGAATGTTATTGTAGTGTTCTCAAGAAGTTCTCAGCATTAAGACTTCATTTTGTTGTGTGCCTGTCTGTCTGGTTAGAAGATGCCCCACTGGAGGCCAGAAAGTCATTGCTTCCTCAATATTAAATAAAAGTGTCTCAACCAGCTACAAACCATTTGTGAGCTTCAAACTTTCGAGTCAGTTGTGTTTCTTTTTCTTTTAAGATTGGAGGTATTTGATCCTGCGATTACTGTCACTTGAAACAGCACCTCTACTTTCAAGAAGATTTTAGATATACCCTTTTCTGATGGCCATAGAATCAAAGCAAGAACACAGAGAGGGACCAGCAGTAAAAAAGGTGATAAAAAAGGTGTATTATTTCTGGATGAGAAATAATACATACGGGTTTGATTGATTTAAAAACAAGTAAGGGAAAAGTTCAGAACTTATCTTCACTTCTAACAGTAAAGAAGCAATCCTCGCCCCAGAAGGAACCATTTATACTGATATCAAAGTGTATTCTGACTCATTAACTGAAATACATTGTGCTGGTGGGAGACAGTTATATCAGCAAGATTTTGTCTACAGAAGGGTTTGCACCAGTGTAACTTATATCCATAAAAAAAAGTCAGATGCACCAGCAACACGGGCACACAGCAGGATGCAAACCAGGCATGAAACATTGGGAAGAATTTGCCAACCAATGCTTTGGGCTATTTTACATATCTTTGTTGTAAAAGACAGATGTCCATAGTGTCATCTGTATGTCCACAGTGAGAGCAGTTAAAATACAAAGACCCTCAACCTCCATCTAGAGCAACACAAGCATCACAAAATGAAAAGAAAACCAAAGCACCTTCCTTTTTTAGGCCACTTACTCCCATAGCTTTAGCCATAGATTTGGGGGGAGGGGGGTGAGGGAAAGAAGCTGAACTGAGCTGGTAATCACAGCATTAAGTTGATTTGACTATTAGAAAACTTTAATTTCAATGTTCCCCATGGGGTTTCTGGTATTTATTTCCTTATTTACTTCTTGAGCCTATTTAATACTTTGACCTGAAGGAAGAAGAATTCGTACAAGCAAGAAGATTAAAGGTTCAAATTAGTTAGAGATGAAACAAATCTATTGATTCATTGAAGGCTAATGTTCTCAGTGTTGCCAGTGATACTATCATGTATTAAACTGTTAATATGCTTGAAGAAAAAAGACATTTTCAAGCACAGGTTATAGATGGCTTTTGATTGGAAAAAAATACACTGCTGCTTTGCATCCTTTTTGCCCAATGTTTTCTGTCCCATCCAAATGGCCATTCTACACATGTAAGAATCATGAAAGGGTAAGTGAGTCTCTTCTCACACCGACCTGACCCTGTATGTTGGTTTCAGTCTAATTTTGCCATCTGTGTTCACTCCAAAATTGCACCTCTGTATTTGCATTCCTTTCACACATTGGGGGCTTTTTATATGCTTTGTTCATGTAGTCGCTTTCCTTCTGGTGCCCATTTCTTCCATCATTTCTTGTGTGATTCCTTCTTCCTCTGGCTGTTTAACCTTACTTCCTTCATTAGTTCTCTTTTCACTATTCACTTTTAGGCTTTCAGTGCTGCCTTGAAGAGTTTCCACAAAGCATTTGTCCATACACAAGTTATGCCTTTCCTTGATGGTATATTGCTTATTCCCTTCTATGGAGCAGAAGTTAGTGGACACAAATACATGATTGTCATCGTGCCAGCTAATCATGCTTGAGCCGTGGTCCCAGCAGGTTTTAACTGCAGCTGGCTGCCACAACGCTGAGCGTAGCCTAGGTGGATGTAATTGCCAAGTCACCACAGGCATTGTGCCAAAGGGACTCTTCAAGGTTGTGCTGTGACACAGCGGTAGCCCGTAACCCTGGCTAGTACTCAATGATAGCTCAAGACCCAGTTTGTGTCTCGAATAAACCCAAGTTAGGCGGTGTTCCTTTAGAAGCAAGCAAGGGTTGGGTAGGAATGTTTAAAACAAGACTTAGTCCAACACCAGTTGTGTCAGGTTTGCTGTAAAGCCAACACAAAACCATGCTCAGAAAGCAGGGATACCTGGGCACGGTACAGCTGGAGATCTGCATGCAAAAACCTCCTATGTGGAAGGCACAGCGCACCTGTATGATTTATCAAGGAGCTGGTAGTGGCTGAGCCATATGAGAAGTTCTCTGAAGGCTTTCACACTCCTGGGAGGAGGAGCAGCTCATAAAGCTGTGTTTATTACTTCACCTCTGACCAATTTTTAAGGGTAGATTTAGAAGGAGGAAGATGAAGTTGCTCTGTTGAATCTTTACATGTTATGTCACAGAGGTTAAAGAAAACAAAAAGAGCATCACCTCAAAGCAGTGAAAGTTCGATCCCTGAACTTCCATACCAAATTAGGTTTCTGGTACTCCTAAGCGTTAGTACTCAGTGAGTTAGCTACAATCAGTTTGTGATTAATACCCAAGTTAAGAGTAGCTTCTTCCTGCTGTCTCTCACTTTTTCAAGATAGTGTTCCGTCAAGTGTTAAGAAAATTGCTCATCTAATTTGTGTGCCTCCTGATCTATTTGGCCAGGCTTGGGGGAGTAGCCCAAGTCCCCATTACCACAAATCTGTTAACAATTCTTTTGAGTTCAACAATGCTCTTTCTGTTTCCTTTTCTTAAGCTGGATATTAGCAACAAAGACCTGCTAATGTCTTTACTTTTCAGAAGTTGTAAAAATGCTTTGGAATTTCTACTTTAGCATTTATTTATTTGTCTTCAGAGATTCAGTTGCACAGCCCTTCCCACTTACAGTTCAGCTAAATAATGTTCATGTTATCCTTCCATACAGGAGTATTTCCTCTGTCTCTGTGGCCCAGTCTTTCTTTCCTGAACAGTTCGTAGGTAGATAATTACGTTGTTCCACTACATTTCCCTACCACCCATTGCTATTAAAATCATTCTCCATGGCAAAATACTCTGATTGTTCTTTTGCTTTTAAGCTTGTTACATTTGTCTAAATAGTTATGCTATTCAACTCCTTTTTCTGATACCTTCCCAGTCTTCCTGAATTCCCTTTTCTACATTTACCAAAATTACGACTCTCCGATGGTCGTAATTGGCATCAGGTTCTCTGAATTCACAAGACGCTGCCATATATACAGATGTCTTTAATAGACATATCTGACTAATATGTTCCCCAGACGCTCATAACTTCTGGCTTATTTGCAGGATCTACTTCTGTTCTGGTCCTCTCCATTTTCTAGGCTTTCCTTCACTCAGTTACTGTACTCTCTGTCTAACAAACTAAAACACCTTCTTGCACAGTCTGTTCTGGCCACACTGAGAACTGGCGCAGATCTCACTGCTTCATCAGACTTGCATATGAAACTGGGAACAGCTGAGTAAAAGCCATTTGCTCTGCCTTGGACCAGAGTTTTCTGTCTAGCCAAATGATGCTACTTCCCAGACAATTTCTCTTACTTACTGGTAAGAAAAGCTCATCCAGTGCCTCATAATATCCATTGTTTTGGCCGAAATTAAGAAGCTTGCTGAGCTGGTATTCGTCACGTCAGGACTGTGTTCCTGGGGACAGCTGGGAGTGTTTGCCTCACCAGTCGCATCCTGACCGGTGGCAAAAGCCAGCTTTAGTTGCAAAGAGTTGCATTGTCTGCCAGAGAAGGATGATCTGACCCTCCACTCTGCAGCCATCAGGAGACTGGCTTCTTAAAGCAAAGCTTTGGCCAGCTCATGCCTGAGAGCCACCCTTCCCCTCCCAGATGACCTTTCAGCTTCTGAGCTTCCTCAATTTGCCACAGCCATTTGTGGGACTTCAGAACATTTGAAAGTAAAGAAGCAGAAGCTGTGTCAGGTCAAGGGTCCTTAAGGTAAGATATTTTAACCAGTTCCGTAGTCAAAATAAGAGTTACTGTCTTTCTATCTGCTTGCTTTTGTTAATAAAATGTTTGGCTTTTGGCTGGGCAAACAACTGTCCGTACTTATAACCCATGCGAGTTTCTTCTCACTGTCACTGTAGTGTATCCCACTCACCTACATCTTCAAAGAATATGCTTTCAAGTTATATTCCTAAACCCATGGGTAGACACCTGAGTAGACTGAGCTTTGCAGTGGGGACCTCCTGCCTTGGTGGTCAGAAGTTAGGCAGGTGTCAAGTATTGGAAGTCTTGGGCCGAGAAACAGAGTACAAAGCTACAGTTTGGATGGGGACAGAGGAAATCAGTTAATTTCCTGATCCCATTTCTAAAATGTTAATATTATGCATTAATAATTAATAAATATTGTGCTGATAACAATTTAATTAAAGCTGTTGGGATTTAAGAAATCTTTTCTGAAAATGGTGTTTGAATTTTCTGCACTCTTTATTTGACAGGGATCAGAGTAGAGCAGTAAGACTATAAGAACACAGAAAACTTTTCAATAGGGAGAGCACTGGAACAAGCCATTTGGGAATGTATCCATCTAACTGAACAAGGAGTCAATGAGCGACAGGGAGGAGAGAAAACACGCAAATGGAGATTCAGCACTCCTGGTCCTCATCATGCAAGAAATAGAGGGATTTCAATAACATAAGGAAGGACAGGAAATTCAAAGCTGGTAAAACAGCATACTTTTGCATGCCATCCTTAATTAGACCATCTTATTAAATAAAGTATTTAAATTAGATAATTGCTACAGAATGCTGAGACGAGAGTTTAGTGAGCTTCAAAGAATAAGTAAATATTTCTACAGTAAACAAAAGCCAAAATGATAGGAATAGTAGTAGTAATAATAATGGTGGAAATAACAATAATAGTAATAATAGTTGTTATTATAATAATTATAATGAAAGGCTTTTGTTTGAAGGATTAAATAAATCTCTGATTTTGGGGATTAGTGTGAGATCTTCAAAAGGACTATACAAGACAGGGGGAAGGGTGGGAGATGACATTATCCTAAATCCATCTTTTGGGGCATTTCTTTGCTTTCATTTGAAGCAGGTGGTGCCCAGCACAGGCACAGACAGAGTCTGTGCGAGATTGATCATGATTCCAATAAAGATGGACAATTTTAAATAATTATGTATTACCTGAGCAGGGGACTTTTGTCCTTCAGTGTTTATAAAAACTTCCTTCTTATTATTTTCATGTTCATCTAACAAAAAGACTTTTATTGAGACAAAATCCATGGATTCCTAAGGTAAGAATTGTATAGAAATTTGAAAAAATTCTATACAAGCAACATAGTACCTTTAACTTAAAAAAAAAAAATCCAGTATGTCTTTTTATCTCCAAAACTAATGGGATTATTTAATATTTTAAAAAATGCTGTAATGCAAGGCATAATGAAAGGCTGAGAAAAGAAGTTCAAACCAGATTTTTAGAATGGGCAAGTTCTTTAATCTTAAAAGGAACATTTTCATAAACTATTTCATGAAAACTAAAAAGTAAACAGAACAAAAATTAGGTTTTGTTTATGTGCTTTGTCCAAATTGAAGGAATAATAATTCAACATATAATGACAGTAACATAGAGGGAAGAGGTTGTATATAAAAAAAAAAAAAAGATAGCTCCATTCCTTACTTAACTGAAAATAAACCTAAAAAAAATGGTAACAATATGGAATTAAACCATGTGCCAGGGTATAAAATGCTACTGTTTATGTAGGGCCGCCTTCACTCTTTTGTCCAGCCACAGACACTGCGGTCATGGGTCAGTCATGGGTTTTCAACTGAATTAATCACAGCAGGGGAGGACGCTCTTCCCGGCTGTTCTGAGGACCACCCCTGCATTCCCACTCTGTTTGAGGCTGGAGTGAACGTTGGAAGAGGCCACAGTAGTATGGCTGATGGTGCTGGGGTGGAAAAGGATTCACCATGCTGTAGATGGGCAACTGGATCCCATGGCTGGAACCAGGGGCAGAGGGGCAGGCTGAGCACAGGTATCCTCATGGAAGGCCACCGTAGGAGCAGGGACACAGACTGTCTCCCTTCATGTGGTGATGCTACAGAAGACAGCAAAATCACGTCAGTCTGCAGGACTTTATCAGTCTTTGCTTCTTCTCTACACTCCCTAGAGAACTCCTCAGTTTATTTTTATTTTTCAGCCTTCCTTGAATCTCTTTCATTTCCTCCCCTGCTTAATTATGCAGCACTACATTATATAATTTAGACAGAAGTACGCGAGCATTTTTAATGACATCAAGTCTTTTAAAACCGCTTCCCGGCAGAGAAAACAGCTTGTACACCTGTACTGTGCCACGGGGTAACACAGTCGTGTCTTTCTCACCATCAGCTGTGCTTCCCAAACTCCCCTCCCCCCTCCCCCAAGCACTTTCACTCACCCCTTTTCAGACCACGAAGCAACCACTGCCAATCACCCTTCACGCCCCATCCCACCACTTTCACTCTCAGTCATTTGCCCACTGCCTGTGAATCTGTCAGGACTTACTTCACCAAACCATTACAGACACCCACCCCTTCTTAATCACCTTCTGAACCCTTTCATGCGGGCAGGGATATTCATCAGTTGCTCAGCTATAGTTGTCAGTACTGTGGGCAATGCAAAAAATTCAGAGAGAGAGAGAGAGAGAGAGAGGAAAGAACCAAGTGATATGGGCACTAGGTGGGAAACTCCTCAGTCAGAAGTTTAAGCAGGTATGAGTGTCTCGGGATAGTTAGGGAGTGCAGGAAACTCATCTGCTTGAAGCACTTCTGCAATGCAACAACTACACCCAGAGGCAGGTCCCCTTTCGTTCAGTAATTACAGTGATTGAGAAAGAAACTCTTCCAGGTAATTCAGAGAAGCAGCCACCTAATGTGGCTGTCCCCACACTGCCCTCTGATGAAACCTCTCTTTCCGTCTATTGAGCATACAGGGAAAATCCTCCCCTACCTACCTGAACCAGAATCCCTCATTTAGCCTTTGTATCTCAGTGCATCATCTGTGGGTGGCGGTAACAAAGTGCTTGTCTGGGGCCCATGGAGAAGTGTTCCTGGAAGGTGAGTGCTACTGCAGTGGTGCAGGATAACCCACAGTGGGAAATGACAAGTGCCTCTGCATGTGCGCAGAGCTGGGAAGTCCCCACAAAGGGAGTGTCCATGCCTGCTGAGATCAAGCACAGACACTCTTCTCTCTGTTTCTCTCGTAAAAAGGGTCATGCTATTTCCCTTTGGGAATTGTGTATTGTGGCAAGTCAATTTTTAGCTGTGTTTATCTTAAGTGGTTTTATATTCCCACATTAGTTTCCTATAATAAAAGAAACTTGCATTTGCAAAAACTTGCACTCAGTTTTTGAGTGGAAAATGACAACAAGAAGAAATTTCTCAACAACTCTTCAACCTGAACACTGCTTATCTTTTCTTTCAGCCTACTGTTGAATGAAGTACCATTTCAAGCTAAGGGAGGCACTATTTGACAGAACAAAAGATACCTCTCCATGCCTGTCAAGTTCAAGAATATCTGGAAGGTACTATATTCAGATTTACCACTTTTCAGAAATATTATGCAGAATCTGAATATACTTTCCCCTGTAAATAAATCTAATGACTAAACACTAGAGATATACATATATGTATATGCACATTATACATATGCATACATATGCAACATACATATGTGTGTATTGTTGTATATGTGTGTATATATGATGCTGAACAGGCTGAAAAACTAAGTGAGAAATCAAGACCCATGCAAGGAAATTAAATCTAGTATTCTGTTACTGTTTTCCCAGCTAACGACCATCCTCTAAAATAGTCTGGTTCATTAGTAGAGTCCACCACTGAGTGGTTCCTGATGCAAAACATCCATCTTACACGTTGTAAAGGCTCAGTGCCAGAGCCTGCACTTCCTGTAAGCACCTGCTTCATCCACAGCCATGAGGTCAACATAAAGAGTTCCCATGTTTTTATTTGACTTTGATCAGGTCCTCAACATTCTAAAGTGAACCTTCCCATTGCTCAAAGAAAGAACCTCCCAGCTGTGAAAAGGACCCCAGAGCTCAGCTTGTTGTGTTACCGGGGTGTGGGGGTAGTATCTGCACAGACACTGGGCAGACCCTGGAAGAGAACAGTCTGGACCATGCACTGAGGGTTTCAATTACGAGGTTCATTTAACCCAGAAAGCCTCCTGCTGCAGAAGGCCACAGATGTTTCGTTACTCTCCCTTGGTTCTTCCTATCTTTACAGACATCACAGAGACACCGTGCATAATAAGAGTTTATTCGAGTTTTCCGCTCGGGACTGTGCCCTGACCCCAGACCACTGAAGAGCCGATCTCATCCCAGCTAGCAGATGCCTGTGTGAGATCTTAGAGTTCTTGTCCTTCACAGACACTTCTTAGTCCCATCTATTGCCAATTAAATCTCCCTATTGTGATGCAAAGAATGATAGCAGCATTTTCTACGTCCACACACTGCCTAAACTGATAAAATGCTCAGTATATGTTAAGAATATAAGTGTGCTCAGTCCATTCACAACACACAATAAGTGCACAATTCAATTAACTAATGCAATTCATACTTCATTAGGACAGAAGCTGTTTGTGACCTTAAACGGACAACAATTTCATGACGGCACTGTAGAATTTTAATTAGATAGGAAAATAACAAAGACAAATGAAACAGAGGGAAAACGCGCTGCCTGGCAGAATTGTTCCGAAGAACTTAAAAACAAAAGATGCAGTTGTTCTGCTAAGTTCTTCTCCTCCTTTCCCCTTACTAATGATGCAGAGAACAAAACATTATCGCCTTTCTTTGCCTTTCATTTGTACAGAAGGCTGCCTCAACATTGGTGGTATGAACCTGGTATGGTACCAAAAGGCACAGGGAAGGCAAGTCCAAGGGCCTGGTTTAGCTTTTGTTCATGGGTACCTAAGTAAGAGCAGCTCCTCTAAGAAGAATAATTTTTGTATCAGTTGTTCAAAAAAGGCATAAATATTGGACCCTAAAATCATTTGTGAAGTAAAGTGATAAACCAACCAACAACAGACATGATTAATAAAATTGTTAGTAATATTAGGACAAAATAACACACAAAATCACAATATATAAAGGACTCTGATTAAAGCAGAGAAGAATTCCAATATTAAGCTGTGATTGCTGTTATATTTCTTTTTGAGCTACTCTTAAGAAAATGAGAAGAGATTAACAAGGTTAGTTATTGTGGTCCTGTAGTAATTTCATCCTTAATCCAAAGTATTACCATATCTGCTGACCCCTGTGTGAGAAAAATGGCTCCCTACAGTCTGTAATTCAGTTTCATTATTTTACTGTGTACTGCCAAAACTGTATATCTCATCTTACAGAAACATAAAAGGATGAGATCCTTCATACATTTAGATACTACATTTAAAGAGATGACAGAAGTATGAAACTACCAGATCAGAGTTCACGGTCTGCAGATCAGGCTCCCCCTGCCCCCTCCTTTCCAGACTATGATTTATGTTTTAAAGATAAAAACAGTAAATAAATTTTGTACAAAGCTGGCCTGATTTTGTGTTAAAGGTAAGATGCTGAATAGGAAGCAGTTGGATGTGTAGGAAGATGTGTCTGTTTAATCAGGATATTTGTTGATCTGGGTCAGAAACAGGACGGCTGTTTGTCCTTGGCCAGTGGGTGGCAATGGCAGCAAATGGCTTATAGCAGACAAGGATTGATTTTGATAAACATGTCCAGATGGGTATGATTTAAATCAGTAAATATATTGCTTCGTATAAAGAGATATTTTCAAATTAATTTTAAACCAATGCTTGCATCTAGGAGTGACTAGATCCTACATATACACTCTTCAAATAATATTTGAACCAGGGGAATAATCAGTAAAGAAGAAGGAAAATAGTTTTGCCTTCTCTGATAGTAACACCGCCGATGCTTTGTATCTTCACAATATATTAGATCAAAGCCCTGTTCTCTGTATATTAATATTACTTAGTAGTTCTTTTCTTAAACTTACTGTAATCTGAAGCTAATTTTACTGAAAGAGATGAAGTTATTTTATTGTCAGTCTTGTAAAATAAGTTTTTAATGCAATGAAAATATCATAACAGCTGCTAAATGAGAGAGACCATAAAAAGGGAGTTTCCAGAACTCACTGATATTAGCTGCTCACCCATACATTCCCTTCCTCTCAAGTTTCAAGATGAGATTTTTATAAAAAACAGGCTGATTTGTCACAAAAAAAAAAAAAAAAAAAAGAAAAGAAAAAAAAAAAAAAAAAAAGAAACTGTCTGAACAAATCTGCAAATAAACCAGCTTGGGGGAATTCCCATGTCTGTGTCTGACCTCCATGATCAAAATAAGGCATCCTCAACCCAATAGAAAATTCTGCTATTTTTTCATATTTAACTCTTCACCTGATGGGGTATCTGAGCATCACAGCCCATGCTCCAGGAAAGCTGTGCTTTAATTGTGGTGGGCCCAGCCTGTGCCAGACCCCTCAGACCGGAGGAGTGACTGCTCAGGGATGAGCAGTGCCGTGGGAAGCAGGGTGTTGGCCATCGCTGGTCATGGCAGCAGTGTCTCGCCCAGCCTCTGAGCACAGCACTGAGCCCCCACACCACAGAGAAGCTGGGCCCAGGCTATTTATCTGTGATAAGTGCAGCCAGTTGTGCAGCCAAATTGCTCTGTACGGCTTCCTTTTTATTTTTTTCCTGTTAAGTTTTTGGCTTGGCTGATGGAGGACGGAGGAAATGCATCCCAGCAAAACTGCCGCTCTTGGATTTGCAGGGGCCTTGTTCCAGTCTTTGCTGGCCTTGGGCTGACTATGAGCTGTGATTGGTTTATTTCTTTTTAGGCTTTTTCTACACTTAAATTTACAAATCTGATGCCAGATTATTTTCTTTCTCTTACAGTACTGCAAAATTGGAATCACCCCACAGCCATTCTGGGATCTGCTCTGCACGGCCAGAGATGCCACCAACAGCTTTTAGATAGGAGGAAGCTGAGGCTAAAGAGCAGAGAGTATTTCTTGCCCTACATTGTTCTTGAAGACTATTTCTGGCACACAGGAAGGTCTCACAAAATTACCATCAAACTTATTTTAGCTAATTCCATACGTGACTTGAAGTACTCCAGAGGTGTGTGTCAAGCCTTGGAGAACTGATGGCAAGTTTCACTCCCTGGTTAGACATAGAAATGGATGTGTGACACTCTAGGGGTTGCCTGGAAGTGCTTTTCTTATAAACAGAGGGGAAAACAGCCCTCAAATGATATACGAGAAAATTAACAGGAGTGGGTCCAAATATTGTACTCTAAAATGAACACTTTGATAATCATAACAATGTGGTTTGAAAACCATCACTTTAAAAGGTCAGCTATACCACCCTCTGACTGCACATTGAAAGCATAGCGGATATATTGAGTCATACGTATTGTTCATTGTCATTTGCATTTGGTAAAATCCCTTATTTTACCCAATTTAGTAAGCAAGCACCGCCTCGGACTCCCTTGGCAATACCTCTAAATGCAGTTACTGTTTGTTGGGCTAAAACAACATCTTGTCCCATCCTGCACCAGTAAATCACTCTTCGGTCTTTTGATCAATGTTTGCCTTTTCAAGCCTGTGAGTCATTTTGCATTAATGGAAAGAGAGGGAGTGACACTCGAGAGCAATGTGGGTATTTTGAGCTGCACCTCTGGGATACTTTTGTGCACGTTGTTCTGAACAAAATGACCATCTGTATCAGTTTGCTGACAGCCGCTAGTGCATCAAAAGATCTGACTTCCTATCTTTGTGGATAAAGACTGGCTTAATTCTACAAACACCACACAGAGTCGTCAGGCGACGTGTCATGAAGAGGCCTTACTGAAATCAAGCACACTTTTTGCAACCCAGCCGTTTTTTAAAAATTGTCCTCAGGATCTGACCTCATGGCCTTTTCCATATTTTTTTTGCACATCACCCATCACTGGTTTGGGACTGTTCAACTTCCCAATAGGCATGTCAGTGATGTTTCCAACAAGAATACAGAGGAAGCTGTCCTCACCCTTCCGGGGGCTACACCTGAAGAGTAAGCAAATTTTATGGGTGTTTAGGCCTTTTTAAATTTTCTATGAGCAATGTAAAAATGACTCATTCCTGCTTTGTTTGGAATATATAATTGGTAAACATTGGTGGGGAGAATCATATTTCTAAATTTGTAAACATAAAGAGTGCATAATGCACCAACTCTTTGGTCCTGTTATTGGTGTGTGTTTTTTGTGGGAAAGACAGGGCAGGGGCTCAGCCTCGCAGCTGGGCAGGTTTAATAGCTACAGCCAACAGCAACTGAGGGGGAACCAAGAACTGTCCAGTAACAGGGAGACTAGGAGGAGGTGGAGGAAAGGAACAGAGGCATCACAGCACTGATCAAAGCTTTAAAACCATTAAAAACAAAAAAAATCCCTCTCACAAAGATGCATGGATAACCAAAGCAACATGGAGCCTAATCTAGAGATCACCACAGGCAAAGGAAGATTCAGGAAGGAAAAGTCATGGATGTTCTGGATTGAGTTCTGCAGGAAGGACAGTCCAAACACATGTCCCTGCAACACACAGACTACTTTAAAACTAATTGGTTTGCTGACTGAAGGAGAATTTAGACTGATTGTGTAAAAGCACATATATATCATGCAGAAACTCATCAGTAAAAAAGTCACCTTAAAGTGCATTTATAAGGTGTACTATTATAGTGCCTTCAAAATCATAATGTTGCTAATAATGATTTTTGTTAGTATTCAAGATGCACTCTCCATCCAAGAAAGTATGTAAGTGATATGCCTTTCCTTGTCCCTGATATGGACAGAAGACCAATGCTCAGAGGATTTCATTTGGACCCCTAACCCAACCTGTACAAGCAATTCTGATAAAATATCTGGAATGGGAACCCACTGACTCGCTCCCTCTCTCCATCAACCACCAGAAGGACCACACAGGCCGCTGAGGGTCACCTGTGTGTCCTCCCATTTTGCTACTCTTGCTGGACTGAGGCCGCTGGGCTGCCATGCCCAGCACTCTGGTGCCCCCACTGACTTCCCAGTCCCAGCTGAGGATTCATCTCACACAGCATTGCTCCCCTGCTGCTGGGCCATAAAGTTTCTTTGAGATTCAGCACATCCCTCCAGTGACGCCTGTTCGTTCGCCTGTTCGGAGTTACCCGCTGATGAGTAATAGCGTGTAAAAGTCAATTACATTCATATTCATAGAGCTGCTACTTAAAATGTTAACGATGAGGGAACTTGTCCTACAGGAATGAAGATGGGGGCAAACTTTTATTAGCCCCACATGAGCTTTTATCTGTTTTAAATGTTACATTGTTCCAGGGAAAGAAGTGCCATTGTTAACAGCATTGGAGGCAGTCAGCTGCACTCAATTTAAAATTAAAAGGGGAAGAAAAAATAAATGAAAAGGGAAAAAAACCACGGGTCTGCCTGATGCACTGTAGTATGGCAGGCTATGGTAACTTGCCCCAGAAACTTTTTATTGGATCCAGCCTCTCACTACAAAAGAATTCATTAACCACTTCATGATGCAAAGTCTGCTAAAGACATTATCCTCACTGGCTAGCACGGGGCTGTTCCCATACACCGTGAGCACTGCTTTCACTGATCACTGCTGAGTCCAAGGTCACATCTAGGAGTCAGTGTTATCCAGTCCTGAGCGCCAATGGGATGTCCATGCTTCCAGCTTGAGATGGCTCCACATCTCTACCCACTGTAGCCCTGCTCAAGTCAGGTCTGGGGAGCTCAGCTCAGGAGAAGGCATAGTCTAAGAGCATTAAGTGCAAAGTTGGTGTTTAAATCAGCGGGTGTTTAGTCTCTGGTGGGCTGAACTTCCTCCCCTCTCTGCACAAGGACTACCAGTGATGCACAAAACTCTTCTCCTGCCTTCCACAGCATATTACCTGTGCCACACACGCATTGCACAAATGGCACAAAAACCACCACACCAACCACCAGCTCAATTCCGTATGGCTGGGTACACCCACCCTTGGGGCATTGCAGGATCTACTCTAATGAAGTTATCCCAGAGTAAAAACTCCATGAACAATAATGCTACATGAATGTAGTCTCTGTTACTGGAGGAGCCCCACCTTTGATAATATTCTTTTATGGGCACTAAAAAGGCTGGAGCAAGAGGAGCCAGCGTGACTCTGGGAACTGCTAGAATCTTCACATCAGTTTATGATTTCCATTCACTATCAGCCAGTCTGCACTTCACTGATGCATGTGGTGCTGAAAGAGATGCACTAGTGGGTGTTTGTTATATTTATGAAACAGGTGGCCCTAACTGCCTCAATTACACTTGCTGCCTTCCATTCATCATGCCGCCGTAATGAACAGAGAGGCTGGCGGATGTCAAACAAGAAGAAACCAGAAGAAACAAAAGAGAAGCCAGGCACAGCGTCGCCCTGCTTGAACCAGCCCACTGGTACCTCTCACGTGGCTGTATCCATTCAGCTTCCCTGCAAATCCCAGTGTGAATGAATCACAGCCACTGCAGAGCAAACAGATAAGAGTCCAGAGGAAGTGATCAATATACTTAGATAAGGTGTAACAAGAATACGTAGCAACCTGCCCCCTTTTCCATGCTTGGATAAAGAAGAGAGGAAAATAAAAATCCCTGTACTGGCTGCTTCAGGCTGAGCGATTCTTTGACACTATGGTTAATCGACACCACTGTAACCATGGAGTTAGCCTAAGTTCAGGATAACAAGGTGGCTTTATTAAGAAACTCAAGCACAAAAATACAGTTGGAAAGTCCTAATTCTCCTCAGCAAATTAATCTTTTGAACTCAGCCCAGCCACCTGCACCTTCGTGTTCACTGTTTTTACAGAGTAGATGTGTAAAAATAATTCAAAATATGTTAGTCATGCTTGAAATGGTCAAATGAAGATTAGAGAAAAACCCAACAGCTTAGGAGAATGTGAAGGGACATTAAAAGGTATGTAAATATTTATCCGTAATTTTATAGCAGTATGCTAAATACTGTACTTTTTTTGCTCACACACTGATTCCAGTGCTCATTAATTGGAATTTCTTCAACTCTGGAAAGGACCTTTATGGGACTGAGAAAAGAAAAACTAGGACAGTACTGCTTTTGAGACAAGAGCCACTTACGTGACCAAGACTGCACTCAGTTGCCTTTGCTGTTTTCTTGCAGAGAAGCAGCTGAGCAGTTTTAAATAATGGAAGAAAAGAGTCTGTTTATTGAATAAGCTGGAAATGAGACTCTACCTGCAGAGGCTGAGCACACAGCCGGTCTTCCTCTGGGCTCACTTTAGTTTGAGTTTATTACAAAGCTAAGTTCTCAAGCTGAAAATAATGTTTCTCAAGCTGAGAGTCAGTCTTTGCCAACTAGGGTATAGTTCAGCAAAGAGGGTATAGTTCATCTTTTTCTTCTCTAAATGACATATATATATATAAAGACACATGTAGAGACACAGGACAGAAAGTGTAAGTCTGTCTGTATAAAATCCCCTCTATACTTAGCTGAAAAAGTTTCTGCTGTGTCAAATTCATAATACAATGCAAACCCAAAATGTAGAGGAGAGTATTTTGAGACCTGTTTAGTTTTCAGGGGACTTTTTCCTTAGAGATAAAATAAAGACTGTGAGCTCACCTGTGTCTTGTGTAAGAATCTCTTACTTTCCTGTGACTATATGTCTGTAAGACAAAGTGTTTGGCATAGGAAATTCACCAATTACACAGACTGTTGTTAATCAAATTTTATAGAAGAACTTATTAAATTGCTTATGGGAAAAAAACTCCATCCCATTAAGATTGTGTAGCATCCATGTTTGCTCAAATGTATTTTTTGTAAGCACACACTGTATTATCCACCAGAAAAAAAACTCAACCAAGCTGCATCCCAACACTGAAGTGCAAGGCGTGTACATCAGTCTCTCCCTCTGCTCTGTTCCTTTACAAGCAACTTCTCCTCAGTTTACTCAGGTACTGTATTTATAGCCTGGCCCAAACTTTCAGCTGTGGTTTTAGCTTCAGTTTTCATCCGCTGAGTCCAGTAGATTTCAAGTGCTGCTTTGGCCTGTGAGGTGTCCATCATCCATCCCTTACGCAGATTTACCTCTTGGCAGCTGGCAACAAGGAACCCTTCAATGCCAACAGCATACAGCAGGGCCACAAAGGGATTCCCACCTTAGCTGTCATTTTACCCATGCCAGACCCAAATTTAGGCAACCCCTCTCCCTTAGGCTACTACTCTCAAGAATCGAGGTCTGTTCTCTCTCTTGATCACTACGAGTATAACATGACCTGAAAGACTACTCTATAAAAGAGCATCTATTTTCAAGTGCATTTCTTCCCTACTGAAGGACTTCCATTTTGTTTGAAGTATTTAAAATTAGTTCCTGAAAGATGATGAATCCCAGCTCTTATGTCTGGACCAGCATGAGTCTGCAGAGTCAATCTGCAATGGTGTCTAATACAGTTATTGCAGGAAAAATGAAACAGTATCGAGAGGAGATTACATAGATGTGGGTTTACTACATAATTCAGGGCCATGGGAAGATTCCTCAGGGATGGCCACTGCAGCCCTCAACAATTTCTTTGTGAAGGCCAGACCAATGCATGTTGCTTATGCTTCCAGATTGCAGGATGCAACATTCACAGTAATTACAACCCTAGCATTTGGATTTGTATCAGAAAAAAGCAGCTCGTTGCCAAGTGCAATTGCAAATACCACTTACATTTTTGCAAAGCCTAAGCCAACAGATAGATCCCTACAATCCAGAAAATGCTGAGCTATAATGTTCTTGATGTGCCTGCTAGAGCCAGGGATGCCGTAATACCATGATGTTAAACTGCAATCATGCACTTTTCCCCCCTGAACATTTACTTTAATGAATCCTAAATTATCTGCAGGCATAGTAATGATACCAATTTCCTTTTTGATCACCTAAGACAGGAACATTATCACCTGTCTGAGCTAACAGTGTGCACAGCGCTGGGGTTTTTCCCCAGGTCAAAAGTAAAGTCTAGCAGAAAATACTGCAGAATGACCAACAGCTGTGACAGTGTCTAGTTAGCAAAAACTAACTCTCAGCTTGAGAAGCACTATTTTCAGCTTGAGAAGCACTATTTCCAGTCAGGTGGGGATTTGTGGGGCAATTCCCACACGAACTAAGACACCGGCTCCTTAGAAAGGAAGAAGTAGCATCACACTAGTGAGACACCAGAAGTGTGTGAGAGAGACGGTCTTGTAGAAAGGACAAAGTCACCCACTAGCCCTTCTGCCTCCAAGCCACCTGAAATCCTGAGAACGTCCCCCAACACCCCTTTCACAGGACAAAGACTTGAGGAAAAAAAAAAAAAAAGAAAAAAAGAGAAAAGCACAAGGAACAGCTTAGCTGCATCTTGAGAGAGGCAGAGGGGGATATCGTGGGCAGAGACCCTGAGAGCAGCTTGCCTTGTGCAGGTGCAAAATGCCCGTCTCCCCTGCCCATGCTGGGAGTCATTTCCAGGGGGCTGCCCAAGTGGTTATGTGCTACCACCTGCAGATAAAGAACCCATGCTGAAGTGTATCTTATCTGCACAGACCAAGGCTCTGCATCTGTTCAGCTTGGATGGGTTCAGTGGTTCAGTTAATGTAAGCTCAGGCTAGTCTGAGCCTGTTAAGTGCTCAATTAAGCCTGATCCACTGTGCCTCTTTATTTTCTGCGTAGCCGGATTCTGTTTTTTCCATGACACAAGCATTTCCCTAACCTTTTGGAAAAGGCATTTAGCTGAAAAGCACAGAGTAGTAGGAAGTTGTTTGCTCTTGGTATGCTGTGACAGAAATAAAGTCAACATGATAGATTAGTACTGAGTGAATGGAAGTTAGTTTTCCCAAGATGTCACACTTGTGTTTCAGAAATGATTGATCTTGAGCATCAAATAAAGCACCAGCAAACCCACCAAAATATACATCATGTATAGCAAAACAAACGCCATAAAGAAATGTGCTATAAGCTCTTGCTGAGGCCTGCAAAGCCCAATAAACATTTGCTTGTCACAGTGCAGAGCAATGGTTACAGCATGCAGAGGAAATTATGTTTCCACCACAAGAACGTGTGTCTGGACTTAAAACTAGGTGAATGGATCAGATCTGCGTCTGGTGTAAGTCAGAAAAGCTACAGAGATTTCAGTCAGGTTTTTAGATGATTACTCCTAATGAGCTCTTGTTCCATGATGTCTGCAGAGACGCACAGTTTACAAGGCCACGGCTTTGAAAATTCATAATCTTCCTTTTAGGCTTCTCCGTCAGGAATTCCTTATACAGATTTGTTGTTTGATCCTCCACAGGAGGAAAAAACCTGAATAACTCCTCTCTCATTTGACTACTGCTGACAAATTGACACAGGCACCAAAATTAAAACTCTGTTCAATTCAATTTGGGAATGAAAGAAGAACTTGCTTAGGGGCTGGGGAGGTGGGGTTAAAAATAAAGCCCACACAGCAGATTGCCTCCAGCAGCTCTCACAGGTCCTACGAGCTCCTATGACACAGATAAACTGCATCTCCCGAAGCAGGGATGATGGGGAGTTTCCCTTGAGAGCTGTAGCTGTAGTTTATGAATGTGCAACTTCATTAGCAGCCAGTGACCCCATTAGACAGGGCTCTTAATTTCTTGGCTTGGACAAAACCCTCCAGGGATCACCACAGCTGTATGCCACGCACAGAGATCTCATTGCTGGGGCAAGGGAGATGGCTTTCAAAGTCACCTTGACAAAAGCTCAGTAATTCAAAGATCATCCTGTGGATTCAAAGAAAATAAAGCGTTTAATTTCAGGTTTTGCTGAATCCAACTGCTGTAACTTGCAGGAAACCCACTCAAACTCCCAAGTGAGGAGCTGACACTAAAATCACATGTAGCCTAACAAGGCTCCTCTTTCTATAATTAGGGGAGAAGGATGAGACTTTTTATTTCTAACATTACTTCATACTGTGGGATTTTTTGATAAAAAAATTAAAAACAGAAGGAAAGCTCATAAACAGCTGATGACCTGCTCCATGTAGAACAGTTACAGAGGAGCAACTGTGCTCTTCACAAAGGACTTTTGATGTAGGCAGCAGGCCATGATTTAAGATGGGCTGGGTTTGCGGAGTGGTGATGGCACGCCCAAACTCTTTTGTCTGTCAGTTCAAACCACGACTGACCTCAGAGTTCTGTTCTCTGGGAATGAGGGTGTTTGAGAAGCCCACGGTGGTGTCTGGATAGTTAGGGGATGCTGCTGAGACCTGGAGCTGTCTTATCATTCCTTTACAAAACAGAGGAAAGGGAATAAATGCCCCTGTAACTAGAAGACCTAGTGGGATGGATGGATGGATGGATGGATGGATGGATGGATGGATGGATGGATGGATGGATGGATGGAGCAAACTCAGCATATCAGGCACTAAGACTAGGAATACAGCAGAGATTCAAGTATCTATTGAGAAGAAAGGAGCTGTGAGAACAGTGCAGAAGGAAAGGTCATTCTGATGTCATGTTTTTCAGTATTCAAATCTGTCGGGTCACAGAGGCTTTCAAACAGCCTGTAATGCTTTAAGTTGGATTGTTCAATTAAGAACTGCTTACAGCCTTGACCTGAGTTTAAATTTTGTCTGGAGGTATAAGCAACAGTAGTAGTGTTCAGCAAAAGCCTGAAGTGGTAAGAAGATGTGGTGAATGTTGTACCAATGGAGTTTAAACAGTGTGCTCTGGCTGATCCTGTAAGGTTCTCACATCTCTTCCGGAGAGAAAGGGGATACATATGTTGTCATTAGTATGCCATTATTATGCCATATCAACTGCTGTTCCTAATGTGTTAGTCTGGCATGATTTTCTATTCCTTTCCTTAAAATCTCCTTTTATGGCTGCCATGCAGTAGATCTGTTATTTTTAAACTACTGCCTTTTTTTTTTCTCTAATACTCATCTGATTGTTCAAAGCCCGACCATGGACTCTCAAAATACACATCTGCATTTTTCCACAGCTTCATGCTGAGTTCAATCTAGATTTTTATCAGCAGAAGGATTTCAGCCTGGGAGGTTTCGTGGCTTCAGCTCCACTGGCTACAGGTGGGAAGTGATGATTCATGAGCAAGCAAGTTCGAAGGCTGAAAAACAACCTCCTGCCATGGCACTGAGGCTGAGCAATGAGCTATCTATCTGATGTACTGGAGTTTCCACTGAAAGGCATTTTTCAAGATGTATCAGCAGTCTTGAACTGCTGGTATGAGCAAAGGGTAGTTTTCTAAACTGCCCCACACTCTCCCTTGGTCCCACTTTTGTGCTGTTGTTCTACTTGGGAAACTTCTTTTTGTTGTTAGTTTCTTAATGCTGACGCTTTCGTTTGAGAGCCGCTCCTCAAGGCAGCACCGTGGCTGATGCCGAGTGGTTCAGCTCCACTGACTTTTCACTGGAGTTGTGCCAGCTTGCACCACCTGAGACAGAGCCCTCCCTACATTTTCAGAATCAGATCTGCTGTATTTAGAAGCAAAAATCAATTTCAACAGTTTCTTAATCTCATTAGCTCTATAAAATCATGCAGCAGGACAGGGAATGGCAGCTGGCAGGCATCTGTTACAGAACAAATTTTACCAGTGAATGGAACATCTCCTCAACCATCTGTTTGTAATGTGTAAAGAGAGGAATTACCATCATTGGTGACTTCAGCCTCACAGATATTTGCTGGAGATCTCATGTGGTCATTCAAAAAATACCTTAGACGGTCATGCACCCAGCACACTTGAGATAAGTACTGACCTCATTCAGACAGACAAAAAGTAAAAAAAAGTTTACAGACTGAAGAATTAGCAGGTGGCTGTGCATAATGATGACCATATTAGGGTCAAGTAGAATCAAACATCAACCATGGAAATGTATGAAATAAATTTAAATGCGTCAGTATCTCCAAACTTGACGTATTAGCATAACTGAGGGGCAACAAAAATTAACAACAAAATAATTGGCAAAAATATGGTTTTATAAAAAGATAGGCACAATTCCACAGGCAAATTCATGACAAAAAAAGCCTAAAACTACTAGTCTAGATAGAAAGGCACTTATACTACAGAAGATACAGAAGCTGTGTTAACACAAGTATAAAACATGGGGAAAAACCGAAAAGACATATCCAGTTAGGGATTTAGAAATCACCACAGAGGCCTGGTATGGAATGCTGAATACCTTTTTCCATGATCCCAAGACAGTGAAAGATGTACAAAAGGCTTACTTACCCATGGGGAAGCACCACATTTGGGAGCCATGCATGAGACTATCGGGGCAGCACACTGCAATATTGTGTTTGTCTGTCCTGACTTGCTCTTGTATTTCCAGGCCCATTGGTAGCTTGGAACCTGCACATCACAGCCCCACACAGGAATGGCACAGCTTGGATTGGAAAGGTTCCACAGCTCGGAAACACATGGGAAAGCTCAAGAGAGAATGACAAAAATGGTCTGGGAGACAAGCCTATCACTATGATCCATCACCTGCACTGATCATCTGGAATATATTTCAGGGCCCATCTGGGGATGCTTCATTTTCCCCTACCCTTTGTGGCTCCAAACACTGCAATATAAAAGATTTCAGGCTTAGCAAATGAACGTGTGGGTGAAACTTATGCATGACACACAGGCAAGTAGGCCAGGTGAGTTAATAGCCACCACGTCCCTAACTTCTGCAGATCTAAGGACACTCTTACTCTCTTTCCCATAGGTCAGAAACAAGTATAACTACCCTCTGGCAAGCTTATTTCCCAGTCAGGTTGCAGGTGGCAATGTAAGATCTACTCTTCATCTCAAGGCAGAAGGCATGCAAATCTGCACTGGTCTTGGTGTGGTGGCCAAGGAACTGTGCTAGCCCTAACAAACGCAAGCTGCAAAGTATTTAGATACAACTGCAGGTATCACATCATAAACAGATAACTTTTACTTGGCTGTTTTGCAAAAACAAACTCCAGTATTTACAAAGCTCTTTGTGAAGGCACATGAGCACTCCAAGGAACTTTGCTGACTCACTGAGCCTTTACAGTGAAAGGAGACCACAAGTTCTTAAGGAGCAGCGTACACGTGGCAGGAGAGCTCTTGGGTCAGCAGATGAGGATGTTTATGGCCACCAGAGCGTCTGTCATTAGAGCTGAGCCCCTTTCTAAAGGGAAAAAAATCAAAGACAAGTGAGTTCAGCCATGGACTCTCAATAGTGACAGCTCTGCAAGGAGGGAGAGCCTGGTGGGTGTTACAGGAGGAAGGATACTCCCACTGGGCTGTAATCTTAGGGTGGGCAGGGGGAAAGAGTCATGTATTTTAGCATCTGAAGGCTGGAAGGTTTTGCAATGAACTTCAAGGCTCATCAGCTGTAGATAAGGCATGGGCTGTGCTGGGCCTGCAGCTAGTAAAGCAAAATCCTGTGGCATGTAAAGCAAGGCTTGAGGCTGTCATGAATGATCCTGAGAAAGATTTCTTTCAGCTAAGGACAGCTTCACATACCCAAGCAGAGGGGGCCAAAGCCACAGGCTTTCCAATCAGCCCCTCACACTACACATGCCTATCTACCTTGCACTGGGAGAACCTTATTCATGACAGCCTCAAGCCTTGCAAGCAGCTGGCTTCTGAGCCTGGCCAAACCCATGTGTGGGGCTGGGGTTTCTCTGCTTGGAGCAGAGGGAGTTTTAAACATTTAGGAAAAGACTTAGTGGAAATCAGCTGGCTAAGCAATGAGCTAAACCAGAGAAAATGTGGGAGACAAACCATGCCCTCACCCCAAGGCCAAAGTGTGGGGTTAACTCAGGATTGCAGAGCAATGCCTCTGTCCTCGGGGAGTTCAGACACTTACATTTGGAAGCACTTACTTTCCTTCAAAGAAAAAATATAACCCAGAGGCCTCTGCTTTCCTCTTCCTTCCAAAACTACTTCTCTGATCTAATCCAGGGGGTCTGGGCTCACCCCACTCTGCAGGGATATGGGAAGACTGGGGATCATTCCCAGCCCAAAGGCATTGCAGCCCACTATTTCACTTAATTTCAAACTTAACACTGTGGGTTTGAATATCCTGAGGAGAAAATGCAGCAAGCCTCTCCTGCTGTAGTGTTTTCACATCTCACAGCTAATTTGTTGAGACAGAGGGAGGAACAATTCCTACGATGGAGCATCAGATGCCCTCACCCAGGAGCCCTCTCATTCATGAGGGATCCAGCATGAACGGCAAAAAAGAATGGCTGCCCAAAAGTGCATCCGTTCCCTGCCACCATCCACTGGGGTAGGAATGTTATAAAGGTACCACTGCTGCTTACAAACCCTGCCTGTCCCATTATCCATCCCTGGGCTAGCAGCAAACTGCAGATCCCCACATTCCCTGTGTGGTACCTTAGCCTACAGAAATGCTGTCTCATCACTGGAGCAGTCCTTTTACAGGTGTGCACACTGTGCATTCTTTCCTTTGTTCAAAAACCAGCTGGAGTATTTAAAGGAAAATAATTTCTTTATCCTTTGCTTTTGCAAGTAGGATTTACCTTACCTTGTGTATCTAAAATGTCCTGTAGAACAGCAAGAAGGGAATGTAAAAGAACCTCTTGTAAAAATTATTAATTTTCATGTGTCTTTGAGAAAGATCATTTTATATGTTTGTTAGTTTATGTAATCACAAATATATTACAAGCCAGTAGATACAAACAACAGGGTTTACTTAATTTTTTTAACAAATTTCCTAGATTTTTCAAGTGTCTTTTTCCATGCCTTTTATCACTTCACTTGGCTTAAAATTGGAACTACTGCTCTTTGACCTAGGACTGATTAGTTTTTCTAGACTTTTGGCCTAGATGTTCGTAATACAACAACCCAGGTTATCCAATATCTAATTAAACACAGGTGGAGCTTGAATTTCTTACAGGAAGGCAGCAGAATCCATTTTGAGCAGTCTGAAAGGGAAAGGACTGCATTGGCAGGGAAGTGAAGATAAGATGGTGAGGAAAAGATATCACCTTGATTAACTTTGTCTGCTGCTAGCAAATATATTCCTAAATAACCAAACTGTATGTGAAATTTGGGGCGGGGAGGGTTTCTAGTATCTGTTGCATTGATTATTTCATTATGTGTGAACAGGTTTATCTGTAACCTTGAAGCATCCCCACTTAGAAGAAGTAAGCACACTCACTTAGAAGATGTAGCTAGTTCAACCTTACCTGCCCCTGTTCTTTTTCTGTGTCTTGAATGTATTTCATGTTAGGTTACTGCTCCCTTTAAAAAGCACTGTGTTTCTCACCTTCTCCTGTCTCCAACTTCACCATTGACAAAGAAAATTTTTAGGCTTATGGTACAGAAAATAGAAGAGAAATTAATTTCTTGAGTTCCACTGCTTCTAAATAAGAAGAGCTATATTAACAACCCTGTCCCATATGAACCATAGTCAGATTCCGAAAGTGACACAAACTTTGTCACTGCAACCTTATCTCAGAAAGCTGCACTCCAAAAAAGATCTCAAACTCTGCACCAGATTACTGCCTTGGGCCTCAGTTCTACCCCCAGCTCTTGTACTTTTTACATCTTTTACATATGGAACCACAGAATCATAGAATGGTTTGGGTTGGAAGAGGCCTTAAAGATCACCCATTTACAAGCCCTTGTCACAAGTAGGAACACCTCCCACTATACCAGATTGTTCAAAGCTGTATCCAGCCTGGCCTTGAACACTTCCAGGGATACAGGTTCCAGTGCCTCACCACCCTTACAGTAAGGATTTTCTTCCTCATACCTATCCATCACCCTCTGTCCTATCCCTACATGTGCTTATAAAATTCTCTCTCCAGTTTTCTTGCAGGCCCCTTTTAGGTAGTGGAAGGCTGCTGTAAGGTCTCCCCAGAGCCTTCTCCTCTAGATGGAACAACCCCAGCTGTCTCAGCCTGTCTTCACAGAAGAGGAACATGTATGTAACATCCTTAAAGACACTTGGTTAAAGAGGTGACACTTTCCCTGACACAAGAGCGTGGAGCTGGACACCAAACAGGCAATTCCAGCACCATGTTGTGAGCCATCCTCCCTGCTTCCTTATCCAAACAGTACCGAGATGTTGGATTTATACAGAGATTACTGTCACAGGTAAGCCAGTGATGAACATCCATGTCTGCTGGCTGCAAGTGGGCAATAGGTGCCTGATGCCCCTCAAGTCCTTTGACAGTGTTACATCAATTAAAGGCACACACTTGCTGGTGCTAGAAAACTGAAACCCCTTTGTGCCATCTTTGCTTGGATTGCCTCTTCAGCACTCTCCTTCTGACTGTAAGGAAACAGCAATGGGAAGAAGGGCTATGGAGCCAGATGGATGAAGGCACTACTGGTGGTGTGTCTCTAGCCAGCTGATGACTGTGAGGGTGATGTGTGACATTAGCTGGGGATATGGAGCTCACTGCCTTGTTGCCAAGTGTCTTGAGCACAACTGGACTCAGGATACCACCGAGACAATGCCCTCAAAGCCAGAGTGATACCAGCCTTCCTATGATAGCAGAATGCTGGTGTGTGAGCCCCTCTCTGTAGGATCATTGCAATTTGCTATTGCATTGGCAACACAGAAAACACGGGTGATGGCAGTCTGTGTTTCTGTAAGGAGGCAGTCATTCTGGAAACTCATGGGCACGGGTATGAGCACGAAGTACGGACACAAAGTTTGCCCACGTTACCCTGCCAGTGGCCCCACGACATGAAGTTCCCATGGAAAAATGTCATTGCAGTTCCAGCCATCAATCCTTTGGGACCTCCCCCATGCCAGGGGCTGGCCAAAAGCCAGGGATGCCTGCCTGGCCTCCAGGGCACCAGCAGCACCACCGCTGCTCACTCAGGGTGCGGAGGCCAGGGCACACCCCTCCTGCAGTCAGGGGCAAGGTCACCGGCTAAGGAACCTCGGTGCTGCAGAGGTTCTTCCTTCCACGATCTCCTCGCTCTGCAGGAAGCCTCTCTGATGCGATGGGGCGATGCGGCGCAGCAGCAGCCCGCGCCTCCTCCACTTCTGAGAACCCCAGCTTTCACCACTACCGGCTTTCCGTGAGGCCGAGTGCCACAGCTGGCAAAGCACAGCACAGCACGGCTCTTTTCACTGGAATCCCCTGCTTTTGGCTATTTACATCCTCTTCTTAGAGAGAGACAGGAAGCCAAATGAATCAGAGCCATCTATGGTTACCTCCGCCCCAGCCCTTACCTGGCTCTTGGCGGTCCCTGTGCCTTGATAGGTACCTCTGTTTGGGTTCATGCTCTGCCCACCGCTGAGATGGGACAGGAGGGGACCAAAAGCACCTGTGTCATCCCTCCTGGGGTGGTGGGTAGGGACCAGGAATCACAGTGGCCCTGGGGGGGGGCATCCCTGTTTGCAGCCCTGAATTTCAGGCCTTGCTAGCTGCAATGGCCCTGTCAGCATATCCCATGCGAGGCAAAAGTGGGGCTCTGCTAACAGAGGCTCCTGCAGAAGGCAGAGATGAGACAGGTTACAGGGCAAGCCTGCAGCATTCCTGCTGCTGCAGCCAAAGCCCTAATCCTGGGTCTGCAGGGGTGTACCCCAGAGGAAGAGAGGAAGGATGTAGGTGAAACATTTCATGGTAAAAGCTGGTTCCACATAAAATTAAAAAGCAAGTTGTTCCTCTGAATGAGCACAAAGTGTATGAAAACACCCCACCAGAGGAAGTAAAATATATCCTTTGGTCTTTTCTTGCAATACTTGACAGACAGACAGGGTTAAACAGCAGTGAGCTCTGCTGCGCATCTTCTGTGGGGAGGTTTTCTTCCCTCTGAAACTTCGAACAATAGGCAAAGTGCAAAGCAGCAGTTTAACCAGATGCCTCTGATCAAGGAAACAAACCCCATGAGTGAGGATGGGGCCCTTCCCTCCTGTGAGTGAATCGCAGCTACAGTCTTTTACCCATCAGATGTAGGAGTCTGCCTCTGAACTCCAGTGATGCATCCGTGCATTCACAATTGCTCTGTTTTAAATGACACTGCTTGCTTCAGGGAATCATTTTAGCTGCCAGAAAAAAAACTGCAAGGAGAAAATGAGCATAATATTTGGGCCACCTTTGTCCGATCCTCCTGTCTTAGGCCTTACTAGCTGAGGGTCAGTGCTGCAAAGGAGCTCAACCCCCACTACCCTGAGCACAGCTGTGCTCAGCTGCTTGGATCCTTCCAGACCTCCTGGGACCCCCCAAACTTCCCAGGATTTCTGGCTGCAAGGCAGGTTTCCCACCGACTCATGGAGGCATTTCTCACACTCATGGAGGCAGTTCTCTGCTGCACCAAACTCGCTTGTGACATATGCATGGGGTCTGGGACACTGAATCAGAGCCAGGCATCTTCCTGACAGCTTTAGAGCCACGTTTGGCAGCACCATGCCTAGTGCTGCAGCATGTGAGGTGAGGCAGGTAGCTTGCTGGGGACACACAGAGCACAGCAGAGAAAGTCAGATGCCCACAAGTAGCACTTGCAGAGCCTCAAGTATTTCCTATAGAGCTCTATCCAATTACCTAGTGGGCACGAATGCTCAAGGGAGAGGGGAAGCAATGCTGGGATGCTCCCCTGCCACCCCAAAAAATTCTCAGTCCTGCAGGCTGCCTGCACACGCTCACTCTGCTGATCACAGCTGTCAGACTTTGTTCTGGCTCACACTGCAGGCCCCAGCTCTTGTATGGGAAACCAGAAGTGTTCAGGACTTCTGAGGTCCAGGCCCTTTTTGCCAATATAAAAAATTTACCGTCATGCTGGGAAGGTCAGAACAACGCACCCTTTGTATCTCAACTGAATCTGCAAAACAAAGCGTATGTCTTCACTTTTCCTCTTCTTTTCATTAAGGGAAAAAATTACCTGTAAGTTACAGCAACAGGACATCCAAAAAAACCCTCTCCAACCAAACGAACCCTTAACTTGCAAAGGCAAGTACTCAAAAGTTCCGAGATGCCAGAACTGACACTGCCTGCTCAACACCAGAGGCAGCGAGCGATTCCAATAAAGGACACACGTCCTGCCTCTCTCACAGAGAGGGAAGACTGCATTCTCTGGCCACGTCGCACTGCCATAAAGTACCTGGAGAGAACAAATGGAAATATTTTCTTAAGCGGCAGGGGAACGACAGGGAGAGGTGAAGCCAAGCAGCTCAGAGCCAGGGAGCTCCAGCCTGGATGTAGTCCCTCCTGCACCCAAGCTCTGTCCCACAGCGTGACCCAGCAGAGACTAACGAAGTTCTGAGTCTGATTCAATCCCGCCTTGTTCCAGTTTTCCACCAGTTCAACACCCATTACTTGAAAACAAGCAAGCCCTTAGCTATAAAACTCAGATTGCTTTTCTTTTTAAGGAAGGGACAGAGGAAAGGAGAGAGAATAAAGAACCCTCTAACCAATAATCGATTATATGGAAGCATTTCATGGGAGTTGCATTACACAAAACACAGGAGCAGAACAGTGGTTTTGGTCTTTCCTGAACAGATAGAGCAGACGATGCTTTTTATCAGCATCATAAATATCAAGTTATGCTTTTTGGAACTTGCACTTGAATATATTTCTGCACTGTAGATGTAGTCATAACAGCTTGGGTTGTCAACTACTCAGGTCCTGTACTAATTCTGAAACTAAATATCTGTGCTTACAAACAAGCACCACAAAATACTCTGGCAGCTCAAAGTCACACAGCTATACAGCTAAAATAATACTTTATTTTCCTAATGTAGCCTGCCTCCCAATAGCTGGCTACTTCACTGAAAAGGCACCTTTTTTTGGAAATTCAGGATCCGTACACATGCGACAGGAAAGGGTTTGTTTCAAAGTTTCATTTGCTCTGTGATTCCAGTCATTTCGTTTATCAGAAGGTGTGATTTATTAGAAAAATGAAACAGCAAACAGAAATTTAAAATGCAGTGACCTTTCACTGCAAGGAACAGCAGTATCACAATGCATTCCTGACTAGAAAAGAACATCAAACTACCCACATGCTGGTAGCTGAGCAACTGCAAAGCTGACTTTTTGCTATCTACAAAATCATGGGATTTTTCAATTTTTTTCTTTAAAAAATATAAACAGTCAGTATTCACGTTCCCAAATGGAAAAAGTGTCTGAGGACCTTATTTACAGACCTGGAAGGACAGGCTAATCCCTTGTCCTTGTAGCCAGTTCTAGGAACTTACAGATTTTTCTTGGCAAATACTCAAATGCAACACTGCTGTCTTGCTCAGACTAGCTTTAGTCAATATAATTTCTGTTAAACTCACCTGCAGCGTGAATCAGGCAATTGTTTGGCTTTATTGCTACCAAACAGCTATTTTAAAGAGTAATCCTTACAGTTTACGAAATGACAGCAGAGGCCTTGACTTAGATATGCACCAGGAAGAGAGCATTTTCTTAGAAAAGCATAGTTCTCAGTAAATGATAAACCACAGAGCTACTGCTGTGCACATTAAACCACAGAGCTATATTTATATAGAATTAAGGGGCTTAAATCCCACCTCCGCCTCCACTCCCCAGCTTCTGCCATTCAAAAGCAAGGATTTTGAGATGCACATCCAGCATTTGGACTCCTAACACCATCTCCTGACCCACCTATAAGGCATATACATTATAGCCCTGGGGAACACAAACTCTTTTTCCATATGACTGTTTGATTTAAGGCATCTGAAATGTCTCCACTATTTATTATTATTGATCTTCTGGGCTATGGTGATGCCAAGAAGCCTTACTGTGCCAGCTTCTCAGCAAACTAAGAGTCCCTTCCTCACAGAGCTGCAGTCCAAAGAGACCACAAAGGCATCAGGAGTCAGAGGAAACAAGTGCTCTGATCCCAAACACGTACAGGAGGAAATAAATCAGTCTCCAAAACAAGCACGCATCCCAATTCAGAAACACACTTTAAAAATGCCCACACTTAACCCTTGGCAGGGACCTGTGGGACTAGTGAACTCCACAAGCTACTGCTTGTCTGGGCTTCATGATATGTCCCAGGCTCAACCAGTGCTACCACCAGCACTGCCAGGTTGGCAGGGACACTTTAGGCTCAGTGATTTTTCCAGTGGAGAAAAATGAATAGCTCTTACAGTGTGTTGGATACCAAAGCTGTACAGCTAACAAAAAAGTATTTGGCGAAGCAGCTTCTGTCCTGAGGGAGAGAAAGGCAAGGCTCATGGAACGGTGGACAATAAAACAGACCATGGAGATGTCTTCCTATGCCTGATCATGGAGCAGATTCTCCTGGAAACTAGACTGAGGCACATGGAAAACAGGAAGGTGGTTGGTAACAGCCAACGTGGCTTCACAAAGGGAAATCGTGCCTGACCTATTTGGCGACCTTCTGTTGTGGGGCTACAGTGTTGGTGGATGGGGCAGAGGAACTGACATTGTCTGCCTGGACTTATGAAAAGCATTTGACACTGTCCAGCATGTTATCCTTGTCTCCAAATTGGAGGCATGGATTTGATGGATGGACCACTTGGGGATTAAGAACTGGGTGGCTGCACACAGAGAGTTGTGGTCATTGGCTCATTGTCCCCAAGGGAGACCAGTGACTGGTGGTGTCCCTCAGGGGTCAGCCCTGGGGCTGATACTGTTCAACATCCTGTTGGTGACACGGGCAGTGGGACCGAGGGCACCCCCGGCGAGTTCACTGAGCTGTGTGGGGCAGTCAGAGCGCTGGAGGGAAGGGACGGCATCCAGAGGGACTGGACAGGCTGGAGAGCTGGGCCTGTGCAAACCTCTTGAGGCTTAACAAAGCCAAGTGCAGCATCCTGCACATGGGTCAGGGCAGTCCCAGGAACACCCACAGGCTGGGCAGAGAAGTGTTTGGGAGCAGCCCTGAGGAGAAGGACTTGGGGGTGATGGCTGATGGAAACCTCAACATGAGCCAGCAGTGTGCATTCCCAGCCCAGAAGGCCAATGGAACCCTAGGCTGCACCCAAAGGGGCATGGCCAACAGGTCAAAGGAGGTGATTCACCCCCTCTACTCTGCCCTGGTGCTATCTCACCTGGAGTGCTGCATCCAGCTCTGGGGTCCCCAGTGTAAAAGGACATGGAACTGTTGGGAGAGACACAAAGCTGATGAGAGAACTGGAGCGCCTTCCCTATGAAGACAGTCTGAGTTGGGCTGTTCAGCCTGGAGAAGAGAAGGTTGCATGGAGACGTCATAACAACTTTCAAATACCTGAAGGGAGCCTACAGGGAAGCAGGAGAGGGACCCTTCATCAGGAATTGTAGGGACAGGACAAGGAGTAATGGGCACAAATTGAAGGAGGGAAAATTTAGGTGAGATATTGGGAATAAATTCTTGGCTGTGAGGGTGGTGAGACACTGGAACAGATTGCCCAGGAGGTTGTGGATGCCCCGACCCTGGCAGTATTAAAAGCCAGGCTGGACAAGGCCTTGAGCAACCTGGTCTGGTGGGGGGTGTCCCTGCCCATGGCAGCAGGGCTGGGACTAGATGGTTTTTAAGGTCCATTCCAAATCCTTAACATTCTATGAGTCTATTATTATTCTATTAGTAACTGTCAGCAACATTACTTCTGAGGGATTTTTTCACAATTTTAGATAGACAAGAAGAAATAGGAATTAACAGTGCTGCACCTGCACAATGCAACCCAAATCTGGGTTCCAGAAACACTGACTGTCCTCAGGAGAGAGTTGTGGGGCACATCTTGCATTTCTCCAGGCTTACATATGTCTGGCCCTTTCTAGAGAAACCAGAGGGAGGAGGCAAAGGGCACATGAGTCTTGTCCCAGCACTGTCTTCTTGAAGGCATCTGCTTGAAGGTGGGAATTGGAAGGTAGAGAGACTCAGCTGAGGCTCTTTTAGCACGTTCTAACATTTTAAGAGCAACAGAGAGCTTTCTAGATGACTTGAAAGACTTCTATTCAGTCTAGGTTTAACCCTGCTGTCATGCAGCTGAAGGCAAAGAACAGCTTCACTGAAGCACTTAGGGGCAGTGCTTCTCAGGAGTCAAGAGGATGTGTGTTACCGTGAAGAAGCCTCACTCTCAGTCCCAGCTTGCAAGGACTTTGTTCTCCAGCTGACAAAAGGAAGTCAAATAAATCCTATCTGTCAGAAGAGGCTTCAGGTGACCACAGTCACGCAGTTTCTGGCCTCCATTGTTAGTGGAGTGCCAGGATTCAGCAATAAATCCAGCAAAATTTAAAACCGTCTCAACACTTCAAAAGTAGTAAGTAACATGCTCTTTGTAGAGTAAGGTGGCCACTGGCTGTACCAAGGCCTCAGAGCAATTTCTGAGATTTTCCTTAAATTTATTTGCAATTGCGGGCAGTATTAGCTGTAAAATGACAACTGCCTATATCTTAGTGGTACAGAGTAGTGCAGGACATGCAAATACCAGTGGGGCAGGGCCTGTGATAGGCAGCAAGTAACAGAAGAATCAGTTTCCTAGCTCCCTGAGCCCTCAAGGGAGTTAACAGAGCCGTGACCACAGAGGACAGAAACTAAAACGCAGTTATAGGCAGGACAGGGGCTGTGTAAAAGCAGGATGTGCAAGCTCAGCCTGGCACTGCCTGTCCATGGCCCAGGGGCAGAGCTGGCTCAAGGAGCAGGCCTGAGGAGCTATTCATGATCTAAATAGGCTCTGGGCACCACTGAACTGCTTAGTTACTAATTACTACCCTCATTGGCTTGAGTTGGGCAAAGATTTCATGCACTCCTCTCTGACCCCATAATGCTGACAGCTCTGGGAAGAAAGTGGAAAGACTCCAGCGATGACTAGGAAAAAACCAAAACCATTGGGTGACTCACTTTTCCATATCAAACATGATTATTTTGTATCTATAAAGATATTTAATCCCACAGGGACTCCTACATCAAGTTCACTCACTTCATAAAGCAAATAATAATTTTCCTCCTCTCCAGCCAGCTGATTTGGAGGGGCACCTGTTATCAAAGTACGCAGGGCTGGAATGAAGGTGCAATTGGCTGTTTGACTTAGGCTGACCAAGCCAAAATATTACATACTGCAATTTTCAGGCTGCTGAGGAATGAGGCAAACATGGGTTAAAAGTACTCAACTGACCCGGTGTGGAAATAGAAGTATAATTCTGGTACCAATGAATTCTGTATTAGCAACATATTCACTGGCGGGAGGAGAGGAACATTTCTGTCACATCTCAAAGGCAAGTGGGAAAGCAGCCTTGTGCTGGAAATATAAATACTGCTTCAATAACCCTTACTATATCTAAAGGGGTTTCTGTTTGGGGATAATTATCTTTTTTTTCCCTCTAGGCACTGCCTTAAGTAAGTGCTTTGAGTAACAAGGAAAACAATGACTAAAATAGTCACTGTGCTCTCTGTAAGCTCACTGTGCTCCATAAGCTCCCAACAGGAGACACTCTGGGCAAGTTTAATTCCCCGATCCTTACTACCTAAAGTCAGTGTGTGCTCCATTTACACTCCTCCAAGAAGAATTTCACCCATAATGTTTAACTACAATGAGCAAATCCATCTTATTAGATATTGGTGGACTGGAAAAATGCCCTAGGTATTTTTAGATGGCAACCTGGAGGACGCTCCATATCCCTGGGTTTACTGTGGCTAAACTCTAATTTATGAAGCAAGAGTTTGGCAAGAAGAACAAAAGCACATGGACGCAGCTATTGCACATCTCATGATCAGTTCTTAAATGGAAAAATAGAGGAGATACCTGAGCTTGGAATAAAATTATTCCAGCCAAAGGAATACACAAACCAAGTGGGTCTTGAAAAATTGCAAGGCATTAAGAAAGCTTGAAGATACCTGCCTAATGCTACATCACTATATATGACACAATTATTATCATAAGAAGTTACTAAGCAAGGGAATACTTGCTTCCCTTACATAAAACAAATCAGAGCGCAATACAAAGCCACCTAACAGATGAGCAGCTAAAAGATGGGGAGAGGACTAACAAAATCTCCTGCTCATGGACCCAAAAGTGTGAGTTGGATAGAGCACACCACAAAACCAGTTTCAGATGAGGAACCCAACGGTTCATGCTTGCCACTCAGATTAGGCAGCACTTAACATGAGAAGTTTAAATGCTGCATAAAATTAATGGAGGTTGTGGCGTTGGTGGTGTTCTAGTTTATGTCTCCAGACTAACTGATGATATGCTCTTGGCATTTCTATAACCTCAGAAACTTGCAGATATAAATTTAAAAGAGTACCTTAGATCTGAAGAAACTTTAAAATATAAGTGCCTGGGGAAGTGAGGAATCTCTTTTTAAAAGGAACAGGATTACGCAGAAGCAATGTGAAGAACTGTGAAAGGGAAAATATCAATGGAAGAGTAGCAAAAGACTTCCTGATGAGATAAGTTTAGCTATAGAAGGAGTAAAAACACTATCACTGGATGCATATAAAATTTTACTAGCCTGTCATAGATGTCTTGCATACTCACTCACTACCTTTTCTGTTTAGAGCTTCCTTTGTAACAGATGGGTAAGCATGAGGGAGCAAAGTGCTTCCGAAACGCTTCTCTTACCAAAAACATTAAGGCATAAGACAGCAGAAAAAGAAACAAGCTGAACAAAATCCACACCACCACATCACTTTTCAGCAAACCCTACCAATTTTGCACAGAGTGGAGGAGGTAATTTTACCTCTTTGTTCAGGTAGTAACAGATGGGAAAGCTGGGAGAAGAAAAGCTACCCAGCTGTCTCTGGAAATTTTAGTGGCATCAACAAACTCTTAGTTTGATTTGCCCCCATATCACCAGCTCCAAATAATCCTTCCTTTAGTGTGGCACTGGAGGATCGAAGAAAATCTCACCTCTGTACAACTGCGGCAATTGGAAGGACCTTATTTGGATTCCTCCCCCCAGCTCCACTTTGCGCTGAGAATACATGGCTTCAAGAGCATTCATGAAGGGATTCTTTTCCTCCTCTGGCTTGAACAGTGAATGGCAGAGCTCCGAGTCTGAATAAACAGTGTGGGTGGTGACTGCTCTGTGAGGCCCATGTAAAGGATGCAATCATTTTCTGACTCTGTTCAGCATTAAATCATGTGAAACTAGCTTGATTACCACACATAACATTGACTCTGTTACAGACTATAACGTACCGTGTATCCTTCCCTAACTTTGCAGGGGAAAAAAAATAACAATTAATTCTCCTAGCTTCAAGTGTTTAATTGTGTATAAAGTTCATTGACCTCACTAGTTGCTGTCAGATGATCTTGCTAAGGCCTGTGAAAAACATCCCAGGAATGCAGTGATGTGGGCAGAAACAAAGTGAGTTCATGCCACAAAATGCTTTAAATGGAACAAAATCAGCAACCATCCGGAGAGCCTGCACTGAAAACAGGACTTCGGAATAATCGTTGATTTAACCTCACCTAAGCACAGCTAGTCCTTGAAAAGGGGCTATTATAAATCATAGCCTTAAAAAAAAAAATCCTTTAGGGATCCTGCATGTGACTACATGAAGTAACTTTGTTTACTGGGAAATCTCTGCAGCTGACTGGGAGGCAATGTTTTGGAATGACTGGAGAAACTGGGGCACACAGGAGATAAGCTGGGAAGTGGGGAACCTGCTTTTGTGCCCTGTCCAGCTCCCATTAAGGGCAACCGCAGATAAGTCGTTTTGCCTCCGTGCAACTCAATTTCTTCCTCAATAAAAATGGAAATAGGTCTGCTTATCTACATGAAGACACGCCATGCTTTTTTCTGTGTGTGGAACCCACTGTTAATGGGGGGTATTATCATGTATTGGGCACATATGTGAGCATCCTGCATTGTTTTTGACATCTCTCTGACAAGCAGCTTCTGAGCTATGTTTTAAGAAATCTTTCCTTCAATGACCCCAAAGAAGTGTGTTGTGTTACTCATTTCATACATCGTTTCCAAATGAATAATTCAGCATGAATTCTGCTGGTAGTGCCCATTAAAATGTAAACTGCTCCTCTTACCTACTTTTCACAATTGACCTATGCAATTTCAGAGGGCTCTCACAGTCCAATTTTCTAGGGAAGCAGTGCAAGAACCACTGATTAGATGGCGGCGTTTGTGGACCCTACAAATCTTCGCACAACTTAAAAGCACATCTGCCACATCTCTGTCCAACTGCAAGGCCTTTGGGATGGAAACTAAAGGTCCCTATGGGCTTGGACGGCATTTTTACCATCCCCACTTTCATCTCAGGGTGATGCAGCCAGACAAACTCCATACATCACCAGGGCTGGAAACTGAGTTCTCCCCTGCTTCTGGTGCTTTCTTGGGAGCCTCCAGCAGAACCTGGCCGTTAAGTGACAAGTTCTTTGAGTGTGACCAGGCAAACATCACTGCAGGGCGCTTTTTCATTGCTTTTATTTCACATACCCTCCCTTACTGTTCTAATCATTCCTTCCCTCCTCCTCTCCAAAGGTTGATGTACACAAGGAGGGAACGTATGGTTCATAGACAGTAGAAAGGGGACTGAAAGGCTGGTCTGAAGTGATGATCTAGGACATGCTTTTATCTCAGCCAGTAAATTGCCTAACAGCAGCTGTCTCTTTGCTGGGGGGCACCATTGGCTGAATCCTTTCTCATATACTTCTGATATTTTGCATATCTTATGGTGGCTACAGCAGATAAGCTCCTGAACAAATAATTCTGGTGAGACCATTTTGCATTTGGTTATTTGGTTCATTTTGGTGATCATAACAGGCTTGGATTATAACTTCTACCATCTGGAATTTAATCTTCTTCACAGACAGCTAAAACCAGATAATAGCCATATTAAATTGTGGATTATGATTTCTCCTGGTATTAAGTCCTATAGTCTTGCCCCAGAAGGGTACGGGATTAAGACAACCTCTACTATTAAGTGCACTGGAAAAGATGTAGTTCATAATTTCTCATATCTATTTTATCTGCTCATTTTCAATTACAATAGTGGCCTTAAAAGATAAGAAAATGCTCCAATCGAGCTCTGTAACCCAAAGAAAGTGTCTGTGGGAGAAGGGAGTTTAATTAAGTTTTTCTTTCCATTGCCCCATTGCAAGTATTTGGATGGGAAGGGAGGGGGATGGAGAAGGAAAAAAACAGAACGTGTGATGCAACTTCATGTTTATGGGAAAAATATTTGGAGGACAAGATATCTATGAAATCAATGGGTTCCAGGCCTCAGCCAGCATTTCATGCTTTTCCCAGATGGTGACATATTGGAATGTTTTCCCAAACAGCAAGAAGCCAAACTGGGGTTTTTGCAGCTGCAAATAGGTAAGAAAACTTTAACCCAGCTCCTCAAAAAGCTACAAAATATAAAACCATTTTAAGGTACCTGTGAAAGACAACTGCAATACACAATGACACACCATTCTTCTGGATTGTATTTTTACTAATAGCAGAGCAAACTACCTAAGTAGTAATAATAAGAAATAGGCTTCTGAGCAACACCCACACATTTAAAAGTAACGCAAAGACTTGGGTTTAGTTCAATCATTTCCAAAGTTCAAGATAAATAATCTGGAACAAAGGACTTAATGTAAGTGCAACCCAATTTTATTACCCAGAAAACTACACTTCACCAGAATAAACTGAAGAGAAGTCATGGAGTTTGCAGCTTGTCAAAAATGGAGAAGATATTAAACTTGCCTTAGGGGAAACACACACATGTATATATTATACACTGTGCAGTGCTTGGCCATTAAGATTTCCTCTTACCTGAAAATGCCATTCTCTCTCATTAGGAAATGAAAAATACAACACTAGTAATCCAAGAACAGCTGGTGAAAACCAAACAAACCTAGGAAACCATCTGCATATCAATTCAGAAATTTTTGCCACATCATTCCCTTTCTTCAGTTTCATTTCAGGAAACGTAACACATCCTGCAAGCAGGAGTTTTATCTGTGAAAATCGGGTACTTCAGTCACGTTTGATACTAAATAGCACCTTGAATCCTCTCTTTCTATCTCCTCCCCGCTGCTTAATTCCAAAATGATTT
The DNA here is from genome assembly GCA_910950805.1 of Acrocephalus scirpaceus scirpaceus. Classification (NCBI taxonomy): domain Eukaryota; kingdom Metazoa; phylum Chordata; class Aves; order Passeriformes; family Sylviidae; genus Acrocephalus; species Acrocephalus scirpaceus. The sequence continues at coordinate 43,182,898 of OU383773.1, read as the reverse complement.
TATCAGACCAGTAGCTAAAATTTCCTTGGACTAGCCAGCCCTGCTTTGCAGATTCTGAATGCTGAGTTTCTGGATTGTATGAAGAAGGTGGTTGTTATGTCTGATAGTTCCTGACACAATCGACAGCAAAAGCATGTTGAAATTTAAGATGACAAGTATTATCTATATATACATGAATAGAGACTTTTATTTATATAAGGTTAGTATCCTCAGATAGTATGGAGTTAGAACATTGTTTGGATAGTGGTACAACAATATAATCCCAGTGTTCCCGTGGGATACAGCATGTGTTTCTATCCCTGGTGATTTATAAGTTATTGGACCTTAAAACTCTTGCTGCTTCTTTCCTTTAGCAACCTTTCACTGGCACAGGTCCAGCTCTGAATACAACCAGTCCACAGCCTTTGACTATTAAAAATATTTGGTGCCTGTTCATGTCGATGTGGGGGTCTGCACAACCCACCCTGCAAGGCCGACTGCTGGACTCACTAATACAGCCCCACCACGTTCAGCAGAGACATCCTGATTTACACCCCTTCCATATCTTATCCACGATCCCACAGCAATCCATTAAAGAAACACTGAGAAATCTAAGAACAAACAAACAAATCAACCCTGCATTCCCATTAAGATAAAAACGTGAAATGAACATAAAATGAAGGGAGATACTGCTGTCACTTCAAGGAGTGAGGATTAAAGGACTCTAGCCTCATCAGATAAGACTCTGGATTTTCTTGTCTAGCACTCTTGTTTTAATCCATTTTCCAGTTCTATATGAAATGAATTATAGCTAGATCTGCATAGCGTTTAAGGACATAAATCTATCCTACAGTGTATTTGAATTTAAAATACACACAGCCTAATATCTTTCATGCCTGAAAAAAATGGACGTGAAATCTCAGGGGGAACAGAGCAATCACCTATTTCAGTCAACGTGTGAAGAATAGTCAAATAAATGGGCTAACAGGCCCACCAGCTGGAAAAATTAAACTGAAAGCCTGCTTCTGAATATATGCATTATATCACCCTTAGCCAGAATGGCTTTAATTATTCTTAAATATAGCAGTGGAATGAGAAATAGGAAAATCTTACAGCCCTTTTCTCCCACAATGGAGAAAGAGATGAAAATTGCCGTCATTATAATTTTTGTTGCCATTAGATAAATGGGTAGTCTTCCAGGTCATGGTAATCCTCGGCTTTTTATATTATCTATTTAGCCCGAGAATCCAAAGATATTTTTTAAGTGCTTGTGGATTCTGTCACTCATACGTCATCTCCTGGTTATGGAAATAGAATTGGGCCCATTTTGCAGGCAGGGATAAACACAGCTCTTGTGTTTGCAGGCAGGGATAAACTCAGTGACAAAGCGTGACACTGGCTGAGCCCGTGCAATCAGGTCTCTGCTCAGACCATGAAGCCATTCAGAGAAGTCAAGAAAAGGAGGGTGGGATGTATTTACCTAGCTTGAGCTGCCTTAAAACTGCAAGTCTAAACAAAGTGTTCATGTAGATTTGCTCCCTGGGTGATTCATCTCATTTTGCACCACCTATTTTAGGACCAGATGAATCACCTTTTGAAAGTGTCTCTCTGTTGGATGTCTAACTTTCAGATACTTCAAATTCATCCTATGCAGAAAAGCATCATCATCTCTACTAAATACTTAATGAATTCTATAATGCATCTCTGTAAGGCTAGTAACAGAAGAGTTTTATCTAGTATTCTCTGACAGAAATTACAAAAATACCAAATGCTTAATTTTCATAATCTCAACAGTTTTTACCTGACAGAGAACAAACAAAAGAGACACAATGTTTCAACAGAAAATGCTTCAAGAAGGAACTACTACTTTGTCAGGCACACCACACAACTGAAATAAAGTCTCTCAGTTGAGATGGTGAGGAAGACAATGCAAACACATAATCAAAATTTGCAGCCAGCATGCCTTTTTCTGTAGTTCTAGCTTTGTACATATGTTTTAGGAAGGGCTGAAGTTACATCTGTGTTCTCTTGCTAGTCATGTGCCAGATGGGTTCCTTCTCAAATGTGTGCTGTTTTAAGACCAAATCTTGCCTGAAACAACATAGAGCTCCTGGGTCAAGCCCACTTTGATGTTACATCTGGACACAAACCTCTGCTGCTTTTGTGCCTGTTGCTCACTTTACTTTTAATGTCCAATTCCAAAGAAGATGGTGGAGCTCAGAACAAATCTAGCTGCAGGAATTATTTTCAGAGATGAGAGACAGTTTCCCCTCTCGGGGAGACTCCCCAGTGAATTCCCATGTGACCAAACCCCTTCCAAGCCATCAACTTAAAAATAACATGTTGGGTTTTGGAAAAAATGTAATTCCAAGGGGTTTGTGGAGCCTCTGGTTTTGACTCTTTTAGGCTGCACTGGTGTTGATCTTTTAGAAGACTCCTCCAAAACCGAGAAACTTCTCGGCAGCCAGCTCCAGAAGCGGAGGTCCTAAGGACATCGGTCAGGGTGAGACTCAGCCTTTGTAAGGAAGATTTGGCAATGCTGCCAACGTACGTGGCAGCCCAAAAGGCCTTTGAAACCCCAGAGGCCTATCTGAGCAGACCTACAGACAGATAAAAAGCATCTTTGCCCCCACAGTGACAAGTGCCTCAGGCAAGCCAATAGATAGACTGCCTCAAATTCAAACTGGTGAGTTTCTATTTCATGACTGATTTCACTCTTATGGGCAATCCCCAGGGTAAAAAATTCTCCCTGTTTTATGCCAAACTGCTGCCAACAGGTTTTAGGGAGGTTCCACAAAGCCTGGGGATTTTTAGTCAAGTGTTTTAAAGCCTACATGATGAAAACCACAGTGACTAAAACTGAAAGCCTGGGCATTCTGCACCATATGTTACTGCTTTGCCATAGAAAACTTCAGGGTTTTTGGGTTGGCAACTGGGAAATGATGACCTCCTGCCTGTGAAGTTGCATGTAATTCGTGCACTTGCACAACTGCTCCGTTCAGGCTTTGATTTCATAGGCAGGAGGAACAGAGGTGGTTTTCTTTGTTAGATCTGTTTCTCTAAAAAACATATTTTAAAAACCTCTGAGCAGAAATGGACTTAGTGGATGTGCAGAGGTCACACATGGACTTTCCCCCTTTGCCCGAAAGTGCAATTTCCTTGCTTTAAGTAGTCAGGCGTTACATTGTTCAGTTGCGAAGTAAAGCTTCTGGATGTGACCTGATGTGACACATACAGTCAGAAAAAGATCAAAGCTCTGGGAACTGCTCCTGTTAAGTTATATGGACAACTTTATTGATAACAGCATCAAATTACTGCATTGCTGATAATAACAATGGAACAACTCCCTCGCCAGGTGTACGGGCAGGGCCAGTAGTTATGGGTGAGCCTGAATATAGCTATGCATATTTCCACAAACTCTTAACCTTATAATATCTTCTCTATATAAACAGCTGACAAAAAATACAGAGGCCCTTCCTCTGCCTAAGTTCTGAAATCTAGAGAAGAGATTATATTACATTTTACCTTACAATGAATTAACTCTTTCTCAGCATGTCCGTTCTAATGCCGGGTTTGTGAACTATGCCATGACAGAAAAACTGTCAGTAAGCATAATTTATGGCTAAGGAAGATATTTCTCTAAAAATGCAGCAAGGAGAGGGTGATAAACACCAAAACATTTTACCACAAGTTTTTCCGAAGTATGTATATGAGTAAAAAGTGAATAAAGGGTGGTAAAACTGAAGGCACTTTCCCTATTCTGGGTGACAAGATTATTTGGGATTAACTTCTGTATTGGATGGATGACTCTGAGTACACTGTGGGTAAGAAGGAAATAATACACATTCTTGTGGCTACAAACACTAAACCAAAAAACTAAACTGTCTGGCTTTATATTGCTAAAACACAGAGTTGCGGAAACATTGCTAAAATTTTGTTGGTACAGACCATGGAACTAATCTTGTATCTTTCTCAGTGTCTATCTCATGCTTTATCTTTCCTTTACTTTCTACTTTCCCCCCTTTTCATTTTCTCCCACCCTTCTCTCCCCGCCCAGCATTCAGTTTCTTTGTGTCTCAGGTACAGTAAGGTTGGTTAGCAAGGAAATCCTGATGCCATCGTGATGCTTTCCTGTCACCCTTCACTAGTCATTAAGGTTATAAAACTACAATGAATGATACTGCTATTATTAAACAAATCCTGCACAGATTAGATTTCAATAGCCCAATCTTCCCCTTTCCATTCTTTAAGAAAAAAAAGTTTCCTCTTTTCAGTACAGTCCATGGATGGCACAAGAACATCAACAGATGATCTCTGAACATCCTTTTTTTTTTTTTTTTTTTTTTTTTTTTTTTTTTTTTTTTTTTCTTTTTTTTTTTTTTTTTTTTTTTTTTCTTTCCCCACTGTTTAGGCTGCAGTGGCAACAGCCCATGAGGCCACCTTGGTGGCCCAGGGTGCTCTTGGGATACACCTGTGGGGCAGTCTACCCTCCTTTTGACCCACTGGCATTGTCCCCTCTGGTGACACTGGCCACTGAGGTGGGCAGTTGCTTCCCAAAGGCTCCTGAGATAGTGGACTGCATCCCTCTGCCTGCCTGTATCCATAGGGAGAGTGGGAACCACAGCTTTGCTGCCAGCACTGTGCTGCCACACTCAACAGGAGGGCAGGGATGTCCCCACCCCAGGATGCAGACAGAGTTGGGGTCACCACGCTTCCCTGAAGTATCTGGCAAATGACCCAGAACTTAGGAGCGATAGGTGGAGAGGAATTTAAAATTCAATCCGAGGCTTGAAAAAGCAGGCCCTAATATTTCCCCTTCATTTCTCTCCAGCGTAAGGCTGTAACCACACTAAGCAGGCAAGATAAAAGAAGAGAGACTAACAAACTGTGCCTACTGCTTCCCCTTTGGCACCCTCCTGCCGATTCCATACTCATTTCCATCTGTGCAAAGTGCATGTAAAACAACTTCACCCCTTGCCAGCTAGACATTGAACTGTGGGATTTGAATCGTTCTGGGTTCCTGGGCCTCCTTAGGTACATAAAAGCCGCGTCTGCGCCTCGGGAGGCGGCTGCATCGCCGCCTTTGTGTGCTGGGCACAGGGGAAACGGAGCCTGACTGTGGGCATGTGCCAGCCCCTGCCGGGTAAGAGCTGGCATTTTCTACCCAGAGAAGCCTTGACATTTCCACCGACCACACTGAGTAAATTTTCAATGGCAGAATCAGGCTATAGACAGCAAAAAAATTCCTCAGAGTGGGAAAGTCTGTGATCAAAACACACCACAGAAAGACCTGGGTTTCCTAGCCTGGTGCATAGAGGAAACAGCAGCACATATGGAGCATCCTTGAATGCTGAGTCTTAGACCACCCTCAGATGCAACACTCAGTGCCTAAGAAAAGGGTGAAAAGGATTGCAGAGCATCACCTATGGGTTCTCAAGGGGGATGTGCCTGGCAGGACAGTTTTGAACAAACCAGTTCTATGCAAAGCAAGTCTTTGCTGTGTCCTGTTTCCCCTGGACAGATGCATCTCCCTGTCACAGTCGTGAGGGGCACCAAGCACTTACAGAGAACAGAAGCAGAAGAGCATTATGACACATCAGCAGTTTCAGGCTGCATCTTCCAAAGAAATAAGAAAGAATAACTCCTGGTCTGCTACATGAAAAAGTCTTTCAGTGAAGTTTTTGCATATACAGTGAGATACATATAGCTACATATTTACAGTTAAGACACCAGGGAGATAATCTATGTACATATACTTCCAAAGTAGCTTTGGACAAGAACTGGAATTTTCCTCTGCAAGTATTGTAACAACTAAATATTTAAATGGTTAGAAGGCCAAACAACTGCAAACAAGTCAGTAACAACCCTATTTCTCTCAGTTCCTGACATCACCCGCTAAAGACAGCTGTAAGACAGGAGCTGAGTAAGCCCCAAGTTATTCCTTTAAACTGAACATCCTCCCCCTCCTCCTCCTCCTCCTCCTCCTCCTCCTCCTCCTCCTCCTCCTCATAATAATAATAATAATAATAATAATAATAATAATAATGTTAAACCAACCAACAGCTATGTGGAGTAGAAATACATATACCTCTCTCAGAAAATCTACAAAAAGCCAGTGCTCCAGAGAGCTCACCATTTTTTCATGCAGCAACCATTAAACTCTTCTTTGATAAATTGTTATGCAAACTGATGCATGATGGAATTTGGACTAACTAAATAGTCTTGTGTCAGAGTCAGACTCATAGAAGAGCCTTATATGGGTACCCAGCATCTCAGCAAAAGCTCCCAGTCCTGCCTGCTCAACTGGTGCTGTGGCCTGCAGACAATCCGTGACCACTGGCACCCTCACACACCCACATGTCCCGAGTAACGGCCAAGCAGGCTGATCAGAACCAGCCAGCCAAGACTCGTGGTGCGAGGCTGCTGCCCTCCCCAGCCAAGGAGGGAGATGGGTGCAGGGGCCACGGGGAACCACATCACACGCAGGAAGACGCGAGGCACTACAGATGTCCCGCCGGGACAACGACACAGTGTTCCTGCTCCGTCCCGAGCGCAAACGTGGTTTGTGTGCATTCAATGAAATTGTTTTTGTATACAAAGAGGATTTCAGCTGCTGTGAGGCAGATGGAAGGCGCTTTTGGCCGCGCTGAAATGTCTGGTACTGCCGGCGTTCGGAAGCGTGCATGGGGCAAGAACAAAATACACTACTGTGCAAAGTAAGTTGTCTGGTAAAAAAATTAATGCAGCACAGAGCTATCTGAACTACAGGAAAACAAGGGGGAGTGGATGGCTTACCCTGCCGCTCTGCTCGCTCCTTTCTCTTAGAAGAAAGAGAGCTGCTCGCACTGCTGATCGTGATCCTGGGCAACTCAAAGAAAGGTGAGGGGGCAGAAAGTGTCAGAGGGCAGCAACAATCACAAGAAACTTAATTTAGTTGAGTTTGAACTTGGAGTTAGAGAGCAGAGCAGAATGAGCAGGGAGCAGCTACAAACGGGGGGCCTTTACCTTCGGCAGAGCATCGCTCACTGCCTGTAATCGCTGGCAGCAGCTCTTCTCCCTGGGTTTGTGGGGAGGCACCTCCAGCCAGCGACTGCAGCTCCCCCTCCCTCTGCTCTCCTTTCCCCCAGGAGCTGAACTGCTCCTGCATGCCTTTCAGGGTGGCACAAAAACAGGTGAGACAAAAGGCAGTCCTGCTTTCAGAAAGTTTGAGAGACTCTTTACCAGACCAGCTAGTTCATCCTACTAAGGTGATTGCATCACTTAAATATCTGTTTTGCTAAACTCTTTTTAATTGGGAAAGTGTTTTTCTTTTAAAATTTGCAGGTCTCCATAGATCATTTACCTTCCAATACCCTATGCCTGTTAAAAATCTTTCTCCCAGCCCAGTTTTGTATGGTGCTAATGTCAATCCACATCAAAGTCCACAGGAATTCTACACATGTGAATCCAAGTTTAAGCAAGAAAAAAAAAAAGGGGGCTCAGATTTTTATTACGTGAATTTTATTGGAACATTCCCTTCATGTCCCTACATACAGAAGAGCGTCTGGATTGAGTTACAGCTGCATTTACTCCCACACATCTGCTCCCTTATTGTTATAGTTACCTTTTCTCAGGGGATTTAAGAAACTACCCCCCCGAAAAAAAGCCCTTCACCTTTAGGTCCAGGATGACAAAGATCAAAAAGCCTTCAGCATTCCTGCACCGTGACATGAATTATGCTCTGCAGCAGTTTAAAAATTGCTTTTCTAATTTGAATGCTGCTGCTTGACCGCTGGGTTTCCAGCAGCGGCGTGCAGCAGGGCCAGTGCCCTCGCTCTCCGTGGAGGTGTGCAGCTTTGCTTTATAACCCACAGCACGCCTGTGACTGGTGTTTCACTGGGAAGGGCGTGAGGCAAGGTATAGCAAATCTCCCTAGCAACAAACATAGAAACAGAAAAATAAACTTTGGATGCACAACATTCAATTGATTTCACAAGTTGCTGGGCTGGCTGCATGATGGAAAGCAATCGGAGGACAGCTGAGCCCGCCAAGAGGGGATGCCAGCCAGAATAAAGGTACCCAGCACTTAGAAACATAAGGGCCCAATTGTGTCTAAATATTATTTTAATAGAATAATACAGTATGAAGCAAGATACTTTCCTACTTTCCAACGACTTCTATTATGCAGACCCTCAGGAGAGCTTTGAAGACGAGATTTTATCTTGGTCTCACTGCAAAGTCAAATCCCATCCTAGCTGAGGGCAGGCGGGAGAAAAGTCCTGGTTTATTTCAGTGCTAACGAGGGTGGGCACTAAATGCATCTGTTGATGGACCTCAGCGCAGGAAGGCAGACAAGGATGCCAGGGACATCAGGAATGAAGCCCTGCAGCAGCGCACCTAAACATACACCCTGGCAATGGGGGCTTGAGCAAAGGGGGAGAAACCACTGCTCCACTGCAGCAATTACAAATGACAAGGCTATTACTGACATGAACAAAACCGCATAGACTGCTCTCATTAGCTGGTTATGGCCAGCTAGTGGATATTTGGGGCTGGAACTTGAACCGGTTCAAAGACAGACACTGACTGCATTTTCTATCCAGGAAAACGCAAGCTAGGTCCCAGAAGTAACCATCTTCCAGGGAGACAGTTCAGAATTACTTGGTTTGAAGTATGGATGGATTTGATTTTGAAGAATGAAACTGGTATATCAAGAAACCTGTGCGTGGCAGGGATAAAGGCTCAGACCAGGGGAAGCACAGCTTATCTGAACTATCTCCTGATAACCTCACTAGTGAACTAACGTTACTGGGAGCAGAAACGACATGGGCAGATGGGGTACAGGACTGCCTTTGTCCTGCCCAACGTGATGACTGCCCTGGGAAGATGCTAGTTAGTCTCAACAGCAATGTGCACATTATCTTCCCAACCATACAGTAGCAGTCCTGAGACCTGTAAGTAAGGAGAAACAGCGTATTCCTCAGCTTGTAAATTAATTTAATTCCTGGAGTGCACTTATAGAGTAATGCCTGAGGCTTATGAAGGCAAAATGGAGCTAGAGACAGCACATTAGTCTCTGGAGAGACATACCAGCTGTTTCGCATCCTGATGGGGGTAGGGTGCAAAACAGTTGTATACAGTCTGCACTGTCCACTTAAAATCAGAATATTTTCCCCTTACTTTCCCATACTATGAAAAATCATATACCTGAATAAATATAGGAGATTCGCAATTCACTCAGACGAGTTAAGTCCAAATCCTGCACCTCTGAGCTGCAATGCTAAAACAGAAACATCAGCCTTCTCCTCTTACAGAGTATTATCAAGAAATAATGATTCTCTCTGATGAAGAAACAGATTAAGAGGGAAATTAAAGTGCAGGTTTAATTTCAATAGCGCACCCAAGTCAGCCTGTAAATAAGCCAATCTCAACACCTAAATTAGGCATCAGTACAGAATTAATGCCGACCTTAGGAAAATTTTAAGCCTTAAGAAAAGGAAATGGTAGATGAGTGCACACTTTTCAAATATAAATCTATAATCAACCCTCTCAAAACCAGATAGGGGCTGATGGCAGGCAAATTTAATTTTAGAAGTATCTAAAGAGTTTTCATCTTACTAAAGGGGCAGGGTGGGCTCTAAAGCTGGGATCCTATTGCTCCTAAACTTTGTGGAAGTCTAAATTTATATCCAGACATTATGACTAACCCATATACCTTTAATAAGCTGTATCAAGAGCCTGCATTCAGATACTTTATCAAGTTGAAGCACCTCAGACGCAAAGCTCATCTATGGACCTCAAGGCTTGATTTCCATAAAAAATCCCCTTCCAAAAGCTTATAGTACATGCTAGAAGGTTCTGGTTTGGTGTCCTCATTTCTGCCTCTCAATGAGTGGTGGTTGGTACAGTACTGAGTCAGAATATGATGCCTCCAGCTCAGCTTGAGTCAGCCAGGTAAGGCACAATGCAGCTGATCGCTCAGAGCACATAATTACAGCATCCATGAGCTGCTCAGAGGATGCTGGCACTGACAAAGTAGGAAAGGCTAAAAGCATCATATTAAAATGTCATAAAACATTCATTTTACGTGATTAGAGAAACCAGTAATTAGCATTTTTCTTTTAGTGCTTGACTTTTTATTCCAGCTGCTCTAATCCAGCTTCTTTCCATGGCAATTATTGCCAGGAAAGCTGAATTTGGCATTCTTTTCATGTCCACTTTAAAACCTGCTCTGTTATCTGTCAGCTAGGCAGGTCTCACATGCAGTATTTGAATGTAAGTGAGGGGGGTTTTGCCCTATAGTCAAATTACGTTTATAGTAAGCCTTAATTGCCAAATACTGAATTGTAGGAATATGTCCATACACTATTAAACAAATCATATAAATATGTTTATTCTCTGTTAGTCTAGAGTTATCTTGCCAAGGCTGAAGCTTTGTGTAAAAGGATTGACCCCAGGAGTGCATATGTCAAGCTGAATTAAGGAAGAGAAAAAAAAAATACAGCCGTATCTAAACTTCCTTAGAATAATAGGATGTTGATTAAATTGTTAGAAAGTTAAATAAACAAGCGATTTTTTGTAATTGTTCCTTGAATGCCTCAGACTTCCACTCAGCCGAGCTGTCTCTGAAGGTGAGGAGGAGAAATGGCCCATTGCTGCAGGGCACGTAGATTTCAGCAGGCAGCCGCCCTGCCAAAGCTTTCTGAGTGACATTGGGTAAGTCGCTGAAGCCTGGGGCATTTTGACATCTCATTTCCATCAAACTAATTGAGTTGTTGTAGGAGTAAATAGAGAACAGCGCCTGAGACTTCTGCAGCAGAAGGGCAAGCTAAGGTCTGCTTCGATGGGGCAAGCCGCCACGCCATGCTACTCCAGCCAAGAGGCGTGCTGGGGCCCTGGGCTGGCCTCCTGGAAAGCAGGCACCAGCACCACCCTGTCAGGAGCACCGACACAAAACCTGGGTCAGGCAGCTCTGAGAAACAAGCCATCACACGGCTTTGGCTGTGCACTGTCTGTTTCGAGAGAAAAAGACAAAAGCCGTCAAGTAATCCCCAAACCTTCTGACCAAGAAAGGGTCAGGTGCTGTTTAGATTGGGCTAACATGGCCATGTCTGTGCCACAGACAGAAGCACTGCTGTGAGGGGTAGAGAAAGTGTACTTCAGAGGCTTAGGCCATCATCCACCCCTTTTTGGGGTCACCACTTCTTGGTCTCGCGTTAAGAGGGCAACCTCTGCTCATGTTTTGCAAACTGTTTGCCACTTTTCACTTCCCTGAGGAGGCAATACTAAATGCTAATGCAGCAAGACCTCCTTGGCATTTAAGCTAAATTTTGGCTTTTTCAATGTCATTTCTGCCCCTGCTGTGCTCTGACTGTCAGCCCTCATTACCTGAGTAGTGCTAACCAAGAGTCAGTGGCTTCAGCCACCCATGCCTGAACTGCCTCCACACCACCTGAAAGCCATGCGGCCACCTTCATTTGGCACCATGCTCCAGCCGCTGTCTCCACTCCCCAGCAAGTGTGTTACCTTGGGGACAGCCCCTCAGTTACCCACAAACATGGATTTTGGCCTGGAATTGACTTAACCTTCAAGCTGCCCTTAGTGGGTAACACTGGTCAAGTGCAGGGTGGTCTGCATCCCCTCACCATGACCCACAGCCACTCAGAAAAACAACAGGCATCTTTCCTCATACATGTCCTTTTTAGCACTCCTCCACTAACCTGCTTTTGCTCTTTCTTGAACCCCTGCAGAGCTATCAATCGCTCTCTGACAAAAAGTGTCAATTTTTCCAGCTACAGCTGCATACAGAAATGCAATAGCATTTCTTGGCTCATTAATAATTCCAGAGAGGTAATGACATTTTTCCTCTCTTGTATGATTGACAAACTGGCTTTTCATTTCATACTAAATACCATAGGTAGATATTAACTAGCTAAACAAAGATACTCTTATTTTCCTAAAATGATGCTTTAAATATTTCAAGTTCCAATCACCTTTCTGGTGCAACATGAATTCCTAATAAAATCATTAACTAATAAATGCTCCTCTTTGATATGTTAGTAAGAAGCCTCAGTATGCCCATATGCTGCCATAAAGCTCTTTAATACTAGAGAAACTTAGAAAGATGCTTGCATTATTTACTTATAAAAGGATCTCGCCAGTATTTGAGGAAGAAAAACATGGAAATCAATATCACAGAACATAAACACAAACAAGGAAGATATTAAATTAAGCCACAGTTGAAAAGTTCCTTCTCCAATGAGTACATGGTGTGCAGCCAAAAACCTATTTTTATACTACAGAAAGTATTTAAGTGAGCACATCTGCAATAAGCTTCTGTGGGAACATATACGGGGCAATCTCGTTCACACAAGACACTCAGGTGGATTCACGTTTAGACAGCAGACTTCCAGAGCATTGCAAGTGGCTTCTGCCCACCACCCCTGCCCACACACCGCTGCAGAAAACTGGTTCAGCCCGACTTGCCAGTATTTTCAAGATCTCCACACATATGGCTGTGGCTTTTCCTATTGCCTCTCTGGTTTTGCTGAAAGGGAGCGTGACTTCCTACACGTCAGCTTTTCCCCACTACTTCCCTGCGGCAAGCAGGCAAAGGTATGTCTTTTTGCCAAATCTTGAGTCTGGTGAATGTATCTGAGGAGAGTGCCTGCCCTGCTCTCCTCCACCACACCCTCTCCTTTTGGGAGCCCCTGGCCCTCCCACACCCAACCTGGCACTCTGGATCCATACGAAGGGCCCCCCCGAGTTACTAAGTGGCTTCCCGGCAGCTGAAATTATTCCAGCAGAGCCAACTGCAATGCAGTGCCCAGGGGAAACAGCAATTCCTGACAGATACCATCTCCTGCCTTCAGATACAATGTCAGCAGGGCTCTTCGCTTATCTTAGTGTCTGATAAGAGGAAGTGGCAAGGTAATGTTGGACCTCACAGGAAAAACCTGAAGAGCAAAACTTTCAGAGCTGAGCAAAACCAGTCCCTTTTAGTCCCTCTTCTCTTTAGGTTGAAGAAATGGTGAGCTCTGTAAATGTTTTCAATAGGCTGCAATTCCTTTTTGTGCAATTATAAATATTTTAACATATGACATCAGTACAATATGTTTTCATTGTGTTTAGATCTCTTTAATTAGGATGGGGCCTGAGTTCTCCTTGCTGCCTTTGGTACTTGGACTTGGCAACCAAATTTGTTTTGTCTTAACTTACTGTTCTTTCTTTCAGTGCAGAAGGAGCAACATGCGCTTTTTTTATTTATTGTTCTTGATAATTGGCTTCATTTTCAGTCAGAACTGATCTGATCATCATGGAAAAAGAAATAAAACACATAAAAAAACCATTAAGGGATATTTATCTCCAAGTTAGAAGGGCAGTGAAAATATCCAGAAGGATGAGATAAGTGGTATTTCTAATCTAACGGATAAAATCCCCACTTAAACATGTACAGACGATGATACAGCTTTCAAATGCAACTATTTATGTCCTTTTATTTCTGGACTTTGCACTTAATACGGCGGTTAATTTATAGCAAGCAAAGGCAGAATTTACAGGACTGCAATAAACCAGGAGCCCGTTCCTGACTTAAAAGAAGTCAGTGACACACCGTCCATTCCCCCTCCAACACGCAGGCCACAGCTGCACGCTGGGTCCCACCTGGACAATGTCACCAGCTGCAGCACGGGGCCACCCCAGGTACCCACCACCCCTTCCTCCTTGGGTGAGGACAAGAGGGTGTTCCACCCCACCCAGTTGCTCCAAAAACCCCTCAATCCCCTCCCAGTGACAAGTCCCACCACCCTGAAGCCATACTGGTCAACTTCAGGATTATTCATCCTGTAGCTGGAGCCCCTGTGTGCTGCTTAGTAATGTGAGAATTGCCGGCGAAGGGGACTTTCCATGCCTTGTTTAATGTTTCCTGGTAATGGCTTAGGTGACAAGCAGGCCCAGAGGCTGGGCAGAGAGGACTGTTTCACTGGGGCTTACATGAATGTGGGCAGGAAACTTCTGTTTGGGTACATCTGACTACGAGAATTAGTCTACAACTTTTGCTTGCTTATTTGTGGTCATCGAAATTGAGCTGCTGCACCACATTATTAGTCAAGGCTGATACTAAAACAACTGAATCTCTAGAACATGGAAACAAGCTAGTTAGAGTGAAAGATTACAAATTAGTAAAGTACATGGAGTAAGAATGCAACTCCCCTTGCCAGCCAATACCGCAAGGACAACTGTTTTTTTCCCCCCAAAGCAAGTTGATAAGGAATGCTAAGCAGGGCTCCATTTGCTCTTGAGAGAGAGAGGTTTTTAAAGCAGATTTAAATGTATTAACTAGCATACCAAGATGCTTTATGAGAAATCCTGGCAATAGAATTACTGAGGTTGACAGCACATTCGAAGTGAGAAATTAAATCATAAATGGTGTTCCCTGTCTAATCCCATTCATTTCAATCAGTACAAGAGCAAAACTTGTCATAGGAAGAAAAAGAACTAAACTATTATGATGCTTGGGGACTTTCTGGTTCTTTACTTGATGTTTCCTAGAGGCATCCAGAGGAGGTTTCATCCTGTGATTCAGCCAACGACTGCACGTACCTGGGCTTGATTCTCTGCTCCTGCCTGACTTCAGGCACATCAGCTCATGGTCTGATCCAGAAAGAGCAATTGCAAGCACTTAAGCAGGACATGGGCTCTTCATGTCTCTGTAAGACCCACAGTGAGAACCAGAGAGCCCAGCTGGGCACCACATAGCCCTGGAGCTAGGGAACTTGCAGGGTTACCACAGCTTCACTTTTCAAAGCATCCCAACCCAGGGAGCTGGGATCTATTAGCTATGGAGCTATGGAGCCAGACCAGTAGAGCATCCCTACCTATGGACAAGACCAGCTTCTCCCACCTAACACAGCTCCTTTCTTTTCTCTACGCACAGAACGGTGGCCGTCTCCAGGCCAGCAGTTAACATTTACCTAGGGAGTGGTTGTCTCTGCCTCCAGTCTGATGGAATTCAAGGTTTCCAATACCATGGAAAGCAGCCTAAGCATCTGAACCAGGGTGGGGAAAAGAGCTCAAGTTTGGAAAAAAGGAGGTAGCACATTGCAACCACAGATGAACACCAAGGGCTGAACTCAGTACTCTGCACAAAGTGCCTGGGAAGCCAAAGCTTACAGCATGTTCTCCTGGAGAAAGAGCAGTGCTGTGAATGTAACAAAAATACATGCTCTGGGTCTCTTTGAAGTAAAAGAAAGGAAAGTATTTCACTATATGGCATTAAATGCAAAAATATGACGTGAAAATACTGAAGTAGTAATATGAAAGAGATGGATATTTATGTTTTAAAATCTCCAACTATTACACAACTTACATTATTTTTTTTCTTGAAGGATACTAAATTTGCATATAGAAGAGGCAAAATGGGAGATAAAAATAAGGAGGAGTAACATGATCCTCAGTTCAGATCTTCCTCAAAGTATTGAAAGAAACCAGAAGGAAAGCAGAGGCAAAGCTTCCAACAATACTAAGTTACTCAGTAAAAGTCTTCAGGAGCACATGTCTTTGAAGTACCACGGGGAAGGCTCAATCCTATTACAGCCCTCCTGAGGAAGTGTTAATCTTCTAGACAAAGAAACCAAGGCTCACTTTTTATGAACTCGCATGTACTTTTGATTGCTTCTGGCTTGGTTTATTTGTTTCTTTAAGGCTCATCAAACCCGACTTTTTTTCCTGAACCACTAAACCTACAGCTCAACTCAAAGGAAAAGGGAAGCTGCTATGAAAGATCAGGCCACTTTCTTTTGAGAGGGGTGAATTTATGGGCCTGTATTCTACTGTTATTGATGAAATGCCAGCATTGTGGAAATCAATAAAACAGCCTATCGCCAAAAATGGCATTAGCATTAGGATTGTATTCTTGATTTAGAAATTGCTGGCTATGTTTTAAAAAAAAAAAAAAAAGCAGAAAAGAAGACAAAATGCATGTTTTGTGGGTTCATAAAAAAGGGAGAGTCCTAGGAGATAAGCTATATTGATAAAATGTAATCCTTTTATGTTGGAATTTAAACGGATTCAAAGTTTATATTTCTGGTGCTTTAGACTGCATTTATCATAAATAAACCAAAGTTAGTATAACATCATGGCACTGTCTGCTGGTGAAAATTTATAAATCTGCCTGCTTATTAGGATTACTGTTATTACTTTAGGGGGAGGGCAATCAAATCCAAACTCTGGGCTTTTTTTTTATCTTCCAGAGACAAATGAACAGCTTTTGGTTGGGGATTTTTTTTTTTCTAATATGAAAACCAATTACTGGTCTTGACTGAAGCTGAATTCAATTCTTTTTTTGATGTTCTGCAGTGCACTTCTGAGCAGCTTTTGCAAGCTATGACTAGAGTAGAGTGTTTGCAGTGCCTCCAACAAAACAGAAAAAATATTTGTAAGCTCATTACTACCAGAATAACAGCACGAATACAACTCGCACAGTTTGTTCTTGCAGCAATGATGAAGAAAATTCACAGTATGAGCAAAGGGAAAATCACAGTGAACAATTTCTGATTTATACAACCAGTTAGGGGTTTTTTTAGTTTAGATGTGGATTCATTGCATCAGATATTTTTCATCACCTCTACCTTCTTGCAGAAAGGTTGGCAAATCCAAAAGGCGAGCTGTCCCAGAGGGTTGCATGCCTCTTACACAAACCTGTACCCCTGCTCAGCAGGCCTTCAAAATGGGTTTAAAGAACTGAAAGAAATTTTGCATTTCTTTCTCCTTTGCAAGGATCAGTGATGCCATCTTCGCCCTTGCTCTCAGTGACCAGGGGATCGGCTGCCTGCAGTTTGCCCACTGTTTCCCCCAGAGCCCAGCCTTGATCCCAGGCTGTGCAACGCCCCGCTGGCCAACCAGCAAGAAATGCTGCACGCAGCCAAACCATAGAGGAGAAGGATTTGGGACTTCAGCATGGACTCTACCTGGTATCCAACACCAGGATCAAGACTTAAAACCCAGCAACTGCATTTGCTGTGGCACTACTGCTGCTCTGCATGCACACCGCAAGCTGCTCCAGAGTAAGTAGGGAAAAAAATGCACCATGGAATTTAATTATTACATTAATTTGATTTTGTTAAACAGAAAAAAGGAATAAAAAAGACATACAAGAGCAGCTTCAGACACAAACAAGGAGCGTATCCCACTCTGGACTGGCTCACGTGCTGTGTATGGCACAACATGTAGTTTTCTTCTTTTTGTTTGTTGTTTTCAGTTTAGGTTTTATCCAATTATATATCTATTGTGTGACAGGCCTGGCATGAGAGATCCCATTTACAGGAAATATTTCTGAGATCACAGGCCCTGCAGGCTAAATGCAAACACTGGAGCAGATGGTAACTGATCCAGTAGAGCTGTACCTAGGGGTGCTGGAAGGGGGAAAAGACTTGGAAAGTAAAGCCGCTAACAAAATAACCTCACATTATTAAAAACTACAACCAAATCAGCCCAGCGAGCAGCTAGGGACCTCATTAAGGATGCCTCCGACCACTGCTGCCGACCCGCTCACGGCAAGGGGCCGGGGGTGGGAGGGAGGACAGGCAAAAGAGGGTGCTTGCTTATGGAATAACTTGCTACCTGCCCAAGAGCAGAGCAAAGGGGGTGCTCTGCCCATCGAGTAATGACCATTGAACAGCAGTGAAAGTCGTGGAGGAGAAACAGGAGAGCTAAAAGTGAATCCACTCTTTAACACAGTCGTTCCCAGGCTCTCCCTCTGGCACGGCTGGAGGATGCTGAGACCAGCCCTGTGAGACAAATTCCCTCCCCTTCCTAACAATACGGTGTCTGTGTCCATCACTGATGTTCCTTTTCAAGTAGGGACCCTCAAGACTGCAACGCCTCTTGGGTTCACAAAGCTGTGCTGAGGTTGGGTCAGCAGGAGGAAGAGCTGACCAGGTTAACAGGCAATTTCATTGCACAGGTGAGCTCAGGTGGTGCAAACACCACTTATCCTGGGGAACAGTTCAGATGAAGGAAGGAAGCTTGCATCAATATACTCCCTTTCTTGCAGCAAAAACCACTCTTTTGATGATAAATCTGCATTTATACTAGGGTTGCAAAAGTGCTGTGACAAGAAATTACAGCCCTAATGAACTGTACTGTAGCAGGAAAACGATTCAACCACAGACCTGCAAAAGCAGGTAACTCTGTCTCCTCATATATTTAATTAGCATCTATCACAGTGCATTTCCAGCCTCAATGATACTATGACAGTCTCTTAGTATATTGACATTAACTTGGTTTTGAACACATGAGGGGAAACTCAGAGAGACTGGATGATAAAAGTGAGATTCCAGACCAGTAAATGGGAACAGCTGACCAAAGCCCTTGAGAAACACTGACTCATTCACAATCAGTATTTCAAAGATTGGTAAAAGTTACATCACTTCATAAGGCAGAGTGCAAAATAGCAGCTTTAGTACTTCACCTACTTCATTTTCTGGAGAGGGACTAATTATACCGACTTAAAACACATTAATTGTACTGTTTCATCGTAACTAAGTAAGGTTTCATTATGCTAGCAGTGATCCCTCACCTACGTGGTTTTTGTCACTTCTGTTCTTGTCCCTTTGCTCTCCGTCTGCTCCTCACTCATTTGAGGGCTCATCCTTCCATCCTTTTGCCTTCTGCACTTTTTCACAGAGCAAACAAGGAGCTTTGCTCTGTTTTTTACCTTGCAGATGATGCTCCCCAAGCAACGGGGGAGTCCCCAAGACTCCCTCTCACAGTGGTCAACTGCTTTTTTGTTTGAAGCAGTGCACAGCATCCAGCTGAGACTTCCCCAGCGTGGAGTCGCTGTATAAAGGTTTCTTCACAGGTCTTGCAACTCACTCCCCTCATGTGACTTTTTCACCCTTTGGAATGCAAAAATAAGCCTTGATTTACATGAGCAGTCCAATTTTACCAGGATCCTCTAACACAAACCTCCCTGCTGTTGCTGAGTCCTGTTTAAATCAAGAGGCCTTCACATGGGTGAAGATGTCTTAAAGAAAGATCGGGATGTAACTCTGTCACAATTATTATGATTTGGTAACATTTAGCAGCTGTGGTTTTTTGCTGCAGACATCAGTTTTACAGCTGAAACTGTTCCTTTAATTTTTTTGCAAGAGTGTTTCACTATTTTTTTTGTCATTGTTGTTTCCTGGACTCCTAAATATAGCCAAGTGGAATAACTAGCACCTCTGTAAACTGTTGGTTAAATGCCACAGTGAGTTTCATTTTGCTCTCTAAAAGGCCATTTAAAACACATCAGACTTGTAGAGCTCAAAATTTAGGAAATTATTTACATTCTGGGAATAACTTCTAACCATTTCCACAGGCTTTTCTGCCTTTAATACACGTTAATGCTATTCCCACCAAATAAAAGCGTGGCCTGAAAAATACCAGGTATCAAAATAAATGGCACTTCAAAGTTTAAGAAATGCAATTGAGAAATTAAAAACTGTAAAGGTTGCTCTTCTGTCATGAGGTGTTTTGTCACCAGGATGTTAAACAGCAAGAAGTCTGCTTTAGGCTTCAGGGGGCATTTCGAGCAAACTCACTGGTGGCAAATGAAGTCACTGCTGCTCTTAACCCTACAGAGCTGAGTTCATTTATGTAATTATTTAGTATAAAGATGCACTACTTCAAAACTAAAACCACCATGGAACAGAGTGCCACATTCCTACCTGAAGGGGAAGTAAGAGGTCCATCCATCTTGTGCTTACATGCCACAAGGTGTAAGATGGTGAATGACACTGTCGTTGGAGACAAGGCCAGGAGTTATGGAATCACAAGTTGGAAAAGACCCCCAAGATTACCCAGCCCAACCACCATGAATCCCTCACTCCATCCTGGAACACAACCACACACACACCAGAAAGCTGAGGTATGGGGATCAGTATTGGTAAACATACTAAGTCCTCGGTGATCCAGATGCCTGTGCTACATCCTTTTACTCCAAAGTAATTTGAAATAATGGAAGCTCTGAAGTCCCTCTGAGAATAAGACTGCTTGACCCACAGAGAGTAGAACTTGCTTATTTACTCAACTTTCTGTCAACATTTAAAAGGAATTATCATTCCCATTTTGCAGCAACTAAGCTGTTTGCCTAGGGTCACAGAGTGAATTAACTTTAAGCTAGATTACACAGTATCGTAGTTCCCATTCCTGTGGTCAAACAGCTACCATCTGATTAGGTCACCTCAGCACATTTAATTTAGAAAGAATGTTGAATCTAACACTTTGCCGAAGAAGTGCTTGGGTCTTCAATAAAAAGTCATGTGAAAGTGAGAGAGGGAACAATAGACAAAAAAGCTTCCTACGTCTCAGTAACTTGCAAGTCCAAAGAGACAAAGAGTAATTCAAAGGACTGAAATACTGTCATTTGCTGCAGAAAAAGTCACATAAAAACTCTTGGCTTTTGGGGCAGAACTGCAGCCTGCAAGGCCTGATCATTGCTGCAGCTCAGGGCGAGGGCAAGCAGCTCTGGGGAGGCTGAGCTTTGGGAAGGTTCAACAGTTAATCTTCCATAGCCCCAGTCCTCCATGCAAAGGCACTGCAGCCTGCCCAGAGGCAAGGTATTAGGAAAATTAGGAAGAATGACTCAAAAAATGACTTCTTGTATTTTTCAGCCTTAAAACAAGCAAATGGGCTGCAGGACCTGTCCAGACATCCACATGAAGAGAGCCTCTCAGAAACACCAACCATCATGTGCTGGAAGGGAGACTGGAAAGGTTTTAAATTATGAACTGCATTCCTCTTCCAGGTGCTGATGAAACCCATAACACCAAAACAATTAAGATGTTTTCCAATTTTTTTTTTTAATATTTGCTGAAAGAGCTGGAGCTTCTCAAAAAAAATAGAAACACATGTTTTTGCAAGGCCCAGCTATTCCTTCTGTTACTACTGGCAAAGCAGAAAATAGCTGCCCGCCCAAAGAAAATTGCAGTCCCTCATACATGAGCACTCGTACCCCTGCACTTATAATATTCTCAAACCATCCTGATCTCTGAATTTGTACTTTGAAGCAGTAGGAAACATAAAACGATTTTGCTGAAAATATCTATTCAACATCATTTGCTGACAATTCTAAACATCAACTAGCCTTCTGTACCTGTGTGGTTACTTAAACAGAGCTTGTTCAGTTTGCCTGCCAAGCTAAGTGCTTCTGAAGTCTCCATTCAGACAACCACGACGTAACATAAACTGTGATGACAGGCCTTCAGCAGGCCCAAACCAAGCCCTGCAGCACATCCACAGTCCACTGAAAGAACAGAGCTCAGCTTCATGTGGGATTACTGAAGAGCAGCTATTCTATTTATGAATTCTTCCACGAGTTGCCACTCTTTGCTCTGTAATAAGAGTGCTCTGTTCCTCTTCAGCTAAAACCAGTGCTGCAATACCCAAGAGACTGTTGAGGAGCAAGGTGGCCTCTTTCAAAAAGGAAAAGACTACTGGTTCATGGACTTGTTCTGGAGCAACTGCTCTTCCATACCTATTTCTGAATAACACGAGTAGAGAAATCACGGGACATATGTGTCATCAAAGATGTCAAGCTATAGACTAGTGAGAGATGTTAGTCACCTTGCACAGGTCACTACAAATATGAATAGTGGAGGTTAACACTCCTGGATGAGCTGCATAAAAAGCTGTTAAGAAATTGGAACAGTCACTACAAAACCTTAAAGATCAGAGTGTCTGCTGGCAGAACCGCCACATGTTTTCCAAATGAGATCTCCCTGTGGTACCACCTTCCATCTGTGGTGGTGTGTGTGTGTGTGTGTATATATATGTACAGGGTTGCATTTCAATCAAAGCAATGATAATTATGTACTTGAAGAAGCTCTTCTTAATGGGCAGGCAGCAATGAAAAAGAATGTATTCATCCATCTATGAAATGTGGTCTCTGCCCGTGAAAATCAGAGGCTTCATAGCTGCACAAGGAGGATGTGGGATGCCTTTCCTCTTGTCCACTTCCCCTGGCTCCCACACTCTAAAAGGTCCTACAGCTCTACAGCTCTGGTGGTAATTTTGCCAACCAGTTTTATTGAGCCTCTCCTCCAAACTCCCACACAGCAGAAGTATCCAGCTTGCATCCGCATCTTGTGTGCTAGCATGGAAGAGAGCTTGAGAGCTACTGCTACACCCACAGCTGTTTTCCGTGAATCTGAAGAACACAATCAGCTTAAATGTTTCTTTGAAGATAGACCATCCTTTTCCTGTGGCCTAATTTAGACTCAACATTAAAAGCATATAAAGCTAAAACTGGAAAATCAGTCATAATTAAACTTGTAAAATATAGAATCTATTTTTCATGAAACAATCTCAAATTCAACTTTCCCCCCTGCCTCATTCAGAGAGTTTCCTACTTCAAATGGAAAACATTATAGCAATGACCTACTCAGTTATGAACTCCAGCATTTCTGATCTGTAACAAGTAGGACACCACCCGGGGTGAAAAAAGATGGCTTCGAATCTGACTCAAATTGTACCAAGGTCAAGTGAGAGCCTGCTGGGACTGGGATGATGCCCACAAGAACTGCAGATCTGAGACAAGAGCATGAGTGCAGAAGAGTGCAGAGGCAATAGCAGGAGGACAGTAACCATTGGCCTTTTGAAGAAAATGAGCAGCTGTTGGGTGTTAGGGTAAGCTGCTAAATAACGCTGTTTACCGCCAGTGAGTAAGCAGTTTCAGGGCATGCTTGGTAGAGGAAGCGCCATAGTGGCATCATGCACAATTCTGAAACACGCAACATCTTTGATGCAGCACAAGAAACCAAAGTTGTGATATACTCAATAACCTGTTTGGCTCAGAGCGCAGGGCCCAGGTTGTGCCCAGCTGACAATACCACCTCCACACAAAGCCCGGTGTGCAAGGAGCTCCCAAAATGCCACAAGAAGTCTTAACGGGTCCTTGCAAAACCTGGGAACTGTGCTATCCATTCTTCAGCACCATCTGCTGGTACTGTACCTAGCATCAAACTGGTTATCTGCCTGCAGGTCACGGCCAGCTGCCACTTGCCCATTCCTTCCCGCTAGGTCCAGGGTCCCTCTGTCACTAACAACAAGGTGGATACATCCAAATGACACTCCTGGAACTTACTAAACTCCTTCCCATGCTGAGACATCTAAAGCTTAGACTTGAACCAACTTATGTTGGCACCAGGGGCATGGGAAAAGGCTGTTCTGGCTCAAGAAATGAGATTATGCATTCCTGTGACCAAGGTGTTCCTGACCATACGTGTGACATTGACCTATAAATATCCTTGGCTCTGCTGACCAGAATGCTATTTGACAAGTGCTATCTGTCTTCCTCTTCACACCTTTATCACCTTTTGGCCTTCAGTCACATCCAAGTGGGATCATCACACTCGAGTGACTTGGATGCCACTGCTCCTCTCATTCTAGAGTGACTTCAGGAGGACAAGAGTCCAAGTGCAAGGCACAGTGGTATCCCCAAGGATGGTGCCCATGCTAATCACATGCAAACAGACTGGACTTGCATGGGGGAAGTGCAGACCACCCCAGCTGAGCCTCCCCTGATTGGAAAGGCTTGAGTCTCACCATGCAAGCTCTGAGCAACACTCAGGGAAACAGCCCCCAGCAAACACTGCAAGTGTGGGTCACAGCTAGTTAGGCCTCTTCTGGAAAGCAAAGCAGTTGAAGGAAATATTCCCATTAATAGAAAGAGGCTTTCTGGGGCCACGTGGACAGTTCTGGAGACCGGAGTCTGAACAATGCACAGGCTCTCATCTCTGCTTCAGCGTCCCCATGCTCTGTTGTTTCATTGCCTTAGCTAATGTTGGGAAAGTGCTGACAGGGATTTCAAAGGGAAGTTTCTGGTCTAAACACATTGTTGAATCCAGGCCCTTGGTAGTTGTTTTGTTGCACAAGAGAAAGGAGGGAAAACATTGAATAAAAAACCCACTGCGAGCACTTTCCCAGGGCACAGGCGCAATCACCCCAAGGGCTGAAGCCCGGCCAGTGCTGTGCCCTGCCACCCCACCCAGCAGCTCCTTCACACCACCCTGCCACTCCTACCCTGCCCCTGCCAGCCCAGCACCCAGCTCCAAAGTGGGGACATCTCCTAGGGATGGTTACTGGGTTACTTCATAGAGCACAGGCTGAAGAAAAGATGAAAACTACTGCTGGCAAAAACAATTCCAACTGGGATTTTTCAGCTTGTTTTGGGAAGACACAGTACATGTAAAGACCAAAAGAAAAAAAATCATCTTTCTTATCTTACTGCCTAAAAAAGCACCTTTGAAGAACCAGAACAAACTTTACCCAAAAGGGGAATAAAGGGGGGCCCAAATAAAGATGATAACTACTGACATTCTACTTCAAGCCAAATTTTTAGATCTGCGCATGGAATTTAAATATACCATACATAATCCTGGGAGAAGTGAATTTCAACCTCTGTTACGCATGGGGTTTTTCCTGTTTGGTTCAGTCATTTAAAAGGAACAACTTTCCCCTTGAACTCTAATCATTTTTGAATGAATTATTAAACAGCCTGACTTTACAAGCAGATTTCCTTTTATATACAACAGCGCACAAATAAAAGAGGAAACTGATTAAACAGGGAACATGACAGTATTCACTTGACAGCATACTTTGTAAAAACCAAATTGGGCATGTGTGGTGCATGTGTGTACAACTGCTGGCAACGAGGGGTGGTTTCTTTTTTCCAGTCTTCCTTCTCATTTAGAATAACTGTGTGCTGTTCTGGCACTTTTAATTTTAACATATCCAGCTAATTATGATCATTTTAAAAGCTGGCAGTGCCTCTTTAAGGAGATAAAATATTTTAGCTTGCAATTATATTTATTTCTATAGCTTTATTTTGAAGTAATGGAGCTTAAGTTGCATTCCTGAATGGCTTGCATTTCATCTAAAATAATACTAATAACTACAGAATATATAACTTATTCCTTCTCTTTGCAAACAGATTCTATATATTATATCCATAATAAAAACCAAGAGGTGCTGCCAGCTCTCTTTTGAAAACTCATGGCAATAGGAAGTCTATGTTCTGCAACTTCATGTACTTACTCTAGACTGATAAAAGGCTCTTTTTGAAGTCAATTACAAGCGTGCAGTACCTTGAAGAGACTAAAATGGAGTAAAATAGCTAAATATGACTAATTTTTCTGTGAAAACAACCACTTGTATAACAGCAAGGATGTAGCATAAATGGGAAGAGTTTTCCCCTATCTCCACACATTAAAGCAAAGCTGCCCTGAGCGTGCATGGGCACATGGGACCAACCACGGTTTCAAGTCTGCATACACTGAGGCTCATTGATGACCAAGGAGCCACAACCACCCACCCCCCTGTACTCTTCATTGTGGCATTTCTCATCTGCGTTACCTTTGCAACAAAGACTTTGCCTTCCAAGAACAATTTAATCTAAAATGTAACAGGCAGAGTTCCCTTAGTTCTGTGCTTCCTCTGTAACACATTTTATTTTCCTATCCTTTCTGTCCATTTCTGCAGAGGGCATACACATCCAGTAACTTACATGTTTGTCTGTATTAGATACTTTTAGCTTCCCACATGACTTCCATTAAAAAGAAAAAAGTTTAAAAACAAGATTTATGAGCAGCGTGAACATACCAGCCAGCTTGCTTTCAGAAAATTACAAATCTATGCAAGAACATGATGACAAGATGATTTTGAATGAAAATAACACCAGCATAATCCAAGTCTGGGAAATCATTCCTCTGAAATTATGTTCACAAAACACCAAGGCTGATTTTTTTGGGTGCAAATTGGACTGTGGATGTCAAACTTCGTAGCTCCTCAGAGCAACCTTGGTTACCTCTGTAAAACCCTCTTGCATTCAGAGGACCAGCACGAGCCTGCCCAACACCAAGCGCCAGCTGAGGTTCACTGGGAGAAGCGCCGCGACGCTGCTGCCTTGCCCTGCCCCTCAGCACCTCACCTCAGGGTGAGCTGTGCCCACAGCGAGGAGGGGACCTGCTGCCAAGTGCTACACCCGACACCAAGCAGCCAGATCACATACCCTGCTACCAGCACGGAGCAAGAGGACATGGATCCTCTCCGGCGTGCGATCCTGAAACCTCGACTGACACGGATGTCCAAGGACTGCTTGCCAAGAGACTGACTGCTGCACTGGGCCCTGGGGTCATACATCAAATGTTCACATGCACTGACAGATGTTTATGTTGGTCATCCTGATTTAACTCCCATTACATCATTTACCAAGCTACTGATGTTATCATAAACGATTAAACAAGCCAGCAAAGGGGACTCAAATACAAAGTTGATTCCCTCATGGTATGAGGGCATTACCACTCCAGACTGCGTCTTGCTCTTAAATCAAATTGAACAACTGCACAGATTCTTTAATTCATTTGAATTCTGTATGGAAGTGCTCTTTTTTTCCCAGAAGACTGATTCCATTCATCATTTGACCATCACAGGATGAATGAAAGGTATTAAAAGGTAAAGGGGGGGTCAGACTTGGAATCACAAATTATTAGCGTAAAACTAAAACAGTTTTGTACTTCAATTAAGGAACTGCTCAGGCTGGGATTCATTTAAACTACCTTAGTTCTTCAAAGTCTGCTGCATTATTTAGTGCTTCCAGTCACTTCTGGTTTGTGTCTGGACTATTTTATCATACTGAAAATAACTGAAAGTTCTGAGGGCACAAAATTAATAAGCAGAGGAAGTCCTCAATCTAGTGTGTACATAACACGCTTGCTGCCTGCCACTGAAATACAGTATTATCAAATACAAGGGGTTAAATTTAAACTCCATGACCACCTCCCTGCTTGCTTGGTTGTCATTAAGTGTGGGGAGGGAATAGGAAACACTTCACACGTCTTGTTTTCCGCTTCTAATATATTTTTGAGTTTTCTAGTGCAGGCTTTGCTTGGATGTGTAATCACTATGGAATGGCTACTATACTCTTGCTTCACTGCATAATACTTTCCCTTCCTCCTTCTGTAGGATTCCTCATGAAAATAGGCACTTTGTGTTTTTGGCCCTAAGGACAGAACATAATGTACTGTCTCTAGGAAAAAATTAAAAAAAGAAAAATCATTAAAACATTTTCCACTACTTAAAAAAACCTCGACACATGAAGTACTACTGTATTTCTGTTACACACATGACCTCATAGATAGATGTGTGCATCCACACACACGAACTCATTCAATTTTCAATTTAGCTATTTATAGAACTCTAATTTTTCCTGGCTCAAGTTTTAGTAAGCCTTCCCTGATGGGGTTCAGTTCACACGGTTTTGCAGCCCTTCATTTTGCCTCAAGTTCATATCCATGGAATGCCCCCTGTCCCGACCCTGCCTCCTCCTAGAACCCCATTTAATGTTTTGCTGATTAAATTGGCCCTTTGCTATACTGAACTCATCATAAAAAACAGTAGGTTTTTTCTTTCCTAAGGAGCTGCGTGTGCCTTGACAATTTTTCCTGCAATCTCCCAGCAGCAAAGCTCAGGGATCTGCAACCACCCTTTTCTTGCTGATGTAACATGCAATGCACATCTAGGAGGTCCTGGCAGAGAGGCACATAAAGGTCTTTCACCCATGCTGTTGCTCCCTTAAGTAGGAACAATGGAGGTTTGGGGAATGTTTGAGAATCATGGAGCCTTTGTCCAAGCTGGCAACAGGGCAGAAGTTCTGGAAGACGGGCATCCACATGATGCTGTTCCACTTTGCTTGCTCCACTTTCAGTGAGATGAGCAAAAAACAATGAAGTGTGCAGAGACCTCAAGGCAGGGAGAACCTTTTCTTCCCTGTCTTCAGTCCCCTGATACTTCAACAAACCATCCTGTCCCAGGGTAAAGATGGCCCTAGCTGATTTAGGATAGATGGATCCAATGGTTCTTCCATCTCCTTCCAGCTCACCAGGTGGGAAGGCAAGGCTGAACTGCACTGCAGCCCAGCAGTTGTGTGAATGCCCACTGAGAGCTAAATGCCCATTTATGCAACTTCCAGCTAAGCAATGCTTTCTTTTGGTAAGAAAAGCCATCCTGCCATGTTAAGGTGCAGTGCTGGAATGCACAACAGTGACAAGAGGGAATTGCCCCTCTCTCCACTCTCCAAAGCTCAGCTTACTTGGGCCAGGGGCATACAGTCTGCATAAAGGACAGAGAGGCAGTGCTCAGAGAGTAAAAAGTCATTAAAGTGAAAACCCATGAGGCAGATAACAGCTTGCTGCCAGAGTTCTCAAAATTTAAGTGTTGATTGTTCAGAATTTATGTCTAGATTTTTCTTAAGAATGCAATTTCCTGGCACATGGTACAAGTCGCTCTAGACCTGCATGTCAGCACAGCAGGCATCCTGTTGCAAAGGTTATTATGGAACTATTGAATGTTTTCATGCCAAATTTGTCCAAATTAAGCCGAGGGGAATGGAAATACTTTCCCTGGATAGGTGGTGGTTGCATTAGGTGGGTTTGTTTATAAGGGGAATAAAAGTTACAGCTAAATATAAAAGCAGATATATCATAATATTGTCTGAGAACTTGAATAACATGTCATTCAGCCTGTGTGCTGTGGAAAGAACACGAAGGTCAAGTCTAAAATAAGATCAGTGACTGTTTGACAATAGAAACATGTAGGAGGTAGAGCAGGAGAATTTTCCACATTTTTTCAAATGGCATTTTTCTTTCAAAAATATCCTTCTCTACCTTGCAACGGGTCTGATGCAAAAAACCTGTTGAACTTTGTGAAAAACATACTGCTGAATTCAGTGTGGTTTTGATCAGCCTCCTGGCAAACCTGTATTAGTAATTTGTGCCAAGTGTTTACTTTTTGCATTATGCTCAGTTTGGAAAATGAAAGAAGGCTGCTCTGTTGCATTTGTGTTTTTAAAAAGTTTCACTTTCTGCTTGAGCCCTCTCATTCTGCTTCCCTGGAAGTCAGAGACTTCGGCGAGTCTATTGCTACCTTTTAAAGGTAAGCACATCTGAATTCACAGCATGGGGGAGCACACAGAATCCTTGCCAAGGTCAAAAAGAGAGAAAGGGGGGGAAAAAAGGGCCCAGCCAAACTACTACTTGGAAGTATTTAATAAAATCTAATGCATTCCTTTTTAATTTTGTTCATCCACCAAAACCTAGGCTGAAGACATGATGCTAAGGTCTTGCCATTTGCCAAAGTGCAACTGAGGTGGGGATTTCAGCCTCTGCCCTGCAGCAGGCATAACCATCCCTCAGCAAGTCTTGTAGGAGAAAAGGAACTTGCAATCCCAGTCTTGACAGAGACATCCAATTCCCTCTACTTTTACTTTAGTCAGTGATGTCAGACATACTTTTTTTTGTCCCCTACATTCACTTTCAAATATAGTTAAAACCACTTCCCTGCAAAATATATTACAAAAGGAGTCTTGCAAATGCCCTAATCCCCCTGCCAAGAGTTCCAATGGCAAAATCCCATGACTTCAAAGCAAAGGCAAGAGACAGAACCCAGTCCAAGGCTAAGGCCTGAAGGCAGCTGCCCTTCCTCTCCCTCTGAGCTGAGGTACACAGTCCATGTAGTTTCCAAAGCCAATGTTGAAAGATTCATTGCCAACGTGTTCCTCCACGGGAGGACTCTCAGGGCTCCTGCGAGGCAGGGATTGGCAGAGGAAGGAAATGTGGGGTAGAGCATCCTCTCCTCAGCTCCCCCAGCCTGCCCCTGTCCTCTGCAGACTCTGCACCGAAGCTCAGGGTGGCAAGGTCCCAGTGCAGGGGAGGACTTGTCCCCTCTGAGGAACCTTCAGTGAGGTTGCAGGAGAGGTGGAGGAAGGAGCCAGTGCCTCGCAGCACACCAGCCTGGCCAGAGCTCAGAAGAAGCCCCAGGCACAGGCTGGCCAGAGCCCGCTGTGGGCAGGGGGCGGCAGGGACAGGTCCTGCTTGGGTTTGTGCTCAACAGCCCCCTTCCGCTTGACCTCCATACCCTGGGGCAGACACGGCCAAAATTAGTATCCCACTGAGGGCTGGCACACGGTGGCTCTGACCCTAACGATCCCACTGGGAATGCAGTATTGTTCTGGCCCTATTAACGATAATTTGCATGTTGTCTAATGGCCCTGGGAGGAAAAAAAAAATAATAAAAAGGGTGGCAGGCCCTGAGGGAAGAGAAGAGGAAATGGGACTGCTGCCATTTTCTTCTGAGAACTGGCAAAGTAAGAAGGCTGACTTTCTTAAGGAGCCAGAGGTAAAACCATTCATTGCAAAATTATTTAATCTCTAACTTAATTATTCAGCCTTCATTGCTTCAAGGCAGGGTTTTGAGAACCCAAGCCATTTAACTGTTCTGAAGAGCTCCTGTCAAACCAGCCTGATGGGGATCTTGATCATAGGAAACTGATTTTAGCAGGACTCTGGGTCTCTCCCAAGGCACTGGTGACCCTTCAGGATGAGGAGTTGCTCTCAGCAGAAAGGTCTGAAGTACAGACACAAGGGACACCTGCACACAGCGCTTCCCCATCGAACTTGGAGCCTTACATATAAAGAGCAGTCAGAAACACTGAGCTGCCACAGTTCCAGTCATTATTTCTTTTGTTGAGAGGAGTTTCTTTAGGGATCAAAGTCTCCTGAAAACCAAACAAGCTGCCTGTCCATCCCTTCCAAAAGAACAGGTAGTTTATTCCAGCTGTCAGCAACTGCAAACCAAACAGCTCCTCTCCCACTGTCAGTTTTTGCTCTAGGCCACTTATTAAAGTTAAACAGTTGCGTTTGCAAGAATGATGTGTCTGCAGGGGGGAAGAGAAGGGAGTAGAGAGAGGGGAAAAAAAAAGCAAGCAAGTTTTCTAAAACAAACCCTAGGCCAGTTTACACAGCCAAACTGTGCCAGTGCTGCCTCTTCCTTCGGTCCATTGCACTCAAACAGAAGTCCCTGTCTGCAGGATGTACAACCATGTCACAAGCATCCTTCTCACCATGTTGGGGAAAATAAAATATTTTTTTTAAAAGGCTGGAAAAACCCAGTTGCTTGTAAAATAAATACACTATTCCCTTGTGAAACAATCCAATAGGCATGAAAAAAGGTACAAAGGTATGCCTTGGCAGGTTTCCCCAGCACCCATGCCACTCAGACTGAGAGCAGAGTGGAAAGGCCCCCCCTCTCGTGCTCCTAGGGCACCAGGGAGGCTCCCCAGCTTGCCCCTGGGGCTGAGGAACAGCTTTACTGGCCAAGCTGAGCAGGGCCAATTTCTGGAAAACTGCTGCGGTCCTGGTGGGACACCAGCACCCCTGTCCCACAGAGGCGCAGTCAGAATGATGTGTGTGGCATCCTGGGCTCCCCTTTTACAGTGAGGGTGCCTGGGGAGGCTGAAGAGCACTCTCAAGGAAAAGCCTGAGGCGGCCTTGCTCCGGTTTTCCACCACCACTCAGCCGTTCCTAACCATCCACTGCAACCAAGGCTCTGTACAGCACTTTACTGAGCCCTTTCTGGCTCTGTCCACACACTCACTGCTGTGTGAGGCTAGACACCACCAGTCCTAGCACCCACACTGAAAAAAAATAGCTATTGACTCCAAACAGGCAAGGATTCCACATATCCAGTCCGGAGCCAAATACGCGGATTTTCTACTGCAGGGATTTTTTGCAGACAGCTGTGAGCTACTGCAGAAGCCTGAATAGACTCCAGGCCGGCTCATTTACTTGCAGCCTTGATTGCCACCTGACATTTCAAGAGACTGGTTTATTTTCTCCCTTGTCAGGGCGCCCTGCTGCGGCACTTTGGCCCCATGAGGAGTAAAGCCTTTCCCTCAGCCAAGCTCCACAGCAGAGCTGCTAATTACTGCAGATCTGGAAAACAGAGAAAGGAACAGGTCAAGCTGGAACCTGGAAATAACACAGGCATTAGGATTCCTTCTCAGTTATATTTGAGGCCTTGCACATCCAGCAGCAGACTGAGGATTAGATATTTGGAGAGTGTGATTTAATGTGATGTGCCAGATCACTTCAGGAGAGGGGCTTTGGATATGTCTGACTTGGGCAAAAATTTGCAGACACTTGGAACACAACGAAGAATTTGCTTCAGTTACGAGCAAGGGAGTCACTACTTCAGGGTTTTTAGTGCCTTTTTTTTTACTTAAGCTGTGAGTTCATTCTTGAGAATTTCAATAGGTTTTATCTATCTATAGCACTGACCACCTCATTCTGCTAATGGAAATGCCAACTCATTTACTAGTGTATTTACCTTTATTTCTAACTTTTTTTTCTCTATTAAAAATAAGATATTAGAAATAGGATCCTCTGCTATGTTTTAGAATACACAGTCTGAGTATGTGAAGAATATTCTTAAAAGAGCTCATTCCTTTAGAGACAAAGCCTGCAGTAGTTATTCCATCACAAAAACAGGCTACAGGACTGTCCCATAGATTTCACTGGCCTGCTGTCTGTGGTCTTATCCCATCTTTCTAGACTGCATTCTTGACTCATGCAAGTCTCTCCAAGACAAGAATTTTGTCTCCTAAGCCTCAGTTCAGTAAGATAGTTAAGAGTAATTTCAAGCTCATAGTTAAGCCAAAAGGTTTGATTACTACTCACATTTTAAAAAAAAAAAAAGTTTAAAATTTCTTTTGCTGCTTGCATCTGAACATTTAATGAAGCTTGTGAATGGAAATACAAGAATGCAAGTGTATCCTTCCTACAGGTGCATACAATATACCTATACTACTCCTTCCCTGAAGCGCCACAGGCAGCTTTTACAAACAGTGGGAATAGAAAAGGAAAGACAAATTCCTTCTTGAAACACCTAAAACACTTAAAGGAAAACACAAATACTGTCACTTGCCATGTCTCACTGCTCCCCCTTCTCCTACATAAAAACTAGAAATCAACACCTGAAACCGATCTTTTTAATCTGGTTCCATAACAAGCATTGCTAAACACATCCAAACAGTGGAGATGAAAAAGTTTAAGACTAATTTCCATTTAACTTTTTTTTCTTTCCTTTATCTCCTCTACACTCAAATCTCACCCAAGACAGTTTCACAATCTAACTTACTTTGCTCTTTCCCAGGCTAGCAAGCTACAGCAATGACAAAATGTAATGCTACAGATTTGAGCTTTATTCTTAGCTCCAAATTACTAAACTGGACATTTTGTTCAAAATTGTACCTTGTATCACTCCTTTTTTTTAAATTATAAACCATCAGCCTAATTCATGACAGCACGATGGGCAGCAACAGATTTCCCATACCTTGTGTACTGTATAGCAAGAACACCTATTTCATGTATGGGTTAACTGAAAAGAGAGATATTAGTGATTTGCCCCATTTCCTACGATGTACTCAGTACGACAGCCAAGAAGAGGAAGTTAAGTTTTGTCTGTTAGCTACCTTCTCAAACAACTGTGATGGCCTCTTTCAGTCACTACCTGGGGTAAAATGAGGCCTTTTCTTTTTGATTGTACCTGGCCCACATTCTTGAATTACTCACTGAAATACCCTGAAACCCACTGAGCTGCCTTTTCAATCAACAAAATGGAATCATTCTTTTTATGCTTCCTACATAAAATAGCAATAAAATGATGTATGCATTGAAGGATGCAGACTATTTCTTTCAACTGACTCAAAATCATAGAATCATAGAATCACAGAATCATTTAGGTTGGAAAAGACCTCTAAGATCATCGGGGCAAACCCCTAACCCAGCACCAGGTTCTTTTTGCACAACTTCGATGACAAATACAAGGACGATGGGCTTGCAACTCGAAGTGAGACGCGGCAGTGCAGAGCTCCAGTCAGCACAGGAGTAAATTCTGTAATGTGGGTGCTCTTAGAAACACATCAAGTGCATTTACAATTACCTTAACAAAACACAGGCAGGAGTAAGTTTTCCCTGGATGCATGAGACCAGCAGTGCATCCATCCCAGCATCCCCAGTCACTGACCAAAACCAGGTGCTCTGGGGGAGAAGCGATAGAATTGATAATTTTGAAATAGCATTACCCGGAGAAAAACTCTACCCTCAGCACCTGGTGATCTGATTTCAGCAGCTGATGTTAAATTTACCCCAAGGTGTATGACTGCCTTTTCAAGCAATTTGATTCAAACAGAAGCATAGATGTTTTCCTTACTCTTATAAATAAATATCTAAACCTTTCCTGAATGCAACTCAATACTTTCACTCACAGCTTTCCCATGAAAACAACTTCCAAAGGTTAATCATGTGTTGCAGAAAAGGATGGTTTTCTTTATTAGCTGAAAACCTGTGGTTTTTCCATTTTCTTATTTTTCTTGCTGCATATACAAAGTAAACACAACTACAATTGTCCAATTAAGTGCCTCTTCCTGTTCCTATTGAAGTCAATGGCAACACTTTCTAACATCAGATTTGTTTTCTTACTCATTAACTGTAAAATCCAGAAACTGGCAAGAAACTTTCCAGCAAGGGGGAATTTTGCAAAGTCTATCAATATACAATAATTATGACAGCAAACTAACATCAAGGTAAAATAACAGAAAATAAATTCCAGACTTTCAGATGCACTTGGTAAAGTTATCTGGTTTCATAGTCTTTTGGGAGCCAAAAGGAAAAAAAAAAGCAAAAAAAAATAGGCCATCAGATTGTTAATGAGACTGAAAGCCAGAGTAAAATAAAAATCCCTCAAATCTGTCATCAGCATTCATGTTTGCCAAGAAGGCCTGGATGTTATCCTGCTGGGGAAGAGAAGATTTATGGCATCGTACACCTTCATCCATCCTATTATTATATATGAAATGGAAAATAAAACAGGCCGGTACTGCCCTTAGAAATAATCAGTATTTTGCTGCCACTGAGTAACAAATGTTGTTATTATTATTCCTAAATCAGCAGGAGGGCAGCCACGAGGTGCTCATAAATAAATTATTTCTAAAAAAACCAACAAACCAAACAGGGCTGGGCTCCACCCTCCCAAGGGTGTGAAGGAAAATAAAACAGGGATGGAGGTGGGCAGGGCAGGGCCACACCTGGCACACACAGTTCCTGATGGCCAGGTGGCAGAGCCCAGCACCCTGCCCAGCAGCCAGCGCCAGCAGCAGGGATGGAAGGGGGCAGTCAGGAAGCTGAGGACTGCTGGTCCACCTTGAAGCAGAAAACAAAAACAGGCAAAGAACCAGAACGTCTCACCATAACCCTGATCACCTAAAGGGATGGGAATGAATCAGGCAAAGAAGTAAAAATCCTCTTTGCTAAAAGGATAGTCATTATTCAATCAGATCTTTCACGCTGTTTTTTAGCTCCATGACTGCCCAGGCTGCTGACCCAGTTTGGGGCTACCCAGACCTCAGGTAGGAAGCCAGTGGCCGCTGCGTTCCCAGAGCCCTGGGGCAGGACTGTGGCGCTAAAAGACTTCGGGCTGGTTCGGCGAGGGGGCTGCAGAGCAAGATGGGAGACAAGAACACAGCACAATTGCCAGTGTCTGATGCTAGCAAGCAGAGAGCCACCACTTCGGCCATGCTTGCCCCAAGCCCCAGCCCAGCACCCCTTGGTGGCGATGGCAGAGCACGAGGCTGGCTTTCCGTGCGCCAGGCACAAACCACCACACGAGACCAAAACCACAGCAGAGGTTTCAGAGCGACACCTGAGCGCCACTCCCGTTTCTACATCCACCGCCCTCCACCATGCCAGGTCCAACCTGCTGAGAGATGACCCTCTCATCCAGGACACCTGTATTGAGCACAAGGGCTTAATGTTTGCTGGCGATGCGGTACAAAGTTCCCATGCTACCTTAGGAAGCCCAGGCCCTGGGATCTGGCCGCTGGGAAAATGCTTCTGCTCCACATGCAATTTCACACATCATTGCATAGGTCTTGTGATTCTCCTGCTAGAGCTGTGCTTTACCATCGGAGGAATGCTTGTGCCTCGGCAGAGAAATTCAACTGGATTTTCTTCATGGATTACCGGCTCTGAATTTCAAGCTACATACTCAAAAACCTAAGCTCCTTACTGTCCAGCAGAGCTAACACAGCAGCTTGGGAGATGCCTGTGTTAGTGCAGGCACAGAACAAACTTCTTTCTCAATATTGAAAGTAAAAAGTAAAACTTTTTAATAGGATTGCTGTTTGAACTTTACAGTTCTTTGCAAGATCAAGGCAAATGACATCATCTCCACAAGTTAGACCCCTGGTTCTGAAATTTTAAAGGTCACAGTCAATACTTTCTTTTTGTTTGTTTTTTTAGAAAAAAACAGACTTCTGAGAAAATATGCAGCTTACTGTTTTCGCAAGTTACAGAGAAAGCTATTATAAATGCAAGGTACTAGAGAACCACAATAATTTTCTCTTTCTGCCCTAGCTCTTCTCCTCCTTGCTTCAGCATAGATCCTACACAGAATGAATTTCTTGCTCTCCAGCAACAGCAAAAAGAAAAATACTTTGATAATATTTTGAGAATTCGATTATAAACCCACAAAGCCACAAAAACTGGCAAAAGACCTAGAAGGTGCAACACTTGAAACTGCCAATTCACTTATTTAACTGAGTGGATTTCAGATAGTTTCCTTTTACCAGTCAAACAGTGACTTGGGGTTAGCCCCACTGGGGATTGAGTCGTTACAAGGCCGCACGTCACCGCTAAAGAAAGTCAAAGCGCCTCTGCTCCATGGTCTCCTTGGCAAAGCATGTGGCATCCCTCTCCAAGCAAGGTGAAGAAGTTCTGTGCTGAAAGAGCAAGAGGCTTTTGCTTTGGACTTGCACAAGAAGCAGCGTGTTGTGCAGGTGGGTGCCTGGCAGAGCAGCCCAAATCCAGAGCCCAGAAGGGATGGGATTTTGGTCAGTGCCCCACACATGAGCTCTGGAAGGGCCCTGGGCCACACTGATCTGTGATCTCTAGCTCTGTCCTGGAGGCAGATGCATCTGCCATCCCTCAACTTCACAACACAGCCATGGACCACTGCAGGGCACAGCGATCCTCCCAGCTTCCCTTCCAAGGTGTGCCACCAAGCAAAGAAAATTAATGATTTACCAGGCACAAAATAAAAGAGGAAGCTCAGTGATTACAACAGTCAGCTCAGGAAAGGGAAACCTGGGGCCTCGTTGCTCATCTAAAAAGCATATATTCATTTGGCTGTGGACAGCCACCTGAGAAAATACATCAGACTACAGCAGGAATTAGACACCCTAGCTCTTCCTCCTCCACCAAATGAAATCTCACCCCTGTAGAATTGGGAGGAGTCCTGTTGCCAGAAGGGAAGACACCTCAGCAAAATCAGCAGCCATCTGGAAGGTGAAACCTCCTGAGATGCTGGAGATGTGATGCCCCACTGCCAGGCTGGAGAAAGTCTCATTGCCAAAGCTCAGGAGAGGCCTAAACTAAGGAGCCACCAGGAAAAGTGAGAGCTTCTCCTCAGATTTGCTGGCAAGGATGGCACCTAAGTGACAGCAGCTGGTCCAGAGGGTGCCTGCCAGTGTCAGGACACAGAGGTTTTCGGGAACAGTGTCCCACACAGCCCCAAAGTGCTTCCCTTTTCTCATGGCAGAAGCAGCTCCTGACTAGCTTGGGTGAGGAACAGTGAGAAGCCAGGGACTTCTGTCACTGCTCTGGCTAGGCAGGCACTCGGAGGATTCAAGTGCTTAAGTTCCACCTAAGGTCCACTTCAGACATCTAAATCCTTCCCCGTATGTGACTTTAACTCTCGAGCAGAATATAAAGAACCACAATGAAGGAACAGAATCAAATGAAAACACATGGCCATTGCATTCCTGGTTTGAACGTAAATACAGTAATTTAAAATTAAGTGTTCTTGGCTGAATTTTCTCTCTGCTTCTCTCACCTGGGCTTCTTTGCATACTTTTTTGCATCAAAAATGTACATGTCTATGTAAATATGATGGTGCCTGTGTCTCCTTCTGTAGTGCTCATGCTCTTGTTTTTTCCTTGAACAGCTTGGGGAGAAAGCCATATGTTGGACTAGAAGTGCCCAGAGCTAAGCATGGCTCCCACGTCTGTTAGGTTGAGTGCCCAAAGAGGGAACCCATCACTGCAAGACAAACACAGTTCTTTCTCCCACACCGACTGCATCCCTTCAGTGTTCCCCATGTCAATGTCAAAAAAGTTGCCAAGTGCCACAGGCCACTGCCAAGCCAGTCCTTCTGCAGCTCTGGAAATCAAAATGAAGCCATTAAGTTTTTAATCAGAAAGCATACATTATACCAAGTACCACAAAAATTGCAGAGATGAGCTAGTTCTCCTCTTTTTTTCTTTTTTAATACAATTAAGATGTTATCAGACCGAAGTACAATATTGCGGTATCCTGGCCAAAGTGAAGATCTTTGAAAGCAGCATTTATTTGCCACCAGAACCACAAGCTAATAATGCAGATTACGTGCAGTCCCCATCTGTTGCTTTTTCTAAGTTTTGAACAAACCCATGAGGCTGTGTATTGTAAGGGCATTAACAACCCCAGACACCATTATCAGTGATGTCTAGTGCCTAAAATTTATACTCCACCAGCTATATCCCCCTCCCATCCTGCCCTTCGATACGCTTTCCTTCTTTGTTTCCCTTGCAATATAAAGAATTCACATCCTGAAAACATACTGCCGACTTATGGAATGGATGAACAGACAAGTAAGAAAAACATGCCAACCAAATTTCAGACCAGAGTGTAAGGCACAGGCCTGCCCATTCATGAGACACAAGGCCCATGTTGCCCAGCTTACCTGCTGTGTAAAACATCCTCTCATCACTAACTGTGACGCTCTCTTCTCTGCTCCTGTGCAGCCTCTAATAAAATTACCACTCCACAGAATACCAGGGAGCCAGAATATAAAGGAGGAAAAGGCTACAGCCTGCACAACGGGGAGATCTTGCACGTGGCTGTGCTGAAGTCCTACCAAGCATGACCACATCCAAGGCTGCTTTGGAATAGCCATTTATGAATAAGGTTCATACATGGGGTATGGTGCAAGAGGCAAATTGAAGACCAAGCACATATATTAAAGCATCCTTTTACACTGACAGATCCTGAAATCTAGAAAAAGGAACAAAAATAAAAAAAGGAAAAGAAAAATCCACTGCCCCATGCCCTCCTCGATTTCTTCTGCCTGAAGAGAGGATCCCAAAAGCCGTGTTCGCAACTTCGTGTTAGTCTTTTGTTCTTTGTCACCAGCTAGAAGGTTTTGCCTGTGTTTAATAATGCTAGGGCTCAAAGGTACCAGGCAAGAGAGACAGGCAAAAGCCACCTTCAAGTAGTATTTTGCACATCTTCCACGTGTACATTACAAATAACAAGCGACAGTAAACGGTATCACATGCATCCAAATTCTGGCGCTTTTGTTGATAGGAAACCTCAATAAACAATTAAATGGCTATTGGTAAGAAGTATCCTTTCCTTTTAAAGGCAGTCATTGTTTACAGTCTGAGTTTCTTGTACTTCTAACTGTCGAGCAACAGCTCCAGCACTCGCCTCCTCTGGCCAATCACGCCTGGTAACACCTGTCTTTTCACATTCTCGGTTTTATTCATTATTTATGTTTCTCTTTACACAATACACCCACAGGACAATACATCTCCAGCACGCTTACAATTCGATCCAAAGCTCACTGGAGTCAACAGAATGACTTCACTGGCTCTGGAGCGAACCGAGGGCCCCAGCTCCACAGACGGGCTTCCAGCCTGAGGAGGGACTTACGCACAAGTTAGGCATCCCAGCCCAGAAGTGCAATCGCAAAATCCCTAACCCTTTAGCTGCTCGTCTCAACAAGCCAAGGTCTCCAAAAGCCTGAACCATTTGCAGATATTTTTTTTCCCCTCCGGTTATCTGTTTTGTGGAAAAGGACCCCCACAACACTAACAAACCCTCTGTAGTGATCCATGAACTAGGGGGTCAGGGGATAGACCTCCCTCTCCCAAGTGTGGTCCCAACAACCAAGCGCTGGAGTCATTCTGTGTGTATGTGTGTATATACATAAGTGTGTGTCTGTATATGTGTGTGTATTTGTATATAATACACAGACACACACGCACACAACACACACACACACACATTTTTTGTTCCCTCTTCTGGCCCCATGAATCTTGAATTTTTTTTCTTCTTGATGGAAGCAGAGGAGAGCAGGAGAACAATCCTGCTTCCAGTGTGACTTGTAGCCAGGGATCAGCAGCACTCCTTTGGGAGGTGCACAATGTGGATTCCTGCTGAGAAAAGGGCCCCAAAGCCTTGCTCCCTCTGTTACAGCAGCAGGAGATGTTCTCTGCATCCCTGGACATGAATCCCCTTCAGTCAGGCAGGTTCAGCAGCAGGGAAGGCAACACCATCATTTTTTAACAGAGATGGTCAATGCAGGCAGCACATTATTAAGCCTAACACTGATTTACTAAGAGACCCAGTGCTAACAAACACCAGGCTTGAAACATACATGCAATTTCTATTTTTTTACACACACCTGTTAAAGGTGTGCTGTGTAATTGAGTCAGCTTCTTGTATTTCACAGGAGACCGAACCCGAAATTGCCAGTGTCCTACCTAGCTGACCTCCATTTCTAGGTGAGTTATGCAAGCTCTCAAACCAGGTTTCTTCTTCAGTATAACTTTTGCCATTTCTCCCTCCAAAACAGTAATATCATAAGCTTTACACATACATCAGATCTGGTTTGTGGCAGAGCAGCTGAGACCACATTTTGTTCTAATATATCAACTAATAAGGGGAAAAAGGAAAGGAATACCCTGCTAATTCAATGCAGTTACTTAATATGGAAAGAGAGGGAGAGAAAAAAGGAAAGGCTTTTGACTGACTACAAGTGAAAAAGCTGTCCATTTTCCACAAGTGGAAATCTTCCCTTTCTAGTTGATGCTGATGCCTACCCCAGACAGAGGTGATCTCTACCCCAGAAACACAGCCACCCATCAGATCACAACAAATACCCATTTTCCAGAACAATCCCACAGACAAAGCTCCCAGCACCTTTGTTTCATCTCAAGACGAAGATTTTTCACT
Source organism: Acrocephalus scirpaceus scirpaceus (assembly GCA_910950805.1). Taxonomy (NCBI): domain Eukaryota; kingdom Metazoa; phylum Chordata; class Aves; order Passeriformes; family Sylviidae; genus Acrocephalus; species Acrocephalus scirpaceus. The sequence continues at coordinate 43,142,012 of OU383773.1, read as the reverse complement.
CTAGACGTATCTTATACCATAAAACCACACTCCAGTGACAACCACAGCTGCAGGCACTGTCACCGACGGCCACCTGCTTGCTGGTAACACTGGGATCCCACGTTTGTTGCACACCAGTCTGGTGCATCACCCGTCACGGGTAGGGATTCTGCATGCACACACAGACAGGCAGTCCCTGCTGTCCCGACACTGCCTGGGACTTGCCACACTGTGCCTCTTCTCCCTGCCACCCCCTCCCACTGCACCACCCTGCCTTGGCTAGGAACCTGCCTTGGTTCTGCCAACAGGCAAGGGTGGACAGGAGAAGCGGAGACCACGGGAAAGTGAAGACCACTGATGAAGACAGTGTCTCACTCATCCCTTTTGCTCACGAGCTGTAGCTGTTCCCCCCACCTCAAACCACTCCACCCATACCCTACATTGAGGTGAAACTTGACAACTGGCAAAAGGCCTGCGCTACTCCGGGACATCCCAGGGCAGACACCCCCCGGGCAGTCCTTTTGCTCCCACGAGTGCGATCTCCCGGGCACTGGCCAACCCAGGGCCCCACTGGCAACGGGCCAGAGCTGGGAGAGGAAGCGAGCAACCGGGACTTACCCAGCCTCCGTTGTCCTGGATCCAGTTGTGCAGGTGCCGGTTCAGGTACTCAGTCATCCAGGCAGCGATGCTGTCCACGAGGGGAGACATCTCCCGGTTGACGCTCTCCACACACATCACACCGCCAAACTCGAAGAAGGCCACGATTCTGCCCCAGTTCACCCCATCTCGGAAGAGCTCTTCCACCACTGCCACGAAGCGGCTCCTGGCCGTGAAGGGCGTCAGGTGCAGCTGGCCAGACATTTGGGCGAAGTCCCTCTGGTAGCGTCGGGAGAACTCGTCCCCCGCCTGGCGCAGGACGAGGTGCACGACCTGGGGTGCGGGGCGCAGCCCCTCGGCCGGGGGCGCGTGGCTAGCAGCAGCCGAGCCGGGGGGCTCGGGGTGCGGAGACACCAGCCCAGTGTGATCAGAGGAAGTCCCAGCAGCAGCAGCAGGAACAGAGAGACCTGGAGGCAGGGGTGCCCTGTCCTCGCCGGCAGCCCAGTCATATCCCCTCTGCGAGAGTTTATAGTGGATGTACTTCAGCACTATCTCCCGGTTATCGTAGCCTCTTCTCCCCGGATGAGCCATAATTCCCAAGTGGAAGCAGCAAGAGGAAGGGAGAGAGGAAGAAGAGGAGCAGGATGAACCCAAAAAAGTAAAGCAGCCAATGATAATAAAAATAATAACACCAAAAATTATAATCCAGTTATTGTATTGGGCACGGTTTCATTCATGCTGGTGTGGGGGAGTTCTCGGGGTCTCGGAGGTACTTTTGTCTTCTCAGTGTTTCCTCCTTGGTTTGAGATGCACGGCATAAATAGGGCTTAAAATGCTGTAAATATTTTACTTCCAGGTGCACATTTATTACTTATTATAAATTTACTTTAGGACCATTTCCTCCTCGGTGTTGAAATACATCTTAAAAAATATTATACCGACTCAAAATCAGGTGCATTTTCCCCTAGGTGCTGGACTACCACGGACACGAAGGAGCTGACGAACACGCACTGTAAAAACTGCAATTCAACACGATTTGCTAAGCAGCCTTGGATGGACGTTAATCCAATGCACTTTATGCTAGAAACCTCAACACTAGGTTTTGGGTTTTTTGTTAAGTTACACAAACTAAATTTCCTCTGTAAAGTACTTACTTGGACTATAAATATGTTCCTCTGTCAAGTTTCCTCTAAAAGAAAAATAGCAACAATAAAATCCAAACATCACAAGTCTTCAGAAGCCTTAAGTTCTGGTCGCTTTGATGCTTCAAGTCACCAAGGGGATGGGAAAGGGGCAAAAAAAAAAATATTTCTACGATTTCAAATGTTTTTTCCCAGACTCCTGTTTAACAGACATCTCCAAAGATGTGTCAAAGCTCAGAAAATCCCGCCTCGCAGCCCGGGAAGGCGAACAACCCCAAAGAGACGGAAAATCCTGGAGACCAGATGAACCACATTTGAATCCAAGCTCTCGCAGAAGTGCTCTGTTTTTCCCTCCAGTGCAACGTACAGACATAAGCATTTACGTAGTTTCATTCAGACACCGATCCCAGGAACCCGGTGCTTCCACACACACGCACGCACACACCAAAAAAAAATAATTAAAAATTAAAAAAATATCGTATGTATTTAGGAAATTAATTCTTTTTCACAAGAAAAAGCGCAAAAAAAAATTAATTAAAAAACGAAAATAAAAATAAAGAAGGAAAATTGCTTTTGACTGCTGCCATTTCCCAAGCAGCTTTGTATCGGCGGAGGAAGAGCCCCCGGCGCTGCCGAAGAGGGGCGCGGACGGGGCGTGTGTGCGGTGTGACTGGTGCCGATGGGGACCGCGGCCGCGGCGCCGCTGCCCGCCCGCCCGCCCGCCCGCCCGCGCAGCCCCGCGCACCCCGCCGGCTCCGGGCGGCTCCTCCGGGCGCTCCGCGCTGCTGCTGCCGGCGGCGGCTCCGGACGGCGGCGGCGGCGGCGGCTCCGAGCGGCGGCGGGCGCGGGCGGGGAGCTCTCCCGGCGGCGGCGGCGGCGGCGGCGGGGGGGAGCGGAGCGGAGCGGAGCGGGGCGGCGGGGGCGGGGAGAGGCGGGGAGGAGCGGAGCCCGAGGGGGAGGCTCCGGCCCCGCGCGGCGTAGCCGGGCGCGGTGGTTTCCTAGAGCTCCGCCTCACGCTTCATTCAAGAAAAGGGGGAAATGAGGAGGGGGGGGGGGTGTGCTTAAAAAAAAAAATAAAAAAAAAAATAGGCGGCGGCGGAGGAGCAGCCCCCCGCGGCCCGGGCCCGCCCTCCATCGCGGCGCGGGCCTGGGGCCGGCGGCGGGGCGGCGGAGGAGGCGCGGAGCGCGGCGGAGCTGCGGGGCGGAGGGGCGGCCCCGGGGCCGCGGTGGCGGTGCTGCCGGCCCCCGCCGCCACCGCCGCCCGTGCGGAGGAAGCGGCGGCGAGCCCGGGGCTGCCGGCCCTCCGCCGCGGAGCGCGTCCCGCTCCCCGCCGCTGCCGCCCCGCGCCGATTCATTTAAATCAGTTTGTTTTTAAAATAAATTAAACGGGGAGGAAAAGGAAAAATAAAAAGTCCGAATACACCTTTTAAAAAAGCAAAGTGGCCCGCTGCAGGCGTGCAGGGCTCCGCGCATCCTGGTTCGGGGGTGTGCGCTGGCCGCAGCCCCTGCGCGGCCGCGGAGCCCGTGCGGAGCCGATCCCCATCCCCATCCCGACCCCGCCGGCCCGGCTGTGCGGTGCCCCCATCCCGCCGGCCCGGCCCCGGCCGTGCGGGTCCCGCACACCTGCTTCGCGCAGGCCGCCCGCCCGGTCGGGGCTCAGGCGATGGGACGGGCAGGGAGTTGGGTTTTAGGACTTTTGTAGAAGCCGAGCTCAGGTTTCTCCCTGCGCCCGGCCTGAAGAATTTTTTTTTTTACATTGAAGAGGGGCTACTGGAGCTGCTTGAAGATGAGGTCAATCTGGAGTGGATCAGAGGAGCAGAGTTAACCTTTAAAGCTGCTTAATTCCACAGAGCTGGGAAATAGCGATGGCTCAGCCCCCCTGCCATCCCGAGCAGCGACACTGGGGGCCAGGGCTCTGTGATGCTGGGACTGCCCCAGCTGAAATGGGGCACCATCCCGGGGAAATGCCAAGCCGAACAGGAGCAGGACATTCCCGGCACCTTCCTCTGCTCAGTAAACGAGGGGGAAACAGACGTTTGATAAATTCTGCCAGTTTTTGTCGATATAAGGGTGATTGGGATAACAATCTCATCCATAAACTACCCCGAACCCGAAAGGAATAAAGTGCATAAACAAAGCTGTGTCCATGAGTTCGCTTGGACGGGGGGCACTGGGAATGAATGCACCCTGCCCTCCAAGTCTGGTTTTAGGGACGGTTCCTTCAGGCACGGACCTGTCACGCGTCGTTCACCGGGGGGCTGCTCCTCTGAGAAAATGGCACTGGTGTGGGAAAGGTGAGCAGCTTTTCCTCCAACAGAAGAACGGGAAGTCTCCGCATCCAAACGAGAAGGATCCCCTAAACGGAGCTCACCTGTGCCCTCGCTGATCCAGACATTTGTTTCGAGGCCGCACCGAGGAGTGGTTTTCTGACACGTACGAAACAGCGCCTTTCCAGGTGCCTGAGGAGGCGTTCGGGGTATTTAATCGTTCTGGCGTCTGTTTTCTAGCGGGGCACGGGGAGGCACTCGGCACCATACCTAGTGCCAGCATCCTCCCCTCTCTCCCTCCCTTCCTGTCTCCCTCTCCCTCTTCTCCTCCTTCTCTTCTCCTCTCCGGCGGGCGGCTGTTGCCACCCAGCGGCCGCCGCTCGCCCGGGCTCGGGGCTCGGCGGCGACAGCCGGGACAGCCGGGACAGCCGGGACAGCCGGGACCCCCGCCCAGTCTCCGCGGGAGCGAGGAGCTCGCTCGCCTCATATCCGCCGGGGAAACTGAGGGAGCGAGGCAGTGCCCTCTCATCTATCTTGTGTGCGCTCCCGCCTAGCGATGCGTGAAACGGGGTTGGCTGTGGATGGCTGAGTTCTCGGGGGTTAAGAGGGACAGAGGCTGCAGGACAGCAAGTGAAATGAGTTCAGATAAGATTGATGATGCTCTGTGCAATCGTGGAATAAGGGCTGTACCTCACCAGGGTGTGTGTGTAACTCACAGCATGGTTTAAAGCTGGACCACAAGCTCATCTCATCTCCATCCATATGGAAGGTTCTTGAGATGAGCTGAGGGATGGCTTCTGATGGCAGAAATGCTGACAAGGGATCTGTCAGCCAAGTAACATCATCACCTTTATATTCTTTCACCAAAAGAGAACGAAGAAAAAGAGGTCTCTCAACACTGAAAGTAACCTGACATTTCCATGTAACCATTTCCATGGTTTAAATGGAACAAGTGATACAGGAAATCAGAATGGCCATAACCAACCTGCATGCTCATTCAGTCTGTCACTGATGGAATCTGATGCAGTTGGTCCTGCAACTAAAAATACATCAGACAGAGATGTTGAGTAACACAGAAACCCTGTCTGGGTAAGCTGCACAATGACGTTCCAGCAAGATCAGTTTTAAAGCCAAGAGAGTAAATCGCTGTGGGATGCATGCATAAAGATGCGTATAAAATCAATGGGCTTTAGTAAGGAGGAATTGAAAATATCACTGATTTTGCTTAAGGTTTTATTTAAAGGTATTGTGCATGTAGAAATGCAAGTGAGGCCAGCTAAATGAACTGAGTGTAACGAGGACACAATCAGTAAAATAAGAGTTTAATAATTCATAACTGATTCCTGATGGAAACAGATACAGCAAAATTTTATGAGATACCCTGTTTGAAAGGGATTTAGTGATGCTGCTTTTTCCTCACCAGGTCTACATTCAGCACTTTGCTATAGGAATGATAGCTCCTAGCTTTTTAAAAAAGTTTAATAGGAAAATAGTGGTCATGGTTCACCAGAAAGCTTGCTAACACCAAACACAAACAGCTGAGACTGTAAAAACATAAGGGAAAATCCTGGGAAGTGTTTGCTTTAAGCAAGTGCATTAGCATTGAGTCATGGGAAACAAAAACTGTGCCTTGAAGAATGACAAATTGGGACTCTGTAAAAAAGCAAAACAAAATTATGCATTTAAAGCCTTGTTCTTAACATTAAAGGTCAAAAGCATTGCATCTGACCTGTTGGGCTCTAATTGAAGGGAGCGGCATCTTAAAAGCAATTATCTTGCTACCTGAATGGGTGATAAACATCTATTACAGTGTCACGAGTTTGCATGACAGCACTGCTTTTCACCTTGCTTGTTTGTCTGAGCTCAGCAGAATAAAACAACAGTTAAAAAGACATCCAAAACAAAGGAATATGGTTTTGGAGGCAGATGGAAGAAATGGCAAGAGAAGCTCCAAATTTGTTAAGGAACATGCAATCAGTGCACAAAGTCAGCTAAGAAATCATTTATGGAGCTTTTAGGTAGCAGAATAAGATGCTGACTTCTCAAGTTCTGATCCTGCAAGTCCTTCCACTCACATCAACCTTTATGTGAGTCAGCCCACCAAAGTTAATCGGATTCAAAAGAAGAACTAGCTGTGCGAAGAATTGGAATTTGATCAGGAATACAAGCAGCAGTTAACCTGCAGAAAGATCTTTCGACACTTAAGAGAGGTGAAAGCATTGCCATCAGGCATCAGTCAGGTCTGGTAGCATGAGGGACAGATTATTTTCTTGAGACAGCTTTCTTATCCATGCTGGGCCACCTGACCAGACAGGATCCCGAAAAGCCTCCTCCTTCCTCAGTGGCTTCCCAGATGCCTGCTGTGCTATTAGCAGGTGTATTATTAACAAAAAAGTTTGTAATGCCTAGCAACTCTAAACTTCTCAACAGCCTGAAAGCAGACACCTTTTCCCTGTACCTTTGTGTTAACATCAACAGGATTTCAGCAGCAATCCTGGTTCCTGGTGACCTGCCCACCCTTTTATTTCCTTGGCTCACATGCAGGGAAGTTGGAGAGAAGCAAACGATTGCTTAAAGCCCTGCCTGAGCAGGCACGAAACAAGCAGGATGTGTGTTTGCACTCACAGTGAGCAAGGACACTGCTGTATTTTTTTTCTGAAAAACTGCAGAGGCTTTCTTTTCTAGAAAAAAAATCAAAACCACCATCACCACCAACCAAAAAACCCAACAACAGTAAACTAAATTTGAGTAATCTGAAAGAAACATTTAGAGCAATATAGGTAAATACAATTATTTCATCTGAAGAGGTCCATTGTCTTATGGTGTTGGAGCACAGCTTAAATACTGGTTTTACTGAAAGAGTGCACTAAGACCATGCCCACAGGTGGGGAATTTGCACATACACCAATTAGCAAGCTGCTCCTCACACAGCCAATGGCTCTGTACATGTTTTTTGGTGCTATATCCAGTGAGGCATTTGTCTGTGCCACCCACTAAGGCTGTGCTTCCTCAGTTCCAGGCATTCAGTGCTGCTCCCTCCCATGCCAGCATTCATTTACTCTGCATGCCTTTGTTCTTGCAAGACCTTTCTAATTTGCCCTGAGTAAAACCACCAATCGCATGACCTTTCCTGTTTGTTTCTGTCCGTGAGACCACAATACCCACAGATCTATGGTATCTCTGCCAAGCTGGATGAAGTGCCTTGAAAGCAATATTCTTGTAGAGACTTGCATGGATGCACATAATTCTCTATCAGGTGCATGCCACCATTTATTGCTCAGACTCTCATCTGGTTTGCTCAACGTGTGGCCCAACATTGCTGCCTAGGAAGCAGCTGTCTGTTGTATAGAATGCTTTAAAAACCAGTTTTCTGCACGAAAAAAGTATAGGAAAAGGTACAACCCATGAAGCCTGGATGCCTATTTTCCTCCTTCTTAGCCAGGATAGTGGCAGGCTGACCTGAACAAACTTCCTCACTTCTTCAGAGTGCATTCCTAAAATGGGAGATTGCCTTTCATCCTGCTGGTGTTGCAAATGCTACAGGTGTGGAGTGGATCCTTTTTGGCTGGAAGCGCTTACAGAGCAGATAATGCTACTGTAAAACACTTAAAGCACGCCCAACCTGCAATTATGGTTTATTTCATGGGGTTTAATTGCGCTCATCAGGAAAGGCAGCTGGATGAGATACTTGGATAATATCCTTAGGGTCTAACACAGCAAACAGCTCCTGGCTTTCAGATGCCTTTTACTGAACTCATCCCTTAACCATCTTCATGTCTTGTATCATCCACAGGGCCCATGGTTTTGGCTGGAAGAATACAAACAGCTGCATCCAGCCTTGGATATATTTTCCTTTGACATCTCTATGTGGCAATAGGGTCTTGCCTTCACAAGAGCTGAGCTGTCTCGCCACCTTTCGCAAGACACCAACCTGTGCTTGTGACTGAGCAGTGCTGCCCATGCCCTGTCTCTCCGCTCCGTGGAAAAGGATTGGACACCAGCTTCCCAGATGAAACTGCAGAGGAGCAAAGCAGGCAGCTTCTGCATGAAGGAATAGGAAATCAAAACAGTCTTCTAGACAAACAGGAACATCCATCTCTGATTCATAAACTTTTATTACACCTGTTATAACTCCTTAAGTAAAAAGGGGGGAAAGCACTTTTTTGAGTAAATGCTTTGAAATAAAGACCAACACACTTCATTTTAACAACTTTCTTTGAAGAATCTTTTAGCTTTGAAAAGGCTGTTCCCCCTTGGCTGCAAGTAACCTATGTCACTAAAAATTTCATTTTAGACTTAATTTTATATACATTATTTACAGTTGGTATCTTTATAGATTTAACACCTTTTTTGGTCAAGGGAGTTGATTCTTGATGCTTAGTAGCATGATGGTGTCAGTCATGTATGTTTTGCTCTCACCCCTTATGTTTATTTACATTGCTCTAGCAGCATGACAGCAGAATCAATTTCAGAGTTAGAACTGGAAAGGTTTAAAATTAACATGGGGATTCCCCTCCAAGCTGAAAACAAAGTTGTTTTCAACTTAAAAAAAGAAAATTTCAGACTGGATTGGCAGTATTCTACTGCAGAGGAGACTTAGTATTATATGCATTAAGGTTTCCCCTAAAAGCAAACCTTCCCAATCAATTCTATGAAATGAATCTCCCACATCAAATTAAATTCTGCCCCACCCCCCCCCCCAAAAAAATTAGATATGCATCTTTTGGGTTAAAAAAAAAAAAAAAAGTATTTGCACTTTCCACTTCCTTCAGTGCAAGTTTCATCCCAAAGCTTACCAGCATTATTTACCCCCACCGCAGGCCATCACCCATGGTTGACCTTTCCGACCAATTTAGGTTGAAGGTAGTAAAAGAGAGGATGAGAGGCATGGCAGGACAGACATCTCATCTGAAGTCTCCCCTCCAGTGACAGAGGAAAGGAAAAGAGGTTTTTACTACCAGCTTTTGACAGACAATCACGCACACACCTACTCTACATCTACAGCGTGCCTGGTACTGGCTGGGCAGGAAAAAACCCAATTAAATGGAACTACAAGATAATCTTATTTCACTTACAAGGTTAAGTTATGAAAAAGATTGAGGAGAAATCTAGTTTGGCCTGCTACTTGTATTGAAGTGGAAAAATCAGGAGCTCCAGTTGCAAAATGACCTTCTCCCATTTCAAAACTTAGAATGTTGGGGAATTAAAAGATTAACATCAGCAACACATTTTAGACAGCATATGCTTTCTTCAATCCATCTTTGATTTTGTCTCTCTGATAATTTAATACAAATGTCTTTTTAAAGGATTGAGCATTTTGATAATTTAATGCAAATGTCTTTTTAAAGGATTGAGCATTTGAGATTTTGAACTTACTTTGAGAATAAGTATTTTGGCACTATTTTTCCCTCACTATTACACTGGGGGCAAGCCACACACTCAAGCCCTTCCTATCACACAGCTCCAACATAATACAGTGATTTTCTAGACAGCTGTATGTTCAGTGCTGATACAGAAAGACGTGTGCCCTAACTATTACTTCTATTGTTTTCTGCTAGGAAGAATGAGAATTGCTTGGCTCCTCAGGATTCTCAAGCATTTCCAGAGCCCAAGCACTGGTTACATACTGGCAGTACCTCCAGCAACAAAGGCAGGTTTCATCAATTTAATCTCACTTTCATTATAGTTTGAGGATACTGGGTCTGCTGACAATACTCAGTCGAATTTTTTACATCCTTTTTTACCTCTGCCCTAAGCTGCTAAAATGGAAGGACATGTTGCCCCCTCTGCTGTCCTAAAAACTGAGAGACTCCTGCTGAGCTAATGTCAGGTTTAAAAAAATAAAAGCCCAAACCAAAAAATCCCACCACACCCAAGCCCTGCAAATGAATTTACTTTTATCCTCTCAAAGAAGTTAAAAGTTACAGCCTTTGTTGATTCTCCATTTATTTTGAGAAATATAAAATATGAAAAGTAGTTTACAGTTCTGGCACAAAAAATGATGACGCAATAAGCACAAAGTTTCTTTTTACAAATAACGCTATATATCTTTACCATTTAAAAGTGCCTAGAGTTTTTCACAGCAAATAAACTTTATTCACCTATATATTTTTTCCTTATTAAAATATTAAATCTATTTAAATTGCACGTGAACACCTTGGTGAAGTAAACTAGAAGTAAAATTATAATAAATCTGTATATAAAGCAAACAGTCATTAGAAACTACATGGAATGGAAAAGACTATCAAAGCCTAAATTGAATCTTAAAGGCTGACCAAGAAAACAAGAGACAAGACTCCAACTGATATGGCACAAGTGATTAAATTATTGACAATTAGACAATAAGTAGAAAGTAAAGCCTATTTGAAGATCTACATGGATCTAATACACTGCTAAAACATTTCGATGCAGAGGTTTTGTAGCATTTAAACTGGCAAAAGTTTTTCAACTGCTAAACATTTTTCCACAAGATTACAAGGCATCTCCTTCACTTTATATTGGACCTTAAAATGAGTACATTGGTAGATAAGATAATGTGCATAAGAAAACAAAATTTACACCAAAGGTTGCTGTAGTTGACAATTTACCTTGTTTTGACAGTAAAACAGTTGAGAAGTTTATCAGCTAAAATTAACATCATTAACTTGCAACAGCAGAAACTAGAACAATGAAGAAGATTATTCTTCTTGCTTTAAAAAACATACCTTGTTCCAGTCTCCACAATTGTCGAGGTGTTCAACCTACAGTTTCACTGTCAATACAACCACTTACACTATGCAAAATCAGGTCTGCAAAACTGAGGTGTCTGTAGATCAGGGCCATAACTTTCACCTGGTAGTCTTACTTATCCAGACACTTGCACTAAATTCTATCAGTCATTACTGGGAGGTGAGTGATGATCCAAGATGTCCAATCTGAAAACTTTAGAGGCCCAGCTGCCATAGCGCTGTGTGTGCTCTGACCTTCTGGGGCAGGTTTCTTAAACGCAAACCTTTTAACATTCCAAGCTGAAGATCCAAAAATTCAAGTATCCAAAGGCTTACTGGTTTTGAGTTCATGACCTTCAAATCTTGTGCTGGTATCAAGCCATTTACATAAGCATTTCTTTCAAACTACAACACAACCAATTCACCCATTTTGGTATCTTTTCCAGGTGGTCAAAAGAGTTACTTGATTTGAATCAAAACAAGAATAACATAGATCATAGGGTCTGAAGAAATGTTCCAAGGCCAGGTTGGATGGAGCTTTGAGCAACCTGGTCTAGTAGAAGGTGTCCCTGTCCGTGGCAGGGGAGGTTGGAACGAGATGATCTTTAAGGTCTCTTCCAACCCAGACCATTCCATGATTCTATGAATAGCATTGTTATGTTGCTTTAAGAAACACAGCAATGTTGACAATGGATGTATGATAAATGCTCCTTTATGTCATTCACATTGAACAGCACAGGAAATACAAATGCACACTAGATTTCTTTGCACTGAAGCCAAGCTGTTTAAAAATGCAGGAATACACTATATTCTCAAAATTAGTATTATATTATAGGCATGCACAACTTCACATATCTAAACAAAATCAGGAGGCAGGACCTAAAACATAGGCTTTGTGAAGAATTCAACAGTGCCTCAACATTTGCAATCTAATGAATTTCCACCACTTAAAATGAGAATGCCAATGTGATCCTCTCAAAAAAAATGTTTACAACCAGGTATGAAAGCAAGTTTAATTTATGTGAAGGAAATTTGAAAAGTGATCAACCTAATTCAGAGAGGGAAAAAAATAGCCTCAATAAATTACATTCTAAGGTTTTCCAGTTAACCACCTACTATTTTTTATCTCAGTTTAATTGAATACCTCTTCTTAAATAGATATAGAGAATCTCCTAACAAAAGCAATCAATTTTGCCTATTTTGGTTGTTAAATATTACTTTCAAAGAAGTGAAAGTGCCCAGTTTTACACATAATTTTAGATTCAGAGTACTGAATGAAAATGGAAATATGACATTGAAAACACAGCAGTGCTAACAAATACAAAATATGCAGCTTTTGAAAAAAAAAGCAGCTCACAAGGCACTTACTATAGTGGTCCATTAAATAAACTGTATACATAGTGCACCCTTAAAACATCATTGTTATGCATCAAGCTTTTTCAGTGTTAAACAAGATTTATTAGAAACAACCACTGGGTTCTGTGTATTCTGAAGCAGTTATTGAGCAGCCTTGTTTCATATAATGTAAATGAAACAAATTAGAAGTGGGTCATATAAGGAGAGTATTTTATGTAATTTCTCATGTGAAAGCTTTTCCGTGCAGTGATAAAATGCAGTGTGGAAGGCCATTCTGACACACCCCTCTCCCCCTTCCTGACCCCTCTGCCCTAAAAAGCTACATTCCTGCTACTGGAAGAGCCCGGCATTTTAATTACAATTGATTCTATCATCAACTACTGGTTTGGCTCATCATTTGCAGCTTTGAAATTAATGTGGAGAACAGTAGCATTAAGCCACTTTCCTTTCCAGAGCAAAAACTGGCAGATTAGGTATCTGTAAAAATTGTACATTGTTTCAATGGCTTAAAATGCTGAGTCATAACTGACACACTTGATATTGGTCTGATTTTTTTTCGTTTTGTTCACAATGTACTTCAAAGGCCAGAAGAGCTACAGACCCGATGACATCTCCTAGCATTTCTCTGTGGGAACGGGTTCTTCATCTCCCTTTAGAAAGTATGCATATATTAAACCATACTTTTTAATTACTCCCACACTGAGAAAGCTTGGATCATACAAACATATTTGTGATCTTCAGGTTTCCACAATCGTATGTTGGACAGAATAAGGAAAGCTGTCATTGACAGAAGGATCTGTAGATTGGCCAAAGGAAAAGTTAACATTCTAAATCAAAAGCAGTCCCAAAACGTTAGCAAAAGGTACCAACTTGTTCAGGGGACTTCAATCTACTTCAGCCTGGTCTGTCATGGTACTTATTTCATCCATAAGCACCAAAGTGAGAAAACTTAAGTATTTGTCCAGAATTACCGCACATAGTCCATTCTCAAATTCTACTTTGCAGATCACTTACAAGCTCTCCAAATTCTTTCCAACTCAAATCACCAAAAAAAAAAAGGTATCTAATCCTCATTCACACTTTTGCATAGTTTGGCATTTTCTGGATTTGTACTTTTGTTTTTTCTTTCATAGTTTTTGAGGGGACTCCTCTGTCACACATGCAAGTACTTCCAGCCTAAATCCTTCAGGAGCAAAACTGAGTCCCACTTAAGCAGCAGGCCGTCCAGGACCGCTTGACATTCTTCTTTCCACTCAAAGTAAAGATTACTCAGTTTTATCTGCACTTTCAGATTTTTCCCTTTGCATCATGCAGCGACGAACTATGCTGTCAAAACTTCCTAGGTAAAATAGGCCAATGATGCGAAAAATGCCCATGCAAACAACCTGGAAACAGAGAGAAACAGCTTTCAATTCATTTTGGATCCTGGATTGCACCGTACTGTTGAGTCATAAATTTTTTTTTAAAAAAGAAGTTCTAGGCAAGCATGTTATATAATCTTCAGATAACAAACTTGCCAAACCAAGCTAACTATGTAACAGTTCAGGACTCAGTAGCTGGAATACTCTTAGCTCACTCACCAACTTGCTGCTTCAGCTTGAAAATACTACTGCAGTTTCCTAAACTCAAGTACCACAGTATTAACAGCCATTTGATGAAAAGATAATCCATGTTTGCATAATGCTCTACATTCTGAATTTATTTTAAACTGTCAGAAATTATGACAACAGGTACTTCCCAAATCCTACCTGCTGAAGACCTTCAGTAATAGAAGTGACCGGTGACATTCCACTTGTCAATATTGACAGCATGTAACCATCTGATCCAACTGAACTATTGAAGTTTCCTTGCTGGATGGAAGGATTAAGAAAGCAAAAAGTAATTTACTCAGTTGTGGCAAATCACAATGTGTCGTGTTTTAACAGCTACTCTTAATGGACACAGATAACTGGTACCACTAGCAACATATATTTTTATGTAAAAAAATATTACCACAATTAAGAAACAAAATACTCAAAGATATTTTGGGCTATACAGCAACATTCCAAAAGGCATTCACTTAAAAATAGAAAAGGAAGCTCACTTCTCTTTAGGGAGAGTGTGCTAAATTACTGCAGATTTTTACAGGATATAAAGGCTGTGAATTTCTTCTTGAGGCATGCTTACTTCCATAGAAAATACATGACAGTCTTCACAGCTATAAGCATCAGAAACAGAATGATACCCTAATTCTAAGAGATGACCAACCACTACTGTAATTGTATGACAAATACAGCTCGCCTTTTGTTAAAATTAGCTTGCTTATCACATGAGATTTGGCAAGGGGGTGCATTCCAAATGCTAGGTAGCAGGTTCTCCTTCATCTACATCAAGGATTTTCAACTGCAAGACACAGCTTGCTAAGCAATCCAGAGGGGAGAAAAGGCGGGGAAAGACACCAGGAAGAAACCCCAAACAACCAAAGAACTTTAATTAATTAACAGTAAAATTGCAGTTCTACAACTCTTACTCCCAGGCTTCTCTTATTTGTTTCCATTTGACTTTATGCTAGAAAACAGACCTTCTGAAATCTATAGAATGTGGAAGTGAAAGGAAAAGGTAGAGTTCCTGAATCGGGGTTAGGGGTGAATCTATGCAAAGCAGTAGAGGTTATTAGAGCTGATTATTTCCCAACACACACCTAAGAGTACACAAACACCTTCTCGTTTCTATTTCAGTCTCTCTGCTGATGCCCAGAGTGCAGAGATCATGTCTGAACTAATATATTATCCAAAGTGTAGAAAGTATGGTATAGATATACCAGATGCTTAAGATGAGAGAGGAGATTAGTTTTCCTTAATCACCAGAAGAGCATACTATGTTGAGGCTGTACTTGCTTTTAAAACAAAATCAGACAATTTTGTGTTTATGTGCTTTATTTGTAAAAACACTGTAAAAACTTCACAACTGAACACCTGCTGTAGATGTAAACCATATTGAATATCAAGAGTATTTGGAACTGCAAAGTAATTGCAGATTTTAGGATGCAATGGGTGTGCTTTATGATCATGAAATTTCATGTTTGTTTCTATTCTGAAGTGCTTTATTAAGCATGGAGGCATTCCCTAGCACAAAACATTGAAAAAAAATCCTCAGAAAGGCAATACACTAAGAACAGCATTTTATGTATTTTGATCACTCATAAATCACATGCTTCAGATATTAAAAGCCAAAAAAGGTCAACTGCCTTTCTTTATTGTAAAATTATTATTATATGAACTCATCTTCAAGAAAAATAAGAGAGTACAACAAGCTTTTGAGGTTAGACAAATGGTGTTTGATACATAAAAAGTCAATACAGTTTAGTGCTTTCAAGTCAGTCATAATCCATCTTTGAGACATTGCATCATTTTATTCTGTCTGTGTACAACTTCAGATACCTCTGACTTCCGAGAGACTGTATAAAATCATTTGTGGGCACAGTGGCAAAAGAAGAATAAAAAAAACAGCTCTTGTTCAAACTAACCTAAGAGAACTGTTCTGTGGTAATTGGTTTAGCACTTATCTTAGCCATTATCTTACAGTCTCAAGCAAGCATGACGTGTGATCCTAGTCTCTTCAACACAGAACATGCTCAAAAACTACAATTTACTTACTATGGCATCTTTCACTATAACTCTGGCGACTTGTTCTGCTTGGCAAACAGATGAGGTTTCAGAAATCAGCTTCGTCTCTAAGGGCTTTAATAGAAAAACACCAATTTAAGTTTGACTAACAACACACAGGAGAAAAATATATGAATGTCAAATTTTGGGGTTGGGTCTTTTGTCATGGATGACATCACTGCTAGCAAGTATCACCTGAAACACCCATTTAAACAAAGGTATAAGCACATTCATAAATAATAGTCCAATTTTACAAAGGGAAATGACAACTTCTCCTGGAGCAGTACTTTTTTGTATATAGTTTATTACTACCATGAAAGTGAGGTTTTTTTCCCCAAGTATTTTATTTTTTGTAGAAGCTACCAAAATGCTTTAGCTATTTTTCCTCAATACTTACACTTGTTCATTCATGTTTTTTGCCAGAAGTGAAGTGTAAAATAGGCCTGAAATATTTTAGGATCCTATAAAACAGCTTGGGTTGTTTTTTTTTTTCCCAAGCCTACTCTAATACTGGGACTAGTTTAATTCTGGGATTATTATTTTTAGAAAAAGCACTTCTAGGGAAAAGTTGAGCAACTACAGGTTTCTCATCATCAATTCAAAATACTACAGTAATTAAATTTCACAGAAAGGGACCTATTCTGCAATATTTGTAGAATTATGAGCTCTGATTTGATCAACCGAGCTCACTGAATTTTATTTTTTTAGTATGTGTATTTGAAAGCTCGCAAGGGGCACATCAGTGTCTTTGCCAGCAAAGATCACACACAAAAGCCTTTTACATGCATTCCTACAGTGATATGGCTCATGTCATCAGATCTCCATTTCACAGCCCCTTATTTACTTTTGAGCTTACTGGCCAGCATCAAACAAATCTGAATGAGATACAGGGTTATCAACAGTAATTCAAATACTCAAAATCTGGGGAAAAAATAGCAGCTGTTCAGGAGCAACAGCTAAAGTTCATGACATGTTGGGAATAAGGCAGGCAGAAATCAGCCAGTAAATGCTTGATCTGGCCACTCAGCTGGCCAAGGCATGGCCCTCACTTGCAAGGCAGCTACCTTTAAAAAAACCCCCAACCAACCAACCAACAAACCCCCCCCCCCCAAAAAAACCACAAAAACAAAAACAAACAAACAAAAAACCCCCACCCAAAACAAAAAAAAAACCCCAAAAAACCCACAAAGGCTTACTGATTAAACACAGGAAAGCTGTAACCTAGATCCTAATGTTTTCTTTTACTATATTCAATGATTACAGAGAAAAATGAGATGCAAGATAGAGGCATATGTTCTAAGTAGTATTAAATATTAATATTAATTCAGCAGTATTAAGTAAATGCAACAATAAATGAGTATCTGAAATGTCAGAGCAATGCAATATTGCAGAAATTTAAGGTACACTATCATGCTAGGAGCAGGTCAGCCAAAGAGTTCATGTAGGCTAAAACAAAGGATAATTCTCTCCTAAAAGACAAGACTTTTTTGACAAACGAGAAATCTCTCTGAATCTCTTTCAAAGAGGAATCTTAGATGAACAATACATTCTGCTGGTGCCTGCTGGTTCCCTGAAATAGGCTATTATGAAGGAAAAAATCCTAGAGAATATGCAAGCTATACAAGTATCTGCAGATGTCTAATTCTGGCACTTTATGTGGATGTGTGGGAGTATACATTTAATACAGAATATCTGTATCAAGAAATGATGAAGTAAGAATTGTGTTATACAATCCCTACTGATTCCTATTCAAAGGGTGAAAGACAAAATGGAATTCAAACTCAATTTCCAATTATACGTGACGGTGCATGTTGAAAAGATGATAGCCTTAGATACCAGATTTCTAGTTCACAGTATGCAAATAAAAAATAAAGAGATTTTTCTTCTGGTTACCTGATGCTATAGTCTGACCAGGGGGCCTGAATGTGATTTTTAGAATTGTACTTCACATGTATGGACATGGCAAATGACAAGAGGCGACTAAAGGTCAAAACTTTCACTTTTAAGGTAATCCAAATGAAAAAGGCCTCCTGCTGCTAACACATCCTTCTGAAAAGCGACACTGTCATTTCCACTATGAACCTAGTGTGAGAGAGCTTCTTTTCTACTGTAATACTAGAAAACAGCCATTATTGAACTGGGCCATTACATGCACTCATACAACATGATTTGGTTGCAGGCTCCACTGAAGGAACTGAGGTTTACTTTGATCCGTCACATCTAGCACAACAGCCACACATTATCAAAGATGGAAAATAGGAATATTATTTTTGGTTAATTAATCTTTAATGTCAAAACAAATAGTGATTTCACAGTTTACCATCCCACACCAATATTCTGATTGCACGCAGAATACTCTGAAATGTTTCAGATCTTAAAGGCAAGTATTAAGCCTCAGAACAACAAACTACACAAAATTATCCTACAAGCTATATAACTCTGAGTAGTTAAAAACTGGTAAAATTGAAGTGCTTAAGAGTACTTCTTAAAATCTTAATATGCTTTAAAAATACTGATTTCAAAAACTTAAGGGCAATTTACCTTTGTTTTACTTTCTTCTGCAAAGCCAGGAGTATCAGTGTCTGGAGGATAGGCCACTGTTACGTAGACATTGTAAGGTTTTACCTGTGTTTTACAAAAACATTAAGTGTTATCTTAATACTGACAGCCTTTACATGTCCCTCATAATTTCAACAATTTCTCTTGTATTTAAGAAGTTTGGCAAGCATTAATTCAAATTGCTTCTAGGGTTAAGTACTCAGCAATTTCAAGACTTGCAGCTTTGTCAACTGAGAAACAAAACGGCAAAGATTTTAAAAAGGTAGTCGTGGTGCTTTTTCTAATAGAAGTCCCTAAAACCTATGCAAATTATTTGATGAATCTCAGTGGTTTTCAAGACACTTAGGAAGAATATTAAAATAGTTTAAGTCTGTAATTCTACCAATTTCAATTTCTAAAAGAAGACTGAACCACTGTCAAATAACAGTACCCAACATTTACAAACACAAGGCCAAAAAGGCTTTCACTGCGGAAAAAAAACCCCAACAAAAATGTAAAACTGAAATCTGTTATCTTTAAGAGGTATACTCAAGTCTCTAGGCTTTTCAACTCATGGTATAAACTTGCAAGAGGTCGAAGTCTAAGGAGACAGAAAATAATTGGAAAATGTGAGTAGAAAATGGAAGGTCTTACATCAAGGATTGTATTTAGTTATGTATTTGTATGTATGTGGCATAGAATTACAAAACTTAGTGCAATCCTATTCAAACTGCTACAGCGCAAATCTGCACTCATACACAAATGAAAAGAACTTTTTGTGAAAATATTCAGAGGGCTACAATAAAGCAAAATGTTGTAAAACACTGAGCAGTTTTTATTATATGAAAATGATGTTTTTATGAAACATTCTATATTGAAAACATTTCCTGAAATACCACACCACACACCCATAAACAACTTATTTTAGTCTTGAGTAATTCTGTCTTCACGAAAATATCTGTCACCAGTGTGAAGGAAGACCCTGTACCCACACTGTTCTATTTGGCAGACCAGAAATTATTAGTGGCAGTTTTACCCTACATTTTTATCCTGACCAAGGCATATGGCAGGGACTATGCAAGGGTCTGGAACCAAACAAAGGCATTTTATATATAAACATTTAATTACTCAAATATACATTCTTGACAGGAAAATGACAAAAGTAATTTTCAAATCAGTTTTATCTGTCTTACTACAATGTACTTACCCACCTTGTTCCATTGAATAATGAAAATAGAGTTTATTTGGTTTTGGTCTTAAACATAAGCTTAGATCACTGCAGGATAAAAATCTCATACATATCAAAATATAGAAGGGTGAGTCACTGCAAACCCAGTTTTCTTTTGGTGGACAATCCTCAAATTCTAGCTTAGGAGTTTTACAGTTTCATATTGTTCACATACCACTTACCATAGACTCAAACAAACTGGCAATCATTGGCCTGTCTCTCATGCATTCATGTCATATCTTCAATAACCTTTTGCACATAGAACCTTGAAGAAGGCTTTTAATCAAAAGTCTTAAAAATTTAAAAAATGTCTGCACATCCTGTATTCAGTTTGAGGAACAGATTCAATCTATTCCCTCTTATGCAACTGAAATCAGGTTAGTTTTTGCAACCCATGCAGAGCAATAGGATTGTACTGCTGCCAAATGAGGGCCAATAACACACGGATATTAGCAATGCTGCACAATATAAAAACCCCCCAACCTATTTAAATGAAAATGTCCTGTGGTGACAGTAAAAACACACTTGTTTTTTAACTTAAAATTATTGCACACATACCTCCATTTGCAGGGCTTCAGCCAACCCTCGAAGAGCAAATTTTGTTGGAGAATAAGCTGTATATCCAAACAGGCCTAATTGCCCAGCCTGAGATGATACAAATACAATCCTTCCCATTCTGCGTTCCTTCATGGTAGCGATTACTGCTCGGCTCGGGTAAACACTACCCAGGTAATTGACTGCCATTAATCTCTGCACAAACAATATTAATATTTGAGTATTTCAGCCACAGATCCAGAATTCTCCAGCTGTTTGGTCTTATTTATCAAAAAACCCTACTTCAGTCTGCTTTAACAACCAAGTTCACCAGATCTGTTCTGGCAAAAGAAACAACTGTTTTCTATTCTACAGCTTCATAAACTGTTTTATAGCTAAAAATCTCACTCCAAGCCAAAAGAAATCCTGTAAGTCTTAATAGCATCCAGGATACTGGTAATACTGTGAACCATATGGCCTAGAAAGAAAAAAGAATAATATTTCAGGGAAAAGTCTAACCTGAACAGCCTCCAGGAAGCAATCCATTTATGCATGATGCATGAAAACATACTGAAAGTTTAAAGAGCTTTCTAAAATAGGAAACAGGAAAAATGCTACGTATTTACACGTTCCAGAGATTTTATTCTTTTCCAGGATAAAGGGAAGTCTTTAATTTCATTCTCTACAAGACTTGAAACAGAACTGATAGCCTATACAAGCAATATAATGGATGGCTCGAATTTATTATAAAATTTTGCCCATTTAGTATTTTCAGATGATTCAGCATTATCTGTAGATGAATGGAGGCCTGAGGGCTGTGGGCAAAAAGTAACCAAAATACAGGTGTTTTGAGGTTTCTTTTTTGTCTTTTCATCACAGCAGCAGCTTCTCAAGCTGAAACAATGTGTGCATCTCAGAACTGAACACTGATAACAGCTGCATTTTTTTTAAATAGGTTAAAAATATTTTTGAAAAATCTTCAAAAGGAAAAAAAGAAACTATGTGAAATTGTTAGGGGAGAAGTTACAGGCAACCCTTGCAAATCTGAAGAGATTCTGACAGCTAGCACAAGTCAAGTGTAACAGTGTTCAAGTCTGCAGACCCAGGAATGCAATCTAATTGTTAGAATGGGTTAAATAAGGTTAGATAAATTATCATATGATGAAATAAAAAAGTATGCCCACTCACTTCAAAAGAATTCACTTCAATATCCTCAAATTTTCCTGTCACTGATGTTCCTGCACAGTTTACAAGCATGTCAACTGGCCCCAACTTCTCCTGAGCCTGGAAAAAGCAACAGAGGTTAAGATACTCTTTATAAGGAAAAAACCCTTCCTATATCACCATACCAAATAAGAAACTATTTCCAACAGAAATACAATACACAGAGGTAAGTTTCTTAAGATATGTAGGTGAAGCAGTTATTTTCTCACCTGTTTTAGAACATTTTCCACCTGTTCATAGTCTTTAGACACATCAACGGAAATACAGAGTACAACCTAGAAAAGAAAAGTGAAAGCACATTTTCACAACACATCAAGTCCAGTAATTGTTGACTTAGAGCCTTTCAAAATGAAATGAGCCCAATGTCATATCTTTTCCACAAAAAAAGTCTTCTTGACAAGATATTCTGCACTTCTTCCACACTGGAGAAAGCAATTTCTGCTACCTCCAAGCTCCTCCCCCTCACACACAGGTTCTAGTATAATAAAAATTATATAAAGAACAAATAAGCACTTCATGATCTTCAAAGCAGTGACTCGTGCAAAGTACAATTTGCACTACTGCTGATCGAGTTATTTACATGAAGTTTAGTAAAGGCTATTTTAACTAAGACAATCAAAATTCCCCAGTGATGTATTTAACTTTCATCAGCTAAACATAAGTCAAACCATTTGTATGGCTTAGGTTCATCTTTAAAGAAAAAATGGTTTTTTCCACCTCATAGCAAGGCATGGTCACAGTGTTACCCTGAAATGGCAGCATCAGCACTGCAAAAAAAATCTGTTCCAAAATTTAGAAAGCAAGTGTTAAAAACCTGCTAATTTTAGCACTTGCAATACACACTACCTCCTTATTTAATGACTTTTTTTTAAGAATAGTAGTAAACCTAGTTGCATAATATTTAATTGGGACACCTCAAGGACAAAATGAAAATAAAAATTCTATGAGAAATTGATTCATTGCACAGTGTCATAAATATCTAAAAATGTGAAAGCATGTATACATATTTACTCCGTGTCTGAAAAACAGACATTAAGGGTTCAGCTTGAAAGATACAGAAAAATTAAAATAACCAGGGAAGAAAGAAGCAGAGGGGATGGGTGGGCAGGCAGGATGAAGGAAAACAGATGATAGTGATATGGTTTTCTTGCAGCTAAAAGTTAGGCCATTTTCCTTGAAAGTTACTGACTACTTTCAGCAAGATGGTCTCAGAATCTAGGTTTTCAAGCACCTTCAAATCAACTTCTGGCCAAAGAAAGCACTGCTTCTTTTGGGTTACCACTTCCAAACTGTAAGACTGCTGCAAACACCAGGTACTGACAAATACGCTACTCTCTCTTAAGCCATCAACAGAGCTCTGGGACAATTCCTCATCTGGAACAGAACAGCCATCTCCTATTGCAATAACAGGAGGGATTTCTGTATTCTTGTTCCAACTTCTATCCTTTCTGTTACTTTGGTCAATTAATTTAAAAGTCAGAGATGAAATAAAACAAAGTCATCAGTAGTTTGTAACAAGTATGTTCATGACCACTTATCATGGAGCACGTGGGCAGACACACACACACACACACACACACACACACACACACACACAAAAAGGCTCACCACAGTGTAACTAACTGCTTTGGCAGCCAGTGTTTTGTCAGTCCTGCTCCTGGTCAGACTGTGACACTTCTTAGCTGCATAAACAGAATCTGCCTGCCATTCCTGTACAGCAGGTTGGCTATTCCTGCCTCCCAGCACTGTGTGTAGTTGGACAGCAGAGTAAACTTGTGGCACAAGTTATTGGCAGGAACCCCCTTAAGGCATTTATTACATTTTGGAAACACTTATATTTTTTGTAAGTTTAAGAACAAAACAGCAGCTGAATGCAAACAACATTGAATTATCATTTGGCTATCTCTGCCAAGATCAGTAAGGAGATCAAGTAAATCACAGCTCTCTATAAAAATTGGAGCAATTTGTAAATGTAACAGATTGCATAGATTAGTTACACTGTGAACAACACATCTGGGAACTACAACAGCTTTTACTGACTACTACCACCTTTTATAATTCACCTCTTTGCTTCTATTATCATACATTCTTTCTGCTACCATATACTAATTATCTTTACTCCAAAATATTGACCATAGATCCACGTCTAGGACACAGAATATGCCACCAGAAGTAGTCTTATGCCTAGCCCTGATCATCATTGCGTGGTGTTAAATCATTAATAAAGCTTTCCCCAATAAAAGATCAACTCAACCCCCAGTAAAGTAACTGAGAATACTCTAGATTAGAAAAAGCATTTTAAAAATACTGAAAAAAAACCTCTAAAGGTAAGGATTTTGTTCCAGTGCACACCTACATCCATAGAGGCTGCACTGTCAGCACTCTAAATCACATGCAAAGGTGAAACATTAAAGGTACATATAGGCCAAACTCTGATTGTCAATGCAACTTGGTTTCAAGTATGTATCGAAGAGCTGAACAATGACAGCACATGCCCAAGAAAAAAAAAAAATCTTTCCTGAGGATCTCTGCCTCCTGGCTTGACATGGGACCATTCAGTGTCTTCAATGACACAGACAATGAGATCTGCAGGAAGCTTGCAGATGACACCAAGCTTGGTGGTGCAACTGACACATGTGAAGGACAGGATGCCATCCAGAGGAACTTGGACAAGCTTGAGAAATGGACCCTTGGGAATCTCATGAAGTTCAACAAGACCAAGTACTAGGTACTGCACCTGGACTGGGGCAATCCCCTCCATTGATGCAGGCTGGGAGATGAACTGATAGAGAGCAGCCCTGACGAGAAGGACTTGGAGGTGTTGGTGGATGAGGGACTGGACATGACCCAGCAATGTGAGCTCACAGCCCAGAGAGCCAAATGTGTCCTGGACTGCACCAAAGCAGTGTGGGCAGCAGGGTGAGGGAGGGGATTCTGCCCCTCTGCCCTGGTGAGACCCCACCTGGAACACTGCATCCAGCTCTGGGGTCCAAGCACAGGAAGGACATGGAACTGTTGGAGCAAGTCCAGAGGAAGCCACAGAAATGGCCAGAGGGCTGGAGCACCACTCTTAGGAAGACAGGCTGAGAGAGGGGTTGTGAACCATGGAAAAGGCTTCAGGCAAACCTTACAGCTGCCTTTCAGTACCTAAAGGGGGCCTACAAGAAAGCTGAGGAGAGGCATGTAATGACAGGACAAGGGGAAATGGCTTTAAATTGAAAGTAGGTTTAGATTAAATATTAGGTAGAAATTCTTTACTGGGAGGCACTGGCACAGCTTGCCCAGAGAAGCTGTGGATGCCTCATCCCAGGAAGTGTTCAAGACCAGGTTAGATGGGGGTCTGAGCAATTTGGTCCAATGGAAAGTGTCCCTGCCAAGAGCAGGGGAATTGGAACTAGACAATCTTTAGGGTGCCTTCCAGCCCAAACCATTCCATCATTCTGTGATCAAAAGTCTGTGTATGTTATCTATACCAGACATCACCTTTCTCTACAGCCTTTAAGTAATGTTTTTG
Organism: Acrocephalus scirpaceus scirpaceus; assembly: GCA_910950805.1. NCBI lineage: Eukaryota > Metazoa > Chordata > Aves > Passeriformes > Sylviidae > Acrocephalus > Acrocephalus scirpaceus. Next base: position 43,117,282 of record OU383773.1, on the reverse strand, counting down.
TACAGATTCTCTGTTCATCTACTGTCAGTTTACAGCTTTTGATCTGTTGTTCCAGTGCCACCTCTGCCCCAGACTCCCTGCCTTCTCCAGTTCTGCTCTTTCCATTCAGGTCAGTCAGGGCTCCCTGAGACCACGTCCACAACCCAACAGCAGCTACAGGGGAGCCAGCCTGCCCATCACCTCCATTTAACCTGGCTGCAAGCCTGAAACTGCTTCTGCAAAAAAAGGTCTAGTCAGTGCACACTGGAGCTTGCTCAGCCTTGAAGGGGCTTTTGGACATGTTCACTGAAACTCCTAGGGTACATGCACCGAATAATAGTCTTTTTAAAAGTCTGCATCTATCAAGCTAGGACAGATTTTAACAAGAACATCCTGACACAGTGTTTGACAAGGGATTAACTGTAATCCTAAGCTTGGGAAACTGCTAGAGCAGCTAAAAGAAAATGGTTATCAGGTTATTTTTTTTGAAATGGGCAAAATACAGCTTCTCCTCACCTCAAATGGCTTAGATTTTCAAATAAAGTTGATCTGAGTAAGGCAGCATGCACAGGAAAAAACCAAACAGCTGGAGCCATTTGACAAAAGCATAAGGAAGGAAAGACAGAATCTTACAAATTGAGGTATTAAAAATTTTTGTATCAGCTACTATAATAACATTTTTGCCTGCAAATTTTCAGCTTTTTTTTATTGCTTCTTTTCAATAGAATATCTAATTTATCAATTCAAATCTCTAAAGTTTTTGAGAACTTTAAAGTAAGTTCTCAAGTGTAAGTAAATTATCAAATCAGCTGGGTTGAGGGCCCCCAAAAAATTATGGACAAATAAATTGCTTCTATTTGTGATCATGAAAGGAACTTAGTTACTAAGTTACTTTCATGATCAACAAAGTTCTGGAACACAAGAAGTCAAAGATGTTAATAGTTTCAGTACTATTTTTCCTCTCCCCTTCATTATTAGTAGTAAGAAAAAATTATTTTAATATTTCACCTCAAGGTTGATTGTTTTGAACCAGCAAGCTTAAGCTAGTATTTCTGCAAGCTCTAAGCCATTGCCTTCATGCACGAGTGCATTATCTATTCAGCAAAGCAGCTTCTATCTTTAGAAGTCTCAGAACTTCGCAAATTTAACTTGTGTAACTGGTACAGTACTTTGTCAGGAAAAGGAACAAAAGTATGACATAGTGAAATAAACCTGGGAACAAGCAACTAAACTTCTTTCCCAAGACAGATGTGTATTTGTGAACTGCAAAAGCATGGTATTTGAGGGAAAAAAAAATTGGTTCTTCCACTTCAGTTGAAAGAATAAAATGCTTGTCAAGTGACAGTAAATTGCAGCTATCCAAAAAAGCATTCTACACCTACAGATGAAGACATCTTTTTCTAAGAAAAGCAGGCTAATGCACTAGCTAGGCAACATCAAATATAGCAAGAGCTCGGAACATCTCATGTAAACAAACTGGCATTCCTGGATCCAAATACTGAGTCCTCACTCAGTTTTGTCAAACAGCTTTGTTTTAAAGACAAGCCCAGTGAACTGTGTTGTAGTCACTGTCTTAAACAAAATGCACAACAGCCCCTATTGGCAGTGACCTTACCTGCTTGTCATTAACAGAGTACTTTTCTATTTCCTTCTTCGTCTGCAACAGCTTGTTCTGAAATGGACACAAAGACAACTGAAACATAGTTCTGAGAGCGGTATTAGTCCTCAGTACTTCAATATGGCTTAAAAACATCCCCAAAGCCCCCCAAGGCTATCCTCAACTAGTTACAGTATTTTACTGTAATTTTGAAGACTTACAAAGATATGAAACTATGAAATTTATCAGGAACTCACTTCTTTGTTTTTCACTTTGTGTTCTAAAGCCAGTAATGACTTCTATAGATTTATATAATGCTTTTATTTCATGCTACAGAGAGTACTTAAGACTGTAAGTATTGACTCTTCTCCTTTATTTTGGCTCTATTTTATATTTATGTGATATTACATAAACCTTCATGCAGAATAATCACTGACATGAAATCGTCAAACCCCAAAAATATGGTAAATTCAAAGGGTAATAATCCTTTCAAGAAAAATTCTCTTAATTCTGACTACATTCAAGGTTATGCAAAGTAAGTTCTCAAGTGCAAGTAAATTATCATATCAGCTGGGACTGAGGGCCTCCAAAAAATTAAGTGCTTTTGTTTCCAGAGTAATTAGGATTTTGTAACAAATAAAACAACAGCCTGTTCTGAAAACAGAGTAATTCCAACTAAATTCTGAATACCTCTTATTTAAAAAACAACAACAAAAAATCCCAACACAACAAAGCAATGCTTTTCTTCCAAAGCTGTCTTGATGAAGAGTTTTTCACTAGTAAGAAAATAGGATATAATGCTGATTAGTAGAGTTTGTGAATTTTAGAGATTATTAAACTCCCACATGTCACTTAGTATAGGGAAATTCTACACTTTTAACCAATATAGGGGTTTTCCTGATTTTGTGCTCTGGCACAGATCTAGACAATGATACAACACATGCCAATAACAAAAGCAACAGCACTGGCAAAGTGTTAAGGCAAGCTAATCACAAATTCCATGTTGGGCTATGCTTCTTAAAAAGGCACCCACCTCTGCTATTCAAATGCATTAATTTGGAATGCTTAGGGTCTCCTTAAAATATACACTGAAGAACTATGAATAATCACCAAATCCAAAATTATTCCCCACCTATACAGATTTTGTGAACAATTTAGCCAGTAAAATTACACATACACTTACCTCATCCCTTGCAATCAGTGTTATGAAAGCACCTTGCTTATAGCATTCAATAGCAATACATTTTCCAATTCCACTGGAGCCTCCAGTTACCTAAAAGTTGTTTGAAAATTTCAGTGTTAGTCCACTATTCTCATCCCTTCTCACATATATATGAGTCAAATCACATGAAAATTCTAAAAACATACTGAGGTTAAAATATCACCCGATGAGATACAAATACAGGAGATGCACTAAAGTTAGCTTACTTATGGAGTATGAATGAAACATAAGATCTGAAAAGATCAACGAGCCTTTGTTTCTACCCTAAAACCAGTTTTACCTCAGTGCGAATTTTTGGTCATTTCTGTTGTCAGGCACACCTCAATCACTCCCACATGGGTGCTCTTACATGTTCCATAAGCTATTTCTAAAAGTGTGTTGTTAAAAGTTTGAAATCACTATTAATGCCATGATAGCGCCATTACATACCACCCCTTCATACCCAGCCACAGCAGAAATTACCTGTAAAATCAGCTATTGCAGATTGTGTTCTGAAGATGTCATCATGTAAACATAAACAGAAAACACCTTCTTTCTTATCAAAAGAAAAAATCCCATTAATTCAACAACTGGCCCTTTGTAGTGTATTTTTCGGTCCCCCAATCAGAACCTTGAACTGCCCCCATTCCATCCTGCTATTTCAGTTTAGTGGGGATGCCAGCACCTAAACTTCCATATCCTCTTCTTCTTCCTCCAAGCTGTAACACCTGGATAGTCTTATACACAAACAGGAAGTTAATATTTTGTTAATAGTAGACAAATACTGTTTGATGGCTACAGTCCTGCATCATATGCTGCAGGAATGTACCCTGACAAATCATGCCAACATACAGGTCACCTTACCACCTCTCTGACTACCCTCAATAAACCTACTTATGAACTGCCTATGGAACAAGACGTAGATGACAATCGTGACCTTTCTTTCTGACTAAAATAAAAATGTCTGCCTGACATCCTTAGGTGACTTGGATCAATCTCAGTCTGCATGTGCCTTCGGTTCTAGGGTACTGGTATCTTCCTTATATACCCAAGCTATTTGAATTTTCCTTAAACAGCACATTAAAAGTCATATTGAGAAAATACTGGAACAAAATACCTAGAAGCAGTTATTTTAAAGGAACACACATTGATGAAATGAGTTCAGAAGAACTGGAAGAAGATGAAATTCATATTTCTTCAGAAATTATCACCTTTTGCTCTTTATCAAAACCTTTCCAAAGACTCCTGCGAAAGGTTACCTCCTCCATTTAAAGAAAATGGAGGCATTGAGCTAATAAGGGTAATAGCAAAGATCCCAATCTCTAACTACACATCCTATCAAAAGCCTTGTGTTGTCTCCTCGTTAGGCAATGTGTCAGTTTTGTTTTCAGAGATGCATTATCCTCAAAATTCTTTCCACTCCCGGAGGCAGTAAAGTCAGAAGAGTCAGAACTACATTCCCATGAGTCACTAAACTCTTCTTTCATTTGAGTATTTTACCACTAGCCTTCAAAAACAGCTTAGCGCAAATAAAATAATCCCAGCAAAGATTTGCAACACAATCCACAGTTTCTGACTGGTTCATCTTAAGCCGCAAATGGGCCAAGAATGGGTGCAGCACTCACAAAGACTAATTTCGGCTCTTTAGGCTTCCTCTGTTATTAGAGAGAACTGCTTCAGATTAACTTCTAACTGACTCTGCAAGATCAGCTTCACACTACCCAAACCTTTGAGGATAACTCCAGGATGTGTGTCCTGTTCTAGAAATGCAAACCCCTGTCTGTAGTACTATGAACCAACGATGACGGCTTTCAGAATAAATAAGTACATAAGAGTGCAAATGTTAATTATTGATTTGGGACTTCGGCAGAAGCACAGAATTAATTAAATTCTTCATGAAGGAAAGAAGTAACAAACACACTGAAATTCTTAAAATAGGCTGCAATATTTTAATACACATCTGAAAAGATAAAAATAGTTTGATACATTCAGGCAGACCTCAGATCCACAGGATGTGTGAGATGCTTCTACAGGTCAGCAGCAGGTACACCAGCACTAATCAATGGGCATGGAAGACTTCTCCAATTCCAGTTTTTGGTGAGACAGCTGAATACTACCAGCACAAACCAGTGACTACCAGGAATGGGTTAATATCACCAGCGCTTGAGGAATTCTCTGCAGGTGAAGGTACTGGCACCAAGCCTCCAGCTTGTCAAACAATGCTAACCTTCACTTCAGAAAGACAATGTCTGAAGTCATGTAAGGAACAGAAAAAGGAAGTTTTTATTTACAGTCACACCCAAGAACACTGGATAGAGCTCATGTCAGATTGGTCTTGATAAAGTGCAATATCAATTAGCTGGCTTTAGCATTTAGGTGGGAGGCTGCTACAAGCACGTGGGAGGTTGTTACTAATACATTTTTCAGGAGCATTCACCATGAGTGCTAACGTAATAGCAAAAAAAAAAAAATCCTCAACACCAGTGGAAAGTTTTCTTTGTGCTATATTGAAGTTAACCTAAGCAAATCTATGAAGTCTGTTAAGTATGTTCCTAACACATGCTCCAAACTAACAGCGGAGCACACACCTACTCTGTTGAAGACAACATTATTACAATTACTTACCCTTGTGGCCAATGGTTCTACACTGCTACTGCATTTCATTAATTCTAGACATTTGAATTGCCACCGATCCCATTTTTAAATTTTACTGTAACTCAGCCTCAGAGGAGATAGAAAAATAAGTCTGGCCACTGGAACTCAAATCACAGGTTAGTATTTTGACAAGAAGGCACAATTAGAACTTAGTGTTAATCCAGATGTTCAGAGTGCAGTACTACCAGCCCTTGAGCAGTGTTACTGAGCTGTTTCTATGCTTAAAAAGAACAGATACCAAACTAGGTATGCCAAAAAGTGCCTGGTTCCAACTTCTTGTGCTATGATCCTTCATAAAAGAGTTGAATTTTTAAGAATTATAGGATTTATTTTCCCCTTGTAAGTGGAAACAGTGGGGTGAGGTAGAGAATTGATCTATTAGAGCTTTAAATTTGATATACTGGAAATTCACTTCAATTGATGAGACAGTCCAAATCCAAATTAGCTGAACTGTCATTAGAAATTATCAAAATCAAGACTTGATATGGCATCTCCAATAGAACTTGGTAACTTTCACTTAGAATTGGATGCAAGCTGGCTTCATGCTTTTAGACTGTGGTCTGATAGACGGTTCTATTGAAACAGAACATGCCTTTAATGTGCTCTAAGTGGTTAGCATGCCTGAGTAGACTGGAAATGACCTCTTGTCGAACCACTCGTATGTGTCCAAACCACAGATCTTATTACTCCCAACACAGGGGTGACGGTGCTGAGATGCCAAGATGGGCCTTCCTTAAAGCCAACCACAGTTATCAGGTTGGGTTCTGCACAGAAGTGGGGAAATTACTGGACCAGAGATGACCCACGTACAGGAGGGTTCTGCATGATCATCCTGAACTACATCAATGTGAAAAAGGGCCCTTGTGAAACTGAATAGGAGACAGTCCTAAGCAGATAACACCTTTCCATTTCCCGCCATCACTAATCTGAACTCTTGATAAACTGCATTCATAACACTGAGACCTCAGGGGTTTGTGTTTTTCTCAGAAATTCAACTTGGTTTTAGAAAGATTAAGGCTGAAGCAAGGGGAGAGGATTAGCATTAATATTTCAGCAAGGAGTTTTTAAACATCCCTCAAGAACTTTCGTAGAGAAACTTTAAGAGATAACACGTATGGAGCAGGTGTAACATCCCTGACAAAGGGCAATCAAATGTGGTCTGAGTGAGCTCAATGCAAATGCAGCAGTGGGTGACTGCCTTAGCTTATTTTCATATTCCTGTCTACTGTTACAGCCAGCTACCAAAATACTAGCTTATTCTCACAGAATCTGTGACACGTACTAGTTTGTAGCTTAAGACTAAAGGAGAGAGATAAAGCCAATGGCAAAATAAGGATGTATAAAACTGCCTTTTGAATCTCAAAGCACAAAGAAGTTCAGCACATGAAGCAGCATTTCCACAGCACAAAAATAACTTTTACACCCTTTCTTTGAGAATGTTTTCCTAGCCATGCAAGAATCAAAAAAGTATTAAGCATCTAAAAAGCATTTTGTTTAAAATAAGCTAAACCTAATGCATGAGCCACTTTAAGAGCAGAGAAAGCCCTTGCCATTTAATGATGTTAACTGGGGTAAAGAAAATACATAGCAGATAAGGACGGGGCGGGGAGGGGGTGAGGAACCCCTAAGATTAGACAATGAGTAATTTGGAGTTTGCTAGACTCTCACTCTGAATAGCACTCCTTTTCTAAGAAAAAGAGACTCTTTATAATTCTATGATTTCTCCAGAAAACATGTCTCGCCTAACACAGCAAGTGCTTCCATCATGTAGATGACTGTGGGAGAGGACAAAGAAAAAAAAACACCCAAGTTTTCTGCTTCAAATTCCAATCCTAAATGGCAGCCAGAGTAAATTATTTAGCCATAACTCAGACATCTCCTAACCATAACTGCTAGAAGTAAAGAGAAATAATTTTTCTGAAGGATTATAAGTGAAAAGAATGCTGACTTCAGTTGAAAATTCAATAACTGGTATGTAACAGCCTCTGAAATTGCCTAATGACCTTACTTCAGAAATGTAACAGATAGTTTCATTATACTTTCAATAGACCTCTAGAAAGGAATGTTTCTAGGGAAGACTGACTTTTTCTGCTAAAAGTAAAGCAATTTATTCAGGTATATTTTGAAAAATTATACTGTGCAATGACATCACTTGCCCTCTTGAAAGGGCTCAACCAGCTATTTACACTATTTGCAGGTCATTATTCTTTTATTTCAATGGTGGGTTTAACTGAGGCCTGATACTTAAACAGATTTTGATCTTTTTCTGTGAGAGGACTTCAGAGACGTCCTTACATAATGCTACGGTCCTTAAATATTTTCATGAAGTCTCTCAGTCATTTCAGTAGCAGAGAATGTTCACTCTCAGCATATGATTAAAGAATTCACTTTACACACATAACATGGAAAGTCTTCTGGAATAGTATTTCTGATTTATATTACCATCATCCAATATTTTTCCTTATGCATGACATTAGGGAATCTGAAATCCACAAGTACAAGTGTCCAGCATTATTAACAGCATCTACACATCTAAGAACTAGTGCCCTCCAAACCAACTGTTCATTAGTTTGCATAAACACTTTAGGAGCATAACTGAAGTCAAAATAAAACAAGCAGTTCTACAAGTGGTGACATCAATAAAACTGTTTGCCTGCAGATTTTTATTTGTATCATCAAGTTGGATATATCTTACAGCCTCTTTCTTCATCAATATATTCATATAGTTAGTTTTCTAGTTGAACTCCTAATTTTACAGGACTTGCAAGAATACTATCTTTCAGACTTCCACTAGCACCAAATTGAGCCTAAAATGCTAATTAGCAGCAATGGTTACAGGGAGGCTTCTCCAACAAGAACAGTCTCATCATTTTCAACGTGAAATTGTTTAAATGAACCCTTCTGATTAGAACAGCCCTAAAGAATTTAATCACTATACAGAATGAACAAAACTCTGCGTAATCACTGCATATATAAATAAAACCAACCAACCAACCAACCAAAATCCATTTAACTTTTTATGTTTGCTATTCTATTTCTTCATAAAAGTCACAGAAAGCCTGTATCTTTGCCACAATAATCATGTCTCCTGCAGGGAAAGAGCTATAACCCAAGAACCTTAATGCAACCTCAGACAGAATATGATGCTGTAAAGCCAGTTACAGCACCCAAGTTAACACCTACCACATAAAGCAACTTGGGAGCACTGTTGCAACTTGGAAACACCTTAATTATTCTGGGGACTGCTCCATCCTCCAAAGACGAACTCCAAAAAATAATAATGAAAAAACCAAACCAAAAGTACTCACTTGCAGTAAATTTAAACAAACAGTTAACTGCAGCTTCTCTGCACAAAACATACCCTGGAGATTTGGAGATAAACTAAGAAAGCTGATTCTAGGACCCTGAATCTTTTGAACCGCTTAACTCATTTGCTGTCATGTGCCCAAATTCACTATTTTGTGATCCCTCTGAAAGCAGGGACACTACTCTGGGTAGTATTCTCCTTTCTTCTGTCCCCCTCTTCCCAAGCCACATACTCATACAACTTCCAGTGATGTACTACTCATGGACTCTTTCAACACTATGCTCTTCCAAAGACTTCCTTCTGCCATTTTGTCAAAATATTGCTCAAAGACATCCATATCTATGTGTTTAAAGATGAAAGGGCGCCCAAGTGTCATCTGACCACTTCCTTTGTATTGGTTTTTCCATTTCCTCATACCTGACTTAGTTTTTTAGACCAAGGAGATAATAGATTTGGCCCTTGGTTTATGCGCGCATACACACACCACTTCACAACCCTGGGAGGTGCTGAAAGGAAAGAAAACTCGAGGTAACCGGTGGCTTGGAGAGTACAAAAGGAATGTCTCAAAAAGCCGGCGCTGAGATTGGAAGATGGTGACTCAGACCATCGCCTTAAGCCAACCGGGACACACAGCGGTTGTCAGAGCCATCGGGACAGGTCATTTCCTTATCACCCGGGACTTGTGGCTCCCGGTGTTTTGGTAGCTCGGGGTGCCACCGCCAGCTTTCCACGATTCCTCTGGGACCCGCGGGCACCCCCGAGGCCGGCGCTGCCCAGCCGCCAGCCCCGCTCCGGGCGCCCCCAGACCTCCCTTCCCCGCTCCTGCAGCGGGGCTTCCGCAGCCATTTCCCCGGCCGCCGCCGGGGCACTGCCCGCAGCCTGCGCCCCCACCTCGGAGAAAGCGGCTTCCTTCCCTCCTTCCCTCTCTTTCCCGGAGCAGGGCGGGCGGCCCGGGAGCCACCCCACGCCGAGGCCGAGCGGCAGCGCCCGCTCGCTGCCTCCTCCCGCGGCGGAGCGGGACGGACACCGGGGACCCCCGCGCCGTGCCCTTCTCGAGGGGCGCCGCACTCACCACGACGTGCGCGCCGGGCAGCTTCAGGGACTTGGGGCTGATAAGCGGCGACACCATGTAGAGGAGGAGGACGAAGGCCACGATGAAGGCGGCGGCCAGGAGCAGCATGGCTTGGGCTGCGCCGGGGGAGGAGGGGCAGCGGGCGGGCGGGCGGGGGGCCGAGCCCCTCGGGCAGGTGCTGTGGCGCGGGGGTCGCGGGGGCCGCCCGTCCGCTGCCCGTGCCGCGGCGGGACCGGCGGGGACGGCGCTGCCGCGGCGGGAGCGAGCGCAGCGCGGCGCGGGGGAGGCGGGCGCGGGAGGGGAGGGGGGGCCGGGCCCGGCCGCCGCTCCGCCGCCCGATTGGCTGCCGGGGCGGGGCGCGGGCGCTCGCGCCGCCATTGGCCGGCGGGCGGGGGGCGGGCGCGCGCGCGGGTTGGCGGCGCGGCGGGGCCGGGCGCGCGGATTGGAGCTCGCGGCGCTCCCGGGGTCAGGGACGGAGGCAAAGGGCGGCGGGAAGCGGGAGCCGCTCCCGCCGCGGCGGGCGCCCCCTACGGGACAGCGGCGGTGCTGAGCGGCCGCCCCTCTGGGTCCCCGCCCATGGCGGCCTCTCCGGAGGGCACCGGGGAGCGGCCTCGGTCAGGAGAGCGCGGGCTGGGCGGCGGTACCGGCGGCAGGGCAGCGTGAGGGCGGGCCCGGGTCGTGGGCTCGCCGCTGCCGCCCGCCCCGAGATGGGCGGTGCGTGCCGGCTCGCCGCGGAGGCGCGGGCTCGGAGATCGCCCTGAATGCCCCATCCGTGGAGGGAAAGGGGAAAAAACCGTGATGCTGGTTAATCGTAAAATCGTAGAATGGTTTGGGTTCCAAGGGACCTTAAAGATCATCTCGATGCAGCCTCCTGCCGTGGGCAGGAACACCTTCCACTAGACCAGGCTGCTCAAAGCCCCGTCCGGCCTGAATCCTGCCACTCGTGGGTCATCCACAGCTTCTCTGAGCAACCTGTTCCAGTTCATCCAGTTCATCACCCTCGCGGTAACGCAGTTCTTCTGTATAGCCAACCTAAATTTCCCCTCTTTCAGTTTGTACCCATCGCCCTTTGTACTATCACAGTTCTTGACAAAGAATCCCCCATCTCTGTCTTCCCTGTGGGTTCCCTTCAGATACTGGTAGGTTGCTCTGAGGCCTCTACACAAACTTCTCGTAGAGAGTATGAAGCGCCTCTTTGTACACAAACTTGTTAATACATTGCCTGAGGTTACCAATTGACATGACGAAAATTGTGGAGATGTGTCGGAACGTTGCTGCAATGTGCACTCGGAATGGGATGAGAGCAGAGAGCTCTCCCTTGCATGGGAAATACTGTCTGTCAGTGAGGTAGAAAGCACAAACCCTTTATGCAAGGTAATTGACAGACTTTATCACGGCATGTTTTAAAGCCTGTTTTACATCATCACTCCAATAAAAACTGATGCAGGTTCTGTGGGACTTGTTTGCACAGTGGTTGAGCTCCACCGGGTTCTGCTGGCTGCAGTTGAAGTTCATGCTGCTCTCTTCTTCTAAATCCAAACTTTTTTTCAGCATGGTGTTCCCTGCTAAGTGAAACTACAGGTTTTTCATTTTATTCACATTAAAAGAAAATAAAAGCACAGTTTTCAGCTTTAAGGCAGAATATTAGAACAAATGTTAAAACAAACAGAACAAAAAACCCAGAGCAGTTTGAATAAAAAAATCTGTATATTTGACTTAGATATTTGGATATTTATTTAGCATATTTTCATTTAAGTTATAATTGTTTGTAACTTAAAAACTCACTCAGATTACTTTTTCTTGCTAGTTAATATGCAGTCATTAGCTTGGACAAAATAGTTCCCCCCCAAAAAACAAACAAACAAAAAAACCAAAACAAAGGAAAACCTAAAATCCCCTAGGCAAGAGGGCGTGCAGAAGGGCGTTGAAAGTAATATTGTAGAGGAGTAGAGATTAGAAGGAGTGAGTAGGTGGAAATGGAAACAGAGTTGTGGGCAGGGATTATGCAGTTTGAAGGGTGAGAACAAAGGACCTGAATTTGATACAGTAAAAGGATGAGAAAACCAAGGATTAGTCTTGAAAGGGGATTGACCTGGGATATGTCTTTGGTGGCATTTTGAGTCTAGTACTTCAGAGGTGGAGGTACAAGGAAGGGAGAGGAAGATATTGTGCACAATAAAATGCTAGCTGCTAGGGTGACATCAATGGAAGTTGATTAGTGATCCATCTAAGAAAAGTATGTAAATTATGTTGTTAGCAGAAGTCTAAATAGGATGTGGACAGGAAAAAGCAGCAACCAAATATGTTTATTTCCTCTTTTACATATGGAACAGTCTATATGTGCTGTCTTTCCAACAACATCAAATTGACACAAAAGAGATTAATCAGATAACAACTATAGACTATTTCTAGTCTTTCACCACAAATGACATTGAAGCTTTCAAAGCTCAAATGTCAGTAGGATAGAGATAGAGCAAAGCTGACAGAAGTAAATCTGTCTTTCACCATATAACTCTCAAGATCAAGGTGAGGTGAGGATGTGAGTGCAAAAAAGCGTCTCCACTAAGCTCCCAGTATAATGAAGGTTAAACGTTTGTGGGGGACCTTTAGAATCCTTGAACTTTTGATACTGCCCTGTTCAATCACAATTAAATGTTCACAGGTTACTAAACTAATGGGGAAGTTCCCTTGTAGTAGATTTCATGGAAAAATCCATACTACTTTTTTCTTCTGGTTAAGAGGCCACTTCAGCAACCTTGGGATTGACAGTGCAGCTGTGATGTTTGCTTTTGTTTTGCTCTCTGTATTGTAAAGTAGCATTGGCTTCTGCATGAGAAAGGCATTCAAAAGGGAAGACCTTATGAACTCCATACAAGTTACCAATGAATTCCTCAACAAACCTTTTTGATTCTTTTAAATAATGCCAGTGGAAACTGAAGTCTGCCCTCCTCAAGTTACCTGGTTTGTATTCATCTCACATGACCTCATTCACGGAGGAAATGCATTCCTGGCACAAGGGAATTGTTTACAATAGAGCTGTTTTCTCAATGACTGTGAAGCTGGAAATTGAATGCTAACATAAACATCATAACACCACTCCAAACTGCAGTTATACATAAAGCAATACTTAATTAATCTGACCTTCATAAATAACAGCACAAAGTGTATAATTTTCAAGAGTGAGCTGGCCAATGTCTGTATATACCCTGAGGATGGAGAGGGAGGAATGGATAAAACATACTCATTACTTTGCTAATTAATCTGTAGAAGAAGCTTCAATACAACAGTGATGTGTTTAGAGAAGGACAGGGAATACAATACAAGTAGATGAAAGCAAAATATAAGAGCTGTTGCAGCTGTGGTTTTCTGCTTCCTCAAATTCGTTAATTTAAATCTTTCAAGAGTTTTGCAGTGACAATTTTGTGGGTTGAGATATTCAGTATGAACGAAAGTGTGGCAACTGTAGAACCAATGTTGTCATTTAAACATGGAAACAAGTTTGTGAATTGGGCAAATGGCTGATATTAGAAATGTCCTTTTGATCTTAAAAGATACATGCTCCCCAAAGCACATCAGCATGTAAAAGAAACATGTCACACTTCCAGATGCCTTTGGGAGAAGGGATGAAATTTTGGAAGAGCAGGTAGCATGCTTGCAGCCTCCAGCCTCTGGAGTCACTTGTGTCTGACTATTCATCTATTGAATTTTGTGGTTGTGTTTTCTGCCTATTGGCAAGGGCAGGGGAAGACCAGGATCCCATAGGCTACACTGTGATAAAGCTGGAGATGTCTTGGTGTGATTGCCATCCAAACTCTCCTACTGCATTTAGAAAAAGAAATAGCAGTGAGAGAGTAACTTCCAGGGCCAAGCAAAATAACTTTCTTCTTTTCTCTTTCCAAAATAACTTGCTTTCTTTTCTAGCTTTCCCCAACCCTCCTTTTTGTTTTCTTTTTTTTTTTGTAGCAAGCATAGATGTGGCATCTAACAGCCCTCTTAAGAAATTAGCATTAATGGTTACAAGAGATAAGAGCCATGATCCTAATTCTGAGATTCCTAGGAAACTCAAGGTTTTAGAATAATGGCAGTGTAAATAGGTAATGGCAGGTAAATAGGTGGTTGCTGTTAACCAGCTTTCATGATCCCTTATCTCTTGAAGACAAATAGTTAATAGGAACACAAGAGCTGCTGTATTCCATCAGGAAAGGATCTATCTAACATACTGTCTGTCCCTGTCCATTGTCTGTAGAGGATACTTGGGAAAGAGAAATGAAATGATGGCCAGTATATTGTGGTGACAAATGTAGGGTGACTTAAATGTGTATCACACTGCCTTGGATTGGAAAGACAGTTGTCTGCCAGGGAGAGGTAGAGCTTCCCTTGGAATGGAGAATGTCGCCCCCCTCCCCTCCTAATTATTATAATTTTGCAATTAGGGGCTTTCAGGCAAAGATATGGGAATAGGAGTAACAGTTCTTTAATAGGAATAAACAACAACAACAACAAAACAAAATACAAATGCAGTAGTACAAAGACAAGCAAGCAAGCAAAACAGAAGTCCTGGAAAAAAAACCTGACAGTCAGGGATATGACCTGACACCCTGTTGGTAAGGGTGTTGGAAGCAGTCCAAATAAATCCTAGATGAGGCTCTGTGGGGTAGAGATAATGGAGCAGGAAAAGTCCAGTGGTGGCGAGATGGGTCTGGTCTTCCTCTGGTGGAAAAAACCAGATGCCTGCTGTTCCTGAGTCTCAGTTTTTATCCAGGTAGGAACAGTTGGCTCTCCCCCCACTGGGTGGAGCATCTGTCAATGGGATGATGTAATGTGTCATGTCATTGGTGAGCCTTAATGGCCTATTATCCAAAGATATCTCTCTGGAGGATGGATGGGTGGTGAAGGAGATAAGAGACACTGCCCCATCTGGTTTTAACAGCTGGCCCATTATCAGAAGGCATCTGCCCACCTCCCCCCTGGAGTTACAAGAGATAAAGAAATATCTGCTTTTACAACAGATGAAATAGAATACAAATCTCTTGGCTACCCAACCCAAGACACACAACCAGTTATCTGCTTGGCTGTGCTTTCCCAAACCAAAAACTGATCCTGTTGCAGCTGTACAACGACTCGTGTGCTTGTGGTTGTGCTGGCAGAGATCACAGAATTGTCTTTGTCTTGCAGGGCCACACAGCTCCCAGAGCAGTGCTCAGGCCACAGCACCCTATCCAGGTACACTCTCTGCTGGAAAAAGGTCAGCCTGATCCTGTGGGTCTCCCCGAAAGGAAATTTCCTGTGGTGCTGCTCTCTGTGTACCTCCCAGGAGGTGCTTGCTCGCAGCAGGGCTGGATCCCAGTGCTCTCACAGCCGCCAGCCCTTGCCACGATGAACATGGGCAGGGCTGATGGCCCAGGGGCTGCTGCAGAATCACTCCCCAGGGTTGTGTGCACACAGGCAGGTGGTGCTTGTAGGCAGCTGGGGCTCAGGTTGAAGCGGGGCTGCCTGCTGGGAGCAGAGGAGGTGTTGGTGCCTGATCGTGTGCTGCAACAGCGGGTGACATGTACATATATAGCCCAGCCACCAGCCTGCTTCCCCGGGGCTGCTTAGGGAGCAACACTCTGGAAACAGAAGTGCTCAAAGCACTGTTTTAGTCAGAATTTTGTCTTCAAACTGTACTTCAAAACTTATTTAACTGCTTGACATGTTTGGCATAGATGTTGAAAAGAAAAAAAGGGAAAACAGTATTCAGAATTAACTACTTGCAAATAATGAACCATTATATGTTATAACTTTTATTTTATGCTGATGAAGTAACTGTGCTGATATTTTGCATGTTGAGCACTAGATTTATTGAAATAATATTAATGATGACCCAGTAGTAAAAGCAAATATTTACTAATTTGAAAAGACATAAATTAAACTTGAGACCAAGTTGATCTTGAACTTCATTTAGTGTGTGGTTCTTTTCATTTAATATACCTCCTTATACCAGACTTCACACGGGAACAATTTGCTGTTCACACTTGGACATGAGACTCCTTTAGCTTGCTAAATATTCCTAGGGATGCTGTGGATTGTGGGTTGGAAGAGAAGGCTGAGCAGCCTACCTTCTCCTCAGGTGGCATGGAAAAGTACTGCTGAAAGCGAGCAGGCACAGGCACAGGAGGGAAGAGGCTGTGGCTGGTTCCTGCACTGAAAGGTTCAGAGCTAAAACATACTTAAGTACCTGCAAGAAGTGAATGCAGGCCTTTTACACAGGGACATCCACTTTGTCTCTTGACACAAGCACCCAGTCTCAACTGGTCTTATCACCTCAAAAATTATATGTAAACAGATGATTACAATGCAAGTTCACGTTACAAGATAGCACAGCTGGTATTACAGATAACACTAGTTGTCTGACTAGATGAAGCTCCAGAGACACCAACTCTGTGTTCACCTGACACTGTAACAATACCCCCAGTGCCTCACTGCCCCTTCCACCTTATTGCACTTGTTCCCTGGGAAGTCTCTACTGGGCTGCAATCATTGAACATGTACAGGAAAATGCACTGTAGGATTAGAAGTGATACACTGGCGAGTTTGAAAACGCAGTTCCACCAAAATCACCTTCCTTTCAGGTGTAGAATGATTTCCTCCTCTATTTATTGTACCTTGAGTGCTGGGTAAGGGGATTCTTTTATTCCTAATGAAAAGCCATCCTTTTTCTAATACGCAGACATGCTGTAGTCTGTATTGGAGAAAGCTTAGTGTGTGTGTTTTGAAGGTCTTCCTCATAAAATTGGTCTGTAGAGCCATTCTTACATTCAGCAGTATCTCAAGACATGTCAGCCTTTTCTGGAGTTGCTCTGGCTTTCCACACCTTCCCCTTGCAGCCTTCCACTTGTCAGCACTGCCATACAGCCTTTCCTCCTTTCTCACCAAATCAGTTGCAACTCCTATTCTTCCTCACAGATCTCCAGCTGACTGCAGCTGTCTCCTTTCCCCAGTGTCCTAAGGAAGAGCTGAACGGCTGAGTGCATAAACCAAGGACCTGCCCACCAGAGGGATCAAAAATATGCATTGCCTGGGAATCTGTGCTTCAGGGGGATGGAAGAGGAGAAGATGCCAGTGCTGTGCTTACTGTGGGGTGACACACACCTCCTGCTGAGAACTGGATACTGAAAGGAAAGAGGCTTACAGGGTTGAGAGCCCCCCTCCCCCTCTGTTTATCCAACTCAGAAAAGAGTAATGTGAGGATTGCCATGGCTTCACTTTCCTTTGGCCCCTACTTGTCTAGAAAATCCACAGCTGCTGCAGTTATGGTTTCTAAGCTTCTGTTATGATACTGTGACAGAGAGAGCTTTGATACAGAATTTCATCTGTGGGGAAATGAGTTCCTTGGTCACTATAATTTTCTAGGTTTTTAGGTAGAAACTCTAGGCGGACAGCTAAAGGAGGGAGCCTTTTCTGCCTGTTTTCAACTATGTCCCTTAGGAATTACCATTGAAGCTACTACATTGCTTGCTCAGTGTTTGTGTCATGTTTTGCATTTCCTCAGAGACAGTCTTTACCTATTACTCTCATCATTACCTTCCTGGATATGTATTTTCATGAATGCTTTCACTTTTTAGCCAGATAGGGAACATTTTTGTAGTTAAACTTGCAGCAGCTTCTGGCCTCTGTCTACTCAGCAATTTGGTGATTAAGTTGCTCCGCCCAAGCTGCTAATGTGTTTTTCAAAAATAGGAATAATTTTCTGCTTTGTATTGTGCCTTTGGAAACACCTCCACGTAATCTTTAAAGATTGACAGGTCCTAAACTTTCGTGATTCTTTTCTGCTTCAAAACTAAGCTACCAGTTATACCACCCCAGTTAAGCCATGTCTATTACACTCATGTTGGTATGATTTGATCTTGTTATAAAAGGCCAAATTAATGATTTGCAGTCTTGGTAGGCCTCTGGTTTTCTCAAAAACGTACCTTTTGTAGGTGATCTTAGGTAGTTGCTGTGCTTGCAAACCACCACATTGCTCCCCAGGTCTTCTTTGTACCTCTCACTAACAACTCTTGTTTCTAGAGCTGCTTGCCTTACCCCACGTTGCTGTGTGGGCCAGCATTGTACTCTCCCATTGCTCTTTGCTTTATAGCTGCACTCTTAAAAATAACGTAAGAACTGAAATTACCTCCTCCAGGTTCATGGCAGGTTCTCTGTCGAAGTAATTCAGGCAACTTTGTTTGCTCAATCTTTTAACATGAATTAAGTCTGTTTCCAGTTCCAGGTAACACACAGGATATTGACAGCACTGGCAAGAGGCTGATGTTTATTTCTTGAATGAAATTACACAACCTCTGCCCTTGCCATTAGTCCCTGATAATTTATCTTTGGCATGCACTGCAGAGAAGCTGCTGCTATGCAATGGAAATTTAGAAGATGTCTTGTACATAGCTCTGTTTCCCCCCTCTAACCGAAGAAACTGGTACAAAACAGGTTGCTGAACACAAGCCATTCAACCATTCCTCCCCCTTGCACTGCTACCAAGAACATCAGTGTTGCTTGTGCTCCTCCAAGTCTGTCTTCATCCTCTAACAACAGCACAGCCCATTGCCTTCCTGCTGTCAGCCTGGGAAAGGACAGTGTGTACAGATGGGCCTGTCGCTTTGAAGGGAAAAACAGAAATCAGAGACACTCCGTCAGCTTCTGCTTTGTTGGATATAAATTTGCTTTGCTATAAACACTGGAGAAATATCAGAACATAAAGAGCTTTGAAATAGGATTTAAAAAGAAATCAGTGCTTTATCTTCTGTTTGAGAAAGGAAAAAAAATGGTGTGAAGGACAGAGGGTAAGTCAGACAAGAAAAAGAAAAAAACAAAATTAAAAAAACCTGCAAAAATCCCAGAAAATTAGTCAAAAGCAACAGGAAAGAGGCAGGCAAAAATTGCCAATTAACATTCACATCAAAGGAAAATTCTCATCAAAACCTTTTTCTTCTTGTAAGAAGCATCATGCATTTCCAGTATGTACTGCAGTGAAGCGAGCACACTTTACACAAAAGAAAGCCCAAGGGAATAAGCCAAATAGCCTCAAAGCTTTGTGGAAACCATTTTACACAGCTGACAACTAGGACAAAACCCCATAGGAGCCCTGAGTGTCAGCATTGCTGCCCTTGTTCACCAATCATCTTCCATCCTGTGCCAGCTCCAGGGGATCTGAAGCACAGACCCTACACGTGTTTCTGAGGATTTATTTACCCCATGTAGAGCCTCAGGCTGCCCAGGATGAGCAACGACACTATGTCCCACTGTCCTTGCAAGTGCCACTTGCAAGACCTCTATCTACCAAAGCTGGTAATCAAAATAATTTCTACACTGTTTCCACTGTGAAATTTTCATTCAGATAAAGATCAGGAAAAGAATATAAATGAGCAGCTCTAAAAAAAAAAACAACCACCAACAGTCACATCAATTACATAAATACCAGTTGCAGATATTTTCAAAATGTTAAGTTTTAAAACTGTGTCAAATTATTTCCTTTATATAAAAGTATGCCTGTGGCTTTTCTTGGGGAAAGGGGATGGAGAGAGTGGCAGGGGGGAAAAACATAACAAAACAAACAAGAAAACCCAAATACAAAACTCTTATAATGGCTCTCTAGACTGCATGCAAAGTCCCAAGTGATACAAAACTTCTAAGATGAATGTATTTTAAAAAATGAAAAGCTAAGACCACAGAAAAGCAGTCTGATTGGTTGCTGTGTAACCTGAATAAAATTTTGGATAATTCTTTGATGAGTTTAAAGAAATTACCTGAAAGAGAAACTATAATCATAAGATGAAACACGAGATTTCTAGTGGAGAAAATGTTCAAGTTGTAAAAACAATTGAAATGGTGTTACAAATGGTCAGCTTGATAATGGCATAAATTAATGTCATTATATTTCATTTGTTAGCTAAGAACTTCAATAGCAGAGAATGTTTTAGAAGGTGACATGAAAACTTCCAGTTCAGTAAACGTTGGTGAATCAGATCAAGAGAAACCTCTGTACTTGCATGTCTGTATTCTATTTATATTTTCAAAATCTGGTTCTGACATCCAAGATTTATTATGTTTAAGCTTTTCTTTAATGCAGATCTTAACTGAACCTGGAATGGTTGAACATTTAGGTCACAATACCAAAAGAGATACAGAAGCTTGAAAAAGTCTCTTAGTTAAGTGTCAGGACCCAGAGTGCACCATGACATATTAACTGTCCTGAGTAGCGTCCTTTGGATTCTGTGTGTGGGTCCAGGACCACGTTTCAGAGCAGGCCAGGTGCCCTCTCCTTGTCAGAACCAGGCTGGAGGTGTGTTTTCTCAAGTTCTGTCTCTGGATGAATAATTTCCAGTCATGTTTCCAATCATGTTTCTGGCCCCATCTCCTGACTAGATTCACTAGGTGGGCTCTGAACCCAGTTGAGTGTTTCAGTTTGTCTGGGACAGTCAGTGCTGCCTGTCACCTTGCTCTGCTCACAGCTTTCAAGTGTTGTGCTATTGTGTCCTGGCTGGTGAGCTGGGATCACCCATGGCTTCCGCCTCATCCTCCCTCCCATGTGAATGGGTCCCACTCACTGACATTTAAATTCTAATTAATATGTCTGCATTTTTAGCATTAAAACCTGTGCAAAATTTTGAATATGTAGTTCAGTTATTGAAGATTTTAATATAATGAACCATACAGCAATTTTTTTTTTTTTTTAATCTATAACCTACTGAGAGTTCTAATCTGAAAAAAAAAAAGAAGGTGAAATGCAAAAGGTTTTTCTTTTTAATTATGGGCTGAGGACTTCAATATCAGAGAAGGCTTATAATCCATGATGATATTAAGATGAGATATTTGAAAAAGAATTGGGAATGAGATCATCAGCTGCCAACATGGATTTCAAAAGAGAAAATCTTGTCAAAGTCTCTGGAAGTGTTTTTGGAAAAGTTTTCAAAAATAAATCTCATGGAGAGAGAAGAATGTAGTCTATATTTTATAGAAGACTCGTTAAATTATCACTTGACCAATCTAAACCCTCAAAAGAATGAGTATTAATTTTAGCACAGAGTCCTTGGTCAAAGGTTTACTAGAAGAAAGAATCTAGATTGTTATAATTAGCCATATCAAGCTGTCTTCTGGAAAAGGGAGCACTGGCAGTAGCTTTACTGAACACATTTGTTCTGATAATGGTTTTTGAACCTGGTGTAAGCTGTCATACAGAAAGTATTAAAAAAAAATGAACAGAGACTGCAAAGTAACATACACCAAAGTTCTGTAAAGGAGCAAATATAGAATAAATATGTCAAAATCTAAAGCCATTCATGTTGCCAGCATCCATGGGCAAGTGAAAAGAATGGAATAAAAGGAAGTAAAAAGAATGAGAGGGATGAGAGGCAGGATAAGTGAAAAATGTGTAGATTTAGAGAAGGTGGAGTTATAGCAACCTAATTCGGAGGGGAACAAAAAGAGAGAAATTTCTGTAACATTAAGTGTCTGTACATTGTGAGGTCTATAAAATTATTTTCATTTTGAGGTCTATAAAATTATATTCAGAAAATTATTTAGTACTGAGCATCAGGGATAGCAGACTGAAAGCTAACCTGCACCCTTACTCTGTCCAGATTGCAAAGGAGAATAGATAGATGCCAAAAAGCAATTTGTCTTCCTTATGTTCTGTTTCAGGACTAATGTGAAGGTGCAAGTGATGTGGATTTTTTCCCAGAGAAAACTGATGGAAATATTTTGGTCATGCTATGTCTATTTAAATTTCACTAAGTAAAATGAGCAGTTTATGAGGATTAGCATTCCTTCGATTTGGAGTTTTCAATTTACCTACAGCTCAAACTTACCCACATACAACTTCACCATTTTTCTTGCATTTGTTTTTGACTGTAGAACTGCTCTTGAAGGAAAGAGTGAACTCTAACTGTAAGAATCAACAAGTCCTTTCAACAAGTTAATACATGAAAACTAGGCAAAAATAGCACTGGCAATAATTAAGTGCATCAATATCGGTTTTGTTTGCGATGCATTAAGCTGAAATGCATTACATAAAAGGTTAAATTCTGAATATTCAATATCTCTTCACTGCCTCCTGAAGTGAAAATAAGAGAATGAATCTTACGCATTTTGCTGGCATAGATTAATACTGACAATAATGAAAACATGGAAAGAAATTGAACTGCGTTACCTGCAGAAATCCTTTCAGTCAGTGAAGTGACTCACTTTTATGCCTCCTTTGGTCAATTACACAATACTAAGAAGATACTAAAAGAGACAAAGCATCAAAGGATAACCAAACTCATACAGAGGACTATTTTAAAAGCTTGGATCAACTAAAATGGAAAATATTTACTTATTTTTCCATTAGAAAGGGAGATAATTGCTTTAAGGTGTTTTTTAAACTTGTATTTAGTGTAAGATACAAAATGCATTCATATTGAAGTAGAATAGGGCATTATGGAATTAATTCTGTCATAAACCTCTCCTCTCCCTCTTCTTGAATATGAAGAGCAGTTTGGAAATGGAAGGTAAGAAACTTGCACCTCTCCTCTCCTCTCCTCTCCTCCTTTTTTAATTTCATTCTGATGACATAAGTCAGAACAGGGGGCAGCAAGATCACTGGCATTACCCAGTAGAATTTTTATTCAGACATACAAATATGTATATATACGGACACACTCTTACATTCCATGAACCTCTTATTTTAAGAATTCACGTCACTAAAAACCTTCATGCTATTTCACACCAAGATGTTCTAGTGCCTTCTTGTATTAATATTTCCTTGTGTTCTATGTAAATGTTTTAAACAGACTAAGGCTTCATTCTTACAGAGGACATTTAGGGGAGACCTCATTGCTGTCACAGCTTCCTTACTTGGGGAAGCAGAGGGGCAAATGAGAACACCTCCATCATTAAATCACTGGTGAGGGGTAAGGGGGTGCAATCTCAGGGGGAAAAACTGTTTAACCAGAGGAAAAGACTAGCATGCAAATATGTAGGACTGGCACGGACACTCCAGAGAAGTAGAATATGTTTGACTGACAGTTTGCTTCCCTTCTAATGGAATTTTCTGCAAGGAACTTGGAGGTACATGGTGCATGCATAAGGACTACACAATGAATGAATTTGGTAGATTGATTCAGTGTGTTTTCTCTTGCCATGGTGTCAATGCATATATGCAAACGTGTAGGGAAGAGCAGACAGAACTTAAAAAGAGGCTTGGATCTAAAATTCTAGTTCACACAGCCATCCAGTCCCCTTCTAGACAAAATGCAGGAGCAGGGACAGTCTGTTGAAATGGGTTTTTTTGACTTGTGTATGGACAAATTGAAATAGGGCAACAAAATAAAACCTAAACAAAACAAAAACCCAAAGATAGATTGTCTGAGACGGAATATGAATGTTTTAAAAACAGTAGAAGTACAATTGATATGCAAGTGAGGAAAAGAGGATATATATACAAGCATAGATTGTGCTAGAAGAAAGAATCAGACCACATAAATAATACCAGTACTGGTCATTTCTATGTGAGCAACACATAGCTTCAACTGTGCTTTTCATCTTAGAATGTAAGACAAAAACAGTGGCTTTATTCAGCATATGAATCTCACTTAAATTATTTTGTATAAATTCCTCCTAAAAAGAATGATGGGTTACACCATAAGACAAAAGTGTGTTGGTTTTGTTGAAGGGAAAGTTTCGAATCTACTTCTGCACGGAAGTCTTATGTTTTACATTTTTAATCACTCCATCCTTCTGTAAACTGAAATTCTGCCTTCTTTCCTTATTATATTCTAAAACCAAAATTACACAGAAGAGAAATTTGCAAGCAAAGAAACTGAGATAGTTGCTACAGGCCTTTGTTTTTCATTAGCTGAAAGATCATAAATTGCCAGTGTGACAACTGCCTCTGCCTTTCTTGCCATGCTTACCTCCTTGTCCCTCCTAGAAACAGCCTGCCCTTGTTGTTGCCTGGTATTTCATGCCTGATGATATGTGGCTCCTTATATTTCAAGTTGATGAAAAATAAATATGAGCTTATTCAGAATGATTCCTTTATGATCCAAAGAAGGAAATGAGCCTTCCTTAATGGCTGGTTCGTCTTAAAATGAAGGTGTTTTGCATTTACCAGTAACTTTTTTAGTCCTATTATTGAAGAAAGAATAAAGGCTCCAGCACATTTGCTCCCAGCTGGACTGAGCTCATCTAAACCTGGAATGGGCAGGAACCTTGCAGTGCTCCAGATGGTAGCTGGAGGTAAATTTGCAGTACCTTGCTGATGTGCATTGGGTGGGTGATCACACAGGACCCCGTGTGTCTGTGAGGTGTTTGTCACCGGCGTTCCTACGTACAGGTGTGCATGTGGGCCCTCTGCGTGAGTTTGGGCCATGGCAGTGTTGTTATAGGGGCAGCCCTTCTGGCTTGAAGGAGGTGAAGGGACAGTGAAGACAAAGGGTGGACAGAAAGGTTTAGGCTCTGTCAGCAGGTCCTGTGGCTCCTGTGGCAACTTTGGCTTTGCTGCAGCTAAACCAGCTTTGCTGTCAGGCAGGCACAGTGCCCTGCTTGCTCCCACACTGACAGGGGACACGTGCATCGTGGGCATGAGCCTTCTGGGCTGGTAAGAACAACAACAACAACAAAGAAGAAAACATTTTAAAATTATAGTGACAGAGCAAGGCAGGACACAAGCATACCAGTCCACAGCAAAACAAGAGCAGGTATAAAGATAAAAACACTAATAATTTCTTTGCTGTTCAGTTGTCTATGGAGCAACTAATAGCTGTGATTAATTAATTAAAACATCATTAAAACTTCAAGTGATCTCATGCTCAGTCAGGCGAGGGCATGAGCATTTCAACTGGCAACTTAAATGGGACATTTGAAAACAATAATCAGCTAATTTTTCCAGATTTTCTAAAATCTTACGTAGAGCAAAATTCTTGATAGGTCAGAGCCTCCCTGTTACAGCCCATTCTCTAGCCTTCAAGGGGGAGATGAAGAAGAAATGATAATTTGAATTCATATAGTTTTAATGTTTTCCTAACTTTCTATTGGACAAACAATTCACCTGGCTCTGCCAGAGCCTAAGTCACAGCTGCAAGTAACGGTCCCTATTTGACACTGTATTTCCTGAATGAGATGGTGACACTTTTCCAGCCCCTTGCTCAGCTGACTCGCTACTGCTGAGACATGGACAGAGAAGCAGCAGAAGGCAACTACTCCAGTGGAGATTTTTGTAACAAATTGCCTGTGGACTGTCATCAGGCCAACAGCACAGTGAGTCAGAGGAAATTACTGTTTATAGTTGACAGAATGCATGTGACACTGAGCATGTTTGAAAGCAAAGTCCCTGCCTTGAATAGCTTGGATTTAAATGAGTTGAGGCAGCAGAGGAGGAGCGAGGGCAAGCAAAAGCAAGTCCTGCCAATTCATGTTACAGTGCCTGATAATAGGTCACCAAGCAGGAAAGAAAACTCTGGCTGCATTATCAACATCAGGCCTGTGTCAGATGTCAGTGACTTATTTCCTGGAGATGTCTCAAAACACAACCAAAGCCTATTTAGAAGGGAACCTAGCTCCTGCTATGATGCAGACAGGACATCCTATTGCATTTCCATAACTAATGGTTGAGAAGTTCAGCTAAATGAGCCCCAAAATGTCAAGTATTTCTGCAAAAGACTAGCAGATTGTATACCTGGCAGGTACCATGCACAGGTGGCACTGATGGATGGAAATCCAGCATCCCTAAACTTGGGATATGACAAAGGAAAGAAGTATCCTTGAGTGTTTATTCATCAAGTTGGAGCCTCTCAGGTAGGAAGGCTACAAAGGCGAGTAAACAGAAAATATCACAAACCAACGACCTAATAGAAAAGCTCCCATCAGAAGGGTGTGTGTGCATGTGGAAGTAGGGAGGGAGAGGAAGAATTCTAATTAGGTCACAGGGACCAAAAGATAAAAACAGGACAATCTTATCTAATACCTGGGCTGTCACTACACAAATGCCAGGACAGAGGATGAACGACCAATTAAAAGAGTTTTTACGCAGCTAATTATGATGACAGAGGATTTGTGGAATAAAATCCCTAGATTAGTACGTTAATAAAAAGCTAAAGAAAAATTGAAGGGGTAAGCACTGAAGCTACACCACAAGAGCTACAACAAAAGCTGCCTGCTCAAGAAAGAAAGAAACAATGTTTTGATAAGAATTAATTATCTGCTGGAACAGCAGCACAGTATGAAACAAACAGTCCACTGAGTTCTTGCAATAGTTTACGTAAGTTACAGGAATGGCTTTAAGTCAGCCATGATTACTAGGGTGAATCTGGTTAAGACCAAAAACATGTATGGAAGCCAATCTTGAAACAAGCTTGTCATTCTGGAGGAAGAAAAGAGTAAACAGCAAAATGAAGATGTTCCTGCATATTTCAACAAACTCAGAACTATTAAATAGCTTCCTGTCAAGATAATCCTCAGAAGAACAACAAAAAATGTGGAATATTCTTATTAAGAACACTAAATAAACAACAAAAAGTAGATCAAAACACCTGACCAGAGAATATTCAGCAGCTTCTTTGCTTCAGTTGACAAAAGCAGCAAATTCTGACAGGCAGGAACATGAAAAAAACAGATTCCAGAGTATCTCCCTCAGCCACATTTGTTCTGCCCCACTAGTTAAAACAAAAGCATATGAGTATATTCAAAGACCAGCAGACTTGAAAAACCAAACCAAATGAAAAACTTAAGAGATTTATGGAAAACTGAAAAGATGTGTATGCTTTTGTTATTGTAGACAAGGACAAAAAGGCAACATGTAAATCAAATTACTCTGGAACTTCACGTGAGTCAGGGAATGCAGTAAAAAATAGAAGAAGTTGATTTACTGAGCTATTCGAACCCTATAAATATATGCATCAAGAAATAGACCACAAATGGTTAAGAAATCCAAAACTTAATGTCAGTGTGAAGAAACCATCTATCTGTGAAGTACACAAGCACATACACAAGTGATTTAATTGAAAAATTATTTTACACACAGGAAGGAAAATGACATTTTTTTTCATATTGCAGTCAGAGTAAGCAGTAATACCAGAAGGTATGAAAAAAAAATTGTAAGCTAACCAGCCAAAGATCAGATTTTGTTAAGAATGTACAACTAATCTGTCCAGTATTTACAGAGGTTTTGATTATTCAAAGCAAATACAGCCTTTCACGAATTCTTTGATTTAGAGTATTTTCAATTAACACTGATAACTAAAAAGTGATTTTGCATGTTCCCTTGTTTGGCTATCTTCTGCTATGGATAACTTGGCTAAGAAGCTTGGTGATATATATATATTAATCAAACAATTTTACAAAGAAAGCAAACCAAAAAGTTGCCCTTGTAGCTGCAATTCTAAGCAGCAAAGTTTATTTGGAATATATTTCTAAAAACAACTTTCAACATTGAATAGTAAAAGTTCTGTTACAGATGTCATCTGAGCAAGCAGCAAGATGTAAATTTAAAATATACAGTATATTTTTCTTTTGCATTAAAGATACGAGATCCCACAGTTAAGCATATGGAAACCCATAGGACAAATCAGCTTACCACAAAAAGGAAAAAATAAACCAAAGACCAAAACATTCCTGAGAATTTTAAGATTGCAGGATTGCAGTAAGGACTCTCATTTTTCAAAAGATCAAGAGGCAAACATTTCAGACAGTGGCTTCAAACCTCTGAACAAAAGCCACACTAGTATGCGGCTTACTTCTAAAGCGTTCACAAGAGAAAACTACAAACGAGATCTTGTTGCAATGAGGATTAAGTTTACTAACCACAGTTGCCTGTACCTACGCTGGAATTCCTGCCCTCACCCACTCCCTCTCCTGCCATCCCCGCAAAAGCTGACAGAAAGATCTGCAGCCCACTGATTCACATTTACACATTCTGATACAAGACAAAGGTAAAATGTGTAACTGAAGGATTTTGGAAAAAAATGCTTCATCATGTTAGTAAAAAAAAAGCTCAGCACCTTGCAGATCAAAGAATATTTAACTATTTTGTTTGGATATTAAACACAGAAACAAAAGTCTAATAAAGCAGTAAAAACTTGAACCTAACATTGAAGAAATACTCAAATAACATAGTTGATGTTGTACTACAACATTTTACTTCATTTAAGTACAGAAAATGTCACCCATCCTATGATTTATAAAGTACACAAAATATGTATACATAAAAGAAACCAAACCCCATCAAAAGATGATAATTTTTGTGCATATGTACGTAGAACATACACACCTAAAATGTGCAAATTTCTTTTAATGCAAGTTAAACAAAACATTTGCAGGATAGAGTTGTACAATGATAATGGAAGATAGAGTATTCTAGATATCCTAATGGTGTTTCATATCTACAGCCAGTGCAAACTTACAAGGCACAAACTCAATGCTGATGCTGTAGTGTTGTAAGTTACATTCAGGCACATCTCCATTTGCAGTTCTGCAGAAAAAGAGCAATGGAAGTGCTGCTTCTATACTAAACTGCCAGCCTTATCTCCCAGTTTAAGCAGTAAATTGATGTAACCTATATGCTACAGTTACCAGTGGGATTCTGGGTTAATTATCATTGGAAAGGCTGTGGCTAAAACATCTGTTCTTATCTCCTTGCATGTGAAAGTATGCTATTTCCCAAAATACCTCCCAGACATTCTCCAAAGACTACCTATACCTTGCCAGCCTCAAAATGTGGGATCTTAGAGGACATTACTAATGCTTTTTTCTAACTTTAGTCAAAATTTCACAAGGAAGAGAATCCAGATTTTAAAAACCAAAACAACAAATAAAACAAATCCAAACAACCCCCCAAGAACAGCCAGCAAAACACCTTCTGAGTTACTTGCATTTAACAAACTTGTGTTAAATTGCATAGTGAGTGTGTACCAGAAGAGTTAAAAACAAAAGCTTGCTGTTTAAGGCAAAATTTTAACACAGCATAGCAGAAAAAAGCCAAATAACAGGTTCATCAATATTTAATCAAAGTACTGGCCAATGTAGTCTTATCCTCACAGTGTCTTCTTTCTCACTTTAACAGCAAACATTTGCAGTATGCTTGATTAGAAAATTTTGTTGCATTTTCCTAAATGAAATGAGAGGAATTAACACGTATGCTGATTGACTGACACTGAAAACACCTGACAAATATATTCTCTCCCACCCTTTAAAAAAGTTTTTGATGTTACTGGGAGTTTAAAACTCACTGATATCCAGGTCTAATATATTACCTAAAATGGAGCTAGTAATTTAAAGCTTTCTAGTATTTATTAGACATTACCACATCACTTTGCTGTCCCAAGCTAAAATTGCATTTTTGTATTATTTTTCAATAGAAGACATTTTAATAGACATCTGAGGAAAACAATACAATACAAAAGCTTAAGTGTCTTTGCAAAGGTATCTTCTATTCCTTCTGCAAAGTAAGAAAGGGTTGATTTTATTGGCATTTATTTGAAGTGCCATCAACAAAGACATGAGAATACTTTAAAAAGAGAAAATAAAGTTCTAACGCTTCACACATATCTTTGGTTTAGCCTTCCTGACCAAAGTCTTCTGTAAACTTCCTTAACTTCTCCAGGTCCTGTTCATTAACTGTTGGTTTTGTGCTAGCAAGCGACCTGAGCATATCGTTCTGTCAGGAAAAAAAACAAACATGCTTTCAGAAACAAGTATAGTACCACTGCTAGCAATTTTGCTGCCAGGACAAATATGCGTTAAAATAAAAATTAAAAAATTCCTATTAACACAAAACTTTAGGTAAGCCTGAACACTTCTGCACAGAGGCAGCCTTTTAACCCTTTGAATACAGACAAGGGTCAGTGGGTTTTCCAGTAACAAACCCACAATTTCAGGTTTAAGTTCAAGGCACTCATCCATTCAAGTTTTATTCATCTCTTTTTTAAAAAGAACTGAACTTCCTTTTTTTTGGTCAGTTACTGTTTTCAACCCGTGATTAACTACAGGAGATTAAGTGGAAAATAATAAAAATAAGTGGAATCAGATGTTCCCATGTACTCTTCACAGTCCAGCAATGCAGAACAGCAGTTTGTGATTCATCTCTAGCAAAGTTTCACTGCTCGTGACTGGTAGTTTCTGTCTCTTCAATTCAGTCAATTTCCTAGATAAATATTTAGATGCTAGGAAATGGAGTTTAGAAAAAAATTCATAGGTCTTTGAAGTTGAAAGCAGCAGTTAAAATACACTATGAATAAAAAGGGTAAAGAAAACGAATCAATTCCCAGCCAAGGGCAACTGAAAAAAGTAGATGCCCAACACCTCATATTACTATAAAATTACGCTTAAAATCCAAAAATTAATATAATGATTGCTCAAAAAGAATGAAAGCCTTATCTTTTAAGGACAAGAAGTGATTTTGGACACTGAAACATCTGCCTGTAGTGCATCAGAGCCCAGGTACCATTAGCAGCACACAAGGAACTGATGTCTTTAATTCCAGGAAAGACTGATTAAAAATCCAATTAGACCATGCAGGGAGAAGTTTTAGGGCAGGTCTGCACCTGCATAAATCCTTTCCTCCTTCCTCAGTATGCAAATACACACAGGAAATTCTTTTCTGAAATACAGTGATGGTTCTATTTACAAAGCAGTGCCTGTGATCCTCATGAAATGCACCGATTTCATTCATTCCTTACAGGACTGTTTGCACACAAGAAAATACAGCAACACAGAATTGTTATTAAGTGCTTCCCACAAACTTTGTACTTAAATGCAAAATATTCTTCTGCTGCTCTTGGGGAAGAATACAGAATGACTGTCCAGCAGTTATTTTTTTCTTAAACAATGAACCAAAATTGAAAACTGTCTTACATATTTTATTCCCTAGGCCAAAGCAAGTATTTTCATATGTAGAAGGAAAACAGCAGAAAGAGCTGTATCACCTATGATGAATTTTAACCTAAACTACCATTATATCCAAAATCTTCCTACATTTCGGTTTCTATACTTGTATCTATTGCATGGGCAATATTTACCTATAGCATATCAGTTCCCAATTTACAGTGAATGCAATTTTCCATTTCCCAGTATTAAAGCCACAATGATGAGAAGAAAGTGTATCATGGTGCAGAAACCCTAAAGGTTTTGAATGAATAATAGCCAAGTGAAAGAACAGTGCAAGGGCCAGATACTGTCTATGGATGAAAGTATGGCAGCTGCATGTCAGCAGACAAGAATAAGAAATGCTTATCAGGGATAGACAGCTGTCTTTTTCATAAGCATGCCAGACTGTAGTGATTTATGCTGAGAATTCAAATGTTATCTGGTACACCGAGCATTTCTGAAAACAAACATCTCATCCAACTGTCCTGAAAAAGATTCTTTACCTTAAAGCCTTTTCAGAGTTCTGCAAAACAAGAAAGAAATGCCTCAAAGAATACCTACCATGGAAACTTTAGGCTCCAGTAATTTATCACTTGGGACCTCCATCCATGTCATTTCTGTAGCTTCAGGATCACCTGGAGAGCAAGGGGTGTACAAATCTACCATCATATTTGGATTAGACACTGATGGTCCTTTTACCTAAAAATAAGAAAACACTCAGTTTATAGGTGTTATTTTTTGAAGACAGAAACCAGAAGCTGAACAGCACCCCAAGCAAAAACTGTTCCTTGATTTTATGCAGATGCCCTACCCATTGGGAACACATGTCCTGTGAAAGAGAAATTGTACAACTGTACTGGTATTATTCACCTTGAAAACAGGCAGCTGTAGCCAGATACTTAAATTCACATCAGGTCAAATCCCAGAAGCCACATCCTCTTAAGGCTGAGGATTTCTGTGGAAAACTGACATGCTTGGTGAAGACCACCCTTCCTGGTCCCTGGTCACTTTATGAGTCCATTTATCACTTGTTAACAGCTCTCCAAAAGCTTTCCAGTGCTTTTTGCTCTGACATCCCGCGTTCCCAAGGCTCCCAGCACCTTTCCCGGCACCACCTGAGTACCGCTCCGTGGAAAGCAGCGCCACCAAGCGGGAGAACAAACCAGTCTTTTTTCCCCCAGACAGACGGACAGACCGGAAAAAGCCGCAGCGGGTGTCTGTTCCCTTTCTGCAGTACACTGTTACCTGCAGCACCACGCAGCCACAGGAACTCGGAGCATACGCAGAGGTTGAAGGACAACACACTAACTGGCTATGGGCAGAAGTGGATTTGCTATTCCAAGCTGTATTTATGTGCTGGAGATCAGATCGTAATACTCAAAATGCACTCTGACAAACCTGCATTATCACATATGGCAAGGACAGGTCTACAGTTAATTACTGACAACTGAGGAAAGCTCTGCTGAACTGAGGCAAGTTGTCTGTTATACTGCAAATAATAACGCTAAGGTTTTGCTTATAAAAACACAAAATCACATCCAATTAAAGCATTAACAATACAGGTGGAATCAATGTGGCCCATGTCAGAGTGTTCAAAGTATTGCAGTTACTTCCTTTTTTTTTTTCCTTGAGCAAAGATAGTTAAGATGCAAGAGTGCTTTTGAAGTTGTTCCCCAAACTGTGACAACTGAGGTTATTTCTTTGCTCCCATGGCAAGCTAAAACATGCCTCAGATTGTTCCAAATTTGAACAAAACGCTAAAAGCTAACAGCCCTTTAGCCAGAAATGCCATTGTCATGTAAAGTTAACAACAGAGAAATACTTCAGACACCACTGCTTAAGGGAAGGAAGCATCTAGAAATGCTTGATACATCAAAGTCACTGTTTATTTATCAACAAATACAGCTTACATCACATCGTTACTGTGACTTGTCCCCAGAAGTTAAACTTCCTGTCCTCTGGTATTCTGGGCCATACTGGATTTAAGTGTGTCTTTCTCTCTGAATCTCAAGAGGAATGAGTTCATTGGAAGAAACCACATTGAAAAAAAGGAGCCTATCTTCAAAGTGAATGTAGCTGTTTGGTTCAGGGCCTTTAACCCTTTTATGTCAGGTTGAGTTACTGCTAAAAAACCCTGTAATTATAACCGAGATGACAAAGAACTGCTGCCAACACAACATACATGGTACTCAACACCTTAGGATCTAAAGTTTTTCCTAACACACCTGCTCTTTTAAGAAGCAAAAAATTAAAACTTCCTTTTACAGTAATTAGCACCCCTGCAGAATATCCTGACCCACCTTCACCCAAGATACGTGAATTTCTGTAAAAATCAAACTTTACATTAAAAATATTAACAGAAAGTACCTTTACTCTACTTTACTTTAAAAATAGGCTACACAGCAAAATAAAACTTTATTCAACTGATACACGTTGTGTGTAGTTTAACCTCTGTTTATAACCATTAATATTATTACTCTTTTTTTTCCATTTAAGAGTTTAGTAGTTTACAGGGAACAATTAATTTGACCAAACAAGGCCCATCTGTGCAAATTCTCCAAGGGGAAGACTTCCCAGATTTAAAGGATTTAGACTGGTGGTAAAGAATGCCAATTGGTTCTCATTCAGATAAAGTTTCTGAGATCCAAATATCAGGAAGAAATGTTTCTTAAGTCAATACATAGCATGTAGAGGTAACTGGAAGATAAGACAAACCATATAGTTTGAAGAGGCTCTTTAGTGCATCTGTATGAAAGGAAACTTGATTTTTACTTAAACTTAACAGCAGTGTAAATGAAACACAGACCATGCTCAGTTGTGTTGCATCTTTACTACTGTAATTGATTCAATGTTTCTACCAGAACTCTACAAGAACCTTAATTTTTCAGTTTGAAAAATATGCCGAGTAAACAGAATGTGCTTAAGTACAATCCATCTGTTCTCAGGTGGATGAGGGATGCATTTATTTTTTTTTCCCCAGCATGTTAAGAACCACTTAACTTGAAATAGAAAAAGAGCACCTCTGTAACACTGCTATTTATGTCAAACTGCAAACTGAATGCTTTCAACACTCTCTAGAGACACTGAGAATGAGAGCACAAATATTCAGAAATTAGCCCCACCAGACTTAAGGCAGGACTAGGGGGGCTACAGGGAAAGGAAGAACAGTTCTCCCCAGTCAATAAAAGGGACATTCATAAGCATGCAGTATTACCCAAAACCAAATTCAGTTTATTTGCAAGGAATTTTCAAATTAAGACTGTTTTCAAAGATGAAATAACTTGAATAACAACTTACAATTTTAAAGTGAGTTGCTGATTGCACTCTTCTAACAGGCTGCATCAGTGCATCACGGACAATGACGCTTATATCTGCACCAGAATAGCCTTCCGTTTTCTTCCCAAGCTCCCGATAATCTGATTCTTTTAGGTCATTTGGAGTTGACCCAAGGTGAATTTTGAACATTGTAGCCCTGGCATGGCCTTCAGGTAAAGGAATATAAATACGCTTCTCAAACCTGGTTTAAAAAAGACAAAACCAAAGCATTCCCAAGATGCTAGCTCATGCAGGTGCAGTGGAAAGAGCTCATGCAAATGAGTTTGCTCCTAGCAATATTAGAAAGAAGCAGTTTCAGTACAACAAACCTTTAAAAAAAATCTGAGGCAAATATTCAGTAGAACAGCAACCTGTTCTCGTAAATAATACTTTAGTTAGTATAAGCTAACATCCACAATATAACAACTGCTTCCTTTACATTACAAAAATCACCTCTTCAGACTGACGTTTTTCCAGCAGAGCTTGAGTCTTAAAAGAAAAAACCTGAGAGGAAGAAGTCTTTAAGTGCTGGAGTGTATTTAAATAGATTTCACACTCAAAGAAAGAACTGCCTGATAACACATTTATGCAACAACTTTCTACAGTTTCCAACTAAATTAAGAAAACACCATAGATGGAAGTAAACTTGAAGTCATTCTCAAGAAAACATTGCTAACTGCAGTTCCTCCTTTGAAGCAGCATCTGTTCTCAGAGTGGAGATTACCTCCCACCAACAAAGTAAGAGCAACTCCAAATTCTGCTGAACACAATTAACCTGATATACATTACAAAATGGCCCAAATCCATGGAAAATTAATTTTATTACAGCCATTGTTGTACAAGTTCCTTTAAGTCTTATGGACAAGGGCTAGGGAACTTCTCTTTCATGTTGCTAAGTGAGAAAATGGTTTGAGTTGAGAGAGACCTTGAAGATCATTTAGTTCCAACCCCCCTGCCACAAGCAGGGACACCCTTCCTTAGACCAGCTTACTCAAAGCCCCATCCAAACTGGCTTTGAACACTTCCAATGATAGAACATCCACAACTTCTCTGGGCAACCCATGCCAGTGTCTCACCACCCTCATCCTAAAAAATTTCTTCCTTATGCCAAATCTAAACCCATTCTCTTTCAGTTTAAACAACTGCCCCTTGTCCTGGCATTACAAGCCTGGGGAAAAAAACGAGGAACATCTCTCCACCTTTCTGATAAGTTCCCTTTAAATATTGAAAGGCCACAATAAGTCTCTCTGGATCCTTCCCTTCTCCAGGCTGAATAGCCCCACTCTTATAGCCTCCCTTCAGAGGAAAGGTGTTCTGATCATTTTCACAGCACCCTTCTGAACACACTCTATCAGATCCATGTGTATCTTTTACTGTGGATCCCAAACAAAGCTGGAATTCCAAGAATGACTTGAATTTTTCAGTAACACCTTCACTTCTAAATCTGGCTGACACAACACTAGAGTCATGCAGATGGGAAGTGACATCTGGAGGTGACCTGGTCCAACCCCAAATCAAACTGAAGTATGGCCAGCTTGAATTCAGTAAATAAATAAAAGTCAGTGTCGGTCACCAAAAAAAAAATCAATGATTCTTTAGCCAACAAAAATGGCCATTATCCAAGCTGTGTCCTCATCACAACACAATCCTATTTGTCACATAACTGTATCTGTCCTCTGCTTGCTCTGCAGCTCAAAGATCCAAATAATCAGGTTCAGGCAGTCCTGTTTCTGCAAAAGTCCTTTATCTGCCAAACAGCAGTTAAAAATCACAAGTTATGCCTGACCTGTAGAAAAACATGGCATTTCTCTGTACAATTACATTTCCGTAAAAGAACTCAAGCTATTCGCCAGTTTGTTAACAGCTGAAAAAGAGAGCTCTACCCTCTCTTGCCCTTCTGTATTTTCTAACTTGTCTGCTAAGTCCCCCAGAAAACCAAAAAGCAAGCAGAAAACTCCTCTGCATCTTCAAGCCTAATCATCTAACCAAGAAAGCAGATAAACTACAGGGCCAATACAAGAGTGAACGACCTACCTCTCTCTAAAGGGGCAAGTGACTATCAGTTTAGCCAAGTCCACTCCATAGAACTGAGTTGCAGAACATTAACTATGTCTGCAAACATGAGCTGGATGAACACCTTAAGCACTCTGGCTGAAGGCGCACACCAGCTGTGAATTGCACACCATGAAAAAAAATGCCATCATACCTTCTCCTGATAGCAGAATCCAAAACCCAGGGTATGTTTGTTGCTCCTAAGACCAAGATTCCTTCATTGTCAACACCAACCCCTATAAGAGGGCAGAAACAATTTCACAGTTTAGGCGATGAACAGAGACTGTTTTAAAAAGTCAGCAAAATTCCATGGTTTTGAAACTGCAGATATTTTTAGTGTTCTAATGCAAGCTACACTTAAAAATACATGCCTTAATTTCTCTGTCTGATTTTGAAAACCAAATAAACTTACCTTGCATCTGTACTAGAAATTCTGTTTTTATCCGTCTAGCAGCCTCGCTTTCATTTTCACTTCTTGACCCACACAGGGAATCTATCTCATCAATGAAGATGATAGAAGGTTTGTTTTCTCTGGCAAGCTGGAACAAGTTTTTCACTAATCTTAAAGAAGGAAACAGCTTCAGCTATATTAATAATTACAACAGCAGAAATACATAACTTCAGATTGTGATACAGTCATTTCCTTTAGAGAAAGCAAGGGGAAAAAAAGCATTAAGACATCTATGTTACTACTACTCAAAGACACAACATTCGTCCAGCTCCACGACTCAGAATTATACTGAATGAGAGAGCCCAGCATAATGAAAAAAAAAAAATTAGAGTGCTCCAAGCATGATTTTGCAAGATAAAGCCCTCCTTCAGTTCACACTTCTACATGACAGCCTGGACTATACAAAACCACCAATTCAGAAAGATTCAAAAGAAAAAGGCTTTCTCTAAACATTTCTAACTTAATTAGAAATTAATTCTAGAGATTTTGTAAGAAATAACTTTACTTTATACAACTTCACTACCTAAATAATTTTTGTATGACAAGAAATATTTGTTTCAAATCAAATAAACAAAACAACCTAAAACAAACCCTCATATACTCCTAGCCATCTCTCAGGAACACATTTTACTCGTTTAAAAAAGAAAAATAAATAGGAACATGCTGGGAAATTCTTGATATTACAGCACTAAATCTCATGCAATAGTCTCAAACAAAGTCAAGCATAAAATCTAATGCCAAGCTAGTCTCCAGTTCTGTATTCCTTTTGCAACAGAAGAAAAGCAGCTTAAGGTTTCCAGCTTTCTGGGGAAAAAAAAAAAACCCTCAGTTCAAACACTTTATCTTATAGTCTTTCTTTCTCATTCTATCAACTTTAAATAGTGTTGCTCAGTTGTCCTACACTTCAAACTATTAAATCATGATTGTGACAAGTATGTTTATCATTATATGAAAATCCTTTCCTATAAACCCAGAGCTTTTTATTACTTCAGGAAATCTCTTTTGGAAGCCTAGATGGATAAATTCCTGGACTTCTACACTGCAGCCAACACATCACTCCTGGTCTTCTGGCTTCCTGGTCTTCTTCATACATCATACAGTAACAAATGAAGAGTTAGCATAGAGATCCACAAAATTTTCTTTCACGGCTGCTCCTCTCCTTCAACTTATCTTTGCAAGTGTCTTATTTCTTTCAGATTTTGTTTGAAATTCGGGTGAACAAAAACCCCACCTTTGTATTGACAAAGAAATGCCACACAGCTGCTGGGACAGATGAGTGGGGACATGCCAAGAAGCAAAGTAGCTCAGCACTTCAGTCTGAACAGTGTACAATCACAGCTGAATTCAGAAGGGAAATGAGCTCTGTGGTGCTACCAAAATCTTTCTGAGCACTGAAGAGAGTCTCTCAAAATGCAGCACATAATGGTATCTTTACATGGCACTGCAGCATGAAGCATAGAAATACCTATAGTTCTTTTTTAAGAAGACAAGACCATTCCCTCGAATTCTTTACAGCAACTTATCTCACTCTATAATCATTTCTTCTTGACAATGTATTCCAGGACATCTGGTAACTCCAACTTACTTTTCACTTTCACCTAACCATTTTGAGACAAGGTCAGATGAAGATACTGAAAAGAAGGTAGAGTTGTTTGCTTCTGTTGCCACAGCTTTGGCTAAGTAAGACTTCCCTGTTCCTGGTGGTCCAAATAGGAGAATCCCTCTCCAGGGTGTTCTCTTGCCTGCAAGAGAGAAACCAGCAGGTTTCAAAATATGATTTTCTGATTATGCTCCTCAAAGTTGCTCACAGGTTTTCCGCATCTACCCATGAAACTTCTGTCAGATGGATCAAAATCTCTTTGTTAAGAGATCAGCTTAAGTCTGTGATACATTGGCACAATACACCTCAGAGGCCCCAGTGCCGGTCCTGACTGGCCAATAGCAAGTAAATGCTGTAATCCTGACCTGTAAATAGGTGTGGAAATTTAATGGGAAGGATGACTGCTTCTTTAAGTGCCTCTTTGGCACCCTCGAGGCCAGCAACATCACTCCATTTGACATTTGGTCGCTCCATAACAATTGCTCCTGTAAGAAAAGATTGTCTAAGTTAGCAATGTACATATCTTCTCACAATTACTATAAACTCCACCTGGTGAAAAAAGAAACATATGCTCATGTCTATACTGAATGAAAACAAGGCATTTCTAAGATGATAGAAACATTGAATTCCATTAGTCAAATGGATGTAATTTTTACAGAAATCTGTCACATTTTTTTACCACAATAAACCATGGATAACCAGAATATTATTACAGAAGTCCTGGCACCATCTCATCACTAAACTACCACTGCACTTCCCAAAATTATGAAATTTAATTTTAAACAATGAGCTGCACTAGCTCAGGATTTTTTAAGATTCTCCAGCAGATGAAGTAATTTCTTGGTATCTCCAGACACGCAGCAAATAAATGGATCATCTAATGGAAAAGAGGTTTGAGAGCTAGGGCTAAAAGCATCAGAAAGGTTATATGGATCCTGCTTAGCTACAGAAGTATTTTTTTAGTCAAGGCACATTCAAAGTTTTGCACCAAGTCTCATCTTACTCACTCAATGAGTTCAGCCACCTGAGCTGTAATTCAGCCTCCTCTTCAGATTGGTTAGTCTGACATGCTAAAAATTTTGTCTCAGCTACTTCTAGATGGGAAAATGTGGAACTCAGGTAGTAATAGTTTTTTAGATCTTGTAATACTAGCCACTACTTCTACTATCTGAGGTCAGATTCATGTGTGAAGAAACGAAGTCTTTCTTTCCTATCCTGAGATACAGGATAGGAGTTCAATGCTCATCAATTTTCTGTCACTTTTAAAAAACCAGGAAACTGTCCCTTATAACAGTGCATAGGATTAAATAATGTGCAGAGAAGTAGAAAAAGCACAGCAGTTTCCCATGGTGATACAACAGCTCCTGAAATTACACAGGCACAAGATCTGGTAAATGCATTTGATCTTTGTTACAGTCAAAAACAGGAGAACAATGAGGTTTCTTCAGATCCATAAGCACTTTCTGGTAGGGAAGTTCTGAATAGTTCTTCACTATTAAAGGGAAATAAATATCAAAAAGCCTCCTTTTTACTGCACACCAAACTGCTGGTAGCTGCTATACATTACTTCACTGACTGTGTTCTATATTTGAGTTCAAAAACTCAAACTATGCTACTGAACTGGGACAGCATCATCACTGCATATAAGAAAATGCTGCCTGTTATTATAAATGGGCAAGAATCCATGTTTCTTACCCCTAAATATGAATATCAGTCTTTTTGTGAAAACAGTCCTGCTTACACTAAGTATTTGTACCATCATTTCCTTAGCCTCTAGGCAACATGCTAGTGTGCACTTGAGAGTAAAAAAATACTTAATCAGTTCAGCCAATAGCTACCTGACATTTTGCAACTTCTGTTGGAAAATGCTAGCTTGATAGGTGACAAAATTTTAGTATGAAGGACAGGGTGCAGGAGATAGGTTTCAATATAGTCACTGTATAAGTTCATGGCACACAAGTCCTTTTACTTACATAAAGACTATGCTTTTGCACGTGAAGATTATGTTCTAGCTGAACCACTTACAGACAGTAAGTTAATCCATAAAATGTAGATGGCAAAAATATAGGAACTTGCTTGATGGAAGTGATCCCTATTTAAAGAAAATGCTTCAAATTACCTTGAAGTTGATTCTGTAGCTTCTTTTTTTCTGGGTCCTCTGATTCACCTTCCCCATCACTGTCATTCCTGATTTGGAAACAAAATGTTGAAATACTATAAGAGAGACTGCTGTCTTAGGATGAAAATCAGAATGCAAAAAGCAGAAAACCCATCAGGTTGAGGAATGAATGAAGCACTGAGATGCTTTCAGACCTCTACAGGTTTACATGACTGTAGAAAAGCAAAAGTACGCTTTTCTATGATTTCTTTCCAATTCACCCTCTTTTGCCATTTCATCTTCCTCTTATGGGTCTGAGCCCTCTGAACACACTTCTACGTGCTTTGAGCCAGCTCTTAGAAAAGTCAGCCCTTATATCCAGCAACACAGAGGTGCTGGAATGGTTTGTTTGTAGACACTGGCACTTCTCCTCTATCTGGACATGCAACAGGACTTGGCCAATTCCATCTGGTACCATGAAACTCTTGTCTTATCAGAGCAAAGGAAACTGCAAGTTAAAGAAGGAAAAGAGACTGGATAGTGAACAACTGGAGTGGAGGTCATGAAAATACATGTAGCCTTTGTAGTATTACTATTTCCTTCCATTATAAATAAGCAGAAGACGGTACAGCTCAAAAAATAAGGCTGATGAGATGAGCAGACATTGAAAATGACTGAAAATCAGGTGAAGTTTTAAGAGACAACTGAGCAACTTTAGCTGCTCAGGGCTCCTAGAAAGGGCATTCCCACCAGAAGGTATAATCCTGAATCCTTCCTCTCTCCTATCCCTATGAAGGCAGTAGCAAATGCAAAAGAGGCTGGGCTTGTTTGGGTGGCTCTGCTTGTTCAACTCTCTGATATGCAAAGTGAGAAACAAATCTAAGAGAAGGGAAGCAAAGGAGAGACCAGGCAGCAGCAACACATTAGAGGGATTCAGTCCACCTTACAGAACTTCACCCTACATAGGGCTTTTCATCTCTTATCAGGTGTGAGACAGATCAAACTCAGTAACCTCGGTAATCACCAGTGTGAAATTATTTTCTAATTACTAAGTATTAAATGCAGAAAATCTTTAAAGGTCATCAGGCTCCTTGCCATTAAATTCAATAATCGTTGGATTCAGCTGTTAGTCTGAAGCAGCTTTCATTCTTCAGTGAATTTCCTATGCAAATGTTCACATTTCAGTAAACAAGCACAGCAATGCTTGTGATGGTAATTCAAGTTATTTTTATTAGCCCACTGTATTTAAGCATTAGTAGTCATCTGAAGCATTTCAGAAACATAAGTTAAAATGATCTCTGAATAGTTGAAGTTTAGAATAAGCTGAGTTCAGGAAGTATTTTGCTTTACCTTCTCCAAAAACATACCCTTTTGTTTCAGCAGGACCAGACTCTTTAACTGGTTTTGGTGCATTTTTTTCTCTCCTTTTCAGATATTCTTTCAGCTTTTCTGCTCGGTCCAAATATTCTGTACATTTTGCTCTAATGCTTTGTTTTGCTTTATCACCCTGTGCTTCATCTAAGAGTTTGAAGAGAAACAGTTCTTTGTTAAAAGCAAAACACATGTGCATCAATCAAAAAACAAGAGTAGAAGTCTGTCTTCTTTATCTCTTATCAGTATACCTCTCTCAGGGCTCACCACATAACCAAACATCTCAACTACTTATTTTTCCACTATACCTTGGAAAGAACTGAGCAGAAGGATGTCATCATGTAACAGAAATCAAATATTCACCTGAACATTGCCTTGACTTAAAATTTGACTCTAAAGGATTAAGGACAACAGCACTGAAAGCTTTTCTGTCAGCCTTTCAAGTTGCTAGACATTGCCTTAATAACTGCTTTTCTAAAATAGTTAATCAAGAAGCTGCTTGTGCTAGGGATTTTTTATTTAGAGCCATACTTGATTCTTCCATAGCCTGCTAATTTTAAAAGATAATGAAACATTACATAAAACATCTGGAAGAACTAGGTGTGTTTCAACAGCCACACTGTTCTCATAATCACTATTACAGCATTTCAAACCAACAATCAAAATTTAACATGTCAGGTTTATGAGCTAAGTTTCCAAAAGTACATCAGTATTGTTAAAAGTGCAGAAAGCAATATTCTGAGAAAATCTGTAAGATTTAAATGGACAGGAAGTGATAAACACAGATTATCCTGATAATAAAGAACTATAAAGAAAACTGTATTTTTCAAATCATCAAGATCTCTAAGTGTACTTTTTTCTGGCAAGCAATCCCAGCCCACTTACATTAGGGCTGTACCCACATTAAGAAAGCCCACTCCTTGCATACAAACACTGAATGTGGCACAAAAGGTACACAGAAGTGTGAAAAGGCATAAAATAATGAGAATATGGAAACTGAAGAAAAATTATTGCATCCAAGTCCATCTCATACATTTTCTCGGCCAAGATAAACAGCAAGACTATGACATTAAGGAGCAAAATATGCCAGCAGAGAGGCTTTAGAAGGGCAAGCAGCATGAATTAAAGGAGCAAAAAACACTCTGCAGATACAGCAAAGACTTCATGTGTAACACGGTTTTCAGCACAACAGAAATACAGGGATCCCTGTACTTATTGTCATATTTCCTCGTGCAGTGGCCAGCTTGAAACACTGCTACAAAAGTCCAGAGGAGAAACAGCAAACACCTGCCTCCTGTCTTAAAAAAACCTAAAACAAAACACAAGTAAAAAATAATCTGATTTCTTACAAGAATGGAGGAAGCACACAACACAGTAAAGGTAAAAGCTGCAAAATACATGACCTCAGTCAAACTACATTAGCAAGTATCAACTTCTGATGAGAGCAAAAATTTAAATACTGATGTCAACATAAGAGATTACTCTTGTGCAATCTGACAACTAAACTCTACTTAATCATCCAACACATCACACTTACATTTAACAACATGGAGAAAATATTGCACAGCATGTTGGTACAAGCGGAAGGCTTCCTCATAGTTTCCTGCTTTATCTTCTTGTGCTGCCTTGTTAGCAAGGTCTATTGCTTTCTGTAACAGAAACAAATAATTAATTGCTGTATAAGAGCATTTTCCATGATCATTTTCCATTGAAGCTGTTACTGTCCTTTGATGGCCAGTTTTTCTGCTCTTCATTATCTACCCCCTCAAAGTTGGAGGATTGTCTTAGGTGGTGTTTTGTACAAGACACAGCAGGATTTACAAACTGCTGAAATGAACAGCAGTTTGTAACAGTCCTTTTATGAACAGCAGGATTTACAAACTGCTAAAATTTACTAGCACACAAGAAAGTGCAAGTGAGAAGAACAAGTTTCTGTGTACTAAGCTGGAAGTACTACTATTTTGTCTATGTAGTCTGTCTTACCATCTCTTGCATTTATTATGGAAAGATCTGGAAACCCATTTTAAGGCTTGGGTTTTTTTTTTTATCACAGACCTAGACACGCTGAACTATGATACAGATGTGCTATTAAGGGCGTGGTTTAGGGGGTGCACTTGACAGTGCTGGGTTAATGGTTGGACTCAATCTTTTCCAACCTAAACAATTCTGTGATTCTATGACTGATGACATCAGTAAACCTGTAAACAGCAAAGTCAATACAGGAAGTACTTGATTACAATCACTGAAACTAGCACTATCACTCTTCAAAAATTATGGTTGGAGACATACTCAAAGTTGCTTGGCTTCTCTAGGAGGACTTAGATTCTTGATACCCTAATGAGAAATTCTAATTATCACTCCAGTGGGAGAGGAGGAAAAAAAAAAACAAACCAAAACAGACAGAGAACATACCCAAATCTCGAGCATCAAAGCATTCTATGAGAAACTATGAATGGGTTTTTACTTTGTTTCGCTAGTTTCAAATAAATCTGACTGTGATCTAAGCCACCGTATTGCACATACCGCCCTGTGGATTTATTGTATCACCACTATTCCGTTGCTCTTAAGTGC
This sequence comes from Acrocephalus scirpaceus scirpaceus, assembly GCA_910950805.1. Lineage (NCBI taxonomy): Eukaryota > Metazoa > Chordata > Aves > Passeriformes > Sylviidae > Acrocephalus > Acrocephalus scirpaceus. The sequence continues at coordinate 43,073,145 of OU383773.1, read as the reverse complement.
TTATTACTTTTTATTACACTTTCCTCCTTGGAATGCCCATACCACTTCAAGACAATTAAAACTGTCATTTCGACCACTGTTGGTGCAATTTGAAAACAGGCAGTCAGCTGGAGTTAACCAACACCAACTAAATATTCTGTAGTCCCTCACCTATTTTTTCCCTTTCTTAAGCATTGCTAGTACACTCAGGATGATTAGTAATGTCAGGGAGCAAGGTTGGGAGTTTGAACTGCAGCAAGGAGTTTCCATTAGACATTCCAGTATAGATGCTCTAGCCACTATCTACACTCTGCTGTGTTTCAGGCTGAACAAAGCCAGTAAACAACAGCCATGAAAGAAACAGCAAAATATTGCGTTCTATTGCTTTGTGTTGCTGTCTCGGAAGCAAAGATCATCTCAACAGATCTACCTTAAATCAAAGGTATTTAAAAACAATGAACCAATTAAACAGACTCTATGGCTCTGTTGTGGCAAGTGCTGGAGCACTGTAAGCATCTGTTTCTTTGGAACAGAACCGAAGGCTTTCCTTTTTGGAGAGGCCAGGAGCAGACGAGCAGTTTTCCAGGTATGAATGGACAGATGCCTCCTTGCTGCCCATTTTATGCCGACTCCCTTACGCACCTCTGTGCACTACTCAAATCTAGCAACAGAGCAAAAATTAACTCCCTCAAAAGTTATTTTCATATTTAAGTTCTTAAGTCCCGCCAGGGACTTTAATAACCACAGGGCAGCCCAATAATTCCTGGATCTAGTAAAACAAATACAATGATACATGTGACATTAATTCCAAAGAACAAATGGCAAAGATCACCTGCTAACACAGAACTGTGAGAAACAGAACTGCAACAGAACGCAACTGCAACATGGCATATTGCAGACCTGCTCCTCTAAAGTAGGCAAAAGCCTGCATCACGTATTACCTGGTTTTGTTATACTCTCTTTTTGTAAACAGCCGAAGACTATTACCTGGCTACTAGATTCTCAGCTCTAATACTTCACTACATCAGCCTGTTACTATGAAGAACACCACTGCTATCAAACAGAAAATCATTATTACAAAGTTTTATGAACTAAGGCATAGATGACCAGCTCTAACTATCCCTGAAGCGCAAACTACGTTTTATCAGGCCATGGGTTTATAGATTGATGAACATCACCCAAGGAAAGAATGTCAGCTTAAAGAGGTGTCATTCTTCTCCCGCTTATTATAAGCCCTGTAACATCTTATTTAGCTTTGCCAGTGCAAGCATCACACTGCTAGTGTAAACACTGCATACAAAAATGATCACGGTTTAAACAGCCGAAGAGAAAGAAGGACTGTTCGGAAGGCACTTATTTCACTTTAGGGTCTGCTCTGCCGGCCAGCCGCAGAACGGATTACACCCCCCCCAGCCGAGGGTTAACACAAGCGGAACAGCAGAGCAGGGAAGGGCTTCTTCCTACAGGCACCAGCAGCCTTACGGCAGCACAAGCCAAACCCTGCGTCCAGACCACAAGAGGCAACAGCGCCTCCCGGGCGGGCCTTAGGCCCCGCTGCCCGCGTCCCGCAGGGCCGGTGCCCACAGAGACCCCCTTCCCGGGACCCCTTCCCGGGACCCCTTTCCGGGACCCCTCCCCGGACTCTCACGGCCCGGGGCGATGAGGGCTGACCCTGTGGCCTCTGCCGCCCCCAGCCCACGCCGGATCCTCCCCACGCCCCCTTGGCTGCGGTGCCCGCTGCCCTCCCGGCGGTGCCCCGACCCGCTGCGCAGCGGGCGTTCGCGCTCCCCGTGCCCCGGGGCAGCCCCGGCCCGGGACACCCCCGGCCCCGCTCCTTCCTGGCGCCGCCCCCGCCCGCCGCCGCCCGCCGGGCCCGCCCCGCGCCGGGCAGGGCCGGCGCCGCTCTACCTGCAGGTTGCCGGTGTTGGCCGCCATGGCGGAGCGGCGAGGGGAGGGAGCGGGAGGAGACTGGCGCGGGGAGCGGGCCCGGCTGCCGGTGGCGCAGCGCCCCTGCCCCGCCTCCCGCGGAACCGAAACCGCGGCCTCCGCCGCCGCTTCCGCACCGAGCGCCCGGCGCCGCTTCCGCCTCCGCTTCCGGGCCCGCCCCGAGCGCCCGGCCCGCCCCGAGCGCCCGGCCCGCCCCCGGCCGCGGCCGCTCCCCGGGCCCGCGCTCAGCGGCGGGGCCTTTGGGTTTGGAAGGGCACCTGGAGAGCATTTAGTCCAACCCCCCTGCCAGGGCAGAGTCACCCGGAGCGGGTGACACAGGAACGCATCTAGGTGGGGTTTGGAATCTCTCCACGGGAGAGTCCACGACGTCCCTGGGCAGGCTGTCCCAGCGCTCTGCCACGCTCAGCGTAAGGAAGTTCTTCCTCGTGTTGAGGTGGGACTGCTTGTGTTCTAGCTTATGGCCACTGCTCCGCGTCCTGTCCTGGGCACCACCAGAAAGACTCTGGCATCATCCTCTTGGCACCTGCCTTGGAGATATTTTTATGCATTAAATAAGATCCTCTCTCAGTCCTCTTTTCTCCGGATTAAACAGGCCCAATCCTGTCATGAGCAAGTGTAACTCACCCGTGGGTTCGTAATGACGATCAGGTGACGTGCGGTGCTTACAGGGCCGGGCGGGGGAAGTGACTCAACACACATCCAATTACAAACCGGTTCTGGAAAGCCAGCCTGCTCTGTGGATAAGGGCCGTATCTTCCCCTCTGGTACCTTAATTCCTTTAGGGCAAAAAGAGGATCTGGCGAACTTCACTGTAATAAACCCCATTCTTCCAAGAACCTCCAAGTTACCACAGTGCAGCTTTGACCTAATAATTCCAGTGTAACTTTTTTTGGATTTTATTTTGTAATAAAAGCCCGCTGAACCTTTTTAATACAGTCAGTAGGCTGTGTACACTGGGCACAAGGGAAAAAGGCACATCCACAGTTCCCCTTTGTTATAAATAAAGAGCTTGACTCGGCCAATATCTCAAGCAGCAATCAATTTATTAATTAATACAGAATGGTAAAGTGAGAGCAAAGCAGCACTGGGTACAGTGGGGGTTTCCCCTCCAACTGCACACCGACCATTGATTTTCTGCTGGTATTTACTGAGATTTTCCATAAGCACTTCTCAGCAACTTTTTTCCTAGTTTCCTCCAAATTTCTATTTTTGAAATCTAATTTCTATACCCATTGTGATCAATTTCTATTGGTGATGTTAAATTTTCTCTACTTCAAAAGGTATGAAATCAGTGAGGTCAGAAATAACATCTTGTGATGATGAGGTTCCCAGGACATAACTCAGTGGTGGTGGCATCCAGATTTCCTTCTTCAGAAGAAAACACCAGAGGTGAGAGATTCAGTCTTCCTTTTTAGGACTATAAATCAGTTTTGTTGGTGAGGTCCAGCTTCGAGGTGGTGGTCCATCTCCTCTTCCCAGGATCATTAATTTTAGTTTGGAATAGCTCACTTCCTTCTATTTGCGTGATTACAATCCTTTCTATATATATATGCTAAAGCTATAGTTCAAACCTTCTATTAAAAACCTTATAGGCTCACATGATTCACTTATAAGCAAGCAAAATATTAGTTCAAAAGCCCCTTTCCATGCTTTTTCTGTTTTGTTCATTAAACAGATGGTTTTATAATTACCCTATGGCCTTTTCCACACATTTCATAACCATAACTACAAAGGCCATCTTTTTCTACCTGACACGAAACACAACCCCACATTTCATAGCCTGTACCAGGGAAGGTTGTGGTGAATCTCTTCATTAAGTCATCTGGTTGGCAGTTTATTTTGGTAAGTGTCCTCAGGAGTTGAGGATGCTTTGGTTGATTTTTAGACGTGGTCAGTAACAGCTGTTCTCCTTGGATTGACTGCAAATGTGTAAAGACATTATGTAGAAAAGATTAAGTTATGTAATCAGGCTTTGGGAAATGAGATGGTGAAGAGAGTTTGGCACTAAAGACAACTGAAATTGGCCAAAGTGAAAGGAGAGACGATGATTTCTAAAGAAACCTTATAGCTGTGTGGTCATAAGGATTCAAGCATAGCCTCCATGGTGGGAGGGGTTCAAGAAAACTGGGTTGAATGTTGTATATCCATTTCTTATTCCATCTTCAAAGGATGAGGCAAAACCATCCCCTTCACTCTTTCGTGGTTGATTATGCCATCATGAAGCCTCCTGTCTGCTTTTAACCTCCTTTTTATTTAAAACAGGCTACTTCCTTGGGGTATCATTTCCTTTCTGACTTTATCTTCTCATTCTGATTAGAATAACAAAGTATTCTCAGATGTGCTTTTATCATAGTATTCCTGATGCTAGTAATTCTGCATCATCTGCCTATGATTTTTAATTCCTTAATGTTATATTTAGGTTTTAGACCAAGGTCTAAAACAATAAGTACCTCACAGGAGTGTAAGTATGCCTCTCCAGTCACACTGAACTAGCCTCTGAAACTCCAGAAAAAATGACTGGTTTCTGCAAATGTGATTAAAGAACGTAAATCAGAAAAGGCACCTCTGTCATTTACAGATAGCAGGCTAAATCTTGCACTCCCTACTTAAGTCTTACTCATATAATATTCCTGCTATAATTTGACTTTGCAGCTAGTTTTGCCTGAGGAAAGACTAGATGAATGCTGAGTAATGACATCAAGATTATTTCTTGAGAAGCTAATGAAGTGTCATGTTAAGGGCATTACTTCAATCTGAGGGACAAATACAGTCACATTATCTAACACTGTCCAGTGCTGAAGTTCCTGTGTTACCATATTCTAGGAATGATTGTGTACAACCAAGTGTAATGAAAATAAAATGTATTAAAGATGTTAATATGAGTACCTACTGGCCTCAACTAAGTTCATCCCATATCTGCCTGGGGCATTATTGCTCACATTGCTATGCATTACGTGGCACAGGCACTGAGGATCTCCTGTGTTTCCTAAGGCTGAGTAAGCTGTTGTGGAGAATGTTTCCTGCTGCCATGCCTTGGTTTGGAGGGAAGGGGCCCACACTGCATGTTGCCTGGACACCTTGGGCCAGGAGTAGATGGATACATCAGTAAAACCAGTCATGCCTACAGCACAACCAGGTGTCTTATCTATGATTCCACTGTGACAGCTGAGGGGTGGCTTGGGATGACTAATGTTACCATCAGGGTAAGATTGGCATCAGCTAAATGACATGAGAGCCATGCAGGTAAGGGAAGTCACTGCCTTAGACACCGTAACAGTGCAGACAGACAAGACAGAGAAGGCAGGAAAATACAGCCTCTGTTTTCCTGTATTTCTCTAGCTGATGAAGTGATGCTGAATCTGCTTAGATCAATATGACCTAGGTAACAAAGGCTGTCAGTAGCAACACTAGCAAGTAAAATTCAGGTTGTCCAAATTCCATTGTGGCACCTCAGTCCAGTTTGGTGTACACATACTGAGCTCGTGTGCTTGGGACAGGACCTGCGATTGACACGTGGTGCAGCTGTGTCTCCTCTCTGCACTGGGAAACATGCTGGGCCAAAAAGCAGGAGCACTTCAAGCCACCAGCTGTCTTTGGGAACCTTTCTGCCTGTTACATCGTGCTGGTGGGAGTCCTGCTGCTGTGGTATTCCCAGGTGGATGGCTGCTGTACACAAGCCTTTCAATAGCACTGAAACCACAGGAGCCTAATGGAGGAGAGCTGTGTCCTAAGAGCTCTTATTCCTAAAGCACTCGGTGCTCTGGGTGCAGAGAGGGTGTTGTGTAGCTATAGAGCCTAGGAGGGAAAGAATTAAAGCTGTATTCAGGACCAGAAAGACTGACAACAAAATAAAGCCGCGTTACATTCATGGTGTTAGAGACAAGAATGAGCTTTGGGGCAAGACCTGAAGCACTGGATTTTGAGGAGTTCATGGTTCTCCAACTCTACCCCATCACATGGGTCTGAGGTGGATGGTGACAGTATTTCCTGGCATAGTACAGGACTGGGTCTGGTTGTGCCTATCTGGAAAAAAAAGCACCAAAAAACAAAAACCCTTAAACTTGTCACATTTGAACTAATATTTCTTAGTTATTTTAATTTTTACTCTACTTCTGGTTTAGTTTTTGAACTTGGAAATTCAAAATGTGTCAATGCTTGAAGGCACACTGATTTCAAATCAGGTGTGCATATATACAAAATCTGTTGTCTTCTGGACTAAGTTTATTCCAGGCAATGGAATGACTTAGGATGTATATTCCCGTAGTTCATAGTGAGATTAATCCAGCACAAAATGAAAATAGACTAAGGAAATGATTGCAGCTATAACTCAGGGCACGTATTGAAACTGTTCATTTGATCTTTTGACAGAGCCTATAAATAAAAATGTAGCTTATTTTCTTAAGTTGTGAAATATACAATCCACTGCTACTACTATGTTTTTTGAACGACATTTAGCATTGTGAATTTCAGGACATTTTTCCTGCTGTTACATGAGTGCCAGCAGAAATTGTCATGAATAAAAATGAAATCTGAAACAATATTTTTTTCAACTTTGCATGTGTTATCTTCAAGGGCAATATTTGCCCTCTATGAGCATAAGTCTGGGGATTTCTGAGGCTTTTCTCATCTTGAACTCAGCAGACAGGGACACTCATAGGCATTCTATATAGAGACCAAGGACAAACATTTCACCTAGGTGTTTTCTGCATAGCATTTAATTTGTTAGATCATGATAACTTGTTGAGATTGGATGGAATAAAACCTCTTTGATGATGAGTTTTTCTACAGTTGAGCAGATGTGGCCTCATTGGTTGACTCATTTTCATTTAAAATACACAATTTTGCCAGCTGGAAACTGCCAGCCCTTTTACACATATATGAGTTCAGGGATTTTGTGCTATGCATTGTTGAGTTTGGTACAGCAGCATTTCTTTTTGAAATGTTTTCTTAGCCACAGAACTTAACAGCCTTATATAGCCTTATTCACCTCAGAGATTTTATTGTTAAAAGTTTAAAAAGTGCTCCCCAGACAATGTTTCTTTGAGTTTAGAAATGTTCAAGTTTGGACTGTGCACTTTAGATTGCTTCATACTGCTTTCATTTAAAATTTTGATGACCTGTAGAATCGTTGGAACAACTCCTAAGGATATTGTAGATGCTCTCATCACCTGGGGGTCTGTTTTAATCACTGCCAGATTTTTCAAAAATATATGCTGTAACCCAAAGAGAAATCATGGGTCTCATAAAATTGGTAGATCAGGTTCTACAACCTGTGTTATGAAAGGGTTCAAGCCAGCTGGTTGTCACAGCATGTGTCTCTCTATCTTAAAAAAGACACAAATCTGTGAGTTGACCCAGATTTTCTTTCCGTGAATCTCCCATGCAATGGAAAGCCTGTAGTGTTTACTGTTGCCAGAGTACCAGAATCTGAATTGTGTTAGGCAGTGAGAAGCATAAAAGTAGTTCTGCTCCAGTAGGTCCTTTCTAAAGTATTACCAGACTCCTCTAAACAGGTAACAGGGGAATATCTTTTGCCATTCCAATATACAGCAGAATAACTGAACTTGGCTGTTGTAAAACAGATTCACCTGCATGAGTAAATTTTAAAACTGATGCCTCTGCTTCCAGACTTTATTATCATACTAAATTCAAAGTGGCTTTTGCCTATGTGACTGTAGAGAGCAGTGTTTCCAGCATAACTTAATGGCTTGTGGTCTGAATGATTAGGGTGACAAAGGGAAGGAGAGCTGGTCTGGGACTAGACTAGCTGTGAGCTACTGCAGTGTAGTCTGTGCTAGACTACTACTAGATTTCTGGGCTAGAATTTCTCTACTGGATCCCTGTCTATTAATCCCTAAGCCTTTTAATTTGTTCTTATATGGAAAGGAGCAAAAACTGGATAGAGAGGTAATTTAACTTTCTCTTGATCCAAGCCACTCTTAGGACAATAATTTTCATTTTAAGCAGGAAGCTCTTGGAACCAGGCTATTATTGTACCATAACCTGTCTATAGTGCTTCCACATGTACAATGCTTTCTCCATATCTTTCAATGCAATGGTCTCTAGGAAGTCTGTTGCCCTTTTTTACCCAAAACCCACTGAAGTCAGTAGCCACATTTGCAGTGGACTTTGAATGTTGGCCTTAGATAGACACTAGGGAAGTATTTGCATTACCACAAGCAATGACATCTTACCTTATTACATTTTAGTGTTATTAAATTCAATGCCCTACTCCTGTTATATAAATGGTAATGTTATTGTGCTAGTAAGTTTATTAGCTTGTAATATACATGCAGTATCCTCTGAATTTTTCCATAGAGCTTAATGGGACCATTACATCTCAGAAGGACTGAGAAAAACTAGTTTTCAGTGGACCCATTGCCCGGGTAAATGTAAATGGGAAAGTAAGAAGGAAGAATTGTATTATCAAGTCCTAGAACTTCCTTTTGTAAAATATATAACTGAGTCTTACAATTTACAGCATTTTAATACTTTTCCTGTCATGGGCTAGTAGAATATTCTTTTCTACATGTTTTGTGATGCAAGTCTTGCAGTCCTGGGTCAGTGGTCATAGGAGCTGAATCAAGTGACTATGGGATTAGCTGCCTCATTTTCATGGGCACTAGGTTTGCATTTTGCATTACCTGAAGTTTTGGACCATTATTTGTAAATTTTAAAACCAGGAGTCAAGATCGGTTTGCAGGTATAACTTTTGTAATTCACTGATCACACAGACAACGTGCTGGGTGTGTTTCTCCAAGTCGTGCGTAAGAATCCTCAAGGTAGTTTGGTTGCCTTTCACCTGGAGAGGCAAGAATTAACATGTTCACCCCTGTCTTAGCTGCATGCAGAGATAAACAAAGACCTTTATCCTACCCTGAAAACACAAGAGAGGAGTAAATTCAGCCTGTGAAGTCACACCCATTTCCAATATTCAACAAATACTAATTCTAAGCTTTTATTTTCCTTTAATGTGCATAAATTCAGGCTGCTTACCTGCACTAAGCAAGCCTGGGAAAATATGTGCCTTCACCTAGATTAATCACACAGAGGTAACTACTTGGATTACAGAAAAAGTGACTCATCTACAGATGACAATGGATTAAAAAAAGAGGGAAAAAATTCCCTAAGTCTCATTCCCCCTTCCTCTATACTGATAAGGAAGCACTAAAGGGAGTAGTACAAAAACGACCGAGCTGGAAGAGAAACTGTGTGTTAGAGTCGAGGTCTGCTATGGTGAGCAGTGAAGGTCATGTAATCCCTTTCAGAATCTGCTGAATCTTGAGTTAAAACTAGTTTGGTGTCTCAGGGAGGGAGCTGCTTGGTCCCTTTATTTCTTTTGGGAAAGACACTTCTGTTAATTTACCTTATGTCAATGTGATTTCCTCCCTCTTTAGAGTTTCCACACTGACAAGAGCAAACTTATCCATGTACCGATTTTATTTTGCTGTTTGAAGGCAGATAATTCTAAAATTGCTCCTATACTCAGTTTGGAATTTACTGATGGATTATTAGTCTGCCAATAATTCACTAGTGAGGTCTTCCACAAATCTATAATCAAGCACAAGAAATTGTGGATATGTAGGGAAAGCATTCCTAATGACAGCACTCCTGTGGTAAAGTGATTTTGACTAAACAATACTAGAGAGTGACTCTTCAAACATTTGAAAATATCAATACATTGAAAAACATACCGAGAAAACACTACAAATGTGAGTGTGTTTGCATTTTTTCTGGGACAAACATAGGGCGGGTGATTTTGAATCAGAGTTTCAGCCTGGCAAAGGAAGCTGATGCAGTAACAATGGGCACCAGCGACAAAGGAAAACGACAATTATCTTTGTCCCCATGAGATGGCACCCTGAACCAGCACTGCACACAGGGATGGGTTCAAAGATGGGGTTTTTTCATGTAAGGAATGGATCACAGGTGTTTTGGTGAGAAGCTATTAATCCAAAGCATTGTCTCTCTCTGCTTTTGTTTCACAGAAGTTGATCTTTGTACAGTTTCAGAGTAACGTGTTGGAGTTTTTAGTCTGGTTTACATATATTAATTTTCCCTTCTATTTCAAATTCCTAGTTATATTGTGAGGCTATTCCAAGTAGTCAATCAAATCTGTGTCCTTATTAAGATGACTTACACTAAGCATTATGCCTGTTGCTAAGTGTTGCTAAATGTTGGGAGCAACACTTTTAGGGGAGAATAGTCAAATCTTCAACAACCTTATCTCAGCATACACAATCATTCATTTCCTATTCACCAAATTAAGGACTTTGTTCTCACTGAAATCTGCCAGCTGTTTGGTTACCTGTTTCAATTTTTTTTTCCCCAGTGAAACATATACCTGAGTTTGGAAGAGCCTCACCAAAAAAAAAAAAAACCAAAAACAAAACAAACCAAACAAACCAAAAACAAAAACCCAAAGCAAAAAACCCAACGCAAAAGTGAGTGCATAAAAGTATGAGAAATTAATTTCCTGTCTGTTATTAGAAGTAACCACTGGTGAGTAATACTTTTACATCAGCAGAGATGTCTGAAGAAAACTATTTTGCTACCATACATGTTGGTTCAGTGTGTTGCTATGTGACACCGTAAGTTTACATGTATTGGTGAAGATGCCTTGGGAGGGAAAAAAAAATAGGTTCTTTGTTGCTGTTCAATTTATGTCTCTCTCAATGGAACCATAGAGTAATGCTTTATTATTGTAAGTGTTATTTTAATTTCAAATTAACTTGTGGTTGATGCAATCTTTTACTAGCATTTCTTATGAAATGAAAAATACTTTGGCTTATTCCTGTTATTAAATAGTAATATAGACCCATGCTCTGTGAAAACTATGAAAAGCTCTGCTGTGTATACTTGTTTACAGACAGTGCAGCCTTTCTTACCCTTTGAATCTTTCTAATTGTGTTAAAGCTGTAGGCCACTAAATCAAAACAAAAGTGTACAAATAACCTCCTACCGCTGGTTTCCTTGCAAGATCCAAAGCTTATTGTGAAAGCTGTAACTCGATTAGATCTTTCATTACTGAAAGCATAGAAAGAGTGCACCAGTTCTGCTCTATTCATTACTCAATCCCACTTGTAGCTGATTTCCCATGCGATCTTCTAAATATGCTGGCATTAATTGCAATTAGACATGCACTAAGAGTTAGTGATTAGGGGGAAAGAAAAATAAGGACCACAGTGGATGCTTTGAGCCTCTAAAATAATTGAAATAGTTCTTCATGCTGTATTGAGTAGCAAGCGTATTCCCTCCCCCCAAATGAGCTTGCTTGAAGGGCGGGGAGAAGGCAGCTGATGTTTTTTCCTTTCCAGCAGCATGTAGGAACAGCGTTCCTTGGAGGGAGTGGCAGGGAGAACGAGGGGAGTGAGGACTGAGAGCAGGCTGAGTAACAGGAGAGTCACCTGGTGGGTGACGTCCCTTCTGCAGTGGAGTGTGTCTGGCATGCCAGTTCAGAGATGCAGGCACACAAGTGTAGCTGCTGGATCCTAGCATCCAGCAACGTCTTTGGATTTTTCCTTGAGACCTGAAAGAGTGAGGACAGAATTTCATTTATTACTCTGCCAGTAGACTGTAATTTGTCTGTGTTAAAGGCTTCGTACTTTAAGATTCAATGTGTTCCATGTCACATTCCCATTGTTTCTATCTTATTCTTTTACCTTATTCTTTTTATTTATTTTTTGATAGGAGGTGTCCACTTCACAGGGGACTTAAAAATAGTTTTTATTTTTTCATAAGGAAAAATCCCATTTTTGGTTCTGGGTGGTTTTTTTTTAAATTTTTATTGTGGTGGTAGAAAAACAGGTCATAATAGGTGTGGGTTGAAAATGCTTTGAGATTAAACTGAACAGAACTAATTTAGTGAAAGGTAAATGAAGGACATAGGGATGCTGATACAAGTAGTTGTTATTCAGTCAGAACTGAGGAAGAGTGTTGTGGACACGGGCAACTGTGTTGCTTCTTGTCCTGTACAAACTTCAACAACCTGAGATTCGGCATCTTCTTTCTTTTCAAGTTAGCATCTTCTGCTTTTACACATCTTCTTTGTTGGGCTGTAAGTAATGCCCAGCTATATACCAGCAATTCCCATATATCTGAATAAGTAGCTATAAGAAGTCACACTTATTTTAACGCTGCCTCCAAGAGCAAGTGAGCCCAACTATCCATTCTTAGGGGAAGCAAATCTGCCCTGTGAGTCACTCAGTTACCAGAGCCAGTGTACTTCTTCTCTTGAAGCATTACAATTGCAGTAGTAATTACTAGTTGCATGGCACCATTATCAGAATTAATTAATTTCTCAGCTTTAACTAGGTCAGACTGAAGGATTCTGTACTGGTACATGGTGCCAGTTCTCAGCTATAGCAGAGCAGTCACCCAGTGAAGTGTAGGTGATGTTTACACAGCTCCATCTTGGCAATGCAGAGCCCTTTCCCTTTGCCACTGTCCAGCCCTTTGGGGAGCATACATCTGTATTTCCTGCCTATCAGTAAGAAGGAAATGGATCTGGTGAGTTGTGCTGTCTGTATAAAGGCAGTCTGCCTGTTGTCCATCTCCCTGCAGCTTATCAGAAGTTCCTGAGCCACTTCACAGTGACCATACTTGTTAAACCTGGGTCTGAAGAAAGGTTTGCTTCTGCAGAGATGGCAACACTTGGCTTTAGATTACCTGCAGACATCTGAGAAGAGTCTGGCAGCCAAAATTATTGTGTATTTTCATAAACATTTCTCTCACAGAAGGCTTAATTAGATACATAACAATGATGCCTCAGATGGCACAGTTTAGCCAGCTGGCCTGTATCTTATTTTAATTGCCTAAACATATCCACACCCTGTCTTTGTTATGAATTCAGTTATGGAAAAGGATATGAATTTTAAATTTGCTGTCTGGCAGTGATGGAAGGTGAACTCCATCTGTATCACAGCAAAAAAAAAAAAAAAAAAAAATCATTTGGGTAATAAGAGCTTAGGAGTCTTTGGAAGGAAACATGGGTAGGACCTGATCAGGATGCTGTGGCGTGGCCTGATTTATGCTCAAAGCAACACAGAAACATGTCCTTCCAGAAGGAGATACCATCTCCCCAATTCCCACTGTCACCAAGTACCATGCTGGTGAAAATGAATCTTTTGGTGTCCTACCCCATTCATTTGGGCAGCTGGGCACACCAACACTTCAAACCTGGAAGCAAATTCAATTATCTTGCTTATGCTTTTTGTAGTCTAAAAATATGCAGGGCCACCTGGGGTTACTGATGTGTGAATCCGAGCTGTGCCTGTGGTGTGGGGCCATTTCCTCACGGGGTCTGAGGGGCAGCCATGGCCTCCCAGGGGGTACTTGCTGGTGTTGTCTGCTGCGGGCAGCTTGGCTGCCCAGCCAGGGGATTGTGTGGAGCAGGGGTAGGACACCTCTTTCTTGGTAAGGACTGCATACGTCTTTCAAACTATAGAAAGTAGATCCGGTGGGCGGCACCTCTCCCTCTCCCTCTCCCTCTCCCTCTCCCTCTCCCTCTCCCTCTCCCTCTCCTCCTTTCTTTTCCCACCCTGTCGTGTTCATCAGTACTACCGTGGGCTGTTTTACATGAACCCAGTGCTGCCCATTCTGGAAGTGAAGGGGTGGGATTTTCTGTTCCCCTACCACCTCTGGGGACAGCTGGCAGCAGGGAGGGCTGCTCCACTGCAGAGGACCTGGCTGCTTATGGAAGGGAGCTTTGCTCTACAGAAACAAGAAGATGTTTTCCTTTCATCATTAACTCCAGTTTGACCTTGGGCTTTTTAGGCAGCCAAACACACACATATGCCTCGTAGGCAGAGTTAAGATGCTGTTTTAATGCATATGCAGATGCAAAGTGCTCAACCACAAACTTCTACATGTTTTGGTTTTCTTCTGGATCTCTTTTTCACGATGACAATTTTTCTGCAAATAGCGGTAATCCCAGTTGGAGTTTCTTGGAGTGCTGGTTTTGCTGAGAAGGCCTTTTAATTGCTCTTCAGCTCCTGCATTCTCTCCTTCATTCGTTCTTGTCTGGTGCCTTTTGTACTTTGCTTGCTGAAGGCAACACACAGGGCTGCTCTTTCCTGCCAGAGCTTGTTGTTGTCTGCAGCGGCTGGGCAGGCAAAGACAACTCTGGTGTGAATCATTTTGCTCCTCCAATGTAGGAGTTGCCATGAAGAATGATTAAGGGAGGGGAAAAAAAAGCGAGAGTGAGAGGCAGTGTGTGTGTGCACAAAGTGAGGTTGGGAAAGTGGGAGTGGTGTCAATGAGTAGGCAAGTAACAGAGTCTTCTGCTCAGCAAGGTTTCAGCACGGGCAGCTGGTTCTTCGTGCTGTGCTCACTTCATTGATTCGTTTACCAGGATTACAGCCTTGCAAAGTAAGTACAGCTTTTTTCTTTCTCTGATACTTGAATTTATGCTGAGCTAATAGTTAACAAATCTCAGCTGTGAAACATAATTGCACGGAGGCAGTGGGATAAGGAAATTTGTACAAAAAATGTACACGTGGTATTAAAGAAGATTTTTTGCCTTCCCAAACGGCAATGTTTTGGTTTAATTTCAAAACTGCTGCAATTGCTATGCTAGATTTCTTTCTTTTTCGAAAGATTCATTGGAAGCAGTGAATAAGATCTGGCAGGTGAGACAGCAAGGGTGTTAGGAATTATTAAAATATGGTGGTTTATTGCAAATGGCTATTCCCGTATCAGAAAAAGCAGGTTGTATATGATGCCATGAAAATCCTCCATGTGCCAAAGTAGGATTTAGTTTGGTTTGTAAGCCTCTGTTAGAGAGGAATATTCTTCTTATTTTCTGCAGAGGTGTGTACGCTCCGCTCTTTTTGCTCTGAGTTATTAACCAAGTGGCTAAGCTGCACATGTTTGAAGTGAAGGACAGGAGCTTAGGCTTAGTAATTACAAATTTATTTTCAGTGCAACCATTTAGTTTTGAAGAGTTCATTGGCTATTGAAGTACAACAAAGCATATTGCCATGGCTTGTTTCTCCTTCCTTCCTGGAATGACTTTCCCTGCTGTGTTGCTGACAGTGCTTTTTCTTCAACCATATGAGGTGCTCTGGTCCCACACCAGTCTGATGTCTGGCATTCCTCAATGTCTGTTCAGAGGAAATAGTGTCCTTGTTTTTTTATCCAGGTGGTTTGTCAGGTGGAGAGTTGTCATTTCTGTAGAAGAAGAAAAGGCTCACAGAAATATTTTATTTCCTTCATATCTGGTGTTTGCTGAGTAAGAACTGAAGTGCGGTCATGTTAAACTCTTGATCTAGTTTCAATATTAATGCCTCACTTGTGAAATTTGCGTGTGGATTGTTTAATATAATTCATCCTCTTGGAATTTTGTTTGGACTGGATAGACTACAGCACTGGCACTCACAGCTTCTGAAATTTAAACCCAATATACCCCTCAGCTCTGAATGGCCAGCATTTGATATTAAACTGAACAGAACTATCTTTGTTCTGTCTATGCTTTATCTGCCACAGGTATCTTCTCCTGGAAAGACTGCTTAACCGAGACAAGAATAAAATAAATACTTGTTCTGCTTTGTTGGACTGTTCCTACCACACAACTAACTTGATTTGTCAGACATTTGCACACAGATGTTGTTATTCTTGTGATTATATTTTAAAATATAAGTTGTATTTAGATTTTCCTTTAGTAAGTAGATAGTAAAAAAAGCCTCTTTTTTGGTTTTTTGTGGGGGAATTTGTTGTAGTTGTTGAATCCAAGAGTGGCTAAGCAGAAATGGTGTCTTATACCAATAAACAAGTTGCAATCAGCTTTTTCTGAAGTGGTTCCATAGCCTTTCAGCTCCCTTCTGTATCTGAAAATGTTTCTTTCACGCTGTGACAGTCTCAGGTTTAAATAAAGTTGGGTGGATCGCAAGCTCCAAGCTCTTAGAAGATGCCCCAGTGCTCCAGGCCTTTCTGGAAATGCTGACATCCTGCTTTCCTGGGAAAGGAGGCACCCAATAGGAATCCAGGCCTTTTTAAAATTTCATTTTCAGTTTTTTGACTCCTCCCTGTTTGAGGGTTCCCTGTGATTACTGACTCAGGAGCTACCTCTGATTTCTGAGACTGTTAATGGGCAGCTAATGGGCTTTCCTCTCATTGGGAGCCTCAACCCTTCTCACTTGCCTGGAACTGGCTTTACTGGACTTGCGAAGGTTGAGGTGCTCAAGGCTTTAAAGAGATTTCAGGTTTTTTAATATTTAATACTGTAAATTCTTTTCAGTAATATGAATGTTGTAATATAATATAATATAGTATAATATAATATAATAGTAATTAATAAATGAGGAATAAAAAACTGACTGACCTGTTGAAAAAGATGGTTGGAATAGAGATTATTCTTTGCTATCAAGCCAATCATTCATGGTTAAGGGTACAACTGAGCTTTTTTTCCCCAACAAAATGTCCTAAATGGTCCTTATTTCAACTGTAGCATTAAACTAAAGAAATTAGAATGGAGAGCTTTGCCACTACCAGAAACAGTTTCACTCTCCTCCAAAGAAGCTTTGAGAGTATCAGCAGTTACTGGATGAACAAAGGTACATAAAAGGTTTACCATGAAATAACTCCTGTTTCTCTCACTGAAAAGAAACATCAAAACTTTACAAAAAACGATCCAACATGAATAGTATCAGAAATACCAATGAGGTCAGAGCAGCTTTTAACTGGCATAAGGAAGAAGAATTTAATTCAATTATGTAAAATTTCCTATTTTATTTTCTTATTCTGAATGTCTTGCAACTCAAGGAAGTAAAACACTGGTAGCATTTCCACCTCAAAGTTACCATTTAGCCAGAAAGGAGCAAAGGGTATTTTAACAGGTTATAATTTCATATTGATTTTTAGCCTGTAAGGAAGATCCAGAGGCCTGAATAGAATAATATCATGCCAGCTAATACTAAATAATATACTCTATTAACAAATTTAATTTTTTTCAGGTGCATGACTCATAAGATTTTCTGAATTATTTGTCTTTTTGAGGGTGGTAGATGTTTACGGAATGACGCATTCTTTGTTCCCTGGGTAATTTTCCACCAGTTCCTCAGTAAGAAATACCTGTGAAGTTAATACTTGCCTCAAGTCTTCAATTTTGGGGGGTGGTGCTGGTGTGGGGTGGGGCAGAGAGATTGAGCAGCAGACATAGTATAGGAGTGTATTGTGTCATGCAGGAATGATTGAATTAATGGAAAAGATAAGGTAGGCAGCCTATGCAGGGGATTTTTTAAGACATGCACAAGCACAAGGAGCACATTTGTGATGAGCAATTGCAGGGAGGCATTTTAAGGAATGATTTTATGTTTCCTTCTCTGCCCCATTGTTCCAAGTTACTCCCTTATCAGCAGTCTTAGTTCTTCAAACTTGTTCTTGTCTTTTGCCACTGTCCTGCCCAAAGCTCTCCTCCCTTAAGGTGTGTGCCGAGCTTATGGTTGCTGGCATGCTCGACTTTTCTGGGAATTAGTTGCTTTCATGCCTGAGAAATTGTGTCTACGTAAACAGGTTGGATGGTTGCAGTGCTGGCACCTGGTCCTCTCTTTACACCCTCTGAGACATTTCCTGAACTGTGATGTGACATCAGCTCGATGCCTGCTGATGCCGAAAAATGGAATCTCTCATGGCAAATTTCTCTTTAGCAAGCAGCTGCCAGAGACTGCCAGAGTTCTGGAAGAGAGAAAAGTCCAGCCAGACCCATTCTGAATTCCGAGTCTGGCAAAATCTCTGAATGTTGCAAAGCATACCCCTCTGTATTTTCATGTGGGGATAAGTTTCTCCAGTGAAATATGTTCAATGTTTGCTGTCTTCAAGACAAATTCTTTTTCTTGTTGTTTTTTTCTTCCCTCAGTGGGAGGGGATTTGTTAGCAAACAGTTTGTTGCTAATACCAACAGTCACGACCTTTTGCAAGAGTGCAGGGCTGGTAAGGCGTACTTCTCAAATGCTGACTTAAAAAGCCTTGGTTTAATGCCGGTATATCTTTTTTTTGACTTGGTTAAATGCAGTGCATTTCACTAACCTTTTATACTGCATCTTTTAGCCTAAAACAAACAAGTTGTCAAGTAAAACAATTGACTTACTAATAGATCCAAGAACATCTATAAGTTAATTAAAATAAAAATAAAGACATTTATTTTGAAAGGCCTTCTGTAGTCAAACAGGTCTTACAAGTAAATCAAAGTGTTTTCTCTACCGCGTTGCAGGCAAATTACATGCATGTTTTGTTACTCCACAGAAAATAGTTATAAAAATTTATAACTACCACAAATTATTTGGAAGTCATTACTACTGTCAAGTACCACAGCTGCTCTAGAGTGTCTCTGTACAATGGTGTCAGATGTTCAGCTACATTTGGGCAGCATAACACATGCAAGAATTTCCATTTCCTTTCTGTCTCTGTCAATAGCTTTGATAGAGCTGCTTAGCACCCATTTTAACAGTTTCCTTTTTTTTTAGGGGTACATGGTATTGGGAGCATGGTAAGCATGAAATTCACTATGCCAAAGGGGTCATCTACTGTGTGATTGCTGGTCTAAAGCCAGACTTGTGCTATTGACTGAAATTTTGGGGTTCACCCTTCTTGGCTTGAATCTACACAAATGTACTTAGACTGAAGTGCAGCTTTGGGTATGTGAAAGCAGTCTGGAAGATGAGAATAGTCCCTGACTTTCCCAGAGCATGGAAAGCAGCAACTGTACCCTGCCTTCCCTGACTGCACAGGTCATGTAACAGCCATGTGTCAACTGCAGTTACTGAGAGTGGCTAGGAAAACCTTTGAGTTAAAACAGTGTAAATGATGGGTGGGTGCACAGTTTTTTTAGAAGGCCTCCTTTAAGTTTCTAAAGTAATCTCAATGTACAGGACCAGGCAGCTTTCTGGAGACTTCTAGCAAGGCCAGGGATAGTGGGGAATCAACCCTGAGAGGACAGATGTGTACCAAAGCTAAAGGTCTAATGGACAATTAGCCATGAAGCAAGAGACAGAGAAATTATGAGACCATTAAAGACCTGTCTGAGAGCCAGGAGAGCCCAGAGCATCAGTGAATTACATTCTGAGTTGGCACATTTTAAGAGTATCAATTAAAAACAGATTAAATTCATATGTGTTCCAATTTGACTCAGTGTGTGTGGGTCACCCTGACCCACACAGATTTTCTCAACTGCTTCTGATAATACTGGCTCTAGATAGCACATGGCCTTGCCTGCTGTCACTTGAACTTGATGGCTATTACTGAACCTCTCCTCTCCTCTCCTCTCCTCTCCTCTCCTCTCCTCTCCTCTCCTCTCCTCTCCTCTCCTCTCCTCTCCTCTCCTCTCCTCTCCTCTCCTCTCCTCTCCTCTCCTCTCCTCTCCTCTCCTCTCCTCTCCTCTCCTCTCCTCTCCTCTCCTCTCCTCTCCTCTCCTCTCCTCTCCTCTCCTCTCCTCTCCTCTCCTCTCCTCTCCTCTCCTCTCCTCTCCTCTCCTCTCCTTTCCTCTCCTCTCCTCTCCTCTCCTCTCCTCTCCTCTCCTCTCCTCTCCTCTCCTCTCCTCTCCTCTCCTCTCCTCTCCTCTCCTCTCCTCTCCTCTCCTCTCCTCTCCTCTCCTCTCCTCTCCTCTCCTCTCCTCTCCTCTCCACTCCACTCCACTCCACTCCACTCCACTCCACTCCACTCCACTCCACTCCCCTCGATACCCAGTCCAGATACTGGTGCCAGCCTCTTTCAGTGCTCTGACCCATCCCCACCACAGCAGGAGCTAGAATAACCATCTGAGTCATCTCTCTTTTCCCTTTTCCATTTCAGGATGACAATGGACGCTCTGCAACTAGCAAACACTGCCTTTGCAGTTGATATGTTCAAAAAGCTATGTGAGAAGGACAAAACAGCCAACATTATTTTTTCCCCACTGTGTACCTCAACGTCTCTGGCTCTGGCATATAAAGCTACAAAAGGTGATACTGCAGAGCAGATGAAACAGGTAAGCTGTCAACAACCTGTTCTGTGGCTGCAAAATTATATGGCTGTTGTAGGTGTCTTTCTTATTAACTCTTGTTAACGTTCTCCTGGATGTCTGGTTCCCTTGTAAGATAGACTTCAAACCATCCATCTGAATTTCTTGAATGGTTCCACACTCCATGGCCATGCACAACAAAAGGGCGAAACTCTGTCTTAAAGAAAAATCTCTACAGGCATGTATAAGGTGTAAGTGGACATAGCAGAGTCCTTACAGATGTATTACAGCCTTGTCTCCTTTTAGCGTAGTGTTTGTGGCTAGGAGTCACTGTCCAGATCACTGCATTTTCTAGATAACTGTTTTCATTATTCAAGAATGCTTAAGCTTTATAGAATTGAAAATTAATTTGCCAGTGGTGTCAGCAGCAAGTATGTGTAGCAGCCCTGTTACTGGCCTTTCCCCTTTCTCCCACAATACTCCAAAGAGGATGTAGTAGAAGGGGCACAATTTTGTCCACGTTTTTCCTTACAAGCAGCGCATGATGTTCAAGGGGTTTCCAGCACCATGACCCAGCCTGGCAGTCATGATTCAGTCAGTTTGTGGAGCTCACCCTGTGGTGCAGGGAGTCAGCCCTCCAGCCTTGCCTGCTGCCTCTGTGTAAGCAGAGATTGAGCTGGGTGCTTTTTATCCCAGTGAGGGTCCCCATGGTTTCTGCAGTTACCTGAAGGTGCATGAAATGCAAATTAAATGTACATTTGTATGCTGATTATCATCTGGCTCTGAAAGACTCTACATATTTGAATGTATTTTCCCTCCTTTGGAAATTCTTCCATGTAGTTTCTCATTCACTGCAAGTACCCCTGAGCACAGCCTTCTGTGCCCCTACTTATGCCACAGATTACAGGGAGTCTTGTGCTGTTCACAGAGCTGCACAGCAATATGTCCATGAAAATCACAGAATCCTAGAATGGTTTCTGTGGGAAGGGACCTTAAATCCCCTTGCCACAGACAGGGACATCTTCCACCAGACCAGGTTGCTCCAGACCCTACCCAACCTGGCTTTGAAGACTTTCAGGAATGGATCTTGTAAGCACTGCACATTTTTCCACACAGTATTTAAAAAAAAAATTAAAATTAAAATTAAAATGATACCCTGAAGCTCCCTCATAATTTCAAAATTCAAGTGTTGTCTTCTGATGGGAGAGTTAAAAATATTACCCTGCCCTTATTTTGTTTTCACTTGTGTCTGCAGCTTGCTTTGAACCATTCCATAATAACAAGTTAACCTGCACATCCACAAGTGGAGCTCTGTTACACAAGCGCACTTATGTTTCATATTTCTCTAGTGGTATTTAAAAAGTGCTGACTACAGATGCTAAGGAGACCTTGGTATGCTTTTAAGTGTAATAATATTTCCTATTTTTCATGTCTATTCTAGCTTCTGCCTTTCCCTGAGTTTGTGCTTGGGTTTTAAATACTAGATACAAAAGGAGCCAGATGGGTACCTGTAGTCTGGAACAGAAGTCAACAAACTTGTGCCAAAAATTCTCCCAGGTAGAGAAGCTGCGGTAGCTTTCTCCTCCAACCTAGTTCCCAGGCACAGAAGCTTTCTACACTTAACATGCAAAGAAATAAAACTGTTGGAGGAGAAGGAAAAAAGCTGATAGTTGTTTCTAAGGAAATGGACTTGGAGTTTGGCTATGAGAGCTGTGCTGCTGCTGTGTTGGGAGTTTATTGCCTTTTGCTCCCACTTAGCAAGAATAGTGGAGGACATGGAAGGGTGACTGAGGTAGAGGAGCAATTTTGTCTCTGAAGGTGTGATGTGTTCTGGGAGAAAGAGCAGTAACGATGTACAAAAGGAAAATAAGGTCTCAAGTGCCTGCTGTGCCTCATAAGGGAATTTGAGGCAGGTGAGGAGGGTTGGACAGGCTTCCTGTAATGAAACAGCCACCATCAAAGATCCTGTAATAAGTAGGCATTAAAAGTTTAATTCATATTTATAGGGTTCTTTTCAAACAAAGGCATCATTACCTCAGTATTTCCTAGAACTGGACTTGTCATTCCCAGGAGTTGGGAGGTGGCCGTGTGTGGGTCAGCAGCCCTACCCACGGTTCTACTGTGTCTACAAAACCAACACTGTTAACTTTATCTGATCAGTTTTTGCTGAAATGTCATGTGATGTCATGTATTAGTCACAGCAGTCAGAAAACTTGATGATCTGTCAAGCATTTTTAAAAGTGTAGCCCACTTCTAGAAAGGGCATTATACCCTCACATATCTGTCTTAAAAACTTCAGGATTTTGGGTGGGAATGTAAGTTTGGCAAACACATTATGACTCCATACTATGGAGTTTTAGTTGACTAAGTCACATCACCAGCACAAACAGCTCTATTGGTTTTTTTGTATCGCTCATAGGAAAGAAATGCATTTGAAAATTCTGGTAGGATTAGATTTTTAGATTTATGTTAGCATGTCAAATATATAAATGATTTTTGAGTAACAACAATGAGAGTCTCTGTCATTAGCTTAAATATAAAAAGCAACAGCTCTGATCACAAACTAGCATTGTTTTTTGCTTAGCTGTTAGGAATGTTTAGACAATAATAATAAAAAATGATGCTTAGTATTTTATCATGTTCATTTAACAGGTGCTCCATTTACAAGATGTCAAAGATGTTTCTTTTGGGTTCCAAACAATAACTTCAGATGTTTCCAAACTCAGCTCTTTCTTTGCACTGAAAATGGTCAAACGGGTCTTTGTAGACAAGTCTCTCAATCCTACCACAGTAAGTACTGCAGGAAAACCCTGGTGTTATGAATTGCTTGGCCATCATCTTGATGGATTATGGTGTCAGACTGCAATGTTATTTAATTCTTGTACTTTTGACTGTTGGTTGACAGGACTCAAAAGATAAACAGCATAATTTTCTGCAGCCATAAAGGTTTGTAGGAGGATGGATGAGTCTGCTGCTTGAATCCAAGCTGTGCAACTCTTACAACACTTTTAATTCTTTCATTAATATGCTTTAGGTCAGTAGCAAGTTTGGTTTTGAATGCAACATAACTTCCATGCCACATCAAAGTCTTTGCATTGCAAGTATGAGTGAAAATGAGTGTAAAAAAATTGGTGGTGCAAGTGTGTGTCCAGTTCACACACCCAAGTAATTACTGCATGAGCTTCAGTTTTCTTAATCTGCCTGAGAAGGCAGAAGCCTGACTATTGAAGCAATACAAGTGAAGAAGGTGGTGTTTGGCCTTTTAACTTATGAACTTTGCAAAAAACAGAAGAATGCTCTGTGTATTGGTTTTTTCCCTCCCAAAGCTGTCTTCGAGTACAGTCCCAAGCAAGGATAACATCAGCCTAAAAGGGGTGTTTCAGAAAACTCATGATGCTGCAGTGATGCTGTGATCAGATCACCTGCTGTTCAGACTCTGCTACAGCGAAGGCCAGGACCCAGGGCAATAAGTGTCTTCCCTGGTGAGGACAGACGTGATGGGAGCAGACTGTGGCCTCTATCTCAATCTTGCTCAGGCCTGGGCTGAGGCTTGTTTTATCCTGTAAACTCTGGCAACATGGTCACTCCTGCAATATCAAAGTTACTTAACTGCTGATGCAACACCACTGGTCTGAAGACGACCTATGATATGCTGGATGCAGGTGTATGTCCTTGTTGTCTCCTGCAGTTGTTTAATAGCTTTCCTCAAATAATAATGAAATCCTCAACTACCCAAATGGCACTTAACCAAGCATAACTTCGGTTACTTGTGTCTTCCAGGACTTTGTCAACTCTACAAAGAGACCTTTTCCATCTGAACTGGAATTAGTGGAGTTCAAAGAAAAAACTGAGGAAACCCGGGAAAAGATCAACAAATCCCTTTCAGAGCTGACTGATGGTGGGTACAGCTTAACCTTGGGAATGCTGTTTGCCTCTTTGGAGAAAGATCTTTATCCTTGTAACACCTCTTTAGGAGTAAATACATAGTGAAAGAAGTCTAGGCCTACTATTTGGATTCATGAGGATTAGCAGCACTGACTTCACTGCTGCAGCACTTCTGAAGGTGAAAATGTGAGATTGACCTTGCATTAGCCTTGGGGAAAGCTGCTCACATTTGACTGCAGCAGGATGGTTTGGGAGAATGACAGGTCCTGGCTGTGGAGCATCACAACATGTAAAACCAGAACATTGAACCCTCTAATTCCTTCAAAAGCTTCATTGTAAAGGGAAGTACTCGCTGAGCTCTGAGTTCCAGGCTGTTAATTAATACCTCAGCTGCTTCTGCCAGCCAGGGTGCTGCAAGCAGATGTGGGTCTCTCATTTGCCCTCTTGTGGAAGCCCCGGCAGAGGTGGCCCTGGGCTTGGTTGCCACCTGTTGCCCTCGTGTGGTGCAAGTACAGAAACACCACGCTCGAGTCTGGTCCTTCCCAGGCTGGCACTGCTGCCCATGGGGAAGCACCTCGCCCTGCTCCTGTGGCTCCAAGACACGACTTGCCTTCCCAGTGCTCTGAATTCCGAGTCATTTATGGCAGTGCTTGAACTCTTTTGAAGTTCTCTTTTGAAATCAGTATTTGTATATTAACTGTAATCAGAGCAGCATATTTTGTTATCCTGGTTATTTTATTCTTGTGTATCAGCTTAGAAAAGAGTAGCTGCTAATTTGAAACTTCCCTTCAAGCCTTGCGTTCCAAATGACAAAGTGTTTTTTCACTTAAACCTGTTGAATTTCATTGAAAACTCAGCACCTTCTTTAAGGTACCGAACAAAAGCAGGACATGTAGTTTTGATTACGTGTGACGTAAACCAACACAACATGTCATTTGTAAGATCTACCTTAACACCAAATCCCACATCAAAAATTAAGCTGCAATTTTAAGTAAGTGCTCCCTTTTGAAATTTTCCATTAGAAAGAAAATCTTTTATCTGTGAGATGCAGGATACAAATGTGTTTAGTTCAGTGAAATGTTACCATATTCACTTAAAGCAATTTATATACTGCTAATGTATTGTTGTATTAACAACCATCTTAAACCCATTCACAGGAAAAATGGAGAATGTTTTGAATGAGGATAGTGTAAGTGACCAGACTCAGATCCTTCTAGTTAACGCAGCTTATTTTGTCACAAACTGGATGAAGAAGTTCCCAGAGGCAGAAATCAAAGAATGTCCTTTTAAAGTCAACAAGGTATGTTCTGGGGGAAAAGAAAAAAAAAAAACCACAACAGTACTGTTCCCTCTCATGAAAATGCAAACTTTGAGCTAAGGAAATCCCAACAAGAGAAAATGAGAAATGTTTATTACCATGCAATTTTTAGACTCTATCTAACCTTACACAGTGTTGCAAGGGTCCCAGACTGTCCTGGGAGTATGTTTAGACAACATGAGTTGAGTACAAGTGGTCAGAAGCAGTCGTTGTCTGCAAGGAGATGCAAACTCTCGTGGGGAGCTTTTTCCAAGACATTCGAAGGTTGTAGGTACCAGAGGCTGCATCCAAAAACCAGCAGAGGTGAAGCACATTGCATTTCTTGAGCTGGTGAAACGTGTACAGTTGTGTCACTTCTTTGAGTACATCCTTTAGGTGCCTGGCTCTGTGTTTTCCTCTTCAGAGATGTCATCCCATCAGTCTCCCTCTTTCCAGTCAGGCTCAGGACTGCAGCCCTCTGCATGTCAGTCCTGCTTAGCCATGAGGCCCAAGTGGGAGCAGCACCTGTGGCTGCTGCATTCAGGAGTCTGTGACCAGTGATGAATATATTATAATCAGACAACTTACAGCCAAGATACAAAGCTGCACAACATTGTGAGATAAAGAGATTATGTTCCAAATATACACACGCATACATACAGAGGTGCATAAGCAAAGTCAGGGTTTCAGATTCACTGAAAATATTCATAAATTACCTCAAGAGCCAACAGTTTCAGCTAAAAAAAGCTTTTAAAGTCACACAATCAACACTAAAATTTTTAAGTGAAAGATCTCAAGATTTTTTTTTCTACTCTAAAGTAACATTTCTCTACCGAATTTGAATTTTGAACATTTTCATGTGGACAGAACACTTTTAAAGTCTTCTCTATGAAATTGTTTTGTTTTGTTTTGTGTTCTGTTCTGTTTTATTTCATTCAAAAGCAAAGACTTAGAGATTTAGGTAAGCTTGAAATTTCTTCTGATTCTTTTTCAACTCCTGAACCAAAACATCAATTATTGGTATGAACAGCTTGACTTTCACTGTTGAGCTGTGCTCAGTGCTTGACACTTGCTAGCATTACAATGCCCTGTAGACAGTGTAGTTGGTAGCACTCAGTGAAAAGGCATGAAGAACCACCAATATTAGATAAATTGCTCTTTTAAGGCACATGCCCCATATGTTGCTATGGTATTAAGTAGAATTCTGTTCCACTTTTCTTTGGAAAGCTGTCTGCTGTAAAAAGCCAACAGAGTCTTTCACTGCTGCTTTCATTAGCTATGAAAGCCAACCAATTCTCTGGTGGTAACTCAATGTATCCCTTCCATGCAAGCGTAAAAACTTTCCTCTGTCACCATCTTATCTGTGAATTAAAAGGAGTGATAGATTCTTTCCTCTGTGTTTTGCAGACTGAAACTAAACCAGTGCAGATGATGAATCTGGAAGCTACTTTTTGCCTGGGCTATGTAAAAGATTTAAATGTTGCCATCCTTGAGCTCCCATGCCTTAACAAACATATAAGCATGCTCATTCTCCTGCCCAAAGAGATTGAAGATGAGACCACTGGCTTGGAGAAGGTGAGAGAAAAAAATAGAGTTGCTATGATGCTTCCCTTGGGAACAGCCCATATAACGCCATTTGTTTATGGAAGGTTTTTGTTATTTAGAAGCAATGCATAAGGAAACAAAAAGTAACCTTCATGTGAATTTACCATCTCATTCTGCTTCTCTGTTCCTCCTCTTATATTTGTGGCATCATCGTTTTCACTGTGTCCAGTGTGAGGTTGTAAATGAGGCTTTGTTATAAACAGGGAGTGCACAGAAGACAGCGTAAAGTGCAGAAGGTGCCCTTATTTTTCATATCCTTATTTTTTTTTCAATTGACACATGTCCATGATTTATTTTACTAAGGTCTTACACTTCTTCAAATTTAAATTTGAGCAGAGGTGCCTGCAAATGAGCCATTTTTTTTATTACAACTGCACATAAATGTGAAAATTAATAAGGCATTCCCTAAAGATCAACAATTTCTTATGTCATTTCTCTATGAAAATTTTATGACATATTTCCACCCCTCTTCAAAGTTTATTAAGGACTAAGTCCCTAAAGATCAACAATTTCTTATGTCATTTCTCCATGAAAATTTTATGACATATTTCCACCCCTCTTCAAAGTTTATTAAGGACTAAGTAATTAATAATATTAATTAATAGGTATTAATTAAAAGTTACTTAAGGATTAAAAGACTGATGATCACTCAAGTCTCCTTTGTAATTTTCTGCAACTGGCCACAATTTTTAAAGGCAGGGAAGAATCTGTCTTTGCAGTGAAAAGATACTTTTATATGTTGGAGTAAATTACAGAGCACACCTATCATAAAATGCAGGTAAGGCCTTTCCTGATACCAATTTGTTGTGGCCCCACATTCTCCCTCCTCCCTTCACAGTTTTTTAAAAAATTGCTTGAACAGCTGTATGTTTGATTGAGATCAGGCTCTGGATTTGGATTTTGTGTACAGTGTCCCAAATACCAGCAATTTCATTGCTCTGTAGGGTCAGGAATAAAGACTTTTGGATCTCTGCCAGTTGGCCAGGTGTAACCTGGGTAGGGACTGTCTTCCTCAGGTTCCTTCATGTGGCTGTTGAAGTGATTGCTTATCAAAAGCTTGCCAGAGCATGCACATGCAGAGGAGTTCCTCCAGAGGCCTGTCCTTTGGATTAAATCATACTTGAGTCAATATAACTGAGAGTATGTTAAGCCTGAATGCTATGGTTGTGAATTTAGAAACAAAAATTGCCTCTGGACTTTATTTTTTGGAGGCTTGATAGGAATGAGGAGTTCAGGAATGGTCTTTTTTTTCTCCTTTCGCTTTCCTCAGACTGCTCACTAATTTCCTTTGTTGGTTTATGTTTTCAGCTGGAAAAGGCACTGACCCCTGAGACATTATTACAGTGGACGAATCCCAGCATGATGGCAAACACCAAAGTGAATGTATTTCTTCCAAAGTTTAGTGTGGAAGGTGACTATGACCTGAAGCCACTTCTGGAAAGCCTGGGAATGACACATATCTTCAACGAAAGCACATCAGATTTTTCTGAGATGTGTGAGACAAAAGGTGTGGTTGTGTCAAAGATTATCCATAAAGTCTCCTTGGAAGTAAATGAACAAGGTGGTGACTCCCGTGAGGTACCAGGATATCGGATTCTGCAGCACAAAGATGAATTTAAAGCTGACCATCCATTTATCTTTTTGTTTAGACACAACAAAACTCGCAACGTGATTCTTTCAGGCCGATTCTGTTCTCCTTAAGCGAGTCATGTTCATTACAAAAAAGCACAATTACATTTGTGGTGGTGCACATTCCTGTAAAGCTTTTCTTCCTGACTATCACCTTTGAAAGGAAATCTAAGAGGTTCATATATTGGCTGAGTAATACAATGTACTCTACATATGCAGCAGAACTAGTTTCCCTCCCTCCATTTCTTCCCCTTTAGCGGAATAATTTCAACTGTGAAGAACACACCGTATTTTATTGACAAGTATCCCAGCTTCAGCAACAAGAACATTTTGTTCCTCTGTGATACTTTTTTCCCCAAATGAAGTGAACTGAGAGCCTGATTTAAGATAGCCCAAGAGCTGGAAAGGGCTCAAGGAGGAAGAGCTGTGTTCCTGCTCCCTGCTGAAACCTCTCTCCCTCATGACTCACAGTCTCTGGATTCCTAATGCCTAAAAAGGGAAATGTGGACTTGTGGTATGATAGCTCTCCCCCTGTACCTGGCCACACTCTGGTGGTCCAGGGTGCCCTACCAGACCCTGCCAGCACCCAGTGAAGCAGTGCACAAGTTCTGCAGCATAGCTACAACAGTTCAGGCTGGCATCAAAATTTGCATCTGTGAAAAAGCAGCCGTGCTGAGGCCTATGGACACCAGAGGCAGAAATCCTAGGGACAGTGTGTGTCCCCAGAAGACTCTTCAGCATGAAGTTCCCAGACTGGGGAGGTTGAACTCTGCTGTGTGGCCTTTTTTGACTCATTCCCTTCAGCCATGGAAGATGGGACAAGTTCACTGCAGCTATGAGGAACCTTGTACATATCCTAAGGAAAAGAACATTATGCAAATCAAGGATACAACACAGTTGGATTAATACTGGAAGTGCCACACTTTTCATGCACAGATTATCTGCTATTTCAAGCTCCGGATTCAGCATTAAGGAAACTCCTTACAGTTACTTAATGTCTAAAGCATGAGAAAGAAGTAAGGACTTCAACTTCAGTGAAATTAACATTGTAATTACAAGTCTTCAAATTCCACATGAGATTATGATAATCAGATTTAATTTCTATCTAAAGACTGCCTGCTGCATATGTTCAGTACTCGTTTACCTAATTACTGTTCAGAATAAAGCACTATAAAACCTATGTCAAAGGTACCATACCTCTAGTGTCAATCTGTGTGTTCATTGATGGTGTCAGTGTTCATGCCTGACTTCCAATAAATTACAGGAATGGAAATAAGCAGATTCATTTAGGCCACAAAGTCAAAATAACAAAAAAGCAACTAAGTGATTGTCTGGATTGCCCTTCTGAGCCACATGATGATAGTTCCCAGTAAGGGAACTAGTAATATGTTACTAGGTGGTCAGGATACATGCAGAATTCAATTATGTATCCTCAGAAGATGGAAGCATTTTACATGAGAAATCCTCTTGGTGCCTGAGGTCTGAAACTAACTGGAAAGGGACCTCTAAATGAAAACACGCAACAACCCCTAATATGCAGTTTCAACATCAGAGCACTGGTTATTGTGAATTTAGAGGCAGGAGTTCTGTTTTGATTCTTGAATGTAGTAACCCACAAGAAGCCTTTAGTCACAATAATTCAGTAGTTCCCTCCAAGGACCTTTAATGGTTTTTAATGCATTTTAGTGCCAGAGGGTTAACTGGGGTCTTTGGCCCATATTTTTGAGGATACTGAGGAGACTAACTTGGATCAAAAACAATGGGAGGTGAGACCCTGCAGATCTCTGGGGGTCTTTGCTAATATGCTTTGGATCTTTTGACACAAGGATAGTGGTCAGAAAAATAAAAAATATAACCATTAACGTGAGCCCATCCTGTCTGAGAATGACTGAGACGCAAAGATTTTTACTCAACCTCAGTGATACCTGAATGACTGGGAATGATTGATACACCCCATCATTGTCTCATCTGCTTGGGAGGGCCCGATGTATCCAGGGCTGTTGTCACTGTGGCTTCCAGTGGTTCTCCTGTAGGAGGTGGGCCAGGACATTGTGCATGGAGTTGATGACTAAGCAGCTGCACAGGCAGTCCATGCATAGAGAAGGGCACTGGTTGCCTCATCTTTACAGTTTGTGTTTGGGCTCTGAATCTTTGTCAGGTGGTTCCAGTTGTCCAGGGGGCCATTTCACACTTGCTGTTACAGCTCTGCTGGTCTGCTAGACTGATGAAAACCTCTGGCAGATTGTCCCAAACTGTTTTTCCTTCCTGGATGAGATTTCCTAAAGGAGAAAAGCTCAGACATGGCTTTCTCAACCTTTTCAGGTTTTGAAAACGTTCCAGTTCAGGAGCCTTCATTTAATGGAGGCTGTAATCTGTTTAAATGCTGATCAGACCATTTGGCATATCCCCACAAATTTATGACAGCATTCTTCTCCTTTTGATAGCTTGGCCTGAAGGGTTATCCCATGAAAGCAGAAACACTGCTTCAGAGTGGGGCTCATCTTTCTCCACCTCCTGACTAATTCGAGGTTATCCTAGCCTGTGCAAGGCAAGCAGATGTTAGAGATACAAAGCTGTCTTGGCCCACATAAAACAAACCCTCTTATTGGTCATTTATGAACAGGGTGGCTTGCCCATGAAAACCTCAGGTTCATTTTTCACCTCTGCCGCTTCTGTGCCAGTCCCAGTGGGAAGCTTTTCCACCTGGCAGCATGTGAGGGAGAAGTATCCACCAGGCTCCTGCTGCTGTGAGAAACCATGTTACAGTCTACTATTTTCATTCTACCCATTGCTGGCCTCTGGGCCTTGGGCAAGAAATTGCATGGGAGGACGTGGGAAAATGTGTGTGGGAGTTTGTGTGTAGGAACTCTGATGTGCTGGAAGGTGTTGGTTACAAGGCAGAGAGTGAGCATAGCTGAGGACTTGCTCAGGTTGACAAGGTGCTCCACCTCACCTTTCAACAGGGCATTACTATCCAGTGAGGGATGATGCCCCTGATGGAAAACAGCATGCTGTGGCTGGATTTGGCAGGCAGTTGCAAATGCAAATGCAAAATTTGGCAGGCATGTGCCTGCTCACCTCACCACTTGCTCACCTGCACAGTCACTGCTTGATCCTTACTCCCAGCATTTGGTTGAGAAGGGACCCATCTTAATGTTTCGTGGTAGCAAAAGAGGTTTGTGGGGAAGTTCTGAAACTTGAAAAATGCAACTTAGGGCAAATTGGCCCCACTGGAAAAGCAGTACATTTTTGTGAATATACTGTCCTAAGGGCTCAGAAATGACAGAATTTGCACCTACATTGACATTTCCTGAGGCAAAGCAGTATGTCAGGGAAACTCTGAGGGAATATATGACAGAGCAAGCAAAATAAATCAGTGGAGGAAGGATGTCAATATAGGAGGAAGGGAGAAAGCACAGAAATTGTAAGAAGGAAAGTCTTGCAAGGTACTCAAAAATACTTGGCTTGTCACTGAAAAGAAGCTTGGACTAGGAAAACATCAGAAGATACATGGTAAGGCAATGTTCATAAATAAATAAATTTAAAAATAGAGAAAGAACTGAAAAGGAAAATTAAGGAGCACTACAGAAACATGCAGGAAGGAAAAACCAGAAAGTGAATGGCAAATGGAAGCAAAAAAGCAAGGAAAAGAACGGAGGTAATGAGAATAGTCATTTTATCCTTGTGTCTTGTATTGCTTATGGATTCCTGTTTTCAGATGGGTACTGGAGCACTGGGGCTTGGCCAGCTGGGCCGAGACCTTGGCACAGGAGCGGGGAACAGCAAAGGTGGATGGTGCTGTGCCTGAGGAAGAGGGTGGTCCAGCTTTTGCACTAGAAGGAGAGCGTGGGTAGGGAAAGATGGTGCCAGGGAGCCTTCTTCCCCTTTCCTGCTTACTATGTCTGATCACATAAGTATCTTATGAATCCAAAGCCAGTTTTATGCTTTGTAGGAAGAAAGAAGAGGTGAGAAAGAAAAGACATAAAATTCTCAGTGTTGCAAAGCCACATACAACCCTAGTTTAGCTCTGATCTCTGAGTCCAGCTGCCATAACCCAGCTGTTGCAGCTGAGTTCAGTGGTACTGATTAGAGATCAAACACTGTGCTAGTGCAGCTCTGTGCTTCCCATCTCTTTACTTCCTTTTCACTTTATGCTGGAGACTTAACCTCAGTGATCAACCACTCCTGACCTTCTTCTATTCTTAACTCCAGTGGTTTAAAAGAATACCCCCTGGCTGGAGATTCCTGTTACAGTTTAAGGAAATATTTCTTCTAATTCCCTTCTCTAATTAAGCTCCTTCAATGCACATAAAGCCAACACCTTACCTGAGGGGGAGAGATGGCTGTAGGCAACATAAAGCTCATGCATTTCCCATTCATTTGCTCTATGTCTGCAAGCAAGCTCAGTTCCAAACAATCTTGGCATGAACCCTGCACACACCTTTGTCCAGGCCAGACCCCATCAAAATTTGAAAGGGACTAAGCACAGCAGTGCAGTTAGCGGTCTTCTTAGGGTTAATGACCAGTTTTCCAGCTGAGAGTGACTTGGCATTGCAATCAGGAGATGTTGCCAGCAGATATTGCCTACCAGACTTGTTGAGCAGCTTGAGAGAAATGCTAATAGCATATTGCTAGATATAGGTTTCCCATTCTTCTGTGAGGAAACTTCATGGTGATGGCATTTGGATTAAACAGCAAGATGCTGCTATCAGCAATCATTGGTTAGAGGCTGAACTTTCCCACAAGAGAGTGGAAGATTTTTTTTAATAGAGTATTCACAGGAACGTGCTCCAGAACTCAGCTGTTGTCTTCTTCATTTAACCTCTTCAGGCAAGAAGGTAAAAAATTCTATGTTGTTTTGTTGTTTCCTTTTTTTTTCCCCCCCAAAATAACTGTGATTTTTTTTTTTTTTTCTGATCCAAAGTACTCTACAGGCTGGTAAAGTAAACATGATTTTTACATGTTGGGCAGAGAGAGAGATACCTTTAAAGGCTGCAGGCAGCAAAACACTGCTAAAATCCAGGTGGCTCAAGAGCTCACACAAAGGGAGCTGGTCTTCAGTGGGACAAGAATGAGGATTGTAGGGACACATCTAAAGATTCTTCTAAATTTCACAGGCTTCTGAATCTGAAATTTCCCCAAAGCCTCTCTGTCCACCCAGTAAAGTCTAATTGCCACAAGACTGATGAGCTCAATGGCTTGTATGAGAAAGTAGATGCTTTTTTGCCTGTATCTCCAGAAAGGCTGAAAGACAGGCTCTTTCAGAGCACCTCTACTGACTCTGGTAGAAGCAGGTTTCATATAAAGTCAAGGTGCTAGTGATCTGGGCAATCTGACCCACAGGATAAGAGATACAGCTTAATTTTCCTTCTTTACTCACATTTCCATGGCACAAGAAAAAACCTTGAAATTTTCACTAGACGGGAGAGAGGGCATGCAGTTCTTTGACTGGGTTCTAAAGGCATTTCCCCTTTACACTGATCCCCACTACCAGGGAAGTTGTTTATGTTCTTAATGACACACTATAAAAGAGAAAGGGTGGAGTGGTATTCAGATTTTGTTTTGTTAGTGGGGGTGCTAGTCTTTGCTATTAAAATATGAGCTCCTGGGTTTGGCAATGCTGTTTAGAAGCTTGCAGAGAAGCCTGTGCAGCTGCACACAGGCACAGCAAATAACTTGCCACCGTACAGCCTGTAACAGGCCAATGCACATCCATGTCTGTTTATGCAGAAATAACTGGCCTAGAAAGAGGTATAGAAGATACCATAGGGGCTGATGCAAACTCACAAGAGCAGTCAGGAAAAAGCTTTCTGGCATAAAAGTAGCATCCTGAGAGGCTAGGTTGTTTGGAAAATGAACTTGGCACCATTTCTCTTGAAAAGCTGCTTTGCGCTGAAATGTATTGGTTTTTAATTTAAAGCATGTGTTGTGCCACTTAGGGACAATCAGAATTGCTGTGTTGTAGGAAATTTAATTTTTCTTATGTGCTGTTTGTCCCTTTCACTCCAAATCAGCACAGAAACACTTGGAAACATATTTTTGTATGAATGGCCATGAAAAATAAGAAAGTAACTTCTTCCAATTTTCATGTGAGGAGACAGCACTATTTGTCATGTTGTCTTTTTCTAGGATAGACCATGTAATTTCCACCAATTCTATTTTCCTCTGTGCATGAGAAATGAATGTGTATTAAGGCACCTTAATGGGATGCAGATTCAATAAGTAAAACATGTAATGGGAATTATCATGTGGCATCAGGCAAAACAGGTTCCTTCTTACTTAATTTGTATGAAATACGGAATTACCTTAACAGCAAGGCTACATGTCTCTTACCTTCTCCACCCTATTTACTGCCTCCTCCTGTTGACTGAATAATATAATCTAATACAACTATTAATTATGACTGCTTTCAGCACAGGTTTCTTTCTTCTTTGATAGTTTTTGTTTTGTTTCATCTAACCTTAGCCAAAAACAAACTAGTAAGAGAGAACAGATCATGAATAGTTATAGAAAATGAGTGTTCATCATTTCACACAGCCATAGAGGAAGTTTGTAATTTTTACGAGTTCTGTGGTATGCAGTGGTTTCTTCTGAAGGAAGCTATTTTCCTGGGTAGTTTCTTGCTTATGTACTGCAGTGCCAGTAATTTCATTTGCCAGACTGTTAAAAGCTGCTGAACCATCATGCAAAGGATGTCCTGTCATCAGGGGCTCTACACTATTAATAATGCTCAGTGCATGTGCTTTGGCTAGTGTGGAACAGCAACTAGGAACTTCCTGGAACATTTCTTTTGATCCTGTATCATTCCTTCTTACCACTCCAAGATTATTTAAAAGTGACATTACCATTTGCTGTCCACCACGTAGACATTCTCCAAATGCTGCAGTCCTTGCAGTAGCTCCAAAAGTCTGATTGAATTATTACACAGATTACACAGCAGGCTTTGTGGTGTGGAATCATTCATACACTTGTTCCCACTCCATTTTAGGTTAAGAAAGTTCACTAAATCCTTTCACTGTGCAGTGAGAAAGCCCCTCCGCTAGCCCATACCTGCCCTCCCTCTGGATTTCTAGGGCAGCTCTCCAAGTAGTTCCCACTCACAAAAGCATGGAGTTGGCTGTAGTGTTTGCACCTGGACGTCTCCCTGGTGACAGCCTGCTGCTTTTGCTAAAGGAGTGGCCACATCAGTGTGCCAGGCACTCACTTTAAAACCTGTTCCCAGATCCTGGGCTCTCCCTCCGTTCTTGGCACTCAGCCCTTTCCCTGCAGGGTGGGGAGGAGCTGCCTTCTTCCTACTGAGTAAGATTATTAACTCTTTATTTTTCTCCTTGACTCCTTCTGAAGCTGGGACACACCTACAAAGTGCCTCATGCCCTACATTCACTATGTCCAATTTCACAGCTCCATTTCAGATCTTTCAAGAGATGTTGAAGTATAGCACTACAAACTTCAGCACTGAAGATGCACTGAGTTTTCTTTTCAGAAGGTTGTGGATAGTAGTATAAGAAGGTGGAAGAAAAGACAAATTATTTAGTGCAATGTTGTGTGGTAAGATGACTGCATTATTAAAAGGAAAATTAAAACCATATTACATAAAATACACTAATAGCAGAGCTAAAACAGCTGCATTCAGAATTAGTGAGATAAAACTCTTTAATTTGTCTGTGCAAAGAAATCTTTGGATATTTCTCATCTGTTTTGTCATTTTGGATTGGGTCTTTATGTGAAGTACTTCTGGACTCAGGGTGAAACAGAAGTCTCTGTATGAAACATCTATGAACTTTTCTTTCAGCATCACAGGTTCTTTCCACAGAGCATCACTCAGAGGCAGGACAAAGCACTGATTGTTGTGGTGCTTTTCAAATTAGTCAAATGGCAAGAAATGTCTGCATTTGCCACATATTATACCTTCATCTATTCAGAAACTTTACTTTTTCATCTCTTCCAGGCCTCTGCAGCAGTTTGTTTTAGGCTCAGCCTGTTATCCTGTGGGCTGAGTTCATTCCCATTTTCTGGCACTTGCTGCAGGTGAAGATGGTTTCACAGACAAATGCATCTCGGCTGAGCCATATCAACTCCCAATGCCCTGGTAACTTCTGGCACCTGAATCCCAGCTTTCCATGCAAAATCATGCCTGGGTCATGGCTGAGCTAGAGAGAGCGTGCATGCTGCATCTTGAGAACAGTGCAAGGCATTTTGAGTAGCTTTTTGCATAAAGAAAACTCTGTGAAGGTCAGGCTCTCTGTGAAGGGAGGGAGCTGTGGCAGAAGAACTGGGGCTCAGTGGGAGGCTGAGAGGAGAGTTTTGGCTGGAATAGGTTGTAGGTCCCCAGCACCAGGCAGCCCCTTCTCCAGAGGGCTCAAGACAAGTCTCAAAGGGACACCAACAGCCCAGGACAGGCTGCACAAGTGCCCTGCTGACAAAAGATCTTGAAGTTCAGCTTTGCACCAGCCTCTTCCCACCTTTAACCTCTGCTAACACAGAGCTCCTCACATAACCTCCCCTTGCAGGCTGCAGCTTCAGGGCAGACAGGGCTGAGGAAGAGTGCCTGCTGTGCTGTGGCCATCTGTGAGCACTGGGGAGAAACACCTGGCTGTGCGTTCACTCCTTTTTACAAAAAAGAGGAGCTCTGGCAGCTTTCTCTGCACATAACCCATGCTGGTTCCAGTGCAGGCTGAAAGGTAGAGACAGTCAGATCTGTGCCATGGGAGACAAAAGGACTTGTCTCCATACTGTGGCTGTGTATTTTCCCCTAATAAAGAATCATTCTGGAACACAGACCAGTGCTGTTTGTCCAAAATGTTTGTTTGATACTGAAAATTGTGCATTTTGTTTGTTTGTTTGTTTTGGTTGTTTTTTTTTTTTTGATATAATGATTCCAGAAAATTTTATGTGATCCCACTGGTATCTGCACAACACCTTTACAATTCTCCTAGGATTCAGGAAAGGAGTTTTTAATTGTCCCCCCATTTCAGATGGCCACCTCCTTGCAAGGACCGAGCTGAACTTGGTCCTAACTTGTTCTTAGCAGAGTGGATTTAACCTAAATGACCCATGGGAGAAGTATCAGACTGTAATGTTTCAAGTACAGAAGTAGAGAGTGACACATATCTTGTCATAGCACTGAGCAGGAACTTACAGACTTCTTTTCAGGCCTCTTGGGCTATTACTTTGTTTGGAATTTTTAATTGTGCATCCTGCCTCAATCTCTGACTCCTGGAAAACTTATGAGAAGTTAAAAGTGTATTTCAAACTGTTAGAATTTCCATATGTAGTTCAGTCTCTATAGCTGTTAATGACCCTTTTTCATGTAAGAAGACATTTAATTAATAGTGATTTTATTTTTAGAAACCTGTTGTTTGAAACCCCCTCACCACAGCTCTGGTTATCACAGATGGTTATATGCAGGCTTAGTTTCTGTCACCAAGTCTCTATCAGTAATGTATGTTGTTAAGAGGAAAGAGTTGATACAAATGTCAAAGATGCAGGAGTTGATGCATCAAACCAGTTTGGAGAAGGAAAATGTTAATCCATACCTGTCTAATTTCAATACCATAAGTTGAAATAAAACAGCATGGGATAAGGCAGAAAAAGGGTCCTTTCTGAGGAATGTACATATGTTGTGAGCATGGGTCCCTTTTGCAGACCCTCTGTGTCTTTGCTCCTGCTGTGCATCATCAACTGATCTGTGCAAGGCTGATCAAAACTTTCAGGATTTAGGAAACATCTATTATGTTCAACAACCAGCTATGGGACGATCTCAGGGCAGACAGATGCTTCAGAGTATGGTCTAGCTAGGCTAGCTGCACTAAATTTCTTAATTCTTTTCTGCTCCCACTCAGCAACTACTTCATGATGGACTCCATTTCTAGACCAGTTACTGAGTTTTGCCTTGATCTCTACAAAAAGCTCAACAGAAGCGCAGAGGACACAAATATTGTCTTCTCTCCAATGAGCATCTCTGTTGCCCTGGCCCTGATCCATCTTGGTGCAAAAAACAACACTGCTGCTCAGATAGAAAAAGTGAGTATGAATGAACCATGGTGAGGTGCTTCCACATTGCTTGCTGTTCCCTTAATGGAAATGTTGGGCATCCCAGCACGGCACACGTGCAAGTGTCTCACAGGAAACCTGCACAAGGGCAGGCACAGGTGCTGCCTTCGCAGCTGTGCTTGGAGCGCTATGATCCCGGCCATCAGCTGGTGTGAACCTCATCGTACCCCCTGCAAGAGCACACAGCAAGGGCTGACAGGGGAGGGGATACAGCACAGGGGGGCGCTCTGGCTTTGCCCATGCCTGCTGGCAGAGTATCAGGCTTTATTTCAGAATTACGGGCATGCCTCTTGTGGTTGCTACGAGAATCCTGAGAGTGGGAGTCTGGGTGGGCAGTGGGGAGAGCTGCAGACACCTGAATGGGTTGCACCTGGGTGGCTGAAAGCATTAGCTCACTTGCCCCTTATGACATTCAAGTGTCAAAATGTCTCACCCCACAGAGACCCAGGTGGGCAAGGAGGAGGTGAAGAAGGCCACCCCTCCACTCACTGTGCCTTTACTTCCTGCAGTACAAGTTCTGCTTTCTT
Organism: Acrocephalus scirpaceus scirpaceus; assembly: GCA_910950805.1. NCBI lineage: Eukaryota > Metazoa > Chordata > Aves > Passeriformes > Sylviidae > Acrocephalus > Acrocephalus scirpaceus. Next base: position 43,034,291 of record OU383773.1, on the reverse strand, counting down.
CAACCTTTCTTCTCTTTTCTTTTTTTCTGTCTTCTCTCTACCGTGAGTGGTAAAAGACCCATAATCCTAAGGCAGAGCTTCTCACCAGGGTTGTGGGGGGTTGACCTTTGCTGTGGCTGCCAGGTGCCCACCCAGACACTCTCTCAGAGTCTGTTCTTCTTGCACAGAGACCACCCCGGCAGCCCCCTGGCTACCATAACCCTGCCACATCAATCCTTTAGACAGGGACTCCTGCTTATCTTAGGAAAGCAATGGCAGTTGCTCAGTATCAGTATTCTCTATAAAATAAGAGTGAGTCTATGTATGATGCAACATTATTATAATAGAAAAGCTGCTGAAAATTTTTCAGTGATGTATTTGCACAGTAAAAGCAAGGACTGGTTTCCATTAAGAACACTGTGGTTTTGATCTATTTCTTAAGCTGATGCTTATGTTAAGAATGATTGCAATAAGCCAGTTTTGATGTTTTTAAGGAAATTAATTTTCATCTCTTTTCTTGGGGCAACTGTTTGTTTTGAAATTTAAGATAACTGTAGTAGTGGCAACACAAATCAAACATAGCAATGAAAACACAAATCAAATATAAACATTTTGAGGTAGCAAAGAGTAACATTTTGAAGGATAAGTGCAAGTTCTTCTTGGTTTGTTAACATAGAAAAGTGAGTCTGAACATGACAAGTTTAAGTCTGTCATTTCAGCTAATGAGTGAAGCTGATAAAAACATCTTTCGTGAATCTACACCACTTATCCAATATAGCACAGCAAAGCTTTTAAATGAGGAATATGGTTTTATCCCAGTTACAATGGACATAACTTGACATCTTCACCTGCAGGTGCTCCATGTCAGGAAAGCTGCAGGAAGAATGAGTCTTGGATATGATCTCGAGAGTGCAGCCCCAGAAATGGAGCCAGAAGGAAGCCTGGAGAGTCAGCCTTCCTCAGAGGTGTGTCCTTGGGTGGGGAGCCCTGCCCTCACTGCGTGGTGTAGGTTAGTGCGGGTAAAACACCAGGGTTTGCCACTGGAGGGAGTCAAGATCACATGCTCAGAGTCTGCCTAGTCCTCTAGGAAATGACTGATACAAGGTTTTATTTAATTAAGGGCCAGTAAATCAATACCAAAGCCTTCAGTGAGCTCGTCTGCAGGAGCATCAGGCTACAAGGCTTGGACTAGCTGGATTTAAAAATCAGTCCAGCAGGAGTTAGCCTTATAGTGTTTTCTAATTAAGATGTAAATTAGCAACCAAAGCTGTACAGAAGAATCATTTTAATGGTTGTGTTTGTGTTCCTCCCAGTGTAACAAGGAGGGAGACCTTAACCATAAAGTGTTCCAGGAGCTGCTTTTACAACTACAAAACCTTGGTGAACAATATGTTTTAACCTTGGCCAACAACCTCTTTATACAACAAGGATTTGAACTCCAGCAGGTAAGTCACCTGCTAACTGCTGTGGCCTGCTAACTTTTTGGCCATCAAGCTTCTGTGTAACTGTGAGCTTCGTTGTTGCCCCTCTTGTGAGTGTTTTGGAGCACGTGATGTGCTACATGGTGCTATAGCTCTTGAGGCTGGTGGGAAAGAGACAAGACTCTCAACTTTCCATGCTTTTATACAAAAAAACCCCAAAACACCACAAACAAACCATGCTGTGGATATCAAAGGCTATAGAGCAAAAATAAAGCAAGGATCTGTTCATTTTTGGCATATGTATGCACTCAGCCAGAGGACAACCTACAGCCAAAACTGGTCTATTCAAGCTGTCTGTAAACTACCTGCTTCAGGTCTTGCAAGTAGGACAGCTGGGGCAGCAGTAAGCTTGGAGAGAGTTTATCTCCAGGAAGGTTGTGCAGGTTCATGCACAGGACTGCTCTGCTGAACTTCTTGCTCCTTTCCTACAGAATGACTGAGTGGTCTTGAGACTACTTGGTACGACAAACTTGTTAGTCACATCTTTGCTTTTCTGTCAAGTATTTTGATACTTAAGCATAAAACAGCTCATCTTGGATTTTTTCTGTTTCTTTAATTTTTTTAATCTGAACCTCAGTTATGCAGTTCTCCATGACAAGACTCTTTCTTCTGGTTTTCTTTTTACTTATTTACATTTTTTACCTATGCATTAGAATAATTGTTGCTTCTTCAGAGATCCTTTGAATAAATTTGAGATACTTGACATTTCCAAAATGAAATTTTGCCTTATGGATTCAACAGATCCCTCACCATTTCTAAAATACTGAGTGATTGATTTCTTTCAAAAGGCTGTAAGTGCTTAAAAGATTTGACCAATTCATAATCTTTATTTTGCTTTACAGCAATTTCTAATGTGTAGCAAGGAACTGTATGGAGCAATGCTGCAAACAGTGGACTTTCATGGTGCTGTTGAAGCTGCCAGAAGAAAAATTAATGCTTGGGTTGAAAGTGAGACACAAGGTAAAATAACGCAAAACCATAGCCATTCTATCACTGCCTTCCTACTTGGGTTCAACAAATGAAATTCCAGGATAGTAAAAGCAAAAACCTGTTCACATTTCTGTGTGTTCACTCTTATGCTGTTTAAGGGTACTTTGTCTTCCCATCCACTCTTGAAATATTAGAGTAAGTTACAAGCTAAATTATTTATGAGTTAAAGATATATTTGCTGTAAAATATTTTTTATTTCCACCCTTATGCCTGGCCTGATAATTGCAGTAATACCTATAAGTCTTGACCAGACAAACTGCTCCTGCAAACAGCCATAAATGCAGATTCAGAACACCAGGGTGCTCTGCATTTGGTGACCCTCAGTTTCCCCATCCTCCCTGGCTGGTAACAGGGCAGAGCAACCTGCCATTTGTTTACCTATATTGTTTTTGTCCTTCAAATAAATCGAGAACTGTGTTTCTAAGTTTTTCTAAAACTAAGTTCACAGACCAGTAATAGAGTCTCAGTCCAGAGTCTTAATGACAGCTAACAAATACTTCTGTGTTTCAAAATTCCTTTTAGGTAAAATCAAGGAACTCTTTGCACCTGGTGTGATTGATGGACATGCATTGCTGGTGCTTGTGAATGTAATCTACTTCAAAGCATCCTGGGAACGCAAGTTTGAGGAAGAAAAAACAGTTCAGAGAGATTTTAAACTGAATCAGGTACATCTGCATTCTGTAATTCTTAACATTAATCACCTTAGATACTGTAAGCATTGCAGCAAGCATAACAATGTCCAGGGCTGAGCTGCCCTGTGAGTAAGCTGTGGCTGTGTTGGAAACTTAAATTGCCTCCCCTGTTGGGTAGAGGTGTTGTAAGAGCTGTACTACTACCTAACTAACTGTGTAATTTTCTTTTCAATAGAACAGAAGGAAACCTGTGCAGATGATGTATCAGAAAGGCAAATTTAAACTGGGCTACATTGAGGAGGTGGGTGCTCAGATCCTTGAACTCCCTTATGCTCAGAAGTCACTGAGCATGATCATCCTGCTGCCAGGTGATGTGGCTGATGGATCTGTCAGTGGGCTGGAGCAGGTAAGGCAGTACATGTCATGGACTAGGGCTGGAAGCCAGTTGTCTGAATTAACATGGGGTAAAGATCTCAAGTTCTCAAAGCTTCCCACCTATTTTAATCTTCTTTCCCCCCCATTTTATAGATTGAAAGCACAATCACCTATGAAAATTTAATGCTGTGGGCCTCCTCAGAGAACATGTTTGAGACGACAGTGGAGGTTTACCTGCCCCGATTCAAGCTGGAAGGCACCTTTAATCTCAATAAGGTTTTACAAGAGATGGGGATGACTGACATCTTCACTGAATCAAAAGTTGACCTTTCTGCAATGACGTTTGCAAAATCTCTGGTGCTGTCAAATGTTGTCCACAAGGCGTATGTGGAAGTCAATGAGGAGGGCACCGTGGCGGCGGCTGGCACGGGAGCTTCCATTGTGAGGAGGTCTCTGCCTCTCACAGAGGTGTTCATGGCTAATCACCCTTTCTTATTCTTTATTAGACACAATCCTACCAGTACTATCATTTTCTTTGGCAAACTCTGTTCACCTTAAAATCAGGACCATTTTCTAACACTATGAGGAACACCTGGATGAAAAGCAGAAATTGTGTTTTTCTCCCAAATGCTTTCTTAGTCCTTTGACAGCTGGTTTGTACTTCAAAATTATCACTGCAGCCAGTTTTGTTTAGAACCTATGAATTGGATGCTCTGCCACTAGGCTCCTTGAATTGTAACTATTGATCTGAATCCAGAATACGAGTAAATTTTACCTTAAGCTCACTGGATATGAATAACAGTTTGTTTCCTTGATGTGCACACGTGCTCATGGTGACAATGGGGTTGAGGTGGGAAGGGACCTCTGGAGATCATTTGGTTCACCTGCCCTGCACGAGCAGGGCCATCTACAGCTGGTTGCCCAAGACCAAGTCCAGATGCCTTTTGGATATCTCCAAAGATGGAGACTCCACCACCTGTCTGGACAACCTCCCCTAAATCTGTGTGATGTTCTCAACTTCAAAGAGGATTTTGTATGCATAATGTCTGCGGGAACAGGATACAAAACCATCTATTCCAAAAGATGGTTAATTATTTACATAGTATAGAAGGCTGCCTTTTATATGGGGATAAATCAAATTATTTATCTCAAGCTTTCAAAGAATAGGAAGAAGATGGTCTAAAGCATCCCACTGAAGTTACCGATGTGGAACACTGTAGCAATGAACTTCCAAGAAATGTGTTTTCCTTTTCCCATGTGCTGTGTGGTGAATTTAAAAGTTCTGAGTTGCAAATCTGAGAAGTAGAGATGTCTCCATGCTTGGAAAAGGTTTTTTAAGTGCAGTATAAATCATGGAAATCACAGTTAAGCACTACCTGGAAATATTTGTGGGAAAAAAATTAAACTTTTTTCCAGCTGATAGGGAGACATTACTGATAATTTGCTGGTTTAACATAAGTGATGTCTTCCTTTGAGGGATGAAGTTTAACAAATTAACATTGCCAATGTGCTTTTTTAGTATATCTATTATGGAGAATCTGTGAATAACATGTTTAATGAACAGAATTATACACAGCTTCAGAAAGGGGAAGACACATTAAAATAATGCTGTGTTTCTCCTAAATAGAGCACAGGCTGGTTTTAAACTTGTACATCCAAAAAGCCATCTGAAAGGAAAATTCCCTCATCCAAAATTTGTAGGCATTTTGTTTTCTCCTTTTGTAAATTTTCTAGTGGCTATCATTTTCCTTTGCTTGCTCTGAACTCTCTTGATGTGAGCAATTAAATGCTTTGCCCATGTTGAATTTCAGGAGCCAGGTAGGATGAGGTGCAAATTCCTGGAGAATATCTAGTGAATGGATTCAAAGCAGATCTTGTGAAAGCTGTTCAAATAGGGTTCCTGAAAAGTGCCATTACAATGACTACTTTTTTTTTCCCCCACTTTTTTTTTTTAAATCCAAAATAGTACTTAACTTCTGTAGTGGAGAAATTCATGTGGCTCAGGAGGTGAAGGCCTGTATCCCATATCCTTGCTGGAATTCAAGCCTGCAGCTCTCAAGAGAATACACCAAGTGCTTTCAGGCACTAGGCTTTAGCATAGGCTGCAGGGCAAAACTGCCCACATTCCTTTTGAAGCCCTTACATGAAGGGGTGCAGCTTAAAGGCACAAGAAGAGAATTCCAGGATGATAACTTTGCAGTTCAATAACTGCATTATAGATGAGTTCTGGTTTCCAGGGTCGAGTGCCATTCTTGTTTTATTCTAGTAAGAGAGGAAAAAATTATATGTATGTGAGTGTCTATCCTAACTAGAATGCTATGGAAGAATTTTTGTCTATATTTTTCTCATAGCATGAATTTTTCTACACTTTCTTAATATCTGCCTAGAAAAGAACATGGCAAACGAAGTAGGTCAGCTGTGAGCTTCATCTCAGCTCTTCAGAGAGTGCTGCTGTGCAGTTTTTTTGATCTGAATCCTCGGGCATGAAATTAGATATTCTTAGTTATGGGATGGCGAGTCACAGCTTTTGTGTAAGAGCACTGCCACCTACACATCTCCAAGATTATTTCACAATCCTCCCTCACTTGAGTGTTACAGTTTGGAAACAGGGTCCAGCTTTTCCATACACTTACTGACAGTTTTAACATGCTGGAAAAGCATTCCCGAAGGACCTCTCTCACAAATCCTGATGGATGCCTTATTTTATTGTGCAATGCCTCATGCTGGTAGCTTCTGGCACAGCCTTAGTTGCAGCCTGCAACCTCACAGCACCAGCTGCTGCTCTACCTCCACTCACACCCCAGCAGTCCAAGAGACTCCCCCTGCAGCCACTCTGCTGCCTCTCACTTCTCTCCCCTGCAACCTGTCAGCATGAAGCAGACCCAAACGTGGCCAGCAATGACCAGTCCTGCCTTTTCCACAGCCCTCAGCTTGCCCTCAGCTTTAGTTAGAATCATCTAACTAAATTGTAGTGGGTCAGCCACTGGAGGGAAAGGCTTTCTCAGACAAGAGTTTCATAACAGGAGAAGTCCCCTCAGTCATATTCAAGTTATATCCATACAATCATTGCATGTTACCTAGTGGGGACTTTAGCTGCATTTGCTCGACGGGTTCAGCTGCTGGTCTTCTGTCAGAAATGTGATATTCTGCCCAGAGCAGTGCTGAGCACAGTGATTGTTGGCCTAAAATGGCATTGCTCAGCCCACAGCCACCCTCCAGACACCAGGAGGAAACACTGAAAAAACTGACTGCTGCTTGTGATGCAGAGCAGCCTCCAAGGCTGAAGGGTGAGTGCTTTGACATCGTGGAGCCATTTCCTTGCTCATGAATGGTAATAAGTATGAAGGATCCTGGAAGACATGCCCAGGGGCCATTGGTGTATCTCTTGTACCCCAGACAGGAACAGCTCCACCTTGCTTGTTGCCTTATTTGCTTGTTGCTTGGTGCAAACCTTCCAGAGGTGCAGACTGACAATGACTGTGGAGCTCAAGAAAAGCCTCTGGAGGCCCATGTACATTTCAAGCCGTAACCATGAGGCCTCAAGCTCCCCACACTGTTCTGCTGAGACACGTGGGCTAGGTCTAGGCTACAGGAAATCAGATCCATAGCTGGAGTACAGCAGCAAATATCCAGAACTGACAGCTTCAACTATGGTCCCATACCAGTGTCTAATTTCCTGTGGTGTTGTGGAAAAAAATCCACATCCAGTATAATGTACTTCAGTGAACCACAGTGTCTGAATCCTGGTCAGTGCTTCTAAACCATGTAGCAGCTCTTGCAAAAAACCCAGGATGCTGACAACATGGCTGTGTTTACACAGAGTATAGCCTTTTGAAAAAAAAGGATTGAGGAGATGAAAGTGACTATGGAGCTGGTTGGAGCAGACAGGGGAAGAGTTTTCTTTGTGGAAGTTAATGAGGAAGGAACTGAGGCAGCTTCTGCTACAGGGGTGACCAAAAGAATGCTCTGTCTCCGAAATTCCTTATGAGTTCAGAGCTGACCACCTGTTCCTCTTGTTGATCAAACATAATTCAAGCAAGAACGTTCTCTACTTTGGCCGATGTTGTTTCCCCTAAGAGTAGAGCAGGTTCTGCTTCTTTCTGCACAAAGAGAGAACAATATTGTGGTAGAAAGAAGTAAGGCATAAATAAGATGTTGCTATCAGGTGCCACTGACATTTCCTGATATCTATATTCTTGAACCCAAGGAAAAACACCACATTGCTTCAGCAAGACAACTGGAAAAATTACAATGGGCCTTTCCTGTTTAGAGCTCTTCTCAAACAAGTGAACACACTTAGTGGAGCTTATTTCATTCTTATTTCACTCTTTAGCCAACTTCCATTGCAGTGGGGTTGTCTGAAGAGTTGGGTGATGTGCTGTATGAGTCAGAAGCCCAGCATGATGCCTTCCCTCCTCAGCCACATGACAAGGCTGATGGTGGGACAACACTCCAGGAGGTGTTGCAGGCCTCTGTCCCCAGCCACCAGGTCCCAAGCCAGAGACAGCTCAGTGCTGAACCCCCTACTTTCCTCCCACATATCTCCAGTAGCCCCAACTCCAGTGCCTAAACACCGCCATGAGGGAAGGCTCTTGGCTGCCATGAAGGCAGTGAAACCCACAGGTCATATTCATGTCCTGAGTGAGTCTCCATACAGGCATGGAGATATGTAGAGATCTGTCCCACACTCTTCTCAGATCTTCTACTCTCTCCAGGCCCTGCCTTTGGAAGTAGTAAAGTATGGCAGCAATAAAAGTATTCAAAGCATTTAATTAATATGGCTTTTTGAACCTTGATTTGAAGGTTGCCTTAGGCACTCAATGCTTTTGAACCTCTGCCACATCTTGTCTCTTGCCTGTTGTATTTCATCCATGAACTACAAGCACAGCGAGGGGTAATTTACCACCACCAAGAACCTGAATGTCTTTCACCCTCATTTTTCTGACCTATCATTCTGAAAATAATAATGAATGCAAAAGGTAGGGGTTTTTTAGTATCACTATGAAACTCTCTAAGAAAATTCTTCTCCAGTGCTCTGGTGTTTGACATGAACCTGAAAACCCATGATCCTTGGAGACCATGAGGTGTTTAGCCTTGGAGGAAGATTGTTCTAAGTTTATAATTTCTCACCCTATGAGTTCTGTGACCCTCTGCCTGGTGAGTGGGAAATAATCTTACTGTACAATACAGAGACGACAGCTGAAAAGAAAGTATTTCTTGATCCGGGATTCCATAATGGATGAAAACCCCTCTAAAGTACCATATTATTTTTAGAATATATTAATGCAATTAATGTCTCATGTCTGCACTGGAGTGCACTGAGTGTCACTGGGATGGAGTTGACTGTGTCCACAGCAGCCTGTATGGCGGTCTTTTTGGGATTTCTGGCTAAAACAGTGTTGATATATTTGGGCTTCTGCTGAACTATACTACAAAAGCAATTGTGGTCTAATTCTGGTCTAATTCTGCCTACACAATTTTTTTGCAACTATACAAAATGTGTTTATAAGCTATTAAAACATCAGTGAACAGGTATTGGTGGAGTTATGATAGATTCACACTCATGTCTGAGAACAAAATTCAGTCCCAGTTCTCTTAGCTGAGCAGGAAGAAAAAAGGGCCATCTTGAAGTCTCAATTTAGAAATGAATACACAGAGTTTTGTTTCTCCATGTAGCACAAAAGCAGACAAAGGGAGAATATATTTATGGGTACATCCTGTTTCTGGTTTACAAATACAGGAGGAAAAAATTAACCACATCTTAAATATACAGTAAACTTCAGCTCTGTGAGTGAAGATGTGGGAGGCTTTCCCAAATCTCAAATGAGAAGGCTTGTTGGCAGGGTCAGAGCTTTGAAGTCACTCCACAGGCATTTGATGGTGTTCCAGATCCTGTTTACCTCCCATGGCTTACTGGTAATGTTTACTTTGTACAAAAAAAAAGAGATTTAGGGAAAGGGCCAAATGGCACTTTCTCCCAGCAGCAACCCTGGCTGTGTGTGCTTCTGTACCAGGGGATCTCTGTTCCATTGGCACACAGAGAGTTGCAAGGGAAGAGTTGTGTCATGATTTCTCACACACCCTTAATGTCCTGTCATCAGCAGGTTGTAGTTAGATACCTGCCTTCATCTGGAACAACATGAGGCTCTTCTGTGTGTGAATTTCACTTGGGTGTCCCAGGCCAAACACCGAAGCTATTGAACATCATGTTCTGTCAAGACTTTCTTGTTTGCATCCAGTGGTTACTCAAGAACACAATAGCAGGGATTACTTTACATGTTCTGCATGAAGTAGTGGTTCTTGGAAGCATAATGTCTTTAAGTCAAGTTTTCTTAAATATCTTATTCTGTGCAGTAAATGTACCTTGTTTTGTGGAGGATGTTGGTAAGTGACGCTGGTCACAGGTTCCCCATTAGATTATACACAAATGTTTACAACCAGCCAGGATACAAGTATCTGGGATTCACAAGGTGATGTGTCTGGGTTACAGGCAGGTCAGAAGAGAAAAGGGCTGTCAAATCTTATCCAGGATAATATGAGAGCAAAAACTTTAACAATGGTAAAAATCAGTGGAACTGAAGGAAGGCAGGAATGTGAAGAGATATAGAGAACTTATTTTTTCAGGACAGTTCAGTAATCCTTGGTTACCTCAGGCATGTAAGAATTTGAATTACAGAATGAAGAAATGATATATTTTACAAATTCCATAGCAGTTTGCAGGAAACATGCCATTTACACATCCTTATTATTCTGTGGCCTGAAGAGGAACCCTTTTTCATGGGAACAAATTATCTTTTCACACCTCAGTTGGAGCTGAATCAGTTTACATTAGCTGAAAATTTGACCCTGTGTTTTCAAATTATCCACCTGCCTATACCTCACAGTGCTTGGCAGCTTAGAAAGGGTATTTTCAAATCTCATTTTGTTTTCAAAACTCAGTCACTAACAATGTGTGCACAATATTGGCAAACAAGCTCCATTTCTGGACCTATGATACATCTGACTTCACTAGCTGTAAGGACTGGCAAGAGTATCCACACTAACATTTATGCAAATAACACATAGGGTTACTGAACCACTGTATAATTTGACTAGCTATGGAAATCATACCACAAGGATTGTCACAGGAATGAGGAAGAACAATTATTTTTAACATCCAGACTGATGGCCAAAAGCAATACCTTTCTCCTCAGAATGGTGAAAATTATACAACGTGCTGCAGGGCTGAACCTGAAGGGTGTTTCAGGTTTCCAAGCCCATAATTTGGTAAAGTAGCTCAGCAGCTAACAATACCCACTGGTTTTGGGTAGTGTGACTCGTGTAAAGTTCCTGAGTACAACTACAATAATTACATTTTATGACCAGGGAGACACTCCCAAATACTATGTCTTGTATGAAGGATAAATTGACTAATAAGTATTTGAACAACTTAGCCAGTAGCACATATCAAACCTTAAAGATAACTGAATGTAACTGTTTTAATTGACAGTCAGGACAACTTAGGACAAAGTTGAGTTAAAACTTCAGGAATAAGGAAGAACAGAAATGTAACAGAGGTTTGGAAACTCTTTGTCCAGAAGCTTCAAAAACAGGTTCAACAAACATCTGTCAGCTGTAATCTAGATCTTTCATTCCACCTTGGGGCAGCAGATGCACCAGGAATCTCAAAGATCCTTCTGGCCTGTTATTTCTAACCAAAGTTAACAACAACAGCTCCATTGCATCTGTTATCTTTTTCACTGGCTAAGCAATATAGGAAAATAGCCTCTTTTTTAAAATGCAAAGGAAATTTCCCGCTTTCTACTGCATCCCACTATGATGTATGACAAGAAAAGGCAGAGCTGGCAGAGCCAGGAGAGGAATACTTGTGGACATTCTGCATCACAGAGCTTTAAAAAATGCTGCACTTGCTACTAAGGTAAAGAAACCTGGCTTATAAAATGACTTAAATTGCCACGAAGAAATGATATTCAGGAATACTATAAATGAGTATATATTCACAAAGTCTGAATCAGCATCATAAAACAGGGTCAGCATGCAGAAATATTTATCTGTGTACTCATATGGCACTTACACTATGGAAGTCTGTTAAGAAGACACATGCAGACATCCCTGCCTACAAATTTAATTTCCTTTTAGTCAAAGCTCATGAGCAAGTGAGAAAGGGCGTGAGCAGAGAAGGTAGAACAGGTAGAACTGGCTGTATTGCTAGAGCTATTTTTGGATGCTGATAAGTGAATCAAAGATTTTGTTCTTACTTTGTGTCATGTCTAAATTTCCTTGGGGAGTAAATGGGGTTTATTGAAATTGTGGAAAAGCTTCTGGTGCACAAAGAATTTCAGTTGGAAAAACAACAGAGCTGGGCTCACCTTTTCTGTGGCAAGTTGAATGACCAGCATGAGGTGGCTCAAGTCTCTCCAAAGTTCACACTCATCAATTCCTGCACCTTGTTGCCAGTAAATTCAGTACTGGAGAGTCAGCAGACAGCAGTGATATTTATAAGCTGACACTTGGTTTTCAGTAGGTTCTTGACTCATACAACCTGAAGATCACAGAAATGAATATCAGAATCTGCTCATGTGGTGCTTCCCAAATGAGCTGAGACCATCAGCAACATCTGAAGTATCTCCAACTTCCTCAACTACAAGAGGTACGTTTTCTGTCATGGTAAAGTTTCTGTGGGTTACCACAGATATTTTATCACCCTAATTGCTCTGATATAGTGTATAAGACTTGTTATTTGTTGTAGCAGATGTCTGACAAACTGGGAGGGGGGCCCTCTTGGCCAGTGAAAATCAAAGGAGACCTTGTTTTATTCTTGCTATTCAGCAACTTCACTTATCTAATGGCACCTTTACTCACAGGCAACCTCAGACAAACCAGGTGCTCTGTAATTACCACCTGAGCAGGGTGGTAGCAGAACGTGCATTTTGTAAGATGAAAGGGACAAGAAAAGCCTTTGCTGTCAAACTTGAGATCAACCTCTGGTCCTCATCAAGAATCTACTTCCCTGCTACGTCCTGCAGACACTGACAGCAAGGGAAGCATATGGCTGCAAACAGTGAGAAAAAAAGCCAAGGGAGAACTGTAGATATCCAACTTTCTTGCATTCTTTTGAAGCAAAGAATAATCACAAGGAATAATGCTGGTGGTCTGTTCTGCTACCGAGTGAGTCATTGTCTCTTGCTGTGAGGTTGTGTTCTGCTAATTGACATTTCCAGCTGGATCTTTGTTCCTTGCTTTGGCCTTTCTATGCTTATCTCATCCATGTCATCAGAACGCTTTGTGGTTTAAAAATCATATAGAGAAGTCTTCATTCCCTTGATCCTGGCTCCAAGGCCGTCAGAAATGTTAAAAAATTGTTGCTGGCTGTGAAGTAAAATTTTGAGACTTTCAGCCCAAATAACTGCAAACAGATAAACGGTGCCGGGCAAAACTTATCCCTAAGGATGTAGTGCTATTTACAGTCTTATCTAAATGTGTGGAATTTTAGGTGTAGAAAGGAGGTCAGTCTGCAATCCATTTCTCTGTGCCTTAAAGCAACTTTACTATGACAAGCATCTGACCACCAGCTAAAAGGGCTGTCTTTGAAATCTACATTCTTGACAGAGTAGTCTAACTATCTGAAACAAAATCTGTCACTGCCTTTGTACTTGCAGTGCTTTTACATCTTCATCTTCCTTTCCACACCATGCAACTCAGCAACTACTTCTCTGTAACCTTTAGAAAAAGTCCTCCTGTTATTTACCCTTTCCTTTTAGCAAGGTTATCAATGGAAAGGAATAAAGAGAGAATCCTGATTCTGAGACTACAGTGACTATCTTCAATCCTCTTTGTTTTTCTCTGGCCTGCAATGAACCTCTGCATTATTCAAAGAGGAAGAAGGGAGTCACAGATCTGGAAAATGCAGTGCAAGTCCTAGTCCAGCCCTCTGTTCAACAGCAGGATGAGCTGTAGCTTTGCCTTTCCCAGCAAGCATTTGCATAGTGAGTCTCTTCAAAACCTACAATTCAGGAGATCCTTCAATCTGCTTGAACAAAAACTCCTGGATTTCTCAGATATTCCCATTAAAAATCTACCTCTGTCTAAGCTACACTCTAACCTACAATACTAACTCTAATACACTCTAACCTAGAAGAGAACAAAATAGCAAAGCAGGAGACTAGAAGAACATCAGAGAATGTTCCTTTCTGAGAATGAATGCCTGTCCAGCTCCATTGTCTGTAATTTGACCACTGACAGAAAATGATTCATGTGAAACAGATATCCACCAAATGGGAAAATGGAGCCATAGTTAAACTTCAGATTAACTCAAAATTAATTAAGAGCAGAAGTACCTACAAAACCAAAGAAGTAACAAACAATGATGAAGAAACCTGGAGAAACCTGTTCACTTAAGACAGTTAAGACAAGAGGTCAAAGATATTAGAAAACTAAGCAGGGACTAAGAGAGTAGTGTTTCACTCTGCGAGCATGTTAGATAACTTGAACTTTGCTTTAACAGATTCCTACACTGAATCCAGTGGGTACCTGTGATAAGGGTACCTGTGGCTTTTAGCACATACCCCTGTGCCCAAAGGCCATGAATTATTGTGCTTCAGGATTGCAATTTTCCATTCACTGTATTAATTTGGATTAAAAATTGCTAGTATTCCTGAAAGACAAATACTTGGTTGTGTCTTGCTGCTCAAAAACCATCTCCTTTCTGTTTCAGAAAGACATCTGGACATCCAAAGACATCCAGAGAGACATCTGGATGCTACCCTGACTTAAAACTGTTACATCTTGTAGCTCCTACCTGTTTACTTTCTCCCTTTTATATTCCACAACATTTTTCCTCCAACTGTGCTATGCCTAGTGCCCAAAATAAGAATGCAGAGGACAGCCCATCACCAGAAGAAAGGGAGCAGCATCTGGCCAGTTCTGCTCTGCAGTTCCCTGTTGCTGACAATGCTGAGTGTTGGGGAATTCATTCAGTGCAGGTAGCTTGGGGTGCAGCTGCAGGCTGAGCTCTGGGTGGGAGCCCCAGGCAAGGGGCTGTGAAGGGCCCAGGGAGCTGTGGCTTGGCCAGGGAGCGGGACACTTGGAGACACAGCAGAAGCCAAGGATCTTGGACTTTCCCACACTTAGGTTGTGAGGGTATAAAAGCCCAAGGTGACATTTCTTTGGGGTCCCTCCTTGGAGGCACCAGCTTGAGCTGGTATTTTGTTATTGCACCATGATTATTTTAAGGATTGAGATGTCTGAGGCTCTGTGATGGTAAGGAAATCTGGTGTGATTCTGGGTGTGGGGGATGCAGCTGTGAAGTGCCCTTGATTCCTGGCTTGGGTGGTGCAGATGTAACTGCTGGAGTGGCTCCTGGATGGTCAGACAGAGAAGTTTCTTTAGCACTGAGGAACAGGCTCAGCAGGTGGGTTTTTAAGTGACTGTGATGGAGAGCAGCCAGAAACCAGGAAAACAAGCCAGATGATTCTTTGAGAAATTTTCTTGCCCCAGTGTTAAGCAAGTTAAACCAGACTCCATGGCTTTCATTGCTTCAGGCAAGACCTCTGCGGGTCTGACTCTCTTGTTCTCAGGGCTTGAATGAACAGTGTGTTTTAAATTTCTATTTCCTCCCAAGAAATAGCTATGGGAAAATTCAAACTGAAAGAGAATTAAACCCATGAGTACTTTATGACAGATAGGAAACTGCCTTCAGAATTTCCTAAGTACCAGGTAGCCTAGTATCCAGTTGGGTTGATGTATAAATATATCTTAGTAGTGATAACTAAGTACTTGTTACAAAACAGTGTTATTAGTGCTTGCATACACTCATGTGAATACTTGCCCACCCACCCACCCACCATATCAACCTGAATGTGAAGGAAGATCATTTCTCAGGAAAATAACATCAGAAATATACTACTACTTATAAGTAGGTTGCTCTGTCTCTGCTGCCTATGCCTTGCTGAAGTATTACAAGAGAGTGATCAGGTGCCCTCAGAGACACTGATAAAAATGAGGAGTAATGAGAAGTTCTGGGCTAAACTTAGGATATAGTTTAGCCCAGGATTAAATCAGTGGGCTGGTTATAGCAGTATAATTATCTCTACTACAAAAACTGTATGTTGCATTCATTGGTGCCACTTCTGACGTCAAAACGCAACAAAATTCTTAGAATTTATTTTTTTACAGGTAAAAATCCCTCTGAAATTGCCTTTGTTTCTAGGAGTTTGCTTTCTCTTTTTATAACTACTTAGGGTGGTTTTTTTTTACATCTTAGTATGCATTTAAAATTGTGATTTCTTTCTGAACTCCTAGGGATATGGAAAAATTCAAGATTCCACAACAGGTCCCCTAATTATATGAACTGGTTGCAACAGACAGGAATGTGATTCATCATGAGTGAAATTTATGCCACTGGGAGTGGCAATGGTTTTATATCCCATTGCACTAGAAGCTCCATCGAGAAGCTTGACTGTCAAGTTGACACCGTCAGTCCCAAGGAGAAGGTAAATATCTCCATGATCTTTAATTCTAAATGTCAGAACTAGGATCTAAGCATCAATATGTCCATTGGTAATATATATACCTCCTTTGCACATATATATGGCACGTGACATATTTTGAGGAAGGTACAGTATTTTCAAGTTGCTGTGTAGTGCTTTGGATTACATTAAAATGTATGGGCTGTGTAATGAATCTCTGCTTAGCTTGTACAATGGCACTTCTAAACTTCTACTTTCCAAATGTGCTTCTAAAGAAGATTAAAACCATTTGCCACTTCTGTATGACCCAGACTGGTAGTTTATAAGAGCATAGTCTTTCTATAATGCTCTATCTTTAAAATGTTTATACGGATATTTAAATTCTTCTTATGTAATAGGGGAAATATGCTTGCTGCATTTGTGGAGGAAGTTATTCAGACTCAGTAAGAATCAAACCAAATGTGACTTAGAATAGTGGAACTTCTAAAATACTGAACTTAGGATCAGATGCTTCTACAGCACTTTACTGGATGCAGACACTGGGAAAAGTCTTTCATGAGAAAGGAACTCTGTTCTAGGTCTAAGTTATGAAGAGTTTTGCAGCACATTCAAGATGATCTGCTTGTAATAATTGTGTTTGTAACTGAAGGTATCTGGGAAAAGGAATTTAAGCTGCAGGAAAAAGAGTTTAATCTTCAGATTAAAAAAATATGTCTGGAATTTTCTCCTAATGCACAATGTGCTTCTGTTCAAAATCTTACTAAGTGAGCCTGTCGATGGTTCTATTTTCTGTCAAACATTTGTTAAGCAACCAGCATTAGAAGGACACAGCATAGGAGGCACAGATGAGTAATACACACAAAGTTTTTAGAGAGAAACAAAGAGGAAGATATGATCAAGGGTGTAATTAAGGAGTGCTATCCGTGGAGGACTCAAGGCAAAAAGATCAGGATATAAACTGAGCTAGAAGTTTGGTTAGGACAAAGTTAGGGCTAAGTGGCAAAACCATAGCTATTGCATGAGCTGGAGAAGCAGCTCAACTCAGAATACCGTTTCTGCAAATGTTTCTTCTGCTATTCATGGTCCTGGTTTTCAGATTCACGCTGAAATCCCAAATGTAATGAACAGGAAATTTCCATGAAGTACTAAATAATTCAGCCAAGCTATTGCAAAAAGCCTTACCAGGGCATCTAAACAGAGCAGGTGTGAGGATGAGAAGCCTAAATTATTTTTACCCTTGTTTCAGGTGATCACGGTGCCACAATGTGCTCTCTCAGTGCAGCCAATGCCAGGTTCTGTCTTGACTTTTTCAGAGAGCTGAACAAAAGAAAAAGAAATGAAAATATCTTCTTCTCCCCACTAAGTCTGTCAGCTGCCTTTGGAATGGTTGTCCTTGGAGCCAGGGGCAGCACACTTGAGCAGATTGAGAAGGTAGGTCTTTGCTCTGAAAAGGGAATGGTGGCAAGATATGAGCCAAGAGGCTGATTTTTACTATCTGATACATCCAATGGGCTGAAGCACACAGAGAGCCCCTTTAAAAATACATTATGCTGTTCCTAATACAAAACTTCTCAGACTAAGCATTATTATTGAATTGACTGTTCAATGAATACATCAGTGCTAAAGAAAGTGCTTTGGAGGTATCCCTGCACTCTCTGAGTTCAGAAGAGTTCCTTGCCTTTAATGTGTTTTTTTTTGCCTTCTCTGGACACCCAAAGCCTCCTTTCTCATATAGAAAGATTTAAAACATTTCATGCACTCACCATCTCCTAAAACTACTTGTTCACTTGCAAGGATTTTATGGTAAAGAACAAAGGGACCTTTCCTCAGGGACTGTGTCTGGCTGTGTTTTGGGATAGGCTTGCAACACTGCTTTAGCTTTGAAGTACCTTCACTCAGCTGCATTCACCCAACATTTACATTGCAGGTCTTTCATTTCAGAGAAGTTTTGAGCAGCACAAGACAGGAAAACAGATACCCTTCTGAGGAGGTAAGACGCAATTGCAGCTCTGAGCTGGATCAACAAGAGCCAGCTCGTCAGCCTTTTTTCTTGAAGACTATCACTAAACCAGAAAGCACAACAGGGCTGATCAGCCTCCATCTAGACTTTCTGACCTGCTTATTACTGTTTATTTATTATTTATTTAAGGGGCCTTGTGAGATCATACATTTTAACAGCTGAGCCTTCTCATTATGGGTTTCCAACCAAAACAGCGGGTGCCAATCTAAAGTGTGATAAGTTCTTCAATTGCCACCTGCAAGGGTTTGGCTACAGAACATGCCAGAGGCACCTTGGAGCTTGCTTCTCCCAGTCTCTAAGCCAGCAGCCTTTTGCTTAGTGTGCACAGAGACATCACTGTAGGATGCAGTGTGGTTTGGAGGTGAACTGGTGCAAGCCTGACGGGGAACCATTTTGTGATTCTGTAGATGTGGCAGAGGGGGAAATAGGAGGTGCTGTCGTGGTGCATTTATTCCAGTGCCTGTATCAGCTGGGTGGAGTAGGGTTTCTCACCCAGAGGGAGGCTGCAATTCACCCTCAGGTTCAACTTTGCATAGGAAAGCTCAAGCCTACCACGAAACATCTGTTTTCCTGTTTGAAGTGTGAAGAAGATGAAGGAGTCCATTCCCAGTTCCAGGCTCTGTTGGCTGAAGTCAGTGAACCTGGACCAGGCTGTTGTCTCACCATTGCCAACAGGCTCTTTGGAGAAATGACTTATCCATTCTTCCAAGTAAGTGAGCATAACAGCTTGTAAAAGCTCCTAGGAGTGGGGAGCTCCTCAGAATGTTTTCCATCAGAAAGCACAGAGGAACATATGCCTTTTTTTATTAATTTCTGTCTTGCTGATATACTACATGAAACTGTCCTGAAGCCATGAAATTCTCTATCTTATAAAAATCATCACATTGCAATAAACTTCTGCAATTTTTACTTTCCAGCAATACTTGGATTCTACAAAGAAATTTTATCGAGCAGAACTGGAACCAGTAAATTTTAAATACACTGAAGAAGAAGTCAGAGACAAAATTAACTTCTGGGTTGAAAATGAGACAAAAGGTAAAGAAAAAAAAAAGTGCAAAAATGTTTTCTGGTTTGTAATTGAACCATAGGAATATCACTATACTTTTTTTCCAAAGGTAGCAAGATTTTTATATTAAACACCTGCACTAATTTTTTCTTTTCAATAGGAAATAAATGTAGTAAGGGGAACAAAAATGCCTTGAGTTCCTTGATTCCAAAGATATACATAAATATTTGTAATTTGCCTGACAGCATTATACCACTTGTCAGTTTAAAAGAAGTAACTATTAATAGTCAAAATCAGCTGATTTCTGGCACAAAGTAATAATTCTTCTTAATTTATTATTTTTAAAGGTAAAATCAAAGACCTATTTGCTACTGGTTTTATTGATCCCTCTACTGTACTTGTCCTGGTCAATGCTATATATTTTAAAGGAAAGTGGGCAGTAGAATTTAAGAAAGAAGACACGAAGGAAATGTATTTCCACGTGAACAAGGTACAGTATGGGCAGGAACTGAAGCAGCCGAGGGATGGAGATCAGATGTCTGTCTCCTATAGTAACAGATTGGGGCTTTTCTCCTCTCTGTTACCCCAAGACAAAACAGTGGTCTGAAGTGAGAACAATAGAAGGCTGTATTTCTCTCCATTTTCCTAGCCAAACATGTAAATGTTTGTACCAATTCACATCAGAAGTGGTTCTTGTGCAGCTGAGATCCTTGCTGTACCAAATCCAGTGAGCACATGCACTATCTTTGTTAGGGATTTTGCAACTAAGGGTTCTGTTTCAAAAATAGTCTGCTCTTGAGATTGAAATTGAAGATTCTGTTTCTCTGCTACTATTTATGAACAGAACAGTGTGTGCTTTTGGGAAAAAAACGTACTAAAGACAAATTATCTCAGGGAAATGTATACATTATTCATGAGGAATTTAATTTATGATTGCATAAGATGTATACATTTCCTCATCTGACACCAGAAAAAAGAAAGATATAATGAGGAAGTTGTGAGTAAAGTAATTTGGCACCATTAGAAAGGGAAATGTGGTTTTTATGCTTCTAAAATGGATAACTTCATTGGGACTACAGCTGAGAGGAACATATCAATGCTACAAGTACATTAAATGCATGACCAGTTTAAATAATGCTTTTGAGCTGAACTCTAACCTCAGAGGTGAAACCAATTAAAACCAGGGTGATAATTTCTGTATTTTCCATTTAATATGTTTCATGTGTTCCAGAATGAGAGAATGAAAGTGCAGATGATGTTTCAAGAAGGATATTTTAACATGGCCATCATAGAGGAACTGAAAACAAAAGTCATAGAGCTCCAATACTTCAATAATGAACTGAGCATGCTCATTCTTCTTCCTGAAGATGACTGTGAGGATTTTACTGGCCTAGAACAGGTAACACTTCATTTTCTCTCTAGTAACTTACATAGAGAGCAATACTTTAGCATTGCTCCAGCATGGTCAGAAGACAAGTGGGAAAAACTGAACTTCCTTTCCTTGCATTCCTTATGGTGCCAATCATTACTCCAAATACCACCTTACAGCTTGAATGTGCCCTCACCTATGAAAAACTTGCAGAATGGACCAGCTCGGCTACGATGCAACCACTGAGAGTGAAGGTGTATCTGCCCCAGTTCAAGATGGAGGAAAGTTATGTTCTCAACAACACTCTGCAGGAGATGGGAGTAATGAATGTTTTTGACTGGGGAAAAGCTGATTTGTCAGGAATCTCTATGAAAGATGGCTTGGTTGTGTCGAAGGCCATCCAGAAGACAATCGTGGAAGTCAATGAAGAGGGCACTGAAGCAGGTTGTTCCATGGGGCTTCTTGCAATGCCTCTGTGTTGCCCAGGAACTTGTGAGTTCAAAGCTGACCGTCCATTCCTCTTCTTCATCAGACACAACCAAACCAACACCATCCTCTTCTTTGGAAGATATTCCTCTCCTTAAGTGGAGGTTATATTGGAAATCAGATCTTTCTCCCCACTTACATCTCAACTGGTGACCAATATGGATCAAAGACAAAACAAAAGACATTTCTCTAGACTTTATCCTAAAATGTAGTTTGCTGTAAATAAAAAGACCATCTGAGAAGACCCAAATTAAAGATAAAACTCTAACCCCCGTGAATCTTAGGCATATTTTAATTTTTTTGGAGGCCTCATGAAAATGACATCTACCTTAAAATACACTATGAGGTATTTGACAAAAAGCTGTAGTCCTCTAAAGACATCTGCAAAGAAAACTTTACTTTGAGCCTTTCCTAATGCAGTATGGCTCCAATAAACCCATGACTTTAGTGCCCTAAAGATAAGTGATACATTCTCTCCCATGAAGTAGAGAGGAGGATAGGGATCTGCATTAAAAGCATAACCTCAGGTACTTGGTCTCTTTTAGCCTGACCTACCTAAGGTCTCAAGGAAAATACCACTTTATAGGGGAGCAGCAAAATATTCCCCTGGGGTCTCCTATTAAATATTGATTGGGGGCAGTGTTTCAAACTGGAGCTCTCAGTGTTTATTCTCAGGGAGCAGAGAAGACAGAAGATTTCCTGGTGTAATTTTACTTGTTCTCAAGAAGGGCAGGCCCATTGCTTATTTTTTTTTTATGTGAAAAACCCTGTATGTGTGAACAAGTTCTCCAACTTCCTCATAAACTTCCACATAACAATAAAAGGGTTTCAGAATAATGGAACAATTTTCTGACAAGGCCTGCTCTGTGATGGCTGGGACTGGGACACATAATTCTCACATTAAACTTTGAGTAGTGATCGGCTATTCTCAATTCTAAGAGCCAGCTCTGGGCCTCAGGCAGCACCAGTTTCTTGTTCCAGCTATTTTATTCATCATTAACATTTAAAAAAAAATCTACATTGATGCTTTTTAGATGGGTAGTCTGTGTTTATTATTTTTTATTATTATTGCTATTTATCATGGTAGTCCCACTTCAAGCTAAATATTAAATGTAGTAGTCTGCAGAATTAAGTGAACAGAGGAATTGTGTAATATAGTAAGTAAAAATAATGGTAATCCTTTCCAAAAATGTAAATGACACTGAAGTCAAATATGAAGTTAAATATTCACCATGCTGAGTTTAGGCACTGGACAATTCAACATTAGGGTAAATAAACTCTGAACCTGCTCCTTCTTTTACATGACCACTATTAGTTGCCTGACCTGGGGATGAGCAGTTGTCTGGGAAGCAAATCTAGAGGAAAATTTCTGGTAAAGATAATTTTCTTGCTTATGATCTACTTCCCGAAACCACCTGCTGGATGTTGTGGAATAGGTAGTGGGAAGGAATAGCACAGGGTCACAAGAAGGGAACAGTCAGCCCTGTCTGGCAGTAGGTAACGTCCAAAATCCACAGACACAGGAAGAATACTTGTTTTTATGGGAAAAATATTTCACTCTTTGATGACTCACTTCTCCTTTCCCTGTTACTCACTGATGGGAAGAAGGTAAACACTGTGAGCATACTGGTGCTATTGTAGAACTGATGATTCAAAGAGCTCTTCCAAATGCTTAGATGTGCAGGAAAAATTGCAGTAAATTACAGTACTCAACACAGATTGAATTGCTAAATAAAGTAGACCCATTACAGTCTGCAGATAGCTCATATGGCTGCAACTGCAGTATGAAATACAGCCTGAAATAGTAAAATTACCTGTAGATTCACAGTTTTCATACCAATTAGCTAGTAAGAGAACACAATCCACAGGCTGTTAGCTCTTTGATAAATAAAGCATGCAAAAACCAGCTATACATGTTTTTCAACAACTGCCATTGGAATTTTGGTTTGTCTCCAATTAAAATTACTTAGGTTAAAAGAAGAAAAGAGTAAAATGAACAGTATTAGAATTTATTAGCACAATTAGGCCTATCTATTTTCAGATAAAATGTAAAAGAAAAAGAATTAATGTGATAAAGTCAAGTGCTTTAACATATTATCCCAAAAAGCACAAGTCTCACAACAGGAATTCTGTGTGTGAGCAAAGGAGAGGATTTGGCTGAAACGAAGATGTCACTTAGTTTATTAAAGCAGAAGTAATTTCATATTATAATTTAAAAAACCCAAAAAACCTTACTTCAGGGATATCTAGATAATTCAGAACCAGCAACAAAATACAGTATAAATTTAAAAACCCTGTCTTCTCCTTATGCACTTCCTCATGCATATTTTTTCCATATTTTTCCTTATTGCCATTTTAATCTACAAGACATCAAACAATGTAGTAAAAAACACCAGAAGCTGGAAAGGAGCCTCCTGCTGCTAGAGCAGTGGCAGCAGCTCCTACTGTGGAGGGCAGTGCTCCCACAAAATCAGGGATGTTTACTTAGAAATAGAAGGTAAGCCCTCCACTCTGGCAGCAAATGCCTCTTTTGTGGGAAACTGTAGTTGGTAAAAGTTTGGTGCCAAGCAATAGAGCTTGCAGAGCAGAGAAAATTTTGAAAATCCAAACTGTGCCTGGAGCAGATATAGCCCTGCAGGGCATTCCACTGCCTCCCCCCCAGGGACAGGCTCGATGCCAAGTGTTGAACCATGCCAGCACGTGACAGCCTACAAAAGTGTAGACTGGCAAAAAGCAAAAGATGTCAAATAGTGCTTGCATGAGGATCCATAGAGAGGTAACACACATTTGTCCCACAGTAGAGAGATCTGTGTCTTCCCATAGTCTGATTGCTGAGTAACTCTTTAGATATTCACATTTCCACTGAACTCTATTCTCTCTGATGGTTGCAGTTCTCCTCCGTTTTCTCTGAAACTGTGCTTTCCTTTAAACAGTTTCTTAGTACCTACATACAACATAATTTTTATTATATCTTCAAAAGCATTGCAATGGATAGGCAAGAAGGGCAAAGGAAGATTTTTGACTGTCAGTCACACTTCCTCTCCCCCCCCCTTACCCCCCATGAAGAAGACTAGTTTTTATTTTCCTCAAAATATAACTGGTAGAAGGTTTTATAGTAGGAATTCCTGGTTCCTTATGATCCGAATTAAGAAAGGCACTCTGGCACAGTAAAGTGCACAGTCTGTGTGATGCAGACAGCCATCCAAAGCACAAGCAAACATCACTCTCAAACACTGCCCAACAGTTCCTGAGCAACGGGAAGAAATTAAATGTGAAAATAAGAACAGAGAAATTTCCCAGATGCTTTCTCAGCTCCTTGGTCTCCTTGTTTATGCAACATCAGGGAAGAGGGGCAAATACCATGTACTAGTCTATGCACAAAGGGCAGCAGAATCCTTGCTCACCTCTTTTTTGGAACAAACATGGATATTAAACAGATTTTTAACTTGTTTGTCTTGGTTTGTTTGCAGTACTACACTTGTAGCTTTTGAATTTCAGGAGAAGTGTCTGTTCTCCCCCGGTCCAATGCCCTAATGAGGCAAAGTTACAAAAGAGCAGGTGTCTGTAGGTGACTGCCCATGCTGATCAAAATTTGCAGCTACCCCCAGGCTGATTCTGCAGCCACTTTTGCACTAACAGTTTATGTATTAAAACCCCCCAAAATTAACCCAAGGGTTTGCAGCTACAGACTAGTCTCTGGAGAAGTTGTATTGCCCCACCCATGATTACTGTCAGAACCAAACTTTCTTTCTTCCGTGAGCTTTTCTACTTTGGATGTCTTAAACCATCTTGCTTGTCTTGGCAAAGTAGTTTTTCACATTAGGGTAGCTTACACAATGGAAACTGAGCAGTTTCAGACGTTCAATCACTGTACCTGTGCACAGAAACTGTTGTGGTGAGTGTGTTGCATATGTAGGCATATGAAATATGGCGTGTACAAAGAAGGCAAATACAGCCCATTGGAGAAGAAAAGAGAAACACCTGCATGCCCTTTTCCAGAAGGCTTGGTGTAACAAAATGTTTTGTGAGAAAACCTTGGCTATTATGCAAAGGAATGACCTTTTTAGCAGGGTCGGTTCTGTCCTTCCTGGACAATTTCCACAGGGGTCCACACAAACAAATTGAACCATAGCATAAAAAGGACTGTGGGTGCTCAGGAAAATTCTTCATGAAAGTCCCAAAGATGTGTTTGAGCAACTGCTGAGTGATAGCTGGAACTCTAATGTGAGTATTTGAAAATGGGAGAATAAGAAAAGTCATATACATGACAGCCCTTTGCACAAACCCCTGTGCCCTCAAGTAGTAATGGTTTGATAAGTATGGATAAAGTAAAAGCTACAACAGCACAGCTCACAGATTAGGGAGCATGGAACAAGGTGAGAGGAAAGTTCCTTATCTTCAGGTTTTCCCATCCTCATTGCTGGATTATTCCCAATTCATAATATCCATATTCTGAATTGGGAAACTAAAAGCTACTCCAATTATCAGGCTCTGCACATACATCCCTGCATTTCAGCAAGGCAAACAACCCTGTTAAGGATAAAGTAGCTCCCCTTCCCTTTCACAGAGGGTGCACCTACTGCTGTATGCTCTGTGAGTTAGTAGGTACAAATTTGGATTTCTATTATCCACCCCTAGGGCCTTTGCAGATGCTAGATTTGTTTCTTTTCTGTTACTTTGCTTTGCTCATCAAGTCTATCATTTAATAAAGAGTAATAGCTTTTTACAATTGAATTATATTTTATATTGTGCATTATGGTTGTCTAACAGACCATGAATGTTCCTGCAGACAGATTCTGTAGTTTATTCACCTGCCATAGTTACAAGGTATGGAAGATCTATGGGAATGGCCTGTGCAAGTACCATGGGCCTTGTTGCCATGACCTGCACAGAATGAAAATTAAAAGCTGACTTTTAGTTATTCTTTAAATACCACTGGCTCATTTAAATAAATTTCTGAATACCTGAATACTCTGGGGTCAGGCTTACAGCTCAGGAAATATGTAATTCCTGACCGCTCCTCAAATCTCTTCCTCTTCCATGCCTGTCTTCAGGCTTCTAAGTCATCTCAACATTGTTGCTTTAAATGTTTTCACCAAAATGAGGTTTTAGCAAAATCTGCTTTTTCCTCAGAGCCCTTCTCCCCTCCTTCTGCACACCTGTGCTGTAGACCCTCGTAGTTTGACATCAGGTAAAATACTGTAGTCTCACCTAGAAATGGATGTGGCTGTGCTTTTAACAAGGACAAGCCAAACACTACACCAGTCTCTGCACTCCAGGAATATATACTTCTGCATTTTGTCAGACCAAAACACCTTTCAGTCTTGAAAATTAAACAGAAGGTTTTGAGTTTGTTCTAACATGGAAAAAATCAATTTCAAATCTCTCTCAATAAAATGACGATCCTGCAGCTGGCTTTGCTTGGAATTACACTATTTTTGCAAGGTCAGATGGCCACTGTTTTTGAGGAAGTCCCTCTGTTCCACTGAATAAATGCTGCAGCGAGTTGTTGCATATCTACCAGACCTTCAAGAGTTAGCCCAGCATCCACCTTTCCCTTCATGGTTGGTGGGAGTACTGTGCTAGAATGCTTCTGGGACTGACAGTGCCTCACCGCTGAGGAGAAGAGAAGCTTACAGCAAGAGCTTAAATAATTCATTTTTAAATCAGGTTTCACTTCAATAAATAAAGGTTGGCCTGCTGCAGATAGAATACCAGGTTAACATTGGTCGGCTCAATGTTTCAAGGTGCAATGAATCAAGAGGTCATAACGAAAGGCAGTGACTGAAAAGATGACTCCTTGAAGGTAACAGTGGGAGTGTCTCAAATTGTGCAATATATATCACCAACAGCTCAGGGAGCTGTTTAGGTTCAGCTGGCAAGCTGGATTATTACATGCCTCTTTGAAGTTTGTGGGGTAAGTATTTCTTCAAGAAAATGTAATTTCTAATTTGTATTCTTTAAGATGGAAAAAAGAAAAGATATTATGTTTAGGAACCTTAAGGTAAGTATAAGATAGATATGTAAAAAGATGGCATATACAGTAATTTTGCCTTGCCTTCTCAATATATCTTATACTGTTTGACTGTCAAATACTTTTAGGTGTGCAAAATATGTGGCTTGTGCACCACAGCATCAAGTAGAAATAGTTCTTTTTCATTTAAAACCTGTTGTTACATTAAAACTATCTTTCTATGATTTTAATAATTGGGAATAAAGGCATTTCTCTTTTCTCAATCTCATTTCCTGACAAAACCCATATATTATATGTATATTTATATATGTGTGTATATATATATACATACACACACATGCATGATTGTGCTAAAAAAGCATCAGCAGAGATTAAATGTCAGAAATAGAACCACAGGAAAACCCTAAATTTATATTCAGCATCTAAGCAGCTGTCTTACAGAGCAACTTGCTCCCATTATTGCTATAAATTACAGAAAAGCAACCTCCAAATTTGTGGCTGATTGTGCTAAGCTGGTTGTGTAAGAAGTACAAAAAGAGTGTAGTGAGTTGACTACATTTGATGTAAAGGTCAAGAGCAGCCACAAAATAAATGAAATACTAAGTTTGCCTTGCCTCAAACACCATTCAGAGCCCTCTGGATGGCCATAGAGAAACTCATTCATTCAATGTTATATTTATCATATTGAAGGGTGGATAAAACTTTTTATTTCCTAAAAGGCAAATACAAGGTACTATCTTGCTGGTAGTATCTTGTTGAAAGAAAACAATTATGAGTTTGTATGTAAATGGATCAGGAGCTACAATATTTCTAATGGTCACAGAATTTGTAGGCTTCACACCATCCACTGGTTCAGCATACCAAAACCAGCAATGAACTCGCAGCTTCTGAGCTATTGACAGTACTTTTAAAAACAAGCACTACATATCGTGACCATAAAATCGTATTTCTGTTTGCTTTAGGTAACACCGATTTCACAATGGGCTCCATCAGTGCAGCAAATGCAGAATTTTGTTTTGATGTATTCAAGGAGGTGAAATTTCACCATCCCAATGACAACATCTTTTATTGCCCCCTGAGCATGATTGCAGCCTTGGCCATGGTCTATCTGGGAGCAAGAAATAACACCGAGTATCAGATGGAGAAGGTAAGATACATAAATGGGTACAAACTCTCTTTGATCCCATTCAAAGAGGCAGCAGATTATCCATTTCTATCTTCCAAACCTGCCTAGCAAAAGAATGGCTTTCCAAATTCTGGAGCTACTTTTCACTTATTGCATTTCCCCATGAAGGGCAAGAACAGCCTTAGGTTTTCATTAAGAAAGAGCAGTTCTGGAGGATGGTTAAGGCAGGTCTCTTGCTTTGGCTTATATCATCTCAGAGACCTGATTCCTTCTAGGTGGAAAGGACAACTTGAAACATGCAAAAGATGAAATGTTCGGAAAACAAGAGTCATAGTTGCACATACAATGCTGTAAGGATGTAGCTGATTCATGGACAATGCTATTAACTGGAAAAGAAGGGATCTAAGCTGAAGATCACAATCACAAGTTTTCAGTGTGGTTTAAAGCTCACGTGACATTTCTCAGTTCATCTATGTGCTAATCAGACTTGGTTAGTGAAAACCTACAGTTTCAGCGAAAACATCAGTGACTGTCAGTAGACTTCACATACCTAATTTCTGCCTTCAATTGCAGGTTCTTCACTTTGATAAAATTGCAGGACTTGGAAGTAGCCAGACCAAGCTACAGAAGCCTAAGGTACACTGGTTTCTCTTTCACATCCTTTTCCTGAGAATAGACTGTTCTGATTTTAGTAGTTTCAACACCTTGCTGAACCTTTGCTAAATCTCTGAATTTAAGAGATGTAAGTTAAAAAAAAATACCACAAACCACCAAAGCCCAAAGAACAACAGCAACAAAACAAATGCCAACCAAACAACCACCAACAAAAACAAAGGAACAAAAAAACCTCCAAAACACCACCAGAAAAAGAAGACAGGCTGCACACGTTGCAAGTGACAGGACAGGACAGGATAGGATGCTTTGGGCACCAGGATACACTTTGTAAATGAACTCCACACCTGCAAGTGCTGCTGGGGTATGGTGCTTGAGAGGGTCTCAGTAGCTGAAGCCAGGGTACAGTAGGCAGACTTGCAGCTGAGACTTCAAAGTGGGACAGGAAGATGCTTCAGTAGAAAAGAGCCCAGAATCCAAAGCCTCTTACAAAGCTACAGGGACTTTTCCAGCCTCCAATTCCCACTGATACTCCAAGAGAAGCATGAGGGGTACCAGTACCTCGATACCACCTGTATTCTTCTGTCCATCTGCTGCCTCTGTAAAGATAACAAAAGCCGTGGAGCCTGTCCCCATTCATTTGGGATCTAAAACACAAGGTGGGACTTACAAATATATATATATATTTTAATAAAGGTAGTACCTAAAGCTAGAGCATTTAGAGACTCCTTAAGCATTTAGAAAGGAGCTATTCAACACAATAATTCTCAAAAACTAAAGCCCCACCTACTGTTTATCATTGTGCAGTTTTCCTAAATGCTTTTAGCCTGTGTCCCTGTTCTTGGGACTTGAGACAGGTGATCCATTTTTTTCACTGTATTACAAAAGACTTCCTGACTGCCTTGCCATCTAGCTCTCTTCTTCCACCTGCAGCTTCTGAAAAAAATGCTATGAAAATGCAAGCAGCACCTGGGAATCAGAGGCTTTGTACCTATGACAAGTCACCAATTTCAATAATTAACCACTAGCTGTGAATGAATTATACATTATTAGCTGCTTAGACTGAACATCCCTCCCATGTAACTCTTAGACTCTATTCCATGTTCATTTGCAGACGTTCAAACACTGTGTGTTTTCCCATGTTATTTGTACCTTAGAAAGAATCCTCTTTCTCATAAAATAACCTAACAGTTATACTTTTTTGTTTTCTTATCAACAACTCAGTGTGGCAAGTCTGTGAATATCCACCTACTGTTTAAAGAAATTCTCTCTGATATCACTGCACCAGAAGCCAATTATTCACTGCACATTGCCAACAGACTCTATGCTGAAAAGACAAGTCAGATCCTACCGGTAAGTGATCTCTTGCTAAACACTGTAAAATTCTGTAATCCAGGAGGACTGGCCAGAGTAATCCAATAGTCCCTCCTGGTGTGGATTTACATGGCTTTTCCCTTTGCCACGGCCCTGGCAATAGTCTCAATGGAAAGCTATTTGAGGCAAAAATCAGGGTCTATTAAAAAGAATGAATGGAGTAATAAAATTGTTAGTAATGTAACTCCTCACTCCCCACTTGCTCCCCCAAAGCATTTAATTTTAATTGGTTGTTTGGGTTTTTTAGAAACTGATTTGACTTTGGCATATTTCTTCACTTGAAAACTCACCTCAAAAACAAATTTTGAAAGTGTCAAAATCTTTCTTTCACATTTTCAAAGCATAAACATAAAAATACCCTAAATCAAAGGAAATTCTTATCTTTAAAAATAAGGAAAAATGCTTTAAAAAAAGAAAGTGAAGTTAAAGATGACAAAACAGTCTAAAATAAACCTGTAAAAAGGGGGTTTGGCTCAGGCTTTTTTCCAGAAATTCTTAAACATTTTTAGTATATGCTTTTAACTGGTCACATAGTAAAGATGTTAGATCTGTAATTGTCATGAAACAAAATAATTTTTCTGGTCCAGTTTTAGCAAATTATTTCAGGAAGTAAGCAATGACAACACCTTAACCATGACATCACTATAAAAATCTTATTAGCCATATTTTATTTCACTTTCATATTGTTTTTTAAAAATTACTAGTTCACTGGCTGCAATTAATTGGTATCTTTACAGATCTACTTGAAATGTGTGAAGAAACTGTACAGATCTGGTCTAGAAATGGTCAACTTCAAAACAGCATCAAATCAAGCCAGACAGCGCATTAATTCCTGGGTGAAAAATCAGACAAAAGGTAAGTCAGACAAGATTACGAAATATACTTCTTTCTGACCACTGTATTTTAGCAATTTCTGAAAAGACTAAACATTAGAGGAGAAACTTCCTCCTCCTGTCCTCATTAGTCGGTATTTTCTGTGGAAAGTGATGACTCTATTGCAACTGTGTGGCAGTGATAGAGTGTTTTAAATACACCTGGCAAAGGCAGAGGTGCCACAATATGCATACTTAATATGCACATTTTTTGTCTCTGGAGAGATCAACTCATGCAAGGTTAGTCCCATCTTCTCTAGATTATTGGCATATTTTTACAAGGATGTCCTGGATAGGTAAGAAGTGAGCTTCCAGGGAAGAAAGTAATGCACACTAAGCTGATGGTGGGAAATAAATGTTTCAGAACCTTGTATGCATTTATTGTGTTGAAGAGGGAGGAAAAACCTAGAGCAAATTGTGGGAAACAAACACATTGTGAAAGAGAAAATCTGTGTTTGATCCTCCCACTCCCCTTCCTTCTTTCTATATAAATATTTCTTTTTTGAAGTGCTGATTAGAAATGTGCCTGGGAATTTACAACACTCTTGAAGTTACCTGTCTTCTTGCATAAACGTCTGGCCAGATGCCAGTCTTCCAGTGCATTATTAAATCATCCTCATGAACTTTAATTCCATGTGCAGACTTTTGGAGAAGGAAAAGTCAAGTGAAGGAGCAGTATGTTGATTGACTTCTAAAATGCAAGACCATTGCTATGAAACTTACCACTCTATGCCCTACTTCTTTCTTAAAGGACAGATCCAAGATTTCCTTGAACCAAGCTCTGTTACTCCTCAGACGGCTCTGGTCCTTGTGAATGCCATTTACTTCAAAGGGATATGGAAGACTGCGTTTAAGGAAGAACACACTCAGGAAATGCCCTTCAATGTGACCGAGGTGGGGGGCACAGACACAGTTTGTGGCCAGATGTGTATTTGTTGTATTTGTTCTGTGGTCATTGGCTGGGTGATTTACCTGGATGCCTCACTGTCAGATTATGACAGCTGTGTCTGACAGAGCAAACCAGCAGATACGACAAAAATGGAGACACAGCTCTTCTCCAAAGGCAACATGATTGTAAATTGAATCCTGTCCTTTCAAAGGCCTTGTACATTTGTCTGACCAAGGAAAAAAAGTGCTCCCACATCACATCATCTCACGTTTTGGTTTTTTGCAGCGAGAGAGCAGACCCGTGCAAATGATGCGCCAGAACAGCACCTTCAAAGTGGCAAGAGTGGCTGAAGACAAAATTAGGATCCTGGAGCTTCCATACACCAGCGGAGAGCTGAGCCTGTTGGTGCTGCTGCCTGATGACATCTCTGGCCTGGCGCAGGTATGGCCCTGGCAGGGCAAGCAGGAGAGTGGTGACTTCAGTGGGGCTTGGCTGCTGTCACAGCTTTTGCTGTCCATCCCAGCTGCCCCCCTTAGAGGTGTGCTGGGCAGGCAGGGGAGCACAAAATCTGTCCAGGTGCTCAGGCAGAGTCTCTTAGGAGAGTCCTGAGCTCAGTTTTATAAAGTGACAGTAAAGCAGTGTAGTGCTGCTGCAGCCCTGCAAGAAAGGATGTATATATGAGAAGTGTTATAAAATTACCCATCTGTACTCAAGAAAGGAAAAAAAATCAACAGTCTAAAATATATGAAAAATTACTCTTATTTCAGTAATATTTTTAAATTATAGAGTTATTCCAGACGTAGAAGAGTTTGAATTTTTTAGGTGCTACCAACTCTAGGTAAATTTTTATGGCCTAATTTTTTGCAATCTTTCACAAGCTGACTAATTTACTGTCAATTTACAGGTTGTGTTGTGCCTTATGAGACACAAGATTACTTGGACAAAGAGGGATGTCTTAATTTGGTAAAGAACTGAATAAAAGGAGAGTGTCACAGGCAGTACTGGAGAGGCAATCAATAAAATACCAGAAGGATGTCAATAGGATGAACTTCAGGAACCATTCTGGTTGGGGTTTTACTTTTATGATAGCTTTGACAGAAATGAATGGTAGGAAGAAGTTGGATTTGCATCCCAGGCATTTAATTCCCTGCCTCTCTTTGCAGCTGGAGAACAAAATCAGCTTTGAAAAGCTTGCAGAGTGGACCAGTTCCAAGGTGATGGAAAAGAAGAGAGTAAAAGTGTACCTCCCACGCATGAAGATTGAGGAGAAATATAACCTCACATCTGTCTTGACATCCTTGGGTATGACCGACCTGTTCAGCCCCTCGGCCAACCTCTCTGGCATCTCTTCAGCAGAGAGCCTGAGGATATCCGAGGCCATCCACGAGGCATACATGGAAGTCACTGAAGAGGGCACTGAGGAGTCTGGGTCAGCAGATGACACAGAAGACATCCAACATTCCTCTGAGTTTGAAGAATTTAGGGCTGACCACCCATTCCTTTTCTTGGTTAAACACAATCCAAGCAACCTGATCCTCTTCTTTGGTAGATATTGCTCTCCCTAAAGAGAAAAGGGCTGGAAATAATGCTTGCCTACCCCTAAGAAACAGACCCCCTTTACTCTAGTATTGTAGTATAATCTCATCTCTTCAATATTTTCTGCAAGTGGAAAGGCTACTCTAAGTCGTGCCCTTTCCTGAAACTTCCATAGCAAAGACACACCTGCAGGTGAGGAAAGACAGCAAGTATGTTTGCTCCTTTCCCTGCTCAGACTGGTTTCAGTGTTGATTGAGCCAAACAAAGACTAAGCCCACAGACAATTGAGGCCCTCACAGGCCAGGAAGGGGTCAAATGATTTTCACTTGAAGAAGTAGTTGCAGACAGGGCTCCAAGATTTTAGTGTTCCATTATGTGGAAAGCCATGGGCTATGCTCATCCCATTCCCTGGTACTATCCTGCTAACAAACCCATGCAGTTCCCAAAACACTGGCTTTGAGATCCCCAGTCTGGAGGAGATGCTTGTGGACAAGAGTCTGCTGTGCAGGGTATTAATTGGTGCCTATGTAAATTTTATTTTTTTTACTTATGTGTTGGGAAATGGTGCACCTATCCACTATGACCAGAGCTGTCCTCTCATCATGAGTACCACTTCAGAATGTTAAAGAGATCTAACTTTGTCTAGGTGCAGTTATATCTTGTCACAGAGTATAGATTCAAAGCCTGAAACATGGATATCTGGATGATCCAGGACTCAGAACTGCCAAGCAAAAGAGTTGTCTGAATTCTTGTTTAAAACATTGAAGGTTACTTCAAATTTGAGAACATTTTGTTTTTTGTGAAAAGTCCTGTAAGTGATGCTAAAGAATCTGATTTCTCCATGGAAGATTGGTGAAAAAACACAGCTTTAAAAATGATTCCTGCCTCTGTTGATCATGCTTAGCAAGTAAACTTCAATTTGTTCTTGGAAAGCTCTCACTTGTTCAAAACTCAAGAACACTATTATTCCATTAATGTAGCTGAGCTTCTTTGTTCCTAAAGTAGTTCAAGACTACATCTCTTGTTTTCAAGAAATACATGAGAATCCCAATTTTCTCTGCCCTTTTTTCCTATGTGTCCACTAGCATCTCCTAATATGGATCCATTGGCACAATATTATGACCTGTTTTCATTCTAATCATATATTACTGATTTTTAGGCACATAATTGATTTTTTCTTTCTTAACACAATAAAACAAAGTCACAAATGCTTGTCATGAAATTATGTGAATTTTCTTAATTTTCTGGATGACTAACCCTTACTAACATTGGTAACTGTTGTGAGCAAAATGGGATTTACTACAAAATCCTCCAGTTTTTAGACTCAATAAAGTATGTAGATATGAAGTTTCCTACCCATTTATGGAATAAATGAGTTCACACATCTAGAGTTTGATTCTTCTCTGTGGTATTGATTACCAAGGAAAAGCCCAGTGAAATATTGACTTGTTCTTACGTATTTTTCAATACAGTTCCAATGGGCATTAAAGATACACTATCAGTCTGATAAATATTTCAAGGAAAAACTATTCCAGCAACCCTGCCATTTGAGATGATGAAATCATCTGAAAAATCATCTAACTCCAAGGGCATAAGAAACAATAAGTAGATGGACAGCTCTTAGGCAAAGCATTTCCCTACTGGGAGTTTTGAGAGGAGGTACTCTGTCGTTAATATCAGCTATTCCAATAACAAGGGACAGGGAAACCCTGAATGTACATACAGATTGGGCAGTAAGTTGCTGGAGAGCAGCCCCACAGAAAGAGACCTGAGGGTCCTGGTCAATGGCAGGTTGAGCACGAGTCAGCAGTGCCCTGGCAGCCAAGTGTGTCCTGGGGTACATCAGGCTCAGCACGGCCAGGTGGGCAAGGAAGGGGATTGTCCTGCTCTGCTCTGCACTGGGGTGGCCTCACCTCGAGTGCTGGGGGCAGCTCTGGGTGCCAAAATATAAAAAAGATAATGAACTATTGGGGACCAGGCAAAGGAGGCCCATGAGGATGGTAAAGGGCCTTGAGGGGAAGCAATAGAAGCAGCAGAAGTTTGTTCAGCCTGGAGAAGAAGAGATTGAGAGGGGGATCTCAGTGGAGTCTGCAGCTTCCTCAGGTGGGGAAGCAGAGGACCAGGAACTTGTCTCCTCTCTGGTGATTCATAACAGGCCCTGAGGAAATATCAGGAATTTCTGTCAGGTTAGGCTTAGGTTAGATACTTGGAAAAGGTTCAACACCCAGAGGGTGTTTGGGTACTGCAACAGGCTCCCCAGGGAAGTGGTCACAGCACCAGCCTGACAGAGTTCAAAAATTATTTGGACAACGATTTGGGGTACATGCTGCATACAACATCTTGGGGCTGTTGTATGCAGGGCCAGAAGTTGGACTTCATGATCCTGATAGGTCCCTTCCAACTCAGGACATTCTATGAGTTTATGATTCTATTTCCACATTTACATATAGTGTGTCATGATAAAAGCAGATCTGTAGAGGAAAGAAGGTGGTACTACCTGTCTGACATCCACGTTATTTGCATATCATCAGGATGTTTGTGATACAGACTCAGTTGTTTTTCAGTGGTAAAGGCACCTATTTCACCAAGTATATTTTAATTCTTTTTCTTTAGAAATTAAAGCAGTGGTCTAAACTGTTCCAAGAGAGGAAAGTTTCAAAATCTTAAGGCTTGCCATAAGCAGTTCAGTCACTTTCTGCATCTCTTGTAGCCAGAAACACTTGATCCAGTCTGTTAAATTTAAAAGCCTGTACACTTAAACAATAAGAAGACTTCAAAAGGGTTACATTTGAAAACTTTCCTTCCTATGAGTATTAAACTGGAAGGTGTCTAAAGTACAAAGATATGCCTCAGTGAACAATATTGTTTCCTGAACAACAATGGTAGTCAAAATGAAGGAATGAGAAAGAAGCCAAGGGACCATGAGACTCAGAGGCAAGTACAAAGCTTCCCCTTTCCAAAAAGAAAAGACAGGAGGCAGTAATAGGTGCAAATTCAGAAATACTGTACTAAACCTGTAACTTGCTTTAATATTTGCTTTTAACAATATTAAAATGCTCCAAAAGCTTTTCATGGAAAAAGGCAAAAATGAATAAACCTTGAAAATGTCCTTGTTGTGACTGGCATTTTTGTCACAGCCCTCCAAAGAGTTTTCTGAAGAACTGAGACCCTTTTTCTCTTACAGACTGCTGTGCAGTACCAGAAATAAGGCTTAGCAGGTAACAAGACAAAATCTGAAACCTTCTGCATCTAGTGGTACAAACTGCATCCCTCCAGAAAGTACAAAGAGACACCCAAGGCTCTGCCACTATGAAGCAACATTTCCCTCCGTACAGCGTGGAAACAATGCCTGTCTGTGAAATGTGCCACACACTGCCATTCCAAATGCCTCATCCACACCACTGTACTTTCTTTGCATATTTATCTGCAATAACCCTGCTCTCTTCATCTCCCTTGAGATCTTCCTCTAGGTATAAAATGTAAGCAGAGAAGAGCTGGAAGTGACCTCTGCTGATTTGCTATTCCAAGCTCCCCCTTTCAATCAGGGTCAGCTACAGCAGGTTACTTGGGATCATGTCCTTTTGGGTTTTGAATATTTCTAAGGATGAAAACTCCACAGCCTCTTTGGGCAACCTGGATTTACCTTCATATCCAAAAGAAAATGTATATTCTTATGTTTAAATGTAATTTCTGCTATTTCAGGTTGTGTCCTCTCTCTCTTGGCTGTTCACAGGAGAAAGTTCAGTTTCATCGTCTTTTTACCCTCCCATCAAGAAAGTTATGCACATGGATAAGATCCCCCTGCACTTTCTCCTTTCCAGGGTAACAAGTCCCATGTCTCTGAGCCTCTCCTCTCATGACAGATACTTTAATCACATCATCATCTTCTCTGGTCCTGCTCCAGTACATCCCTATCTCTTTTGTAATGGAAAGCCCAGCGCCAGACAGAGCATTCCATCTGTGGTCCCACCAGTGCTGAGTAGGGGCAGGAAAGCCTCCCTTTATCTCTTGGCAGTGCTTTTCTAAGGCATTCCCATGTGCTGTTGATTTTCTTTGCCACAAGGACACATTGCTGACTCGTGGTCAGCTTGGTGTCTGCCAGGCCTCCCAGTTCTTTTTTGCAAAGTCAACATGATGGCATGGACCCTTGCGCAGTGATATTTCTCCTTTTCTGCAGCAGTCTTTTCCTGCAGGAGGCATGTCAGGAGTATTGTCAAGAATCTCAGTAGGCTGCTATTCAGAGGAGAGGAAGGCTTTGTGGAAGGATGTCTGTGTTGAAACAAACCAAGAGATTAGGTTATCCTATTTTGTGCAAAAGAAAAATGCTCTTTTTCCTGGGAGTATGTGCCGAGATAAAGGACATGCTGGGCAGGCTTCCAGTTAGTGATGGGAGGTAACATAACAGGCATGGTGACACGGGCAGTGTTAGCCACAGACTGCCAAACCAGGCTTCTCTGTGGGGAAGGATGATAGTAACTAAGCTCCCATGTGGCACAGCCACTTAACTGTCGTGCCAATGCCAGTGGCCATCCTTCCTGCCCTCTGTGTGTGTTGGGCATGTATGCTGTAAGGCTCTGGTTACCCTGCTGCCTCCTTAGGAGCCAGTGAGTAAGGCATTACACTGCGTCACCCTGGCTGCTGGCTTGAGGGATGAATTGATTCCATGGACTTGAGGGATGAATAAGTGATTTCATGTGTACTCTGGTGACTGAAAAAGGGACAGCTGTGTGTGCTGGTCCAGAACCTGGTACACATGCAGGACCTGGATGCTGTGTGCACTGCTAAGCGGATGCGGTAAGGGTGAGTGTCTTGTGACCAAATCCATCATGGGATCCTTCTGAAGATGCCTTCACTGCAGAAATTCACTCTGCCAACACTGAGGTATGCACAGCCCTGTCACAGCCTGTGAGTGACCAAGGCAGCACTGCAAGCAAAGATGCCCAACACTTCAGGATGGCACAGGGCTGCCAATGAAAGATACCAGGTGGGCTAAGAGATCCTGTCTGACAGAGCAAGCTCAGACACCTAAAGTTTCTTCACACTGTGGGAAGAACATTGTCCTACAGGACAACTGAGAGAGAAACCATCATTGATTTGCTATAGCACCAAGGCCTGCAGTGGCAGCTAACTGAACAATCACTGGCACTCGCTCTGAGCAAGACAAACATGAAACAATCAAAATGCTCCTTCCCACTGACAAAAGAACAGCAGCATGGATGCGAACTAAATCTTGACCTCTGCGTGGGATGTTGTGATTGGATGAGAGGCTTTGGTCTGTGAGCTGACCTGGACTTCGTATCCTTTTGTAAAGGTCCAAATGTCCAAGAGTCTGTTGGTTTAGGGACAGCTCCACAATGAAATGCCTGGCAGAGAAAAGGGCAACCGAGCCTTAGCTGACCTCTTTCTTGGGACAAGCATTGTCAAACAAGGATATATGGATAAACACATCTTTCTGTGTTTGTGCTGCATTATACAGCTGTGCTGAACAGGGCAATACATTATCTTTTCTCTGAGGAAGTGTTTCAGCTACAGGAAGGTTTGCTTAACCTCACTGGACTCCATGACAGATCTAAAGTTGCCCAGTTCACTAGGCACTACCTCTCATATTCTTACAATTCTGTGCTGATAGCTGATTATAATCAATATTTTTACTTACTTGTGGACTGATTTAGTTGCCTCTGCAACTTGCTTTACATTTATCTTCATTTGACCAATAAAATTTAGAAATGCTAACAAAACCAGTAACCTGGGTTGTGCATTAACACACTTCTCAAGCAGTGGACTGCCCCTTCTCTACTGTAAACCAAAAAATTTCTTTCATTAGTGAATATATTCAACTCAGAAATATTTTGCTGACAACATTAATGCTGTGAGTTGGCTGTTACAAAACACCTGCACCAACTCATGGGACATCTTTGTAACTACCAAGTTACAGGCTGTCTATGATGATACAAATGTGATTCAGGTCGATGGTGCACAAGTGCCAAGGTGGCTCACATACAGTGGGTTGAAGCACACCACTAGACAATTTGATTGTCAAGGAAAAAGACTCAAGGGATATTCAAATGTTAGAAGTGACAGGGACAAACATACTGGCTAATCCTTTGCCTTCTGAGCTGTCAAGTATATTGCAATGGACCATGGCCATGAGTGTAGAAGGCAGTTTGAACTGAAACAAGGCAGTCTCAAGATGGAAAGGCAGAAGGAGCAGCAGCTGCAGGAAAGCTTGCAGTCTAGGGAGCACTCCCAGCTGTGTGGTTGAAGATTCACCCTACACAGGCACATGCACTCATTTAATATGTTGTCCTCCAGCAAGGTAGGACCCTTTTCAGCTAAATGGGACAACAGTGGTGACCAGCTTACACACTGCTCCTGTGAGAGACTATCTCATTCTCTTTGCAGTGGATCTGCAGTGACAAGCCACCCAAGAGAGTCAAGGTCTAAAGATCTTTCCTCAAAAGCCCTGTTCCTGCATAACAAGGGTTGTAGTAGACTGGCCTGGATCACACATTGTACCATGTAAAGCATCAGTGTGATGTAAATGCACCAGTCCAGACTGAGCTCTTCACAGCTCCTATTGCATGAGCAACTTCAGCTGAACAGGACTACAAAGAACTGTCCTAGAGAGAAAGGTAGGGATGATTCAGAGGCTTTCCTCTTGCACAGGCATCTAAAAGGGTTAAAAAGTCCACCTCTACTCTCCTGACGCATAATTTGTTCCAGACAATTTCAGAGCCATTTTGTGTATTGACTTTAGATTTCTGTTTTAAAATTACGTGGCATTTAAGAGGTCAAAGCAGTTTCTTTTATTGTCTGTCCATTCCTTTATTTCAAAGGAATTATGCAACTGGTTTCTCTTTGCTATTGTATATTATGACTGTCTTGCAGACCATGAATATTTCTTCAGCTGGTTTGTTCAGCTGATGTGCCATGAAGTTGCTCGTGGAAGAATGTAAGAATGGTCTTGTAAGAATGGTCTCTCTATGTACAAAAAGCACATTTTGAACCTAGCATCTGGTGCTGTGACCTGTGGAAAAGAACAGCACACCTTAAACTACCCTTCAAAATTATAGTGGTGACTTCAAAAGTGGTGACTTTTCTGGTAGCATCTGACTATGATCTAAATATCCTGATGCCTGAAATTAAAAAGTTACAGAAATCTTGTCTTTCTTATTTTCTTAACTTCTCTTTCCCCAACACACTTTTCATTAGTTCTGTAATTCTCCCTGTGTAGATGCACTGAAATTGCCTTTGAAATTATTTTATATTCCCAAAATACTCTGACTGAGGGTTTTGTTCCACTGATGTGCTGCGCAGACTGTGACTATGTCTGAGTTCCTTGAGCTAGATTGCTCTGGGATGAAAAATTTTGTTCTGTGAAACACTATGTCTGTGATCTTCAATGCAGCAAAGGACACCAGGCAAATACATATAATTTCTTGCAGAAAAATCTACATAAATTTTATTAAATTTGGCAATAAGCATTGCCAATTAAAAAGGATATGCTCTTTCTTATGTTCCTTGGTGGCAAATTTTCTCCATTCCTCTAGGAAGAGTTATGGATTCTGGTGGGAAGACAGACTGGTGATATTGGTAGTCCAGCTAACAATAGGAGAAAAGTTGCAATAAATACAGCCCTGCATATGCTGATCTTACCAAAATTTGTGAGTTCACAGAATGGTGATTCTGAGATGGGTCTGGCCTTTCAATATTCAAGACAGAGGAATATTAAGGAAAATAAGACAAAATTCCTTACAGACATTCTGCAAGACTGAATTCCTCACCATTCTTTTTTATTTCCACAAGTTATGTTACACTATTTGCTGCCATAACCAAGTCATACCTACTATTCAAGTTCTAATGAGTAGCTTTTATCATTATTTTTGCTTCAGTCATTTTATTGTTTTTCTGTCTTTTCTGCAGGGTTTCATGTGCTATGATGAGTAAATCTTCCTTTTTGGAGACTTTAAGTTAAAATCCTTTTATTCAGGCTGGGTTTTTTTGTTTCAAAGAATGGACTTTTTCCAAGTAAAAGTGCATGTCTGACACTGAGCTCCATCCATCACTTTATTGGGTAAACACAGAACAGGCAGCATGGGGCGTGTCACAAAATAACACAAGATATATTTCAAGGGGTTTGTCAAGTCTGCCCCAAGTACAGCTGAGAAGCTGTGCTATACCTTTCCCTGGTGAATCTGATAAGGTGAGCATTTCTTTCAATTATGATTTAAGTTCTGATCTGCAAGATAAAAACCAATTGTCTTTTACAATACTTATAATTGTATTGATGTAACGTCGTGTTTGTGGCCTTCAATATCAGTTGAAGAAACTAATTATCACAGGATGCCTTCTGCAGAAACCTTACCTACCTTCAGCTGTATCTTCTGTATTATTTTGCTGTTTCATAGACTGTCATGCATAAAGTCAAAGTATTTGTATTTATGAACTGCAGTTTTGTTTGTGAACTCTTCCACATTGAAAAGCTGGTGATAAGTTACAAGAGACTTCCTTCCTCCTTCTTCTATTGCTTTAATTTTTCATTTAGTGTTAAAAGACAAAATTGAATTTGTTTAAATTCCGGGGGTTATGTAAGTTATTCTCTGAATGAAATCAAGGAGTGCAGAATGCCCAAATGATCCCATCATTCTACAGCTCTGTGTTACCTTTAATAGTTGCATTTTCAAAGATAAA
Source organism: Acrocephalus scirpaceus scirpaceus (assembly GCA_910950805.1). NCBI lineage: Eukaryota > Metazoa > Chordata > Aves > Passeriformes > Sylviidae > Acrocephalus > Acrocephalus scirpaceus. The sequence goes on along the minus strand of OU383773.1, from coordinate 42,992,412 downwards.
TAACAACTAAAAAACCCCCAAGCATTTGCTTCATGAATCTGTTTCTTCACCAAGGACATAATCAGAGCTTAAAGCCTGAAACACAATAGTAAGCAGAATAGGTAAATAATAAAAAATCCACCTTAAATCACCTATACAATCAGTTCAATTTAGAAAGAGAATGATCATCCATTCTATCAGGGGAAGAGTTAGCTGCACTGTTGTCCAAATTCTCACATTAAGATATGACTGTCACATGAAGATGTTGATTCCATAGGGACATATGGCAGAGTACCCTGGATTTTGTTCTCTAGCAGCTGCACAGGGAAAAAAATTGCTTGAAGATTCTCAAGTTTTAAATGATATAAGCACTATACTGTTGCATTAGGCTTCAAAATACTGTATTTTTTAGTCTGTGTTTTCTTCTTTCACCAGCCTATGCACAGCTGGCAGATGCCCAGCACTTTGATTGCTCATGAATCCAAAAGCATGTCTGCCTTTTAAATCCACACCACTGGATTCTGTTTGCTGAAAAAACCCTGTGCACTAAGTTTGGGGTTCATGTGCACTGAATTTTTTGCCTTACAATTGATCTATTTCACCACAGTAAGTCAGACTCTTTCTGTTTCCTTCAGGCAACAGGAATTCACAATGGGCTCCATCAGTGCAGCAAATGCAGAATTTTGTTTTGATGTATTCAAAGAGGTGAAATTTCACCGCAGCAATGACAATGTGCTCTTTTCCTCCCTGAGCATGCTTTCAACCCTGGCTCTGGTGTATATGGGAGCAAGGGGTAAGACCCAGTCCCAGATGGCGAAGGTAAGTTACTGACACGGGTGTAAAGTGACCTCTGCTTGTGCTATTTGTTCCTTCTAAGTAACATCACTGAAAAATATTATCCACTGATGAAGTTCTCACCTGTTTCAATGTACAAGAACTAAGTCAAAGTCACAAAATGGAGAACTGAATCAAGAGTTATATACAGAAAATACTAATAAAAAAGGTATATTTTCAATATAACAGGCTGTTGACTTTAACATAAAAAAAATATTTAGGGACAATAGCAAAATAGATTATCAGTCAGGCTATTTTAAGATTTTTAAATTCTGACAAGGTCTAAATAATACAATCAGATTTCCTTTTTAAATATATATAAAAAATAAATCCCCAAAAGGCAGGAAGACAGAGTATTTTTAGCAATACATAATATGTAACTCAAATAATTTCTAGACATTCAAAAGAAAAAAAATCATCTAAGCAAAGAGTAATATTTACAGTTTCCAAGAAGGTCACAGAGGGCATATACCAGTTGCAAGCTCACCTGTAAATTTTAGTTAATCTGTTTTCTCAGCATTTTTTTTTTTTCTGAGCCAACAGATTTTTTTACACAAGCAACATGTGTAAATCTCAAATTCACGTTATTTTTGGTCTTGCTTCTCATTTCTACCACTGGTATTTTCTCTTGCAGGTTCTTCACTTTGACAATGTTACCGGAGATGGAGACATTTCTGACTCCCAGGTAGAGAAATAACTTAATCTTCCTTCCTGTCTTATTTTCTCCTCAGAATAAAAGTAGTACTTTTATGCTGTTCCTCCTGGCAGTTTCAGACCCATACAAAAACTACAGTAATGGCCTCAAACCAAGGGGATCTGTGGAGGGAAGGAAGGAAGGAAGGAAAGTGTGATTCACCTGCTTTTTAACAAACACAGAAAGACAGCAGGTTGCTTATCTTGCACCAGAACAAGTAATGGTGTGGGGAGAATGTTTTGGGCACCAGGGTGTCCTCCCAGGAAAGTGCTGCTGGGGCATGAGTGAAGAGGGCTCAGTACCTAGAGCAGGGTACAGCAGCTGGATTTTCAGCAGGGCAGGAAGATGCTGAGCAGAGAAGAGCCCAGAAGTCTCAGTGACAGGAACCCAACCGCATCTTTTAAAAAGCACATTTCAGGGGATTTGTCTCGACAAGGATGAACTTGCCAGTTCAAATGCACCACCACCACAGCACCAGCTGTTCCAAAGGTGACAGTCTGTGGGGGAAAACTGTCCTGTAGCATCACTCTTAACCGAAAGGGACAATACTTTAGGATCTTATTTCCTTATGCAATCTATCTTCTTTTTTCATGTCATCGCCTCAGTGTGGAACTCCTGAGTACCTCCACAAAACATTTAAGGATCTTCTCTCAGACATCAGAAGGCAAAATGCTACTTACTCACTCAGGATTGCTGACAGACTCTATATTGAAAAAACATACCCTATTCTTCAGGTGAGTTATAATATGAACTGACTTCGATGAGATTTCCTGTAAATCCCCTGTGACTCTGGCCTAGAGATGCACCACCAACAGTAGCCCAGTCTCTGTTGATGAAGAGGTGCTTGTGAGCTATGAGGGGAACAGGTACAGAATGAGTTTGGACCTTTCTGTGCCTGTTAGATGAAGGCAAAAGGTATAATGGCATAAAATACGCCTACATTGCAAATCACAGGGAGTAATCAAGATTGCTGTTAATTTAATAGAAAAATGTAATGAAAAAATGTAACTTTTAAGAGAAATTAAATAAATTTTCTTACTTGAAATAATGAAAACTGAAATTGTCAGTTTTCCTAGTGAAAGGAAGCTTTGCTTTTGAAATCTAAGAATGTAAGAATATGATATTCAAAACCCTAAAGAGAGAACACAAAGAGAGGGAGGCAAACATTGTCTCTCCTTAAAAATGTTCGTTAAACTGAAACTGTTTTGGTAAAAAAAAGGAAATATATCAAAATTTTCTTCTAGAACACTGTCTCATCAAAACGTGCCAAACTTATATATGTGAAGCAGTCTTTCTTGTACAGCTTTAAGATTCTGTTACAGGAAGACAGATGTGACTGAGATGTTCAGTGTCTGACATGTTCAAACCTAGGAGTAAACAATCACTGTTTCTTAAACCATTCTGCTTTATTTCACAAATCTTGCATTACATATCCATATAATTCCAAGTCCTCATCAGTCTGACGACTGTAACCCTTCTGCCCATAGGAATACATAAAGTGTGCAAAAAAATACTACAAAGCAGAGCTGGAAGAAGTTGACTTTAAAACAGCTGCAGAGGAAGCAAGACAGCTCATCAATTCCTGGGTGGAGAAAGAGACAAATGGTAAGGACTGAAAAATGGGTTGCAGGTATTTTCCCTCAACTACCATAAACTATAGCCTTGTCTTCCTCTCCTCATAATCTCTAGAAAAGGTGGGTCAAGCAAGAGCGGGTTGCTTATTGTTATGAAAATGAAACTCCACAAAGCAGGAGCCCCCATGCTCACCCCAACATAGCAGATGTTTGTGCACACCAGAGGAGCTGTATCTTACCCCTCTCTGACCTGTCTCTTTCTTAAAGGACGGATCCAAGATTTCCTTGTGTCAGACTCTGTTGATCTCGATACTGCGATGGTCTTCGTCAATGTCATTTACTTCAAAGGGATATGGAAAACAGCATTTAAAGAAGAACACACTCGGGAAGAGCCTTTCAATGTGACCGAGGTAGGAGGGCACAGACACACCTCTGGCCAAGGCAGCTGTTGGCTCACACAGCCACCAGTCTGGGTGTTACAAATACCTGTCACAGGTTGGGTGATATAGCTGAGTCCATCACTGTCAGTGCCTGGGTCTAAAGCCAAGTATTGTTTTCAAGATCTCTGTCTGACCAGGCTTCCAGGGCACACAAGCAGGCAAGAGAGGAAAATGGAGACACAGCTCTTCTCCAAAGGCAACATGATTGTAAATTGAATCCTGTCCTTTCAAAGGCCTTGTACATTTGCCTGACCAAGGAAAAAAAGTGCTCCCACATCACATCATCTCACGTTTTTGGTTTTTTGCAGCGAGAGAGCAGACCCGTGCAAATGATGCGCCAGAACAGCACCTTCAAAGTGGCAAGAGTGGCTGAAGACAAAATTAGGATCCTGGAGCTTCCATACACCAGCGGAGAGCTGAGCCTGTTGGTGCTGCTGCCTGATGACATCTCTGGCCTGGCGCAGGTATGGCCCTGGCAGGGCAAGCAGGAGAGTGGTGACTTCAGTGGGGCTTGGCTGCTGTCAGGGCTTTTGCTGTCCATCCCAGCTGTCCCCCTTAGAGGTGTGCTGGGCAGGCAGGGGAGCACAAAATCTGTCCAGGTGCTCAGGCAGAGTCTCTTAGGAGAGTCCTGAGCTCAGTTTTATAAAGTGACAGTAAAGCAGCGTAGTGCTGCTGCAGCCCTGCAGGAGAGGATGTTGCTATATGCACCAATCTCCATTGAGTATCAGAAGCAGGCAAGGGAGCAGGATTTTTATCACTGTGAGTGATTTGAGATGTTTGTAAAGAAGAAAAGTTTATCCCAGGGTAAATAAAAAATCAAAGTGATGAAGAAAGCATTCCAAGAGCTGACTAAAAGGAAAATAAGAAAAGTAATGCTGGAAAGGAATAAAGCTGAGGAAAGGGATCAATAAAACATCTTCCAAGAGGAACAGTTTTAGGACCAATTTGATTTGATGTTTTCAAAAACTGTATTTTTACAAAAAAAGACTTGACTTGATGAAGAAATTTTCAGATGAAAAAGGTTTGAGGAACTTCCTCAAGATGGGCAGATTATATAGGCTCCATAGTCAGGAAGAAGCATACAAGATAAACAAGTGCATTTAAGAACAAGTATCAGTTCTATTGTGTGCATAAAGTAAATGGAAAAAGCCAGTAGCAGGTTGTAAAAACACAGCTTTTAAGGCCATTGAACTTCTGTCTCAGATATTTCATTCCCTGCCTCTCTTTGCAGCTGGAGAACAAAATCAGCTATGAAAAACTCATGGAGTGGACCAGTCCCAAGGTGATGGAAAAGAAGAGAGTAAAAGTGTACCTCCCACGCATGAAGATTGAGGAGAAATATAACCTCACATCTGTCTTGACATCCTTGGGTATGACCGACCTGTTCAGCCCCTCGGCCAACCTCTCTGGCATCTCTTCAGCAGAGAGCCTGAGGATATCCGAGGCCATCCACGAGGCATACATGGAAGTCACTGAAGAGGGCACTGAGGCAGGTGGCTCAGAGGTTGTGACTGGAGACATCCAACATTCTTCTGAGTTTGAAGAGTTTAGGGCTGACCACCCATTCCTTTTCTTGGTTAAACACAATCCAAGCGAACTGATCCTCCTCTTTGGTAGATATTATTCTCCCTAAAGAGAAAAGGGTTGGAAATAATGCTTTCCTACCCCTAAGAAACCGACCCCCTTTACTCTAGTATTGTAGTATAATCTCATCTCTTCACTATCTCTAAGTGGAAAGCCTTCAATATCTAGGGAGATATTCCTGAAGAAGTGTGTGACTTTTCAGATCTTTGGGTGCAGATATTTCTGCTTACACAAGTTGTATTTAGGACTTATATCCAGGAATAAATGAGAACTTCAAGAGGTAGCTTAGAAGTATTTTCCATCGTGATTGAATTTCATCCTTTAATTAATGCCTGGACAACTTGCAGACAAAATCCTTAATTTCAGCAATATTTCTTCTTTGAGTAAAGCATTTTTGCTTCTTTGTGCTGCATGTACTGTAAGGCTTCTGTCTCTTGTTCTGAGGGGGCATATAGAAAGTTTGCCATTTCTTCTTAAATCATGATCTCCAAACATAACACCTTCCTGACTGATACAATTTCCTGTAATATGTCATTGACTTCGTGAATGTCAATTGTTGGTCCTTCTATTTATTCTAATAAAAGCATTGCAAACTAAACACGTGTCTACCTGTTCTGGGTTACTGCACCACACAACCAAAATATACAATATAGTGGGTCGAGGTTATTGATCGAATGTGTTTATACTAGGATTTAGATATTACTTTCAAAACCAGAATGTACTCATATATGAAATCATTAAAGAGCTTAACATTTTTTTATAAAATTCTGAGTTTAAGAAAGGTAAGCCTACAGCTCCTATTTTTACCTTGCCCTCATCTCCATATGACGTATCAAATAACTCAGTTTTTTAAATCTGCTATTGTATTTCCAGCCAGTTTTAAAAGATTTCCTCTAATTGCCCTCAGTAAATATACTGAGGTAAGACCTAAGAGATACAACTTCAAAAACATGAGAAAAGTATTTTTCTTAAAAGGTGGACTGCTTCAGCTGCCTAATAGCCACAAGAACTGTGTGTGGAAACCTTTGTTACTGCATTTTGATAACATAATCCCCTAGAAGTATTATTTCCTATTTCAGAGTCTTTAAGGGGAATTTTCTTCAGCTTGCAGTTTATCCAATTGCAAGACTTATTAGTGTTAATCACTGACTTAAGCAATCTTCCTTCTGCTGGCATACATGTGCAGAACTGCAAATCACAGTACTTAAAAAATGCTTTAAAAAGGGAGATATTTGGCAGTATTTGGAGCTGTCTCAAACATTTTTGAAGTAAGTATTAAATATAACTTGAAATGATGATGCTGACTACAGGGAAACATATCTTGGCTGCTATGAAGCCTATGGAAAAACTGCAAATACTGGTTTTCCCAAGACTGTTATAAGAGATTAGATACGGTTAACAGAAGTATTCAAGTAAAAGTGTATTCTTATTTATGCAATTTCAAGGTTTACTATGCATATCATGTTCTGCTTCCCTTAAAGCCTAAGGCAGTAAAGAGAGTTTTGCTATAACTAAAGCAAAAAAGAAAAAGGCAGGCTTTATAAAATACTGTTCTAAGAAGCAGAGAGTGAAAGTTTATAAACAATTATAGATCTGTTATTAAACTGAAACAAGCATATCTGACACTGCACTTTTTAGGTACAATGAAAATAAAATTAATATTTATTGAATTATATAACATGAATATAAAAATAACTATTCTCTTGTTCAATTGTTCTTTTGCTTGATTATTATTTTAAAGAAAAGAAATGGAGAAAATCAATAGTAATGAAACGAAAATGAATGAAATGGAAAATGGTTTCTTAAAACTACATATGAGAGAGGTTCACCTAATGTCCTCACAGTGAAACAGAACTATTTGATTCATATTACATTGAGCCGTTAGGTGTCACTACGGATACAAAATGATGCCTCAAGTCTTCTGACAGAGAGACATCTGTTGAAAACTAGGTCTGGGAGCTTAATGTAGCTTCCAATTTTGTTCTTTATTTTTGTGCAAGAATATGATTATGATCAATATACTGAAAATGTAAACCAGTGGCACTGAGCTTGAATCCCAGTAATTTTTGAAGAAAAGGACAGAAATATTATTTGGTGAAAGTTCAGAGGCATCTTAAGACATCTATTCCTGTAAAAAATACCATGGTCAAACACTGTAGAATGGATAGGGCTGTTTTCTTTATGAAAGAGAAATTATCCTCTAAAGACGCTAAAATGAGAGGTAAAATCTTATCCAGCCAGATTCAGCAAGGCTGGATAAGATCCATACCCCTGTATCAATGGTTGGGCCCAGTACTGTGCCTGTGCATTGCTGGTCTGGGCCAGCAGGACCTGCCGCAAAGGCACTGCCATGGTCAGTGTGGCAGTGCTGCAGATCCCATGGGAAGCAATGCTGAAAAGACCAGAGTGGAGGGTGTTACAAAGGGATGAGAGAAGACCAGCCATGAGGAGAGAAAACTCTGTCTGCTGTTTTCTGGCTCTGAAGTCTGGCAACAGTTTAGTAAGATGAATCCCAGCTCCCACCAAGTCTGGGTATTGTCCTGCAGTCGTTATTGCTCCCTGGCAGCATCACTGAAGCTGGTATGTCAATAAATTGCCATCTGTCCATTTACTACAATCGATTTTCACTATGTGCCATGTTGGTCTGGATTTACTGTACTGCCAGGGGTCTGTGGAACAAAATCAGACAAGTGCACAGGACAGCATTTGAAATGCTGTGTGAACTAAGCGTGCATTTCCTTCTCGTGTCATTTGGGGAAGAGTTGGAGGTGACATATCTTCCCTGCCCTTTGGGGAATATAAATTTTTGAGACCATTCTACATCCCTCTGCTTATATGACTTGTAAGAGATGCCTACCATCTCCTAAGCAAACCAAATCCATGGCTGAAGGCACAAGATTTAGCAGGCATTGTGCTTTAATCATAGTGGCTAGAGGAAGTGCACAGAACTCCCCAGACTCCAGGGCAAAGCTGTCCTGGGCTCCCAAATGGTATTTGAGAGAGCACAGCATGCTGAATAAAACTGAAAGCTACATGTCTGCTAGAAAGTCTTTGACAAAGAGCAGGGCTTCAGTTTTCTCTTTCTTGTAGCTAGTGAGCTAAGATTTGTCAATAAGGAAAAGGGACAGCAGAGAGGGAATTGTCGAAAAGCAGCAAGGATAGAGCTGCTTGGCAAGGAAAGGGGATCCAGAGCAGGAGGTGACAAGACCAGAAGGGCCGGGGCTTTCCCCATAAGATATTAAATGCTGCTGTCCCCTACACTACCGCTACAGTCCAGTGATTGCCAAACAAGTCTATGGTGACAAGGTAGGTCAAATATCAAGCCTGCAGGTTAAATCCATAAATCAGGGTCTGTAGTGCTCCTAAGCAGAACGCTATTGTACATTGAGGAATGAGTGACCACGTAAAAATGGATCTGATCAGGCTGATCAGTGTGCGCAGTTTTGTGCTAAGCTATGCTTCATATACTGCTTGGTGTCTGGGACTAAACAGTGCTGAACGTATCATGTGGCTGTGGGCTAAACTTCATCTGCTGATCACAATGGAGAACTTCACAGATGGTCCTGAACTGGCACCCTGTGATGATGCTGCAGGCGTATCCTTGCCTTTATCTTGAAGTGAAGCAACATTTTTCCGTATACTTTCATTTGTCAGTAGAAATGATAAACAGAACAAACCTATAAAAGAGTAAAGATCACACCACCAGTGAATCTCTGCATGCATGGGATATGCACAGTGTGCTGTTCCCTGAATAAAGATCCATCCAATGCTGCACCACTTTGGGATCTGACCACTGGAAGGGACATGAAATTGTCTATGCTCTCTCCTTCCCCCCTCTCATGTCATTTCCAATAAAATGCACTTTAATAATTTTCTTACTAGTGTCCAAAATGAACACCTGCAGTGTCCATCTTGCTGAGGTTCATGGCTAGGCAAAGGCATGCAAACTAGCAAGGGCCAGTCAAGAGACTCCACTTAAATTCTTCTCTTGAGTGAGGGGGATGTAGACCCCCACGGAGGCATCTCACAGCTCTGCCACAAACAGTGCCCTGATTCAAGGCTTGGAAGCTGCCTTGCATGTCTCTGAGCTCACACAGTCAAATTCTTAGGAGAGGGATTATCTCCACAGCAGAGATTTCTGAAGTCCTGAGTGTTATGGAGGCAGTGACAGAGGTTGGCTAGTCGGTATATCTTCTGACACAGGAACTTAATGGCATTAAAAGAGGTTAGTAGAAAGCAGTAAAAACCCCCCAGCACATAGATGTAGCTGACAACAAACAGTTGAATGATGGAATTAATGGTCAAAGAATGCAGAAGATGATAAAATTTCACATGATTTTAAAGGTAAACTTTTTCTCCTCTCTTCTGGATAGAAGAGAAATCGATTGAGAGCTAATAAATGATAGAAAATACTACCAGCTATTTAAGTTCCAGGACTGACAACAGCCAGTTTTAAGACCCTGAGAGCACAACCAACTTCAGCAGGAGAGTTCCCCAACACCCTCTGCATGTGTGTCTGGAGACTGTATTGGGCACTGGCACTATTTGTGAGAGGAGACACAAACTGTCCTTGTCCAGTTGCAGCAGACCCTGTAATGAATGAAAAGAACTCATTGTATGCCAAACTGCCAGTGTAATTAAGAAAGAGTGGATGGAGAAAGTGTGTTTGGAGAAACAAAGGAGAGAAGACATGAGGATGTTAATAAGAGCACAGCTGAAGGCACACTCTTGGGCATCACCCCTGGAGCATTGCAGCCACAGGCAGCTCATGCCAGGGCACTGACACTCCAGAGGGACTGCAGCCTGCTGGTCACTGATGCTGAAGCAAGCACATCCCTGTGGAACTGCCTCTCCTGAAGCAGACTAGAGCACAGGATAAAAGGGAGCAACAACATCTGGCAGATATAAACAGTTATACACTAATCACAACCTCTTCCATTGCTTGCTGCTTCACCAAAGGGACTGGTGAGCACTGAGTGTAACAAGGAAGCTGAAACGAGTAAGCATAAGAGGAGACTTTTTGTATTAAAGTGAAATGTGGGCAAGCAGGATGAAAGGTCTGTTTGTTCCACAGTTTGTTACATTTATTTTGTCAGCTCCCAAATAAACAACAAAAATTTAATTTTAATCAGCAAGAAATTAAGTGAAACTCCCCAAGCCAAAGCTGTTGCTCAAAAGAGAAGCCTGTTTCAGCCTAGACCTAGCACTGAAGTACACTGCAGGTTCCTGTCTCATTCTACCTCCTGACTGATCTCAGTCCCAAGCCTTGTAGCCTTGTCTCCAGGCCCATCTCTTTTGCTCATAAGTGTATGACAGAGGTCTGAGTGCACTAATGAATTAGTAATAGTCCTGCTCAGCCATACCTGGAGCCTCTCCCACACCTGTGACCCCAGGAGCCCTAAGCTATGTACTGGACTTTCAGTTCCCATCTGTATTACATCAGTGGTCTGTCAGTCTCCAGTTCAAACACAGCTGTGCCCATTCCTGGCTAAGAACTCCTAATGTGACCTTGGCCCTCTGCCTTGTGATCTCTGGACCTGGACCTACCTCTGCTGTGTGAATTGACTTTGTGGTCATTGTTGTCTTTGCACCTGCCTCATAGCCATGACGCTGCCTTATGATCTGGGCTGCCCATGATCTCCAGGCCTGCTCTGCTCAGCTGCTGATCCCTGGCTGGTGAGGCTCCAGCTGTGGCATCCCCCTTGCTTCCTGGTTTGTTCCTCCTTGGGAAAAGCTGGCCCTTGCTGCTTCTTGATGGTGAGCTCAGTCCTCCCTGAGCTCAGTCCTCTGCCAAACACTGAGGAGCCAGGGTCTCTGGTCACACAGAGCCTTGTCCTTACAAACCTTCCTGATCTCCACAAAGCACTCACTCATTATTCAGAGCCAGGCTTCTGAGTGAGCCCCCTTCCATGCAGCCAGTCCATCCTTCCTGGCCTGTTACTGGCCTGTTCCTGGCCAGCCTTTGGGGCCTGTTGGGGTTGCTTGACCATCTCACTCAGTTCCTGACCCCTTGTGCCATGTCCACTTCCTATCCACTGCCCCTGTCCCAGCTCTGTGTTCCCTGAAACAGCCCCCTAACACCTCACAGCCACCGAGTCAGTCTGAAGTGAGTCCCTCCCAAGCACAGGTCTCCCTAAGGAGCAAGGCACGCTGTCCTCAGAAGGGAGGCTTCACTAGAAGCCCTGAGTGGCCTTGATCTTCCATGGGACCTCTCCCACCTGCCCAAAGCCCAAGATCCCATGCTACCCCCTTCCCTAGGCCATCACCCCCTACCCCAGTGACACCACATCTGGGGCTGTTCTTCTGTTCCCTCAATCCGACCCTGCTTGGCCATGGGCCCTCTTGAGACCAACTTGTGCATTCATTTCCTGGCTTGAACTTGAGCCTACTCAGTCACTATTCACCTGCCTGGTAGTCACTGGATCTGACTGCAATCCTTACTTGTGGAGAGACTTCCCAGCTTGGTTTTGGACATGCCCTGTCACTTATATTGCCTCATGTTCTGAAGGCTTGGTTGGACCTGTCACCCTTTCAGGTTCTGTCATTTTTCCCTTGCTGAGGTGCTATATGGCTGGGCCCTGGTCAGTGAGCCTTCCATTCCACTGGCAGCAACCAGCACTCACTGCTCCCTAACCCTAGGCTCTGGAAATGGAGCATCTCCTCTTGTTGTGTCCATGGATATTGATGGATCCTGTTACTGACATTTGGTTCTGCTTCCCTGCGGTCAGATATTGTGGTGTGGCATCGAAAGGTGAGGGCACTGCCCTCCCTGGGGGCTGACTCTTGGTCCAGCTCACTGTCCTCATGGAGCAGCCCTGCTCCTGCTGCTTCTCTCAGTACAGACAACTTTCCACCCAAAAGGTTGCCTGCTTACTCAGCTTACACCTCTCTAATGTGACTACAAGGATATTCTGGGAGACCATCCCGAAGGCCTTACTAAAGTCAGGTGTACAATATCCTCTGCTCTCCCTTTGTTTATACAACAAGCTGTCCCATCCCAGATGCCAATGCTGTTTGTCAGGAGAAATTTGTCCTTGGTAAATTTGTGGTGGTTTTCCTCATCATCTTTTATTCCTTCACGTGTCTCAAAATGTTCCCAGGAGGCTTTGCTTGGAAGCCTTCTGCAGGGGATTTGAGCTCAACTACAATTGTACACCAGGGTGTTAGTGACCCACATAATACCTGACAGGAGAAGGCACAGGTCTGAGCTTGCTGAGTGTGGAGGTTGGGTCCCCATCCTGTGCTGTCCTGCACATCGCCCAGGGCTGCAGCATGAACTTTGCGTGCAAGTCAGAAGGGAGGAACCTGTTGGTAGCTCCCACTTGGCATGACTGACTGCATCTTCTGCATCCTTGCATTTATCATAAAGTGAAGCAGCAAGTTTTCATGTGAACATCCTCCTGTTTCTCGGAAGAAATTGTTTTCCTCTTTAAAAATTCCTGCAAGAGCTCTAAAGACCAAAGTGTCAGTGAACACCTATCTCTGTGGATAGGACTTGCACTGCATGCCATTCCTTGACTGGTGATCTTTCTAATGCTGCACAGCTTGGGGTTCCCTGCAGCTAAGTGAATATCACATAATCACTAGAATCACACAGAATCAACTAGGATGGAAAAGACTTTGAGATGATCAAGTCCAACCTATGACCTAAGACCACCATGTCAACTAGATCATGGCACTGAGTGCCACATCCAGTCTTTTCTTAAACACCTCCAGAGATAGTAGCTCCACCTGGGCAGCCTATTCTAGTGCCCAATCACCTTTTCTGTGAAGAATTTCTTTCTAATGTCCAACCTAAATCTCCCCTGGTAAAGCTTAAGAATATGTCCTCTTGTCCTATTGCTAGTTACCTGGGAGAAGATGCAGACCCTCACCTGGCTACAATCTCCTTTCAGGTAGTTGTAGTGAGTGACAAAAATTATCTATATTATCCTCTTTTTCCTTTCAATGTTAGCTGCAATGAATGGTATTTGAAGCAGTAACTTAGAGACTGTGTCTTTCTTGACACAGATCATAATGAGTACTAACCCTCAGTGCCTTGCAGCAGTGCACTACACCTTTTCAGTGACTGCAAAGACCTGTAGTCTCCTCAATTCTCCTCCTTTACCTTTCTGAAAATTAGTCACTTTTTCAAATCATCAGGAACCTTCTCCAATCATCCTGACTTTTCTTTAGTCTTCATTTTGCTGTTGTACCTAAAGAAACTTTTCTTACTGTCCTTCACATCCCTTGTCAGTTTTCCCTCCAGCACAATTTTTGCTTTTCAGATTCCATCCCTGCAGGCATGGTGAAAGTTTCTATACTTCTGCCAGGCAGACTCTCCTTGCTTTCAACTCTTGTACACTTGCTTTTTGCATTTGAACTTGGACAGAATGAAGGCACCTTTATCATCAGAGATATGTTGCTTCCACAGAAAGATATGTGGCATGTATGGAAGCAAGGCAAAGGTTTTGTGTGTATGTGAGGCTAAAACTCATTCAACCACAGTTAGGATGTTTTCCAGGTTCTGAGTCAAAGACTCCCATCCAACCCCTTGCTGGCCTGTGGGATGTGATAATTGAAAATTATGCCATTAAGGTTACATCAACCTATGTCAGAGGGAGCAGTAAGAAATCATCATCTATACAATGAAGTCTAAGCCTGTGTCAGGTCCAAATTAATAAAGGGATGTCAGATGTCATATGGGATAACGTAATGACAATTAAGAGCAATGACAAATGCCCTGTCACAGTCTGTGAGACATCAAGTCAGCACTGCAGGCAACAGTGCACATCTCCAGTGGCATAGAGCTATTGCAGAAAGGTTCTAGATGGGAAGGAAGCTCAACCAGATACTTCATTTGCTTTGTATTGGGGATAAACTAGAACCACAGAACAATGAAGAGACAAACAATCATTGATAGCTACAGCATTTAGGTCTGCAATGATAACAAGCTAGACAGTCAGCTGCAATCAGTAAATCTCTCTGTGGATGATTGCCTCTGTTCCTGATTGAAAGCCAGCTTCTAAAGGCACAATGTGGAATGAAGACAAACAAAAAACAATGAATATGCTCCTTTCTATTTGCAAAAAAGCAGGAACAAGGACAGAATACAATCCTGAGCTCTGAGTAGGTTTTTGTGATTGGATGAGAGGCTTTGTTCTGTGAGCTGACCTGGACTTCATATCCTTTTGGATAAGAAGTACCTTTTACACTGTCAGTTGTCCAAAGCTCAAGTACTCAAGAGTCTGTTGGTTTAGGGACAGCTCCACAATGAAATGCCTGGCAGAGGAAAGGGCAACCGAGGCTTAGCTGACCTCTTTCTTGGGACAAGCATTGTCAAACAAGGATGTGTGACTGAGCTGTTTGTACTGCTTTGCACACCTGTGCTGGACAGGAAAATCCATTGCCAGCTGTCCCAAGTAGTCTTCCAAGTGCAGCAAGGTTTGCTTTCTCCATCTTCTCACATCAAGCAGACTGTACGAGATCTTTTAGTGTTGATGCTATGATGATGATCTGCTCTAATCCAGTTCTTCACTTGCTCATGGCTATATTCTGCTGCTTACCACTGGCCTTGCATTAACTCCCAGTCTGAGCACAGAAAACCACACCAGACCTCTCATAAAGAACAGTGCCTGCCTTGATCAAACATTATCACAGCAGAGCTTACTATCCTCCATGTATTTGCTTTCTGTGGGTATGTTCTGAATCTGAAACTCCAATTCTTGCAGAGAAAACATGATTTTTTATAACTCATGGAACAAAGCTCTGCATCAAATGCATACAGAGCTGTTCTTATGATCTGGAACCAGGACACTACACAGAAGTCAACTCACCAGATATAAAAAACCACTGGGATAATTTTTTGTTCTATTCTTGCAGTGTGATGGTGTGAAAAAAAAAAAAAAATCACTAACAAAAGTACAGCTGCTTCCTGAATATGTTTGTAGGTCCTAAAATTCAGGCCATACATGATGAGCTGGACTTGTGATACAGGTCTGGACACTTCTGTAATTCATGTATGATCGACCAGACTAAGGGAATGGGAATCATGGTTGTTTTGCAGAGAGTCTTGAAGGACATTTGAAAGGCAGATTTCACTGAGTTAAATACACTGACCAACTCTTACATGCAGCAGTGGAAGACCAGTGTGGTGGAAGTAGAACTAAACCCTTGTGGACACAAAGTGGCCCTGAACACAAAAGGGATAAAGAGTGAAAATAGTGACACAAATCTGAGATGTACTATAAACAATGTGAGAAAACAGCTTATTAAGACACACAGGTTCAAATAATCATGGAGTATCTCTTATTGGAAGGGAACTATAAGGATCATGGAGTTCAGCTCTCTGGTCCTTGCAGGACTACCTACAAATAAACCATATGACTAAGAGCACTGTCCAGACACTTGCCAAACTCTGACACATTGGGTACTGTGGCCACTTCCCTGCTTTCAGGGTGTGACTGACCATCCTCTGGATGAAGAACCTTTTCCCAGTGTCCAACCTGAGCTTCCCTTGATGCAGCTTCATTACAGTTCCTTGTGGCCCATCACAGGTCACCAGAGAGATGAGAGCAACACCTCTCCCTCCACTGCACCCATTGAGGAAGTTGTAGGCTGAGATGAGGTCACCCCTCAGCATTCTCTTCTTGTCTTTGAGGCCTTTCACCATCTTTGTCATTTTCCTCTGTACACACTCTTTCAGTGTGATGTCCTTCTTACATTGTGGTGCCCAAAGCTGCACACAGGACTCGAGGTGAGGCCACATCAGTGCAAAGTAGAGTGGGAAGATCATAGAATCATAGAATAGCTTGGGTTCCAAGGGACATTTAAGATGCCTCGTGCCTTTGGCAGGGTCAATCACCTCCCTCAACTATCTGGTGATGCTGAACCTGATACACCCCAGTATGTGGTTGGTCCTTTTGGCTACCAGGACACACTGTTGACTCATATTCATCGTGCCATCGACCCAAAGCCACAGATCTCTTTATGCAGGGCTGTTTTTAACTTCTCATCCCCCAATCTGTAGTTGCAACGAGGATCACCTCACCACAGATTAAACATCTTGCACTTGCTCTTGTTAAATTTCATAAATTTGGTGATAGCTGAGCATTCTGGTCTATCCAGATCTCTTTCTAAGACCCTTGAGGGAGTCCACAGCTCCTCCTAGTTCAGCATACCTACCATGTTCACTTCAGCTTTTTCATCATCTTGGAAGGATGACTGATAAACATTATTTTGTGGGCACAAAGTTTAAAAGGAAAGCAATGTGTACATACCCTGCCACTTGGGGTCCAGAAACACCTCCCACTGTTTAATCATATGTCAAATTTTCTTCTGGCTACCTGACACCAGAAAGCCCTTCTACCTCTCCTAATGTCCATGTCACCTCACCTCCTGAGCTACACGCTGAGAGACAACAACTCAGCAAGGGGAATGTAGATTTATATGGCACGTCCATTTTCACAAGAGGAAGCAGACTGAAGCAAAGAACATTGCACTGCCTAAACTTTTGACACCAGTACAGGAGCCTACTCTTTCTTATAGATATCACAGTTATGTTCCAAAGAATTATGTGGTGCAGACTTTGGGACCCCCCTCCTGCCTTTCCTCCTTCTCCCTCCACGTTTAGAAATCACACAGTGCTTTGCAGAGGTCAGAATGGTTTCTTAACTGTTTGTCCATTCTATTATTTCAACACAGAACAATAGCTTTTATAAGTGAAATGCTTCCATAACTGAAATATATTTGTTATTGTATATTATGATTGTCCCACAGACCATGAACCCTCCTCTAGCTGCATTTCACAGTTCCTCCATCATTTGTCAGGTCACTAAGTTACTCATGGAAAATCTGAGAGATACAAGGCAAGTGCATACAGAAATACATTTGGAACTGACTAACTGGTTTTTACTTTATCTAGAGTTAAGTTTTGCTGATAACTCCTGAGAATAAAATACTTAGTTATAAAAAAACCACACTCATGGAAAGATCTTTTATAAATATTCCAGCTTCTCAAAGAAAATGTTCCTGTTTTTGACTTCCATCTTAATTGGTTTTGTCACATGCACCTTACTTTATTTCCCCAATTTTTTTAGAAGAATAAAAGGCTAAGTCTTATCCTCCCTTCTCTTCTGTCTAGCATGGCTACATTTTGTACATTCAGAAAGGACTAACTGAAAGAGAGTTCTGGTCTATTACTACAACCACAATAACAAATTGACTAATTATTGACTATTGACTAAGAACTGCTAATTATGTGTGACATCACTAAGATTTTCACTTTTTTGTTGTTGTTTTTACTGCCATCCCAGTATCTAGTTGCAAACGAGGCATTATTTTCCAGCATTTTCTCAAGCCCAGTGGTCCAAGCCCAATGTACTCGTGGAAAGTATTGTTATACAGAATAAAATACTAATATTTGCTCTCCCTTCAGTCAAACTCAAACCCATTGTAACAAAAAACTGACCTAAAACCATTAATTCATTTTTATGGTGTCAAAAGTCAAACTTCTGAAGGATAGCAATGGGTGGGTCACAACTCAGACTGTATAAATTCCCAAGGGTTCAGCTGGTATACCCACATACAGCTGGAAAGCTGTATTGTCTTTGGTGCTGAAGCTTGAAGGTAAGCACTTCTCTAAGAAAAATTTACCTTTTGACTGCTTTATTTCTTGTTTCTGACTAAACTTAACAAGAGAGAAATTATCTTTTTTTTTTGATATTTTTCAGGACAGAATATTTACATGATATTCTCTACAAATCTTGCCAGTGTATATGCATTCTAAACTATTTTATTATGTGTAAAATGTGAATATTTGTGCTTTTGGGGAGATTTTTTAAGTTATTCTCTGAGCTTAAAATATTATTTTGTGCTCAAAACATGATTTTATTTCAGAGCATGTTATCCTCCTATTCAGTATCTTTTAAGATTGATTTTGACGGACAAGTAATAAGTTTCCTTGCTTGACCTCTGGTTCAAAAGAGAGCATTGAGAGTAGAACTGTGGTGTTCAGTGAATTTGCAAAGTTTATTTTAGTGTGAAATTTCTCTGAGAGTTGCATTCCTGAAAAATACAGTTGGTGAACACAAGACAACATAAAAAGGTATGTGGGTGGACAGACGTATAATTTTTAAATAATGTATAAATGGGAACATGTATACAGTAAGGAAAGTGAGCGAAATATGTGTGTGTCTGTATATGTATATCTAAGAGGCCAGTCACAAAACACTTTGGTAGAGTTTAACACTACAAAGAGAGACTTGAGATCCTAGCATTTAGCTCCTACATAAGGGGCTGGATTTTGAAAAACAGCAACTTAATTTCTCAGACAGGCTATAGTCTGAGAAAATATAGCATATTTAAGCAAAACAAGCCATGTCTGAAAGCACAATATAATGAAATATGAATTTTGTGCATCAGTCTTGCTCCTCACTTAGGTGACCTTAGATGAATTATATTGCCTGTCCGTGTTTCCTTTACTAAAACAAGGGTAAGCTACAGGCCTTTGAAGATCTACAGACAGTAAGTACTGTGCAACAAATAGATATTTTGCTACACCAACTTATTTTTAGAAAATAAAATTAGCTAGCCTCTACTTTTACTTATATCTGTCCAGACTTAGACCAAATGGAAATATAATTTACACTTAAATTTCCAGCTTTTCAAGTATATGAAAGAGAATATTTTCTTGTTTTCATCAAGCTACTACAAAGTACTAAGGAATTGTAGCCTTCAGTGAATGAAAATAAGTACAGGCAATTGTTGTTTGACTGCTTTGAAAAGGTAAACAGAAATCACATACAGGTTCCAGAGCTCTGAGGAACTGGTACAAAAAGGTAAATGTATAGAAATGGAGAAGGAAATAGATTTGTGAAAACAGAGTTTCTAACATGCTTGAGAGGTGAGCATAGAAATGGACATGTTAACATAGAATGATTTCCAAATTACTTGTTTATGCTGTATAGCCTGAAAACTCCTATTAAAGTGCATGTGCTGTGTGTGCTTGCTATTCCCATCATTACATTGTTACTGTACTTCTGCTCTTTGCTCTAGGCAATCCTGTTGCACAATGGGCTCCATTGGTCCAGTGAGCACAGAAGTTTGCTGTGACATATTCAGGGAACTGAGAAGCCAGAGTGTCCGGGAGAATGTCTGCTACTCCCCTCTGCTCATCATTTCAACCCTCTCCATGGTCTACATAGGTGCCAAAGAAAACACCAAGGCTCAGATAGAAAAGGTGAGACTACATTTAGGATTTAAACCCTCCTGCTGCTCTACAGAGCCACAGTCCTTAATTACATGATAACATCACTCAGAAGCTAAAAGATGTGGATCCAGAGTTATCAAAAGCTGTGGCCACCTGAAACTCCCACAGTGTTAAACAAATGCATCAAAAAATTATCTTGAGGCTGGATTTAAATTTTATCATAGTTTAGCAGTAGAATTCTCTAAGACAAAAATACATTCTAGTGACCCTTGTTCTGGAAGAGGGAAAGAAGACAAAATCTATAGAGAAAGAGCCAAAACATATCCCCAAACTTCATGCGTTTCCTACATCTCTCACTATCTTCATAAAGAGTGGCTGGCTTGTTACCTGTAAGAAGGTTGGTATTATTGGTAGCACACACTGGAGCTGAATCCTAGATGTTCAATAGAAAAAAGGACCATCTCAGCAGGCAACAAGTAGGCATGGCTATTCAGAGATGGTACAGTAAGATTGCACTTTCTGAGTCATTCTCAGTTAGTCAACAGGTTTGTTTCAAACATTATGTGTTAATCTCAGTTGCATAACCTTTTTCTTGTCATACCAGTTATTTCAGCTACTGTTATTCTTAATTACAGGCTATCCACTTTGATAAAATCCCAGGATTTGGAGAGAGTATTGAATCTCAGGTACAGAAACTATTTCATTCCTTCTCTATGTTAGTTTCTCCTGGGAGCAAAATCTATCAGATTCTATACAGTCTCGTAGCAGTTCCAACCCTACACCAATGTGCAGCTGGTGCTCCTCATCCAGATTTGGGGGAATATTTCATTCATAAGAATGAACAGAGAAGGTGGGTAACAGAGAATTCAGAGCAAGCATAAAATGAAACCCATCACCATAATATTGGACCAATAGGGGGAAATTATAGATATTTGTATGATTAGGCAAAGTAGCTGGTTGCTAGTGGTTAAACAGGACTGGTTGGGAACTGATCTGCTGGAGCTAGATTACTGCAGCAGGTAATTAAAAGCCCCCCCAAGAAAGGTATGAGGAAATCACAGTAGAAAAACAGCACTGCATTTTACATACCACAAAATTACCACACCAGCATAGGATGAACAGTTTTGTAAGCAGAAGCATCTGAACTACTCTACTCCTTTCACATAGTATGTAATACCTACCCATCATTAAAACTAGGATAACATCATCTGTATTTTTATTTGTATTCATGTCAATCAGTGCGGCACATCTGTGAGCATCCACACTTCACTTAAGGACATCTTCACCCAAATCACCAAACCAAGTGACAATTATTCGATCAGCATTGCCAGCAGACTTTATGCTGAGGAGAAATACCCAATTCTGCCGGTGAGTTGCTCTAAGATCTGATCTGAATGTCAAAATTGTAACTTTCTGTAATGCAAAAAGCACTGTCAGAAGTCTAGGCTCTGCTAAAGAAATTTTCTTCCATATGGAAAGATTCCCTCTATCACAGCCCTTGAGAGTCTTGAGAAAAAATGTGACTAGCCAAAAAGATGTTTGTGCAAAGTACAATAAAGATCCAATCAAGTCAAGGTATAATTCATAAAGGTAATTTTTTTTTTGGCAAGAGATAACTCCAATTCTTTTCTCAACTTGCAAAACAAGCCTGAAAAATAACTTCAGGCTCTCAAAATTTTTCAAAGGTCTCCAATGAAAGGAACATTTACTTTGAAATTCAAAGAGAATACCATTTCCCCCAAAAAAATTAAAAGTGGGCAAAGAGAAAAAAAACACCCCATACTTAACTTAGATGAATGTTGGTTTTAGATTAAACTCAGTTCTGAAAAATATTTTTTTAAAATATGGGCATATACTCTTGCTTGAAATGATGCATGTCAAATCTTTAAATGCTTATGAACTAGCTCATAGTTTACTAATTAGCCTCAATAAGCAGATTGCTCATATCTGTTCATTTCATTCTTGCCTTTTATATCTGCAAAATGCTTTGACATTCTGATCTGAAAATGGCATACTCTTTCTTTGCAGGAATACATACAATGTGTGAAGGAACTGTATAAGGGAAGTTTGGAATCTATCAGCTTTCAAACAGCTGCAGAAAAATCCAGAGAGCTCATAAATTCCTGGGTTGAAAGTCAGACAAATGGTAAGAGGAAGCCAAATATCAGCATAGGTATTTTCCCTCCTGCCACCATGTTTGAACAACATGTGAGAACATTTAAGTTAGGTGATGAAAAACCAAAACCTCTTCCTCTGCTCCTTCTCCTGGATGATAGATCAGCTCCCAGATACAGAACTATCATCTAAAATTTTTTTTCCTCCCACAACATCCCTGTTGGAGGACTTTCTCTATCTGTAGAGGCTTTGTGGATATGTAATACTTCCAGTCCTGATAAAAGGGACAGCATTAAAATATGCTTTTTACACATTGACAAATTGTTTGACACCAGTGTTTCAACTTTTGTTTGAAACAAAAAGTATTAAATGTTTGGTTGGGATACCATCCTGGGATAAAAGGTTCCAATGGTTCTTCCTGTTGTCACAAAACATACTAATTTTATACCAAATAAATCTCTGGGTCTTATATCTTTCACAGCAGTAATCAAATCAACCTTGGAACTACAAGAAAACAGCTACAAAACTGAAATAATGTCCCTCCCCTACACTATCCTTCCCACAAATTCTTTACCCTCCATCTAATGTTGCCAAGTAAGATGTGTTATACAGGGATGTGTTATACATATTCTCTCTTCCTATGCATTCTTGAAGGGACGATCAAAAATATCCTTCAACCAAGCTCTGTGAGTTCACAAACTGACATGATCCTGGTCAGTGCCATCTACTTCAAAGGATGGTGGGAGAAAGCATTTAAGGAAGAAGATACCCAGACAGTTCCTTTCAGAATTACTGAGGTATGTGGGCATACATCACTTTAAAGGCGTCACCTTCTAGAATTTATGAAGGGAGTAGACAAGTTGCTGTACAGTCTTCCTGAAAAAGAGCAATTATCAGCGTTAACCATAAGTACACTATTAATTTCTACGGTCTAGGAATAATCTTTCTGAAAACTATATTATTTTCTTTGTTCTGCAGCAAGAAAGCAAACCTGTGCAGATGATGTCTCAGATTGGTACATTTAAAGTGGCAGAGATCCCTTCTGAGAAATGTAGGATCCTGGAGCTTCCATATGCCAGTGGACGGCTGAGCCTGTGGGTGCTGTTGCCTGATGACATCTCTGGCCTGGAGCAGGTATGGCCCTGGCAGCTGGGTTTCAGAAAACCATAAACACAGTAAAATTTTAGGCACAAAGAAGCTTTTCACAATAAAGTTGTCTTAAAGCACATCCGTAGCACAGATCTAAATATTGGCAGCATGGCACACAGGCACCCAGCTGTCTCAGTGGTCCTGCAAAAGTTTGTGCTGAGGATGGATTGCTAAGCAACAGCTTTAGTGGGTTAAATTTTGGTCACTGCAGAACAGATTCTTCTCAGATAAGCAGCTGTTACTCCAGCAGCTTGAACTCCAAGGCTTTATATCTCGATTTCTGCGTACTGAGTAACTTACTGGGAAGTTCATGTTAGCTTGAGTATTTGTAATTACTGAATGGTTTAACAGCCTTCAACATGCTTCCTTCATACCTTCAAGAATTAAACAATCTAAAAATTGAATATGAGTACTGGAATGGTTAAAGCAATCTCAGAAAGTAAAATGTACACAACATATTGCTGTCGATACAAAAAGAATATAGCCATTAGCAGCAATGCAGTCTGAATAGGAAAAGTTATGCAATAAATCCTACTTTATTGAAATGATTGTGCACTAACTCAAAGAACTTAAATTATAAAAATAAAGAGCCATTTAAAAATAGCTAAATTTCTTGAGTAATAACTGATAGCTCATTTATTACTGAAGAAATATAGCTATGTTCAAATGCCTCCAGATACTCCAGGTATTAGTAAAACCATTAACTACACTTCCTTACTTGGAGGTCTTACATGTAGATAGAGCCTACAACTCATAAGCAGAGAATGACTTTTGGAATATATTTCTGAAGAAAAGAAGATAAATAGGCAAGAGCTTTGGGAAATTTGCTGAGTAGCCATCTAACTAAGACTATTAACTGGCAGTGAGCCTATTAAAGAAATAGGAAGCAGGACAGAAAAGAGTCATGGTTTGCTTTCCTCTTCTGGATATGTTAATCCATATATACCCAGAAAATACACCATAACAAGAGCAGTCAGTTTAAGAGAAGAAAACCACAAATGGTACTGCATTGCTGCAAAAGAGGTTGTGCTCTCATCCCAGAGATCTAATTTGTTTGTTTCCTTGCAGCTTGAGACCGCAATCACAGTCGAAAATCTCAAGGAGTGGACCAGTTCTAGTAAGATGGAAGAGAGGAAAATTAAAGTTTATCTTCCCCGCATGAAGATTGAGGAAAAATATAACCTCACATCTGTCTTAAAATCCTTGGGTATCACCGACCTGTTCAGCTCATCAGCCAATCTCTCTGGCATCTCTTCAGCAGAGAGCCTGAAGGTGTCTGGAGCATTCCATGAGGCATTTGTGGAGATCTATGAAGCAAGCAGTAAGGTGGCAGGCTCATCAGGAGCTGGGGTAGATGACACAAGTGTCTCTGAAGAGATTAGGGCTGACCACCCTTTCCTCTTCTTGATCAAGCACAACCCAAGTGACAGCATCTTGTTTTTTGGCAGATGCTTTTCCCCTTAAAGAGAGGAAAGCTGAAAGAGTTTCTGCCCCTCACAGCAAGACCCAAAGTGCTGCAGTATCAAGGGTAAAAAGAAACACAAATCTTCTCTTTTATCCGTATTTTCTAAAACCAAAAGGCTTTATTTAAAAAAAAAAAGAAGTTAAGGCAGGGAAATTTTGCCAGGAAAGCAGAGGCCCTTTGTCTTTCCTTTCTGCTGAGTACTACTACTTACTCATAGATGAAGAGTTAAGGGAATGAAAATCTGACCCAAAGAAAGCATGAACATTAACAGAGATATTCCGGGTGCAATTTAGCAATAATAGTGTTGAATCATTACACCGAAAAAAAAATCACCTTTTTTGGGAAAAAAATGCAGTCTTCTAAATAAGACAGGTTTCTCTATGGACAAATTTTGTGGAGACTCCTCTGCAATAAGTCACTCAAAATTTCCTAGATTAAACTCTAAACTACTACCAAGCATACCTACTCTGACAAAGCAATTGATTTTTATTTCTACCCCTAATACTGCAAGGCTCTTCCTCACTTTCTAAAAATGCCTTATAGGAATCTTATAATTCATATTTCTTCTTAAGCCTTTCTGGATCACTCATCATGACCAAGCATGGCAGGTTGCTGTTCAAATTTTCTCCATGTATCCTATCCCTGTATATAATGGGTCTTGTGGATGTACACTTTTGCTCCTTTAATCATAATAAAAACTTATTTAAGCAAATGCTTTTCATTTGGAGTATTTTAAATGCACCTGGGACAGGGTAATCCTGGTTATATGTACAGATCTGGGGTTTTGGGAGGATGGCAAGTTGAACATGACTCAGCAGTGCCCTGGCAGCCAGGAGAGCCAAAACCTGTCCTGGGGTGCATCAGGCAGAGCATGGACAGCCGGGCAAGAGAGGGGATTGTCCCACTCTGCTCTGCTCTGGGGCAGCCTCACCTCAGGTCCTGGGGGCAGTTCTGGATGCCACAATACAAGAGGAACGTCACACTCCAAGAGCGTGTGCAGAGGAGGGGGACCAAAGTGGTGAAAGCTCTCAAGGGCAAAACTTACAAGAAATGCCTGAGGTCACTTGGCTTGTTCAGCTTGGAGAAGAGAATGCTGAGTAGTGACCTCATCTCAGCCTACAGCTTCTTCACTGGGGGCAGTGGAGGGGGAGGTGCTGTTCTCCTCTGTCTGGTGACCTGCAAGGGCAGGAGGAAATGGAATGAGGCTGGATTGGACATTAGGAAAAGTTTCTTCAACCAGAGGGCTGGTCACTGGAACAGGCTTTCCCAGGGAAGTGGTCATGGTGCCATGCCTGTTAGAGTTCAAGGAGCATCAGGACAATGCTCTTAGTCACATGGCTTATTTATAGATAGTTCTGTGAGGAGCAGGGAGTTGGACTTAATGATCCTTATGAGTCCCTTCCAGCTTGAAATATTCTATGTTTCTGCAATTTTTCTGTCTGAGTTAGTTCATTGATTTCAGAGAGGATGAGGAATGAGTCTGTCATAACTCTGAGCTAACACAGAATACTGAGATCAATTTTCTGCCGGGAAAGGACCTGTGTGACCCATACTCCCTCCATTCTAACTAGTCAGATACAACAATTCCTGCACAAAACATGATTCATTCAGTTTCCCTGAAACAGCAGTAGATAAGCAGTCTGGAAGGCAGCTGGATATGTGCAGAATCTACATGCCACTGAGACACAGCATTGCCTCAGAGAACACGGGGGAATAGGAAATGAGAAGTTTTTTACTTATCTTTGTGGTGTGTTTACAAAGCTTTATGGGCTTTTATTAAGAAGCTAAAGAGAATTATCATGCTACAAGATGGGATGTCTATGGTTAGTTATAGTTTGTCCCTGGAATTAATTATTCATATCTTTGTCACTGAAGGAAGAAAGGAAACAGAACTGTAACTGCCACAAAGAAGCACCAGCAAAGTGAAACAGAAAGATTTTGGGGAGTGCAGTTACTGCAAGAAGGCTATGCCCTTTCCTGATTCCAGTATGTACAGCACAGCACCAGTGCTGGGAAAACTGTGGTGGAATGTTTTTTTCAGTTCTACCACACAATATTTGCTTGTTCTACTTGTTTTGGCTTCCCCTGCTCTATCCTCCAAAATAACACATACTTTAGCAGGACCTAGGGGACACGACTTGCTCGTACCAAACATGATCTTGCAAAAGAACAAAGATAAAATGACACCACCTTCACTTCACATAAATAGTTCAAATATATTCCCTCACTTTCTTTTATCTTAGCTGATTGCTGATCAAGAGATAACAAACAGGGAAATGTACACAAGAGAGCAGTGTGTTTATTAGTCCTAGAGTTTCTGTTGATCTGGTCATGGAAACAGGGCACCTAAATTCCTAAGGACACTTACATTTCAGCAGATTTATTCTGAAACTGCAATATTTCCAGGCTGTTTTAATTTTTATCAATTAAAGCATACTTCTTCACAAACAGAAGACATGAAGAAGTACATCTGCTCCTGTATGTAGACAGATATTTTCAGTGCTACCTCCTGATTTCTGTTGACTTCAGCTGCCAGTACGGCAACAAGCAGTCATATTCTTGTCCTCAGTAGTCACTTCTTTAAAAGAAAAAAAAAAAAAACCACTCATGTGTTCCCAGTTCTGTTTTCAGGAACCGTTTTGGAATTTGGCAAATCATATCCCCATTAAGGAATGGGTGCTGGAGTCCTTAGATCCCAGACAGAGAAATATTTGTTTGAATGCTGAAAGTTTCAAAAGCCTTCCACATCTGAGGTACTGTATCTTCTGTAATAACAGGCACCCAAAATACAGGCCCCTAGAGGAACAAGCCTGGATGTAGCCCCAAGCTATGTGCCAGATATCAGACCTCCATCACTCAGCATGGAACAAATCCTCTCCTTTGTGCCAACAAATGCGGCTACAGCTTCTTCTCACCATCCTCAAAGAAGCAAAATAGTTAGCATCATGTCCCAGAGACTTCAGCTTTCTGCTGTGTCATGAAGTACAGGTGGATTATGCTCTTATTTGCCCACAGAATGTCTTTCAGAACAAGAATGGAAGAAGGCTCATACTCACAGCTTTAGGATCTGTCATTAAATGCTTTTATTGCTCTACCACCACACCCCACATATATTCATAATTTCAAGAGTGCAAAGAGACAAAATTAATTCAAAGGATTAGTGAGTTGTGCCGATACAAGACCACACTTGCTTGCTTTCTTGTGGTCTTACAATGGGAAGTTAATTCCATAGAGATGACAGAATTTGACCACGAGGCCCTACTGTTTACTCCAGTACTAGCTGTTCTAATACATAAAAATGCAAGTAATATTGCTTGGTTGAATTAAGTCAGTTATTTGCAAAAATTGGTCTCCTGAAGTTCACAGCGTTAGAGAGTAACTTGTGTTGGAATGGGCAGCTAAGAGTCATCTGGTCTTAACTTCAGAAACACATGAGGGTCCTTCCCAGCATATCTTTAAATCTGGAGAATCCACAGTGTTAGGACTAATTTTATTTTAAACATAAATCCAAATATCACTAATGTAGAAGTAGTGTAGACTATCTAGCCATCTTAGCTTTCTCTCGCCAAATGAGAGTTGGCCACACGTGAGAATGAGCCCCACCAGTTCCTTTATTTTGATTCTCCCATGCCCTGTCCACAGAGCTCTCACTGTTTTCCTGTACTTTTAAACCTCTTGGAGCTAATGCAGAATACCTCTGAAAATCCCAAGGAGTGTTTAGTCAACCATGAACAACCAAGAACAAGAAATTCTTAGGATGGTTAACAATGCTTAGGAATAAAAGTGAGATAATAACTTCATGTTATGCATTTTTAGTCCAGAAGCATAATTTATACTTTATCTCCATTTTATTATATGGGAATATCACTGGGATATTGTTCGCACCTGGCCTTTATTTCCTCATTGTTACAGTATTCAACATCAAAAGAAAAAGAGTTTAATACCATATAGTCAAACTGTCTTGCGAAAGCAACAAACAGTCTCAAATTGCATTCTACTCCAAACTAATTCTGTGCTCTTATTTCTTTAACTCATTCATCACTTTCCTGCTTTTCCTAAATGCTAGCAATAGCATCCCACAGCAAGTAAACAATGAATTTCTATTAGTGGCACCTTAAGAGAACAAGAAGAGGTTCCTAGAGGTGAGCAAATCCTTACAAGGAAGGCTGACTTCTTAGTCACACAGGTAAAATTCCCATTTAGTGACTTTGATAAGAAGCCAATAAGGAGTGGGAGAATAGTGAGGTGCCAGATGTGTTTTTCTAAGGGACAGAATTACAGATCAAAAGGGGCAAAGGAGGAATAATTGAACTTCACAGGGCTGTGTGCAAGAGCAGATCCTTTTCCCTCTTCCCTCTTTTCTCTTTCATTCTGCCTCATTTCCTTTGGATGTGGTTCATTAACTATCTTTCCCCAAGGTGCTGACTATCCCCACCCCTACCATGCCCTCCTTTTTCCTCCTTGCTTTTTAGCAATCTCTACTTCTGTGGGCAGTGAGGGAAGAGGGCAGAGCTGGAGTCAAGGCTTGATTCTAAGGGGAGAAATGTCAGGGAGAGGAGGAAAGTGGGAGGACAGTTTACCCCTCCTACTGCCTGGAGGGAACATCTGCTATGAAATTATGCTGTGTCAGCTACGGACACCAAGCTGCATCTCAGCTGCATCTGCAGGAGGTGGGGGGAGAGCCTCCAGCCACAAACAGAGAGACATTGCCCTGCCTTTCCTTACATATCTTCTGGTAACTTTCCTTAGCCTGATGTTGCCTCTGTTCCACTGAATTCATATTGGTCTTGACCTATGTGTTGGTCTATCTGTGTTCCCAGACAAGGAATTATCAACCACAGAAGCAAGGGATATTAAAAAAGATGAAGGATATTAAGGAAGATAAAGCCAAAGGTCTAGAAAAGGAAGGGAGATACATCAAGAAGAAAGAGAAGTCTAAAGCAGCTGAAAGGGACTACTACACTAGTTTTAAACTACACAGAGAGAGTTCTGATTTTGGCTTTCAAAGAGCTAAAACAGCCACAGATATCAGTACAAAGATAATAGAGCCATGAAGATCTCTTTACAGCTGAATCAAAAGAGTTTGGAAATGCTTTGGTAAAGAGCAGATGGTCATCAGGATAGTTTAAAAGGAGGTCCTCAGTGCAAAACCCTGCAAGTTCACAGGTGTTTTTGCCACTCTCACAAAAGTTTGAGGAGCAAAATGAAAACTTTCCATTTTATGTTACTTGAGAGAAGAAATGAACACGAGATCATCTCGTATTACTTGTCATGTATCAGGTCATTATTTCTCCTTGGTTGTGAAAAGCTTGCTAACTTGAACCACACAACGGATGTCAGATCTCAAGAGATTTAGATAATCTGTGCAACAGGCAAGGAATGTGAGAGATGGAAAGATGCAATGGCAAAGGCATTGATAAGACATCAAGTTCAAGTGATGCTTATGACACTACAGCTTGGCCGAGGTCCTTGTCAATCCAAAGAGGAAATTCCACTCCAAGCTCTCATTTTCGGGGTTTCCCTCTTCCAGGACAAAGCATTACTGCTGCTGTATGTGCACTTAACCAGGTAGTTCAGATCAGTTCCAAGGTTAGCCTAAAAAGCATGAAACTATGAAGGGGCAGCAAGTGCCAAGATCGGTGAACAGGAAAGATTTTCTGTACATCTTCTTAAGTGAGTGTTGGGAAAATTCTCCTGATGAAACTCCTGAAAACACCAACCACCTTGGGATACTCCTGGCCATTCCATCAAGCAAGAATATTCGCAATCAAACTCTATGAAGAAACAGAGAAAATGTCTGAATGAGTTTCTTAAAAGAGAGTCTTTCCTCTATATTCTGCTCTGACACATCAGCACAAGGCCTGTTTAGGATGGGCACTTGTTTAGAAATGTATGTTGAAGATACACTGAGTTGATATTCACATTCTTCACCCCATAATGTGGCATATCCTTCACTATAGCACTGGAAGGGGGAGATGGGATCATCTTTCTGATTCAGTAGATGTGCAGCTGACATACAGTTGCACCCTTTGAGAGACTTTGGAAAAATGACAAGTTTCAGCCAAAGTGCGTACAAGCCACACATACATCATTACTCATAATGCAGAACTGTGTATCATGGCTGAGAAATTCAGGCCACTCTTCATATTTTTGATGTCACCTGTGACCTGTGATACTTTTAAAGTGCTCCCCACCTGAGTCATTCAAAGGAAAACTGCACCCTTGCACATGTGGAAACAGTATGCATATTCATTCACAGATAAACTGTCCCTTTTCAGATATACAGATCACTCCTGTATCAGAAGTGTTGCACTTCTTACCAGAGCAGAATTTCTCAGGACAAACACTGCCTTTATTAATTACAGTGCTAAGCTAAAGCATGTAGAAGTAATACTAAAGTAAGAGGAATTCTGCTGGGACTGTCAAGTTTTACCACACCTTTGCCTCTCCAGGTGTGGAACAAAATGCCTCAATAATATTTACGCAGGAACCTCACCACACCCTTTGGGAACTCATAAGGTTTTACACAGTGTTCGAGTATGTCAGCAAAGATTTCTTGGCAAGGGAAGGCTTGCAAATTTACTTGTAGGAGGTGCACAACAGATCACTATCTACTCTGTTTCAAAATAAAGACACGTGTATTATTGACCAATGCTTTAAAAGGAAAAAGGATACTCAAAGAATGAATATCTCTTTAATTTTAAAACTATTTGAGATTTCAGATTGATAAAAAACTTATCATCATACATAAAATTCCTTTACAGCACAGCCCAAAATCTTTTATGATCAGTCTAGGTGATGCATATGGGGTTTTTTTCAGTTGACCGTGTTAGGTACAGGTCACGCCATGCTCTTAGTTACACTATGACAGAGTCATTACCCAGGAAAGAGCCCTCCTTAGCACAGAAAATGTTATGTTTCTAGTCATAGAATCATATGCTGAGGTAGAAGAGATCCATGAGGATCATTGGGTCCAACTTCTGGCCCTGCACAGGACATCCCAAAAGCCACACAATGTGCCCTGCAAGTGTGGTCCAAATGCTCTTTCAACTCAGACAGGCTCGGTTCTGTGACCACTTCTCTGGGGATCCTGTTCCTGTGCCAAGTCATCCTCTGGGTAAGGAACCTTTTCTTGATACTCAGCCTAAACCTCCCTTGACTCAGCTTCATGCTGTTTACTCAAGTCCTGTCACTAGTTGTGAGAGTTGAGAGATCAGTACTTGCACCTCCACTTCCCCTCATGAGGATGCTGAAGACCATAAAGAGTCTTCTCCAGGCTGAACAGAGCAAGTGACCTCAGCTGGTCCTCATAAGGCTTCCCCTCCAGACTCCTCACCACCCTCATGGCCCTTCTTTGGAGACTCTCTAACAGCTTAACGTCTTTTTTATATTATGCTGCTCCAAACTGCTCACAGTATTCAAGGTGAGACCACACAAATGCAGAGTAGAGTGCTTATCACTTTTACTATTTTCTCACTTTTTGTTCCCCTGTCCTCCTCACAGTTTTTAAATTTAAATCACACAGAGATTTAAAACAAAAATATACATCATACCTACAAAGGCATTAAAATATCATATTTCAAAACTCTTCTCCTCCCCATGTTGCTTGTATCTCGTAAAGTCCTTTTAGAGGCTTGGGAGTATTTAAACTCCTTGCATATTTAAAATCTACTGGCCAACTCTGGCAGAGTCAAAAACTTGAATAGAGTGCTCTGCTGGGTGAATCAGAAATTCTTCCCTGCCGAGTAAATAAACAGTACTTGTACTTGCAAAAAATACTTGAGGATGTCAGGGAAACTGAAGAGCTTTCTTTCAAACACAACTTTTTCTTTTGATCTATCTGAAATATAAAACACATGAATTAAATACAGAGTTGATAGTAAAAATAAGCTACCAATGGGCATGAAAACCAGCCATGGAAAGTTGTATCCTAAAAATAATGTGTGAGAGCAGAAGTTACCACTTTTCTGCGACAGCAAGTCTTTTTCTCAAGACCCTTAAGAAACTTCATAGGGCACTTTATAATGTTCTGCTAAGACATCGAACATATCACCTACTCCTGAACCCAGGCACTAATGAACAGAGCAACACACTGTGTAGTCAAAATGACGTGTGCAAAGTTACACTGAAACTGGAGGAAAACAAAATGCCTTTACATAGCTGGCCAGGGCACTGGTGACCTGCCAATATTTGCCCTAGCCAAATGGAAACATGCCTGCAGTGAAAGGGACCACAGGTTTACTTCCCACAGGAAGGACACTATTAACATAAATATAAGTCTCCTAGTGTGCTGCTGTGTTGACTTTGCAAGGAGTGGGAGTACCACTGCTACTGAGTCAGCAGTAGCACTATGGAGTGAGTTGTGTCCTCCAGTGATGCTAATTTAAAAGGATATTAGAAAATATTATCAATGCATCACATTGATAAAGCATGTTTTGTCTTATGAGATGAGTATAATTTTAGTTACTCAGTATGTTTTTCTTATTTTTATTTCCTAACTACTAGCCATGCCATTCAAGAGGTGTTCTAAAAAGGTAGCTGCAAAACCTTGTGTAAAAGCACAAACCTCTCATTCAGCCTAATCCAGCACTTCTGTGTAAACAGAACACCTCAGTCACTTCTTGTAAGGCAGCAAGCAGTAGCACTAGTTAGCAAATTAAATTCACCCCTGCTTTATAACCAGAAAATCCACACCAATTTCTCTAAGGGATGACATCTTTTCAGGGTATCTATCACTCTTCAACAACAGGGCTAAATTTGAAAAGATTACTCAAATCATTTGTACTTTGGAAACCATTTAAGGCCAATGTAAACAGATTACAACTTTCCCAGGAGCAATTAGTTCTGCAGTGAATATCTCTCCTACACTATGCTGCTCTCTGGAAAACATAACAGATACATCTAATTACAACTCACACTGAAACATTCCCCTTTTGCATAGCTACCATTTCAAAATACCTGAGGGGCAGGAAAACACCACCCAATTAAAGTAATGTGGCTCCTCACAGGTAGGAAAGCAACTTTAGCAAAGCTTTCAATTCCCAAGTTACATCAGTGCAGAAGTTTCACAATTGTCAAGAGATCCTTTGCAGCTATACCCTCCTATATCCTGCACCAAATTTTGCAGGTTATTTCCATGGTTCATTCCTCATTATGAGATCTTCCATGCAAACCTCTGCCCTACAACACAAGTCCATGTTAAATGTATGCTCACAGACAGCAGGTCAGAAAACAGCTCTCCAAAGGCAGTTTATGCGGAGGAAACAGACCTTGTGAGTGAGTCCTGCTCAGTGTTGGGAAGGTATCCAATTCCTACTCAGGTTTTCAAGGTGGAGGTATCAACAGTGCCAAGAGAAAAAAATAAATAAAGGGCAAGGTAGGATTTTAAAGGGTGTTTCAGTTTAGAGTCAGAATGAGGATGGACAGATACAGGAAGGACTACAGAAGAAGGGGCAGCATGATTGCAAGGAAAATCAGGGAAGGAGGTATTTTAGTAGCCCAGGAAAGAAGAAAAAAGGATTTGACAGAATATTCATCTCTGGAATGGAAAATAACAAATAGATCTCTGACGTGCTACATGGGTTAAACAGCTTCCAGAGCGGGTGGGGAAATGAAGTCTAATCTAAGACCTACGCTAAGTTCAAGTGATACTGTCCATTGCTAATGCAAGCAAGAGTCTGGTGCCTCTCTCTTAACCTTCCCTATCTCACAGTTACAGAGTTTCCCTGGCTGTGCAGTCTTAGACTCTGTCAAGATTAACAAAACCCATTTTTCCAAAACAGAAACCCACCAGGAATGACAAATACTTTCTCAGAAGGAAGCAGGCAATAGAAAACCTCACACATAAGTCACTTTCTTTTTTTCTGTCTGTTTGTCATAGATAAATTCTGTTAAGACAAACTACAAAAGTAGGTCAGTGACTGCCTTTTTTTAAACTCTCCAAACCACAAAGGAAAGATTGTTCAAAGTAGTGTGGATTCAAGTTGTTGCTAGCCTGTTGCCACAAAAGTGTTTATAGAAATACTTAAGCCCTCACTTTTGTAAAATTCTTGTATGGTATCATTCTTACCACCACTTCACATCCTACTCTGAGGTGATTCAGCTCTTCCACAGGGATGTGGCCTATAGGGCATATTACATTGCAGAGCCATGAGTCATAAGAACCTTTGCAGAACCGGCCAGGCACACTATAAATTCATCCTACCCTTCATGTGAACTGCAGAAACCTTGGAGACACCCAGAGCAGCAGTGCTTCTCCCTGCACGGAACAAGGTACTGTGATGATTTCTAGATACTGTTTATTTAACTTATTCTTGGCTGATGTTGCTTTGTTGACAAATGCATAGGAAAAAAGGGAGCAGGTATTTGAACTGGAAATAACTTGGGAAATGTAATTAATGCTTGGGAAAGTAATTAAGATTGCATAGGCATAGTCTAGAACATGAAGGTCTTAAAAATATACTTAAGGAAGAGCAACTTACTGTTCAGAGTTCTATAATTTCTAGAGCTCACTGACTAGCATATATATCATAGCAGACTGTGAACTACTGTGGTTTTTTATGTCAGGTGATTTGTTTTTATGCTCTTTATTTATTAGAATTATCAGGACACGTCCTGGTTTGCAAGTTACTATTGCAAGTTACTAGGGTCCTAAACTGTCTTTTTTTCTAAGGCCATCCTATACCAACCAGAATAGCTCCTAATTCCTGACTAGAACCCTCAGCTAAATCTGCAAGGCAAATGATAAATAGCCTTTGTGGTCTGCTGAATATAGAAAGCCCGTCTTGCAGAAGAACTGGGAAGCTAGGATCTGGGCTAGTGCTGTAAGACAGGGTTTCAGGACATTTTTAAAAGTCAGAAAGGTAATTCAGGATGCTTAGCATGCAATAGTTGGGGCAGTGCTTGCTCAATTATAGGAAGGAGTCTTTTGACTTGACCTAAAGGAATAGTTTGACTGCTCCTGTTACCTGCATATTTGTTCACTACAGGGATGAGCATCAAAAGGCTCTTGAACAAATTGAAGCATAAAATATGTCACAAGACACAATTTCTCAGTTGTCTCTAACACAGGCTTTTCTGAGTAATGCTATCAGCTGTCACTCCAAGATGCTGTAAAGGGCAGTGCAATAAATTTCCTGGTGAACAAATATGAAACACAGCTAGAGGCTGGTTCATCCCTAAAAATGATATCTGTTGCCATCAGTGAAACAGGACATGCAAAATTTTATGTGACTTTATAATAGTTAATGCTCCTTATTCCTCATCTAGGCAATTTTAGAAAGCCTTTAAATCACAAAAATGTTCAAACAGTGAAGAAGACCTTCTAAACAAATAGCAGTAATAGTGGTTCATTAATAACATCTTTTCTGTCTTTCTGTGCAGCTTCAGGACAATGGATACATTGAATAAAGCAAACACGAGCTTTGCTCTCGACTTTTTCAAACAGCAATGTCAGGAAGATGGTGACAAGAATATTTTGTTCTCTCCTTGGAGTATTTCATCTGCCCTGGCTACTGTTTATTTGGGAGCCAAAGGCAACACTGCAGATCAGATGGCAAAGGTGAGTCTGGGCTTCTAAAAGCACCTGTCTGAAAGAGTTGGTCTCTTCGAGTAATATCCTCGATGTCAGAAATTTGCTGTGATGAAACAGAGGAAAGCCATATTATGTGTAGAGTTTTGAGGACTCTTTGAAGATTTCATATTCAGTGAGGACTGGACACAAGAATAAAATCTGAGCTTGACTGTCCTCATTACCATTCCCCTTGACAACACTGAAAAATTTCACTGAAACAGGAAATTTTCTATTGTTGCATTAATTACTGCTTTTCTCACTACAGGTACTTCACTTTGACAAAGCTGAAGGAGCCAAAAATGTCACCACAACCATAAGAATGCATGTCTACTCCAGAACAGAAGAGAGTCTGTCAAATCGGCGTGCATGTTTCCAGAAGGTATCTCATCCAAGCTGGTGATCAAACTGTGGTCACATCTTCTCCTGCTTGTATTTTCCTTCCACATTTGTATTTGCTTATGTTTGCCTTCCTCAGATTTAGTGTACACAATTAATTGGTGCAGCAACCTTTGATACCTTCACCTAATGCAACACTTATTACATGCTTCCTCTTTTTACACAGAATTGCACAATCTAACTTCAAATTTGCAAAATGCTTGATGATCAATAGATCTCTTGATTCTTTTCCTTTAGTTCTGAGGACAGATTTCTTTCTCAAACTATTTCTATTCAAAAGCTAGCACAGTTCTTACCTAAGAGAGCTAATCCCAAGAGGAAAAGCTGGTCTTCCACACATTTGATTGCAGCATCGAGACAACTAAAACAAGAGCATTAACTTTTCCAGGCTACCTATTCTTGAGATGGTTCAGAAATTAGTCTCCATTTCAACTGAAAAGGTATCATTATAAATTTATATGTTGAGGCTTCCTGAAATAGACCAGTTGTCTGCAATAGATCTTAGAGAAATGGTAATCATTTTATTCCTGAGATAAGTTTTTACCATACTGGCAGGCATCTTGTCCCAACTTATATGTAATTTAACATAGCAGAACAATACAGAAGAGCAAATGTAATCCCTCTGAGTCAGTAATAGCTTTTTCCTAGTTGACCATTCAAAGATGGTGATATCAAACCTTTCTCCTTGCTCTTTCCTGTCATCCTTATTCTTTATGGGGGTGAGCTGTTTCCCTGCAGTCTGCCCACAAAACCCCAACTGCTGCTAGTTTTGATGAATGGATCTGCATCCCACAGCCAAATCCCACGGTGGAAAGATTTATTTTAGGGATTATGTCAACATGTCATTTGCACTGCATGAACAGGAGAGGGATTGTGCCTCATGAGTAACACCTGCCCTAATTGTAGGAATTACAGAGTGCTATGGGTAGCACTATGGGTGCTATGGTGCTATGGGTTCTAACACTTTGGAGATTTAGGGGTCTGTTTGTGCCTCTGATTCTGATATAATGATGAGATGAATACAAGCACAGGTGCAGATTTTTAATTTACTAATTCACAGCTTCTTTCTTGAGCTCGTTGGAGACTCTGAACCCACATACATTTAATCCTGTCACTTCAATATAGAGAACTTACTGCAAAAAACATAAAAACATAAAAAACCCATTTAAAAACCCCAAACCAAAAAATATTAAGAGAGAGATTAAGAAATTTAGGGGCAAACCTTCCATATGACACTGTATCACTTTCATAAATTAGGGGGTGATACAGCCAAATCTCATGCATTGTTTAAGAATTGCTCTCTGACTTTTGTTTTCTGGATACCCAAAATTTCACAATATCCACTTATAAACCCTTAAATATTTTACATAGTTCAGGCTCTTAACACTTGCATTCCAAGATATCCAGTGTCTATACCACATCTGCAACTTCTAATACTTTAAAATGATTCTTTTAACAGCTGTCCAGTTTAGAGCACCTCTTCTAAAGGTTGTAATATAGGTAACAGATCACCTGAAGAGGAATACTTGGATCTGTGTGAAGGAAAAAACCAGGATTTTTACAGAACATATGAATAATGTCCTTTTTATCTCTCTTTCTCCAAGACAGAGATTGGCAAATCGGATAATATCCATACTGGATATAAAGCACTCAGCTTTGAAATCAACCAACCCACTAAAAATTACCTACTTAAAAGTGTCAACCAGTTGTATGGAGAAAAATCATTGCCTTTCAGTAAGGTAAGACTTTTATTCAGATTATGCAGTGTCATTTAAACTTCATGATCTACCTATGGCAACATAAGCCACATACTTTAAATATTTTCACTATATTTGCAAATTATGTTATTATCCTTAATATGAATATTTTCTATGATACTTTTCCTTAGACTTTGAACCCTAAATTTTAGTTTTTTGGGATGTGTATCTAATCTCAGATTTGTAGATGTAGTTAGATGCAAATGTTTAAATTAAATGTGTTTCCACTAAAAATTACTTTGTTCCTTTGAGAAAACACTGTGCTTGTTCCATGTAATTTTTATCTCTGGCTGTAGTTGTACTCATACTGGTAGGCAATAAACCTAATTTAGGTGTCTCTCTTGCATTGCAGGAATACTTATTGTTAGCCAAGAGATATTACAGTGCAGAGCCACGATCAGTCGACTTTGTGGGAGCAGCAGATGCAGTCAGGAGAGAGATCAATTCCAGTGTTGAACAACAGACTGAAGGTAAATTCCAGCCTCTCCTCTCCAAATCAAAAAGGAGTCATTTTGGCTTCTCTGTACCCAAGGGGCCCATGGCAGGTAAACAATTCACCTCAGAAAGGTAAATCAGACTTTTCCTAAATTACTCATCTACTGACAAGCTCTTATTAAAATTAGTGTCCTCCATCTCAGTGTGTGAGGAATACGGCTTACTCTTGTTTGTAAATCAAGATTACCGCAGTAACTACATATTTGTGAATAATCTCAAGCTAGATGGCTGCTGTTAGCACTTATAATTTCCCTGGTTTATATCCCCAGAAACTGTGTCAGCACTTAGACTGAAACAGAGAAACTGCACAGATGTGTGAATGTCCCTCTGTTTTCTCTAGGTAAAATCCAAAATCTGCTGCCTTCTGGATCTGTAGATTCACTCACCAGGCTAGTCCTGATAAATGCACTCTACTTCAAAGGAAACTGGGCAACAAAGTTTGAAGCTGAAGCTACCAGGCAAAGACCTTTCAGAATAAACATGGTACGGCAATATACTGCCCTATTTCCTACACTGCAGGTGGAAAAAACTCAAAAATATGGGGGGAGGGATGGGGGAGAGAGAAATCCTGTCATCCTTTAAATCCATGTGGCAGGATAGTTATTTCATTTAAAGCATTCAGTATATTCAGTATATTTATTTCACCACACTTTCAAGCACTAAAACTGCACACACATACCAGGCTCTGAGGCACGAGTAAATTGTCAGAATTGACTTCAAAAAAGCTTCCATTCTCCAAAGGCAGGAAAAAAAAGAGACAAACAAAACTGTATGGGTTAGTTCTTTACATTTTCACTTTCAACCATTCAGCAAATCAGAGTGGCACACAGTTTCCTACAATTGGCATCATCTGAGACCTCTCAGACAGCATGCCATGCCTCCTAGTGCCTTTCCAGTGCCTTGCAGGGATCCTCTGAAGATCCTGTGTTGTGTCCTACCCATCAGGATTCCTAAGACATGTTGGGCAGCTTGTAGAGTAAATACAATAAACATCCACTGTACTACTTTAACTCAGTCCTTTTACTGTTCAGAGTACAAATATAAAACATTCAATTTGATTTGTTGCAGCATACAACTAAACCAGTGCCCATGATGTACCTGAGGGATAAATTTAACTTAAACTACATAGAATCAGTTCAGGCTGATGTTCTTGAGCTTCCATACGTCAATAATGACCTCAGCATGTTTATTCTGCTACCAAGTGACATCTCCGGCTTACAAAAGGTAAAAAAACCTGAGAACATGAATCATCTGAAAAAGTAAGAGTGTCATTATTTACTTATATGTATGTGTGAGGTAAAAGATCTCACACATGCATAAATAGATATGACATGCAGTCATGCTTCTGGGAGGGAGAGTACTGATCAGGCTCAAAGTAAAGCAAATACCAGATCTGATCTAGTACTGTGAGCTTGAAGCTCAGACTAGATTTCTTAGCCTTGTAAGCCAGCACATCTGTGGTTGCTAAAGTTGATCAGTCCTGGAAACAGGTAACCCAAACCCTGTAAGATTTCCCCTTTTCCAGCCAAACAAAAATGAGGACAGAAAACCAGCCCTGCTGAGATTCACTGTCTGCATCAATTCAGACAGATATGATTTCATTCTTAAAAAAAACCACCAAAAATTGGGCAACCTCTTTTATGTTCCAGGATGTCCAGAACTAATATGTATGGACACTGCCACCTTCTGTAAAAAGCCTGATTCTGCCTTTGGATAACAAACTCTTCGGGAAATTTTCATTTTTGAGGTGTTGTGTGTGTGGTGGGGAAAAGCTCTTTTCAGTAAATTCTAAAATGTGGGAAAGACAGCCCTGGGAAGAGAAAAACAACCAGACTATTATAACTCTGTTATATTCCCTGACAGTTACTGAGAACATTTGAAATATTGCATTGATATACCATAGAACAACATTCTCCTTTAGTTAAAAAGATCTCCAAACTGTTGTTTCATTATTGTTTTTCTTGCACTCTTACAACCTCTTGAAAAGTTCTTCATTTAAGAGAAGAAATAGCCTTTAGGGCACAGGTTTTTGAACATTTTTTAATTTTCTAATTTTCTTTTTACTTACTGCAGCTAGAAAGAGAATTGACTTTTGAAAACTTATCTGCATGGACCAAACCAGAACTAATGGAGAAAATGAACATGGAAGTTTATCTGCCCAGGTTCACGTTAGAAGAGAAATATGACCTAAAATCTACTTTGAGCCAGATGGGGATACAAGATGCCTTCACAGAAGGTCAAGCTGATTTCACAGCAATGTCCAAGACTGGTGATCTGTTTTTGTCACAAGTTCTTCACAAGTGTTACCTGGAAGTCAATGAAGAAGGCACAGAGGCAGCAGCTGTCAGTTCGGCAACACTGGCATCACGAAGTCTTGGTGCTACTGTCATCTTTTTGGCAGATCACCCTTTCCTCTTCTTTATCAGGCACAACAAGACCAAGACTATCCTCTTCTTGGGAAGGTTTTCTTCTCCCTAGAAACTTGATTACTAAACAGGTTATTGCAACAACAAAAAATGAACTAAATACACACCACAAGGAACATCTCAATAGCCTGAGAACTTCCTAATTTTCCTGTACTGTTAACAAATCTCTCAATGTTAGAAGAGAGCATTTATGAAAAATAACCTCAAATTTATGCTTCTGGCTCATTTTCCTGGCCAAAGGATCCCAAAATGCTAGCACTACACCCTAAGTACCAAACTGTTCAAAGAAGGACATTATTCTTTTCAGCACTTCCTGAACCAGAACTTCCATGATTCAGAACAGACTGAGTTGAGCTCAATCAGTAATTTTAAAGTTTTGATACCTAAGAAGAAGAAAAAAACTCCACGAAGATCTCCTTCTTGCAGAAGGCTGCTGCATCTCCATTGGTTTCAGCTCATGCTGATCCCCAAGGCAGGCTACTCACCCACATTCTTGTCAGTTTTTTACCAACTTTGCAGACTGGCAGAACTGGCAATGAAATAAACCTGCAAAATCACCTTTGTCCCAGATACTGGTGCTTCTTTTTGCTCTAAAAGGAGCTAACATATGTACTTTCTAATTTCTATCTCACAGCAACTGTAAAATATTTAACAACACTATAGAACTAGGAAAATAAAACACATGTGCCTCACAATCTTCTCCTTTGTAAACTTTCACCCTTACAACACTATTTCCAGCCTAGCACTGTACTGCTTTGGTCTCATTTTACTTTGCCACTTATTCACGGGTTTGAGACAAGATCAAATGGGAGAATCAAGTTTAATACTAGTACAAATAATACTAATGGCCATAAGGGCTTTCTGGAAGATGAATGTGAATCTCCCAGGTCACATTTACTCCTGTCACTGCTCTTTCTCCTAAGAGAGTGTCCTGATAAGTCATACATGTTTGCAGGGAATGCTCCTGAATTCACAACAGAGAGCAAAAGACCAGGTTTCTTAATGAACTTGCACAAACCAACAGAATCTTACTACAAACACATCTTCTTGAAACAGCAGGACTCCCTTTTCCTGGCAGAGAAGAGACTGCTGACTGTCCCTGAATCCTTTCTCTTTTCTTTCAAGTGGTCAGCTGCTCTCAGGGTCCCTTCTGGCTCTGCTTCTCAAATGGGAAGGAACATAGGAAAGTGCTATGAAGCACGCACTTTATACTATACCTACAGAGCCCCAAGAGAAATGCCTTCTGCCTGTCTCAGTTGTGAAACATGGCACTGGACCCCTGTGCATTTAGACCCAATTCTACCATGCCTTCCTTCACCTCATGGAAGAGTGGCATGTCCCTATGGATAAGCCTCTTAAGTGCTTCCTGATATGCCTTAGGAATAAAGACAGAAAAGCCACACCTGGAAGGCCAAGGAGGGACAAAACCACAACTACGTGAACATAAACTCAGGCCTTTAAAGTCAATGGAAATGTGAGTCACCTTTTCTCTCTCCTCCACTATTTTAAGCATGGTTGCAAAGATGACACAGTTGATGTCCTTTTGGCAGTGCCATATCATTACTGAGTAGCAGAGGCTGCAACACATGAAAAATGAGTTGTACATTAGGGAATAACCTTTTCCCAGAGTGAACAGCAGTGCTGGAAACGTTGCAGAATCTTTATCCTTGAAAGGGCCATGGTTAACCTTACCTACTCATGGACCTGCTCCAAGCAGGAGGTTGATCTCTAGATGCCCCTTTCAATTAATATCTGTGATTTTTTTTTTCTCACTTGTCAAAAGCCACTCTGCCTTGCCACCCCCCTTTCTCATCCTGCATGGCATCCTTGCATCTTGGCTAGCAAAGGCAACTACCTTGCTCACAGTATATATCTTTGGGACTTCCGAGCCTCCTGGCTTGGGCTCTCTCACCACCTAACCATTCAGTTGACTATTCTCCTATCCAGATTTCTGGAGGACTTATTCACCATACTAAAACTAGCACTTGTTTAATTTCTGGCATTTCTTCACTGCCTTGCACAACATTGATTTCTGACATTTTTTAGAATTCTTGACCCACTGTATTCCTGTAATCAAGCTTGCAGTAAAATGCTTAGCACACAGTACAATTTCCTTCCTTTGCTGCACCTTCCCCTGCCCTCCAGGGTCTTAGAGTTGTTTCCACTGCGTTCTTCTTCCATCACTGTCTCTCTTCTGGGACTTCAAAGTGACAGCTCTTGTGCCATATTTACCTCTCTTGTTTCTCTCTGTCTTTGCTTGAGCCCTCCCAGTAGGGTTGTTTCAATTCTTGCCCTCCTCCTTACTGTGCCATAACTCAGAGTTTTGCAGTGTTTGTATCAAATGATTCCCAGCCATGACTGCAATGAGATTTCTTCACCAACACAACCAGTGGAATGTCCACCCCTTACCCTCCTTCACAGCTTTGCCTCTCTCTGTGTTCCTAATGATCTTCAATCTGAAGCTGGACTCCCAGTGTCCAACTCAATCACTAAACTTTGTGTTTTATGCTGAGGTACTGCATTTGAAACTCAGGGGTCACTGAGAGGAGAATCAGACTCTCAATACCTGCTTAAATCCGGAAGCCAAACCCAAGTATTGTGTAACTTTTTTACAAGTCACTTATTTTAAACAACAGAGCAGTTATCTCCACAACACCAGAAAACCTTTGGAATCAGCAACTTGCTTTGCTGTCCTGTCAGTAGGCTATTGTGGTGCAACAACAGACTTCAGATTTTAATTCCATTGTCCTTTTGAAATGTCTAAACCAGAAAAGTGACCAGGTCAACAAAAAGGCAAAAATTTCGTAAGATCTTTTGGGGATGTGGTAGAAAGGAACTGTGAGTAGGTGGAAGCAACCTGGATGTAGATAAAAAGGAAAGGGAGGGGCAAGAAGTACTATGCTCCTTGATTTAAAATTGCTTAACACACAAACACAGAACCTGACTGAGGACAAGACCTAAGTCTTCTCTCTCTTGGGATTAAAGGTAAATATTTAAATCAATTTAAGTAAATTTTATGATTTTTTTAAAAGCAATCTGTGCCATGTGTGACCGTATGGATAAATTATAATATACCTGTGTTATAATGCATTATCCTTTCCTTGTGTTTTTGTAAATGTCAGCCATTAGAGAAAATAATTCTGTAAGCCTAAGGAAAACTGCTAATTTGGGGCAGAATTATTCACTAGCAGGAAAGTTTTCTTAGTGCAGTGTCGGCATTACAAGTACACGCCTCATTTTGATAAAAGAATTCTGTACTTGAGGTAAAGGCACAGCACTGCACATTATCAGGCCAGAGACTCAGAGGAGTATTCATTAGTTAAAAACAGAAATTCCTACCCTGATGCTCTCTTGGGTGATCTCTTGGCTCCAAGGATAGGAAATCATTCTGTGATACACACTTGGTCCTGAGGGCATAATGACTGCCAGAAAGAAGGTAGTTGTTTGGGAACCAAGCACTTGATAAATACCTGCAGAGATTGCCCCTCAATTTTTGTTAGTCTATTCCATAGATACAAATATTAATACCACCACCACCACCAACAATATAAGCATTTCTGGTCTCTTGAGTGGTAACTTACATGAGGCAGGTGTTACTGGGTAGCTGTCTTAAAGTCTGGAGCTCTCATAACCTCAAGGCATCTGGCAGTTTCTGGGGAAAATAAAATTACTGGAACATACAGAAAGGGTGGTAGGTACACACAATGAATAAACTGCGTAAGTCTAAATGGAAACAACAGCTTTGCTGTTCATGAAACTACTCAGAATACATTGCTGGCCAGGGAAAGCAAATGAGCCTAAAAATTATGCCTAAATCCTTTCCCAGTATCAGCTGTCAATTCTATACACATCCAAAATGTAGTAGTGGGAAACTCAAACATGTTGTGAACCAATGTACTAAAAATTCATATAAATTCCCCATGGAAAGTAACTTCGATAAATCATTAGTTAAGGACAAAAAGGAAAAGATATACAGAGGTTACAAATCTGCACATCTTTGAAAACCAAAGGCAGAAAGAACCACAAAGAAAACTGCAGCTGTATAAAAGAAGAAAAAAACCTAAAAGAAATTGGTGCTCCTAACAGGTGGCAAACAGTATCTGTGTGGAAGATAAACATACAACTATGCTGTTAGTTTTAGTGATTTAAATGGATTGTCTTGCACATGCAACATTTCTCACTAATCGGTGCTGTGTACAGAATTTTCAGCATTCAAATAGTACAATTCCGTCTGTTGCCTCTTTCCAGGTTGTAAAAATG
Organism: Acrocephalus scirpaceus scirpaceus; assembly: GCA_910950805.1. Classification (NCBI taxonomy): domain Eukaryota; kingdom Metazoa; phylum Chordata; class Aves; order Passeriformes; family Sylviidae; genus Acrocephalus; species Acrocephalus scirpaceus. The sequence goes on along the minus strand of OU383773.1, from coordinate 42,947,484 downwards.
GAAGTGGTCTCCACATCAGTTGGCAAGTTTACCCTTGATCTTTTCAACAAGCTGAATGAGACCAACAAGGGAAAAAACATTTTCTTCTCTCCTTGGAGCATATCAGCTGCTCTGGGTCTGACATACCTGGGAGCAAAAGGAGCTACAGCAACTGAGATGGCAGAGGTAGGTTACTTTTGTACCATTATCATGAGGAGAACCATTTGGATTTGCACAAACACATTCCTACTGCTGGGAGAAAGAGCTGTGGAAGGGAGTTCTGCCTTGCAGCATGCAGACAGGAACAGTGTTGGTGGTCTGGGATGGGGGTGGCACTACTCATTGTTATTCCATGGGATTTATTGTCACTACAGCTTAGCACCCCTTTAGTCAGTCATCTAAGCAGCAGGTAGCACAGTGAGTTATCTCAAGGAGAAAACCATGACAGCCATTTGATCCCCACTGGACTTTAAGTCTCACAAGGTCCTTTATGTCTATTTCTTATCTTTGGAAACTCTGCTTGCAGGTCCTTCATTTCACCCTGGGAGCAGGAGCTGAAGCCTCTTCTTCTGTGGCCAGACCTTCTCGGGGGAGACCAAAGAGAAGAAAACTGGTATCTATTAGAACTGAAATTCCACGATAAAGAACTTCTAGAATCAAAATGTCCAGAGACAGCTTTAGGAGTCCAGTATTTATTGTCTGCACCCCACTTTAAAGTACAAACCCCAACTATACTTCACAACATGTTGAAGTGCAGTTCCTTTCACTCACTCAGACTCTCAGAAGCATGAAAGGATGAGTCACTAGGATAGTCTGGAAGGTTTGTTACATGGCAATTCAGTTAATCCAGTCATGAACAGAGCCCTGCAAATTGCAGTCATGGTAAACTTGGGAAAATAAAAAGTAAGGAAGAGGAAACCAAATTCCTCTCCTATATACATCGCTTAGCGTGTTTTGAAAGCTTCATGCAAAAATGAAATTGCTGAATGTGTGGTTTCTTTTTCCAAGGATCCTGAGAACAAGCAAGCTGCAGATATCCATTCTGGCTTCAAGAAGCTCCTGACTGCTATCAACAAACCCAGAAGCACTTACTCCCTGAAAAGTGCCAACCGCATTTACGTGGAAAAAACCTTCCTATTATTGCCTGTAAGTTAAATCTCAGAGAAGAGTAAGAAAAGGTGCAAAAAATATTTCTCTTTTTAATTACTTGCCATTAATAGAACAGGTTGGAAGCTGACCTTGAATACTGCAAATAGGAGCTCTGGACTCCATTGATAACCTTAACTGGAAAATACCAGTCAGTCTGCTCACAGAATTTAAGGATGCATTGCCCGTTGACTGTATTGTAGGGATTCCTTTATATGCAATGTGCCTTTAGTATTGGAACCCCCAATATATAGAATTGTAAATGAGAAATTAAAATAGGCACATTCATAGGATGTGCACAGCCTTCCTCACTTCTCCAATAAATCTTGGAACAAAAGATGGGAAATTTCTGATCTTTAGTTATTTCTTAATTGTCAACCCACAGTCCAGCAGAAAGTAACAACTAAGATCCTGCAGTCCTCTCGGTCCCAGAATCTATCAAGTATAAGAGCTAAAAACTTCCTTTTGGGACTGAAAAATAGTATATTACTTTAGTACAGAACTTTTTTGCTCACTTTTTTTTTGTTATTTTTCAGACATACATACAGCTCAGTAAGAACTACTACAAAGCAGAGCCACAGAAGGTTAACTTTAAGACAGCACCAGAACAGTCAGGAAAGGAAATCAATGCTTGGGTTGAAAAACAAACTGAGGGTAAGCTGGGCTCAACTCCATCAACTTTGCTCTCTCACTAAGTCAGTCTGCAATTTCCTTTGGGCAGGAGCCATTGCTTCCCCAGGTGCTACTGCAGCAGCCAGGTCATGCCTTCCAATGTGGATGTGAGCAGTGAGCAGGGATGTGGTGCGAGGACAGAGAAAGAGGCAGCACACTTAAACAGCTTCAAACACCTGACCTGGACCTCAGTGAGCTCCCTGAGGAGATTCCCATTGACTCCTCTGTGCTCTGCAGCAGCTGTTCCTCAGGCATAACCATGCCCTGGTGCTGCACCCAGGCACCACCGGCAGAGCAGACAGAGGGGAGAGACACCTCTGCCTACCAGTGTGCTCCAGAGGAGGGGAGCATGCCTGCCTTGCTGTACCACTCTGCACTGGGCAGAGGGGCTCCTCCTTCTACCTGGTGTAACCAGCCACTGAGGCTTTCTGCTTCTAGCTGCTTGCCATGAAGCTGAGATATTTTTGTAGGAAAGAGTAAATCCCTGTCAGTTAACCAGGAGGACAGGTCATCAAACAGCTTTGGAGACTGTCAAAAAATGCACTGATTTATGTCAGGGGAGCATTTTAGGGAGCAGGGTACTGAGGCATGGACTTTTTACTAAGAAGCTGAACTAAGAGAAAAAATGATCAAAATGTCCTCATTGTGCTACGCTGGAATGAAACCTGACTCTTGCGCTTTCAAAAGGTAAAATCAAGAATTTGCTGGGTCCACGAGATGTGACAAACGCCACCAAGCTGATCCTGATAAATGCCATTTACTTCAAGGCAGAATGGGAAGTGAAATTTAAGGCAGAAGATACAGAGGTGCAACCCTTCCGACTTAGCAAGGTAAGTTCCTCCTATATCCTTCTTACTGTAAACAACCTAGTTACAACAGCTATTGCTGAAATCTTTCCATTTCATAAGTCTTTTAGGTAGCCTGTGGTAACTAGACTCTGTGAAAAGCTGGTTGCAGCAAAATCTGTCAGTGCTCAGCTCACTGAAACATTAGGATGTGCTCAGGTAAATGTTAGTGAGCTCCAGGTAACAGCTACTGTTTTCAAAATCACTACAGTAATTTAAAACCTTTCTGTAAAACAGTGCTTACATTGATTAAATTGTAAAAACATGATTTTAAGAGTCCAGGTGTCATGGACGGGAACTACATGGCATGTCATGGGTGAGTACAGTACCAGGCCTCTGTGCTGTGCAGCCAGGCTGGGCACAATCATTCCTGCTCAAACACAGCTTCAACAGGGTGCCATGAAGTGGTGCATGGCTGCATGAGGTTAGAAGCAATGTTAATGGCATGTGTCCATCACAGAGGTGCTAATGAATTCACAGTTAAAGACAAGAACTTTGTGCAATTTCCACAAAGTGTACCTTCTGCCTTCTGATTAGCATGTACACATGGTCTGCTTCCTTGGACAAAGGGATATAGATGTTAACAGAAGTTACATGCTCCTGATGTGACTGCTTCCCAGCAACTCCTCTTATCATGAGCCCTTTTGCTCTGACACTAGTGTTATCTTTTGTCAAGCAGTCAGCCCTTTTATGGCCAGAGAGAGGAGACCACTGATAAACTGCACAACACTCATCCTCTTAATCTACAGCTGTTTTTCTGCCAGAGGTTCTAAGGCCATATCCCATGCCTGCTCCATACCCCTAAGCCTTGCAGACATTTCTAACTCTCTTCCTCCATCCTCCTTGGGCATGTTTTGGGGAGAAGAGAAAAATTTCTCAGTTCAGCCCCCAACAAAAGCTTTGGGACAGACACCAAGATAAGCAATGTTGTCCAGTCAAGAAAAGCTTTGGAAAATGGATGATAAATTACTGTTTTAAAAGCTTCTTATGAAATTTCCTCTCCCTGCACTGCACTGAGACATCATCACCCTTCCATTCAAGGAATGATTTCTTATTTATAAATAAATACTTTCCAGAACAAGACCAAGCCTGTAAAGATGATGCACATGAGAAACACATTTCCAGTTCTAATCATGGAAACAATGAATTTCAAAATGATTGAGTTGCCATATGTGAAACGTGAACTCAGTATGTTCATCCTCCTTCCTGATGACATCAAAGACAACACTACAGGTCTCGAACAGGTAAGAAAGCATGCTACAACCATTTTGTATTACTTCTCAGTCATTAAAAAAAAAGGGCAGTCTGGCAACAATATCTCCCTTTCTGATGGAAATGCTATCATGCCGTTTGACCTCTTCCACTTGCTGAATTAATTTTCTTCAATACTTATCTAACCCCAAGAAAGCTCTTCCATGCTGAGCACCCTTAGTTAGGTAGGAACTGAAGACAGGCAACACTGTGTATAATCAGATGCTGAGCTCCTCAACAGCCCCCTTGATTGACACCCAATTTTACATGATCTGTAAGGGTTAAACCTCCCTTCCTTACATATTCTGGAGAGACATCACCACACAAGAAGTCACAGGTTCTTCCTGAGATGACACCTTTTCTCCATGGCCTGGAAGTTTATTTCTATATTGTTCTCACTCTTTTCCCCCCTCTCCCCTCCCACCATTTTACTGCTCTGTGAAAAACTTGGTCAGACTGCGTTTGCTACAATAATGAAATCTGCCACTGTAGTTAATATAATTCCAAGATTGTTAAATTCTTGGCGTCTATACCATTAATTGCTTTCCTTCATTTGATCAGAGCTGAACGCTGGTAGCATAGTGCCCAGGACACAGAGTGGCAGTGAAAGGCTTGGCCAAAAGCACTTTGTTTCAAAGCTGCCAAGGAAATATATGCAATAATATTAACACCTGTTTTTATAGAACTGGACCAAACCATGTGCCACACAGCAGTTTTATTCACATCAGGACTGAAATAAAAGAGAGGAAAGAACTACTATGGAGGATGGCGGCTGTTGAATGCCCTTCCCGTCTCTCTTTTGCAATTTATTTGGAAAGGGCGCTGCTCAAAACTTTGCAGCTTTAAGATTCAAATATTTGTTGTGCATCTTGTCTCTGATCATCAGTAAAACCAATTTCTATTTCATGCTTTCAGCCAAATGTTAAATTTGCTATTTAAAATGTTTAATTCATTACATTGCCATAAAATTGATTAATTAATTGTTAATTAATTGTTTTCCCCTGCAAACACCAAATTTGTTCTCTTTCTTGAACGATAGCTGGAAAGAGAACTGACGTATGAGAAGCTGTTGGAATGGACTGAATCCAAGAAGATGACGGAGACTCTTGTGGATCTGTACCTACCTAAATTCAAAATGGAAGAGAGATATGACCTCAGCGAAAATCTCATCAAGATGGGAATGCGCAGTGCCTTCAGCATCAGTGCTGATTTCAGTGGCATGACTGAGAAGGATAAAGTGATGATCTCCAAAGTCTTACACAAGTCTTTTGTTGCAGTTGATGAGAAGGGCACCGAGGCAGCTGCTGCTACTGCTGTCATTGTAGAACTAACAAGTACACATGTTAGCTCTGTTCTGAAATTTAGGGTTGACCACCCTTTCTACTTCTTCATCAGACACAATAAGTCCAAGAGCATCCTCTTTTTTGGTAGATTCTGCTCTCCTCTCGAATGAATTATTACTTGCTCTCAGACAGCAACCAAGGTTCACTGTTCAATGGAAAAATGTGAACTTCAGCTTTAAAATCTCAACCTTAAGCCATGTAGCCACCTGCACTGAAAGTGCCTATTCTTTTTCTTCCACCCAGCCCCCCTCAAAGAGGGCAGCATCCAGCAACCATCCTGGGCCACCAAAGAACACCCCTCTACTGCTTCTTTCTATTGTCCTAACAAGACAGTCCTAAATAGAAAAGAAAGTGTGGAATTTTTCTGCTCCTCTGGCTTTGTTATTTAAAAGTAAGGTGGAGCCATAAAAGCTGTCTGCACACAGGCCATCATTTAGCCCTATGTCAAATGCTGACTTCAAGGGAAATGCAGTTCCTTCTCTTGACTCTCACAGAGTCAAGAAACCCCAAAAGAAAAAGAACTCCAAAAAGAAATAAACTTAAAGAAATCTGTATGCTCTCTTTTCCTCTCTTTTCCTGAAAACCTGCGTTTGTACTACAATCTTATTTCATAACCTTAATTTCAAATTTCAAAGACTCTTGGAAACTAACAAAATTTAATACAAATCCAGAATAATCTCAGAATGTCCCTTACTCACCACATGTATACAGGCACATTCATTCTCTCCTGCTCTTTCAGCTTCCTGAAAAACTAAGGATGTAAGGGAAAATTGTTCAATCCTTAATATTAAATTGTTGACTTCTAATCATGTTGCATTTTTTCCTAATTTTTCTAAATTTTGTAGTTTAAGGTTGCTGAGATTTCCAACCAGCAAGAATGCTAAGAAAACTATTAACAACATGCCTTCTTGCCACCTTTTATTGATAAGTAATCTAAACCTGTTAGAATTTAAATCTGCTTCCTCTTTTTATTTTACTTAATTATACCTGTTTCCTGGTTAATACCTGCAAAGTTTTCTTGCCACCTGTAATATTGACCAATGTTTGATTTGTATTTTATAAGTGCATCTCAGCAATGATATTCGTGGTATTGACAAAAACACCAGTGAAATTTTGATTCTGATTGATGCTTTACTTATTATTTTACCATGAGCTCCATTTAATAAAATAAATAAACTTGAAGTTGTATTTGTGTTATTCAAGACACCGAGTTACTGGTTCTCTTATAGCATCCTGCAATCAGCACAGCTGGAGCATGTTTCCACTCTTGTCATTCCAAATCAACCACCACCCCATCCCAACTGACAAAGCTGAGAAACTTTAACACACCGGTGTCTTATTTTCACTAGGTTTCAAATAGGCCCCCAAACACTGTTATTCTGCATGCCATCCTAGGCATTTACAAACATACCTTTCACAACACACTAGAAATAAGAAGTCTGACCAGAAGCTATGGCCCAGAACAGCACCCTCCAAATAACCATGTTCAAGAATGAACAAGCAAAGTGAAAAAAATGAACTTTCCACACATCCCTCTTGCCCATGTACAATACTGAAAAAGCCATGCTGTACTGGTGTGTTGGAGGTTTTTACACAAATGGGATGGTGTGATGTTCCTTGAGCCCCTGCTGCGACATCAGCCTCATAACAGGGTTTTAGATAATTGAAAGATGGCAACAGCTCTCATCTGTCAGCAGCAGCCAAAGATTTCTTTGTTGCAGGGCATCTTAAAAGTTTTCCAGCCAATAGCATATTGCTAAAGCTTACAGACCAAGCTAATCACTAAAAGTACACCCTCTTCAAACACTGCTTGCTTGTATGCCTTCTATTAACAATACACAATATTCCATTATTAAGCTTAAAACCTTCTACTATTTTGCTAAGCATATTTTTCTGCAGTCTTAAGGTCTATTCTAGCCAAGCCTAAAAACTCAAATTATTATTTCATGTCCTTGCTTACTGTATCATTGTATCTTCTCCTACTTTCAAGCTTTGCAGTTGCAGCTTATTCCAAGCTCTTCTGCTCTGTTTCTGGGGCCTGCTTTCACAGCTTTCTGAAAGCCTTCTTACCTTTAGTATTTCCCACATGCTGGCATCATCAGTTCCCTCTGGTGCCTTGGGAGGGCAGAAGTTGTGGTATCCCTGTGGCCATAAGGAATAGCATAAGGTTTTGCAGCCATTGTGGTAGTCCAACGATGTGTCAGAGAACATTACCTAGGACAACAGGATCTGAATGCAGGAGGGAGGTACTGTAAAAGCATTTACTCTTAACAAAATTCCACCTATAATTACAACTCACTCCACCTCCCTAGAAGGTATTCTATTTGGAACTATATCTCCCTTCAACAAAGTATATCCACATCTTTTTCCCTGTACAAAATACTGCTTCTAAAATCAGTGTCCTCCCTTGCCTGTAAGCCACAGCTCAGGATTTAGTTGTCTGTCCCTCAGGACCTACCCCAGTGCAGCCAAGATGTTTGCTATTGACTCAGCTTTACTGAGAAGTTTGCTCTTTAGGTGTGGAAGAACATGTAAGTGAAGGCTGTGAAAAACAAGAAGAGTGAAAACAGAACCTCTGAGGCTCTCTGAGGAACTACAGCACAGTGACTGCCAGCTGGCAAGAGGTGCAAAGGGTCAAACAGGCTGGGTTGGGTACCAAGCCACTCCCAATCTCAGCTTTCCTTGAAGAGTACACATTCCAGTGTAAGACTTGGAATACAAGCGAAAAGTGTGAAAGAGAAGAAAAGGAACCCATCCAGGGAGGTGACCCTCTGCAGAACTCATCTACTGGAGGTGCAAGCTCTCATCTACTGGAGCTGCTTCATCTGTGCTTGCCTGCATTATTTTCATGGTAACTAGCATCTGCCTCTCAGTCAGGCTAACCCTTCCAGAAACAGAGAACTGTCAGGGTAGAAGTGGTCATTTGAGATTATCTGGTCCCACCCACTATGCAAACAAGCTAAGCTGATGCTGGTTGCACAGGGCAATATCCAGTTGGATTTTGAATACCTGTCTCCACCAATGGAGGATACACAAACTCTCTCAGCAAACCATGCCAGTGTTTGACCATGCTCATAAGTGACCATCTTCATCTTCTCTTATGTTCAGATTGAATTTCATGTTTTCAGCCTGTGCCCATTGCCTCTGGTCATCTGTCGTGGTTTGACACCGACCAAATGCCAGGCACCCACAAAAGTCACTCACTCATCCTCCCCTGCCACAGCTGGGTAGAGGAGAGAAAAAAAAAAAATTGAGAAAGGGCTCAAGAATTGAGATAAGGACCAGGAAAAAACACTCCAAGGGCAAAACAGGCTTGGCTTAGAGGTACAAAGTGAACTTATTACAAACCAAATCAGAGGAGGATTACAGGAAATAAAATAAGCCCTTAGAACACTTTCTCTTCCCCCAACCCCTCCCTCCTTCCCATCAACAGTGCAGGGAGACACGGCATGGAGGGTTGGTCAGTTCATCACTTGGGGTTTTCTTCCGCTGCTCCGGGAGAGGAGTCCCTCCTCTGTGAGACCGTGGGGTCGGTCCCTCCCATGAGATACAGTTCTCCGTGAACTCCTCCAGCATGGTACACTCTCACAAGCAGCAGTCCTCCCAAAACTGCTGTGGTGTGGGTCACTCTTCCATGGGGTGCAGTCCTCCAAGGACAAGCTGCTTCAGCCTAGCAGCTGGGCCTCCTCTCTCCACTGGGTCTCCCACTGGACCACAGCCTCCTCCAGGCATCCACCTGCTCTGGCATGAGCACCTCTCCAATGGGCTGTGTGTGGATCTCTGCATCCCCTGTGGATCCCTGTGGGCTGCAGGGGCACAGTTGCCTAACCATGGTCTCACCATGGCCTGCAGAGGAATCTCAGTTCCAGTGCCTGGAGCACCTCCTGCCCCTCCTCCTCCACTGACCTTGGTATCTCCATGTTTTTTCCCTCACATGTTCTCACCTCCTCCTCTTCTCTGGTTAGAAAAAACCAGTGTGCACTTTGTTCTGATTTTCTTCTTAAATATGTTATTACAGCAGTGTTACCAACCTCCCAGACTGGCCCAGCTTTGGCCAGCAGCATGCCCATCTTCAGAGCCATCAGGGATTGGCTCTGCTGGACATGGTGGAAGCTTCTGGCAGCTTCTCACAGAAGCCACCTCTGTGGCTCCCCACTATCAAAAACCAGGCCATGCAAAACTCACGGGAATCTCTGAGAAGAGCCTGGCTCCTTCTTTGTTACATCCCATAAAGGCATTAGTCAAGTGACAGGTGCAACGTGACTGCATTTCCAAATAACTGTTCTCAATATGCCTTGGGTGTGTTCTGTATAATCAAAATTTGCAACTTCAAGTCCATGAACTCCTATTTGAGAAGTCACACTAACTTTAGAAACTAAAGAAAGAAGTACTTACTGGAAATTGATAAAGCAAGCCTCAACACAAACATCTTGTGAGCATGGACTGCTTGTCACTTAGTGATTCCATGCTTGTCAAAACACAGCAAATTAATATGCTTTCAGTTTATCCTACAATGAAAGACAGGGGTTTTGTGTTCCAGTACCAATCTCAGATTCATAAAATAATCCCTGGCACTTCTGTGGATAGATGGACTTCATGGAAAGCAGAAATGGTAGACAGAGTTTACACTAATAAAGCCAAGAAAATTTACAGTGTTGGTGTACTGTTAGTATTCAAGACAAGGACATATAAATCCCCACTGCTTTCTAACTGCAATGCAAATGCATCCATATTTTAACGGTTTTATTTTGCCACCAGAAACAGGCACAAGAACATCCTTTTTCATGTGTTATTTATAGTCCTGTCTTTAGAGTTCTATTGCAACAGATGTGATACTTGGTCTCATTTTCTTCCTAGGGAGCATAGCTGAATAGGATTTTTTGCAGAGTAGAAATCCATAATTGGACTTAGTCTAACACTGATTTTAAATTCTGCTGCTTACCACTAGCAATAACTGCAAGAGAGTTCATCTGCAACAAAGGCTCAAAAGGCCTACTCAGAATGGATAATTTACAAAGTACAGGTATAGGACTATGGTAATCAATCAGGCAGAAAGATACAACTTCCCACTGAGCCAGATAGGAATGAAAGATGGCTTCAAAAAGGACCAAATTTCTTCATCAGTATGCCAGAGGAAAAGGACTGGTTTTATCAAAAACCTTTTTTATGATCATTTGTCAAAGGTCAATCGACTTGAAGTCAATAGGTCAAGTGTTGTGATGCAGTGAAATCTTGTTTTTACCACTCTGTCTGCATCAATTCACTATTTTCTCTCACTGCTTACATCTGGCACTGCAAAACCAAGAGCACTTCCTTGGCTAATGTGTTCCCTTCTGTAACCCCAATGTCTCTTACCAAACAGGATCTTGCAACAGCTGGTTTATACCACAAAGAGTGTCTACACAGTTTGGGATCCCTTTCTTAATTTTCCTGTATTTTTGGCCAATCTTTGTAGCTTGTAGTACCACTAACTGCTTGGGGGTTTTCTTCTACGAATTTATCTAGAAAACAAACAGCAGATTAAGATACACAGCAGAAACATTTCTTAAGATCATAAGCAAATATAACAATGCCTAATACGTTACTGAAGCAAGAAAATAAAATGAACATTCAAGGCAATAAATCTGCACTTAAAAACAAAAGGTATGAAGAAAGTGAGGTACATCTCTCCTGAAACCTTGCATGACATATGCAGCAGTCAGATTTTAAGTGTGTAGAAGCACTAAAAGATAATCCTGGTTCAAAACACAAATTTCATACCTATGCTTTTTTCACATATCTTGACAGCATGCAGGTAATTTGTTTACTCTGCCTGTGCCATACTGGTGGACAGGAGCCATTCTTTACTGAGGTTGAATGTAGCAGAAAAGACAGGTAATGGTCACAAATGAAATTTATCAATACAATTTAATCTAAGTTACACAGATTAAGATTAGAATTACACTGGTTTAAAGTAAAACATTTGTGTACATCTTACATTACACTTTTGCTGATATCCAGTTTTACATATTCTCCTGTTTCTGCTCCCTGCCCTTTACAGTTACTGCAGTTTACTTTTACAATTTCAGTAAAAGAAATCATTACAAGCAGCGCTTCCAAGCAGCTTTCCAGGTTTTGGCTGATGATTCAAACTCCATAAGTCCATCAGAGGGGGATAATAAACTTAGTACAATGCAGGGCCTACAGGTATATAAAGCACCTTCGCTGACTTTGCTAGGAGCAGAAGTCTTTCAAAACAACATCCACCAGTTCAAATGAGCCCAGCATTCCCTCTTATTTCATTACTTATTTTAGGTGACTGTGTAAATACCTTCTGAACTTCCTTTGTGATCTGTTTTCTTAAAAAAAATAGCAAAAATGCAAAATATCCTTTTAGGAAATAAGGATTTTATGTGACCTTACAAGGTCACATAAAATTGAGGTTTACAAGTATTTTGATGCTCCCCCTCAAATTTAACCAGAGGATCAATGAGATTAACAGTCTATTTCAATATTCCCTTTTAGCCACAGCTTTGTGATCAGTTTCTATTAATTTCCTCAGTTGGTAGAATATAGAGAAAAGGAAGCTGTAAAATTATTTCACCAGTCTGTTGGCAATGCAGTGGTTGAATTATTTTCTGCAATTCCTACTTTTTTGCAGGACAAACACCAAGGTTGTAGAAGACACCTGTAGGGAAATGGAATACTGGTCTTCATGTCGCAGGACATACACCCACTAACAGTGACCTTGAATTGAGGAGGTCTCTAAATTCTGAGATCAGGTGATAGAGAGGAGAACTGGGAATAAAGGAGGGAATGTGCACATTTAACATCAGAAGAGGATGTAGATAAGAAAAGGGAGGTGCAAATATTTCTACATCTCCAAAAGTACTCATTGCCTCACAGATGGCCACAGATTCTGACTGAAGACAGATCTTAACACTTTTCTCTCTCAGGGTTTCAGGTAACTAGATATTCATTTCAGAACAACTAGCTTTTATTTGAAATTCTTAAAAATTAATTTAAAATTCTTTGGAATTGAGTGGTTAAATGACAGCACAAAAGTCATTCAGGGAAAGGGAGTGCTTATTTTTTACTACAAAGTTTAGCTCTTAGGAAAACCCTGTGCCAAGGCACAGTAGACAGAATGCAAACCAGGTTTGGGCAAAACCTGCAGAGCCTGGGAGGGCAGAAAGTTTCCTGACCTGTAGGAAGGGTGCCTTAATCACCAGGGTGTATCAACATCTTCAGGAACAGCAGTATGATATATGATTTGAAGGACCTAATAATGCTTAGGTATGAGCTAGGCTGCATGGCATTCATATCTGAAGTGCTGCTGGGAATGCTTCAAAGCGGTTGCAGAGCTCTAGGAAGCTAAAAACAGAACTTGAGCACCTCAGAGGCTCCAGGCATCTCTGACACTTCATGGGAGCAGCCTGCCTTGAGGGCTGCAGTTTTGATTTAACCAGACAAATTCTGGGTGAAGATGGGTTTAAATGTCCAGTTGCTGTTGTTGATATAATGCTTAAATTTTACCTGATGCCGTCTTACAATGACTTTACCAAATGTTTCATTAGTCTTTATGCTGATGAAGACACTGGAAACTTCTGAGTTTGTCCTAATATTTATCAAAATATTAGATGGACCAAAAAATGCTAATAGGATGCACAGGTTTGCTGTGGATCCATGTATGAAAAATCAGTTTCATTCTGGGGTGTGGTTATTTGTTTTCTTTGGTTTTGTCCTGTAAAAACATACTTAGGAAAAGAAGCAGAACATGGATGGAAAATGTGCAGGATAAACCAGCAGGAAACCAGAGAAAATTTGTTGTTGGTTAAAGGAGGAACTATTTGGGGTTGCATGTAAGAGAAAAGAATTTTCTTGAAAAACAGAAATTAGCAAATACAGCTACAGCTTCCAAATATGGGTTTACCTACACCAAGAATGTGTAATAATCTGTATCTTCTCTCTAGTAGCCTTTAGGATATATGTAGTGAATCACCTGAATTCAGCTTTTTTCAGCAGAAAATAATAGCACAGGAAGTTCAAACAAATAGAAAAAAGCCCAAAGCAGCATGGTGATAAATTATTCTGTTTCACTTTTTCAGAACTGAATAATAACTCTAAGAAAATTAGGGAAAGAGCAAATAAGTTTTTGAAACAAGTCTAAACTCTGAAAACATTTCTAGCTAAAATTGTACTCAACTGATGAAAATCAAACCTGGCAAGGACGTTGAAAGTGATGAGGAAGGAAAAATTAATGCAGGTCTTAGAAAGAAACCTACTAGCTGACTGTATTTGGTCCCTGTGCAATATTTTACGTTGGGATACCTTCAGACTGTATTTGAGAGGTGCAGGCAATCTACCACTGGTAGCTTTGTATTTTTTAAAAGAAGTGAAGAGCAGTCACCACCTCTCTCTGACACTCATTTGTCTCAGGTGTACCAATGGAATCTCTCGCAGTGTCAACCAACAGCTTCACTCTGGACCTTTACAAAAAGCTGAATGAAACTTCCAAAGGGCAAAACATTTTCTTTTCTCCTTGGAGTATTGCAACTGCCCTTGCCATGGTCCACCTGGGTGCAAAAGGTGACACGGCAACCCAGATGGCTGAGGTAAGCTCTGAAATTAGTGTACCACCTTACAGGGAGCTCCTACATAAATTGAACTGTTATTCTACCTATGGAGAACAGCAAGGAGCAACATGGGAACACAGTGATCTGCAATGGTGACAGCAGGAGTGGAGTTCTCCTCTGTACCAACACTATGGCAGGTCACTTCCACTTTATTTCCAAGATCTCTGCTCTCCACCAACCCTGCATTTAGCTTACACTTACAGTTCACAGAGCATTGCAAGTGGTCTGGCAAGGAGAAGTCATTGACATTAGAGGTTACTGCTGGTCTTACTTGGAACTCGATGTTCCCTTTTAACTACCCTCTGAACAGAATAATTAATCTAATATAGAGCTCAAATAGTAATGAGGAGACATCTTTATTAAAAAAATTATTATGGAGCTAAGATATGCTAGAGAACAGAGATATGGATAATATCATTACTTCTAGACCTCAGCTGGTTCTGGCAGCAGTACTTCTGCTTTCTTATACTGCACACAGAAGTTAGCAAGCTCTCCTGAACACGCGTTTGTCTGCACAGGAGAGGCACAAATCTTTTCTTGTGACATAGTTAAAAATGGTAATTCTTCCAAGAATAATGGAGATTGAGTATTGAAAATATCAGAGTCATAGAATATATCAAGTTGTAAGTGACCCATGAGGATCATTGAGTCCAACTCCTGGCCCTGCTCAGGACACAAGAGTCGCACCATGTACCTGAGAGCATTGTCCAAACACTTCCTGAACTCTGTCAGGTTTGGTGCTGTGGCCACCTCCCTGGGGAGCCTGTTCCTGTCACAACACTGATCTATATTAAGCAGTCCATGTAGCTAAAATCCATATAGCAATGATACAGTTACAGAGATTTAATCAAGAGTAGGGTCTTGTCCTCAATAACTTCAACAGACAATCATTGGGCATGGCTGGTGAATTACCATAGAAAACTATGATACTTAAAACCCTTGGGCATATTAATCTCAAACAAGCTGTCTTTATGAAAATTTATCATCATCATCACAGGTTCTTCATTTTAACCAGACTGCAAGAGAAGAAGGTTCATCTGAGACAACAAGGCCTTCTGCAGCAAGACCAAAGAAAAGAAAGATGGTATTTATTACAACAAAACACTCTGAGATAAAAATCTCTGAGAATGGGACAGTCCAATGCAACCACTGCCTTAGGCTTTTAACATCTGCTTGTTTTCAGCCTATTATCTACTGTCTCGGTTCAGTAAGAAAAATAGAGAGAAAAAGTGAACAAGCAGGTAATATGACTGTGAAACTTATGAATTCAGCCTTTCAAAAGCAGAACTGAGACACTAACAGCATTTTGATTGGCAATAATACTGTCTCACTTGTTTTTAGCTCGGCTGTGGAAATATCAAAAAATCATTGGTTCTAATATGCTTTGGACAATTCCATTTCTTATCACCTTCAGATTGGTGGGGTTTTTTTATCTGTAGTGATAAACAACGACTGCATTCACAACTGACTCTAGCCTTACCCAATAAAGTCCCTTCCTCCTTTTGTATGCACAGACACATCAGGCAGACAAAATTCCCCTTTAGGGCAATGTGTGTTGACTCACCTTTGCTCATCAGCTCCCCAGAAACTTGCCAGCAGGAGAAACGGCCCAGATCTTTTTGAACAAATGAACTCCCTAATCACTGAAAGGTATTAAACTCAAAAAAGCCATGTTTTTTTCAGCACAGAAACTAAAAGACAGCTGAAATAAATTAAATTAGGCTAACTGCAAATAAAAAGGGCAAGGGGATTATATCATTCTCTCCCTTGACGGTGTGAGATGGTTCTTCAAGATGAATCACTGCACGCAACTCACTGACTTCATAAATTGTAGCAAAGTCTGTCTAATCTTTTCCTTCAGGTACTTTCCCCTATTGCCTCTTTGTTTTGTTCCCATCCCATTGAAAAACAGCCTCTGCTATCCCTGTGTCCTCTGGCTACCAAATTCTTTCCTAGGTGTCCTTCCTGGCAGCCCACATCTCAGCACGAGTGAGAAAAGATCATAGCAAGGAATGACAGACAAGTCACCTTGAGTCAGTGGCAGAGACTCTCGGTGACTCATGTGCAGGACACACTACATGACACAGGGGAGGACACTGCATCCAGGCAGCTGGTAGGGAGCAGCTGGCAGGTAGCAGCTCATTCCTCCATTTACAAAGCCACAGCTGGCAACAGCTGGCAAGCAACCTCATCCTCCCTAAAGCCATCAACACTGACATCCAGAACAAGCTCTCTCCAAAATCCAAACAGCAACAGAGAACACCCATGTGAAACAGGGAAAATCTGATTAGTTGATAAGTCCGTGCCCAGACATTAGCTTTTGTGAGGGTAGAACAGCTTCTCAAAAGCTGCCAGGCTGCACTGATGGATCCTTGTGAAACTGAAAGGTCTTGTGAAACTGAAAATCAGGCCTGAAAATGACAAAATGAAGAGACTCAGCTTCCTTGGAGCACCATCAGATGATGCCCCCAAAAGCCTACAAAGCACTGCAGAAATAATTAATTGCCCTACAGTAGAAATCAATTTATCTAGTTATACACAGAGCTGCAAACATGAAACATACTCAAAAAAGAGTTTCATTCTCTGAAGCTCCTTTTAAATTAAAACAACGTGAACAATTTAAAGAAACATAGCAGGTGCAACAGGAAAAAAAAAAAAATCCATATTAATTGGTGTCTCTTTCCAAGGACCCTGAGCATGAGGGAGCAGAAAACATCCACTCTGGCTTCAAAAAGCTCCTATCTGACATCAACAAACGCAGAAGCACTTACTTGCTGAAGAGTGCCAACCGACTGTATGAGGAAAAGACCTACCCGTTATTGCCTGTGAGTTGAACATCTTTACTTGGGAATATATTGACATTAAGAGTGATTATAAATAGAGAGGATAAAAGAATCCCAAATGATAGCACTGGGCTTTGAGTGAGAACACAAGGACAGCCATAGAGGGCTAGTCTTGGACTGGCAAGAGGTCCATCTTGCCCATGGAGCAAGAGGTTTTCAGCAACGGACAATAGTTTGGCAAGTGCATGAGAAAACTGAGATTCTCCAGAATCTGCTGTGGCCACCAACTGATCTGCAGCTCAGGGACTACTTGAACCAGAGGGCATGTCTGCTTAAGAGACCCTCATGAGCTGCTGTTTCAGGACTTTGCACACTTGTTTTTTGAATCTACTTCAGCCCTCAGCACCAGGATTTCCACAGCTGAGCTATAGACTGCAGGAAGCCCCTGTGCTTTTTGAGCTTGCTGCCCATTGGCATCACTGTTGGTTCATTTCTGTTCTGAAGGACATTTCTCCACATCTCTGGTCACCCTTATCCCCTGTGTCTGTATCTTCCATACTGTAGCATTTCTGAGACTGGGGAGGCCACAGCTGCATTGCAAACTCAGAGAGTGGACACACTATAGTATTATAAAGTGCCATTATAGAAATTTCTCTTTTGTTACCTACTCTTTTCTTCATAGTTCTTAAATTTTTATTTGCATTTTTGGCCATGATTAGGCAGATTTTTTTTCATGCAGCTGTCCACTACAGCTTCAATACCTCATTCCTAAACCATAACAATCATTTCCTATATCTTACACTTCACGAGATCACCTATAAATATGTTTTTATATATATATATATATATATTTTAATGTAAACATCTAGGCTTTGGTTTTATAGAAAAAATACTGCAGCACAGATGCCAGTATTCATGTCTGGTACTCCAGCAGTAATAACCCTTCACTGTGAATTTTTTTTCCTCCTACTCTTGGTTTCTAGTCTTTTAAACAAATGAGACCTATCTCTGTAGTCCCATAGATACTCAGCCTTTGGTGACAAGTCCTACAAAATGTGTTTTGGCAACCCAAAAAGACTCTAATGGCACAGCCCTTTTACCCATATGCTGCCTAACACCTTCAGAAAACAGATTTGTGATTTTGGATTTCCTATTACAAAATGTTGTTGACACTCCTCCAATAAGTCACGTTAACCCATACACCCACTACGCCATTCTATCAATTTGCCGCACACTGACTCATGAGTTTGTAATTATCTGTATCTCTGAAATCTTTTTAAAACTGATGTTGATTAATCATCTTCCAGGCAATTGGAAGGGGGTTTTAAATGAGATTATTGTTCTTTTATTTTGGAGTTTGGTTTCCAGAGTAATCAGCAATTTGTCCTTGTGAATGTGTATTGCTCATTTTCTCCATAATCTCATGTACATTTGCTCTACAGAGAATCGAGGGAATTTCCTGCTGGGAATCTCCATGAATGATTTCACAACAGACAACAATGCAAATGTTAATTCTGCTTTTCTGCCATGACTTTATCCCACCAGAACATTCCTTTTATTGTCCTCACAAATTTTTGGCAGGTTCCTCACCTCTGAAGCAAACTAAAAGCCTTTGTTCAACTTCCTATGAGACTATTCTTCCATCTTGTACAGAACACTACTTCATAAAACAGGAAAAAAAGTATTTAAATTATATAAAAATATCATTTTGAGAAACTAAAAAAAAGGTAAAGGTTTCATGGATATTTCAAAATCTAAAATTTCCACCTTTGATTTCAAACACAAAAATATGAAGTATCAGTTTCCTTGAGACCGAAGTTTGATCAGTCCTTAATATTTAGAACAGAATTAAATTTAATTCTATTCTAAACCTTGTTATAAAGGTTACTGCACATAAACCAATTTTTCTTAAATTATGTATTAGCAGATTGTATAATCTGTTAAACTGATTATTACTAACATTTTTATGACTCGAGTTTAACTAAATAAGCACACATTCTTTAATCCTATCTTTCAGAAGTTCTTACAACTCAGTACAAGCTATTACAATGCAAAGCCACAAGCTGTAAACTTTAAGAGAGCTGCAGAACAAGTCAGAGCACAGATCAATTCATGGGTAGAAAATAAAACTGAGAGTAAGTATCACTCTGATTGTGATTTTCTTGTCTAACTTTCAAATATTTTGTATTTCCACATTTATTGCTCTTGCAGCCAAGCATCCATAAAAGGTAGAAACTCAGGGCAGGGAGGTGATGAGCTAAGTAAAGCTAAACAGTCTGAAGAATGCCTCTCTCCAACCTAACTGCTGCTCCTTACAAGGTCCTTCCCTCAATACTTTATGCCGTGGCCTCTGAATCATTGCTGTTTGAAGGGATACACAGGTAGATACTGTGTGGCTACGCAATGATTAGTGAGGGTTTTACTTCTGCATTCTTCAGCTGCTTGCAACCAGCTTCACAGATCATTCAAGCTATTACGCTTTACCCACTTTCCAGTGCTATTTGCTACCAAAAACTCCAATAAATATAATTTTAAAAACACCAGAGAATTCACAGAATGGTTTAGGTTGGCAGGGACCTTAAGGATCATCTCGTTCCAACCCCCCACCATGGACAGGGACATCTTCCACTAGACCAGGTTACTCAAAGCCCCATCCAACCTGGCCTTGAACACTTCCAGAGATGGGGCATCCACAACTTCTCTGGACAAGGGATACAGAGATACTTCAAAGGTCATTTTTACCACATGTACAACATAAAAATGTAGAGTAAAAAACCCTCCCAAATGCAAACATTTTTGAAAGAGAGGTAGGCACAGACAAGGAACAATTAAAATTGGCAAGTTACGCAGTCACACTGGAATAACAGTCTCTTTGTCTGATTTTGAAGGGAAAATACAGAGTCTGCTGCCTGCAGGATCTCTCCATTCTCGCACTGTGTTGGTCTTAGTAAATGCCATTTATTTCAAAGGAAAGTGGGAAAAGAAATTTCTGGAGAAAAATACTTCTGAGATGCCCTTCAGAATGAGCAAGGTA
The DNA here is from genome assembly GCA_910950805.1 of Acrocephalus scirpaceus scirpaceus. NCBI lineage: Eukaryota > Metazoa > Chordata > Aves > Passeriformes > Sylviidae > Acrocephalus > Acrocephalus scirpaceus. The sequence goes on along the minus strand of OU383773.1, from coordinate 42,927,816 downwards.
AATTCCTTGTCGATATGCCTGTTGTCCTATGTCAATATGTCTCTTACTGAGGAGAAAACACTTCACCTGTATTTTATATGCCACTACAACACTACTTATAGCTGAGAAAGTGGTATAAACTCAGGGACAGTACCAACTGTGAAAATAACTCATCATTGTCTTATTTATGTATATCCATGAAAACTGGATTTTTAATTTATAACTCGGTATGAAAATACTTAGGAACAGTTAAAGTTAATTTTAAAAAAAGTAAGCTAAACAGGTTAAGGAAGGTAACTTAAGGACAAGAAGAAATTTCTCTAAGTACCATTTGCAGATGGGACTAGGTTGCTTTTGATAGCAATGTTTACACACCTAGAGCTCACTTCTGCTCCTGGAACCCTGATATTGTGGGACATCATCCAGCTGTTCTTCCCGCACGCACCCTGGGTGTTGCGTCAAACCTCACAGGGAATTTTCACGGGGTTTGTCATTTTAGCTGAGTGTGTGAGGGGATCTATTCAGATGATCTATTCATTGAGCTAACAGTATTTAAATGACCATGCACTGACAATTCCCAGTAGCTGACTGCACGCATATTTTTGGACTGTGTCAAAAGCAAGCAAAACTATTTGTCAATGGAAACAAACATTTTGTTTGACATAGATTAAGGGTGCAAATAGCTTTTGTATTGCCAGACATTGCCAGACAATGTGAAGCAATTGATGTGGCTGTGTACCCCAAACCTACTATGCTACGTGTGCAGTTTAAGGATCCATCACAGCAGTTGGTTGTGATGGGTGACCTCAGCCAGCCACCTGGTGCCCACCAAGACTCCCTATTACTGCCCGTTTTCAACAGGATAGGGGGAGAAAAATAGGATGAAAAGGTCATGGGTCAGGGAAAGAACAGGGAGAGCATTTAAAATTGCCACCATGGGAAGAACACGCTCAACTTCAAGAAATTAATTTACTGACAATTCTCAGAGTCAGTTAGTGAGCAGCAAACCAAACATAAAGTGTCTCCCCCCCACCCCTCCCTTCCTCCCAGGCTCAACTTCACTCATGACTCACCTGTGCCCCAAAGCAATGCAGGGTACTGGGCATGGGCAGTAGTCAGGCAACGTTGTAGTCAGCTCATCACATCTTGTCTCTACAGCTCCCTCCTCCTCACACTTTTCCTCTGCTCAACTGTGGCATCCCCTCCATGGGATAAAGTCCTTTACATCCAATGTGGATCCTTCCACAGTCTGCAATTTTTCAAGAACTGCTCCAGTGTGAGTCCACTGCAGGGTCAGAGGTGATGCCAGAAAACCTGCTCCTGCTGAAAGGGCTGCTCTTCACAGCATCACAGGTCCTGCAGGAGCTTGCTTCAGCATGGGTTCTCCATGGGTTGCAGGGTGGATATTTGCACCACCATTGTCTTCACCATGGGCTGCAGTGGAATCTCAGCTCCAGGGCCTGGACCACCTTCTCCCCCTCCTTCCTCACTGACCTAGGTGTCTTCAGGGCAGTTTCTCCCACATCATCTCATTCAGCTCTCCCAGCTGCTTTTGTGCAGCAGGTTTTACCCTTTCTTAAATACGTAATCACAGAGGCACTGCCAATGTCACTGACTGGCTCAGATTTGGACAGTAGCAGCTCTGTCTTGGAGCCTGGCTCTGACAGAGGCATCTTCTGATGTCTCCTCACAGAAGCCATTCCTGCAGCTTCCCCACTACCATCAAACCAAATACATTGGTGCCAGAGAGGGTTTAATTCACAGGGTGAATAGCAAGGCCTGCAAAGAGAGTTACTTGATTATCAAAGCTAACGCCTTTATTTTAAATTTAGAAATACATTACATGGGATTCAGTTAGTAGGTATTTAGCTTGTGTGTTTATGCTAATTTTTTATAAAGATCTCAAAGATGTTGAAAAGTGGATGTATGTGATACTGTCTAAAGAAAAAGGTCCTGGGTATCCAGATGCTGCTGAATCTTGTACTTGTTTTCAGTTTAATGAAGCAAGTAAATTTTATCATCCTTTTAATGTGTAGGGTAATTTTTATGTCTGATTTTTTTCCAGACCAAGACTAAACCAGTACAGATGATGTTTTTGAAAGATAAATTTTTCATACTCCATGAAACCACCCTGAAAATCAGAATCATTGAGCTGCCATATGTGGAAAATGAACTCAGCATGTTCATTCTCCTACCCGATGACATCAGTGATAACACTACTGGCCTGGAGCTGGTAAGGCTGACCTACTGTTACATCACATACCCTATGAAACAGTAACAGAAGCAGATGAAAAAAGTGAGGAAGAACAAGCTTCAAAATCACAGTAGAATAGCTCTGATGTGCTCATACTTGGTTTCAGAAACTGTAACACCATGATTTTCAGCTTAAGATTCAGGACATGCAATAACACTGCAAACATAGTGCATCTAAAAACTATGTCCACACAACGGTCTTAGATTATTTTGTATCCTCTTTCCTATTGCCAGTATAGCATAGGGAAAGCAAGGATCAGCTCTGAATCACAATGCCCTAGAGTTATCTTCTCCTGAGGGCTGTATTAATTCATTTTTATGTCATTTTCAGTCTGGATTTCCAGTTGATAGTTTATGGTGAGGTTTCTCAAAGTAAGTGCTGAGTACCCTGACCCGGAAAGTGTCAATAGCAACTCATGCCTATGCCCAGGATCAGTTTCAGATTCTAAACAGAGCAGGGCAAGTATTTTTATTTTTACCTCAGATCCCATGCATCACTATTAAGAGAAAATTTATCCACATACACACATATCAAGCACCTATTATTATTGTTATAAGTAATACATTGCAAAAAGAGCAATGCTCTTCACACTAGAGAAAAAAATGATTAACAACTCTGAGGCTTCAGGCCAACACCTCGCCACCTTTAAGAAAATAAATAGGAGTATAAGTCACTCAGCACTTTGTAGGATCATGCCCTCTAAATACGATGCACATTCCATCTGTAGTCACTGCTGGCAGTTGGGTCTTGTTTTACATTTTCTTGATGAACATTAAGACACTGGTCTGTGCATGTGTTGTTTCTGTCCTTCACATTCTATATGTTTTCTTCCTCAACTCACTGCAGGTGGAAAGAGAGCTGACGTATGAGAAATTGGCTGAATGGACCAAATCAGCCAATATGAGGAAAGCTGAAGTGGATCTGTACCTGCCCAAGTTGAAGGTGGAAGAGAATTATGATCTTAAATCCCCTCTGAGCAGCATGGGGATACGAAATGCTTTTGACCCAGGTCAGGCTGATTTCACAGGGATGTCAGTGAAGAAAGATCTTTTCATCTCACATGTTATTCACAAAGCTTTTGTGGAGGTCAATGAAGAAGGTACCGAGGCAGCAGCTGCCACAGGTGTCTTGATGATGAGATCAAGAGTCCCAACAATGACTTTCAAAGCTGACCACCCTTTTCTTTTCTTCATTAGACACAACAAATCACAAACCATCCTCTTCTTTGGCAGGCTTTGCTCGCCCTAGTCAGTGAGTCATTGCCCTGCAGAGTAGGAGACGCTTGCTAGCACAGAAGCAAACCCCAAACCTGAAGCTCTCTGCAATCAGCGGAGCGGGACTTGAACCCCTTCTTCATTACACCACACACCCCGGTGCCTGAGGCACAGCTCCTCCAATGTCTCCTTCCTGAGCTGAAGGGACAACCATGGCAGTGCCACGGGGAATGTGTGATGCCTTGCACCCACAGAGCAATCCTGGCTGTCATTCGGATCAGGCCATCATGGGTAGCTCTGTCCTTACCACTATAAGCTATGGCATTTCTACCTCCCACTCACAGCACTCTGCACAAATATATTTTGCTAAAGGCTTTCTCCGCACCCTCATGAAGAGGGCTTCTTATCCTGATGTGGTGCTAGCATGTACTCCCAGCCTGCAGCAATCAGACCCAGCTCCTGTTTTTTAGCCCTAGACTAAGCCCTCGAGTTGTTACTGGAGGCAGATCCTCCTAACCTTTACCCTGTAGCCGTCCCCTTACTTTCATCCCACATCTCAGCTGCAAGTGTTCATCAGTTCCCAATAACCCTCATGTTGCTCCACAGATTCCTTTTAATAAAGTAAAATAAATTTTTAAAAAATTACACCCTTCTTAGGGCTATTTGCCTCACTCAGACCCTCAGGAATGCGAGGAAGGGTTAAGCTCGTTCGGTGTCTGGCTACAGCAACAGCAACAGCTCAATTTGGCTCGAAGCAATCCTAGCTTCAGAAATAAGAAACAGTAATTAACAACGCCTCACGGACCGCGGGTGTTTTCTGTCAGCTCTGCCACGAGAGGGAGGCAGAGATGGAGGAACACGGGCCGTGGCCGGAGGAGATGCAAGGGGAAGGCAGAGGCGGCCGCCAGGACTCACTGAGGCGGGGGGGGGGCCGCCATTTTAGCGGGAGCGGCTGAGGCGCCCTCCCGTCCCCGGCGGCCAAGGGTGAAGCGCCTCGGCCTCTGGCTGGGTCCCGGGAGGGGCCGGCCCCCTTCTTTCCCTCCCCCCTTCTTTCCCTCTGCTCGGCTGCGCTTCCGGGAACAGGGAGCAGCGGCCGGCGGGGTGAGTGCCGCGGCCGCGTTGCTGCTGCTGAAGGTTTTCTACGGGAAGCCTGTCCCTGTGATTTTTGGGGTTTTCTTGGTTTGCGGTTTGGTGGTGGGTTGTTTTTGTGGTTTTGGTGGGTTTTTTTGTTTGTTTTTTTTTTTTTCCTGGTGTGGGGGAGTGAGCTGAATGGCATTGCTTTTACCGTGTTTTGTCGTGTCTTTTTGTTCTTCTTCCCTCTTTGTGACATTCCCTAAACACCGCCGCTTCTTGGCAGCTGGAGCCGCGGCGGGTGCGGCTGGAGCGCTTCTTGTGGGAGCGCCGGGAGCACCGCGGGGTTGCGGGCTTGGCCCCGCTGCTGCCCGGCTCCTGACCCCTGTGCCTCCGCAGGTGCGGGCGGGGAGGGGCAGGGAGGAGGCTGACACTGTCCCAGCAAGCTGAGGCACAAAAAGCCAAAGGTTTGGCCCTCCCTGGAGCGAAGAGTTCCTCTTCCGCCCCCGCCCCGGGCTTGGCCCCGCGGGACGCGTCCCAACCCCGCGGTGCTCCCGGCGCTCCCACAAGAAGCGCTCCAGCCGCACCGCCGCGGCTCCAGCTGCCGAGAGGCGGCGGTGTTTAGGGAATGCCCCAGGGAGAGCTGCGGTGCCGAGGGCCATCACCGGGAGCTGTCCGCGGTCTCGCCCTGCAAGTGTTTTAACATCGCTCCCAACTCTCCAAATCGCAAATGAAGCCTTTTCTCAAGGAAACCTGCTTTGATTCAGTGGATGGGAAAAGGGTGTCTCTGCCACAGACAGAACTTTATCTGTGGAGATGGACACAGCCTGGTGCTTATTGCCCTGAGTTCCCTCTGAGGTTGAGTTTGAAAGAGTCAGCTTGAGACTCCTCTGACGTAGCTGACACAACGTGGGGAAGTGTCCTTGCTTGCTGGACACTGATCCACGTCACAGTTTTGGTGGGAGGTATCTCTTGGGCCGCAGGCTGGAGGAGAGCTGCACCCTGCTGTGGTTTCCCCATGGAGAGGCCCTGCAGTGGTTGTCTGCTGATTGATCTACATACAGCCTTTTGGTCCATAAAGACTGTCCTGAAGCATAGGTGACGACTGCTGAGAATATACACTTCAAATGCAGTGGTAGGAACACCAAACCTCCGCGCAAGTGTCTCATCGCTGACCTGCAGAGCATGGCGAGAGCAGAGTGAGGAATGAGTTGCTGGCAACAAACCCTTCAGCCACTGAGGGCTTTGCAGCAGTTTACAGTTGACTGACAAATACGTACATATATCATGAGGTTTTTTGTTCCTTAAAGTGCGGTCATTGTGCATTGTCTCCAAAACTGTGGATTCCAAATTGTGCATTGTCTCTGATGAGAAGGCTGTCCTTAGTTATGTTGCTACTCCTGAGCTGCAGAGAAAGCATAGTTGACTGTGCAGATGTAACTCTTAGCCTTGTCTCCCAGCTATTGAATATTATTTATGATTTGGTTAAATGCCCCTGATTTTCAGGCAGGCAAATAGTGTCAGTTGCGTCCTTTTGTCTGTAAATTCTTGACTGTCGTGGAAGCCCTGCAGACACTTTCTAGAAAATAACTGCCTGCTGGTGTCACTATACCTGTGTGTTTTGACCCGGAGGTAAAAAAAAGCTTAGTGCTAGCTATCTGCAGGTAGTAGGACTGTAGGAGAATTCTGGCCTTCATTGTAACCAATGTGAACACCATGTGTCTACTCTTTATGCTGTGCAGTGCATAAATTACTCATTCAGACACAATTGGAGGATTGTTTCCATCTAAGCATGCTTGTTTTTTGGTTGTATTTTTTTTAAGTTATGGGAGAAGAGAAATAGGGTAAAATTGCTGCTGCTTAGTGTAAAGCTGCTAGCAAGGAATTTTCTTGGGTGGAAAAGTATGCATGTGGAAACTTGCTCTTTTCAACTCTCTGTCTAAGATAATGAATCACTAGTATGAATGAGGTGGTGGTTTTGTATTTGGTAGCAACATGCCAACAGTAAGGCCCTGCCTAACGGGAAGATCAAAACACAGAGATAGTAAAAACTACCAGCATTTATCTTATGATGACTTATGATGCTTATCTGTGGTTAACTCAGTGTTCTAGCAGTTATTGCTCATGTAATAGGTGTGGTGTTTAATCTCAGATTCATTACCTATAGCAGATGTATATAAAGTATGACAGGCACTGAGTTTATGATTGTGTGCATTGCTGTGTTGAAGGCAATAAAATGGAACTAAAATGAACTTTGATTTTTTTTCTTTGTAATACAGCAGGAAATTGTAGTCACCTGTCATGCTAGCAACATAAATTTTTTTCTTTCCTTGTTTTATCTTGTAGGCCAAGTCATTCTGCTGACTTCTCCCAGCCTAGCTGGCAGGTTTAAAACCCAGCGTGCAGAGGTAGAAGCAAGCTGCAGGCACCACTGAAGGTCTGTTGCCTTAGAGAAGGTAAGAGTTGGTAATTCTACCGTTCTGATGTCTCACTTTGGCTCTGGTGGTCCAATGAAGGCAAATCATTTTCTGTGTGGAGTCAAGGGGGAGTTCTTTCAGGAAGTCCTGAACAAAATGCTGTTGTTCCTGATCACCTCGAAAGGTGTCACTCTGTGTAGGTATGGGATTGAAACCCAGTAACAGACTCTAAACTGGTAAAATAACTGCAGTATGTAGTGTGGGATCTGAGGTGCTTGTGGCACCAAATCAGTGTCCAGTGAGCTGGTAATTTCCCAACCTGTGCTGCCTAGTTTATGCATGGAAGTTTAAAAGGGAGAAACAACTGTTTTGTCTTCAAATAAATTAGATCCACTGTTGTTGTGTGTTTTATGTGCCAGGGTGGGAAGCATGGAGAGCCTGTGTGCAGCCAACACCACTTTTGCTGTGGAGCTGTTAAGAAAGCTGTGTGAGAAGAAAAGTGGCCAGAATGTGTTCTTTTCACCATTTAGTATTTCTTCTGCTTTGTCTATGGTTTTGCTGGGTTCAAGAGGTAGCACTGAAGCCCAAATAAGCAAGGTAGGTTAACATATGTTAAAATGGATGGCATGTGATGGGATCATCTGAGGAACAGATGTGTCTTACATGTGTGACATGTACCTGTACTAAACTGTGATTGTCACTGTGGTGTGAGAAGAGAGCAGAGGTCTTCCTCTGGTGTGTGTGTGTAAGGAGGATCAATTTTCATAGCTTTTGAAGTGGGAGATTCCTTCATTATGAACTGAAGAGTTTCCTGGGTTTTCTTGTGTGGGGTTTTTTAAATGGATTTTTGAGACTGATCTTCTTTAATGTGTAACTGCGAGGTATGTGTTGTGGTTGGGGTTTTTTTTGTGGGTTTTTTTTTGTTTGGTTTGGTTTTTTTTGGGTTTTTTTTTGGGTTTTTTTTTTGGTTTTTTTTTTTTTGTTTGTTTTTTTTAGTTGGCTTGATCAATCTCTAGCTACATAAAATGTTATCTTTTGCTTTCTTGTTTGGGCCTAATATCAGTTGATACATTCAAAATGTAGCCAGACACATAAAAAAGAAATCCACAGTGACTGAATGTCAAACTGTTAGCATGGTTTACACTTGTCGTTTTAAACTTTATCCTGCTACTAGGCAGCAGATAATATTTGGCATATGTTTTACATATGACCTGACAATATTGAGTGCAGAATTAGCATTTTGATTCTGATGATTGGCTCTTTTGCTAAGTGGGAGAGGAGTAAAAACCCTTTTTGTTTTTTCTTTTTTAACAATTTCTATATAAAAGTTTCTCATAAACTTATGTTGCCATAGTTAGAGATACTCAAAATCTATCTGGATTGATAGTCCAGTCCTGGACTACCAGCTCTGGGTGTAGCAGATTGTCCCCACAGGTCCCTTCCCATCTGAGCCATTCTGTGATCCTGTAGTGCTTGTCTTTGTGCAGGTGCTTTCTCTGAAGAACGCCCAGGATGCTCACAAAGGGTATCAATCCCTTCTCTGTGAAATTAATGATCCAAACAGCAAATACCTCCTGAGAACTGCAAACCGGCTCTATGGAGAAAAGACCTTTGAGTTTCTTGCAGTAAGTAGCCATTAAATTTTTGAGGATTCTCAGTATAATGCACTTGTTACCTCTTTCCTCTGGAGGTTAAAGGAAGTCTTTGCGGTTTGCCTTCCAAAATTTCTGTGCTGAGAGCCAGGAATGCAATAGATTCAGCCAGAGCATGGTATCTGAACTTGATGGAGAATCTGCTTTTAAATAACCCATGATCTGAATATGGCAAAGCAGGGTGAAAATCCATCAATCTCCAGACTTGAGGGTTCTGTGATCCGTTTGTATATTCGGCTGTGGGACAAATGGCTGACGTATCTTTTAGCAAAAGTCTGATAAACAAACTTGTAAAGTCATATGTTATGCCCCTGAAGCATAAAATAATTACAGAAAAAAAAAAACACCCAGACATCAATGTCAATGAAGCCTAGAAGTTTGTAGGAGAGTGCATTAGCCATTTGATTTTATAACAATTCCTAGTTCAGAGAAGTGATATAAATCCGAAGAGGTACTTGTCAGCCAGAACTTCAATGGCTCTGTATGAAGCTGGGGAAGGAAAGCAGGCAGATTTCCTTGGGAATGCCAGAATCGTCTGGCAGGTGTCTGAATGAGAGTAAATCTCTTTCTGAAAATGGGTTGTGAATGTCCCTGTTAGTCTTTCATAGAGTCGAGTCAGAAGTGCTACCATGCTGGCCTAGAGCAGATGGACTTCGTGCATGCTTGTGAGGATTCCAGGAAACAAATCAATGGCTGGGTAGAGGAAAGGACTGAAGGTGAGTGCTTTGCCAAGTGCCCAGTTGTGTTTAATGGCAGCCATGGTTTGGGTAAACACCTAGCTCAGGATGTAGGATTGTGAATTCAAACAACTGAAATGCTGAGCTGTCACTGTGTCTGGTCCCTAATTGTGTTCTCTATTGTGTATTAAATGCAGAGTAGATACTGTCTTGGATAATCATTGGATGCATGTCAAGCTGTGAAATAATGTGGGTTTTTCCTTTGTACGATAAAGGTAAAATTCAGAACCTGTTGGCCGAGGGGATACTGAATTCTCTGACCAGACTTGTGTTGGTGAATGCCATCTATTTCAAAGGCAACTGGGAAGAGCAGTTCAACAAACAGAGTACCAGAGAAAGGCCTTTCCAAATTAACAAGGTAAGATGTGCTAAAATGCTGACAATACACTGTTAGGTGGAAGTTGTCTGAAATGACCACCTTTAAGAAGAAATTAAATCTTTCAAGAGCAGGGTTGCCATGGGTAGGCTGTATGAGATTTGTTATGCCCCTGTCCCTTTGCTATGAACACCCTCTTTGTTGATTTTCTGTGAACTTTCACATAATTACTAGGACCTTTCATATGGCACAAAGACAGGTGTGAAAGCTTGTGAACTTAAGTCTTCTTCATTCATTGTTGTCCTGCGGCCTTTTAACCTGAGCCAATCTAAAATAAATGGAAAACAACTTTCCTCTGAAGACCTGTGTTGCAGTCTTGTTTTTAGTAGTAGATCAGTGCTGTTGAGGAGGACTTGGTCACTGGCATGGGCAGGCCATGGCAGCTCCTCAGGATCCCCTGCAGCTCTGGGTTAGGCTCCAAGTGCCATTAACAAGAGCTGGTGATGTGCCTCTCCTAACTCACCTGCTTGAAGCATCCATTGTGGAAAAGTAAAGCCCATGTGCATGTCTGGAGACTGTCCTTCCCCACAGTAGTGAAATAGATCCAAGAATGCTTTTAAATGCCACTAGCACTTTTATATAAGGGGTTGTTACTGCTCACCCCATACTCTGTAGCAGAGCACTTCAGAGACTGCTGGACTTGCTCAGTTCCTGACACCTTGTCCTCAGTGAGCAATTGGAAATCCAAGGTGTAAGTTGAAATCTTAGCGTAGTTATTTCACATCCTGTTCAGTAACAGATTGTTACTTTGACATCTCAGGAACCTTTCCAATATCCTGTGGATTTTTTTCTGTGACTCTTGCACTTGTTATGACGCACTGGATGATTTTCTATTTCTGTCTGGCTTTTCTTTTGCTTATTCATCCTTTTTATATGTCATTCCTGCTCCAAAATATTTTCTGCCATATTCTCTCTGGGCAATATTCCAATGGGAATTACTTCAATAACAAAAAGCTACTTGTGTGACAATCTCGTGAAGGGAAGGTAGAAAGCAGTGAAACTGAGAAGAAGGAAAATAATGATGTAAACAATAGTAGCTAATGCTCTATGTGGAACTGGAATAAGATAGCAGAGAACAAAAATAAGAATAAAATCTCTCCCCTTCTTACTATCTTTATGACATTTAACAATTTAAAATAATACTCTAAATTTCTAGGTAGTTTTAGTTAATACGTTTTAAATACGTAGGTCTTGTTATAGCACTTGGAACCACATGGACTAAAAATACATACATTAAAATGACTTATTCATTTATAGCAAAAATCAATGCCCCACTTATTACTGGCTCACTTCAGTGTTTGTCACTAGTTCTTATGTGAACAAAAGGGTAAGGACACATATTTACCTTAAAGGAATCTTCACAGACATTTCTACATTAGTAATTAAAAATTAAATGTCAGGTTTTTTAGTTATTTACAAGGGATAGTGTGGTATCTATGCTCTGTGATGTGTGATCAGTTGTCCTTGGTCAAACCCTCGAAGGCCCTGAGTAACTTGCTGCCTGCTTCGTAGTTTGAGGCCAGGAGAGAAGCTCAGCACTAACTGTTGGCATCTCTTGCTTTCTAGAATGAGACCAGACCTGTGCAGATGATGTTCAAGGAGGCAAATTTTAACATGACCTACATTGGGGACTTGCAGACCAAAATCCTTGAGCTCCCCTATGTGGGTCATGAACTGAGCATGATCATCCTGCTGCCTGATGCAATCCAGGATGGATCCACTGGCCTGGAAAGAGTAAGTTGTTGAGCTGAGTGCAAAGACAGCCTGAATCCTTCCAGGGAAGAACGTCTGATATTGCACAGAGAGCTGCAGTTCAGTGCCAGAGCAGTTGTGTCCCTGGTGGTGCTCAAGGGCAGCAGAAGTGTCCCTCTGCTCCCTGTCCCCAAAGTGACTTCCTCCATATGTCATTGCTGCCCAGGCTGTGTGCTGCTCCCTTAGGCAGAGGCTCTGGAAGAAGAGCTGGCCCTGCTGAGGAGCAGAGGTCAGCTGTGGTTGTGGTGAAGGCCCAGTGTGGTGATGCTGGCATGTGGAGAGGGGGATTTTGGGTGGGTTCTCTGGAAGTCCTGTGGCTTGTCCTCTGGCTCTTGTGTGCTGAGCATGTGGCAGGTGGTGTGTGGCTCAGTGCCTGGAAAGAGGCTCACAGGAAAGGGCAGGATCTCTTTTGTTGGTTGGGTAGGACACAAGTTTGGGCTCTTTGGCATTGCAAACAAGGAGTTTATTAATAAAGTGTTCTAAGACTGACTGCAAAGGGCCTTTGTGAGCACACTGTTTTCATGATGCTGAGTGACCTGATGGATGAACTTTTGCTAAAGGCATAGAGGAACTGGTTTTGTTTTCTTTGAGTCCTTGTTACCTGTTCTTCTGTGCCTTTCTTTCCCATAAGGAAAAACTAAAAAAGAAAAACAACAAAGACTTCAACATGTTCTGTAGATGTAAACTTAACATGGAGGGAATTGTTCCCTCTTGTACCTACCAAAAAAAATTTGGTAATGACCTTGGCAGGGGCAGTATTCTCAAGTGAGAGGTTGAGAATCTTCTTGCAGTTTTATCTTCAGAAATGCTATCCAGGGTAAAAAAGATGCATCTTTTGCCCTATGTAGTCAAACCCACAAATCAGTTCTTTTGCTTATGAAACACTGACTCAATTCTGATTGTAATGAAGTAAATGTGGAATTTTTCTTCAGCTGGAAAGAGAACTGACATATGAGAAGCTAATAGATTGGATCAATCCTGAAATGATGGACTCTACAAAGGTGAGGGTGTCTTTACCCAGATTTAAACTGGAAGAAAATTATGACCTTAAACCCCTTCTGAGCAGCATGGGAATGCCTGATGCATTTGACTTGGGGAAGGCAGACTTCTCAGGAATCTCATCTGGCAAGGAGCTGGTGCTGTCTGAAGTGGTCCACAAGTCCTTTGTGGAAGTCAACGAAGAAGGCACTGAAGCAGCTGCTGCCACAGCTGCAGTGATGATGATGCGCTGTGCAATGAGAGTTCCGGAATTCACTGCTGATCATCCCTTCCTCTTCTTCATCCGACACAACAAAACTTGCAGCATTTTGTTCTGTGGTAGATTTTGCTGTCCCTAAGGAGGAGATGTCTTGGCAGCATAGGTGCCATCACACAATAAACTCCCATTCCCCTGGAAAATAGCCACTCCTTTTGCACTACTTGTCTCTTTCAGCTGTGCCTGAACCCTCTTCTGTAGTCTCGATCTCAGGCTTGGCAGCAATAACAGAGCTGCTTAGACAAACACAGCACCTGCCATGTCCAACCCCCCTGCACCTGTGTGCAGAGGTGTCCAGGTTGTTGCTGACACAAGAACCATCCCACTTGCTCTGTGAGTGCTGCTTCTGTGCTTGACTTCACTTTTGGTCTCCAGCAGGCAGAGTCAGGCAGTGAAAGGCCGTGGGAGAGAAGAAGTTACTTTTGCTTGTGCCAAGGCTGGAGCACATTTGTAGCTGCATTTCCCTTGTACCTTCCAGTCTCATCCATTTAGTGCCTTGAGCTGAAAGGAGATTTTGGCAGCCTGTTGCAGGTATTGCTGAGCATCCTGCCTAGATGTGGGGTTTTGGCTAACAGTGGGACCAGCACAAAGGGAATGAAAGTATGCTTTTCTACCAGATGTCCCTGTGAGGTATTTGTGGTGTGAATACCTTTGTTTCTTCACTCCAGGGCAGCTGGATTTATTCCCTGTCACCTGGTCCTTTAACAAAGAATGTAACAGAAGGGAGCATGGTGCCTATGCAATATTTGAATGACAAAGCCTTGATTTCACTTGGTTTTTTGCTACTGTTCTATGTCTTTGTTATTAATATTTTCTTAGCATAGTTTATCTGTATATTACCAAAGACAGAAGTGCAATATCTTTCCTTCCCCTGCGATGTTTTTTGTGGGTCCTGTTCGAGAATAATAAAAGAAGTGTAAGCGCTGCACGGGTGTGTTTGTCCTTTTGCAAGGCTCAGTTCTAGGCGTAGTGCTGAGTGTGTGGCAGGAGGAGCGGAGCTGTGGCAGAGCGCAGCGGGGTTCGGTGCCGCTGCCCCGCGCCGGGCGGGCGCTGCTGCCGCGGTTGTCGCCGGCCGGGCAGGGACGCGGCCAAGCGGGCCGGGCTGCGCTGGGGCTGCGGGGGCGGGAGGGGCCGGGGCAGCGCCCGCCCTGTCCCCGCCCGCGGGGCATCCCACGGGCAGGAATGGGGCGGGATCGGGAAGAACCGTGGAGGTATTTGGTGGCCTCCCGAAGCGGCAGCGCTTCTCGGGCAGCGTGGGGTGCGGGCTGTGCCGGGCTTTGGGTGCAAGGCTTGCGCGGGTGGTGTAAGGCAAGGGGTGTGAAGGGCGCTCTGGGGTATTGGTTTAGATGTTGGCTCGGGAGGTGCTGGTGTTCTCTTTAGAATTGGGGTTCGATAAAAGAACATTTTGAAGGTGTCGCGCCGATTGTGTTTCTGCCGGAGAGAGCTGACTGTGATGTTTGGCATTTCTGTGGGGGAGCCGTGCAGGAAACGCGTAAATTCTGGTGCAAACTCCTCCCCGTATTTCGGTCTGAAAGGGAGCAGCGAACCTGACAGACCTTCTTTCAGAAGTGTGGGGCAAGCTGCTGTGTGAGTGAACTGTGTGTGGGGTGTGCAGGGTCTGTGAGTCCGAAGTACTTTAACGTGGATTTGGCAGCACAAATCCTTCCCATTTCCAGTTATAAGGAAAGGATTTATTTAATTTAATTTTTTAATATCTGATGCCATTGACGTCGAGTGAAAAGCTATGGGTAATGAGGGGAAGAAATGTCCTATTACAGTGTGCCTGATATAAGCTTGGTCTAGTTGGGGTTTTTAGTTTGTTTGGGGAATTGTTGTTGGGGCTTTTTTTCTGTTTGATTTTGGGGTTTTTTTTTAGGATTTTTGGTGAGTGAATGTTGCAGTGACAATGAAATTCATGCTACTATTCTTGCTTGTAGGCAAAGTGCTCCTGCCGACTTCTCCCAGGCTGGCTGGCAGGTTTAAAACCCAGCGTGCAGAGGTAGAAGCAAGCTGCAGGCACCACTGAAGGTCTGTTGCCTTAGAGAAGGTAAGAGTTGGTAATTCTACCGTTCTGATGTCTCACTTTGGCTCTGGTGGTCCAATGAAGGCAAATCATTTTCTGTGTGGAGTCAAGGGAGAGTTCTTTCAGGAAGTCCTGAACAAAATGCTGTTGCTCCTGATCACCTCGAAAGGTGTCACTCTGTGTAGGTATGGGATTGACACCCAGTAGCAGACTCTAAACTGGTAAAATAACTGCAGTATGTAGTGTGGGATCTGAGGTGCTTGTGGCACCAAATCAGTGTCCAGTGAGCTGGTAATTTCCCAACCTGTGCTGCTTAGTTTATGCAGGGAAGTTTAAAAGGGAGAAACAACTGTTTTGTCTTCAAATAAATTAGATCCACTGTTGTTGTGTGTTTTATGTGCCAGGGTGGGAAGCATGGAGAGCCTGTGTGCAGCCAACACCACTTTTGCTGTGGAGCTGTTAAGAAAGCTGTGTGAGAAGAAAAGTGGCCAGAATGTGTTCTTTTCACCATTTAGTATTTCTTCTGCTTTGTCTATGGTTTTGCTGGGTTCAAGAGGTAGCACTGAAGCCCAAATAAGCAAGGTAGGTCAACATAATGTTAAAATGGATGGCATGTGATGGGATCATCTGAGGAACAGATGTGTCTTACATGTGTGACATGTACTTGTGCTAAACTGTGATTGTCACTGTGGTGTGAGAAGAGAGCAGAGGTCTTTCTCTGGTGTGTGTGTGTAAGGAGGATCAATTTTCATTGTTTTTGAAGGGGGAGATTCCTTCATTATGAACTGAAGAGGTTCCTGGGTTTTCTTGTCTGTTTTTTTTTAAATGTTTTTTGAGACGATCTTCTTTATTATGTAATTAGAGTGTCCCTGGAATGTGTTTATTGCTCAATTGGTGGCTACATAAATTATTTTCTTTTCTGTCTTTGCTTGGGCTTAAAATCACATGATACATGTTCTGATAATGAAGCCAGGCACATAAAAACATTTTTAAAATCCCACTGTCTGCATTTCAAACATATAACTGCAACTTGATTTACTCTTTTTTATAAATTTTCTCAGGTAGCAAATATCTCTTGGCACGTATTTTAGGGAGGAAGTTACAATATTAAGTGCAGAAGCAGTCCTTTTGGTTTGGATGTTTGCTTCCTTTGCAAAGTGGGAGAGGAGTATCAACTAGTATTTTGTTTCCATGTACTTTATAAAAGTTTCTCAAAAACCTACATTGCTGCCATAGTTGGAGATCTGCAAAATCCATGTGGACAGAGGCCTGGGAAAGCAGCTCTAGGTGTCCCTGCTCGGGCAGGGCTGTGTAGCAGACTGTCCCCTTCCCACCAGAGCCATGCTGTGATGCTGTAGCACTTGCCTTGAGGGAAGGAAAATCATGGCTGCTGACTCTGCTGCTCCTTAATTTATGTCTTGTGCAACATCTTGCTGGGTACATCAGATATGCCTTGCATGATAAGCTCCAGCTGGGAGGTGTGGTGAAAAAATCTTTTGGCTTCAAGTCACAGTATTTCCCTTAAAAGTAATTTTAATGTAGAAAGAATCACACTGATCAAGTGTGTTTAGAGACGTTATGGATGCTGCAGTGGATGTTGGTCTTTGTGCAGGTGCTTTCTCTGAAGAACGCCCAGGATGCTCACAAAGGGTATCAATCCCTTCTCTGTGAAATTAATGATCCAAACAGCAAATACCTCCTGAGAACTGCAAACCGGCTCTATGGAGAAAAGACCTTTGAGTTTCTTGCAGTAAGTAGCCATTAAATTTATGATTTTTAGTATAATGCACTTGCTACCTCTTTCCTCTGGAGGTTAAAGGCAGGGTTTGCCTTCAGAAATTTTCTGTGCTGAGAGCCAGGAATGCAATAGATTCTTCCAGAGCCTGGTGTCTGAACTTGGTGGAGAATCTCCTTTAACAATTTGTGTCCTGAGTGGACAAGTGATGCCAAGCAGGGTGAAAATCCATCAGTCTCCAAACTTGAGAGTTCTGTCATCCATTTGTGTATTCGGCTGTGGGATAAATGGTTGATGTATCTTTTAGCAAAAGTCTGATAAACAAACTTGTAAAGTCATATGTTATGTCCCTGAAGCATAAAATAATTACAGAAAAAAAAAACCCCCAAAGCATCAATGTCAATGAAGCCTAGAAGTTTGTAGGAGAGTGCAAAAGCCACAACAATAATACTGATTCCTAGTTCAGAGAAGTGATATAAATCTGAAGAGGTACTTGTCAGCCAGAACTTCAAGGGCTCTGTATGAACCCGGGGAAGGAAAGCAGGCAGATTTCCTTGGGAATGCCAGAATCGTCTGGCAGGTGTCTGAATGAGAGTAAATCTCTTGCTGAAAATGTGTTGTGAATGTCCCTGTTAGTCTTTCATAGAGTCGAGTCAGAAATGCTACCATGCTGGCCTAGAGCAGATGGACTTCGTGCATGCTTGTGAGGATTCCAGGAAACAAATCAATGGCTGGGTAGAGGAAAGGACTGAAGGTGAGTGCTTTGCCAAGTGCCCAGTTGTGTTTAATGGCAGCCATGGTTTGGGTAAACACCCAGCTCAGGATGTAGGATTGTGAATTCAAATAACTGAAATGCTGAGCTGTCACTGTGTCTGGTCCCTAATTGTGTTCTCTATTGTGTATTAAATGCAGAGTAGATACTGTCTTGGATAATCATTGGATGCATGTCAAGCTGTGAAATAATGTGGGTTTTTCCTTTGTATGATAAAGGTAAAATTCAGAACCTGTTGGCCGAGGGGATACTGAATTCTCTGACCAGACTTGTGTTGGTGAATGCCATCTATTTCAAAGGCAACTGGGAAGAGCAGTTCAACAAACAGAGTACCAGAGAAAGGCCTTTCCAAATTAACAAGGTAAGATGTGCTAAAATGCTGACAATACATTGTTAGGTGGAAGTTGTCTGAAATGACCACCTTTAAGAAGAAATTAAATCTTTCAAGAGCAGGGTTGCCATGGGTAGGCTGTATGAGATTTGTTATGCCCCTGTCCCTTTGCTATGAACACCCTCTTTGTTGATTTTCTGTGAACTTTCACATAATTACTAGGACCTTTCATATGGCACAAAGACAGGTGTGAAAGCTTGTGTATTTAAGTCTTCTTCATTCCATGCTTTCGTGCTGCACTTTGACCCCTGAGCCAATCCAAAAGAAATGGAAACAAATCTCCTTTGGAGAACTCTGTGCTGTGCAGTCTTGTTTTTAGTAGTAGATCAGTGCTGTTGAGGAGGACTTGGTCACTGGCATGGGCAGGCCATGGCAGCTCCTCAGGATCCCCTGCAGCTCTGGGTTGGCCTCCAAGTGCCATTAACAAGAGCTGGTGATGTGCCTCTCCTAACTCACCTGCTTGAAGCATCCATTGTGGAAAAGTAAATCCCATGTGCATGTCTGGAGACTGTCCTTCCCCACAGTAGTGAAATAGATCCAAGAATGTTTGAAAGTGCTAAGATAACTTTTAAATAAGGGAATGTTTCTGTTCACCCCAGACTACCTCTGACAGCTCTCCAGAGGCTGCTGGTCTGGTTCATTTCCTGACACCTTGCTCTCTCCCAATTGGAATGTGTTGAAAAAGCTGACAGGAGTATCCACAGACGCTGTTCCATGTTTATTCCACTGTTCCATTTTGTATTCCAATGCAAGCTTAGAGCAAGGTTTCAAGAGTCAACATCAACAAGGTATAGAGCTGATGAATAATCTCCTTTTGAGATGTGGTGGACTATTGTGCATTGCTGCTGCACATGGCCCCAGGTTTTACCTCGTGCTTTCCAAAGGACAGTGGTGGGGCTGCCCTCTGTGGTGTATGATCAGTTGTCCTTGGTCAAACCCTCGAAGGCCCTGAGTAACTTGCTGCCTGCTTCGTAGTTTGAGGCCCGCAAAGAAGCTCAGCACTAACTGTTGGCATCTCTTGCTTTCTAGAACGAGACCAGACCTGTGCAGATGATGTTCAAGGAGGACAGATTTAAGATGGCCTACATTGGGGACTTGCAGACCAAAATCCTTGAGCTCCCCTATGTGGGTCATGAACTGAGCATGATCATCCTGCTGCCTGATGCAATCCAGGATGGATCCACTGGCCTGGAAAGAGTAAGTTGTTGAGCTGAGTGCAAAGACAGCCTGAATCCTTCCAGGGAAGAACGTCTGCAGTTCAGTGCCAGAGCAGTTGTGTCCCTGGTGGTGCTCAAGGGCAGCAGGAGTGTCCCTCTGCTCCCTGTCCCCAAAGTGACTTCTTCCATATGTCATTGCTGCCCAGGCTGTGTGCTGCTCCCTTAGGCAGAGGCTCTGGAAGAAGAGCTGGCCCTGCTGAGGAGCAGAGGTCTGCTGTGGTTGTGGTGAAGGCCCAGTGTGGTGATGCTGGCATGTGGAGAGGGGGATTTTGGGTGGGTTCTCTGGAAGTCCTGTGGCTTGTCCTCTGGCTCTTGTGTGCTGAGCATGTGGCAGGTGGTGTGTGGCTCAGTGCCTGGAAAGAGGCTCACAGGAAAGGGCAGGATCTGTTTTGTGGGGAGGGTAGGACACAAGTTTGGGCTCTTTGGAACTGCACACAAGGAGTTAATCACTAAGATTTCTTGAGTCTTTTATTTCCATATTAAAAATGAAAAGAAAATCCCCAAAGTCTTCATGCTTAACCCATGCGCAAAAAGATGCATGTTACGTGCTGTGTGAAGAAAGACAGCGAAATCACTTCTTTGGCTGTGTAATACTGACTCAATTCTCAGAGTAATGAAGTAAATTTGGATTTTTTTTTTTTTAGCTGGAAAGAGAACTGACATATGAGAAGCTGATGAATTGGATCAGTCCTAAAATGATGAAGTTTACAAATGTGATGGTGTCTTTACCCAGATTTAAACTGGAAGAAGATTACGACCTTAAACCTATTTTAAGAAGCATGGGAATGCCTGATGCATTTGACTTGGGGAAGGCAGACTTCTCAGGAATCTCATCTGGCAAGGAGCTGGTGCTGTCTGAAGTGGTCCACAAGTCCTTTGTGGAAGTCAACGAAGAAGGCACTGAAGCAGCTGCTGCCACAGCTGCAGTGATGATACTTGGTTGTGCAATGATAGTTCCAGAATTCACTGCTGATCATCCCTTCCTCTTCTTCATCCGACACAACAAAACTTGCAGCATTTTGTTCTGTGGCAGATTTTGCTGTCCCTAAGGAGGAGATGTCTTGGCAGCATAGGTGCCATCACACAATAAACTCCCATTCCCCTGGAAAATAGCCACTCCTTTTGCACTACTTGTCTCTTTCAGCTGTGCCTGAACCCTCTTCTGTAGTCTCGATCTCAGGCTTGGCAGCAATAACAGAGCTGCTTAGACAAACACAGCACCTGCCATGTCCAACCCCCCTGCACCTGTGTGCAGAGGTGTCCAGGTTGTTGCCGACACAAGAACCATCCCACTTGCTCTGTGAGTGCTGCTTCTGTGCTTGACTTCACTTTTGGTCTCCAGCAGGCAGAGTCAGGCAGTGAGAGCCCGTGGGAGAGAAGCAGTTACTTTTGCTTGTGGCAGGGCTGGAGCACATTTGTAGCTGCCCTCCCCTTGTACCTTCCAGTCTCATCCATTTAGTGCCTTGAGCTGAAAGGAGATTTTGGCAGCCTGTTGCAGGTATTGCTGAGCATCCTGCCTAGATGTGGGGTTTTGGCTAACAGTGGGACCAGCACAAAGGGAATGAAAGTATGCTTTTCTACCAGATGTCCCTGTGAGGTATTTGTGGTGTGAATACCTTTGTTTCTTCACTCCAGGGCAGCTGGATTTATTCCCTGTCACCTGGTCCTTTAACAAAGAATGTAACAGAAGGGAGCATGGTGCCTATGCAATATTTGAATGACAAAGCCTTGATTTCAATTGTTTTTTGCTACTGTTCTATGTTTATGTTATTAATATTTTCTTAGCATAGTTTCCCTGTATAATACCAAAGACAGAGGTACAATATCGTTCGTTCCCCTGCGATGTTTTTTGTGGGTCCTGTTCGAGAATAATAAAAGAAGTGTAAGCGCTGCACGGGTGTGTTTGTCCTTTTGCAAGGCTCAGTTCTAGGCGTAGTGCTGAGTGTGTGGCAGGAGGAGCGGAGCTGTGGCAGAGCGCAGCGGGGTTCGGTGCCGCTGCCCCGCCCCGGGCGGGCGCTGCTGCCGCGGTTGTCGCCGGCCGGGCAGGGACGCGGCCAAGCGGGCCGGGCTGCGCTGGGGCTGCGGGGGCGGGAGGGGCCGGGGCAGCGCCCGCCCTGTCCCCGCCCGCGGGGCATCCCACGGGCAGGAATGGGGCGGGATCGGGAAGAACCGTGGAGGTCTTTGGTGGCCTCCCGAAGCGGCAGCGCTTCTCGGGCAGCGTGGGGTGCGGGCTGTGCCGGGCTTTGGGTGCAAGGCTTGCGCGGGTGGTGTAAGGCAAGGGGTGTGAAGGGCGCTCTGGGGTAGTGGTTTAGATGTTGGCTCGGGAGGTGCTGGTGTTCTCTTTAGAATTGGGGTTCGATAAAAGAACATTTTAAAGGTGTCGCGCCGATTGTGTGTCTGCCGGAGAGATCTGACAGTGATGTTTGGCATTTCTGTGGGAGGGCCGTGCAGGAAATTCTGGTGCAAACTCCTCCCCGTATTTCGGTCTGAAAGGGAGCAGCGAACCTGACAGACCTTCTTTCAGAAGTGTGGGGCAAGCTGCTGTGTGAGTGAACTGTGTGTGGGGTGTGCAGGGTCTGTGAGTCCGAAGTACTTTAACGTGGATTTGGCAGCACAAATCCTTCCCATTTCCAGTTATAAGGAAAGGATTTATTTAATTTAATTTTTTAATATCTGATGCCATTGACGTCGAGTGAAAAGTTATGGGTAATGAGGGGAAGAAATGTCCTATTACAGTGTGCCTGATATAAGCTTGGTCTAGTTGGGGTTTTTAGTTTGTTTGGGGAATTGTTGTTGGGGCTTTTTTTCTGTTTGATTTTGGGGTTTTTTTTTAGGATTTTTGGTGAGAGAATGTTGCAGTGACAATGAAATTCATGCTACTATTCTTGCTTGTAGGCAAAGTGCTCCTGCCGACTTCTCCCAGGCTGGCTGGCAGGTTTCAGACCCAGCGTGCAGAGGTAGAAGCAAGCTGCAGGCACCACTGAAGGTCTGTTGCCTTAGAGAAGGTAAGAGTTGGTAATTCTACCGTTCTGATGTCTCACTTTGGCTCTGGTGGTCCAATGAAGGCAAATCATTTTCTGTGTGGAGTCAAGGGAGAGTTCTTTCAGGAAGTCCTGAACAAAATGCTGTTGTTCCTGATCACCTCGAAAGGTGTCACTCTGTGTAGGTATGGGATTGACACCCAGTAGCAGACTCTAAACTGGTAAAATAACTGCAGTATGTAGTGTGGGATCTCAGGTGCTTGTGGCACCAAATCAGTGTCCAGTGAGCTGGTAATTTCCCAACCTGTGCTGCCTAGTTTATGCATGGAAGTTTAAAAGGGAGAAACAACTGTTTTGTCTTCAAATAAATTAGATCCACTGTTGTTGTGTGTTTTATGTGCCAGGGTGGGAAGCATGGAGAGCCTGTGTGCAGCCAACACCACTTTTGCTGTGGAGCTGTTAAGAAAGCTGTGTGAGAAGAAAAGTGGCCAGAATGTGTTCTTTTCACCATTTAGTATTTCTTCTGCTTTGTCTATGGTTTTGCTGGGTTCAAGAGGTAGCACTGAAGCCCAAATAAGCAAGGTAGGTCAACATAATGTTAAAATGGATGGCATGTGATGGGATCATCTGAGGAACAGATGTGTCTTACATGTGTGACATGTACTTGTGCTAAACTGTGATTGTCACTGTGGTGTGAGAAGAGAGCAGAGCTCTTTCTCTGGTGTGTGTATGTAAGGAGAATGAATTTTCATTGTTTTTGAAGGGGGAGATTCCTTCATTATGAACTGAAGAGTTTCCTGGTTGTCTTGTGTGGGGTTTTTGTAACGGTTTTTTGAGTCCGAGCTTCTTTATTATGTAATTAGAGTGTCCCTGGAATGTGTTTATTGCTCAAGTGGTGGCTACATAAATTATTTTCTTTTCTGTCTTTTCCTGGGATTAAAATCACATGATACATGTTCTGATAATGAAGCCAGGCACATAAAAACATTGTTAAAATCCCACTGTCTGCATTTCAAACGTATAACTGCAACTTGATTTACTCTTTTTTATAAATTTTCTCAGGTAGCAAATTTGTCTTGGCACGTATTTTAGGGAGGAAGTGACAATATTAAGTGCTGAACCAATCCTTTTGGTTTGGATGTTTGCTTCCTTTGCAAAGTGGGAGAGGAGTATCAACTAGTATTTTGTTTCCATGTACTTTATAAAAGTTTCTCAAAAACCTACATTGCTGCCATAGTTGGAGATCTGCAAAATCCATGTGGACAGAGGGCTGGGAAAGCAGCTCTAGGTGTCCCTGCTCGGGCAGGGCTGTGTAGCAGATTGTCCCCTTCCCACCAGAGCCATTCTGTGATGCTGTAGTGCTTGGCTTGAGGGAAGGAAATCATGGCTGCTGACTCTGCTGCTCCTTAATTTATGTCTTGTGCAACATCTTGCTGGGTACATCAGATATGCCTTGCATGATAAGCTCCAGCTGGGAGGTGTGGTGGAAAAAATCTTTTGGCTTCAAGTCACAGTATTTCCCTTAAAAGTAATTTTAATGTAGAAAGAATCACACTGATCAAGTGTGTTTAGAGACGTTATGGATGCTGCAATGGATGTTGGTCTTTGTGCAGGTGCTTTCTCTGAAGAACGCCCAGGATGCTCACAAAGGGTATCAATCCCTTCTCTGTGAAATTAATGATCCAAACAGCAAATACCTCCTGAGAACTGCAAACCGGCTCTATGGAGAAAAGACCTTTGAGTTTCTTGCAGTAAGTAGCCATTAAATTTTTGATGATTCTCAGTATAATGCACTTGCTACCTCTTTTCTCTGGGAGTCAAGGCAGGCTTTGGGTTTTGCCTCCCAAATATTTGTGCTGAGAGCCAGGAATGCAATAGATTCAGCCAGAGCCTGGTGTCTGAACTTGGTGGAGAATCTCCCTTAAACAGTTTGTGTCCTGAGTGGACAAGTGATGCCAAGCAGGGTGAAAGTCCATCAGTCTCCAAACTTGAGAGTTCTGTCATCCATTTGTGTATTTGGCTGTGGGACAAATGGTTGATGTATCTTTAAGCAAAAGTCTGATAAACAAACTTGTAAAGTCATATGTTATGCCCCTGAAGCATAAAATAATTACAGAAAAAAAAAACCCCAAGACATCAATGTCAATGAAGCCTAGAAGTTTGTAGGAGAGTGCAAAAGCCACAAGAATAATATTGATTCTTAGTTCAGAGAAGTGCTGTGAATCCAAAGAGGTACTTGTCCGCCAGAACTTCAAGGGCTCTGTATGAAGCTGGGGAAGGAAAGCAGGCAGATTTCCTTGGGAATGCCAGAATCGTCTGGCAGGTGTCTGAATGAGAGTAAATCTCTTTCTGAAAATGGGTTGTGAATGTCCCTGTTAGTCTTTCATAGAGTCGAGTCAGAAATGCTACCATGCTGGCCTAGAGCAGATGGACTTCGTGCATGCTTGTGAGGATTCCAGGAAACAAATCAATGGCTGGGTAGAGGAAAGGACTGAAGGTGAGTGCTTTGCCAATGCCCAGCTGTGTTTAATGGCAGCCATGGTTTGGGTAAACACCTAGCTCAGGATGTAGGATTGTGAATTCAAACAACTGAAATGCTGAGCTGTCACTGTGTCTGGTCCCTAATTGTGTTCTCTATTGTGTATTAAATGCAGAGTAGATACTGTCTTGGATAATCATTGGATGCATGTCAAGCTGTGAAATAATGTGGGTTTTTCCTTTGTATGATAAAGGTAAAATTCAGAACCTGTTGGCCGAGGGGATACTGAATTCTCTGACCAGACTTGTGTTGGTGAATGCCATCTATTTCAAAGGCAACTGGGAAGAGCAGTTCAACAAACAGAGTACCAGAGAAAGGCCTTTCCAAATTAACAAGGTAAGATGTGCTAAAATGCTGACAATACACTGTTAGGTGGAAGTTGTCTGAAATGACCACCTTTAAGAAGAAATTAAATCTTTCAAGAGCAGGGTTGCCATGGGTAGGCTGTATGAGATTCATTATGCCCCTGTCCCTTTGCTATGAACACCCTCTTTGTTGATTTTCTGTGAACTTTCACATAATTACTAGGACCTTTCATATGGCACAAAGACAGGTGTGAAAGCTTGTGTATTTAAGTCTTCTTCATTCCATGCTTTCCTGCTGCTCTTTGACCACTGAGCCAATCCAAAAGAAATGGAAACAAATCTCCTTTGGAGAAGTCTGTGCTGTGCAGTCTTGTTTTTAGTAGTAGATCAGTGCTGTTGAGGAGGACTTGATCACTGGCATGGGCAGGCCATGGCAGCTCCTCAGGATCCCCTGCAGCTCTGGGTTGGCCTCCAAGTGCCATTAATAAGAGCTGGTGATGTGCCTCTCCTAACTCACCTGCTTGAAGCATCCATTGTGGAAAAGTAAAGCCCATGTGCATGTCTGGAGACTGTCCTTCCCCACAGTAGTGAAATAGATCCAAGAATGTTTGAAAGTGCTAAGATAACTTTTAAATAAGAGAATGTTTCTGTTCACCCCAGACTACCTCTGACAGCTCTCCTGAGGCTGCTGGTCTGGTTCATTTCCTGACACCTTGCTCTCTCCCAATTGGAATGTGTTGAAAAAGCTGACAGGAGTATCCACAGACGCTGTTCCATGTTTATTCCACTGTTCCATTTTGTATTTTGATGCAAGCTTAGAGCAAGGTTTCAAGAGTCAACACCAACAGGGTATAGAGCTGATGAATAATCTCCTTTTGAGATGTGGTGGACTATTGTGCATTGCTGCTGCACATGGCCCCAGGTTTTACCTCGTGCTTTCCAAAGGACAGTGGTGGGGCTGCCTTCTGTGGTGTATGATCAGTTGTCCTTGGTCAAACCCTCAAAGGCCCTGAGTAACTTGCTGCCTGCTTCGTAGTTTGAGGCCAGCAGAGAACCCCAGCACTAACTGTTGGCATCTCTTGCTTTCTAGAATGAGACCAGACCTGTGCAGATGATGTTCAAGGAGGACAGATTTAAGATGGCCTACATTGGGGACTTGCAGACCAAAATCCTTGAGCTCCCCTATGTGGGTCATGAACTGAGCATGATCATCCTGCTGCCTGATGCAATCCAGGATGGATCCACTGGCCTGGAAAGTGTAAGTTGTTGAGCTGAGTGCAAAGACAGCCTAAATCCTTCCAGGGAAGAACATCTGCAGTTCAGTGCCAGAGCAGTTGTGTCCCTGATGGTGCTCAAGGGCAGCAGGAGTGTCCCTCTGCTCCCTGTCCCCAAAGTGACCTCCTCCATATGTCATTGCTGCCCAGGCTGTGTGCTGCTCCCTTAGGCAGAGGCTCTGGAAGAAGAGCTGGCCCTGCTGAGGAGCAGAGGTCAGCTGTGGTTGTGGTGAAGGCCCAGTGTGGTGATGCTGGCATGTGGAGAGGGGGATTTTGGGTGGGTTCTCTGGAAGTCCTGTGGCTTGTCCTCTGGCTCTTGTGTGCTGAGCATGTGGCAGGTGGTGTGTGGCTCAGTGCCTGGAAAGAGGCTCACAGGAAAGGGCAGGATCTCTTTTGTGGGGAGGGTAGGACACAAGTTTGGGCTCTTGGCACTGCACACAAGGAGTTAATCGCTAAGATTTCTTGAGTCTTTTATTCCATATTAAAAATGAAAAGAAAATCCCCAAAGTCTTCATGCTTAACCCATGTGCAAAAAGATGCATGTTACGTGCTGTGTGAAGAAAGACAGCGAAATCACTTCTTTGGCTATGTAATACTGACTCAATTCTCAGAGTAATGAAGTAAATTTGGATTTTTTTTTTTTTAGCTGGAAAGAGAACTGACATATGAGAAGCTGATGAATTGGATCAGTCCTAAAATGATGAAGTTTACAAATGTGATGGTGTCTTTACCCAGATTTAAACTGGAAGAAGATTACGACCTTAAACCTATTTTAAGAAGCATGGGAATGCCTGATGCTTTTGACTTGGGGAAGGCAGATTTCTCAGGAATTTCATCTGGCAAGGAGCTGGTGCTGTCTGAAGTGGTCCACAAGTCCTTTGTGGAAGTCAACGAAGAAGGCACTGAAGCAGCTGCTGCCACAGCTGCAGTGATGATACTTGGTTGTGCAATGATAGTTCCAGAATTCACTGCTGATCATCCCTTCCTCTTCTTCATCCGACACAACAAAACTTGCAGCATTTTGTTCTGTGGCAGATTTTGCTGTCCCTAAGGAGGAGATGTCTTGGCAGCATAGGTGCCATCACACAATAAACTCCCATTCCCCTGGAAAATAGCTACTCCTTTTGCACTACTTGTCTCTTTCAGCTGTGCCTGAACCCTCTTCTGTAGTCTTGATCTCAGGCTTGGCAGGAATAACAGAGCTGCTTAGACAAACACAGCACCTGCCATGTCCAACCCCCCTGCACCTGTGTGCAGAGGTGTCCAGGTTGTTGCTGACACAAGAACCATCCCACTTGCTCTGTGAGTGCTGCTTCTGTGCTTGACTTCACTTTTGGTGTCCAGCAGGCAGAGTCAGGCAGTGAGAGCCCGTGGGAGAGAAGAAGTTACTTTTTCTTGTGCCAAGGCTGGAGCACATTTGTAGCTGCCTTCCCCTTGTACCTTCCAGTCTCATCCATTTAGTGCCTTGAGCTGAAAGGAGATTTTGGCAGCCTGTTGCAGGTATTGCTGAGCATCCTGCCTAGATGTGGGGTTTTGGCTAACAGTGGGACCAGCACAAAGGGAATGAAAGTATGCTTTTCTACCAGATGTCCCTGTGAGGTATTTGTGGTGTGAATACCTTTGTTTCTTCACTCCAGGGCAGCTGGATTTATTCCCTGTCACCTGGTCCTTTAACAAAGCATGTAACAGAAGGGAGCATGGTGCCTATGCAATATTTGAATGACAAAGCCTTGATTTCACTTGGTTTTTTGCTACTGTTCTATGTTTATGTTATTAATATTTTCTTAGCATAGTTTACCTGTATAATACCAAAGACAGAGGTGCAATAGCTTTACTTCCCCTGCGATGTTTTTTGTGGGTCCTGTTCGAGAATAATAAAAGAAGTGTAAGCGCTGCACGGGTGTGTTTGTCCTTTTGCAAGGCTCAGTTCTAGGCGTAGTGCTGAGTGTGTGGCAGGAGGAGCGGAGCTGTGGCAGAGCGCAGCGGGGTTCGGTGCCGCTGCCCCGCGCCGGGCGGGCGCTGCTGCCGCGGTTGTCGCCGGCCGGGCAGGGACGCGGCCAAGCGGGCCGGGCTGCGCTGGGGCTGCGGGGGCGGGAGGGGCCGGGGCAGCGCCCGCCCTGTCCCCGCCCGCGGGGCATCCCACGGGCAGGAATGGGGCGGGATCGGGAAGAACCGTGGAGGTCTTTGGTGGCCTCCCGAAGCGGCAGCGCTTCTCGGGCAGCGTGGGCTGCGGGCTGTGCCGGGCTTTGGGTGCAAGGCTTGCGCGGGTGGTGTAAGGCAAGGGGTGTGAAGGGCGCTCTGGGGTATTGGTTTAGATGTTGGCTCGGGAGGTGCTGGTGTTCTCTTTAGAATTGGGGTTCGATAAAAGAACATTTTGAAGGTGTCGCGCCGATTGTGTGTCTGCCGGAGAGAGCTGACTGTGATGTTTGGCATTTCTGTGGGGGAGCCGTGCAGGAAACGCGTAAATTCTGGTGCAAACTCCTCCCCGTATTTCGGTCTGAAAGGGAGCAGCGAACCTGACAGACCTTCTTTCGGAAGTGTGGGGCCAGCTGCTGTGTGAGTGAACTGTGTGTGGGGTGTGCAGGGTCTGTGAGTCCGAAGTACTTTAACGTGGATTTGGCAGCACAAATCCTTCCCATTTCCAGTTATAAGGAAAGGATTTATTTAATTTATATTTTTAATATCTGATGCCATTAACGTCGAGTGAAAAGCTATGGGTAATGAGGGGCAGAAATGTCCTATTACAGTGTGCCTGATATAAGCTTGTGGTTTTTAGTTTGTTTGGGGAATTGTTGTTGGGGCTTTTTTCTGTTTGGTTGTGGGGCTTTTTTTAAGATTTTTGGTGAGAGAATGTTGCAGTGACAATGAAATTCATGCTACTATTTTTGCTTGTAGGCAAAGTGCTCCTGCCGACTTCTCCCAGGCTGGCTGGCAGGTTTAAAACCCAGCGTGCAGAGGTAGAAGCAAGCTGCAGGCACCACTGAAGGTCTGTTGCCTTAGAGAAGGTAAGAGTTGGTAATTCTACCGTTCTGATGTCTCACTTTGGCTCTGGTGGTCCAATGAAGGCAAATCATTTTCTGTGTGGAGTCAAGGGAGAGTTCTTTCAGGAAGTCCTGAACAAAATGCTGTTGTTCCTGATCACCTCGAAAGGTGTCACTCTGTGTAGGTATGGGATTGACACCCAGTAGCAGACTCGAAACTGGTAAAATAACTGCAATATGTAGTTTGGGATCTCAGGTGCTTGTGGCACCAAATCAGTGTCCAGTGAGCTGGTAATTTCCCAACCTGTGCTGCTTAGTTTATGCATGGAAGTTTAAAAGGGAGAAACAACTGTTTTGTCTTCAAATAAATTAGATCCACTGTTGTTGTGTGTTTTATGTGCCAGGGTGGGAAGCATGGAGAGCCTGTGTGCAGCCAACACCACTTTTGCTGTGGAGCTGTTAAGAAAGCTGTGTGAGAAGAAAAGTGGCCAGAATGTGTTCTTTTCACCATTTAGTATTTCTTCTGCTTTGTCTATGGTTTTGCTGGGTTCAAGAGGTAGCACTGAAGCCCAAATAAGCAAGGTAGGTCAACATAATGTTAAAATGGATGGCATGTGATGGGATCATCTGAGGAACAGATGTGTCTTACATGTGTGACATGTACTTGTGCTAAACTGTGATTGTCACTGTGGTGTGAGAAGAGAGCAGAGGTCTTCCTCTGGTGTGTGTGTGTAAGGAGGATCAATTTTCATTGTTTTTGAAGTGGGAGATTCCTTCAATATGAACTGAAGAGGTTCCTGGGTTTTCTTGTCTGTTTTTTTTTAAATGTTTTTTGAGTCCGATCTTCTTTATTATGTAATTAGAGTGTCCCTGGAATGTGTTTATTGCTCAATTGGTGGCTACATAAATTATTTTCTTTTCTGTCTTTGCTTGGGATTAAAATCACAGGATACATGTTCTGATAATGAAGCCAGGCACATAAAAACATTTTTAAAATCCCACTGTTTGCATTTCAAACTTATAACTGCAACTTGATTTACTCTTTTTTATAAATTTTCTCAGGTAGCAAATTTGTCTTGGCACGTATTTTAGGGAGGAAGTGACAATATTAAGTGCTGAACCAATCCTTTTGGTTTGGATGTTTGCTTCCTTTGCAAAGTGGGAGAGGAGTATCAACTAGTATTTTGTTTCCATGTACTTTATAAAAGTTTCTCAAAAACCTACATTGCTGCCATAGTGGGAGATCTGCAAAATCCATGTGGACACAGGGCTGGGAAAGCAGCTCTAGGTGTCCCTGCTCGGGCAGGGCTGTGTAGCAGATTGTCCCCTTCCCACCAGAGCCATGCTGTGATGCTGTAGCACTTGCCTTGAGGGAAGGAAAATCATGGCTGCTGACTCTGCTGCTCCTTAATTTATGTCTTGTGCAACATCTTGCTGGGTACATCAGATATGCCTTGCATGATAAGCTCCAGCTGGGAGGTGTGGTGGAAAAAATCTTTTGGCTTCAAGTCACAGTATTTCCCTTAAAAGTAATTTTAATGTAGAAAGAATCACACTGATCAAGTGTGTTTAGAGACGTTATGGATGCTGCTGTGGATGTTGGTCTTTGTGCAGGTGCTTTCTCTGAAGAACGCCCAGGATGCTCACAAAGGGTATCAATCCCTTCTCTGTGAAATTAATGATCCAAACAGCAAATACCTCCTGAGAACTGCAAACCGGCTCTATGGAGAAAAGACCTTTGAGTTTCTTGCAGTAAGTAGCCATTAAATTTTTGATGATTCTCAGTATAATGCACTTGCTACCTCTTTCCTCTGGAGGTTAAAGGCAGGGTTTGCCTTCAGAAAATTTCTGTGCTGAGAGCCAGGAAGGCAATAGATTCAGCCAGAGCCTGGTGTCTGAACTTGGTGGAGAATCTCCCTTAAATAGTTTGTGTCCTGAGTGGACAAGTGATGCCAAGCAGGGTGAAAGTCCATCAGTCTCCAAACTTGAGAATTCTGTCATCCATTTGTGTATTTGGCTGTGGGACAAATGGTTGATGTATCTTTAAGCAAAAGTCTGATAAACAAACTTGTAAAGTCATATGTTATGCCCCTGAAGCATAAAATAATTACAGAAAAAAAACCCCCAAGACATCAATGTCAATGAAGCCTAGAAGTTTGTAGGAGAGTGCAAAAGCCACAAGAATAATATTGATTCCTAGTTCAGAGAAGTGCTGTGAATCCAAAGAGGTACTTGTCAGCCAGAACTTCAAGGGCTCTGTATGAAGCTGGGGAAGGAAAGCAGGCAGATTTCCTTGGGAATACCAGAATCATCTGGCAGGTGTCTGAATGAGAGTAAATCTCTTGCTGAAAATGTGTTGTGAATGTCCCTGTTAGTCTTTCATAGAGTCGAGTCAGAAATGCTACCATGCTGGCCTAGAGCAGATGGACTTCGTGCATGCTTGTGAGGATTCCAGGAAACAAATCAATGGCTGGGTAGAGGAAAGGACTGAAGGTGAGTGCTTTGCCAAGTGCCCAGTTGTGTTTAATGGCAGCCATGGTTTGGGTAAACACCTAGCTCAGGATGTAGGATTGTGAATTCAAACAA
This sequence comes from Acrocephalus scirpaceus scirpaceus, assembly GCA_910950805.1. Lineage (NCBI taxonomy): Eukaryota > Metazoa > Chordata > Aves > Passeriformes > Sylviidae > Acrocephalus > Acrocephalus scirpaceus. The sequence goes on along the minus strand of OU383773.1, from coordinate 42,896,305 downwards.
CTGAAATGCTGAGCTGTCACTGTGTCTGGTCCCTAATTGTGTTCTCTATTGTGTATTAAATGCAGAGTAGATACTGTCTTGGATAATCATTGGATGCATGTCAAGCTGTGAAATAATGTGGGTTTTTCCTTTGTACGATAAAGGTAAAATTCAGAACCTGTTGGCCGAGGGGATACTGAATTCTCTGACCAGACTTGTGTTGGTGAATGCCATCTATTTCAAAGGCAGCTGGGAAGAGCAGTTCAACAAACAGAGTACCAGAGAAAGGCCTTTCCAAATTAACAAGGTAAGATGTGCTAAAATGCTGACAATACACTGTTAGGTGGAAGTTGTCTGAAATGACCACCTTTAAGAAGAAATTAAATCTTTCAAGAGCTGGGTTGCCATGGGTAGGCTGTATGAGATTCATTATGCCCCTGTCCCTTTCCTATGAACACCCTCTTTGTTGATTTTCTGTGAACTTTCACATAATTACTAGGACCTTTCATATGGCACAAAGACAGGTGTGAAAGCTTGTGTATTTAAGTCTTCTTCATTCCATGCTTTCGTGCTGCTCTTTGACCACTGAGCCAATCCAAAAGAAATGGAAACAAATCTCCTTTGGAGAAGTCTGTGCTGTGCAGTCTTGTTTTTAGTAGTAGATCAGTGCTGTTGAGGAGGACTTGATCACTGGCATGGGCAGGCCATGGCTGCTCCTCAGGATCCCCTGCAGCTCTGGGTTGGCCTCCAAGTGCCATTAACAAGAGCTGGTGATGTGCCTCTCCTAACTCACCTGCTTGAAGCATCCATTGTGGAAAAGTAAAGCCCATGTGCATGTCTGGAGACTGTCCTTCCCCACAGTAGTGAAACAAAAATCCAAGAATGTTTGAAAGTGCTAAGATAACTTTTAAATAAGAGAATGTTTCTGTTCACCCCAGACTACCTCTGACAGCTCTCCTGAGGCTGCTGGTCTGGTTCATTTCCTGACACCTTGCTCTCTCCCAATTGGAATGTGTTGAAAAAGCTGACAGGAGTATCCACAGACGCTGTTCCATGTTTATTCCACTGTTCCATTTTGTATTTTGATGCAAGCTTAGAGCAAGGTTTCAAGAGTCAACACCAACAAGGTATAGAGCTGATGAATAATCTCCTTTTGAGATGTGGTGGACTATTGTGCATTGCTGGTGCACATGGCCCCAGGTTTTACCTCGTGCTTTCCAAAGGACAGTGGTGGGGCTGCCCTCTGTGGTGTATGATCAGTTGTCCTTGGTCAAACCCTCAAAGGCCCTGAGTAACTTGCTGCCTGCTTCGTAGTTTGAGGCCAGCAGAGAACCCCAGCACTAACTGTTGACATCTCTTGCTTTCTAGAATGAGACCAGACCTGTGCAGATGATGTTCAAGGAGGACAGATTTAAGATGGCCTACATTGGGGACTTGCAGACCAAAATCCTTGAGCTCCCCTATGTGGGTCATGAACTGAGCATGATCATCCTGCTGCCTGATGCAATCCAGGATGGATCCACTGGCCTGGAAAGAGTAAGTTGTTGAGCTGAGTGCAAAGACAGCCTGAATCCTTCCAGGGAAGAACGTCTGCAGTTCAGTGCCAGAGCAGTTGTGTCCCTGGTGGTGCTCAAGGGCAGCAGGAGTGTCCCTCTGCTCCCTGTCCCCAAAGTGACCTCCTCCATATGTCATTGCTGATCAGGCTGAGGCAGAGGCTCTGGAAGAAGAGCTGGCCCTGCTGAGGAGCAGAGGTCAGCTGTGGTTGTGGTGAAGGCCCAGTGTGGTGATGCTGGCATGTGGAGAGGGGGATTTTGGGTGGGTTCTCTGGAAGTCCTGTGGCTTGTCCTCTGGCTCTTGTGTGCTGAGCATGTGGCAGGTGGTGTGTGGCTCAGTGCCTGGAAAGAGGCTCACAGGAAAGGGCAGGATCTCTTTTGTTGGTTGGGTAGGACACAAGTTTGGGCTCTTTGGCACTGCACACAAGGAGTTAATCGCTAAGATTTCTTGAGTCTTTTATTCCATATTAAAAATGAAAAGAAAATCCCCAAAGTCTTCATGCTTAACCCATGTGCAAAAAGATGCATGTTACGTGCTGTGTGAAGAAAGACAGCGAAATCACTTCTTTGGCTGTGTAATACTGACTCAATTCTCAGAGTAATGAAGTAAATTTGGATTTTTTTTTTAGCTGGAAAGAGAACTGACATATGAGAAGCTGATGAATTGGATCAGTCCTAAAATGATGAAGTTTACAAATGTGATGGTGTCTTTACCCAGATTTAAACTGGAAGAAGATTACGACCTTAAACCTATTTTAAGAAGCATGGGAATGCCTGATGCTTTTGACTTGGGGAAGGCAGACTTCTCAGGAATTTCATCTGGCAAGGAGCTTGTGCTGTCTGAAGTGGTCCACAAGTCCTTTGTGGAAGTCAACGAAGAAGGCACTGAAGCAGCTGCTGCCACAGCTGCAGTGATGATACTTGGTTGTGCAATGATAGTTCCAGAATTCACTGCTGATCATCCCTTCCTCTTCTTCATCCGACACAACAAAACTTGCAACATTTTGTTCTGTGGCAGATTTTGCTGTCCCTAAGGAGGAGATGTCTTGGCAGCATAGGTGCCATCACACAATAAACTCCCATTCCCCTGGAAAATAGCTACTCCTTTTGCACTACTTGTCTCTTTCAGCTGTGCCTGAACCCTCTTCTGTAGTCTTGATCTCAGGCTTGGCAGCAATAACAGAGCTGCTTAGACAAACACAGCACCTGCCATGTCCAACCCCCCTGCACCTGTGTGCAGAGGTGTCCAGGTTGTTGCTGACACAAGAACCATCCCACTTGCTCTGTGAGTGCTGCTTCTGTGCTTGACTTCACTTTTGGTGTCCAGCAGGCAGAGTCAGGCAGTGAGAGCCCGTGGAAGAGAAGAAGTTACTTTTGCTTGTGGCAAGGCTGGAGCACATTTGTAGCTGCCTTCCCCTTGTACCTTCCAGTCTCATCCATTTAGTGCCTTGAGCTGAAAGGAGATTTTGGCAGCCTGTTGCAGGTATTGCTGAGCATCCTGCCTAGATGTGGGGTTTTGGTTAACAACGGGGACCAGCACAAAGGGAATGAAAGTATGCTTTTCTACCAGATGTCCCTGTGAGGTATTTGTGGTGTGAATACCTTTGTTTCTTCACTCCAGGGCAGCTGGATTTATTCCCTGTCACCTGGTCCTTTAACAAAGCATGTAACAGAAGGGAGCATGGTGCCTATGCAATATTTGAATGACAAAGCCTTGATTTCAATTGTTTTTTGCTACTGTTCTATGTTTATGTTATTAATATTTTCTTAGCATAGTTTACCTGTATAATACCAAAGACAGAAGTGCAATAGCTTTCCTTCCACTGGGTGTTTTTTGTGGGTCCTGTTCGAGAATAATAAAAGAAGTGTAAGCGCTGCACGGGTGTGTTTGTCCTTTTGCAAGGCTCAGTTCTAGGCGTAGTGCTGAGTGTGTGGCAGGAGGAGCGGAGCTGTGGCAGAGCGCAGCGGGGTTCGGTGCCGCTGCCCCGCGCCGGGCGGGCGCTGCTGCCGCGGTTGTCGCCGGCCGGGCAGGGACGCGGCCAAGCGGGCCGGGCTGCGCTGGGGCTGCGGGGGCGGGAGGGGCCGGGGCAGCGCCCGCCCTGTCCCCGCCCGCGGGGCATCCCACGGGCAGGAATGGGGCGGGATCGGGAAGAACCGCGGAGGTTTTTGGTGGCCTCCCGAAGCGGCAGCGCTTCTCGGGCAGCGTGGGGTGCGGGCTGTGCCGGGCTTTGGGTGCAAGGCTTGCGCGGGTGGTGTAAGGCAAGGGGTGTGAAGGGCGCTCTGGGGTATCGGTTTAGATGTTGGCTCGGGAGGTGCTGGTGTTCTCTTTAGAATTGGGGTTCGATAAAAGAACATTTTGAAGGTGTCGCGCCGATTGTGTGTCTGCCGGAGAGAGCTGACTGTGATGTTTGGCATTTCTGTGGGGGAGCCGTGCAGGAAACGCGTAAATTCTGGTGCAAACTCCTCCCCGTATTTCGGTCTGAAAGGGAGCAGCGAACCTGACAGACCTTCTTTCAGAAGTGTGGGGCCAGCTGCTGTGTGAGTGAACTGTGTGTGGGGTGTGCAGGGTCTGTGAGTCCGAAGTACTTTAACGTGGATTTGGCAGCACAAATCCTTCCCATTTCCAGTTATAAGGAAAGGATTTATTTAATTTATATTTTTAATATCTGATGCCATTAACGTCGAGTGAAAAGCTATGGGTAATGAGGGGCAGAAATGTCCTATTACAGTGTGCCTGATATAAGCTTGTGGTTTTTAGTTTGTTTGGGGAATTGTTGTTGGGGCTTTTTTCTGTTTGGTTGTGGGGCTTTTTTTAGGATTTTTGGTGAGAGAATGTTGCAGTGACAATGAAATTCATGCTACTATTCTTGCTTGTAGGCAAAGTGCTTCTGCCGACTTCTCCCAGGCTGGCTGGCAGGTTTAAAACCCAGCGTGCAGAGGTAGAAGCAAGCTGCAGGCACCACTGAAGGTCTGTTGCCTTAGAGAAGGTAAGAGTTGGTAATTCTACCGTTCTGATGTCTCACTTTGGCTCTGGTGGTCCAATGAAGGCAAATCATTTTCTGTGTGGAGTCAAGGGAGAGTTCTTTCAGGAAGTCCTGAACAAAATGCTGTTGTTCCTGATCACCTCGAAAGGTGTCACTCTGTGTAGGTATGGGATTGAAACCCAGTAGCAGACTCTAAACTGGTAAAATAACTGCAATATGTAGTGTGGGATCTGAGGTGCTTGTGGCACCAAATCAGTGTCCAGTGAGCTGGTAATTTCCCAACCTGTGCTGCCTAGTTTATGCATGGAAGTTTAAAAGGGAGAAACAACTGTTTTGTCTTCAAATAAATTAGATCCACTGTTGTTGTGTGTTTTATATGCCAGGGTGGGAAGCATGGAGAGCCTGTGTGCAGCCAACACCACTTTTGCTGTGGAGCTGTTAAGAAAGCTGTGTGAGAAGAAAAGTGGCCAGAATGTGTTCTTTTCACCATTTAGTATTTCTTCTGCTTTGTCTATGGTTTTGCTGGGTTCAAGAGGTAGCACTGAAGCCCAAATAAGCAAGGTAGGTCAACATAATGTTAAAATGGATGGCATGTGATGGGATCATCTGAGGAACAGATGTGTCTTACATGTGTGACATGTACTTGTGCTAAACTGTGATTGTCACTGTGGTGTGAGAAGAGAGCAGAGGTCTTCCTCTGGTGTGTGTGTGTAAGGAGGATCAATTTTCATTGTTTTTGAAGGGGGAGATTCCTTCATTATGAACTGAAGAGGTTCCTGGGTTTTTTTGTGTGGGGTTTTTGTAACGGTTTTTTGAGTCCGATCTTCTTTATTATGTAATTAGAGTGTCCCTGGAATGTGTTTATTGCTCAGTTGGTGGCTACATAAATTATTTTCTTTTCTGTCTTTTCCTGGGATTAAAATCACATGATACATGTTCTGATAATGAAGCCAGGCACATAAAAACATTGTTAAAATCCCACTGTCTGCATTTCAAACATATAACTGCAACTTGATTTACTCTTTTTTATAAATTTGCTCAGGTAGCAAATATCTCTTGGCACGTATTTTAGGGAGGAAGTGACAATATTAAGTGCTGAACCAATCCTTTTGGTTTGGATGTTTGCTTCCTTTGCAAAGTGGGAGAGGAGTATCAACTGGTATTTTGTTTCCATGTACTTTATAAAAGTTTCTCAAAAACCTACATTGCTGCCATAGTGGGAGATCTGCAAAATCCATGTGGACACAGGGCTGGGAAAGCAGCTCTAGGTGTCCCTGCTCGGGCAGGGCTGTGTAGCAGATTGTCCCCTTCCCACCAGAGCCATGCTGTGATGCTGTAGCACTTGGCTTGAGGGAAGGAAAATCATGGCTGCTGACTCTACTGCTCCTTAATTTATGTCTTGTGCAACATCTTGCTGGGTACATCAGATATGCCTTGCATGATAAGCTCCAGATGGGAGGTGTGGTGGAAAAAATCTTTTGGCTTCAAGTCACAGTATTTCCCTTAAAAGTAATTTTAATGTAGAAAGAATCACACTGATCAAGTGTGTTTAGAGATGTTATGGACGCTGCTGTGGATGTTGTCTTTGTGCAGGTGCTTTCTCTGAAGAACGCCCAGGATGCTCACAAAGGGTATCAATCCCTTCTCTGTGAAATTAATGATCCAAACAGCAAATACCTCCTGAGAACTGCAAACCGGCTCTATGGAGAAAAGACCTTTGAGTTTCTTGCAGTAAGTAGCCATTAAATTTTTGATGATTCTCAGTATAATGCACTTGCTACCTCTTTTCTCTGGGAGTCAAGGCAGGCTTTGGATTTTGCCTCCCAAATATTTGTGCTGAGAGCCAGGAATGCAATAGATTCAGCCAGAGCCTGGTGTCTGAACTTGGTGGAGTTTAGCAATTTGTGTCCTGAGTGGACAAGTGATGCCAAGCAGGGTGAAAATCCATCAGTCTCTACACTTGAGAGTTCTGTGATACTCGGCTGTGGTGATAGCATAGGGTTAAAATCTTAGCTGCTTGAAAATGTATTCATAGTTAGAAAGAAGATGTAGGGGGAGGGTGGGAAACCATGTGGGGGGGAGTGGATGGAAACTGGTAAGACTTGCCGGTAGAACTGGGATTGCTCAAGGAAAGGCTGGGTTCGCTTTGTCTTTGTTAATCCGAGTGAGACCGCGTGTAGGTATAGTCGTTAAATATAATTAAAATTAATTAAGTAATAACTTAGGAGAATACAAAAAGCAATTGTAACCATGGTGAGGAGAAGTTTTCCCGAAACTCAAAGTTTATGCTTCAGTAGCGTCAATAAGAGAATAACACTAAGTTAATCATTGATATTTTATGTAACCAAAAGATATAAAACCTATATGCTTGAATGTATTTTTTGGAGTCCTGACTTTGGTCTGTCAGACCCCAGGCTCCTGGGCCCATTATTAATAGCACAACATATAGCCATGTCTCTGTGACTATATGTATTTTCGGCTCTAAGAGTAGGACAAATGGTTGATGTGTCTTTTAGGAATAAAGAAACATATCAGATGATATGTTATGTCCCTGAAGCATAAAATAATTACAGAAAAAAAACCCCGGACATCAATGTCAATGAAGCCTAGAAGTTTGTAGGAGAGTGCATAAGCCACAACAATAATATTGATTCCTAGTTCAGAGAAGTGCTGTAAATCTGAGGAGGAACTTCTCAGCCAGAACTTCAAGGGCTCTGTATGAAGCTGGGGAAGGAAAGCAGGCAGATTTCCTTGGGAATGCCAGAATCGTCTGGCAGGTGTCTGAATGAGAGTAAATCTCTTGCTGAAAATGTGTTGTGAATGTCCCTGTTAGTCTTTCATAGAGTCGAGTCAGAAATGCTACCATGCTGGCCTAGAGCAGATGGACTTCGTGCATGCTTGTGAGGATTCCAGGAAACAAATCAATGGCTGGGTAGAGGAAAGGACTGAAGGTGAGTGCTTTGCCAAGTGCCCAGTTGTGTTTAATGGCAGCCATGGTTTGGGTAAACACCTAGCTCAGGATGTAGGATTGTGAATTCAAACACCTGAAATGCTGAGCTGTCACTGTGTCTGGTCCCTAATTGTGTTCTCTATTGTGTATTAAATGCAGAGTAGATACTGTCTTGGATAATCATTGGATGCATGTCAAGCTGTGAAATAATGTGGGTTTTTCCTTTGTATGATAAAGGTAAAATTCAGAACCTGTTGGCTGAGGGGATACTGAATTCTCTGACCAGACTTGTGTTGGTGAATGCCATCTATTTCAAAGGCAACTGGGAAGAGCAGTTCAACAAACAGAGTACCAGAGAAAGGCCTTTCCAAATTAACAAGGTAAGATGTGCTAAAATGCTGACAATACACTGTTAGGTGGAAGTTGTCTGAAATGACCACCTTTAAGAAGAAATTAAATCTTTCAAGAGCTGGGTTGCCTTGGGTAGGCTGTATGAGATTCATTATGCCCCTGTCCCTTTCCTATGAACACCCTCTTTGTTGATTTTCTGTGAACTTTCACATAATTACTAGGACCTTTCATATGGCACAAAGACAGGTGTGAAAGCTTGTGTATTTAAGTCTTCTTCATTCCATGCTTTCGTGCTGCACTTTGACCATTGAGCCAATCCAAAAGAAATGGAAACAAATCTCCTTTGGAGAACTCTGTGCTGTGCAGTCTTGTTTTTAGTAGTAGATCAGTGCTGTTGAGGAGGGCTTGGTCACTGGCATGGGCAGGCCATGGCAGCTCCTCAGGATCCCCTGCAGCTCTGGGTTGGCCTCCAAGTGCCATTAACAAGAGCTGGTGATGTGCCTCTCCTAACTCACCTGCTTGAGGCAACCATTGTGGAAAATTGAAGCCCTCATGCCTGTTTGGAGACTGTCCCTCCCCGCTGTAGTGAAATAAAAATCCAAGAATGTTTGAAAGTGCTAAGATAGCTTTTAAATAAGGGAATGTTTCTATTCACCCCAGACTACCTCTGACAGCTCTTCAGAGATTGCTGGACTGGTTCACTTCCAGACACCTTGCTCTCTCCCAATTGGAATGTGTTGAAAAAGCTGACAGGAGAATCCAGAGATGCTGTTCCATGTTTATTCCACTGTTCCATTTTGTATTTTGATGCAAGCTTAGAACAAGGTTTCAAGAGTCAACATCAACAGGATATAGAGCTGTTGAATAATCTCCTTTTGAGATGTGGTGGAATATTGTGTATTGCTGCTGCACATGGCCCCAGGTTTTACCTCGTGCTTTCCAAAGGACAGTGGTGGGGCTGCCCTCTGTGGTGTATGATCAGTTGTCCTTGGTCAAATCCTCAAAGGCCCTGAGTAACTTGCTGCCTGCTTTGTAGTTTGAGGCCAGCAGAGAAGCTCAGCACTAACTGTTGACATCTCTTGCTTTCTAGAATGAGACCAGACCTGTGCAGATGATGTTCAAGGAGGACAGATTTAAGATGGCCTACATTGGGGACTTGCAGACCAAAATCCTTGAGCTCCCCTATGTGGGTCATGAACTGAGCATGATCATCCTGCTGCCTGATGCAATCCAGGATGGATCCACTGGCCTGGAAAGAGTAAGTTGTTGAGCTGAGTGCAAAGACAGCCTGAATCCTTCCAGGGAAGAACGTCTGCAGTTCAGTGCCAGAGCAGGTGTGTCCCTGGTGGTGCTCAAGGGCAGCAGGAGTGTCCCTCTGCTCCCTGTCCCCAAAGTGACTTCCTCCATATGTCATTGCTGCCCAGGCTGTGTGCTGCTCCCTTAGGCAGAGACTCTGGAAGAAGAGCTGGCCCTGCTGAGGAGCAGAGGTCAGCTGTGGTTGTGGTGAAGGCCCAGTGTGGTGATGCTGGCATGTGGAGAGGGGGATTTTGGGTGGGTTCTCTGGAAGTCCTGTGGCTTGTCCTCTGGCTCTTGTGTGCTGAGCATGTGGCTCATGTGGTGGTGTGTGGCTCAGTGCCTGGAAAGAGGCTCACAGGAAAGGGCAAGATCTCTTTTGTGGGGAGGGTAGAATACAAGTTTGGGCTCTTTGGCACTGCACACAAGGAGTTTATTACTAAGCATTCTTGATTCTTTGTTCCCCTAATAAACATGAAAAGAAAGCCCCCACAGTCTTCATGCTTAACCCATGCGCAAAAAGATGCATGTTATCTTCTGTGTGAAGAAAGACAGCAAAATCACTTCTTTGGCTATGTAATACTGACTCAATTCTCAGAGTAATGAAGTAAATTTGGATTTTTTTTTTAGCTGGAAAGAGAACTGACATATGAGAAGCTGATGAATTGGATCAGTCCTAAAATGATGAAGTTTACAAATGTGATGGTATCTTTACCCAGATTTAAACTGGAAGAAGATTACGACCTTAAACCTATTTTAAGAAGCATGGGAATGCCTGATGCATTTGACGTGGGGAAGGCAGATTTCTCAGGAATTTCATCTGGCAAGGAGCTGGTGCTGTCTGAAGTGGTCCACAAGTCCTTTGTGGAAGTCAATGAAGAAGGCACTGAAGCAGCTGCTGCCACAGCTGCGCTGGTTGCGAATTGTTGTGCAATGAGAGTTCCGGAATTCACTGCTGATCATCCCTTCCTCTTTTTCATCCGACACAACAAAACTTGCAGCATTTTGTTCTGTGGCAGATTTTGCTGTCCCTAAGGAGGAGATGTCTTGGCAGCATAGGTGCCATCACACAATAAACTTACATTTCCCTGGAAAATAGCCACTCCTTTTGCACTACTTGTCTCTTTCAGCTGTACCTGAACCCTCTTCTGTAGTCTTGATCTCAGGCTTGGCAGGAATAACAGAGCTGCTTAGACAAACACAGCACCTGCCATGTCCAACCCCCCTGCACCTGTGTGCAGAGGTGTCCAGGTTGTTGCTGACACAAGAACCATCCCACTTGCTCTGTGAGTGCTGCTTCTGTGCTTGACTTCACTTTTGGTGTCCAGCAGGCAGAGTCAGGCAGTGAGAGCCCGTGGGAGAGAAGCAGTTACTTTTGCTTGTGGCAAGGCTGGAGCACATTTGTAGCTGCCCTCCCCTTGTACCTTCCAGTCTCATCCATTTAGTGCCCTGATCAATTGCCTGGAGCTGAAAGGAGATTTTGGCAGCCTGTTGTAGGTATTGCTGAGCATCCTGCCTAGATGTGGGGTTTTGGCTAACAACTGGACCAGCACTTAGTTAAGAACATTTTTGCAGCACTTGTCCTTAGAGGGTTTTTATGGGTTGATAACCATCTCCTCAGGAGATCTTGAGTTTATTACCTGTCACATGATTCTAGTCCTTAAACAAGGATTGTACTCTGACTGCAGAATACCGAAGACAAAGCTGAAACAGCTTTCCTGACACAGGGATATTTTTTGCACTTTGTTTTTGAAATACTAAAAGAACTGTAAGTGCTATAGGTTTTTTTTCTTTTTGCTACTATTAGTAGTGCATTTTTAAACCAGTTTTCTGAAAACCCCAAATATTTCTGTAGTACCAGCTTATATGTAGCTTTTTGGAATTCTACACTAGACACAAGACTTTTCTGGATAAGGCACTGCTTAAGTTGCCATACATTATTGGTGTACCCTGTAAGGATTTCAGGGTATTTCCAAGGATAGCAAGGGCGTTCCTAGAGAATAGTTTTTTTCTGGGCCAGACTGCAATGCTTTCTCTTGGTCTTTTGCACAGATACAAACAAAGGTTTGGCAGATGTTATCCAAAAGGTGCTAGGCGCCCCTATCCTTTATTCAGTGCACCGTAACCCAGCTGTCTCAGGTGAAGGAAACAAAAGCACTATTTGCAGGGGAGATGGACGAGACCCAACACTTTTGTCACCAGGATGCATGCCATATGCTCCAGTTAAAGGGCTGGTGCTATGCACCTGCAACAATATGGGCAGTATAGCTGGGGACGTCCTGGGAGCCAGACCGAGGACTGATGGAGAACAAAGATCGTGGTAAACCAAAGGAAACTCCCCATGCAGTTACTTTCTTTGAAATGAAAAAAAAACCAAAAAAAGCCCCCCAAAACCCCCCAAAAACCAAAAAAACCCACCCCGAAATAACTTTATAAAAGATGAGTGTAAATAGAGACACAGGGTGGGAAGGCAGAGAGGAGCCTCCCTGGGCAGCCAGGATGCGCTCGCTCCTCGGGTCTAAAACACCTGGATCTCTTACCGCTGGCGCAACGTGGGGGTTGTTGGTTAATCCCACTGCCGAAGCTGCCTCTTCTCTCCGCCGGGACACCGGGGACACCCGGACAGGAGTGGCGGGGTACCACCTGCCGCCCCGCCCCCGCCCCGCCCCAGCCCCGGCGGGGTCCCCGCGGGTGACACGGCGGTGGCAGTGCGCGGCTGGGCTCCTTCCGATCCATCCCATCCCATCCCATCCCATCCCATCCCATCCCATCCCGCTCGGCGCTGCCCGGCAGGTAGGCGGCCAAGCGGCCCTTGGCTGCGCTGGGGCCCCGCCGGGCTGCCTCCGGCCCTGCCCCCGGGGCATCCTTCGGGAAGGGGACGGTAACGGGACGAGAAGGGGAAATTTTTCCTTTCCGCCTCGGCGGCGGGGTCTGCGCGGGGCGGGCGACGCTTCTCGGGCACCGGGGGTGGGCACTGCCGAACAGCTGGTTTGGGTGACAGGCTTGCGCAGGGAGGTAAACGAAAGCGAAAGTACGCCTTGGGGCTTGGGTTTGGATATCTTCAGGGGTGTTGGTGGTCTCTCTTTGGCCTGCAGCTCGGTAAGAACGTCGCAAAGCTGCCGGGTGTTTATCTCTCTGGCACGGAGGAAGCCGACAGTGATAATTTGCAATTGCTGTGGAAAGACTGTGCAGGAAACACCCAAATTTTGGTGTAAACTCCTGCACGCCGTTGGGTACGGAGGAGATAAAAACAAACCGAGAGTCCGGCTGCGCGCAAGCACCGAGCACCCGGACTCTGAGCTGGGCGAGCGGGAAGCCCGCACCGCATTCATCGGTGCCGCCCCGGCCCTTGGTGGGGTTTTGTGCCTGACCCGGCCCTTGGCCTTTCAGCCTGCTCGTGAGCATCTCCCCAAAATGCGTGGCTGCTCAGTGCCAGCCCTGCGGCTTTGCCTGCTCGGCGCCTCGCTGCTGTCCCCGCCGCTCGGTAGGTCCCTGCGGCCCCAGAACCCCGGGCTCCCCGCCCGTGCCTGCAGGAACCCGGCCCCGGTGGTGCTGGGTGCGGCGGGAGGGCAGCTCCTGCTCCTGCCAGCGCTGGGGGAACAGCCGTGCTCTCCACTGCTCAAAGTCAGCGTGCACCGAAGCCTTTGGCAGCGCTGACACCGCTCAGGAACGTGGATTTGTGGCATGAAGACGGGCAGGTTACTGAGCAGTGTCTGAATGTCCCCGAGCAGAGACTTTCAATATCCTCCGTGCGTTGTAGAGGAGCAGAGGGAATGCTGCAGGAGGAAGAGCCCTGGTGTGTGCTGGGTCTGTGAGGCTGAGGAACTTCTGCAATCCTACCAGCACATATACTTCCCATTTCAGATCTGCAGGAAAGGAATTTTTAAAAAGAATGTATATAAAATTAGTGTGATAAGGAAGGTTGGAATACACAATTAACATGGAAAAAATGCCCTGCATTTACAATGTGACTGATTTTTTTTAAGAATAAGGTGCACTGACGACGATATTCTTGCTGTTTCTGTAAGCAACTGCATCAATGTTTAATCCAGTCTTTACTGTGTGAATCACACAAGTTTAGACAAGGTGTTTGAAGAATGTTTCATAGGGTCCTTATCAACTGTTTTATTTTTCAGCTATAACCATGGAGAACCTGTCTAATGCCAACAGCAGATTTGCACTTGATCTGTTCAGAAGGTTTAGTGAGGCCAACCCAACAGGAAATGTCTTCTTTTCTCCTGTCAGTATCTCTGCTGCTCTGGCCATGGTCCTTTTGGGGGCCAAAGGTAATACAGAAGCCCAGGTGTTGAAGGTTAGTAAAATAAAATGGTCATTAATTTTATATTTTATTTACGTTAAAAAGGGTTGTGTTTTAGAGGCGGGAAGATGAAATGAGGGTATTTTTATCTGTTCAGGGCAAGATTTCTGTCATGCACACTGAGTATTCCTCAGACTCTGCAAGTAGCTGCCCTCTGCTTACCCTGCTCGAGAGCCCTCGGTCTATATTTTCTATGGCCCTTATTGCTCATTTAATTTCACTTGTTAATTCTTGACAGAGGAAACTAATTACATTAGTCAGTCTCCTTTTAAATTGTTCATAACTTTTAGCAGCAAGGCTTTATGAGTTTTCATGAGACATTTTGACAAATTATTACTTTATAACACAAGATCACCAATGGTATGTTCACTTTTAATAATTCTGTGTGTTTTGTAAAGTCCACAGTAGCGTTCTATGGTTTTATATCTAAAGTGTAAATGATGATATGGTATGATGATACCATATGATGATGGTGATGTAAGTAAATATCAGTCTCTCACTAACTGGCATTCCGATATCTCAAAGGAGCTAAGCCTGCATGGTTATCCTTACCATAGCTTTAGGGTAGGTAGGATAGTTTAAAACAATCTCCATATAAGTTGCAAAGATGGTGCACAAAGGGGTGTGCCAGTTTCCCCTGAAACCTCTGTCGTGCAAGGGACTCAGTCACTGTTATTTTTGCGTCCTTGTTAGGCTAACGCCTGTAAAAAGGTGTGTGAGTCTCTTCATTGCAATCATCATCATGCTTTTGCCTATGAATAATTTCACCTTTGTATTCTGGACTTTAGGAGGAACTGTTTTATACTGTTGAGTGTTGCTGTGCTTACTCAATAAAATTACTTTCCCACTACCTGTTCAAACAGACTTTGAACGTATTTCATGTAATCAGACAGACAGCCCCACCTAGGATAAACCTACTGACAGGAGAAATCATGCAAAAGGAACTTGGGGGGGAAATAAATGTCTTTCAACACAGTCATTCTCAACAGGGCATGTTCCATACTTCACTTATGAACACAGTGCTAATTAATGAGCAATTGTCGAGAGCTGTTTGCAAGGACACAAACATTTTTCCGGGATCATAATTCTATTGTGAGGTTGCCTCCGTGATGTTCCTGCTCAGCCATTTACCTTTACAGCACAGCTTGCACTGAGGTGGCTGGCAAAGCCTGACCAAAAACCCAGTGAGAGAAGGAGAAGGCTTTCCTTTGAATCCAATCACTGCTTCACAGCAGTCTTCTCTGCTGGGAAACACATGGTTTCAGTTTGAATATGAGTGTCCCTGCTTTGGTGTAGCCTTCCCCTGTCCATGAGGTCTGGAAGCTTCTGGTGTGGTATCTTTAAACCTTGGTCAGCCAGCTTGCCTCTGGAAGAGGAGGTATTGGTAAAGAGATACTGCAGTAATACATCTGATCTTAAAGCTAATACTTTTTCCCATTCTCTCTCTCTCTCTCTCTCTCTATATATATATATACACGTATGTATATAAAGCATATATGAAGTACATATATATTTATGGAGTTATTTTTTCATAAAATTATAAAAGATAATTGGTCTAAGTTTTCTTAATACCTCACCTGTGATAGTGCTGATTGTATATTCTGAGAATATACAACCCCAGGTTCCCTTGGGCCAAAGAGGGAACCAAGAAAGCAAAGTCTCCATAGCATCATCTCTCTTTTTGATTCCTCACCTGGGAGTGGGATTTTGGGCCCAGTGGTCCACAGAGGAGGGGTCCACAGAAATGCAGACAGGGCTGGGGGTTGTGATCAAGAGCTTCAGCTGTGACTGTGTATAAACCAGGATCACAATACAGGTGGCTGACATGGGCAGCGTGGCACCGAGGGACAGTTTGATTCACTCTTTGAGGTTTACAGAAGCCTCTAAGCAGCTTCCAGCCTTTTCTCTTTCTCCAGCCTACCTACTGGATCCTACCCTGCTGCATCAGGCCTACCCTACAGATTTACCGTATGTTCTTTTAAGACAGTATTAACACTTCTTTTTTATTTCAGACACTTCATCTTGACAAAGTTGAAGATGTTCATTCAAGGTTCCAGGCTCTGACAATGGATATAAACAGGAGCAATGCTCCCTATCTCTTACGGCTGGCCAGTCGGCTCTTTGGAGAGAAGTCCTACAGCTTTCTGCCGGTACAGTGGTGCACATCAGGATGGCATTCGATGGGATCTGGGGGGAAAGTGCAGCTACTTGAGTATTTATGAAGTAGAACTATTTTCAAGCCTATTTCTAAATGTTTCTGGGAAGTTGATAAAAGTGTTTCATACTTGCCGTGTGCATTTCCATAGCTGTGGGCACCTGTGCCTCTCATCTAAAGGGTGTAACACAGCAACCCCTTTTCTCTTCTTGTTCACTTCTGCTGTTCTTGTCCTCAAGAGAAGAATCACTGGTCTATGTTCTTAGTTTACAGTACCTGTCATGACATCCCACTCTGTTGCAACCAGCTTTTTAGGTTGCAGCCAGTTCTGTTCCTGTTGCAATCAGCTTTTTAGGGTTTTCATTGGAGTAGTACCACATAACTTCAATATTTTTGAAAACACTATTTATTTGGGAGGGGATATCCAATATGTTTTAACAACTTGCCTCTTCACCAGTGAATTACAACTTTGTGTGCAAATAGGTTGTTATTTTTGTCCCTGTTCAGCTATTTTGGAGGATTTTGTTTTATTCTAGCTGTGCTTGAGCCTGTTTCAGGAGAATGATGGGTAAATATTGCAACATCTGCAGTAAGCACCCCACCAGCTCTAGACATGGCTGGTGTACTATGAGGCTTACTCTGAGAGTGGGGAAAAAACCTGTTAACTTCAGAACTCCCCAAAACAACACTGTTAGAACCCCACCTCAGAGCTGGTACACCTAATCTACCTTATAATTAGATGTTTTCTTATCTGCATGCAGTGAAAGCTATTCTTGTTGTCGCAAAATTTAGGATTTCCTGACTAATACACGGAAATTATATGGAGCTGATTTGGCTACAGTTGATTTTCTTCAGGCTTGTGATAAAGCCAGGAAAGAAATTAATCAGTGGGTCGAGGAGAAAACTGAAGGTAAGTTATTTTCTTGTTCATAACTTGCAGTGTTTCATATCGTGGGAGCGGGAATGGGCTTTATTCTCTGCTGTCTTTAGAAGAGTTTAATTCTGCTCTGGGATACTTACTTGATGCATGGACAGAACTGGAAATTACTAAGCAAGTCATTTAAACGGTTCCATAAGTCCTGGGAGTTATCCATTCTGCTTTTGTGTTCAGGCCATGAGTGCAGGAGAGATGCCTAAACATAGGGATGTACTCATGAGTTGGAGAATTTGTTTTAGTCTGTGTTGGTCCATATATATATATATATAGTATATATATTTCTAAATTCAGTATTCCTTAATGGGGGTGTTCTGTAGTTCTTGTATGATGAGTGGATGAGTTGCATGTGATAGTTTAGACTAACAATATTATGCTTTCATCAAATCACTGTATATCAAAAGTTATAGTAGTGTGTATTAAGAAAAAGTATGGTGAAGTAGTGAAACAGGTACTGAAATACACATTATTACAGGAATACATTGGTTTTATATTTGTAGTATTTCTATGACATCAGTTTCTCGATGTATATTTTATATACCATCAACTTAATGCTGATGATTTTGTTGTGACCCTTTTTTCTGCTGCCTCTGAAGGCAAAATCCCCGATCTGCTGTCGGAAGGCTCAGTTGATAGCATGACCAAGCTGGTACTGGTGAATGCTATTTATTTCAAAGCAAACTGGGCTGAGAAATTTCAAGAAGCTGACACCACTGATGCACCATTTCGGTTAAATAAGGTAATACAGATATGTCCTGGTAGGACATATCTAATGAAAAGGTCTAATAATGTAGGTGGTAATGTGAGGCTTTGCTTACAGATAAAATAGTTAAGAAATATGAGATAATTTATTAATATTTTAATTTTTTTTTGATTTTAGTATTTTTCTGTATTCAGCAAGCTATTTGTTGTCTCACTCACTAGAATAGTATTAGGGAAAATTCTCACCTATGGTTTAGGACCTAGTAGGGTTTCTGTCTGCAACAGATCAGCAGCTATGAACTGTTATCTGTGATGCTAGGTAAGCAGTCTTAAAATGACAGGACATTTTGATTAAGCCCCATCTTCTTGTTCTATATTCTGCTTATGTTAACAGCTTTACAAGTTACTGTATGCAGTCACCTGCTTTATGCTAAACAGAGTTGATCTTTGTTGGTTTAACATTTTCATACAGCAACTTGAAGAAACTTGGCTTCTGTGAGGACTGTGTTATAGAAGTCAAAGGAGAGCCAAATATAATACAAACTCATTATTTCTTCAGAGGAAATTGTTATTAAACAGGCAGTCAGAAGTCTGAAAAAATCAGTTCTATAATGGAGGACAAGTGTTTACATAAAAGCAAATTTAACTTGTTTCCTATTGGTTCTTTAAATGAGTATTTCCTTAACTGTTACCATTGGTGCCTTTTATCCATCCAGACTGAAAGAAGGACAGTAAAAATGATGTATCAGAAAAAGAAATTTAATTTTGGATACATCCCCGAAGAGAAAATCCGTGTTTTAGAGCTGCCTTATGATGGAAGAGAACTTAGTATGATCATCCTGTTACCTGATGACACTGAAGAGGACTCCACTGGACTTCAGAAGGTGACCCATCTAAGCTAATGCAGTTGTTCAGTGTTTTTAAGTTCAGCCATTCAAAATTGAAGCCTTAGTGAACCTGTGTTCTCAGGGCACCAGATCTATCTGGTGTATTTTTAGACGACTCGCTACTAGTGCAGCAGTAAAGAAAAAGATTTATGTACTGCATCAGGAAGAGGAGTTGTGTTCTGATTTTGTAGCTTGTGCTTATGTGTCTTCTGCTGAACTGAACCATGATGGAGATTGAAAACAGAGTTAACTGTGAGAATTAACTTACCTTGATTGTTTGTTTTTAATGACAGAATTAATTTTTCAGTATCTTTGAAAGTCTTTTTTTTCTTAACCATAAAGTAGTGAGGCTGTTTTCCATTGAATGACCAGCTTCTTTGAGCTCTCTGATTATGATTTTTGTTACTTGTTTTTAATTAGGTAATTCCATTTGGTTAGATTAAACAGTAAGAAGACTGGCTTGCTCTCAGTGCATGTTTTTCTCTTCTGTAGATTGCAGCAAGAAGCAAATGTCTGCATTATTTGTAAAGTATAAACTGCCTTGACTCTACTTAATTTTAGTAGTATTTTTTTGATCTCTATTTAGCTATCAAAGATGTTCATTTTTGCAACTGCTTTACCATCGTATAATGTTCTATATATAAAGCCTCATAAATGTTACTGAAAATGAAACACTACACTGGTGATAAGTAATGCTCTCTGTTCTTTTAATTCTAGATGGAAAAGCAGCTTACCTTAGAGAAGCTCCAGGAATGGACACGTCCAGAGCATCTGTATTCCACTGACGTTCATGTGCGTTTGCCAAAGTTTAAGCTGGAGGAAAGCTATGACCTTAAAGCAGATTTAGCTGCTATGGGCTTGCTGGATGTATTTGACAGTGGCAAGGCTGACTTGTCAGGAATGTCAGGGGCACGTGACCTCTTCCTCTCTGAAGTTGTCCACAAGGCTTTTGTGGAAGTGAATGAGGAAGGCACGGAGGCTGCAGCTGCCACTGCTGGCATTGCTATGCTCTGCATGGTCATAGAAGAGGATTTCAATGCTGACCATCCTTTCCTTTTCTTTATTCGCCACAACCCAACACAAAACATACTTTTCTTGGGCAGATATGCTTCCCCATAAAAGAAAACTTAGCATTTGCAGCAGTTCCTGCTGTTGGTAATGAAAACTTTGTTCCTGAATGAGTTAATCCTTCTGTCGTGAGTTCCTAGTAATTTGACTGAGATTCTGCCTTTCCATTAAAACAACCCCAGGGAAAATGAGGAGTAATTTATTTTTCTTTCTCGAGATTGACATCATCTTGAATTGAACAAGGAAAATCCTGACTGTAGGCAAAAGAAATCTTGGAGCAGAAATAAATTTTCTTGGAAGAAATACATGTCTCTTAAAGCACAGTATCAGCCTTTATGCATTCTCACATGGGTTTTTCTGTGTTGACAGCTCCCCATTGTGATAACCAGTCACTCCTTAATAATCCAGTCACTCCTTATGCATAAATACTAGGTTATTCTTGCAAAGCTGTTCCTCCCCTAAAATCTTGCTGTGAAAAAACACTGTAATAAAATCATTCTAGGCACCAAAAGGTATGTCTCAAACAGCTGGGTTTACCCAGTTCTATCATGAAATAGAAGGTCAGATAACATTGGTTTAGCGACATCTATTAATAGAGAAAGGATTAAGCTATTTAAACAAAAGCAACCCCTTGAAACTAGTAGCCAGAAAAAATTGCAACACAGCTTTTGAATGTGAAGGAGAAAAAATGAGTAGGAACTTTAGGTGAATTGTTTAAAGAGGATTTTGAAAATTTACATTAAATGTCACAAGAAAACGTTTCAGGGGTTAGAGGTCTCAGGTGCCTTTTCGAAAGTTCAGAAGCTGCCAATATGACGTTTAGATTCTAGCCAGAACCTATGTCGTTCCCAAAAGATTCTTCAGCTTCCCAGAGGAGGACTGGGCATAATCTGCAAGAAATATCTGATGTTTCTCTTTACGTACAAGGATTCCACATTTACTGAGCTGACTTCCACTACCTCTTTATGCATAAACCTCTGGTACTGTACCACAGCCTTATTCCTGGTAGCCAATGTAATTATATACTCTCATGTTCTATGTTTATTTTTGGAGGTTATTTGCTTGTATCGTGGGTTCTGTAACATTCACCTGTACAACCTCAGCTCTGAATGGGGCACAGTAATATATATTAAATATATAATTGCAAACTGTATTTTTGTCTTGTCTTTAAGCAACAAATAAAAGTCTTGAACTTTTGTTAAAAATGGCAATTTTTTGCATGCAATTTAGTATTTCAGAGTACCAAAATAACTGCCTGAAGAGTAGATCCAAAGAAAACCACTAGTGCAGGAGGTGCAACCGGCTGTCTGAAGTCATTCAGAGTAGGTGAAAGTACTGAAAACCAAATTACTCAATAGAAGAGATGATTGCATGAACCAGCAGCTTCCCCTGGAAGTGTAAGCTGATCTGCTTGCCCCCACAGGGACCGGGGGGAGTCATGGTTTTATGAAATGGCATAAGCACTTGGTCTGCAATACTTGGCTGCAAAGGCTCTGGTAGGTTTGCAAAGGAGAGTGTGTATTGCAGCCTGCAGATGTGAATGCAATCTTTTCTGCACTGAGTGCTTCGAAAACCCAATGCCTTGCAAACAAAAAGGACTAGCACAAAACCCATGCAAAAATTTGTGTTTGTTCTGAGTTTCTGGGCATTGTTTCAGCATTTTAGCAAAAAAAGCTGTTGCTGCTGCCGTGGACAGGGTTTGCCAAAGCAAGGCTCGAAAACTCCATTTTAATTACACCCTTATCTTTATTTGCACAAACTCAGTCAATGCGTGCAAGATACACGACTGAAGGCTTTTAGGGCAGCAATTGCCACGAAACCAGAAGAAAGATAAAACCTTGCCTAATTGTACAAATCAGCGTAGCTTTATGAGGAGACTGTCTGTCTGTATTTATTGTGTTGGTATCAGCATTCAGTAACTGAACTGTAACTCAATTACATTGAGACAAGTTTGGTTTTCTACAAGTGGTGCACAAAACAAAATCTAAGCAATAAGAATCTCAATAAAATCTGCTTCACATTCAACCCTTTTAAAAAACCCAGCAACCCTACTGGCCAATATTCCCTTCCCATAGTTTATGTCTCACAATAACATGGTTGTGTTTTTCATTAATACTCGTTGCTTTTTTCCTGTACTCTTGTCAGAACAAATGACTGACAAGGGCTGACTCCAACAGAGAAAACTGGCATGCCATCTGTATTCACATTTCTAAATAATAATATGCTGCTTCAACTACCTCTTGAGAAGGATTTTGTTTGTAGAATTACTGAATGAACACAGGCCTCACTAAGTTCAAAGCAGGGTAATATTGAGTACAGGATGTTTTAACTGAGGAAAATGGTAGAAAATTTTAATGAGTTAAAGAGAAACAAGATGAGAGACGCAAACATCAGAAGTCCCAATATAAAATTAGGAGCTTAGCTTTAGTCTTAGCAAAGTAGCAGTCATAAATCCACACCCACCGCACTAAAAAATACTGCTTGCAAAATCTTTGGTTTATATTAACCCTTAGGAATGCAACATTAAAAAGTCAGCCTGACTGCAGTTAAACTTCCTAGGAGGGAACTGGTGAATTATTGAGCACCTTGAGTACTTGAGTATCCTGTTCAAAACTAATTTGCAACAGGCTCCTGGTTTGAGCAGACAACATGAGAGTTTCTTCCAGTGGAATAGAGGATTACAGTAGCTGGATTTCCCCCTCCATTTTGGCCTCTCCTAAGCAGACCAACCTTTATATAACAAGACAAAATTCTGAGGAATATTTGTTCACAGTGCTCTGATGAGTAATCTAGACTTTGTACTGCTGCTAACAGACTTCCTAGGAAAGCCTTTTGGTTTTGTAATTTAAACAGAAAAACCATCACCACCCACCACTAATTGTCTGCTTTTTGCCTGATTAATGAAGTTGAAATTTCTCATCCCAGGAAGTACACACCGTAGTATGGATAAGGAACAGAGTTATCTCTGTGTTTTACGTCACCTTATACTAGAGATAAATTTACACGGATGAGTTAACTCAGAGCATGTGTAGTGTCTACATATGACCAAAATCCTCATAAAGTACATAAACCTGATTAAGTCCTCGGAGATGGATGTTTGTCTTGATTTACTATGGTTTATTACAGAAATAAGAACAGTTCAGTTCTCTTGCACCTATTGAGATAAAAAGGGTACAATTGAAATCAGAACCTCAGTTTTGGTTTAGGTTTCCTTTTTGGTTAGGTTTTTGTTGTTGATTTTTTTTTCCCGTAGTGAACCGCTACTTCTGTCATATTATCTCGTGGTACCATCTAAATGTATGTTGTTAGCCATATTCATTAAGAGGCCTATGCAACCCCAGACTAGTTAGTAACAATAAAAGACAAAAACCACAGCCAAAATCCTGGAGAACGCAGCCTGTCTGGAAACATGCTGAACATGCAGGGTAGCTGCTGGCAATTCAGATAATGAACTCATCACAGCAGCCAGAAAATGTAACTCCAGGATAGACGGGAATTCAATCAGCTTGTATAAACACTTCTATTTTTAAGTCATTTCATGGGAAATAGTATGCAGTCATTTTGGTCAAGTGTTTTTCTCTCAACATGAGAGAAAATGCTCACAGAAGTGGAAAAACAATGCAGTCCAGAGGTTAAACTGAGGGTTTCAACTCTTTGTACATTGAAAACAGGATAAAATAATGAAATTCAAGTAATGATTTCACATAAATATATAGTATAAAAGCCTGGACAACTCCTTGCCAGCTGTATCATCCAAATTTTTATCTGTGAGAGTCAAACAAGCTAAATGATGGAAACAATATTCATTAGGTAATTTTCTAAAAAATTCCTGGCATAGAACTCATTTAGTGCATTATTTAATTGATGTATCTTTCACATGGACATCTTACTACTTGAAGAAACAGCTTACATCAGTACAATTTTTTTTTTTCAAAGTTTTGAATTCCCCAACATTGAATGGCTATAGCATGGCCTTTCTCATGAACTACATTATTTCTTAGTGGGACAACTTATGTAAGAGAAAAAGATATCGTGGCATGGTGGCATTTTATGGTGTTCCTTACAGCAGAAACAACTGTTACCTCATGGGATCCAAATTTTCTAGTGACACTGCAATATTTGGTATTTCCTTAAAGCCCTACACTCTGAAACACACCACTATACCAGCATGCAATTCATAACCATTTTTGCCCTTCAGAGAGCTTCTCGGGGTCAACCCCTGGTGGTCAAAAGCCAGAAAAACAAAGAAATGTACTCTGTGATTTTTTAATTTCATTCTTTCATCTTGTGCTTTTGATGCAGTTTCACTAGGAGATTCACTTCTGCTTGTTGAAAGCAGCATTGTCTCCTGTGTGGAGACTATGTGTATAAATTGTGCTGAGAGGAAATGGATGTTTTTGCCTTGGGTCTGTTTTGGAGGATAGAAGATGATGCGGGGTGAAATGTTCACCTCTGAGTGCATCTGGTCCTGATGGACGTTTTAATGGAGCATGGAGTTCTTCAAACAGAGGAGATGACCCTCTTTAAGGGGATATAAAAGAGATGCACATCAGCAGCAGGGAGAGAGCAGGAAGCAGCCACTCTTCAGTGCTGCTAATTACCACAGGGAGGAAGGGAAAAGGTAAGTAATACTTGGCTTGGAGAGCAGCCACGAGGCACAATGGCTTTGAAATATTCTTCTTACCAGTATTTTGGTAGCCCATTAGACAGCACTGTCTAATGGATTAGACCTAAAGGGCACGATTTCTGCCTCCACCTGAGGCTGAGGAATGAAGCACCACCTCTGAACCCTTTGCCAACCTGTGCTGCCCTCTGAAGGTGAGCACATGCTGGTCAAATTTACTCCAGCATTGAAAAAAACCACACCTTGCTTTATTCCTCCAAAGGCATTTCAGAGAACTATCAAGATAAAAATACCAATCTAATTAATTACCCCCTTAATTCAGGCAACAAGAAAGTTCCAACCAAACAACAAAAAAGTGAATTGGGTTAAAAAGAAAAGCATGCAAATGTATGTAAATGAAGCTTGTTGAAATACTTGCTTGTCTTTGGAACAAAGCATTCAAAAACTGTTTATTTGAGGTAGGAGAACACAGAAATGTTTAAAGAATACGACTCAAACCCTCTAACAGTACACAACCATGCAAAAGGTTCAATTTCTGAAACAGTTACACCATGATCTTTGGCTTGAGCCCTGTATCATGCAGAAATTCGTTTGAAGAGAGTCTCACAACAAAATTAATCTCTAATACAAATCACAAAGTTTTGGAGGCTGTATACCCAAAACTTTTGATCAAGGCCAAGGGTGAGCAATCTGTCCTGAGAATGAAAAGCAAAAAGCAGAATAAACGTGGCTTCTGGACTTGGCACTGCATTCTCAGCCTGCAGACCTCCTGGCTCTGAATGAACTCCAGATGTGCAGCCTTGGCAACCCCTCTGATCTAAGCCCCACACAGCACCAAATACCTCTGCTGCCAAGAAACACCCACCTGCAACTGGTGTGTTCCAGAAAGCTGACCCACAGGTGGCTGGGTCACATCATCACAGCTGGAGAGAGGCACAAAGAGCTTGGTATTGCTCCAGTGGCCATTCTAAAGGCTATTCTATCAACATAATGAATTAAATTTGTTCTGGAAGGTAGGGATAATAAAATTAAAGGGATATCAAACTTTCAAAACCACACTGCTGTCATAGGAGTATTTAAACAAATGCATAGACACTATTTGTAATAGCTTTATTGGTTTAATAACTGTTGTACAAAATTGGTCTCTGAAACATGTAAGTGCAAAAATTACTCTGTAATTATATTTTGTACAGTATCCTAGCAGAGGGGATACAGTTTACTATTTTTCTGGAAAATAATGTTTTCAAAATGTGAAATAGACACTGATTTTAAAAAGCAGCACAGTAATATTTCTTGTCTCATAGCAAGAGCCAGAAGTACAAGTCTCTTCTTTTTTCTTCATTTCATTTAAACCAGTGACAGCACTATACAGATAAAGCTTATTTTTGCATTTCCAAATTGCCTAACTGCAATTCTTTACAAAATATCTTCTGAACAACAGCAATAAAAGCAGGAGAATAAAAAAGTATCTGGAAGGCTTGGTGGCTTAATCCTTTCAACCAAGGTAACAGGCAGCTGACACTGTAATGGGAATTTTTATCCCAGTAGAAATGTACGAGTCATAAAATCAAAACCCATTCTGAGCACAGCAGTCACGTTTCTCGTTCCTTGAAGAAGTCTGTTCCTTTCAACTCTTCTGGTAGATAGTCCTGCTCCACAGGTTCCTTGTACATGGGGTTGTATTTGTAGCCTTTTCCATAGCCCAAGTTCTTCATGAGCCTTGTTGGGGCATTTCTCAGGTGCAGAGGAACAGGTGGCAGTGGTCCTGTGTGCATCCTCAGGCATTCCTTGACCTTGCCATATGCCCTGTACACCTCTATAGACTTTGGGGCTCTGGCAAAGTACACTACACACTGTGCTAGAATCACCTGCAAACAAGCACAGGGAAAATGCTAAATGATTTCTTTCAGGCTCTTTGGGAAAAGGTCTACTGTTCAGGTTGTTTGTACAGCATAGCAGGGCTTGTGTTTTTAAGCTGACCTCTGCCTGCTACTACAATATGAATACTATTATTTAACAACACCATAGCTTTATGGTTTTCTAGAAAATAATAGAAATTCATGAAATAATAGAAAATAACTAGTAGAAAATAATAGCTACTTTATTTATAATAGAAAAAAAAACAGGCAGAGAAAAATAATACATGTTCATGTATCACATTTTAACAATAAATATGCAGTGACTTATGTTTTAAACTACAGCACCTATTTTAAGAGTGACAATGTTCTCTTTTCAAAGAAGGGGGATGAAGAATGAACATGTTACTAAGTCTGCCCTGTCCTTGCAATCTGCTGCCTTTTATAGTTACAGATAGGTTTTACAGATTGCAAGAACTTTCAAATCCGAGAATTAATGAAGACTTTACCTCACATTCTGGCATTCCAATGAAGTGACAGCCTTGATAAGCAGCAACTGCTTGTGTTAAAGCCAGAGGATCTGCCAGTCCTACAGAAAGGGATCAGATAAAAGCAAGCTAAAGTCAATTTACTTTACTTAATGTCTTTTTTTAAATTTTATTTTTTCCCTTCCTGTGAGGTATCCATGCACAATTCAGAGCTGCTTTCTCAGATACTGGAATTCCTGGTACAATACCACACCATACAAAAGATATACTCTCTCCATCCACAAGCTTTCCCCATCCCCAGGAAAAAAAAAAAGAAAGAAAAAAAAAAGAAGAAAAAAAAAAGAAGAAGAAGAAAAAAAAAAAGGTCTAAGTCATGGGTACAATTTACAGACTGAATCTGCTGCCACACAGTGGCAGCCTGAGCAGTAGCTGACCACATATGATTCTCCTATTTTTTGAAATGGATAAAGGGGGAAATACTGCTAAGCAGAAATAGCTTCTCCAGATCTCATAACTCTTCACCCATATATGTGCTAAAAGTGTTGCTTGATTTGCTACCTAGGATAAGTAAATAAAGATGCCTTACAGCTAGGGAGCCAGCTATCAAACCTGACGTTTGCAGGTCACAGTAGGCATTCACATGCCAGATACATTAGAAAATCTGACATCCCTGAAATACATACTCTCTGTGGCACAAGTTTACTGGTGACCTACAACCAGCAGGGTTTAAAAGAATCCATATTACTACACACTAAACCTGACCACAAAAGCATTTGTCTTTCCTGAAATAGGTAATCATCACAATGACACCTCATGTAGGTCTCTGCCTGCATACACAAAGTTTTTGTTGCATGTGGAGCATTTCAGTATTTTGTACCTATTTAGCCTGTAACTCTTTCGGGTTTGTTTCTATTTTCAAAAGCCAACTTTTAGAAACCAGAGAAGCCTGGAAGATCTTCATTCAACATGATATTCCAATGTGAAATACTGCAAATACTGACCTATATCTTCACTTGCAAACCTCACCAGCCTCCTTGCCACATAGAGAGGATCCTCACCGCCCTCAAGCATTCGAGCAAGCCAGTAAAGGGAGGCATTTTCATCAGAGCCTCTCATAGACTTGTGCAGGGCAGAGATGCAGTTGTAATGTTCCTCTCCTGTTTAGGATGGGAGAGAAGCAATACACAAAGTTGTTAGGAGGAAATTAAGTGAAATGCATTTAAGGGAACAGAATGTATTTTACTAGATCACATCAGTAAACATAAGCTGCTTTTTCAAGTTCTTTTTATGGATATGTGGTTACAGCATTCATTAATATTTTCAGTGCCTTCATCAATTCCCATATGAATCATTCCCTACCTACATAAGCAAAACAGACCAACTGCTGATGAAAAGGAAGTTTCTTTTTTTTTTTTCCTAACATTGCTAGGAAAACAATTTGGGTTTTGTAACCTAATGGCCTTCCCTTCAAAAAAAAAAAATAACCCCAGATATTTTAAGCAGTTAAAAAAACCTCTACATAAACAGCTTATAGTTGTCAAAGAGTAAAGTACAAGCACATACAAACAACTGACCATTGTTTTTGGGCACACACAGAGCTCTGAGAAGACAACACAAGAATCAGAGAAATCCAGTGCTATACAGTAGTGATATTTTAGAAAAAAGATGTTTCACATCATCTAAAACTCGAAAATAAAAGTGCACAGTAAAACATGAGTTTGATGTGCTGTATAGTGGTGAGAAAAAAGGAAATGCCACAGATATACAATGATGGAACATCATACAATTTGGAAAAAAACCCAGAACTGCAGTGCACAACCTTGGCAAACCCCTAAGAAATGCTGAGTTCAACTGTGGACACCTGCACTACTGCAACAACACTTGAAATGCTAGACTGCTAAGTAAAAAGTGGGAGGACTGAAAGAATTACAAGGAACTTTTTTAACATTAAAGTTGAATATATGATTAGATTTGGACTCCAAGGAGGAACAAAGCTATTCCACAGATCTTCTAGGGCTACACTTAAAAATAGGGAGTCATTATTACAAACACTGAATGAGACCCTTCCTGTTTACAATTTTCCTCTGTGCAACTCTTTTTGAGTCTTATGCATGTCTTTTAATCAAACTTGTAAGAGTATTTTGCTGCAATATTGTTAAACTTTCCATGTTATCTGCCTTTTTTATTTTTTCAAGTGCCTGGCATTTCTTTGGCTCACAGCTAAGTATGTATTTTAAAGGCAACTGGCCTGCATGCACAGCCATCTGTTAATATTCCTCTTCTTCCTAAGGCTAAAAGGATTTACAGCCTGAGGGCCACATCAGAGCACACCAGTCACTTGTAGGCCCTGGAAAATAAAAGGGCTGCCTCAGTGAGTTTGAGAACCAAAATCACCATGCTGCTGCAGTTGCTCTTATCATAGCCAGCACGACCTCCACCTCCCAGGTCCATTCCCCCATCTCTGCTCCTGCTGGAGTGAGAGTCTGTGGGGAATTCAACACGCTGCCGGGGAGCACAGGCAGTCAGACAGCTATTTTTGCTGGGACTCCACACAAAGAGCCCTGGTATGCAGCCCTCACCCGAGCCAACACAAACAGCACGTCTGTGCTTCCATCATAACACTTGAGTCAGGAGCAACAAACCCAAGCAGCTGAACTCGCATCATCCTCTTGGAGAGGGGTCCCTTGGTCTCTCAAAAGTAAGGAAGATGGCCTTTAACTATCTCCAGAGGTTGCACTCACCCAGATTTTTCTGTTGGAGGATTTTATATGCTGTTTGGGCTACTGTTAAGTGCCATGTGTGGGGATACCAGCTGGGGAGGCAGAAGGAAACCAGCGGATAGGCTTGGTCTAGATATATATACCTGCAGGAAACTTCAGACTTCAGGCTGAGAAGGGAATTAGTTTTCTCCTTAAATTTCCTTCCTTACAAATTTAGTGTTGGTGACAGAGCTACATTGACAATACTTCTAAGTCAGAATTGCGTTATTGATTCAAGACAAAATACAGTGATGTGCACTGGAGAGAGGTCTTATATTTCTGCATAAAAATACAGTTTATAGATAGCCTGAGATACCAAAAGCAGTTTAAAAAAAATTAGAACTTTTAGTAGACTTTTATGTATTATCCTTCTCATGCTGGTGAGCTAACATACAGGTTTGGGGCTTATCAATTCAGTTGAGACACAGACACATACCAGCTTATCTATCTCTGCTGTATCCCAGATGCCTCTTGAAATCAAAACTGTGAAGAGGTTTTGGAATCAAAATACATTTTTTCTATGCAGTTCCCACAAAGGCAAATACCTTTCTGAAACAAGATACTACACAAGAGGCTTTGTGGAAGAAGGGGCTTTCTAATGTCTGACATATACAGATGCATAAATCTTGCTGATTGCTTTATGTGCTCATGAGGAGTTCTCAGACTAGGTTAAGATGCTGATTTATCTACAGTCATATTGCTAGAAGATAGGTAAAAGGTCTCATTCACTGACCATAATTAATATTTGGGCTTCTTAAACACTCCCTGGTCACAAGGTAGTGGGCAAAAGTCAAATCACAGTCCCTATCTCACGTTATTTTTTCTCTTAGCTAAAGGTAAGCATCAGCTGCTCAATGATAAAGGACAGCCTTGGAAGTAAGACTAGAGCAACAGCATGGATAAAAAGACTTCTTGTTCTGATCCAGCAGAACAAAACTGAGATGGAAAAAACCATTATGATGTAAATATGGTGGTTTAACACCAGCTGAGAATTCAACTCCAAATAAGCCACTCCCCTACCCCAGCAATGGAAAAGCAACTTATCCCTGCCCACATGGCTCTAAGCTCTGCCATGACAGCAAGCCCTGGACAGTCAGACACCTTCTCTTTTCTCCTCCAGAGAAGGGAAAGGAAAAACTGTGTTCCAGATTGCAGAGTAAATTAAATTTAGCTCAACACATTCCCAATCTTTACCATAACTGATGTTACCACATAAACAGTGAAATTACTGACATTTATCTTTTTAAATCAGTGTTAGCAGAGTGATACAATATATAAAAAGAAGGGGCAACAATACAACTCTATTTAAAAGATCTAGTCACTGCCCATCTGCAGGTAAACTTTAATGAATTTGGTTGCTACATCATTTTCTAAAAGGATCAAAATTTTAACAAATGCAATTAAAAGCTAAAATATGACTAATAGTTTTTGTTTCCTCTCACACTGCAAGGGCTTCAGGTGGCTGCTGGCAGCGAAATTTCATTAAAGTTGTTTCTTTGTCCTTCCAGCTAAAATGCATTAACTATCTGCACAAGGTTGCATGTCTGCACATACATCAGAACAATAGTCTAACAACTGCATTATGAATTATTTCTTTCCTAGATTATTTGATGAAAATACAGAGAATGCTGAACTACATGTATTTGGCAAATTCTGCAAAGTAACAACAAAAAAAGTAAAATAAAAAGTCCATATTTACACAACTCTGAACACTAATCAATTATTTGCTGCTTCCTACATGAACATGCAATACTTGTATGTAGGTTGCTGCTATCATGATTAGATCCTCCACTTCAAAAGACTGAAGCATTTTATTTTAGAGGATTGTAGATCCCACCACCACAGCTGTGATTCAAAATGTGTTAGCTAAAACATGCTACCAAAAAAAAAAAATTGTTTATGCAGTAGCCACTATCTGGAAGTCCTTTGTATTTGAGATAGCTGACAAACAGCTATCTCTACTTTGGACAAAAGTGGTCAACCTGCAGTCAATAGTCAGTGGTCAACACAGACTATTCCACAGAAGAGAGAAATTCTGTAAAGGCATGTACTTGGGCAACCTGCTATTGTGACAATATCTGTGTCAGGCTTTTTTTGGCACTTATACAATCCAGAAAAACAGAGTTTTCACTGCTCTCACCACTCTGAAAATCTCTGGCCCAAAAGCCCCACAATAAATGACAATGAAGATTTCTGCAGCAGAGAAGGGCTTGACACATGCTACCCAGATTTGATGCAAGCCTTAGGAAAAGGCACTCTATGCCATCTGTACCAGAGAAAGAAGGTGTAGGAGGGCTGGGAGCAATGGACACAGCCAAGAGTTCTGTGTGACAGTGGCCACAAGGCGACAGCAAACACACAAGGGACCTACACGGTTCAAGAGACCGGCATCAGCGAACCAGTCAGATTTTCCGCTTCCTTCCAGTCACGACCTCTTCCTGCCACAGACCCCATAAAATTTTTCTTCTCCCTCCCCCTGCCTACCCTTGACTTCTCAGCTGCCATTAGATCAGTATCTGCCCAGCTGCCTTTTTCCTGACAGTGAGTCATCATTACTGCTTTGTAGCCAGAAGGCTGCAAGCGGCCATATGCTACAACCAACCTCAAGAAACCTCTCATCACAGGTTTTGAACAGTGGCAGTTCATGCAGCATATCAGAAACAGTGGCAAAAAATAAAAAAAGAAAAGAAAATAAATCAGTTCTCTAAATACTGCTTGGCATAGTCGTTTCATACTATTCTGCACAGTCATGCAAGTGTTGCTGAAGAACTAGCATATGCATTCAAAGGGATTCACCTAATCTCTGATACTCACTGATTTTTAACTGTCTAACATAAAATGGTTTAGTGGCCAACTACTGTGATGCCTAAGATTGCCAAGCCACAGATTTAGCAAGAGGGGTTATCACACTAGGAAGCCTTAAGTGCAATGACATTTATGTGGCATGCCCTAAGCAAGCTACAGAATTCATTACCTTAAAAAGCAACTCCAAAGCAAACTGCTCAGGTTTTGACATAACATATTGCTGTGAATGTGAGCTTCCAAGATTTTCAAAGGAGTAGAGGTGCAATGGAAGATATCCAACCCCTCAAGAAAAATGTTCTCATCAAATTCTTCTGCCTCTTTACACTGAAACCATCATAGAAGACAGCATAACCTTAAATAACAAGCAATTTCACCATGTAACTGTTTTTAGGACAGCAAATAGGTCTTTCAGCTAATCTACACTTCCTGGTTGAGAAGGACTTTCTACCTGAACTACATTGTAGAGGAAAAGTAACTCTTAGGACAAACTTAATACAAACACTGTTTCAGTAGAGCACATGGCTGGAAAAAGGGAGAAGAACGAGAAATTAGAGAAGCTATCACATCTTGAGAATACTGCATCTCAGAAATGCATCAGTTACTCACCTGCTCGGTCATACAGGATGTGAGAACGCTGGAGCCCCTCCTTGACATGCTCTTCTGTTATCAGAATGCCATCTGCAGCACCACCTTTGGTAGTGTTCAAAGGAGTGCTCCTTCCCGCTGCTACTCTGGCCTGAACTGCCAACTGGAGTCCATTCAGCCCAGTCCTGGCGTCCCCATCGCACAGATAGGCAAGTGTGTTCAGAGCTTTCTCCTCTATGTACACTGGGAATCTGCAACAGAATAACCACACACCCTTAGCCCCCATCACACTCCTCTCCCTGCCTGTTGTGCTGGAGATGACATTTCTTTACAAAGTTTCTTGATACACAGCTGGGTTTAAGGTTTTTCTTAACTCATCCTTCAGAGCCAGGGGCCAACCCTCTTCCTCCTGCTCTAATGCCTGCTAAATACAACTGCCCATGAAAAATGTAGGGCAGGAACTCTCATCTGTTTAACCTCCTTATTTTTCCTCACCTCATTAAATTCAACAAAAACTAGGGTTAGGTTTTTGCCACAGCCAAATTCTGACACAGACAGCTCAACTACAAGATTTTACTCCATCAGGATTTCACTGCTATCACTTCAAATTCCTTGGTGGAAGAACAGTGAAAAGGTAGGGGAACTATCCAAATGCAGGTGAGAGAATATAGTGAGTTATAAAGTAATTAGCATAATGTTTTGAACCAATTACTAAAAAGAGCAAGAGGTGCTATCAGTTGTTCTTTAAAAAACAACAACTGGAAAGATTGTTTGCAATGTAAAACACATGCATCCTACTTTTTTTGGTATTACCACTTAGTCACTGGGGTACAAATAAAAATCTTATTAGAAAGAAACTGCATCCCACTACATGTCGATTACTCTTCTTGCCATCTACTGCTCTAGGTGTGCCAGAATTAACAAACACATGAAAAAGGCGAAATTCCAGTGAAACCACAATCTAAATGAACAAGTCACTGAGATTAGCTCATCTGATTGGAGCATGGTGTTGATAACATCAAGGATCCCTGTATGGGCCATTCACTTAAGAGTTAAACTTGATGATCCTTGTGGATCCCTTCCAGCTCAGAATATTCAGTGATTCTATGAACATGGGAAGACCTGAGAAATGCCAACAGCAGGATCTCCTGAGATCTTCTAGTTACTCCATGAAAAATCTGTGTGAACAACAAAGTCCTCAAGTTTTGTCTCTAGGTTTTCACCTGCTGGACTGCAGTCCTCACTGTTGGGGCACATCCAAACCAGTTCACCTCTGCAAGTTTCACAGGCACCCTGTTAAACATTTAACCCTCAAAACCTCAGTTATGTAGACAAGGTAACATCTAAGGTGTTGCCAGCCAGAGGGTGTAACTGATCTGATTTGGAGACAGCAGCTAATGGAATTAAAACATGGCATTAATGGCCCTAACTGAGCCATTTCTAGTAGCTGCACTGTAAATCAAGAGTGACAGGTATCAGTAAGGATTAGCACATAGAGCTTGGTGTGAGAGGTCATTTCTTAGGAAGCTCTTGTGTGTCAAATAATTAAGGATCCACAACAGCCTTGCACTTCATTTACTAAAAGATGTGTTACTATTACTACCAGTGGTGTACAAAAAGGCAGCATCTGGGTTCCCAGACAGACATGCCCACTGATTTTCACTACTTGCCTTCTGCTTCCTCCTTGCTAATCCACTTTGCACTTGTCACACGAAAGAAAAAGACTGTAGGTTCTGGAAAAATTTTAGCAGTTAATATTTGAGTCCTCTCATGGCCACACATGAGAAACAAGGAAAAACTAGTAGAGCTGCAGTCTTAATCAACCCCTACAACTGAAAGCTGACAAACCTCTTCTAGAGGCAAAACCAATACTGCAGAGAGTAGAGAGTAGGAATCAAGCCCTGGCAAAAACAGATGCATCACACGCATCTTGTCATGACTTCTTTTCATCTCCTTATTTCTCACGTATTTGATGAATCTAGAAAAAAAATTAACACGCATATACAGTGGCACTTCTGCCAGGGTGTTTCAAACACTTTGAACAAGGAAGCAGAAAAATACAACTGCACAGGGACTTATTCAGTCAATTATCTCAAGCATCAAATTCCTTGAAAATCAGGAAGCAACGTTCACCCCTCAGCACTACAGATGGGCACCAGATCTTTCATAAGCAATTAAAAAAGCCACCAAGGAAAGCAAAAGCTCTTTTTAAAAAAACAGCAGGCACTACACACAGACATCCTACTGCTAATACCTCCTTCAAACAGAAGTGATCCCAAATATACGACATGCTGAGCAAACACTTCTCACACACCAGCAGGGCATACTTGAGAGAAAGTTTCACCTTCAAGAACTAAGGTCTTTGCTTGCTGCTTGCATAGAAGCACACCCTGTGCTTGAGGCCTCTTCACACCGATACCACAATTGCAGGCAGTGACTGCAAGTAGAGGGGAAGCATTGAGAGCACTAAAAGGCATGTACTACCCTGGAAGAAGCTAAGTACAGTTTTTCCCCAAAAGAGTTGAGGCCTCAGACCACTTTTGCCTTTTATCTGCTAATTTAAAGCTGAGCTGTATTCCTGTCTCTTGTTTCACTATAGGACTCTTAACTGCCCTGTTGACTCAATGTAAGCAATTTATATTACAGAAAGTGAAACAAATATTCACAAGAAAGTATGAAAAATTTGGTTACAAGCAATGGCCTTGTCCACTTCCATGGTGAAATTTCAGTTGTAACATAAGGGTAATGGCAATTCCAATTCAAATAACGCATTATGTATTGGCTGATCCAGTCCATGCTTACAATAGACATGCAGGATGTGATAAAGAACAAGAATAAATGGAGAAAACTTCCACAAGCTGTTTGCACAGCACATGGATGAGAATCACTGATTGGAAATAACATAATGCTTCCCTGTTGCATAATCTGAGCTTATCTCAGTGTTGAATAATACACTCTCAGTATTTCAAAATAATAAAATGTTATACTCAGAAAAACTGAATTAAGATTTTTTTTCCTGAGCAATCGAAACTTTAAATTCCATTTTCTGATGATTTAACTTCACTAGGCAGGAGTCTAATTTCAAAATCCAGATGGCAATTATTTCAATACATTGGCTTCCAAAAATCCACTTCCTGTGTTTTACGCTTTTAAGCCCATCCTGCCTTCAGAAGCCCAAGTGCCCTACTCCTTCCCACTTTACCCAACTTCTGTACCCATCAGAACCACAAGGCAGAATAACTCCCATGCTTTCTGACTTCTTTCCAAGCTCCTGATACTCTTGCAGATGGGCAATCCCATATTTTATTCAACTTCCAAAATTAACACCGAACACCCACTGGATGCCAATGGTCAATGTCGGTACCTTGTAACCAACGATACTAGGAGACAAAAACATAAACAAGCCAAAAGGGACGTGCTGGGACCCATCACTCACTGGGCTGAAGGTGATATACTAGCTCAAGGAATGGAAAACTACCACTACAGGATAATAAATCCTTCTTCCAGTTCCTCTTTATCACCATACCTTCGAGACGGTTTGTGCCAAGAACCAACATGAAATGTATGATGAACTACCCATTAAACCCACACAGCACTGCAGCATCTGAGCCAATGACAAGAGAGCATAATAAATATCAAAGAGTAAATATAAGGAAGCCCAAGCAAGGAGAACCTTATGATTAAAGATTTTAAAAATTATTGAGGAAAACATGAGATGAAAGACCCACTGCATCTTTCCCATATAAATCAGTACTTTCTTACTTTCTCAGTGCAATTATTCTCACTATATTCACTCCTTGGCAGACTGCAACATTTTACAGGCAAACACAGTTCTTCAACTGAACTACTGCAGTGTGATATGCATTGCTCGCAGCCTTACAGAATTGTCTTCCAGTGTTGCCTCTCACCTCAGCAACTCATTTCCTGCAAGGAAATTGAATGGATATTTCAGTGAAGGAATAACTTTCAAGAAAGTATTGAACACCGAAGATCCAAAGGAATTCCACCTTCAGTGTTGTGATTTACGAACCAGTGAATTCAAAACACGCCAGAACTTGTAATATAGCCAGTAACAAGCTGAAATGCATGATGTCTGGG
The DNA here is from genome assembly GCA_910950805.1 of Acrocephalus scirpaceus scirpaceus. Taxonomy (NCBI): domain Eukaryota; kingdom Metazoa; phylum Chordata; class Aves; order Passeriformes; family Sylviidae; genus Acrocephalus; species Acrocephalus scirpaceus. The sequence continues at coordinate 42,859,916 of OU383773.1, read as the reverse complement.
CTTGCCAAAAGGAAACTGGGGTTCCTTCCATTTCCCTCAGCTGTGTGCCTTCTGGGCTATCTAGCTTCCAACACATTAATCAACCATCCAGTTTACTCTCTGACTTCAATTAGAGATACCATTCTGAGGGCAGCACTTGAATGACAAAAATAAAAAGCCAAGAGAAGAATTTGGTTTCTTCCACCACTGACACAGTACAAGTGTAATGTATGAGCGCACACTTGGAAGAGCTTGTGCTATTACTGACACAGCATAAACTGCAGAAAGCACAAGCAGCTGTAGCAATAAAAAACATTTTTAACATTGACTTCTTACTTTTCTTCATCATAAGTATGTTTCTTCCTTTCCTGTTTCTCCATCTTTCAGCCTGATTTACTGAAGACTTTAGAGGCACAGTTTGATGGCAGTAATATTGATGAAAATATATCAAAAAGCACATATTATCCTAAAGAAATCCAGTAATTAACATAAAAACTGCCAAAGAACCTTTGTGAGTCATGACGACACAACAAATAGAAAGATATCCAAGAAGTAACACCCACTGCTAGAAGATCTGTTTTAGAGCAAGAAAAGGCCACGGTGGAGCGAAAAAGAATTCAGGTATCTAACCTTACCAGAAAGCTGCGGCAATGCTGGAAGCAAGATAAGAAAAATCCACAAAGAAAATCTAAGGAAACAGATTTGGGTAGAGCACACTTTCCCTGTGGAGTGCAGAGGATGAAATCCATTGAATCACTTGGGGATGGCTGTATTCTTGCTGAGCACAGAAGATGCCTGCAAAGACTAAGGAAGATTCACCCTCACCTTATTCCTCAACGTAATAGGAGACACCACAAAGAATCATTCTCTCCTTCAAAATCTTTCTTAGGAAAGCCATCCTGTCAGACAAGTGATGTGATACTAAAACCATCTGATTTGGATGGATTTGCTTGACTGAGGCCAAGCAGCACATGCAGTACTTCATACTACACTGCTGTGGCTTGGAAAGGGAGACATGGGAAATGAAACCCAAAATTCAATGTACACCTCTCTTGTGCCTTCTTGCTAGATCTCTGCAGCATTTTCAAAGTGGGTACACCCCACCATTTGGGAATGTGCTGCCTTACAGCTCCTTTTCTCACTCTGGAATAAAGGTGAGCACCATTAACGACTAAATCAATTGTAACTGGTGATTTCCATTTATTCTTCAGGAATGAAAAATTACCTGCCTGCATCTAATGACAGTCCTGTTCCATAGAGGCAAGGGGGTAAAAAGCTGAGACAGTTGCTCCTGCAGAGCAGTGAAGACGAAATGAGGAAGCAGAAACAGTATGGACACTGAAGCAAGAAGCAGGAATCAATGAGGAATCCAAACCAGAACCACAGTAAGGGACAGGATGGCTTATAAAAATCTGAACTTATCAGCAACAGAATGTAGGAACTGTGGCCCAGCACCAGACTGCATCCTGAAAGATAAGAAAGACTTGACACACAACTGCAACAAACCCTCCTCAATTCAAAAACCCCATTTTTTTTTAAATGCTTGGCTCCCATGACTGCCTTTGGAGTGTGGCCCTCTCTCCCCATGAAGAGATTCTGAAACTGTGTTAGTCTGACAGTCTGCCTGCCAGACTTCTTTTAGTTTGATGAAGCACCGTGCTGTTTAAATCAATCGGAAGGTTACAGATACGGAGAGTCCAGTGAAACCCAAACCCAAACAACTGCAGCTGAAACTATGCCTTGTACTTTAATCCTGTACAGAAAGTAAAGTCTCTGAACACCAGTCAGGGTGTAGCCACAACCACAGCTGTGCCGTTACATTAATGCTGACATGCAGTACTGCCTTCTCTTCTAAAATTCGCATTACTACAACACATAAAACACATAAAAGCTACAAATGAGTAAATCTTGAGGCAGGGTAACCTAAAAATAAAAAAGGAATAATTTTCCTTACCTGCCCTGACCTCAGCATTTAGGTTGGCAACTCTTTGTGCTTACATTCTGTGATAAAGTTCAAGTGGATTCCCTCTCATTTATTTCATACAGTCTGTCAATCACCACCATGTCAATGCACTGTAAATTACTAGGAGTGCAGCCAAGAACCAACACAAAGGAAGTGTAATAGCTTGCATGTGAGTACCACAGTACCACACATTACTCTTATTTGCCAGCCTCTTGTTCCAGAAGGCAGATAACATCTCTTCTAGACAAACCTGGATGTTGTTTTTTCCAAAACTTTCTCAAGTGTTTAATATGAATTTACCTGTCTGGACATCAAGGAGCAGAGAAAAACAAAGTCTCTCTTAAAACAATCTATTAATGTCTCACAGCAACAGTCTCTTCTTGTCACAGGATATCCTAAAACACAGCACAGGACTTAGCCTGCAACTAAAGAACAAAAGCAGCAGCACCCTCCCTGATCTTATTAAAAATAAATTCTGGGAAAAAACCAGACCTCTGGTAGGCACTTCCAAATTAAGAGGGGATACCCCATCCAGCACTTAACACCAGTGTGATGCTTTTACAACCAGCAGCAAGAAGTAACACACATTAGGACATGACAAAGACCCATTTACAGGCTTCCACAGCAAAGCCTCAGCAGCAGAACAGATTTAAATATCCTGAGAGGGTGAGTCAGGAGTTATGGATCCAAGTATAAAATTCTCTCCTAATCCAGACGGTGAGATTATGTTTTGGATGGAGAGAGCCAATGCTTTGAATTCTCTCTCTCCTGTCACCCCCGCCCCTGCCATATGCTGCCACTTCTTTTCTTTACTATCAGAAGTGGCTAGGGTTTCTCTTCCCACCCCCCAACTGCTTCATTCTCTCGCTGGCAGGCAGTCAGCTCCTCAGGCTGCACACGTTAACACCCTGCAGCCCATAAAGTACTCACTCCGAGCTCTTGCTGCTGCTGCCAGTCACAGGGGTGCCGTGCTGGTTGCCCTGGCCCAAAACCTGGAGCCCTAAGGACCTGACAGCCCTCATCAGAATTGCCTCCATCGCTTCAACCGAGAGCTTCTCCAGGACGATCACCCGGCACCGGCTCAGGAGAGCAGCGTTGACTTGGAAGGAAGGGTTTTCCGTGGTCGCTCCTATCAGGGTCACCGTCCCACACTCGACGTGAGGAAGAAAAGTGTCCTGAGCATGGGAGGGAAGCAGAAAAAGCTCATCTCGATCAATGACAACCTGAAACATCCCATGTGAGTAGGCTACATTTTTTTGCGTCTTGCGAGACTTTGGGTTCCCCGTTGATATGAAAATAACCACACTAACAAGCCAGTTCATATGCACAGATATGGAAATGATTTAATTTTATGCACCTACCACCTTAATAATAAATGATTGCAGATTGAGAATGACCCTACCAGCTGAAAACAAATAGGGTTAAAAAATCGGCAAATTTTGGGTTTGTGTGACTTTGGTTTATTGCATGGCGACAGAAGAAATCATGAAATTGTCTTACTAAGAATGATGAACAGTGAAGCTACTCCTAAATACGCTCTGAATCAGCCTTTAGGGCTACAATTCCCTGCCTTATTCTGTAGTCAGAAAGCTACAGGAAGATTACAGAATAGTTCAATTTAAAAATTGCAACCCGTAGTACAGAATTCAAGCTTGCCATGGCACAACTGAAAAAAAGTTGTGCCTTATACCTAGGAAAGGAAAAAGAAAAAAAGCCCCCAGTGATGGCTGCAGTGTTATCCTGAAGTACCAGGCCATGACTTATTTTTTCGCACACAGAAGAGAGGACAACTTTAAAATATCCACCATTGGCACATTCACATTCCAGATTTTTGTAATGGTAATACAGAATGTTACCTCCAGATGGAGGCTGAAATGAAGATGTGTGCAGCAAATATTACTAACATGACTTTGCAGAAATAAAACTCCATAAAAATATCATAAAAAGACTGGTACATAAGTCAACTATAACTCAGCCTTTTATTTAAATCTTTGAATCACAGTAATTAAATGCTGGTTGGAAGTCAGCTAAGGAATTTAATTTTTATGTTTCTCCCAAATTCATCTACTGAAAGTATTAACACTGAAATCAAAAGCCCAAAGGAAGGTATCACCTTAAGGTGAAGTGGGAGATTTTACAGAAGTGCTGACAAAGGCTCTTTTAAAAAAGCAGCGTAGTACAGTACCTGCTGAGATTTATTGAACCGATGGATCTCATCAATAAAGAGGATAGTTTTTCTCTTGAAGAGTCTTTTTTCATTCTGGGCTTGGCTGATGACATCTCGAACATCATTTGTCTTGGCACTTGTGGCCGACAGTGTCACAAACCTCATGCCATTCTTTTTGCTGCTGTTGGCTATGATGTGTGCCAGTGTAGTCTGAAACAGCAACAGGAGGAAAGCTTTGTAAAAATAATTTTAGACAGAGATTTAAAGGAAATTTTAGACACCAATTTAAAGGAAACATGTAAAGAACAAAGCTATATGTTTTGGACATAGGGACAGCATTGACAGATTACAGAGTTAAGGCATTTTAGCTCACGTTATTCTAGGGCACAGAAGACTTTAAAACTTCCTGCTAGAGGTAGCTGCCAATTCCTCTGCTGCATTTCTAATGCCTGCACTTTTACGTACCAGACCTAGTGAGCCTCGGTACTGAAAAGGACAGCACTGACAGCTGTCTCCTTTGTCACAGAAGAAGAACTCTGCCAAATACATTTCTGTCACAGAAGACGGGCTGACTGCAATTCCTTGTGCAGTTATTTTGTGGAGTATGTTAATGGATAAAGAGCTGGGCTACCCCAAGACACCTGCCTAAGAGTTTACAGTGAAACTGCATGTGAGAAACAAAAAGCTACAATGTTATTAACTAAACCCTTTTATAATTCAATTACCCATAAAAATGAAATTAATCAGACAGCAGTTTCTACAAAAGCATGAGAACATTAGTAATAAAAAACGACATATGTACTTAAGAAAATATAACTTAAATTAGTCAACAGTAATCAGATTCTGGCCCAGGGAAGCAAAAGGCAGCTGACTGAACAAACTGCCTGTTTTTAGTAAGCAGCTATGTTGTTTTTCTGTCCTTATGAACAACCTCTTCAAATCCAAAATTTATAGGTAATTTCACTTAGCCTACCAAAGCACAGAAGCAACCTCCACCAACCTCCTGGGTAGATTTACTACACCTGAACATATCCCAGACATGATTTTGAGACTTTCCTTCACAACCCTTAGTAAACACAGGTGTATGCCCCAAAGAGAGTGTACATCTATTTGAAAGTACTGCTAGAGAAAACAGATGATTCTCTCATCAAGACTGCTACTCTATCAGAGAAGGATCCAAAGGAGACTGAAGACAGAACCTCAACAGATGAGGAGTGGGACAGGTGCTGACAAAACCACCTTGGAATATCAGAAGATATTCCAAGTGCTGAGGTTAAAGCAGCAGGTGGTGTCAACCTGATCCTCCTGCAGGGAGGCTGCAGAAACAAGCACCTACCACTTGGCTACCAATGGTGTTGCAGTACCCCGCTCTGTCCCTTTACTGGAGCTCCTTGTCCCTGAAACCGCAACCAGTCAAAAAATGGGAAAATAAAAAGAAAACAGGAGGCTTAGGAGAAGGATGTATTGCTATTTATTCCTGCTTTGGTTTTAGGAAGGGCTTCCTGATTGCCTTCAGAAGTGGTGTCATTTCAGGTCCTGATACAAGACTCACATCCCATGTCAGATCCTCCCTTGCTTCCTGAAGCTCAATCCACCAGCCCATCCCCAAGCTGTATCATTGCAGAGGACAAGACTGGAAAGACACTTGGAAAGTGTTTGCAGCAAAGCCTACAGATATTAAGAAGATCGTAGAAAATAAACAAATAAGCAAATCCCACCCCTGCCTCACCAAAACCAAAAGAAAACTATCTTTGAAACTGAGCTACCAAATTAAAACAAATATTTGTGTTTCCTTACAATAGGGTCTAGATTCAGAATGTAACTTCAGAGGACATACCCATGCCTTAAAAATCCCTGAAAGCACAAAAATACGCAACACATCAAATTTGAGCATAAAAAAGGAAAAATGTACCTCTTCCTTCTCTGAAAGTGGCAGTAGTGAGAGGACAAAGGAAAAAAAAGCAGCTATTCTTCTTGTAGCTCCACTTGGACTGCTAGCTCACATTGTACCCTGGCTGTCGCTCAGAGAGTTTTGTTATTTACAAAAAAAGCAGTAAGGACTTCATTTTAAACACATGCACAGGAATCCATATTTCTAACTTAGGAAAAAAAATCAAAAAGATTTGTTTGAAAGTTACTGTTGGACCAAGACTCTACTTGAAATCTGCTGCACAGATCTCAGCCAGCAGATACCTCTCCCTCTCTGCCAACTTGTGGGTCACCAAAGGTTGCAATAACATACATTGCCTTTCAAATGCAACGCTTGACAAGGACAGGCATGTTCACAGCCTCTTCCTTCTGTTCTGCACAAATCAATCATTCAGCAAGCCAAACTGCCTATCACACAGATGTAAAACTTTCCCTGGTCCTCTGAAGGACTTACTTCCCATGAGTTCAGGTTTTTTATCTGCTTTTTGTCCTACCATCTCAAGCAAAAATCAGCAACAAGCTACAGTCTTCTCCCCCTACGTTACTTCAGGTTACAACCTGAAGGAGCACATAACCCAGTGGAGAATTCAAGTAAGCAAAGTAGCTTAAGTATGAAGGCACTAGCACAGAACAACTGTAACTCATATGCTGGATGCCTAATTTCCCTCAGGGGCAAGGTATTTAAGGGACAAGAAGAAAATTAGACATCTGATATGGAGTAAGGCAGAAGAAAACACGCTGATTATCCTTCATCATCTAAAATAAATTCTGAAGTTTGATTCTTACACTGGAAAACAAATCTTTCAAAATAGTGACACTGATGTTGCAATCAGAACCTGCATAACGGCACAAAAAGGAAATCCAAGCAAGGTTATAATGTGCTTTTATTATACAGGTATTTCTTATTTAGCTCATTTTTTTTTCCGTATGGGCAGGAGCAGTAATATTGTTGACCACAAATTAAGAACAGGGCTGATCCAGTGATCCTGCAAACTAACCTTTTGCTAACTTCACTAAAAATTATACCTCACAAAGCTCTCACAGTATAATATCCTTGCCCCCTTACAGAAACTGTTCTTAGTTCTTTTCTACTATGATGCCAAACTATTTAAACTCATACCTATTATCTCAACTTTTATGCTGAATCTCGTGAGACCTTACTGACCTACCTGTTTAGACAAGCTAAAGCAGTGACATCATAAAAAACTGTTCTGAAACAGAAACATACTCACCAAGAACGTTCTGAACTATTATTCACCAATGAATAACACAACTTCAGCTCATGGTCATTTATTTCCAGACCCATTACACACAGAACAAACACTTAACTACTGAAACTCTTCTTCACCATCCTGCATCCTATTGCTTTGTGTCAGCTCAAATGAGAATATCCTTTCCCAGAGGCTGAGACCGTCTCAGATTTACAACCAACCAGCAACCAAAGAAAAAAAACCCCACCCAAACAAGCTCACTCTCAGCAGCTATGCTACCCGTTCTTCCAGGCTTTGATACAAGTTATGGATGAAACAAAAAGCAACCCACAAAGCATGCTTGGCTCCACATACCTCCCACTGTCACAGCAGAAAAGTCAATCAGATTTGCTGTTTGGTAAACTGGGTGTTTGTACTAGGAGACAAGAATTTTCTGTATAACCGAAAGTTTCTTTGACTGGGCAACAATCTTTAAGTATGAACTATTTCCCTCCTCTCTGCACTGCCACTAGTCAATGCTACCTCACACCCATGGCTGGAAGAAAATAGGAAAAAAGCTCGCACAAGTTAAGCTGGTCTTATTGATACTGATGTTCAATGACTACATTATCTGCTCAGAAGTAAGGTGGTCTTTTTGATTTTTGCAGCCCTGTGTTAGGCCATTAAACTATGCTCACCACATTAGCTCACCAAAGCTCCTTACAGGGATGAAGAGTGGTACTGCCTAGCTCATTTCAGAAAGTGAGAAGGGATTAGCACACAGGGTCAGATCGTATCAAGAATACTGTGAAACCTAAGGTCCTTCCAATATCCACGGTTCTCCCAGAAAGTCAGGAAGGCTGTAGGCTCTGCCACACTACATTTAGGCGACCAAAGTAGACATGGCACAGACTGGCACAAGTGCAGTGCAGCATGGATTATTCCTTAGCAGGGATAATCTAGTTGGCAAGCAGGTTTCCCCAACAAGTGACTTTGCTGGTTTGTTCCAGAGCAAACCACAGGGTGAATTATGTTAGTGGCTGGGATGACAAAAGACTGAGGAGCCTAGTGCAAAACACAACAGGTGTAGTTACACCTACACACTTGTAGGGTCTAAGCTATGTTATCAGAGTGCTGAACTAGCATCCTGATTTTCTTTGCTGCTGTTTGACCACGACTTTCTGGCTATTTGCTGCTCTTCCTTTATTCTGGCCAGATTTCCAAATCTTTGTTTACATGGTGCTGCCATCAATGGCCTCTCCTCACCCTCAACCTTCCCTCTGCTGGCAGCAGGGCCATACTGTGGTTGCCAAGTAATCAGGAAAGGCCATGCTCTGATTCACTGCCTCGAGGGAGACACCAACAGCATCCTTGGATGCCGCACAGGGCAGCAGTTCTCTGGGATGTAGCTCTGTGGATGTTCTCTGTACCATACTGCGTCACAGGAGATAAGCCGGGCCGTGTCTAAAGGAAATTGGCAGCAGAGCAGGTGAACACGGCCTGGGGACACTGTCTATACAGATAAACACAATCAAAAGTAGCAGCAGTTGGCATTTATATAAGGGCAGATGCTATTCTTACCCATCTTGTTTGGTTCCTCAAACCCCAAATAGCCCACTGAGATACTACTGGAGGAGTAAGTGTCACTGAACAAGAGACACAGCATGTGCTTTTACAGCACTTCCAGAATCCAAGCCCAACCAAGAATAAACAGATGCAAGGTCATTGCATAATGTTTATTGAAATTGAGCTGCATCTCCATTTGCTGTATCCTGATTTGTGTATTCACATTCCAACTGTTCTATGGATACAATCGTATTTTCTCTTCCAGTGTTCTCTTCCTAGAGAGCTACCCCAAGTTATTCCTGATTTAGATAGGCATAAGCAAAACCAAGCACGCTGCATGACAACACTGCTCCCAAGCAACTGCAAAGACAAACCCATTTTTCAGAGCTGTCCTGGACTTTCAGCTTACACTACTGTAAAAAACATGATGCATTCTTACTTTAAAATTTCATGCTAATTAAAACTCATTACTTCAAACCGTTCAAATCAGGCCCCACGCTGTATAAGAGAAGATGAAATACACTCAAGCAATCAAACAGCCTGTTAGGTAACCACTTGAATTCGCAAAATAGGAAGCACTGGAGGGAAGGGATGATAAATATGTGGGCACCAAAAGAGGTGTTGGACTTGCTGTCTATGTTTCAATGTGTCATTAATTGAATGCAAACAAAGAAAAGAAATACAAGGGAGTTCTAGAAATAAAATATAATGTCAGAGAAGATTAGATAGAAATTTCAAAGACCACTTACTGTGGTTTTTAATGTTTTGCACTTACAGAACATTGCATATTTTATCTTATTACTAGAGTGCAGGCATGAACCTCAGAAAATCAAGCAAGAATGCTCTTTGTCTTATCTTCTATAAGGAGCGGGTTCACGCCACTTGCTACCTGTTTTTTTCTTGTTAAGCAGCAGACATAAGAGGGAATGTTTACTGTATTTAAATACAGAATGTTCAGGTTTATTAGGCTTAAACTTCATCTGTGGCAGCAAAATTATTCGGTGCTCAAGTTACGCTGTGTCCCCCCGCTAACTCTTTACTAAAATTGGTGCCCCAATGGCAGACATGCAAAAATCTAAATCCCTGTATTAAGGTGCCATAAATCAGAGTACAGCTTACTCACATTACACTCAGATTCACACAGGCCTTTAAAAATTTGCATAGTCAGGATGAACAAGCTAACTGTTCCTAAGTTAATAACCACGGCATTCCTTTGAGGCAGTGTTTCTTCTGGCCTAAGTCTGGTCAGCTTCTTAAAAGAAGAAAACAGGCTCCTGTATTCAACACTTTAGAGTGACAGAAGTGCAAACTAAAAGTCAAAATCTTTTCACCCAGAGCACCTTGGCCTCCTAAGAAATTAGGATGACAGATTTAAGGTTCAAAGATCACATTCCCTTAAAGTAAGAGCACTCAGTACAGATGGAAACTCAAAAAAAAAAGGGGATCACAATGGAAATACCCCAATTTTGTCTTTTCAATTTTGAGAGTGTTTCATTGAATATTCAAGTGCAGGTGAGGCCAAAATCGATTTAGACAGGGAAGTTACATAGCACACATATTTTTACTCCAGTATCTAGCTTTATTGTTCTCATGATAAAAATTCTCCAAAAATACTCTTAACCTACAATATGAAATATTGCATTTATAGCACTTTAACAGGCAAGATTACTTTCTTCTTGCTCAGAAGAAGTCTGTTGAACTACTATTTTTCATAAAGGAAAAATAATACATAAATTGATTTGAAATTTATCCCTGATGATTTATTCTACACTCAGTTTTGGGTTTTTTTTACTTAGTCCTGCTCTACTCTTTTCAAAAGTATCAGTTAGCATGGCATTTGGCTGTAGAAATGGAAGAAGGCATACATGGGCTGCAATAACCAGATTCCATGGGTAGCAAGAGCCTGAAGAGGTTTAAGAAATGTAGGACCATCTTACACAGCACTTCTGAATTTAGACCAACATATCTAATTATGCTGCTATTTTAGCCCTTTGATGGGCAGAGCTTAGCATATGGCCTCGTTACACACGGAACTACATAACACACAGTTATTTCTTAGTATTGTCCGTGCTGAAAAGGACTGTGCTTAACGGAAGAAGTTTTTGCTGATCAGTCCAACCAGGTCCTGAGGCAGTGAGAATACTTACTTCTCCGCCAGAGGATGTTTCAAGTTTTCAAGCACTAAGTTGCTTTCTCATGAAATATTTTCTTAGACACATTATATACATACAACTCAAATAGTAAGTGAGCAGGATAGGCAGGCAAGAACAGATCTTCTTTTCCATCTTTAGGCTGACAACTTTGCTTGCATGTTAAATCTGCTAGGAGAGGAATTTGATAAGGACATATCCAAGAAAAGAATGGAACTTTCAGGAATTTAACTCAGACAGATAATACGATTTATGAGGAAGAAGGCCTGAGATAAAACTACACTCTAGCACCATCCTAGAATTATTGAGAAACGTGGGTGAAGGGGCAAAATTAGACTTTCTGCAGAAGGAATTTCTGGTTCAGCCATTAATGGATGTTTCATCAGGAGCCAGCTGAAAGCACATAGACTCAAAACTCCTTGCTGAGAAGGAATAACCTAGAAAGTAGACGCGTTAGTCAATAGTATAAGTACATAGGGAGTAAAAATATAGCAGATAAGTTGTGCAACTGTTCTTTGATGGGTCAAAAGGCACAGAAATGATACAAGTCAGGCAACTGAGGAGCAACAGAATTTAAACTTTCTAAAAAGCAAGCTTACTAAATACAATTCTGCATAAAGCATATGGGTGAGGAGAACGGGTCATATGAAAAGGGAGTGAAAACTGTGATATTAGAGGCACAAAACATATCACATGTTACTCAGACACTTTCAGTACCACAGAAGGTTCCTAAAGACCTAGAACACAACTGTTCCTGAGCTGTCACAAGCTCATGAAAAAGCACTTCCATGGTCAAAGCCAGGTGCATTCATCAGATCACAACCCAAAGGCCACTGAAGCCAGTGCCAGTTTGCAGAGACTGTACTGCAGCCTTTGCTTTGCTACCACTGTACTTGTACAACTTTTCTTCCTGAGCAAAGAGAGCTTCAAGAAAGAGCAAGCACAAACTGATGACAGAGATAACAAGAAACAAAAGGCAGGAGATGACAAAAATATAAAAGCAAGCCCCTGAATGTGTTACTCATTCAGCAAGGAGAATTCCTATTTATTAAAGAGCTGAATTCTACTTCTCTCTCTGGCCATGTTACTTCAGTCAATCCACCTCCCCTTTAATCAGTTTTCAGAAATGCATTACTTTCAGAAACAACCCTTCTTTACCTCATCCATTCTGAGCTCTTGCTTTCTGCTATTACTTTGTTCTTTTAAAGGAAGTGGCAACTATTGAAGTTCACTAGTCGGTTCTTTGGAGGTGTAAGTTATCTAGCCTAAAGAACCTGCTGCATCATTGCTAATGGTATTCATCTAATTCTAACACCTCTCCTTATTTACTGTGATTGACTGGCATTATTATTCAAACACCATACACAGCAAGTCTTTTTTATTTTCAATTAAGTGAGCTGACAAGAGCAAGCTGCTGCTCTGTCTTTTAATTCTTTGCTAAGTATTAATTACTTTCCCTATCCCAGATTTCTGAAACATAGTCTCACCAAATTATATATATATAATGTGTGAAACTTAATGCTGTGAACACATTACACTGACAGAGAAAACTGTATTTTGTGTGCTCTGCCACACCACAAATCTGAAATACATGGAGTAACAAGACAAAATTAAGGTGAGATCTTAAAAGACTGCTTGACCACACCTGAGGCATTCCTTTGGTCCTTCCATCACAACTGTGAATCCCTTCACTGCTGTGCTAGAGGGTCTTTTGGGATGCTCAGTGGCCTCTGGTATGCTAAAGGAGGCAGGACAAGAAGATGCAGTGGTCAGATCCTGCGAAGACCCACCAGCCTGAAAGTGTTTGAAGGTGGATGAGCGCCTAGCCATAAGGATACCTCCCTTCCACACCAGCGCTGCCTTCTCTCAGGCCAAGATTTTGTAGGCTAAGGCAAACCTAGCACTTGCGAACTGCATTAATTTCCTGGTATCTCACCTTGTTTCCTAGACATATTTACAGATTCTTGTTTTTCAGCTTCTCAGCCATTAACTAAACCACGGCTTATGTTTTAGGTATGGGCTTTGGAGTTACAAAACCTGAACTATCTGAAAGCAAGAGAGGCCTTGCGTGACCAAAGTGCAAATTGCATGGAGTGCGGCTGACAGGGGTGGACCAATTCTATTTGACTCATGAGGCAGGCTGTGTTTTTTGTAATCTTAAGGGAAAACTAGTGGACATCAGCCAAAATAAGGAAACTACAAAAGAAACCAAGAATACTGAGGGGCGAAGAGAAGGCCGACTCCGAAATTAACAGGTTTTAAGTTCCCCGGCCTCAAGGGCCACGTGAAGCAGCGCCGGCCCGACCCCGCAGGCTGCGAGCGGGGCTGGGCGCTCGCCGCCCCCGCACTCACCTTCCCGCAGCCCGGCGGCCCCCAGAGGATGAGGGAGGGGATTTCGTGGGACTCCAGCAGGGCCCGCAGCAGGGTCTGCTCCCCCAGCACCCGCTCCTGCCCCACGTAGTCCCCCAGCGTGTCCGGCCGCAGCCGCTCGGCCAGGGGCTTCCCCTCCAGCTTCTGCGCCAGGCTGTCCCCACACAGCGCGGCCGCGCATCCACGGCCCGGCTGCACGGCGGCCTCATCCCGCCCCGCGCCGCTCCTCCCGCCGCCGCCTGCCGGGCTCTGCCCGCCGCCGCGGCCCTTGTGGAAGAGGGAGAAGGCGGGGGAGCCGGCGGCCGGGCGGGCCTCCTCCGGCTGCCCCTCGGCCTGGCTGCCCGGCGGGGCGGCGGCGAGGCGCGGCCGCTTGCTGGGCGGCTCGGCCTCGGCTCCCTCGGCCTGCAAGCAGCGGTCCAGGTGCGGGTTGATGTCGGCGCCCGGCAGCTCCCGCAGGCACACGGGGCACTGCACCAGCCGCTCCTCCTCGGCGCCCTCCGTCGGCTCCATGGGCTCCCGCCGCCGGGCAGGAAGCGGAGCCGCCCGCAGCCCTTCGGGAGCTGTAGTCCTCCCGGGCCCGCTCCCCGCCCCGGCAGCCGGGCTTTCCTGCCCCTCGGGGCCGTGCTGAGCAACAGCGCCAAGGTCTCTGGACCTGAGGGTCCCTCTGGTCTTTCACTGAATTATGTGAAAACCTCATTCTCTGTGGAAAACCCGTCAATAAATTACTATTTTTTTTGTTTGTTTTTCTAAATTAGATTCAAAACCAAACTCTCGTATGCAGAATGCAGGGCAGGCTGCATTTCAGAGATGGGCACAGTTAAGTGGTACCATTTGCATCCTAGTTTACGACCCGAACTTGACCCATTGGTAATTCTTTCCACATTACATCTTGTTTTCTTTCTTAAAGTATATGTTTAGGTTTAATTATACACCGTGACATAATAGTTCCCAGCTTGTAAAATTCAGGTCAGTCTAATGTCAGCTGTAGTAGGAGGTAAACAAGTCTGGCTCCTGGCTAACAGTACCCCCAGGCTTAAAATTTGAAAATGGCTGGTTAGAAAGTGGCCAACAGGTCAGAAATAAATTTTTTATTTGAACTGATGATGGAGACCAAAGGACTGAGTTTGAAGCAAAGTCCTTTACAGCCCATCACGTAAACCTAGTTCTGACTGAAGGGATTACAAGCTAAACCCAGATGTTGAAAGTGAAATGGGATGTTTGTGGGTTCTACTTTTTGGCTAATACCTATTTGCCTGCCCATTTCTATTCCTTATCAGTTTTAGAAACATTGGCTATATTGTTTATATTTTTTATGATGCAAATATATTGATTTGCTGCTAAAGGGCAGAAAAAGCAACAGGACCATAGGTATGCACTGCCTGTGCTTGCAGCTAAGCAGTGCTTTTATGACATGTGTGGTCTCCGAGCGTGTGAGTGAAGATGTCATTCAGGAAGCGAGATATTTTGCTTGAAGTGAGTGATTGGCTTGCTGCAGGTGACCCAGAAAGAAGAAGAAAGTATCTCCCAGGCCAGAGCTGGGAAATGTAAATGATTGGGGGAAGGTTTTCACCCTCCTTTGGGGGAAATGGAGCTTCACACCATGTGAAGGTCATAGTTTCCCATTGCTCAGTGGCACATGACCAGGGTGAGATTTCTTCTCTGGGACTTCTGAGGAGGCATGTACAAACAAATTTCACTTTCCTTTTTTCAGCTTTTTGTTTCAGGGATGTATTAAGATAATAATGGTGGAGATGACAATGACGTTTGGACTCAATCCTAGCCTCTGCTTGGTAACAGAGCCCAGTAAGACATTTGAGCTTGCCGTCCCATTAATATTTTCCCAGATAATTGACTCACTGGTGAGCTTGAAGAAACATGTCCTTTATTAGGACATGTCATTCACATTAGATAGATGGCAACATTTGGTGATCAAAGCATAGAGGATGATGTGCTCTTTGAAGAGCTATAGAGAGCCTGAATCAGCTTTCCTTGGTTGCAGTCTTGTCAGGCCACGAGGTCTTCACAGCCAGGTCACTCTAAATCACTGTGGGATTTGAGTAGCTGCAGACATGGAGGTAGCAGGAGGGCATCTGGAAACATATCCTGTTTTTTTTCTGACAGTTTTTGATTACGTCTTATCATCCCTTGTCGTGGAGTAGATCAAACAATCTGTAGAATAACAGCTCGAAGGTCAGACTGAGCCGTTGGGTATTTCACCTGCAATTGTCAGAGCCTTTAAGAAAATCCACAAACCTGCTTTTGAGAAATGGGGGAAGAAAAAAATCTCATAAAGTATTCCTTCAGCTGATGGCTATGGAAAGGGAGGGATTTCAGAGCTGTGAAAATTGGTGAGAGATGCTAGAAGCAGCGGACTGGACATTTCTACATACTGGATGCATATCTTCTTCAGATGATGAATGCCTTACCATGATGGTGTGCCTGCATCTCCCATATTAACAGCACAATCTACAACAACATGGTGGCAGGAGTCTCTCTGGAAGTCTCATTTGAAAACTACAAGCTTACATGGTTCTTTGCTGTCCATCATCTTTAAATGTCAGCATTATCCAACCATCTCCTTTGTCACATGGGATAACATGTGGCACCTTTCACATCTGGGAAGCTTGGAGGGCTCACTGTGGGCAGAGCAGTTACTTAGTGTAGGTATACATTTAATCTGCTGCACACGCACAGATGTGGGGTCAAAACACTGAGGAACATTTTTCATCAGCTGGAAGGTGTTTGGTTAAAAATAACCAATTTAATTGAGTCTTTGGTCATACACTGAAAGCTGTTTCTCTGTGTTGTCAGTGACTGTAAGGTTGTATATAAGCTCTTAATTACACCATATAATTTATGTTATTTATGCAGTTAAATTGAAAACTATGCGCTGTGTAATGAGACTTAACAGATTCAGCTTTCTACAGCTAAGGCATTAGCACTGTTCTTTTGTAGCTGTGTTTCCAGTACCGTGAAGGAAAGGTTGCAATAACAGCAATAGAAATGTTTTGGTCCTCTGTTTCCTGGGTGTAGAAAGACATGTTAAGTGAAATTTTAGAGTAGTTTCTCTTACTCTTTTATAAAAATTAGTTGTTCAGAAGGACATATAGTCTAAGTGTAGCCAAGTGATTACTTGAGGTGGAAACCCATGACCTTGCTGTGTAATAAAAGCCACAGAGCCTTCTACAGAGAAGGCTTGACTTGCAGTGTCCTTCCAACCAATCCTACCATTAGACAAACCTTGATGATCTTACATCCTGTACATGCCAGGCACATCACAAGGACCTGCAGTGGAGAAGAACCCAGCTGAGGACTCTGCTCTTCTGCAGCCTTCAACAGAGGGCCAGAAATTGCCACCATTTTGGCAACTACCTATTTTTGTGGTACAGGATAGTGAGAAGAGAGAGAAAAGGACTATGTTCATGCCTGTACTACTTTGTTTAGTATTTAAAGTCTTTCCAGACTTAATAGCAGGGTCCTTGCATATCATTTTGCTGGAACTGCAACAGAAAAAAGAACATGTTGAGCAGCAGGCAGCCACTGAGGTGGCTAAAAAGGGAGGAATGCTCCATATCCGAGGTCTTCAGCAACAACAGTAGGTATTGATTTCATTGAGCTAAATAGTTTCTATGAACAAATTAAATTATATTGGTCTTGTAGCCTTCTTGAATTATCTGGTGTTCAGTGCAGAGTGGTCTCTGTGAACAGGCAGTGCTGTATACTCTGTATATTGGTTCAGCAAGTATAAGGAGAGAGAATTGAAATATAGTGTTGCAACATGGTAATTTTCTAAACCAAAATGCATGAATAACACTAAGACCTCTTATTTGTCTTTCTTTTGTACAGCCAAGAAAGAGGAGAAATCAGAAGTTATGAGTGTTCACTGGTTTATGAATCTAAGGTGGAGAGGAGAACAGACAGTAAATTAACTGGACATAATATGAAGCTACTTAAGATTAACAGGCTGGAAGAGATAAATACACGATTCAGCACAAGCAGACTAGAAAAAACAGCCTTTTTCCAGAGTGTGGAGAAAATGAAGATGACTAGAAGCTTTCAGGAAGAAAAATTCAGTGAATCAGATCCTGGAACAGAAGATAAAAAGGTAACTAACTAACTAACTAACTAACTGCATAATTAATTTTGTTTTCCCAAAAGCACTGCCTCTTTTTTTTTTTCAGATAGTTAAGGAGTTTAGTTTGTATATTTCCCAGTAGACCTGAAATTTTCATTATCATCTGTGAAAATGTATTGCAGTTGTGAGAGACTGTGTTAAGATCTGATTATTGAGAGATGCCTCTGCCCAAATTAGGGTGCCAATGAGACCATAGGCCAAAATCAGTAGTATGGGTTTTATTTAATAATGAATTTGAGGTAGAGAGATAGAAATGGAAAAGAGGAGGGGGAAAGAGACAGATGGACTAGAAGCTAGTCACCACCTGTGGATCAAATGACATCCCACTGGCCTTTTTCAGCCATGGCTTCTCAGTGGTGGAGGTCCTGAGGTCATTCAAAACTTTTCACTATTTCAATAACTTAGCAGAGAAAGGAATTAATAATGTTCATTGGCTACACAGTTCTCTTATTCTATTGGCTAAATAATTGCCTCACTTTTCATACTAATTAGTGCACATAGTCTTCTTTTGGGTCGGTAGGTTTCTTGAATTGTGGGTGGTTTCAATCTCCACCAGCTGGAATTAATTTTTACCCAATGAGAGCTGATTTCAACACAGTTGCTGAGTTGGCTTTCCTTGTGGCCCATGAATTCTGCATTCTTTGTGTCCATTTTTAGTGATACATTCTTCTCCCCTGGCTTTGTTAACCTCGTCCTAAGTCTGAGATAACACTCAGACAATAGTAACATCGTTTTTTTATTTCAAGTTCTTGTCACGGTAGCTTAACTATTTGGGGGAGGGCTTTGGTGGTGGCAGATGCCATCTGTCCCATAACTTGGGGTGATCTTTGACTGGTGAATATACATACAAACAGTTGCTTCTTTACACACTTTGCCACACTGGGAATTTTTGTCTGGATGAATTACCAAGTATGTGCTAACCAGATCTCGCCTCCTCCAGGTCTGGAGTTAATGCCACACTGTTGCTCCATTCTGTGCTTATCTTGTGGCAAAAACCTTCTTTGCCCTAACAATATTTGGGACAGGCAACTGTGATCCTTAGGTTCTTACAGACTGGTTAGCATCTTTCAATCTTTTGTATTCATAGAAGCAAGCATGTGCTGGTATTCTGGGATTTAATTACTATGGAACTTCATATTCAGAAATTGTAAAAGGGTCGCGTGGTTCTACCACTCTTCAAAATCAGAAGGTAAACATGGATTTTGTTGGATTCATGTTTTGAAAGCACTTGTCCAGTCTAGCAGCTCCAGAATTAGTAGAGACTGAATGAATCCCATGGAAAGAGCAGATTCCCCAGGAGAACTGAGGCAACTTTGTGCTTTGCTCCCCGCTACCTGGCGAGCACAGCATGGTTACATGCTGCGTGCCACACTTGCAGGGCTGAGTGTTGTCAGTGTAGCTCTGTTCTTCACTTGTCTCCGGTGAGAATGGTGTTGGGCATCATGGTATGGAGTCTCTGGTAGGAAAATGACTCTGTGATCAGCCAAAATATGTTTAGAAATAATAGCACATTTCCTTCTATTATGTTTTTTTTTCTATGCAAGAATCTAAAGGAAGCAGTAATTTTACTGATGCATCATTTTGATAAGAACTGAGAAAATCTACTTGCAGTAGGAGAATGAGATATTAATTTGTGAAAAGACTTGAAAAATTTGTGCTGTTGCTGTTTGTATGCTGATTGTGCTGATATGGCAGAGCAGTTTTTCAAGTATTCTCAATATTTTTGTGTTCAGATGATACCCTGGAGCATTGGTGGAAAGTAAATTTCAAGATGTTTCCACTTGTATTATCAAATCAAGAAGTTGAATTTTTGAAACTCCTTAATCTGTTGAGTCACTTTAGTTCAAAATTATTCCAGTCTTCAGGAAGGTACTACAATTTTTACTTTGTAGACATAGAAAGAGAACTTTATATTGAAACAAACAAATCATATCTCATATAAGTAGGATGTGTTTATTTTAGAGAGTTTAATTTAGTGTTACAGTGAAAATGAGAACTAAACCCCCCCCCCCCCCAATTTGGTGGTCGGGGTTTGGAAGATGTTATTGGCTCTTTTAAGAGAGTATACTTCCAGTGTGAAAATAACAAGTTGCATGAGTGAGACAGCAAAAACTGCTGTTCCTGCCATGATCTTCCTGTGATCCAAAAGATCAGCAAAAGGACTGAGAGCTGCTTTGCCTGTGTTAATGTTATCTTAGCTTGATGCTGAGATGCAGATAGTAACTGAAGGTGGTTGGATTTTTTGCCAGTTTGTGCTGCAGAGTCTGTTAATTAAACAAATTAATCAAACATCATTGTCTTGATGTTTGCTTCTTTAGTCTGATGGTAGGCCCTTTCTTAAGAGTGCTGTAAGAAAGGGTAGGGAGATTTTGGTGGTGCAGTAGAGGAGAAAGGAATACATTTAGAAGATGAACAGCTGGTGGCTAGTTGCAAGCTGGAGAAATAGCTCTGTATTCCCATTTTAGCTCCTCAGTCTCCTGGGAGCAAGACTTCAAAGGTGAAAGACAATCTAACTGAACTCTGGTAACATACCTCACCAGAGTGAGCCTTCCAGATACATAAACATTAGTTATATTTCTCCTAAGCTTTTAAAACTTCACTGTCACACAGCTTTTTGTTTGTTTTGGTGGTTTTTTGTTTTTTTGTTTTTTTTTTTTTTTTAGGAATTTCTCAATGGGATTAAAAATTGGGCCATAACTGTCTGTTAATATTGATAAAAGGAAAACCAAGACCTTCCCTTAAAAGGCCTTAGTGTGGTCTGCAGGCCTGAGGAGCAGTTTTATTATATTGATCAGGAAAGCAAGACAAGAAGAGTATGTTGGCAAGAAATACAGTAAAACTTGCCCAGGTGCATGCGCTTGTGTATGTAATTTCTGCAGGTGAAGGTGAAATGACAAAACATCCATTCACTTAAATGGGAATGTGTTGGAGCTCAAGAGGCCGAATAGAGGTCGGTGGTCAAGTGTACTTGCAGGAGAAAATAATTCTGTCTGAAACGACCTAATTATAATTAAAGAAGAAAATAATCCACTTCCTCAAAACAACTATTTCTCTAGATTTTTTTTTTTCAACAAAAGAAGCAAACACAATTTTTGTCTTTTGGTACAGTATATTTTTTAAAAAAACCCCAATCCCAAACACAATGTAGTAGTAGCAGTAGTAGTAGTATTAATAGTAGTAGTAGTAGTGGTAATAAAAATAATAATTTCATAGCTATTGAAGGACTTCTGTGGAAAGCAAATCTCTCAATCGTTGACCATCAATGATGAGTGGTTGGTGCTGTCGAGAAGTTGTGCCGTCGGTGCCCGGTAGATGGCACCCTTTGCCACTCCAGCTCTCCATCGACCACTTCCCTCTTGGACAGGATGGCAAAAAAACCTCGTGACAAAACTGCTCCTTGCGTGTTTTACCTGTGCTTTGTTCAGAATGCCCTCCTGTCCCCCATTTCTTCTGTTGGCAGCACATGTATCTTAGCTAGGTTCTGTCTTCAGTGAACATGAAGTTTTGCATCAGTTTATATGTTAGCAAGTAAGAGACATTTTGTTTTCATGTGTGAGAACCAACATGAAATGAAAAGAAGACTAAAAATCCAGACCTGTCCTGACCCCTTGCAATGGATAGACACACAGAGATATCTGAAGGTTCTGGTTCAAGGGAGGGGGTGATGCAAGGTAGGAACAAGCAGGTTTGAGAAGGTGAAATAATTCCTTCTGACAACAGCACCAGCTTATGTAAATATAAATTGATCGTGAAACTGCCACACAATTGACCCACCCCATGAGCTCCATGTTTTACACCTGGACTGCTTCTGATGGCCCAGCCAAAACTGCACTGTTGGTCATCACACCTGCTGTCTCTTCCCTCTGGCTCTTACCTGGGTAATATTTGGTGTCAGAATGCAATTCAAATTGTTTGGTCTTGAATTTCCATCTGCAAAAAGTGTTCATGAAATCATTATCCAGTGTGAGTGGATAAAGAGGAACCTAGGAGCTTCTGTAGTTCTGGACATCGCTAATATGAAACAACCAAGTTGCACTGCTGTGAATCACGGAGCTGGGGGTTAAACTGAAGTCACTGACCCTGAAGAAGAAAATTTCACAGCATTTTCTATGCAGAACTATCCTTTTGCTGATATTCTGAAAAAAGTTTAAGGACTAATTTATAAATACTTAGTTCAGCTAGAGCTGTTGGATATGTTCAGTATTTGGTGTTCAGTTAAGATAGGCCCGGGCATGGCTAATTATGCTCTAATTCCCTGTTTCCTTTGAGCCTTCTTTCACCTCCTTCACCACCACTACCATTTATCTAGCAGTTACTTTCCTTGCAAGTTCTGTGCTGGAAATGACTGTGGTGGTAACAATACTTTTACAAGTTCCTTTTTCCAAGGGAGGCCAGACTCATGGCAATCCTTTGTACAGGAAAAATGATCACTGTCACACTCCAAATAACTCTCCTCTGGTCTCTTACACTGTTCAAGATATTGAGCTATATATTTTGACAGAAACCTATTTCTGGTTTTAGAGTTTTTGTCAAGAATGGCTTTTTAACAAAACCCTGTAAGGGACTCAGCACATTTGGAGTAAAACTCAACTAATGAAGAAGATATCAAAACCCTCAAGGCTTTTTTTAGCCTTGAAATTAAAGTGCTATGTCTAAGGCTTGCCTTGGTATGGTCAGGAAATTGGAAGTGGACTTCAGCCAAGTTTGGGTCCATTTTGTTTTACCAAGCACCTTTTCAGCTTGCTTGGAATGCTGTCATGAGACACCGCGCTGCCAACCTCAGCCTGGCGCAGTTTTGCAGAATATCCTTTTTGTGGAGCCCTCTTCACGTCCCAAGTTCATGGCACTCTCTTGTCATGTGGCAGTGTGTGTGCGTGATTCCGTGACTTCAGGTAGCTTTGCTTTACCTAATGCTCCCTGTTCCCATGCTTGTGAGAATTTTTTCCTGCTTTTCTTAGAAAGAAAGAAGGGAATATCAACGTTTCCTGACTGAAAATCCCCCATCACTACACTGACCCTTCCTAACATAACACCTACGTACAAACTCAAAGGTGTCTTGAAAGGGCTCTGGAGTCACAGAAGTCAGAAGCTGACTAAGGAAAGGACAAAAGTCATTAAAATTTTTTAATCTCATGACTTTTTTTTCCAAATGATGTCATGATATATGTAAATTGATTTGTGAATTTTTAGCACTTGAGTTTTCTGGTGTTCATATTCTTTGCTTATTCACCTCTGATCAGGTAAATACCCAAGCAGAGAAGAAATGACAGTTTTTTCTTGCATCTTCAATGACTCTTAGTTCACTGTAATTATGGGCAGCTATTGCATGGAAGATGTAAAATGCTTTTATATAAGGATTCCTTCCATAAATATAGACCTGAGACCTTATGTAATGGTTCTTCACAATCCTTACATATATCCTTATATTCTTATTTATTAGACAATAAACCATGACATGCTTTGTTCCTCAGATTTTCATTTTTTGATCTCTAGAAGTAAATCTCCCTGGGCTTACAATGGAGCTGGTAGCAGGATTTTTTTTGTTTAAGCTACTTACCATTTCCAGTTTTAATACCTTGTTTTTAGTTGTTTAGAAATTTCCCAGGTTTTGTCTGCTTAAGCAAATATTTTCCATGCAGAATTTTCATTGCATTGAATTGCTTGCAAGAATTCGACTAAAGTAGTCTGTCTGCTTCTGGGAATTTTAGGGGGAAGATAATATTTTTATGATAATATTGAGTGTTTCACATCCCCATTCACATTGGGATGAAATAATTTGGCACCTTCTATTCTTTGGATCAAGGAATTGATGGTCAGCAGGTGAGCAGATGCTGGATATAAAAGGGCAGACAGCTAGGACTCCTTTTCTGGTGTTGATTTGGGTATGGGAGCAATGGAGATACACTGCAAGCACAGGAACAGAAGGGTCTGAAGACAGTAAAACTATGGCGTTTCAAACTGACCTTTCTATGCACATGCACCGTGACACGTTAGCTTATTGCTTTGCATTTTTTTTCCCATTTCTTGCCTGTTAAAAGGGAAAAAAAAGATTATCAATTGCCTGAAATGTTAACTGCGAATGGATTGTGCTAACAGTTTGCTTTCTTTGGAGAAGTTCTGGAATGTCAGAGTAATTGCCTTCAAGTGCGCGCAATACACATCTCTTGTAGATCCCTGCACCTGTTTCATGCTTGTCAGTGATCCATCACTTCTTTTCCTTATAGGTTCAGGGAATGCGTTGAAGTGTGAGATGGGATCCTGCGGCGTCTGAGCCTTGTCTAGCTAGGTGGTACTCACAGAGCTGGGGAGGGTTTTGAGGGTGCCTGCCAAATTGCATCTGCTAGAGCAGGAGAACCAAGTTAATCAGATGATTAAAATTAAAGGGATGGATCTAATCTTGCAAAGAAATGCTGCCTGGATTGTAGGTAATTTCTGCCTTTTGGCTTCATATCTCTGGCACACCTTGTGGACTGTGTTAAGCTGTGGAAGAAAGAAAGGGATCCCTGCACCTGGAAATGCACAGGTAGTAGATATACTTTTAATAAATTAGATAAATTTCACTGCTCAGTCTCAGTATTGTTTAACTGGATGAATGCTGCTTGTGTTCAGATGTAGCCAGTTAAACCTATTTGTTTTTTCCTGGAGCAGCATTTATTTCTCTTTTTCATACTGGCATACCTAGGTCTGCCCGGCAGTAAATCATATACAGATGATGTGCTTTTAAGGAAGGTGCATCTCTTCCCTTGCAGTCGGAAGGCTTTGTCTTGCCATTAAAACATCCTCTAGTGACCTCTACTGGGTGCACTACAAGGGAGTGCCTCAAGGTTACGGGCTGTGGCCATGGTGGGAGCAAGGTTGCCAGCCCTTCTTGCTGTGGGACTCAGAGATCCCTAGTAAGCCCCGTATTTTCCTGTTGCTGTCAAGTGAATGCAGCGTTATCTCTCCAAAGAATTAGCATCACTTGTTATTACATCACATTGCAAAGATAGTGTGCATGTTTGCTGTGGTTTCCCAAAGAGTAATGCAGAGATGACCCATCATGTGGTAGCTCGAGAGTTTTTAGAATTCCTAACAGGAAACATCACTTAAACAAAAGAAATAGATGTGATTAGAAAGGCAAAAAGGAAGACACTTTTTTCTAAAGTATCTCCAAAGATGTAGATTGTCAAAATGTTTAGGATTTTAATTAGTTTGCTACAAATGACATTTTTCATTCTTTCTTTGAAGAGAGCCACTTGCAGAATGTCAAAAATGTTTTCATGACAAAGGTTTGAGGTCTGAAAAGTCTTCAACCTTACTTATACCCAGAATAATATCTGCAAGTATATTCTTCTAGTGTTATCAGCCAAAAGTCATGACCTATTGCGTGAATTTATAGCAGAATTTTTCTCATATAGGGTAAGGACCTCACAGGATAGTGATAAGGAGAATAATTGAAATATTGCAACACATATCAACACTCAAGATTAATAAGATTCACAAAGAAATTGCCTGAAAAATAAAGAAAATCAAATCTGTTCTTGGTAGTTTGCATTTTCTCTGAAACTGTTCCTGCACTTGCACCTGAGCTTTGAAAGAATTCACTCTTTTCTTTATGCCTAGCTCATTAAGATTTTTCATTTTCTCTTGAGTGAATTGTAATTTGAAATGAAAAAGAAATTAATTTCATTCCAGTGTCCTTCTTGTTAAGTTCCTTCCATTTGTATTGCACTTCTACTGTTTTGCTATGGTCAATAAATAAATCATATTAAATATATAAATAAATTAATAGATAAAATTTATTTTCCAGTTTTTAAGACTTAAGGCCAGCATAATACATGGTATTTGGTAGCAAGAGAATTGTATCCATGGCACTGTGAAGAAAACAGATTTTAAAATACCCTGGATTAAGACTACCAGACATTGTTTTTAGTCCTTACCAGCACTAAGGTATTTTATCCTGAATCTGGCATAAGTCAGAGCTCTTTGCCAGTTCTATTGCTCATCATGAACCTACTTTTGAAATTCAGAGTGGTAATATCTGTCAGACTTTTTTCCCTCTTTTATTATTGCTCTGCATATGTTACATTTGTTCTTTTGAGTTAAAAAGTCCTTCATGAAGTGCAAGTTTCCCAGGCTGTCTCCTAAGTCCTCATACATAGAAAGGTGGCATGAACTCACAAGTATTCCAAGGGCAGGGCAAGTGTCCTTTCCAGGAAATGGAAGTAGGGTCGCGCTCAGGCAGGGACTCCTGGGTAATTGGAATCCTTAGCTTTGGGAGGAAATGAGCCAACAGCTGCCTGAAACCAAGATTGTTGTGTCATCTCAGGACCCCATGGCATGTCCATTCCAGACTCATCCTTTGCTCTTCCTTTCCAGAGAAGCATTGTTGTCAATTGCAAGAAAACAGTTCCTAGAGCTCCCTTGTCCCTGTGCATGCTGATATGTATCCCATGGCTCTCAGACCTGTGAAGGATTGGACTGCTGTGATGAGGAAGGCTGGTGATCTTCACTAGCATTCATATTTTGAGAATGATTCTTCCTTGAACTCCCAAAGTGAGGAAAAGCAGGGATCAGCTCAAAAGAGCTTTGTAGGTCTTGCCCATTTTTCTGTGGTTCTGTGGTAAAAATATGAGTTTAGCTTCCTAAGGGAGTATATAGGAACAGTGCTACCCTTTGTTCATGATGTTCCTTCCCCAAGGAAGTGCTAATTGAGAAATAAGGTACAGAGTTATAACAAGTAACTGGCAGTAAATCAATTTGGTTTCTGTGTATGATACTAGAGAACACTACTGGCAGTGGGAGGTAACTGGACTGTTGGTGAGCCTGTGTTTGATCAGCAGGTTGTGAAGGGCCTTTGGTAATAATTACATGTGTTATTATGAGCAAGCAGAGTCCTTAACTGGGATTGTGTGAGGCTTAGGATAGGTCAGATCCACCCCACAGAGTTCATTGTCTGAACAGCTGGATGAGGGAGAAGTGAAATGAGAAACAGGTACAGACATGGATGAAGACTCTGCTGAGGTCACGCTCCCAGTCAGTGACATCTGTGCTGAGACATCTGCAATATGAAATGAAATTGCTGACTCTGTCTAGTGTCCTCTTTACGTGGCTATATGCTGAGATCTGAGGGGAGGCATTCCTCGGAGCCCTCAGCCTGCTGGATCCCAGCCATTTCATGGGTGCTGGTTACTTTGCAAAGCTCCTGCACGCCATTCAGTCCAGGATCTAAAATTTCAAAACTCTGTGGCATCTTATAGATATCTTCTTTATTTTTCTGGTGTTCATTTACATAAAATTCACTTCTTCCTCAACCTGTTAATTCTCCTTGGTTGTTATTTAGATCCTATGAATACAGTGTTCAGAGGCGTATTGTAACTTTTGGAATATATGACTTAAAACATCTGAAAATCAGATCAGTTTCAGTACAGCAAAGGCATATATATTTCTGTGTAAAAGATATTGCATCTTGTCTATCTTCCCTTAAAAACTTCTTTTTTACCCTGGGTGCGCAGCTTAGCAAAGAATTCTTTTGGCCGTGATCATTCCGAGGTGTCTTGTTACAGATTAACTACCCAACCAATTTGTAACATACACGGAGGTCCGGGGAGAGACGTTCAGAATGTCCTTGCGACCTTTCTCTTCTGGCATCCTGGGGCAATGTCTTGTGGACACATTTAGCAGAAGTCACGGTGCAGTAAAAGTGACTTTCCAGCCCTGAGTGTGGCATGAGAATTCCAAACAAGGGCCCTTGCATGGGAGGGGTCACATTTCTGTTACCTTGAACGGAAACCTCACATGTAAGGAGCGTTTTAAGAGGTTCAGTATCTTCATTTTTCCTCTTATATAGACAACCTGATGTAATTCTTGGTGTTTGGTCCTTCTGTGTTTGCTGAAAATGTTTTTTTTTTTTTTAACTCTCCCGTGTTAAAGAAATTGCTTATATTGAAAACATAAGTTAGACATGCATTGTATAGTATGTAAGGGATGATTTTTTCAAGTACTATGTAGGCAGGTACTTTTATGTGCTTGTTTGACATTTACAAATTAATTTCTTGAGAGAAATTAAAATGAGGCTTTATAATATGACCTCAGGATAAAGAAAATGCATGGGATGTGGTTATAATACATGTAAATTAATTTGTTCTTGACAATTAAAAAAGAGTATTTTTCCATAGTTCCCTGTCTTCAAGGCTAACTAAGCAGACATACAGGTACATGAGATCTCCCTAACACCATGCCTTGACTAAACAGTGGTAGACCAGATGTATGGGCAGATAGGCCTAATTTCAGCTATGATCCTACCTAGTTAATGACTCTGTCTAGTTTACCTCATATCTTAAATAGTGACTGTAGTTGAAGACGGTAGAGAAAATCTCAGCCTTTAAACTTAATTATTTTGCAGAGAGACAACAAGGTATGGGGTGATTTTCTTTTGACCTTTCGTGCTCCCATAGCCCTTATTATCATCACCACATTTTAAAGGACATGTTCACTAAAGGAATTATTGCTTTATCAAATCAAACATGTTCTGCTGTCTTTCTGAAGTAGACCCATGTTTGGTAATTCTACATCTGGAGCAATTGCCTAAAGCCTCTTGATCCTGCATGGTTTAGACCATAATAGAGGCATCCTACATTCTCCTATTTATACCTACCCTATGTATTTCTTCCAACTCATATCTTGGCAGGGTTTTATGATGGTTTTGTAATAAGCCTATTCTATAAGAGTAGAAATGTACAGTACACAGAAATGTAACTTGATGGTGAGAGCTTTAAAAGAGCTTGGGGGTCTAAACATAACTTCATAAAGCATTAGTAAAATGGAAGAATGAACAAAATTCAGACAATTAGGACAAATGAATAGGACAAGTTGACTAAAATGATTATTTTTCAATTTTAGTCACTTCTAGTCCATTAAGCTGTCCTTTTTCCAAGACAATATTCTAGTCCCTGAAATGCATCTTTCCAGCATTACATCCAAGATCTCTATCTTTAATCTCCCTTGTGTGTGCACTTCATTTTTAGTTGTACAATAATTCGCTGTCTATTAAAATAGAGAAATGTGGAAAGGCATGGATTTATCAAAAAACTTAAACTGGGCAGGTTTTTGAAAGCATTTTCTCTTCCTTTTACTGATTTCACATGCAACTACTGCCTCTACTGTCACTGTTGGTTATTGGGCTTGTTAAACACACTATTTACACCACTTGTCTTACTTAAGGAGAGCACTGTGTGCACTTAATGCTGCATGAAAATTGCACTATGATTTTTTCATCAGGCAGCTACTCCAGAGAGTAGGCATGAAAATCTTTAGCTTGGAATTCTAGCTGCTACCAAATGCCAACAGATTGATTCAAAATGTTTGAGGACCAGCATGGGACTTGTAAAGAAAACTTGTGTGATGCACTGTTCCTGGCTCACACTGTGCTTTACAAGGTCCCCCTGCTTTGTTAGCAGTAATTTCATGGATGGCTAGATATTTCAGGAGCCAGCTTAGGATGAGAATTTCCTCCTTATATCCCCAGACAACACAAGGTTTAAATGTATCAGAGATTATTTATGGACACTGTGAGTGACAGTTGTCACATCAGAGACGCTACAGTCTAAGTAGACAGGCGGTTATGAAACTGAGTGGAGAAGCAGGGGCTTAGAAGAATGGAAATAAACATCCAAGGTCACCCAGCAGATCTGTTACAGAAGCAGGGCTGAAAGTCAGACTTTCTGACTTCCAGACTGGGGCCTGAGTCATGCTGCTACTGCAGCGAGACCCCCTTGCAATGAAAGAAATGTCTTGGTTGTCACATCTGTTTCTTATATCTGGAGCTGTATTCTCTGAGACACATTGTATGAAAGCCTTCGTGTTATCAGCTAGCATTTGCCAAGTATGTGGGAGATCCTTTTTTCCCCCAGGAATTCTTCAGTCATTTCCATTTCAGCATCATGTGACTGCAGTAAAGAATATTGGCTTCTTAGCTATCTCTGAGTTCCAAGATCAGGGGAATGCATAATTGAAGGAATATGGGTTGGCAATAATGATTAAAGCTCTATTTCCATGTCTGCCAATCCTCCTATAGTTCCCAAGATCATCCTGCATCTGGAATCATACTCTTAATGTATGCACTGTCTGGAGTTATAAATTTTTCAAAATGTTCAGCAGACACCAAAGAAATAATTAGACTCTTAAAAATAACCTCCTCTCATCATTATCTTTCAATAACATTTGACTTTAGAAACTGCATTTTGTCTTTTACCTTGGAAATCACAATAATTTATAAAGACTTGTCAATGCAAGGGAAGTCAAGAAGAAGAGAAATGCAATTCTGTAGTGTTACAAACAACTTTTATCAGCATGAATTTGGAATGAGAATTAATTTGTCAATGGAAACACTGAAGTTTATGCAAAACAAATGTTTTCTGCAAAAAAAGAAAAACAAACCCTACAAAAATCATTGCTTTGTAGTATCTGTTTATCCATTGTTCAGTATCTGTCCTGGTTTGTTTTTAAAAGCATGCTTTGTTTGGTCTTTGTGGTACTCCATGTAGCTCAAAAGATTCCTTCAGTATTAGAAAGAACTATCTGAAATGAAAGCATAGCTTTCTGAACTATGTAAGACATTTAATGTCCTGCTTTCTGTCAATTATAATTGCAAATAAGCAAATACTGTTTGTTCCAGTGGAAAGATGGGATTTTCTACCTTCCAGTAAGCCAAAATGACATGCTAAAGGATATGGCCAGAGATGCTTTACCAAGTGGGTGGTCTCAGATTACACATTATTTACGGTGAGTCTCTTCACATACTTGAAGTTAAGCATGTGCTGAAATGCTTTGTTAAATCAGGGTTGCTGGGCATCATTCGTTCACATTGAGGTTGTCCGAGCATACATCCAGTGGAAAGTTGCATTTTCAAGGAGCTCATATTCTATGTGTAAGGGTAAATGAGAGGAGAATGACACAACAAAGCAGTAACATTATTGTTCAGTGAACTTGTTTTTGTAGCTAGCCTGTGCTTGACAAGGGTGATGCTTTAATCACGTTACAGCATTTTTTCAATCTTCATGCTTCAGGGTTTGGTCTTTGTTAGGATTTTGCTGTACCATTGACTGTGTGATAAGTCTTCAGTTACTGATTCCTTGAAATAGGTTAAAGTGCATAAGAATAAAGAGAAAAGTAAAATATAAATCAGAGGAGTGAAGAAAAGCTGGTCCCTTTTAAATTTATTTTCAATTTTTCAGGTATTTATATTACTTGTCTTTTACAGAAGTTCTCAGTTTGAGTGAAACAAGACCAAACTCCTTTGGTGTTATTCTGGTTGACACAAGCCAAGAATTGGTCTGCTCTATTTCACTGACCAGAAAATACAGAAACCTGCATTGGGATGATTCCCCTTCCAAGTCAAAAAACATAACTTCAGTGTATAAAATGGTGTATTTTAGATAAAACTTACCCAGCTGTCACTGACTCATTGTCAGATTGTGGTCAAGTGGGAGTTTCAGATGTGTACTTGAAATGTAAATTCTTTGGTTTATGAAGCTGCTAGTTTTTTTTAATACATTGGGAATTAGCTGAGCTCATTTATCTTTATTATTTTCCAGCACTTTCATACTTATTTCCCCTGTAAGTGGCCCACCACCTCTGTTTTGTCAGCATTGGCTGTTCCTTCTGATATTCATATCAGTAGGACTCCTACAGTATGGGAGACAGGAACTCAGACACTAACATCCCTCCACTGTCTGAGCATCAGTTTAAAATCAGCAATGAATACAGCATGTATGCATTGCTATCTGATCGAGTGTGGTGGGCTAGAACATGTTTGAAAGATTGTTCCCAGTCATGGTTCTCTGAATGCAATGAAATGAGAGAAGAAAAATACATTCAGATGAGCTGTGATTTATGGGTTACATAGGATCAAAACTTTCAAACCTAGAGGCTTTTCATTTTATTAGGAACTGTTGCCAAACCTTTGTCTTTTTAAACAGATCCTAATCCTAATACAGGTAATCCTACCCTTGTTTTCTAAAAAAACCCCGGGATTTTCCTGGGTTGCAGTAATAGGTCTCCCACTGTGTCCCCATCACCATAGCTGTTGTTAGCTTAGCGGTGTTCAAGGAGAATGTCTGCAGAACAAGTAAGAGGCAAGCTGACATGCAAAATGAGGCCCTTGTGTATAGGCAGGCACATGTCTAAACTCTCAGCAGTCTGCCAGTTGCTCTGCTTGGAATGAGTTGAAACAAGACTAAGTTTGTCTCCAGCAAAGATAAGTCCTCACCAATTAGCTTTGGGTGTTTTTCAGATACTCTACAAGTGATATTTCATTTCTGTCTCTCCTCAGGTCCTGCATCCTAGGTAACTTGCCTGCAGTATTTTTTTTTTCTTTTCTTTTGAGAGGCTGATAAAGAGCAACTACAGTTCACAGTGACCTCCAGTGGTGAAAGCCCTCTTCTGGAAGAAGAACAGAGCTAATACCCAACTTTGTCTGAAAGTCGTTCTTCAGAGGGTTTAGGTATTGCAGCTTCACATCTATACAGCATAATACATTTCGATTTATCATGTTTTGTGCTGTGTTTCTGTTGTTGCTTTTTAAAAAATAAAAGAAGAAATTTTTCTTCTTTCTGCTCTTTCTTGTTTAAGAATCTTTTTACTTTTTGGGTTGACAATAGTTGGCAACGGTGCTACTGGAGCCATATTGTATATGAGCTACGAAGCTTTGCTTGATTAGGTGTCTCCTGGTATAATGGCATGAGATCAGTTCTGTTCTTATTTCCCTCAGAAATCTTGATTTTTTTTATAGTCTGCTCAATGCTCATAATTTCTTTAAGCTTCTTCTACATATTTCTTTCTGTCTTTTTCATATATTTATATATGTTGTTCATTGAGGACTTTTTCCGTTTCACTTAAGGTGGTTTCTTGAGTGGTCTGCGGTGAGAGTTGATTCTGCAAAAGTTTAGCCATCTGGATAGCCTAGACCCCACAAATAGAATGAAAGAGTGGATTTTTGGAATTGATGATACTGAAATGTGACTGAAGGAGAAAATATTGAGAGTGAAGGGAAAATATTCCCGTATTCTTCAAGGCAGAATATAACTTTTTGCTTTAGAGTCCCTCGTAACAATTTAAATAGAGGAATATTTGTCTTTGCCTACACTGGATTCTGTACTATGGGCAGCACAGAATAACTTGCATTCTTTACTTCCACTTCTCAGCATTACTGACCTTTCTCTGTAGAAAATAGACAGCTATCTTCAGGAATGAAAAAGGAGCTGGATTCTACAAAGAGCAGTCTAGATGTCAAGTCATTTGTGGTTTTACAGGGGAGGGAAGGAAATTTTTGGGGGTCAATATGACACAGGAATCACTTGCCTTTCCCAGATGATTTCCATTTTTTGCACTTCATATACCAAGTAAATGTGCTCTGTGCTAGACATTCAAGGGATCAGAAATCAGCAGGCCTAAGACAGCTGCTGTGAATGTAAATCCAGATGTGTATTACTTGAGTGAACATATTCTGAGTTGCCAATATTGTTATACTGGGAGTTGCCTTTTCCTGGGAATACCTAGATAAACAGGATGAAACCCAAACAGGTGTGAAGGTCAGGTTTTGGAACTTGCACAGTCTTGCTTGCTGATTTTCTGAACAATGTTTTGCTGATTATTATGGATCTTTCCTTCTCATGGACTTTCTTTGGACCTCTGAGATGGTATTTGAGAGGTTGTTGGAGTGTCTTGTCTTCCTCTGGATAGGCTAGAATTTGGAAAACAAACTGAACAATTAAACAACACAGCAGAGCAGCTCACTGAAAGAGCACAAAATATTCTCTTACAAACTGTGCTCGAGCTGGCTATTCTCTAAATCCTTCCCAAACAGATTGGTTGGGTGCTGTTGTATTTCCTTTACAGGGGTTTGCTGTACCTTTGTCACAACCCCAGTGGCTGACAGTGAAAGATCCTGTTGTCATTGTAAAAGAAAAGGGTGTGTTGACCATGTTTCTGCACTCCTTACTCCAGGCTGCAAGGGGGAAACTATGCTTGTAAATGGGAATATCCAAATCCTGTAGGGAAGGAGTTTGGGTGTCATGCTGGCAAGGTGCTTCCTAGCTTCTTGGGAATCTCCCTGTAGCCTGCTCCTTGTGAACATGTAAATGCCTAGAATTCAAATACATATTTCTCATAGCTGTAAAACTGTATAAAAATAGTCCATTCAGCTCATTGTCCAGGCCACCAAAAAAGCAAGGCTCAGGTTGGAGTTGAGGTGATTTGGTGGAGAATTGGTGATAGACACGACCATGGATGGTTATGCTGTGGCAGGAATGTGCTGCGCTCCCTGTAAGGTTTCACTGTTAATCTCTGGGCAGTGGAACACCGACCTCAGGTTTCTTGCCTTTCTGAGAGACCATGGACTGCTGAAGAGATGCTGATGGTGTCGGAGCAGCTTGAAAAGTTAGAAGACAGAGTTGTCAGCAGAACAGCAGGTGTTGTAGTGACAAAGGTTCAGGCCTATGACATGATATGTACTGGTGCAATGGCTGTAGCAGGCTCTATCCTCTTCTGGCTTATAAATCATTTACACCAAAGCTAACTGGGAACTGAAGTATCTGCAGATGATGATGAGTCCTGTGGGCTTATGAGACTTTCTTATTGTGGTGTTCAGTGATATGAATGTGAACTATAACAAGTCCACGTCTCCCCAATTGTTTCTGCTCCTTAAATGGCTCCAGTCATATTTCTTTATCCCTGCTAATAATAGATGGGATTTACAAATGGCTCATATGCCAAGGACTTAATACCGAGCACTGTGAAAATGTGTCATAGCTTCAAACCATAGTTTTGGATATTCTCCATGAACCTACTTGTGCCAGTACTTTCCAGAAGTGCTTCCTGAGGACAATGGTGTTTCCTTTTTTGGTTCAGCAGTGGTAGGCATCTTGACAATGAATTGCTTTCTGAGTGATTCTTGAGAATCACAAGGTAATCTTTAGGAACTAATGCAAACTAATTAGAATACACGATTATAAACTGCCCAGCCTATCTTAAAATCTACAGCTCTGTGGCTTTGTGTATTAGCTTAAGAAAAAAAGGTAAAGCTGCTTGTGTGCACCAATGTTACTTCCCAGCTCAAGATGAACAAGGGCAGGAACAAGATTTATGCTTCCAGATAAGGAATGAATAATATCACTGTAAACAGAATTTCTGATGCCTTCCTTAGAAACTTGTATCTATCCCACCTTGGATGAAGGAAAGCTGAGATGCAAGCCGCTGAAGCTCTTTGCAATGTAAAGGCATTTGCAGGGTTTCATGTTTCAAGTGACAATTATATTTACCCTTAGTTTGGAGAGGTGAGGTGGGGAGAGAAGAAAGAAGGAATAGATGAATTTCTTTTTTAATTTTTTTTTTTGTTCTATCTGTCTTTCTTCTTTGTATGTTGTTACCTCAGATTCTTTTGTTAAGTATTTAAAAAAACCAAACTAAATTTTAAAACAATTGTACTCAAATAGTCTGTTCTGAACTGAGGCAGACTAACTTACAGTGCTGTGGGAGAGACTGCAGAACTAATAAAGCATCTGAAACTTTTTCTTTGCTATCAGGTTTAACTCTGTCTCTGCAATTTCTAATGAGTTCTGAAACCCCGAGAAACAAATCGCATTGTTTATTCATATTAAAGCACACCTCTAAGTCTCTGTTTGGGACATTTAAATTATCGTACCTCACAGTGGAGTAGGGTATTCAAAGTTCGTGTAAATTGTTTCTTGCATGTAATGCTCCCTCAGTGCCTCTGCCCAGTGAAATTGATTTGGATTAGTGTGTTCAAGCAGGTGAACGTGTGTTTGTGCACTGAAATGGTGTGGATTTAGAGCCTACCAGGATCTCCCTACTTAACCTTCACATATTTAGTATATATCCACATAGCACATGGATTAAATCAATGATTCTTTGAATGTTTCTTCATACTTTGAGAGCCTAAGGGTTGCTGTGCATGGAGTTAGTGAGAGGCAGGGAGCATGCTGCCAATGGGTGTTGTCATGTCCAAACACCCAGGTTACAAGATTCAACAAATTTGCATAAAATGCTTCTGAAACAGCAACATGAACACAGTGATACCGTGTTTGAGAGGTGCAGATGGCTAACTGGTCCTTGATATTCAAGTTAAAATTGTGTCATGAGATTTCAAAGAATCACATCTCTTCATCTGTTACTCATGGCTTTGTGTCCACAGCAGTAGGCAGTCATACAAGCACTTCTTCAGAAAGTGGAAAGGTTAAAAGGGATTGCTTACCTTAACTATCATTACTCAAAAGAGTCATAATTATTCTTTCTGTTGGTGTGATGCTTATCCACTCCACTCTATCTCTGATTATGTCCATGACAGTTAAAGTTGCTCCTGTGGAGAGCTTTCAGGGTAACAGTCTGTGCATGTTCATGGCTGGAAGCTTCCTTCCAATCTTAAAACTCACAACAAGTTATGAATCCTCTGAATTATATTTCTTTATTATTATCCCTGTTTGAAAAAAAGGAGAAACAGAATCAGAAAGGTATTACACAACTTTCTTAGGGGGATGCACAGCAAGTAAGTACTGACTGACTTTAGTTCCCTGTTATTTTCCCTTGATCTCATAAATCTAAACCTGAAACAAGATACAAATGAGAGGAAATATTCTTTTTTTAATAAAAAAACCCTAGGTTTTTTTTCTTTCCATTTTTCTTTTTTACTTCATGTTGTACTACAGTTTTGGCTAAGTCTTATAGCACTGAGCATACTGGTAATATGTTCAAGAGGAGTAGAGGGCACTGACAGGTCCTTGAGATTGAAATTGGACCTTTTCAAGGAATCGTGCTCCCTTCAGGAGCACTGCTGTGCTAGTTTGGGATGTTCCCCTGTCATTACATGCATTCAGGGTGTATTCCTTAAAAAAACATACAAGTATTTATATATTGAGCAGCCAAAGCCAAATATATAGTCAAGCCAAAGGCATGACTAGCAGTGTCTGAAAAGATTAACTGTGCACACAGAATTACAGGTGCTGCCTGCCCAGAGACACACCTGCATGAACGGATCAGTGTTTGGCAAAGAAGCATTGGGTTCCCCTAGGAGGACAAACATTTAATCTGCTTTGCCTTTGCTGCATTAGTCCTTGACTCCCAGTGGTGAAGCTTTGGAGAGACAGCCTCCTCACTGAGGTCTGGGGTGGGATGTGCTCCTTTCTCTGCCACACGTGACTCTTTATTCCTGGCAGTTACTGTCCTGATCCCTGACACTTGATTCTGGATGGTGGCAATGCAGACATCTGAGCCTTCGTGCTTGATCTCTGACACTGGGTCTCTATTAGGAAAATTACTGGTACCTGATCTGCCTGATTACAGCCACTTGATATATGGTGATGTTCCCCATTGTGGCATGTTTACCGCTGAAAGTACACTCAAAACAGCTAGTACAGCAGAACCAAAGAACTGAAGAATTTTGTTGTGCTCTGCAGATATTATGGATGAAACTTGATGTTAAGAAATGCCACCTTTTAAGGAAAATAGCAGGAAGTAGTGATGCAGGGGTAAAAGGAGAAAATAAAGAGGAATTATTAAAAAAATCAGTGCAGATCCCAGCACTTCTATCTGTTGTCGGAGCTTCATGCTCTGCCTTAACTCTGTATGCTGTGTTCAACACAGACTAGCATCTACAACCAAAATTAGCTTCCTTCAGCTTTGTGTAGAATTGCCTTTTTATGTTAAGTTTTGTTGATTCTATTTCAAGTAAGTGCATTTCAGTTTAGTCAGTGGGTTTCCAGAAGATAAAAAAGGCCTTTGACTAAGCAAACTGGCTGAAATTAGTCTGCAAAGAAATTTATAATCTGGCTCATTTCGTAAGGTTTTGAATTTCATTGTAATAATTTCACGCCCTTGAAGAGAGGGCTGCAAAAGAAAAACTGCACTGAAATGAAAAATAGACATGCTTTATTCCAGTAGGGTTGCAAGTATTGCTCTGCCTTCTTCTCCAGTTAATTTTATTTGGAAGAACACATCATGTGTTGATCAGTCTTCATGAGCCATCATTTTCCAACACATTCCAGTGTTTTGTTTCAAAACTCTTTGGTTAGCTCCAGTGACAACTATTTTTAATTCTCATGTTGGATCATATGAATTGGTCAGGGAATAGAGGCTTGCGCTCTGGGTAATCAGAGTTCATTTTCCATAGTGTCAGGTGAAAAATTTAGGTAAAATAATGCAGCAGTCATGAAATTGAATCTCAGAGGCAGAAAGGTGAATGAGGTCGTGGCAAGGCTTCCAAATGTTTCCAGGTGCAAGCACTATGTTCTAGTGGCAGAGAGAAAGGCTTACAAGCAACAAAGCAGGGGTTTTCATGTGAGGATTTTTGATTTAGAGGTTGGCTAGCATCCCAGCTGCAGGTGACTAGTAGCAGTATCTAAAACTGGGGAACATCATAAGATGAGAGTCTTACCCAAGGAGACCTTCTGAGCTTAAGTCAGACATCAGACCATGGCCAGAAGTTAATCTTTGCTATTGCCTCTAATGCAACTGTCCTTTGTAATTTTGTCCAATGCCTTTTTATCTGCCCTTATTCCACAGCTCCATCAATATCCTGTGTCAGTAAGCTCCTCTACACGTGATTAGTGTGAGAATATGTTGTTTCTGATTTGAAACTGATGTGCAGTATTTGTTTTGAATGTCTGTATCCTCTTGCACTGGGAGAAATGGGGAAATAGAGTCATTCCCTGTTCATCTTGTCACAACAATCATGATTTTCTAGAGCTATGGTACTTCTTATAGGGGTATGTGTGGCTCTTCAGTGAGTACTGAGATTAAGGCGTAAGGATTAGTTAGAAACCGTGTATTTCTTTAAAAAAAAGGCGGGGGGAAGAAAGAACAACTGAGAGAGGAATGAACTATTTTATGAAACCATTAAACCAGCTAAGCAGACTAATAAAAAACTGAACAACATAGCCTAATTGGGAAGTGAGATTGCTCTGTGAAATTGCCCCACCTTTCCAAAGACTGTGGATTTTTTCCAGCTTGTGCAAATTTCCAAAGAGTGAAAATTAGGTATTTTGAGAAGAACAATCCCTTTTGTGATGCTCCTCTGTGCTGTATAGGCAGAGTGATGAAATAATTTCTGGTTTTTGATCAGTTCTCATATATTTCTTACCTTTAGGACAAGATTTAATCTATGATTCCTACCAATGCCATCTTTCCAAGCAACACTCATGGGTTTCATGATAGAAGTCATGATGAAAATACCATCTGCCACATCTTCTCATGAAATCAACCCCCCACTATTTGATGTTCTGAGATGAGAACTCAGAATGAAATGAAACTGTTCTGTTTCTTTGTGCTCTCTCATTAGAACCTAACACAACACTGCAGTAGGAGGAGGGTCACAAGGCTGGCTCTTGCCCAGGATAGGGACAGACATAACTTAAACAATGCTGAAAGCCATGATTCAAGTTTCTGTGATGACAGACCTTTTTCTAAGCTTTGTTGCAGTGAGGGTAAAAGGTGAGATTAGTCTTCTCTGCTCCTAGTCCTTGAAACAGTAGCAGGTCTCCTCCTTTAGTCAAGAAGGAGAGCAATACCACCTAGGATCCTTCTTTCCATTTATTCTCTGTCATAATCTGGGGTTGAACTGCCCTGTAGACATTGCTCACTTTTTTTCTCCCTTGACTATACAGAATGCTAGCCTTAGGCTAAACATCATTTAGATGATTAGAGTTATATTATGGGGTCTAGAAGTTCTGTAACTTCATTTTCCTTGTGTTCATACTTAGCTTTAACTGGTGTGATAGAGGAAAGCCAGACAGGGGTATCAGTAGGGCTTTATCTATCTCTGCTTTCCCTTCAAACAGGAGAGAGAAACAGGATGCTACTTGTATCTGTGATCCCAAAAATATTACAGAGCTTAAAAGGTAAAAAGGCCTATAACACAGGCTTTCATCAGTTGCATGAAATGAGAAGGGACCATTCAGTCCCTTGAGTCTGCCCTTCCATGGCGTAGAGGCCATGGAAATTGGCCAAGGGGTTTCTGTATGGAACCCAAAAACTTGTGATCAAATTAGAGTGTGTAACGTTAATGGAGTTCTGTAAATAGAAGCAGGGAACAGATGAGGATAGGTCAGGGGAAGAGAGGAAAGTGACTTTGAGGTAAGAGGAGAGTTTGTTTCATAACATGACTGCTCTTCTCATGTTTCCTGTCCCAGAAGCAGTCACTAGACACTCAGGAATCCAGATCTGATCTTTCATTAACATAAATACAACAAACCTATTCTAAGCAATGTTATGTTTCCTTTTTTCAATACAAAAAATACATAACGATGTAGCCTGAAAACACTTCAGTAAATGCAAGAGGTCTGGCTCCTAAGAAATGTTCGTTTTCTTGTATTGCATAGGTATAATATTTCTTTCTCCTGCTATATTTTCAAGTCAGTTTCCTGTTTGTGAGGTTTATTAAATATTATGCTCTTGCATAACATAGGATGTACACTGTGGTAAATTAAAAGTTCAGCTGTAAGGCTGGGAACTTGCCATGTTTCATTTTGGAATGAACACTTTACGGGTGAAAATAGCTAAAAAAGAAGACATGTAGCTAAAAGGCATTTCTGTTGCTGAAAATATCCACTTGTGCAAGGGCCTTAACTTTTCTGGTTGCTATTTATTTGCATCTTAACCATTCAAATTTAAAGACCCTATAGCCCTCTTGTGCAGAAGTGAGGAAGTTACAGGTGCAAGAAAACCATGCTGTCCAAACATCATCACTCCCTTTTCTGTTCTCAGATAGGATATGATATCCAGATAGTGATTGAGCCAACTACATGGAATAAGTGGGGAAAAGTAAGGGTTCATACTCCTGACCTGTCTTTCTTTTAGCTGGACAAGTTTCTAGGAGAGCACTGCTCTGACAATCTGCTTCACTAAGAAGTGAGGCCTCTTTAGCAGTGCATGTGGCTGGCGTCCTGCATGAACTGTTCAGGATGCTCTTTTCTTCAGCTTCTGAAGGGTTCCCACTCCTGTCACACAACACCACAGTTGTTTTCACCTGAACTCTTCAGAAGGCTTTAGAGTTCAGAAGTTCATACAAGTAAGCATGAACAGCAGGCACAGCTTCTCCCCAAAGGCTTTTCAAAAAGCAGTCAGAAATGCTTCTGGATGCACCTAATAACATCAGATGTTAAACACTGGAACATGACTACTGTCAGCAAGGGTTACCTTGCACCTGTTCTGGCCACCTGCATGGATGGGCCCTCCTAAATGGTTCATACTTCAGTCCTGATGTCTGTTGCTTAAAATCATCCTCATAAAACTAATGCTGAATCCCACAGCAAGGAACAAGCAAAGGCTTAAAGCCTCCACTTTGGTGGCCTGCAGGTGTGCACTGTAACAGAGTTTTAATTTGGAGCAGGTGACAACAGGAAAGCACAATGTGTGCATTTTGGCAAAGAAGTGATACAGCTGCTGAGCTTCAGTAGACAGACTGAGTTCATTGGTTTGGTTCTTCAGTACTCACTGTGAGAAAAT
Organism: Acrocephalus scirpaceus scirpaceus; assembly: GCA_910950805.1. NCBI lineage: Eukaryota > Metazoa > Chordata > Aves > Passeriformes > Sylviidae > Acrocephalus > Acrocephalus scirpaceus. Next base: position 42,818,974 of record OU383773.1, on the reverse strand, counting down.
ATCTGGCCTTTGGCACTTGTGATCTCACTTAAACCATTCCATTTACACAAGGCTTTCATTTTGGACTCTAGCTTAATCATCCTGACTACTGAGTTCTTTAAGGTCTAATGAAAGACTGCATCAGACTTTCTGGAAGAAAAAAGACCAAACTCTGATAATTGCATGAAATCAGGGATTTAAGAGGTAGGACTTCAAGCGTGGAAGTGATACACTATGGTAGGAAGGTGAGGCTTCTCAGCAGGCAGCATAGAACTAATAAAATATTTTTTCCTAAAAAGAAAAAAACAGTATTTCCTCAGTATTTACAGGCTGAAACACATTAATATTCAGGAATATTAATAAGTGAGTAATATCATCCTCTGTTTAATTAGCCAACTTCTGTGACACTGGTGTACTTTATTATTTACACAAACTGCAGACTTAGCCAGTGTTACATGTTGATAAAATTTCTGTGAAAAGAAACTTCTGTCTGGGAAAAGCTGCAGCTGGCCAAAGGAAGCGCTGTTTTTGCTTAGTTAGTTGGCCCAAAGGCCAAGCATTTTAACTCTTACATGATTTTACTTTACCTGTGCGTTAAGGTGGGGAAATACTGTTTCATTTGTGGGCACTGTCATCCAACTCTGTGTGCTTTGGGTCATTGTGCTTATCAGATGCCCAAACTGATGTTTGAAAACAGTTTCCCTGCAGCATTACCATGAAATAAAACCTTAGCTTTTCTTTCCTGAATGACACAGCTGTTATTTTATTTCTGGCCTGCCTTAAGGAACTGCCTTAAGTGCTTTTCCCAAGAAAAGCACTTGAAGTTGAAAAATTGCAAATGTGCAGCCTCAGTTTCTCCCCCAATTCATATGGACTGTCTTAACATCTGGATGCTACTACTTTTTTGGGGACCTTCCTGGATGGTAAACAGAAGCCTGTTTACAAGAGCTTGACTTTCAGAACTTTTGTTTCTTCTTATTATTTAGTGAATCTTCCTTGCAATACTTACTCTGCTCCATTTAAACAGGTTCTTTACTTTCTCTAGAATGCCTAAAGGGTGTAATAGACAGAAGTGAAAGCATGGGAAGAAAGTGTTCAGGGATGCATTTTCCAGGGCCACTGTGGGTTCTTGAAGGTGAAAGAAGCATCTGCAAGTTAAATCCTGTTCAAACTCCCTGCATCTGCCAGGAAAGTCCTGCTCTGTTAGCAAAGGCAAATACTTGGCAGCAAGAGTCCTCTCCCCAGATTCTGTGTAAATGATCATAAGAACATATTTAGTACACACAAAACATCTTTTAAATTTTGTTTTTTTCTTGGAAATAATTTAATTTGAAACTTCTCACAACAATAAGGCCAAAACTGATGTTCACCTTCAGAAATTTTCAAGCTGAACAAAACCCGACAAATTAAAATGAAAAAGCTTTATTATAGAAGATCTTTGGTGAATCTCAGCTTTTTTTTTTATATCAGTGTCCTACCAGCTACCCAGGAATCTTTTAGAACTCATCAGGAAATGCAAAATTGAAGAAGTGACATGCAGGGTCTCTGTAACAGCTGTTGATATTCTTAATTTGCTGAATGTCTTTGGTTGGGCACTGGATGTGGCTAATCTTTGCAGCCAGGTGGCCGGGCATCTGGAATGATCATTTAGTTGAAATATATGGGGTTTAAAGGAGACAAAAATAGGTGATGATTGTGATGGCTTTCAAAGTTCAGCTGTAAGGCTGGGAACTTGCCATGTTTCATTTTGGAATGAACACTTTATGGGTGAAAATAGCTAAAAAAGAAGACATGTAGCTAAAAGGCATTTCTGTTGCTGAAAATATCCACTTGTCCAAAGTGGTATTAGCATGTCCACGCTGGGCAGGACAGGAAGACAGGAAAAAGATTTCTGTGACCTTTATTTACCTCACGTCCATTCATTCTGTTATGAAATTGAGCAGAATGGGCCATTTGTATTGGTATAAAACAAATAGATCAAAGGGGAGAAATACTTGAATACTTAGCTTCCTGGATTTTAGGGCTTCTCAGTATAGCTCAGGAGTTAAATTTTAGGTAACACCCTTCCTTTGAATTCCTCATCCCTAAAACATAAAGTAATACTATGGAAACTTGCCAGGCTCAGGTTACAGTCTGTTAAAATATCGACATTCACCAGAATGAGCCAACCCTACAGATAAAATAAGCTCAAATTGCCCCTTTCCTGAAAACACTGATTGCCACTATATGCATCTTGTGGTGCTTTTTCCTTTTTCTTCTACACAGTCCTGGATTCTGACATCAATGCCTTATATGAATGTGCCATTTATTTCACTTTTTCTGATGCTAGACTTTAAAGAGATGAGTCAAAGCTTTTTCTGCATTCAGCTTTTTATGGTGATTTTCTTAGTTAAAGTCTGTTTAATTCCAACTCTGGTTCCAGTCATACTGGTAAAGAAATGTTTGTCTCAGCAGAGTCTGCCTGGATAAATAACCAGTGCCCTGGCTTGCTTACAGAATGAATGAATTCCTGGTTTTGGGTGCGGTATGTGCATGATACAGAATTGGGCTAATAGTAGTTGTAGGTAGTGTTTACTGTTATTCTAAAGAAACAAACAAGCAAAAATCCATAAAATTTCCTTCCCACTTCCGCACTGCCATAGCCGGTCTCACAGTAGAAGGCAGCAGGGAACAAACCACCACGAGTGAAAATGAATCAGTAGTCATTCATTAGAAGAACACTACATTCCGCTCTTTGCCCCACTTGGATATTCACTGGCGTGGTGGTGTTATCTTTTGGAATGTTCTTATAGCAGAGAATATGGGTTAACTCTGAGGTAATCAGAAGATGATTGCCTTTTCATTGTAAGGGTTAGTCTGTAAAGCCAGCTGATCACAGAGTGACAGCCTGAGGCACACATGGGTCTTGTCTGCTCTGCTTGTTGAGTGGGCAGTCGCCACAGAGGATGTCCACTGTTTCTGACCAGGGCTCTGCTATTTTGTGCTGGACAGTAGGTAAGTTTTTCATCTTGAAGAAAGCTGAATATCAATGCGTTTCTTCTGGAGACAATAATACATATTTTTTAAAACTTCTACCTCCCAACAGGAAAGGCAGCTCTGAGGCTTTTCTCCACAGCTCCTTTAAAGATCTTTTAATCAGTAGAGTTTCCCTTTCTCACTGAAATTGCATTTACTGTATTTTTAGTACGTTCTGATGGAGCAAAACGTGTTACTTACATCCAATTTTCCATATAACCACTTCTGATGACTGTCCCTTTCAAGTCTTTTCAGCCTATCCATCCTGAATTAACTTTTTTGTAAGAAAAGGCCTTTTGTAGTTTATAAATTTTAATACAGGATGCTAGCTGCCAGAAAGTTTTGGATTGAAACCAAAGATTTTAACCAGTCTACCCAGCAGATGAAATGAGGTATAGCTCCTGCTGCACCTGGAGACAGTACTTCTTTCATTGCTCTGTTTCAGAGTTATGACACCTCTGCTTTAGCCTCAGAAAGTCAGGAATTTTCCTTTAAACAGGCTTCCTGGAAATAGAGTTTTAGGCTATTAATGGGTAATTTATCACACAGTATTTTTCAGCCCTAAGAAACTCTGGGTTTTGAGGTTTGTTTTGTTTTTAGTGTAGTTAATTGGGGACAGCTAAGCAAAGGTGAGACTCTTGATGTGATATCTTGACAGCAGGAGATGATAGTGGAGACCAACCGTCAGTGAAAGAACACCGTGCACTTTGATGATGAAGTGCTTTGAACTTTGGCTGTTAAGCAGACAGATGCTGATTTTGGTGGCCTTTTTTTATGTGCTGTGCAGTTCTTATTCATCCAAAGAACCCCATTAACACTGGGATGCCATGTATGAGTTAGTTGTTCTTGACCTGGATAAATGTTGCATGCTGCACCATGCAACTTGCAGTTACACTACGTTTCCTGTGCAAATGCTTTTCCTCATGAAGGAGATCTGCAGAGCTCCAGAGTATGAGATTTCACTCCCAGAAGATGGATAATGCCTTCTGTTGTCATTTTCATATTCAAAGATATTTTCTACAGAGGGACATGCAGGTCAATTAACATTTATTTTTCTGCAAAAAGTGGTCACATAAATACTTACAGAGAGGCTCCAAATTTGAAGGTGGTAGTATGTCTGAAAGACCAGTACCAGACATCAGCAGATTGATCACTGAACAGTGTTGGGATCTCTCTGTAGTTTGTTTCATGGGCTTGCTCTGATCATTTATCCCTAGGATATTCCAGGATACTTAGTTACCAGAGTCATTACAGTAAAGGAAGTCAGAATTCATAATTAATTAACAGGTCGTAGAGTAGTTGTGTGCAGAGAGCCCTGTGGAGCAGTAAATTCCCTAGTCCTACCTCATGAAGTTCAGTGCCAGACTTTTCTTGCTGTATGTTCCTGCACTGTATGAAGCTGTTTCCTTTTCTGGCCCTAAGCAGAGCTGCAGACAAGTGTTTTGGGCAGACCCCAGAGGAGCCATAAAGGTATATCACTTATGAGACAGTATGCCACTTAATCTTAGGCATGCAGTTATTTCAGCCCCCACAGTGAAGGAGTCTAAGATCACTGCTGATTGTAGAAATGCATCCTTTTGGATAAATTTCCTCATCTGTCTTAATGGATCTTTTTTGATTGGGAAGGGTGGGAGGAATGGGGGAAGAGGGAAGAGAATGGTTTTTCTGTTCTACCATCAGGGACATCTGTGAACTTTCAGTAAACAACATGACTTTCTGAATCTGGTTCATAGCTTTCATGCTTGCTTTCTAATCTGTTTTAGAGCTGGGCAGCTGTAAGCTTATACTGTTTCTCAGGGAGATGTTTCTCTGCACTAGAGAAAGAGCAGATGTGCTTTGGCTCTCACGTGCATTACTGGGTACGGGCATTCTCAGCTTTGTGACTAGCACATAGAAATCTTTGAGTATTTTGGACAGTGGCTTTCCTATTCCCCAAAGTCTTTTTGAGACTTATTGAGATATAGACCTCACTGAGACTTCTACAAAAGTATTCTGTGCATGATATAAGGGTCTTCTTTATAACACCTTGTTTGCAAATTATTAAGGGAGACAGACTTTTTTTGCTAGGGATGTCTACAGTTTATGACCACTATCACAATAGGGAAAAATACAAAGATATTATTTATCTTTAAAATACCATTGGTGATGCAGATATAAAAGATACTATTGGAACTCCTCTGCTGTGTGCTGTAGCCAGTCCAGCCACAAAATATGCATTATTGAGGAAAATCTGAGAACAAAGTCAGCATTTCTCTTGATCAGAGTTTCAGAAAAAGGAGTGATTTGTTGGTTGTGGTTTTTTTTTTTTTTAATTTGTAGAAGATAGATAATTAGAATAGTTGATTTGAACTAGAACTTCATAAAAGTGAGGTAACAAATATTCCCTGACCATTCTTAAATTGTGAATGAGTTTTCATTAGGTGAATTCAAATCAACCATAGGATAAATGCTGAAGACAAAACAGTGGTCAGGATGGCAGAAGATAATTAATTTTAAGGAAGGAAGAAGAATATGGAAGTTCCAGATATGTAGGGCAGGGATGTATGAGGCAGGAACTAGACATTTAAAAGAATAAAAATAAATGGTAAGTCAGCAGAAAAGTAAGATAATTGTAGATAATCTTACAAAGGTCTTATTTTAACTCATTGAAATATAAAACAATGGATAGTAATTTTGTTACATGGGCTCCCAGAAAGCATCCTGCTGTATGTTTATGAAGTTTTTCTTTTCTCTGTCCTGAGGTTTTATTTTAAAGATTTAAGCAAAATTTTTTTTAATAGAAAAGAAGATTCATATATTCTAAGGAAAGCAAAATCTTACATTGTTTTCTGGGAGATACAGCATAACATGTTACCTTGTACCATTTTCACAAATGAATTTATTAAAAATCCACAAATATAGATTATCTTAGATTTCTTTTCATCTAGGAAGGCAACCTCTCCAGAAAAATACTCAAAAAAAATCCACCCCCCCCCCCCCGTTTTTCTCAATATTGATTACTTCCAAGAAATGGTAATATGTTTTTGTGTGCAATGTAAGTATCTGTTTGAGAGAACACTGGGAGGGGGATGCAATGATAAACTTCAAATACATTAGAAGAATTTACAAAAGAGGTGAGAACAGATTATTCTAGTCCTCCATGGATGGCACAGGAAGAAATCAACTTCAATTGCACCAAGGGAAATTTAGATAGTAGTTTTGGAAAACTCAGAAAGTAAGTCAGAGCTAATTGTTCACATACCTGCAGCCCACTGCTCTTAATATATCCTGTGTAAACTCAGTCCTTGCCAGGACAGAGGTACAGAAATGTCAGGGGAACATGAGTGAGGAATGACTGGAACGTGGAGTGTGCATCACAGACATGCTGCAAATTCATGCATGGCAGGTGGCCCCATGTTATTTCTGAGGGAAATAACAGAAAGACTGACCCCAGTCTTCCATTGCAGTAAAATATTAAGATGGACATGGGAGTTTTTGAGAAACCTTGTTTAGAACAACTCAAGATTGATGAATGTGTACTATGTTCTCCAGATAAAGTTCAGTCATAGCAGTCTTCCACAAAATATGGCATATCCTGATACATGGCTTACAGCCTGAAAAAGTTGGAATAAGATTCTACAAAACATTTGCACTTATGTTCTTGTTTATAATGTTTGATGCCAGCAGACATAAATTTATGAGGTGCACTGTCTGGACCTGTAATTGTTAGGAAAAATGAAGAACTGAACTGAACTAAATTGAGAAGACAGTCTAAAAAAGCTTGGAGAGAGAGGGCAACTCCTGGTAACATGGGTCCAGTAGAGCAAGACAAGGTAAGGCAGGGTAGTTAACAGCTCAGCTGTATGATCAGAGGATCAAGAATTAATGAAAACTTGGTGAACAACTTTTTTAAGCAGAAAGCAGGCTTGCTTGAACTGATAACTTGTCATGTGAAATTAAAAGAACCACAAATCTTGCATATTTTTACGTATTTTTACTGATTAAAAACTGCTTGGATATTTTGGGCCATCATTTTTTCTCTTTATTTAGTTTTTTTTCCTCTAATGCCTATGAGTCTGAGATCCAAACACTGTGGAGGTCCTCCTGCCTTTTACAGGCTTTGGGGCAGAATGTGCTAAAAGCTTGGTCTGGGCATCTCTGAACTGGAGTATCACTGTTCAGAAGCAGACAGCTAATGGAGCTAGGGAGCAAATAGCTATGCTGAGATAATTTCCTAATGCTAGCCAGCTTTCCATATTCGTGTGTGCAGAGAAAATAACACTAGCTGAAATTTGAGTTCAAGAGAGAAATCAAAAGGAAAAATTACTTCTCCAGTCTGTCCAATCTTCCAACCTATAGCCCGTTAAACTATGTATAAGGTACAGAGTTTTATGGCATCTCTTACAAGCTCACTGTATCATGTCTGCAGAGGTGTTAAAAATGTGAAAATCACAGCAGGAGCAATGTATCCATTGGTACTTCATTGCTACTTCTTCCAAATTTTCAGTGCCATGACACTTGGAAAATTGTATATGCTGCTTTAAGGCCTTTTGCAACTTACTTTGAAGTAAAAGAGAGCTACAGGTTAATTTTCTTTTATGTAAAAGCTACTCAAAAGAACTAATCATCAAACAGGGCAGCAATTGTATAGAAAAAATTAAGGTGCATGGCAGACTGGAAAGTACCATACATTTTCTCAGTTGATTAACAGGTGTTTGTTACACCTGAGTGAAAAAATTGTAGTATTATGCAATATTGGGAACATGGGGAATCATGTCATCTTTAAAACTAGTGGAATTGCTTTCTTTCGAATGTATTTCAATCAGTTGTGTTTCTTTGTTTTCAGTTCATGAAAAGTAACTATTCCTGCAGCTCAATTTCCAACAGACCTTCCAGCATCTTTGGTGCTGTGCAAATCCAGTGATCAGTCATCACTAAAATTTGTGAGATGAAAATAAGAATGCTGTTATAGGGACTTATTTTGTGCATTAATGATAGGTACAGGTGCTAAGAGATTATCTTAGTTACTAGGAAAACTGCATTCAGCTACTTGCTTATTATAAACAGTTCAAATTATTTACATATATTATTATTGAATTTCATAATGTAGATGTAATAATTCACAGTACTAAGAAGGAAATACTCAAATAATTTAAATCACACTATTTTTTACAGAACAATTTCCTTTAAGTAATTAATTCTCACTGAACTCCTGAAAAGCATCTGGGTATGTAAGGTTATTTCCAGTTTACAGACCAAGAGGCAGGGATTCCCAGCTGTGAAGAAGTTGCTGACAAGAGCTTTCTGAGCCTAGAAAGTAAGCTGATGTTACTTTTCTTTCATTTATTCTTATTTTCAAGCCCCTACACAGCAGTTCTCTCTTCCAGTTCACTTCAGACAGAACTGCTAACATACTGATGAGCTTTTAATGAAGCATTTTTATAGTTTGCTTTCTACCCTTTCAGTGTATTTCATGGTAAAATATTAAATCAGTAGGACTTTACAGATGATACTTGATAATAGGATCTTACCTCACAGAGCCTAAAAATTTTATTAGTGTTTATGGTACTGGTTTGAGGTATTTCACATAGTATTTCCCTGGGCAACTGTTAGGAGGGATTTAAATGTTTAACATATGTGGCTGTGCACAGTAATATAATGCAATTTTACCATTGCTATCTGTATGTCCTTTTTTCTTTTAATAATTTCTTGCTTTAACAAAATGTTTCTTTTGAATAGGATCCTTTTGCCTAACAGTCTTTGCCTGTTGATGAAATTCTCCAGACCAGGAGTCCTAGGTGAATGGGTGGCAAGGTCTAATAAACCTTTAATCTTTTTTTTTTGTGTGTGTGCAGGGAGGACAGAGGACAGGGGGATGCTCACCCTGAGCTCCTGCAGGGATGTTTCATCCAAGATAAATGGCTTTTCAAACCTGGCTATTTAACTGACATGCAAATGCCTCTTCTGGAATTTTGTGTCCATCAGGGTCTTCTGCAGGAGAAGATATGAAACTTTCAGGAGAGTTTAGTTCATGTCTCTAGCAGAGATGAACAGAATTAGAAAAAGATCTTCAAACAAAACTACTTTGCTGGAACTGATGTGATGTTCTTTGCTTTGTTATTATTTCCTCTTTTTTAACTGTTGTCCTGTATATTGTTCTTTTCATGAAATAGAGATCTTTAAACTTTTTTTTTTTTTTTTAAATCCTGTTTCCTATTTTAAAAATACTCAATCTTCTCAGTGAATATGCTGTGCACAGTAACACATGATGGCCACCTTTTGGTAGTGTCTGTTATTTAAAGAAGATATTTCAATACATGCTTTAGGGTCATGCATGAACAGTTTACTTTCACTTGCAGTAACATGCTGATCCCAGAAGGTGACAAATGTACTTATGAACCTGCAGTAACTGGAGAACAAGCTCCTGAATTAGCTTGTCCTTATCAACACTGACTACATGTTGAGTCACAAATGATTGTGGGAGAATGCCTTTGGAAGCTTTTGGAAATTTCAGCTGTGATTGACTCTAAAAGACATGTTTGGCACCTAAAATTGAAGAGAAGACCATGCAATTTTGAAAGACTATTAAGTGTGTTAGGTATTCAGAACTCACTATGTCCCTTACCTAATTATCCCTCATGATCCCTTCTTAAAGGATGGAGAAACTGAGGTTGGCCAAAGAAATAGTTCACAGGGATCACAAAAGAAGCTCTTATCCTTTGAGCAGAGCAACAATCTGGCTGTTTTTCAACCAGCTGGCCAACTTTATGTGTTTATTTCTATAAAAGATGTGGCAACAGTGCAGACCGACCTGTGTGTGGTCAGTCTATGTCATAGGTGTTTCTTTGTGTTTCAGAGGCAGCCTGTCTCCATCAAGCTGATCCATACTGGTTTACTTCTTGCTCCTGTGGAATATAGCTGACTTGAGATGAGAAATTCTGGTTTCTTTTAAACTCTGTTTTTATTTTTCTGACCAACATGGAACGTGTTCAACGTATCAGACCTACACTTAGGGAAAACCTCTTCCCAGTAATGAAATTTCTTTTTTTATCCAAGGTTGTCTTTCTGAAAGAAACAAAAGTATTTTGCAAAAGCAAAACTTAAATATACTGTATTAGTTAGGAAAATTAATCTTGTATCATGAGACATTTATTGTCAGGCAAACAAAGAAAAGAGTGGAGTCTCTGTCAAATGTTCTATTTTGGTATTTGGATGACCAGATCATAGTAAAACATAGGCCTCTAAGTTTGTGGCAAATTAGAACAGCCTTGATAAATACAGAACTAAATGAAGATAATTAGCTATGGAGCTAATTACTTGTGCGTATAGAGCTGGATATGTGGTAGCTGAGAATAGGATGGATAAAAAGGCTCTGATTTGATTTTTTTCTCCAAAATATTTGCATTCCAGTGTCTCCTTCTTGTTGTATTTTCTTTAATGTATTTGTTTTTTAACCACTCTATTGACTTCCTGCCTGGCATAACAGGCTTTTCAAGGAATAAAAGTTCTCATCTGAAAAGTTTACCTTAAAACATAGCAATTTCAAGCAGCCACATTTGAGTTCCCTGTAAGGACCCTTACTTATTCTCTTCAGAGCAGGGATCACATTACATACAAGGGTTGTGAAAAGCAGCAACACTGCTGCCAAAGTCTCTCTACCCTTAATGACTTCTCATGTATCGCGTAGCCTTTTTGCTGTCAAATGCCATTGGAGTGCAAATAGTTTGGTCCTTCCTAGGCTGATGTCACTGAACTGAGTGCATTTAGGAGATGCATCTCTATATTCACTTCATTTGGAATTAGATAGATAGATATGTATATATATATGTAAAGAGAAGAATGGATGAAAGGCATTTTTCTGCTAAATAATTTGGGTGTCTCTTTTCTCTGTTTTAGTCAAATACATGAGAGTAGTTTATAAATTAGGTGAGCTGGAGTTGCCAAACTTGGCTGTATATCTGAGCAGCCTGGATGGAAAGCCTTTGCAACTGATATTGTCCTCAAGCAGCTGACCATCAGAGCATTTCCTTCCCATACCCAAACCAGCAAAATGACCACATCCAGCAGGCAGAGCTCTTCTACATCTGTGGTCAACAATTTGGCCAAAATATTTGATCCAAACACTTTGAAATACCAGGGGCCAGATAATGGAATGGAATCTCCTCAAATTCTTCATGTTGAGAGAAGTGATGTCAGCACGTCTGAAAGTTTCCACATCATGGATGTGAAGTTTGCCTCCCTTGAAGAGAAAATTGATAAACTGTTGACTCTGCAAGACAATGTCCTTAAGAAGCTTAACAGTTTTTCCCAAGAAATCTGTTGCATTGAAAAAGACATGGAGACTGTAAAGGAAGAAACATCTGAACCTGGATCAAGGATGGAAAAAACCAAAAAAATGAGAAATAATGAAATGAAGAAACTTTGCCTTAAAATGAAAAAATCTCTTTCTGATATAAACAGAAAAGCAGAGCAGCAGGTTAAAAGGCTAGATGGACTTGAACAAAGTGTTTCTGGACTACAGAAACTTGTAGGACCTCTGGTAGAGAAGGTGAAAACATTAATAATTCATAATTCAAGTGTAAAACATCATGTTAAAAAACGTAAAGTTTGCAAGGCAGGAGCTGGACATCCCTTTAGGATGCATGTTTTCTCGGAGACAACAGCTGGTGATCTGCTCAAGAAGAAAAATGAAAAGGTGAGCTCAGGTTTGTGCTTCATCTTGACAGGAATCATTGCAAGCTATGGATATGTTCTGCTACATGCTCAGCTTTTTTGTTTCGTTGACAATTAAGAAAGAACAACCAATGTGCTCTAAAAGTGAAAAGTATAAGAACAAGCTGAGCAAGTTTCAGTGGAAAAAATATAGAAAAATCTACTTGTTATACAGAGCTTCATTTTTTTCCTAATTATTCCTTTGCAGCTGTAAAACATAACAACAAAGAACATAAAAAAAGATTGACAGACTTCAGTAGTCTTGGGTCCTGGCCATGAATTTTACAGTGATCCTGTCTGGATTTATAATTACCTGGGGGAATCAAGTTGCAGCAGTTGTGTTATGAGCACCAGGGTCTAGAGATTAGTGGAACTGGTAAAAAGCCTCCTTGGGTCAGGGCATGTACATGTGTTTGTTCCTTTATTTCAAAGAACATCTTAAGTGTGCTGTTCCGATCTGGTATTTCTCTCCATTGGTGAGGACTAGGGGACTTCTAAACTGGGAGCTGAGGTAGGATTACCGTAACTGGAGCTGTGGCTTGTGTAAACTTCCCTGGGCAAAAAATGCCTCTGCTACCATAATGAGAGCTTCATCATGTTCTTTAAAGTTCAGATTAAAAGGCACCAAAAATCTCTTGAAAGACTCTGTTGACTCTAATAGTTTGTGTAAGGTAGTTAGAGTATACTTTTTTGGTAAAGAAAATTTAGCAATTTCTTCTGACAAAGTATGTTGGTATTTAATTAACCCACAGTGAACCAAAAAGGTTGCTTTTCATATTTTGTTCCATTTTGCTTAATTTTTTTTTTCCCAAAAAGTCACATGAAGGCGTTACTCTTTGATTAATTTAAAGAATTGTTCTTGGGTTTGTTTTTATAAAGTTTTTGAGCAGGAAAAACGTGTGAAGGTATTACTGGAAACAGCATTCCTTGAAGAAAAGAAGCACAGCATCCAATATTACTCAGAATGGCCTGGTCAGCAAACCATGTGCTTTCCAGCTTGGTTACCCTAAGACAACCCCACTTCTTAGATAGACAAGAAGCATTTGAGCCTTCAAAGGAAACTATAAAAATATCAGTCAGTGCTGAGTAGCAGCAGAGGAGCATCTTGTAAAGCTCTGTCAGCTGAACTGACCAATCTGTCACTTTGTAAGGATATAAATTGTGCACCCATGTTTCCAGAGCATCATTAACTGAAGAGAAAAATAGCTTCCTTGCCAAAGAAGACTGACAACAAAAATCGTCATTACAGGCCCTTCTTGAACATCAGGCTGGACTGGTTAAAAAAAGGAGTTTCAAGAGGAGAGAAGTTCTCTTGGTTTATACAATTACTTTGATAAGAAGAGATTATTTATTTTGATCATCTGAGTTTAGGGCTTCTTTTACTTTTCAAAGCATCAAAGAAAACATCTGTTGTAAAAGCCCCATTGGAGTGAGACCCATAGGTCATCTCTGTAATGCTGCCATCACTGCGGTTTGTGGTAGAGACCTACTTATCTTGGTCAAAGTACATATTCATCTAAACTATTTATAAATGTAAACTGAATCAGACCTGGCATGTTAATGAACTGGCACCTCCTGGAGACCAGAGTAGGTGCAAGGCTCTCTGCAATAGAAACACAGGGTTGGGGAAAGGAGAGGACGTTGCAGGCTTTACTAGTGAGTTTGTGGGAACCAACAGGTGTAGCAGAACAGGAGGAGCTTGTGCTCCTGACAGGTCAAAGGGGAGCCAGGATGGCGGAGATGCAGGTGCTCTCCATGGAGAGTTCAGGGCTATAAAATACTTGGAAGTAGAGGCAAGGAGTCTTGAACATGATGAAAACAGAGGAAGCCTACTGACAAGGACCCAATAAAGAGAGGAGCAAGTGGAGCCTCTGTCTTTTTCCAACAGCAGACACATTTGTAATTCCCTCACTGATTCATTTTTGTTTAGGCAGACTCTTGGCGATGTTGAGTGGACTTGTCTAGCATGTGGGCTTAGGAAAGGCAGCATGAGCATGTCTGGAATCATGCTGATGATATTATTATGTTGTTTATATTTTGTTTGTTTTATGAGACAGCATACATATGTTAGCTTGTCATCACCTCCTCTCTGTGTGTTTGATTTATTAGAAAAGGGCCATCATAAAATTACCAAGATATCCTGTGAACAACAGCTGGCTTTGGGAAACACTTAGTCATCTTTGGTTTAAGTAAAAACAGACTTGAAGTAAGTCCTGCATTAAGAGTAACAGAACATGGGGTGATCTCCTTCAGCAGAGACTGCTGGGCTTGGCTGTCAGCTTAGCAGGAGACAGTGTGTACCAGCATTTAGGGCAAACAGACTCTCCTCTGGGTGAGAGGGAAAGAACAAAATCTCTGAGCAAGTTAGTCAAAATACTGGTCCACGAGACACTGTGAAGTTGGTTGCTCGTGCCTCCATATTTGAATTAGATCTACATATTCTTCTGCATGTTTTATATAGTTGTGATTAAAGTTAAAATAAAAGCAAAGGAATAGAAAAATAGGGGATTTCACCCTTGCAGAGTTTCACACCTGAAATACACCACAAATATCTGGTGACATAGCAATGAACAAATTTACCCAAATGTGCAGATACCAATTCTTGCTTTTCTTAACAGAATCCTCGTTCCCATCTCTAGTCCCACATGATGATTGTTTTGAACAGTGCTGACCCCGCAGAAGCGCAAGCTGCCAGGCAGCAAGAACAGCATCTCTTGTATCATAGGTGGACTTCTTGTGGCAACATTGAGCAACCTTTCAATCCTGCTGGACATGCACAGTCCTATTCTGTTTCTGTACGGCCATGAACAAGGCAATCCATTCACTGTAGTCAGTTCAGAAGGACAGTGCCCACTTCTGTGCACTACTGGAGGCGATTGGATGTTTTGGATGATGTTCCTGCTTGTCATCCACCCTGCTGCAGCTATGAGTAAATGCCATCTCTTGGTTCTAATAGCTGCAAAATGTTTGTCTGTCCCCAGCTTGGTTCTGCAAAATAATCCCACCATAACTTAAGAACGAGTTACTAGTAGGTGGCCATGGGTACAGCTGGATAAGGCAGTGAATAGTATTGACATACTGCTCACCTGTCTTTCCATCCTTCCTTCTCTAGAGAGGTGCTGCTCTTTGCTTAATTTAGTACTGGTTTTTAATTTTTTCCTAACTGCCTCTGTTTACAGAACCATATTATGCAGAGAGCTACAAAAGAGGCAGAACAGAGGGCGAAGAGGGGGCATGAGAGAGAGATAAAGAAGGATTATAAGCAGCTGAGGTGTGTAATCTCTCTCCTGGCATCATCAGCAGCTGGAACAGTTTCCTAATCATGGGCTTCACAGACACAATTTGTACTTTTGCAAAGTATAGGGATTGCTCTCTTTTGAAGCAAATTTCTGCTTTCCTGCCTTTTACTGCCATCCTGAAATACCTCCACTGCCTCATACAGGAGCTTAGTTTATTTCTGGTTTAGGTTGAAGTTGTAATATGGTGTAGCTTGGAGACACTTCATGCTTTGTCGATGCTGCCAAATGTGTCTCAGCCATATTCCACTGAGTGCAGCGTGACCTTATGACCACATGGCTGAGAGGAGTAATGTGTATTACTTGTCATTTAAGTTTTTTTGTCACTATTGCCACTCAGGGAAATCAGCAGTTCTACAGTAAGCATCTTTAAAAGCCTTGAGGTTTTCCTCAAATTCACCTTTTTAAGTAGTCTGTGATAATCCTATTGCAAAATGTTCTTGTCTATTAACTCCATTTTCAGTCCTACTTCTTCCACTTATAAAGAAAGAAGGTAATATAATACTTCACTTATTTCCTCCAAATTAAAGAGTTTAGAGATTCTATACTATTAACCTACAAATACTCATCTGGAGAGTCAGAAAGTCCATTTTGTTGCCATCGTAAAGTAGTGTTGAACAGTTGCCTGCAGGTGTCTGTAGCTTTGGTTTCCTGACATTTCTACAGGCTTTGCTGTAGGAATAACAACTATTAGCAGTTTGGGGTTGTTTCCCACACTAAAGACATGCCAGCGGTGGGAGCTGTGTTTTCTTCTTGAACCCTCTGTACCTCCTGTGCAAGTATCACACTGCAATTACAGGTCACTGGCTGATTTAGTAGGAGCCCACAATGAAACTGCTGTTTGCCACATGTGTTTTAAAATCCATTCAGCCTCAGTATGTAACTGTTCTGATTCCTTCTTTTTGCCTGCAAATGCTAACGGGTCCCTTATGTATTATTTAAATTCTCTCCAAAATGGCCATGTTCCATGTATTATTCATCTTTCAGCCAAATAGGTGGGAATTTTTATTTTTTTAAACATCTATTTTCAAGCATTTCTGCTGGGCTTGGTGGTTTCAAGGGTAGAGATTTCTGCAGAATCTCAGCAGATGGGTTGTCTGTTGCTTGGGCAATGCAGGTGGTCAGAACCCACAGGTGCCATTATACTTGGGAATGCTCTTCTTTCCCTCAGGACTGATGCCTTTCTTAAATATGTTCTTGGTAGAAGAATTTCAGCTTTTGTGTGAGTTGTTTAGTATCAGAATTGAAATTCTCTGTCTGACTGTCTACCAGTCATAAAACTGGTACTTGTCATTTCGTTTTCTTAGGACAGTGTTTTCATCTTGTTTTGGCCTGTTCTGTCCCTTACTGACAGCCATGGGAGTTGTTTCATGTCTGTTCAATTCATAATGCTGTTTAACTTTGGATCCATTTACCCTCAGAACTTGCTGTCTGTGGTACCATGTTCCCTGCATAGGATCCCTTCCTGAACGCTGTTGGTATTTTGCTGTCTCTACAGCTCTGAAAATGTGTGAAATCAAAGTAGACACAGCTAATTTCTAAATAACTACAGGCAACACTGGATGGCTTTTTGAGCATGACATTAATACCTATGTGTTGTAGTGACCATTGTAGGAATCTATTACAATTCCTTTGCAAAACTAGGGAGACCTCATGATGAAGATAAAGAGATAACTGGTAAGTGCAGGAAAGCAAAGCAAGGCAGCTCATCAGAGAGCAGTCCTGGAAAAGCAGAAAGTTCCTCAAAGAGGTGAGACAGCAGTTGGAGGGATTTGCTCAGGGGGGAAGACTTTTTCTGCTGCAGTCATCTAAAATTCACCTTTTGTCATCAGATATCCTAGACATTTAGGCAGTTTTCTGGTAATGACTCCTCTCATCTCCTATCAGAAAATGTAGGGGTACCATGCCTGAGTATTTCCTCTGGTAGGAGAGTGGCATTGCAACTCAATGTGGGGCCTCCACCACACTCAGTTTTAATGACAAGGATGACTACTCTGAAACACAACTAATTTGGTGCCATCCTGGCAGCACCCTGGGTTTTGCATACACATGCAGCAGTGAGAAGGGGCAGAGATGGGAGGTTGGGCAGCAGCCCCAATAGAGCCTGGAATGAGCCTCACCACATTCCAACAGCCGGGTTCTGCATGGTGAGGTGCCACAGAACCATGGTCTGTCTATAAAGGGAAATTAAAAAAAAAAAACCCAAGCAAGTCTTTTCCCTCAACCCAAACTGCCTTCTTGTTAAATGAATTTTTAGGAAACCTGCATTTCTGGAGTCCAATTCAAAGTGAGTCATCAAAGCTGTAGGAGATGATTTCTTAAGTTTATAACCCTTTGGATGAAAATCTTCCAGCTGTGTGATTTTGGAGAAAAGCTTAGGAAAGGCAGTTCATGAAGTCTGAAGATATTTGCCATCCATACCATTGCCTGCTTGGCTCAGCTAAGTTAGTTGAGAAATACTTTCTTTACAGTGAGGCTACTTAACTGATACAGTAATAAATAAATTGCCTGAGTAGTTTGCACAAATGGGTGGTTTATCCCCACAGTTAAAAAGATCTGCCAATGATTTGGCTTTCAAGATGGATATTTTTCTCCTTTCTCACACTGTGACAATAGTGGAACCCACTTAGGAGGGTGTCCCATTTGATAGTAATGGTAAAAATGTGAAGAGTAGCACATAGAAAACTTTTGGGATTATTGCACAGGTGCATATGAGGCACATGTGCACCCTGTCAGTCATCACACATGTAAGGAAATTGAGCAGTATAGAGAAGGGAGAGATGTGACACTTTCCAATGTGTTAGTAAGAAAAGCAGCTGAATTCTTCAGTGCTTGTGCTTTCCTGGTGTTGCCCCTGATTTGTTCAGATGAAAAGCTCAAAGACAAGTGACTGGTTGATTTGATTTCCCAGATGCAGTGGAAGGACTTGTGTCAAAGCCAGGTAATGCTGAGTGCTCTGGTCCCAAATGGGTGTCTTGGTACCTCAGATTTGTTGGTGATTATTAGAGGCCTCTGTGTATTCCAGAGACATTAAAAGTAAACCAGTCAGTTGGAGTTAAAAGATGATCTACCTCCAAAGCCTTTCTTAGGCCTGATAATGACTCTGTTAAGTGACAGTGACTAGATCTCAAGATAAAAGTAAAGACGTTTAGAATCAACCTGTCACTGTAAGTGCAACCTGCTGCACCTTCACCGAGGCCATGGGCTTTATCAGGAGCCTGGTTGCATGAAAGGCTTATTTGCTCTTCAGTTTAAGACTCCCTGTTTTGAGAAGAATAGCCTGGCAGGACGAAGCATCCATTTGAAACAGGACAGCCACAGCTTCTCCAGCCCAGTGGGTGGGAAGTCAGCAAACTTCAGTGGGGAATGAATAATGCTTTGTCTTCACTGATTTTCATCTTCTGCCCTAGCATGATGTTGTTCTGAGGGATTTTGTTGTGCAGAGGTTGTTACCTCATTACCTATCTATTTTCAAAGCAGCAGGTCACATAGAACTTCTCTTGTATTTTGTATTGGGTGAATCATGAATCTCATAGTTCAGAGCTTATTCTTTTGTGCATGATTAGAAGATGTTTGTGGGTTGAGTTTGGATTTTACAGAAGAATGATTTCTTTACCTAGTTCAAGGAGCTCTGTAAAAATCATGCAAGAGTAAAAATCTTTACCTGAAGGTGTCAGCAGTTGTGATAGTATACCAAAAAAAAAATAATGGCATGGAAGCAGATGCACCACCTGCCAATAAAAGCAGAATTCCCATGTGTGTGGTTTTTAGCATTTATAAGTTTTTATCAAAAATACTCTCACTGAATATTTTACACTGCTGGAGGGGAGAAAGGTATATGTATTGAAGAGGAACATGAAAGGGCAGGTGGGGATGGATTCCAGCTTTGATAGATGGCACAGGAGACATCACCACACGTGTGGTTGTCCCAAGGTTTCTTTGTTGTGTTCTGCACTCTCCTGAGAGCTGGTGAGGAGATACTGGGAGCACCATCAGTGGCAAAGCCCATGGCTGAGTTCTGGCTTTTAGGGAAACTCATTAATTGCAAATCTTAAATAACAATAATTTTGATAAATGAGTGCTGATCAGATCTTACATCAAACCAGGTTATCTTGCCATAATACAGCTCTGCAAACTATCAAGAATATGAGAAAGTGACACAGAGTTAAGATGTGTTTTAGGCAGATGCAAAGGTTTGTGTCTCATTGGCAGATGGAAGCTGAGGATAATGTCTTGGTATCAAATGAAATGTGGTGGGGTGATAAAGGACCTCTAACTGAATGGTTGGGGCTTCTTCATGAGGCCATTCATTTCAAAAATTTTTGCAGTAGGAAAAAAAGAATCAAAGAGTTTTATTAGGTGAATAAAAAAATCTTAAACTTAGCTAAAAAAACATTCCAAGGTAGGACTGCTGCAGTATAAAGAAGGAATTTAACTATGTAGAGGTCATTAAAAAGGAGTCAGATGTCTATAAAAGACATTAATTTCTTACTGCATTTGAAATTTCAATTAGAATATATTATATTTATATATATTATTTTTTGCTTGATTCCTGTAGATTTCTAAAGTCAATTTAAATAATTTCCAAATGTGTTTCTTTTTTTTTTTTAATTGGTCTGTACTGAAGTTTCAGCCTCTGGACTATCTCACATTATTCTGTATCATCATCTGGGCTTTTATTCTGTCTCTCTTACTTAGGGTCTGGCAATACTCTATGAAGGAATATGTTTACATCTAGAAAATGCATTTTTGAAGACATAATACAAAATTATGTAAACCTTTTTGCTGTGGTATACTTTACAGGGTCACAACACAAACTTTCATATTTAACCTTTTGTGAAATGAAAATGTAAAATTCATTGGAACCTTATGGCCTTGTATGACTAGGAAAAATTACTATAGTGCCATTTACCTAATTTTACATATTCAAGTCATTAAAGAAAGGGGGAAAAGTGTTTTCTACTAAGAAATATTTATTACTGTAATTTTAGAAAATACAGCCTGAAAAAAGTCATGTTACCTAAGTTTGGGAAGAATAATACATAAATAAATAAAATACTATTAGAGATTAAATTAAAAAGACCCTTAAGAAAGCTCTAACAAACTGGGAAGAGGAGTGGTATGAAGAGTAATTAGGTGAGATAGATGTCTTTAACAAACCACCACACCTTCCAGATGAGATTTTCAAAGAGTGTGATGGCTTTTGGGAATTGTGGGCTCTCAGAGCAGCTGCTCAGCTGCCTGGGGCTGGACGTCACGCATGCCCCTGAGAAACTACAAGGAGGTCTTTGTACCGCCTGTGGCTGGGATGGGAAGGATACATTGGCTTCTGTCAGCTCCAGAGAACCTGGTGAGCCCCCACCCTTTAGAGGGAAGAAATAAGGGGCAAAAGGTCTTGCTTTTATTGCCAGGTCAAGATTTGACAAGTTGAAGTCATGTGTTGCTACAAACAGCAAAATGTGGAGAAAACTGGGTTGTTCATGTATAGACTCCTCATGTATTTACAAGTATTTCAATATCTAGTCCTTGTACTTGTATTTCTTACTCTAGTGCACTCTTTCCCCTATATTTATTGCAAATAGATTCTGAAGACTATCAGTAAATATTTCACTTTTAAGATTTTTTTTTCTTTTATTTAAGTTAGTGTGAACTCATCTGCTGGTGAAATGTCAGAGATCAGAAATGGTGCTTGAATAAACACGGTAGTAATTTATGTAATGCTCTGGCAGTCTCAGGTATTCAGCACTGTCCAGTGTTCCTTCCACTAGACAGATTTTCAAAAGCTGGCTTCTGTATTTCACACCTGCAAACTACAGCAATATTTAGTTGGAAGTGCAGTGTGTCTGCAATTAATTCTGAATGCAGAAGTGAAATCTGGCCTCATGCATCAAAGAACTTGGAGGCCACTTCTCTGGTTATTTGCTCAGCTGACTGTGTTTGATCAGAGCTGATGTCCTCAGTGGTAGGGAGAGGCTGAACTTACAGGAATGCCAGTGCATTACTAATTGCCAACACAGTGCAGAATAAATAAGTCTGCGGCTTTTCCCTATTTGATTTTTTTAGTGCTTTTTAGAGCATTGGTTGATTCCCTGTGTTCTATCTGGCAACATTACGTTATATTTAAGTTTCATGAGAACAAGGCTCCAATTTATATTTCAAAGGTATTTACCTTGTTGTATTGTGGCCTTTTTCATTTTGTGGCCTGCAACTTCCTGGGACAAATTGCATCCAAAATAATTGTCAGTCTCAGGTCTTATGCTCATATTACAATTTCCTTGTCCCTTGTGGATCAAGATTTTCTGAACAAGTCCTGTTGAAATCTCTCCATGCAGTTACATCCAGTTTGTCTTAACTCTTTTGGCTTCTCATGGAATTTCCTTTCCTTTGAACTCTGTTTATAGCGGATATACATTGCTTTGATTTCATGCCTATTTTCTGTATAGCCTGATGAAATTAAAATAAAAAAATTAAGCATAAAAAAAAGTGAAGGGCTTACCAGAACATATGTTTAGTAACAGGACTGGTTGGTGCCTAGAGCTATGGGACTGATCATACAGTTAAGACCATCAAAATTAAGCGCCTGAACCTGTATATTTTGTTAGGATATGTAGAATACTTCTTTAGCTAGTAGCCCCTCTGGAAAATATTTTGAGGTGAAAACATTTTTCACACCATGTGGATCTAATAATAGTAATGACAGTGCCAGTTTCATAGCATTATGAGAGGAAGAAGTTGAAAAAAGGAGCACTGAGCAACAGCAGATACAATGTTGTGCTGCGGTCACCTACTGACAAGTCTAGGAGTGGCCAGGAAAAAACACACAGAGAACAGCGTAGAAACAGTTGTTAATATCCACAAAGGTAACAGTATTTGCAGAGGTTTTATGAGGACCTGGATTGGAATGAAGCACCTCTAGATGTCACTGCAACATCGTTAAATGTAGGTCAAAGAAGGGTACAAAGCTGAAGTTACAGTTTTTATGCTCCAATTCCTGGTTACTATCTCAGTCAGCCTTTAATGAATAGTTGCATCATTAAAGAAGTCATTACCAAATGCTGATTAAACAGCAAGGAACTTTTTGATAAGTGTCAGTAAGATTGTTACTGAACATTTTACAAGAATAATAAATATTCTGAGATTTGGTTTAACCTGTTTTTTTTTTAACAGCAAAATCTAGGATAGAGCAACAGCTGATTCCTGGATGCTTCTTTAGTTTAGTCTCTGAAGTTCAGTCCTAATCTTTTCTAGGCTGCTTTTATGCCAACACTGGTGCTGATTACAACCAAGATAATTTCTCTTGCTTTGCACTGGTATCAATTCAATTGGCTTGTAATGATTAAGATAAGGACCATCATTTATAGGAAATGTGTGAGTTAGAACACAGAGTATTTGCATTTGACCAAAAAAAAAAAAAAAATCAGGCTGAAATTTCATGAGGACCAATACAACAAGTACACTGTATAAATTGACTAATATGTCAATTGCCTTCTCCACAGGTCATCAAAGAGAAGTCACATTTTGATGAAACAGAAATAAAAGAAAAGAAGCCACCAGATTCAACAGGTTAGACTATTTTTTTCTCTGATCAACTTCTAGTTCCTAAGAAATAGCACAGAAATAGCCATGACTTTCCTGAGCAACTCCAGTGAAGTTGCTTGGGTTACATGTGTGTTCATCAGCTTGAGTGAGCACACAGTATCCAACTGCTCAATAAGGTGCTTTGCATGAGGAGTTTATTGTCAGCCTTGACTTGGCTGACAACAACTTCTAGGGAGAAAAGCATTTTCTAGTGCAGTGTCTCAAAGAAAGCATTTTGTGACCTACAAAATCCCAGTTTTAAATAAGTAGTCTGCTCTTGCTTAGGAGACAGTTGTACTGACCTTGAAAGTGGGAGAGGGAAGCAAATACCTAGTTCAAAATTCAACAGAGGTCATGCTAAGTGTGCAGCCCTACTTTAATACTTTTACTGACTATCAGAAAACCACTGACAGATTACTTTGTAATCTCTTACAGATGGGGACACCCAGCAAAGTCAGTCCTGCTCTCAGAAGGAAGAAGTTGATAAGCTCAACAAGGAAAATGCCAAAAGGGAAAGTTCCGTTCTGCTTGAAGTGGATCCTCTCAAATTTCATGCTGAAGAGTCAGAGGAGAAAGAACAATGTTTGTCTTTAGAAGGCCATTATGAATATAGGAGAAACTCGTTACAGGAATCCTTCATTCCAGAAAAGCAGCAGGAAGAAGATGCTGTTGATGACGCTTGTCAAAAACTTACTGTGCAGGAGATAGAGAGTGAGTCCCCAGCAGATGAGGAGAAGAAGGAGGAGCATCAGGTGCCTGAAGATGCACTTGAGAAACAAAAAGAGGAGAAAGAGAATGAAAGAGAGGAAAATGCTGATAAGAGTGAAAAAGTTGCTGAGGAGCCACCAGCTCCTTCCCAAAAGGAAGATGAGGCAGAACAAAGTAATGATGAAGAGGTGTCAAAGGGGAGGTAAGGTCTGAAACTCAAACTACACATTCTGAAGAGACCCTTTCTTCGGAAAAATGTGTAGTTCAAGTTTCAAGTCGAAGTGGCTAATTAATATAAATATTGGTGAAAATTTAGCCCAATACAAAAGTGAAAAATATGTTTATGTCTCTGATCTAAGTGAAATTATACTCTCAAAAAAGACAGGCAAACAATCCACCACACACAGTATTAGCAGTGTGCTGTGTTTGTTTGCTTGGGAAATATGTTAGGAACATGGGAATTATGTTACAATATTTATTTCTGAGGAGAATTCTCCCATAGTTATCTTTATATACTGCAATGTCATATAACATCAGCAAAATAGATTAGGCCATCTGCCAACTGAGAATTAACTTACTGCAAATGTAGTAACTTAAAGGACAACATAACAATGTGAACATTTGCCCAGGCAATTGACCTAATAAATTTGTTTACTGCAATTCTTTCTTTGCTGGATTTAATGTATGGCCTTTCAGGGATAAACAGGTTTAAGCTTTCAGGAACCTGTATGAACAAGTGGGAATTCCAATGCTCTCCCTCTGCTTTAAAGGTGAGATTGATAGCCTAATGTCAAGTTTAGAAGATCTTAGGTGAAGTTTTCAGGAACATTTTGCTGTCATGATTAATTTAAAGGCCATTTTTATTTCTCAGTGTGAATATTAAAACAGTTCATTTTACACCATGAAACAAAATAGCTTAATGTTATTTGAATGCAATATCCGTGTAGGCATTTTTCACCTATGTTTCTAAAGTTGCTCTGCTTTAAGTGTACTCTGCACTAATACCATGTTTTGTCCTTGCAGGTGTAAAAGCTGCGAAAAAGGTACAGGAAATTCTAGTTCAATCCCTGGGCAGACCTGCCAATTTGAGCATAGTGGTAGCAGTGAGCATCGAGTGCATGATGAAGGTCTAGTCAAAGATGACAACAAAAAGAGCAGAGTAGTTGCTGATGGCATATGTAAAACTATAAAAAGCTCTTAAAGGAGGTATCCTAAAGGCAAAGCATTTGATTCCCCTGGTATTGCAGTGATGAACAAAGACAGAGATCTGTAGAAGAGAATGATTTCATGATTCTAATGAGTAGGGGAAAAAGGTGTGCATGATAGCTCTGATGGGAGACACTTTTTCATGGACTGCATCTTAAGCTGATGAGAAGTAACATGGTTCTGCTTGCTTTCATATTAGAGGCTTCTGTTCTGTCAGAAATTATTCAAAATTAATTTGCTTCTGCCACAACTACTCCACTAACACTGTCCTCTCCCCCTCTTCTTTTAACAGAAGAGCTAAAATCCTTAAGTATAGAGTGGAGGGGGAAATTATATCAGGTGCAGCAAACTTGGTCGACCTGTGGAAGGGTTGAGAATGTGTGTTAACAGGGAATCTGCAATGCTGTGGACCTAGCCTGAAAAACCAGCTTGCTCATGTTGGTACCATTGTAATCTGAAGTGAGAACAACTGCAGGCTGTGAAGGAAAGAAATACAGACTTTTGTGTGGAAGCCTGAGTGATGCTGTTGAACAGTCAGAAAAATTATGCTCAGGCAGTGAACTCTGAAGCAGTGCTCACCATGGTGAGGCAGACATTTCTAATATAAGACCTCCATCTTGAGAATTTCAGTGGCTATTCCTTATATGAAATTATGGCACATGAAGAGAGGGCCTGAAGGACTTGGAAATATATGCGTGTGTGTGCATGTGCATACACAGGACTCAAGATGAGCTTATCTGCTTTGGGAAAGGAGGGAGAGTGTGGGAGGGAAACATTAATTACAGGTTTTTGTAGCAGAAAACAGGAGATAGCAGACTAAAAGTTTAAAATCCATAAACTGTTGTGAGCTCTGGGAGATTGTTACAGATGATATTAATGTTATAGTGTCTCTGTTGTAGCATCTTTGATCTGTAATAGGAAATTTTTCTTGAATAGAGAGAAATCCCCTCTGGTTTACAGGAAAAGAAAAATAGATTCCCCATCTGTCATGGGGAATATCTTGAAGGCAAAAACTTAAATATAGTTTTGAAAAGCAGTCTGGTGTCTTTAAAGAGTATTTCCTTGCCCAAAGTTTGGTAATGTTTTTAGCTCAGCTTTCAGAGAGACATTTTCTTCTGTCACTTACATGCTGGTGCTGATGGAGTTCATGTTGTCAGAGTCAAATTTTGCCTTAGGTTAGAGGTTTTCTTGGCATTTTGTGGGCCTTGGTAACGTGCAAAGACCCATACTTACAGTCGTGCAATTCAAACTCTGCAGAATCCTAAGTAGGTGGCAAACTTCCAGAAGCCCCAGCTTTTCACAATTCCTTGACCATGAACTAACTTCCTGACCATGTAAGTTATTAACACTGTCAAAAAAAAAATCTAGGTACACAGCTGGTGTCCTGGAAAAATGGACCTTGACTGTGAATAAGGACAATCTACTGCCACATTAATGACCAAAGTGTTCCTGCCAGCTACATGCTGTCATGGGGTTTCTTGTTTGTGTTTTTGATCATTTTCACTGGAGTAATGAATGGTTTTAAAATTGCTCCACAAGCCTCACACAAAAAGGAGCTGGCATTCCAAACCAGAGAGCTCATATTGAAACACTGGGGCTGTAGCCCTCCCAAATGGTTGAAGAAGTATTTGTCACCTTGGTCAGCCAAAGGTCACTCTCGGGAGTATCAATCAAATGAAAAACAACGTGGGTATGAAACTGAAGTCACAACAGCCTGCAAAAAGTACAAATTAGGCATGGAGGGCTGGTCTCCAGCAGGGATTTTGACATCAGGATGGCAGAAAGGTCCAGCATGTGGAGGTCCAGAAAGTAACACCTGAGACCTGTCAAAACTCCGCAGCTGCTGTAGTGCAATGTTGGGAACCACCCCTCTGTGCTCCTTTTTACCTTTTATCTGCCATCTTTTTTTAAGGACAGAAATTCTTCAGAGCAGCACATGGCAGTTATCATATGTCCTGAGCCATACTGGAAACCCCAAGTGCTGTCTGCCAGGGTGAAACTCCCTCATGTGCACAAGCTCTAAATGTGATCTTTAAAGGTGATGACCACACTGTGGAGAAGGACAAGTTTTGTCAATCAGTTGAGAAGGTGATTCTTCACTGTCAACACCAAAAGCTGGGAAATATCTGGGCCTACAGAAGAGTTCTTTCTCTTCCTACCCCACTGCAGATTTACAGTACATACTCACCTGTTAACAGTCCCCGAGGAGGAAAAGATATTCTAAAAAATCAGAGATTAGGCTGAATTGCAGAGGCCCTTTGTGAGTATGAAACTACATTGGTATAATCTAGTGGTCTTCATTTTGCCTCTCCCAACTGTTGCATGAAAGATGATAACTTAAAAAAGGAATCCTTGTCTTGGGAGTGTAGTTTCCCAACCACAACATCTTTTTCTGAGCCAGAGCTTCTGAAATAAAACCCTTGTTCAATAAGAGAGAAAGACCTATCTATAAAGCTTATAGTAAGCGTATTCAGTTCTTAAATGAGCTTATCTGGGGAAAAGAGGAACTAAAATATGGGATAGACAAGCACTGCATGTGACCACTCATATGCTCTCTGTCTGTTTTGTCTTTTTTAGATGATATTCCTACTCCATCAGCACCATTTGATCACCGGATTGTCTCAGCCAAGAGGGTGGGGATCAGCAATTATTACAATGTCAATGAGGATGAAATTCTGGGAGGGTAAGTCAGGTGAAGTAAATCAGCTTGGAAAGCAAGGCACAAATTTACAGCCAAGCACCCTGGGAGGTGAATGAAGGCAACATGCCCCAGTACTGCCGAAGTCATGAAAGTCTAAGCTCTTACAGTCCTTTGTAGAGGGGTGAAAAGAGGAGACTGGTTTTACAGAGGGAGTGAATTTTGGCTTACTATTTGGCACCAGCAGACTTGGCCTGTGTTTGGCATTTTTCTAGGCCAGCCAGATGCCCTCAAGCTTTATGACAGGGCTCCTAGGATGCTGAAATACTTTACCTAAAATTACAGCCAGCGGTATGTAGAGACATATTGTAGTCTTCTTCCTCTCCACAAGTCTCACCCCTGAAAACACATGCATATTTTCAGATAGATTAGGGCTGATTTGACAGGCCATGCAGTTACTTACCTCTCATGCTGACATTATTTAGGAGAGTGGGATATTGTCATTTTCATGGCAGCATACTCCTGGGAAAACCTTTGTTTCATCAAGAAATCACAACCCTCCCATGGAGGAGAATGATGCGATGGAGAGGGGCAGATGGTGCACAGAAATGAGCCATTATCCTTACAGTGTATCCTTGACTTTTCTGGGATTAGTCATTGCAGGTTATGAGGTGAGTATAGCAAATCATACAAGTGGGGTAGTACCAGATAGAACAGTGTGTGATGTTGGTGTGCCTAAATGAGTAGTAGCAAGTACAAGCTACACAATAAAATAGCAACAACAGAAGAATTTAAATGAAAGGCAGTAGGGAGAGGATAATTTATGGTTGTTTATAGTGTAGTTTACACTCAGAGTTGACACCTGTACCACTGGATGATGTTTGTTTCTCCATTTTTCTAGAGGGCGATTTGGACAAGTGCACAAATGTGAAGAGAAAGCAACAGGTCTCAAGCTGGCAGCCAAAATTATAAAAGCACAAGGTCCAAAACAGAAGGTTTGTAGAGAATATTAGTCTTTTTTTCCCCAATGGATCACACACAGCTACACAACAGGCCATAACCAAGTGTCTCACAAGTGTCATCACACTCATAGGACCTGCTGGAATACCATTAATGCCAGTTCTATTT
This sequence comes from Acrocephalus scirpaceus scirpaceus, assembly GCA_910950805.1. NCBI lineage: Eukaryota > Metazoa > Chordata > Aves > Passeriformes > Sylviidae > Acrocephalus > Acrocephalus scirpaceus. The sequence goes on along the minus strand of OU383773.1, from coordinate 42,790,735 downwards.
CCCTTCTCCTCCAAAACTTCTAGTAGCTCATCAAAGTACTATTCTTGGGGTGTTTTCTGGTTCTTTAAAATCTTAGATTACTTTTTTTCTTTCTCTTGCTAATTCTATTAGTATTTTTTTAATGGTAAAAACATTTGTCAGGCCTGTGACATAGTGTATTCCCTCCCAAGCACACTGTATGTAGCCTTTGCTGCCGTGACTTGATGTCAGTGCAGGGGATGCTGATAACAGACATGATCTGGGCATCTGACATGAACACAAATATAGATGAGACAGATTAGTCTGGGCTGTTTTGCAAACCTCTTGGCCATCTGGGACTGGCTTTCACAGGAAAGACATTCATAACATCCTTTGTGTGACATCGATGTCATTTAAGGGCATTCAAGAGTGGAGTTTGTCTCAGGTAACTGGGGTTTCTAAGGTATAGCTGTGGCCAAGCTGATCTCCAAGAATCCCTTCATGGTGAATGTAGAGAGACTGACATCATCAGAGAATGATGCAGCATGTCTGAAATAGTTGGGCTGAATGGAGGTACCAGTCTCTCTCCTCTGACTGCAAAGGTCAGGTTTTGGAGGACTGTCCTGGACTCCTCTCAGCTTGATTTTGTACACCTACAGCTGTTTGAACAAAATCCTCCTCTGCTTCTCTTTTTCCTTTACATCCCTGGGACCCTGCCACTTGTCCATGTGGACTCTCCTCTTCCTTTTCCAGTAAATATCTTATTACTGGAACACCCCATTCAGGCACTGGATTCAGTCTGTTAGTTCCTATAGCTTTGACATCTACTGCTGCAGGAGCCCTGAGTTTGGTTACCACAAGAGAAAACATGAATATAATATAGATTTGCTTCAAATGTAGCTTTCTTAGGAAAAAAAAGCATCTGAAGCAATACTCATGGTTCTTTACAGGATGAAGTAAAAAATGAAATCAATGTCATGAACCAGCTGAATCATGTCAACCTCATCCAGCTATATGATGCCTTTGAATCTAAAAATGACATTGTGCTTGTCATGGAATAGTAAGTGTGTTCTTTTCCTTTCTGTGTTTACTACTTTTGCTGCAATTGTCAATTTCCTTTTTGCTTTCTCCTGAAATTAGAAATGAAGCTTCTTACAGGTGGAAAATGCATATGAAATATGTTCTCATGAACAACAGAAAAAAAGGGAATTTAAAGGTTTTCTGATGCAGCCATTTATGCATTTTTTCTAGTAGTATGCCACATTGCTGGTGCTGTAAAGCAGATGCTATCTTAAGGAAGTCAAAAAGGCCAAAACTAAAACATTGAAGTGTGTAGTAGAAGGTTCAAAGTTAGGTGAATTTGACTATTCTGGACATTCTCAGATCTCTGAACTTGGTCTATATGATTAACATGTCACAAAAGAAAAGTATCTGTGTACCTATGAACAGATAAGATTGATGCATACTGAAATGTGAAGAGAAATTAAGTCATTTTTGTTGCCTTTAGGTAGGCTGAGATTGACTTTTTGGATCTGTCTCTCTTAAACTCGGAGGGAAGAGACCACAGATTTAACTGCAGATTTTCCATCATGCTGTTTTGGTTTTCCAACTTCATTATGGAACTTCATTATTTCACTGGTACAAAATGATCATTGAGACATAATATCCAAATTTCAAGATGTTCATGGTTTTCAGTGGATGGGAGGCTGGACTCTTAGGCCTTGAAAGGTTTCAGACCAGTCTGCATCAGAACTCAGATTTTAGAAAGTTCAGATCAGAATACAAGCTCATCTTACTGAACTTGACCGGGAATGATAAAAATAGTCACTAGCATATTTTCTGCATTAGTCTTACTGTATGGGATTAGATTTGAACTTGGTCACTGCTTTATTGTCTTTTTCTCCTCAGTGTGGAAGGAGGAGAGTTATTTGACCGAATTATTGATGAAAACTACAATTTGACAGAGATGGATACTATCTCGTTCATAAAACAGATCTGCAAGGGAATTCAGTACATGCACCAAATGTACATTCTTCATTTGGATCTCAAGGTAGAGTTTTGTGATGTATGTTTTGTGCAATGACAGATGTGGAAATTCCATTCTTAATGGTAGGCCATAAAGCTTAGCAGATTCCTGTGGCAGAAACACCAAAGAGCCTTATTCTGCTTTCCTTATTTCAATGCATATTTAATTTAACCACGCTGAGATCAGTTAAATTACTACAGGACTTAAGTAAATTAGATGAAAATTGTGGTCATATGTCATCAAACTTCATAGTGCTTTAATTTTCCACAGACTGATTTTACAGAAAGCCAACAACTAACTACAAATATGTTGCTATTTTTAATTTCAATATTTAGATTTCAAGATATTGAACAAGTATTATTTAATTCAATTGCACAAGATATGTGTTTTATACAGCAGCCATGGGGTGGCAGTTATCCCTGTTTTTCACTATGCAGAAAGGCATAGTGAGTGGAACTAAATTCAAGGGTCATTCAGGATCAGTGTAAGCCCACATGAGCTTCTGAGGCACTAAACAGCTTTGTCATGAAAAGACATCAATAGATAGCCAGATTAAGGGAGAATACATTAAAAACTACATTCTAAAATGAAAGGAATAAAAATAGTCAGTGGCTAATGTAACGTGGCTAATAGTGTCTATGTTGGATTAGACAATAACTGCTCGTGTAGCTGAAACCCCAGAGAAAGGTGGCAGATTCTCTACCCATTACTTACACATGTACAAGTACTCTACCATGGACTTGCACATTCTTACTCTGGTCAACTGCAAATGGCCAACTGCCACCCCTCAGAAAACATTTGTTGCTATTTTTCATTAAACTGTACACCTGAGCTGGCTTTTTTTCCCTTAGCCCAAGTTCTTATTAAATAATGGACTTGTTTATTGCCTCTATTTAGTGCAGGAATAAAATGGGATGATATCTGTAGTTTTATGACTGGCTAGAAAGCTTCCTAGTGATCCCTGAGCTTTACAACACAATAAAAAGAAACAAGGAGTGCACAAGATGTTTTTTTCTTTGGTGAGATTTTTATAACGGCTGCTGGTTTTGGCTTGTATTAATAGAGTTAATATAGTACATCTTTAACAATGTTAGCATGCATATTATTGCAGTGGTTAAGGAAATGAGCAGATGCTTGCTGGGACCTGCTTCAGTAGCTGATCAATGACCAGACTTAATTTTCTCTTTCTCTATAAACATCCAGTTACCTAGAAACCTGTCAAACAGAAGTTCACACAGTTCTTTGGGACACATTAATTATGATCTTGAGATGGCACAGTTTTAATATGAGGTCAAACTGCTGACAAAAAGATACATATACAGCCCAAGAAATTAATCCCAGAGACCTCTTTTCATGTGCTCGCCAGCTACAGCTTCTCCCTTCTGTTTCGCTTGTTCGTAGATTGCTGTCAGTAACAAATGAGTTTGGGAAAGAAAGCTTGAAACTGAAAGAAAATCATCTTGACCATAATCATCTAGGACCTCAGAAACTATGGACATATGGTGTTTAAAATCCTACATGTAAAATGAATTAGTAATGGTGACAAAGGTTAACTAATGTTTTAAGTGTTGAGGGCTGTTTTGTTTCAAAGAGGACTCACTAAGCAGTAAGACAGAGTAGCTATAAAAGTGCTGGCAGTGAATATGGGACTGTGCTTTAGGTATTTACATTTCAAAGATGATTGGCCAATTCCTTCTCTCAGTTCCTTCTGTAGGAATTTGGAGTAATTCTTGGAAGTTAATGGATTCCTGCCAGGAAAGTGAAGAGTAGCATTTGGCCCTATGACAATCCAGAGGGATTTAACCTGTGAATCTCATCTTTTGCTAAAATACCTGAAAAAACCATAGAGTTGATGAGACTGGCTTAATATGTTAATGTTCAGTCTGACAGAACATTTGAGAACTCAGAAATGTAAAGCTGTAAGACGAATTTCAAAGCCCCCCAAATTTGATTTAAAAAAAGAAAAATCAGTGTGATCTTATTAAGGTCTGTATAATCACAGTGAAAGCATCCTGAAACCCCTCCTTGAAAATCTGCATTCCCAGTCCCCCTCCCCCTAATGTGTTCTTTATCTGAACTGCTGCCTTATGCCAAATTGAGAAGCCATGGAGCAGAAAAAGCAGTTGGAAGGCACAAAATGCACGGCTCTGATTGCTGTGTGACAGCAAGGGGGGTATTCATGCAGAGATCGGAACAAGGAGGAAGTAAAAGGTGCTTGTGAGATATTTGAACAGTTATTAGTGGTTTTCTCCCTACATTTTACTAAAAACCTAGTTTTTCATACTTGTTTCTCATTCAAGTGTGTTTTTTTTGTTGTTGTTTCTCTTGGCAGCCTGAGAATATCCTGTGCGTGAACCGAGAGGCAAATCAAATAAAAATTATTGATTTTGGATTGGCAAGAAGGTACATGCATGTGTTCTCACTAGTCATAAATGAATTAGGAAACAATGAAAAAATATTGCATCCCTGCAATTATGTATTTGATACATAATGGTCTTCTACTGTTCTTAGGACAAATTTGTTTTTTTAACCAGGGATATCTTTTATTATGAAAAGTTTGGAGCTGAGTGAAAAAGATTTGTCCAGAAACCTTCTTTTCAGATAGAAGGTTGAAAGAGGGCTGATTCTCACTAAGAATGCATATAAGTATCTTGGAACAGCTAAAAAAGACAAAACCAGTGGAACATATTTTCTACTGTCTTGTCTCCAGTATTAAGAGATTCTTCAAAAGAGAGTGTAAGATACTATTGAGGGCTCTTACAATATATCCTATGCTATATTCCCTTCTAGTTTAATTAGGTGCTATAACCTCAGTGAAGGATTTACTGGTTAAAAATTTCATGTACATGATATAGAGAAGTCCCAAAAAGATGGTAAGAGCTGCTCTGAGAAGTCCTTGAATTATGAATTTCTTCCTTTTTGTAGAAATTGCTTTTTGTCCTAGTATAATACAAAGCTTGAAAATACTTTTCGTTCTATATATGGGTATATTTCCTTTTAGTTTGTGCCTTTGTCTGTCCTTGTTTTCCTACTGAATTTTCTGTATGCTTCCAGAATTCCTCTAGTGCTAGACAATTGATGATGCAACTTTAATAAGAACTGTAATTGATGTCCTTTGTTAATATTTCCATTTCCTAGATATAAACCCAGGGAAAAACTTCGAGTTAACTTTGGGACTCCAGAATTTCTTGCTCCTGAAGTTGTGAATTATGAGTTTGTCTCTTTTCCTACAGACATGTGGAGTTTAGGAGTCATTGCTTATATGCTGTAAGTAGGATTCAGTATCTGCTTTGTAAGCTGTTTCCAGGTTGAACTGTGTCTGTCATCCAAGTTTGCTGTTATAGTGGAAGAGTGAAAAACTGTGTACCAAAATAGGAAATATAAGTTTCTTTCCAAGTTCCATATTGAGAAATCTCTCCTCTTTTCCAATTGCCATGAACTTTTCACTGCTTAGTTAATTCCCAGTGGCTAGTACAAGAGTGGTCAGGGGTCTAGAAAATATGACCTACCATGAAAGACAGTAATGCTTGGTGTGTTAGAGAAGAGGGGTGATTATTTAACATGTAAATAGATGAGAAAATGGGAATGGTCTGGAGACCACCTTAGAGAGTAGTATTTTGTAAGATAGGCCAGGGTGACAGAACAATCTTAGCTGGCACATTGGAGACCATGTACAGGAAGAGGGAAAGACAGGAAGACTGAACATATTCCTTTTTACTTCAGCCTCACTGGATTGTCTCCTTTTTTGGGTGATGATGACAATGAGACCCTCAACAATATCCTGGCCTGTAACTGGGATTTTGAAGATGAGGAATTTCGAGATGTTTCTGATGAGGCCAAAGATTTCATATCAAAGCTTCTCATCAAGGAAAAATGGTATATAATCCTGTATCTTTGAAATGTGTGTTCCATGCCATCATGACACAGTTGTGTCACTTGTGCTGCTCCATTGCAGAACTAATATGACTTATAAGTTTTTTATGCCCACATACAGTATTATAATGACACTTCATTGATGTTGTTCATGGTATCCATCAAATGCTCTGAAATTACCTGAATACATTTTTTCTGTGAAACAAAACTTAATTAATCTGCCATCTGTCATACTGTTCTGAAATGATAGCATTGCAGGATGGCAGAACACATGACCTGTAGCAGATAATTGCTGAATTGTAGGATTCTGGGAAAAACTCTTAATAGCCTTCTGGTTTTCCTCTAGCTGGAGATTAAGTGCAACTGCTGCCTTAAAACACCCCTGGTTAACAGACCACAAGCTCCACTGCAGACTCCAGGTCCCTACCTTTAAATATCCTTGTGCATCTGCTGTTGCCCTCTTGTGTTGCCACATCACTTTGCTTTGACATTTTTGTTAACTTCATCTGAGTCTTTGTTGCTGATTCATTTCTTGCCACTGTGAGCCACGTGTCCCGTTGCTTTTTTTTAGGTGTTACAGTTTGCATGCTCACACTTGCTCATCGGTTCTTGCATGCCTGGGAAGAAATATAGGATCCTGCAATGCTTTGTGTTGCTGAGTGGATCAATTTCATAGCAAAATGAAAGTATTTACAAAATAAGCACTGAATAATCATATGAAAAGGATTTTCTAGCTGGGGATGATTCTTGTTCCTGCTTTGAAAACCTTTTCAGGCTCTGCTGAAGACTGCCCCCTGTGTGCTATTTCATCCTACCTCTTCCAAAGAGTTAGCTTTCCCAACAGAGCTTGGGAACTTCACCTGGTGCATACCTTTGTACTTAAGCACCTTCTCGCCCTTCAGTGGTAGCCAGCTTAGTGGCCAACACAGAAGAAATTGTTTGCTTAAGCAAAAAATTCAATTGGGCTGAGCTGGAGGAGCAACAAGATTTTAAATCACTTTGGTTATTCCTGTGTCAGTAATTTTTGGAGATACACGCTGTTGGTGATACCTCTGTTGGCTGTTTCTAAGTGAGTCCATTCTGTGGTTCAGTGGTTCACAAGGGGGTAATTTTAAGCAGGTTTCAAAATTTTTACAGCATTTGAAGTGCAATATTCACTTCTTCCTTTGCAGGCAAAGCACTTCTGTGTTAAATAAAATGACTACTGTATTGCCTAGGATGTATATGTCAAGGTGCATTTTTATATACAGCCATCATTAAGAATTAATAGATGATATCATTAATTAACAAAATAACGTTATTAAAATAAGAGCAAAGATTATGATGATAATCAAGCAGAGGTAGCCCTACTGATAAGGCAGTGGGATGGACTGAATAGTGTCTTGACAGCTCTGTCTTTGCAAGATGTTCCTGTAATAGACTAAGGATAACCAGAATTACTATAAAATAGGATATAAAAAAATCAAATAAATTACTCTAATTTTCACTTAAATTTAGTTTTCATTGTAATCTCCCAGAACAGCAATGCTCGTGAGATTATTAGATTTGTAAGTATGTGTGCACAATGAAAAAAGGAGAGTTTGTCATGGTTAATATATCTTCAGAGGTTTTTGTAGGATATAATTTGACTCCTTTAGTTGGGCTCCAGTGAAGCTCTGATTTCTGCAATCTGGGGAACAGACAGTCTATTCCAAATGCTGCAAGAACACAAACTGATGTCTTTCCTATCACCAGTTTTTTCTTCAGGAAACCATACCCTAATGCAAACCTTACAACTCATGTTGTCCTTTGCATCTTCTCCCCCAATATTTTTTATTCATATTTGTGCTTTGCAAAATAGCTTCACTAAATATGCTGATGTTGCAGTGTTCTTCTGCCATTACCCTAAGTAGAAGTAACATATGATTGATCTTCAATTAGTGCTCCAATAATGGTATCTTTCTTTTTTTCTTTTTTTTTTCTTTTTTTTTTTTTTTTTCCCTTAGAAGAAGGCTAAAGGTGGCTGTGTGTCCCAAGCACCCCTGGCTAAATAACCTCTCTGAAAGAGCTGCCAAACAGAAGGTTTGTTTCAGGTCCCAAAAGTTCCTTCAGATGTAAAAGCTGTAGCCCCTGTGGAAGGGATCAGTGGACAGCTGAAAACCTTGTGTAGTCCAAAGTGCACGGTCCAAACTGTATTCACCACCACCATCCCTGCTGCTGTCTGGAAAGCATTCAAAATGTAAACTGGCTCTATTACTTATACCAAGTAACAGCAATGTGCAAAATAATTAATGGGTATGGAGCCATATGTGCTGCAATCCTGGCCATTTTAGAGGGAATGGTTATGCTCCCACTGGCTCTCATGGGGCAGGATTTCACCCAATAATTTTTCAGTGTTGAAAGCTTTCGGGTTTTCATGCTGTGGTTAGAAGTACGGTTTAAAAAGGGTAGAAATATGGAAAATAATAACTTTTTAGCAGAGGCACAGGCCAGACCCTCAGGGCAGTTTGACTAACTGCAGCAAAATCAAAGCAAGGTGACTCCTAAAAGAAGCTGCTCCACATGTCCAAGGACCCAGTTCTGACAGCGCACTTACCTTCTCTTTTAGCAATCCAAACAAGTTTGACAGAGCATCTCTCTGTCCTTTTTCCCTGGCTCCTCATCTTTGCCCTCTCATTAACAAACAGTTCATTAGTGGTTCTCAGGCTGGCTTGGTTGCCTCCCCTGGGCATAGAGACTCAAGTCTGGTCTCTTTTTTTCTGTCCCTGGTCTTTGACCAATGCATATTCACTCAGCCGCTTTGAAATCATGCTGCCTCAGGCAGTGCAGTGTCTCCATAAACCAGTACTGCAATTCCCACAGCCACTTTCACCAACTACCACAGAAGTTGGTGGCTCTGTTCAAGGACCAGGGGAACTGCTCAAAGGCTCTGAAGGCCATTTCTGGGCAAAACTCAGTAGAGGGTCATGATGTGAATTAGGCTGGGAACACACACATACACGGCAAAACCACTTCCTTTTAGTAGTGCGTCATGAGTAACAACAGGATGCCAAAATAGAAGTAGTCCACCTTTCACCACTTGCCAAAAGGGAAGTTTTAAATGGTGCCATCATTCATCATCTGCTTGGTAAAACAAGTGATATATTGGCTTTTTTTGCAACGAGTTTTTTCCAGGAACATATGGAAAACAGAGAATTGTGAGAGGTTGAAATTTTTGTTCTGACTAAGTAAGATTAGAGCAGATTTTATACAGTGTAGTGTAGTAACACAGGAGGTAAAGATCTCCACTTGAGCTATTTCAGAGACATGAAGATGCTATTCCATGACACAGTGGAAGCCAGTCAGGACTAAGGTACCATTATTACATCCCATTTGCTCTCTGAAGCCATGTAACTTCCTGATACACCAATATCTGAGCATCAACTTCTGGAGTAGGAATCTAGTGGGAATTTATACCTCTTTGTGATCCTCAGTATTCACCCTCACTTCACTGGTGGTGAGACAAATTCCATGAAGCTTTGGTCCACTCACCTGTGGAGCACACTCACCTGTGTGCTTCTCCACAGTAGTTTTCTAAACAGGTTTTGCAGCGCTGTTGCAAGATTAGTGTTTGTATCTGGATTTCCCATTTCAAGCCACTAACTTGTGGCAACAAACACAACAGAATGGTGAAAATTCTCCCTCTGTAACGCAGGAAGCACTGTATTACACAATTTTCTGTTACAACCGAAGTCAACTTTAAGATAAATTGACTGTCCAACAGCAGTCAAAATTATTTTAAAATAAACTTTTAATAGCTTTGTAACATAGTAACCTACCCATGATCTAACTTGCAGGAAAATCTGGTTTTGGCTTTTGCAGTGTTATTTCCTCCATGTTTGTTTTTCTTTTTGGAGTTTATTTGAGTTTACTTAATGAGTGGATCTAAAGTCATAGCTGTGCTTTATTTCTAAAGAATCCCTTTAGCTATTTTTATCAGGCAAGTAGTATGGTTACCACATTCAACCCAAAATAATGCACTCAAGTGCCAGTTGATTTAGACCTGGCATTATAAATGCTTGCAGTGGTAACACAAATAAATGAAGAGGTTTGCAGCATGCCTTTGCACACTGTGATCTGTATGACAAGAGAGGCAAAATAAGCAGAGTAGCTGCATTTAAAGAGACACCTCCAGGATCAATTCTCCACTTAACAAAGAGGCCTTGTCTTTTTAATATTGTATAAAACATTTCACAGAAAAGGTGGCTGTGAGAATCCTTTGTAAGCAAGAAGCTTCAGTGCTGCTTTCTTTTCTTTATGCACAAAGAAACCACCATGTGGTCATCCCAGAACACTTAACCAAATAAAAAAAAATATACTGCTGAATTAACTGGATTCTTGTTTTGTTTATTTTGCAGAAAAGCTGCTGTGTGGTTACTGCTGCTAAGAGATTTGAAAATATCAGCAGTCTCGGTGCTTTACCCCCCTGCCATGACTGAGACTTCTAAATGGACCAACAGCACTTTGGTTGCAGGACAAGTCCCAGCATTGTGGAGCTGCTTCTTTATTCAGCTGTTAAAAGAAGGAAAGTATTTCTCCAGGCTGCAGGAATGTGTTTCTTCTGGAGCAGCATGTTCTCCCTGCCTGCAAGTGCTACATTAGTTTGGTTTCATCATGAACTTTTCTCTATCTAGTCTTATATCCTCATTTACTTATCAAAGGCTCATTAAAGTTTAAATTATCATGTAAAATTAACTGTTTCTCATCTGAGCCCAGAAGGCAACCTGTCACTATGTTATATCTGTAGCCAAGGTTCATTTGACATTGGAGTCAAATAATTAAAAAAAAACAAAACCAAAACCCCCCAAAATTGCAGCAAATTTAAAGATGCTTTCTGTAGAAGATTTGAAGTTTGTTTTTCCCATCACACTAAAATGACTTAAGGATTAGCTCAACCAGAATTAAAGCCATGTTAATGGCTTTCACCAGTGGAAGGGAGAAATGAGTCTTTCCTTGTGTATAAGTGATTTTGCTGCAACTGTGATATGGTACATTTCAGGACTTTTTAGCCTGATGAATTACTGCTCGCTGTAAATACACTTGGATTAATTAAACAAGAAAGAGAACAAGGTATCATTCACTTGTACCTGTGCAGAACCCGTTCTCCAAAATGCAAGTATAATTCAGAGTTATTTTAACAGAGGGTGATTTTGTATCAACTAATCTGTTTAATGCTAATTTAACTGACTAGGACCATTGGCAAAGAGGTGAGTCAGTGCTTTGCTCATTATAACCTCTGAGTACAGACAGGCTCAAGTAAAAATCCCCTGTATTTCTAAAGTTTTCTTATCTTGCTGCCAAGCCTTTCTGATTCTTAACTAGGTAAAAAAAATGGGAGTCAGAACAGCTTAATTTTCCACCTGAAATTTTTTGATTATGGCTCATCATTAAGTGAATCCAAGTTGCCAAGGCTCTGAAGTTGAAATAATGAGACTTATTCCCTGCTGTATATGGCTTTCTTACTGCTTGGTTTCAGAACTACACACAAGCAAATTGTAATGACTATTTTATTTATTCATGCTGTTGTGGTGTCTTTACATTGTCTTTGCTTAACCCAGTTCTGATCAAACCACATATTAACATAGCTATCTCTATATATTTATCTCTGCATTTCATATGTTTATATATTTAAGTTCTGTCTTTTTAAAAAAGGGATCAACATAAAGACACAACAGTATTATTCGTCATCACGCAGTGAATTGCTTCTCACACCTTTGTCTTTTCTGGATAGCATTAATTTTGAAATAAAAAGGGCCCATCAATGGGACATCATGGCCATCACACTCTCTACAGCCAGTTTGATCCAATGTTTTCAAATCATTGTAGTACACCCCTTAAGACAGCTCCTGTAAATGAACTGGGCTTCTTACATCTGTGACATCTTAGTAATACTGATGTGTTGCACGAGAGATTGCAAATACTGCTATCACACACAGACACACCACGTAACTTTTATACAACATAGAGCACTGCCAGCTTCAAGTCCTCATCTGTAGTCTTAGCTAAAGTAAACTTTGACAAGCAGAAATGGAAGTTTCTTTGGGAAAAGACTGAACCGTCTCAAAACAAGAAAATGAGCATATGAGTTTTAGGTAGAAGCTGGGCTGCTTGTTTTTAGTCACCATTTATACTTGCCTGGCCAAAATGAATAGAAAAGTTGCCTTTCTGTTAGGACTGGAGTTCCCACTCCTGTTCTTACTGTCTTCAAGATGTTGTAGCTTTTTTACAGTAAACAACTCAATGATCAGGCTAAAATGCAGCAAACCACTTTGGAATTACAGGATCTCATTACACACTGGTGCCATTATTGTAGAATTGGACCAGGGTTTTGTTTGGTACATTTTACATGGATAAATTGCAAGTAATTTTGAATCTTATTAACTATACTAAAATAATAGTGTGACTACAGTCTTTTCTGCTTTGTTGCTCAGTCGAATTAATAGGATTTATTATTTGCTGATGTATACATCTGGGTAGTAATTCAGAGCTTAGTGCTGTGCAGATCAGCCCAGTGTTAGAGTATGTTGCACTGAGTCAACCACAAATCCTCCAGGAGCTGTCAGAAAATGTGGCCTCTGTTGAGTACATTCCCCAAGTTCATCTGTACAGTGCTCTGTCAGAAATAGAAATGCATGGGACGATAGAAGAGCTGGACATATTTCCTCTACCTTGAGAATTTAGGCATAAGTTGAGGAGGGGACCCCTCAGCATCCTCTGGCTTGTGCAACCAGGCAGTGTGCTAACACAATCAAGGCATTTAACTTTCATTCTTAATAACATGGATAATGATGGTCACACTCTAGAGTCTAGTCTGTAAATTGTCCCACTGTTTCATTCTTGGAACAGCTCCTGCAGTAGGGGGTGAATTTGAAGGAGGGACAGTCAGAGGAGGTTGGACTGAGCAGGTCTCTGCAGTGACTGAAGGTGCCACTTGATGCCCAGGGTTAAACCCAAGTGGGCCTGCAGGTGTCTGGTGGAGGAGGAGAGAATCCCAAGCACACTTCTGCTTTTTGCTCCACAGACACTGGATCTGCAGCACTGAGTCCAACGGGAGGTACAGCAAGGGTAAAAAATTATACTGCTGTGTAATCATCACTGCTGTGTATAGCAATATGCCTGAGAGAAACGTCCCCAGAGATGTTCATTTGTGTCTTGTATCCACCTCAACATGAAAAAGAGCTTCTTTACATTGAGCGTGGCAGAGCATTGGAACAGACTGCCCAGGGAGATCATGAAGTCTCCCTTTCTGGAGACGTTCCAAACCCTTTGATTGTGTTCCTGTGTCACCTACTTTAGGTGACGCTGCCTTGGCAGGGGGGTGGACTGAATGATCTCCAGAGGTCCCTTTCAACCCTAAAAATTCTGTAATTCTGTGATCTTTTCTGGCTGTTGGAATTTTAGTAAATAATAGCTTGAGACAGATTCTTTTTAATGGCTTCCTAATTGTGTCTCATAGCACTTTGAGCAGCATGCTGTTTTGCACATATGCAAGTTTTGGTTTGGATTCTCTTTTACTTTGTCCTAGCTCTAGAAACATTCTAGGGTGAGTTGGACAGGGCTGTAAGCAACCTGAACAAGTGGGAGACCTCATTTCTCACTGCAGGAAGGTTGGACTAGATGACCTTTAAAGGTCCTGTCCACCCCAAACTATTCTATGATTCTGTGATTTTATGATTTAAATATGTTCTGTAATAACTAATAGCTAAAGCCTGCTGTGTTAAATTATTGTTTTGACACGTCATCATTTATTTTCTACTAGGTCATAATAAGGCTACTAGGTTCTAATAAGTCACCTACATCTTTGTGAGTTTGCTTGTAATTTTTTGCTACATATTGGCTTATGTGATTGCATTTGGAAACTGTGAATGTGCTGTGCTTGTGAGCAGGTTTGGGTGTGAAAAGCACTGTTCTAGCTGCTGTTATTGCATTTAGCTGTACACTCACAGACAGACAGGGATGACTGCAGGTACCTCAAGAGTGGTAGAGAAACATCAGTTGTGGTGTGAGGGATGAAGTGCCCAGATGTAGTGCTTGTTTTGTGCATTCTTCCTGACATATTAAAATTAAAAAATAAAATCCTGGGAACATGACAACTATCACCTGGCACTCATAAGAATCAGGATGCTGTTATTCCCACTCCTATAGATGCAGCAGATATACTGGATGACACATAAACCAGAGTAGACTAAGACTGACATCAAGATTAGAAGCAAATATACTTGGCACAAGATGGGACATTAGGGGTTTTTCAACTGTTTTTATATGTTGTACATCCTGAAGATTATGAAATGGGTAAAAAACCTCTTCTGCAGAAAGATCTCCATACTATCATGTCCATGTTTACGAATGCTTGCAGCCAGAAACTCCTCTGGGTGCCCTCACAGCATAAGCAGTTGGCAACCTGGATAATCTACTCTGGAGATTACAAGAGCAGCTGCCTTTTATAATTTCATTTTTATATTCCCTCTAATGTCAGAAGCTGAATAAAGTTAAAGCCAAGCTAAATTCTTGATTCCAACCAGGAATAACAGGGTAGCTCACAGAAATAAGTAAGGGAAGTGCTAGATCCACCTTTTGTGATGTGAGTAGTAGAAGTTTAACCACCAGTTTAACCACCCCACCTTCCTGCCAAAAACATCTGCTTTGCACCAGTCCTGATCAGTAAAAATAAAAAGAACCCTAATCTTTTTAACAGTGAAGGAATCTCAATCAATAAACAGTTTTTCTGCAGTGGTTAAATTGCTGCAGTAAAAGTCAAGTTATTTTAGCATTTTCAGTTTAATGCTGCCACTGTAAATCACTGACAGCTTCTTTCAGCAAAATGGCCCCCACCAGGAGCTTTGAGAAAATAAGGTGTCTATTAGCTCTTCTCCACTGACGGAGACCTGGAAACCCTGGATTCTGTTCCACTGGATCCGGTGAGCAGGGCAATTCCTGGCTTTTGGACTTTAAGTATGTGTGCAAAATACAGTTTTGCACCCAGAGTAGTGATGAATGGATGAATGAGCACTAATGCTCTGAACTCCTTCCAGGAGGATAATGCATCTTCATATACTACTTTTATCACCTATACATACTTGTTATTGTGTCTCCTGTGAATGAAACTAAACACTGCATGAATCCGTGTAGGAATGTTAGACTGTTTCACCTTCCGTGAAGGCTTGGTAGCTGAACAACTAACTACCTGTTTCAGACTTAGATGAAGACTGGTAGAGATAGTGCTTTGTAAATATGTTGTTTAGCTGTGTCTGTAGAGTTAGTGATCTCATTTTGGTGTGGCAGAACTAATGTTTGCATACTCCATGGCAACTTCCCTTGAATTTGGAGGACAGGCATGTGACAACTAAATCACAAAGCATGTGGATTTTCACGTACTTTATCACTTTGGTTTGCATATCTGGTTTTGTAGATTAACTCATGTATCTCTGGTATGTGTTATTTTGTGAAAACCATGAAGCAATCTTGTAAAAAGATGAATGAGAAATAAATGCTGATTTTGTTTACTCCAGGGTTTTTGTTTGCTGTATTTAATGTGCCTGTCATTTATATTAGTGACAGAAAGAAGCGTGGCCTTTTTCCCAACTGCTGTCTCTAGATACATGAAGAGAAAAGTAATTTCCATTGAAACAAATGTACCTTCATCAAAGGTTGACTCAGGCTCACAGTTTGTACTCACGCCTTGTAAGAAAACCTCAGCTCTCTCTGCAAGTAACTGGGACTTGGGTTGCTCTTGACTGCAGTCTTGCTGGAAATCCTTAAGACCAGGTTACTAAGAAGGAAATTAGAAATTACTGAAGTTTCTGGTGTTTGATCACTCAAGAGACCTGGTGTACTTTTCTCCCTAATTTGTCACACTTGCACCACTGGCCTATTCATTATTGCCGTCTGGGGGCTGCACTTTAACCTTACGCCGTCTAGGAGTTCACCAACTACCCAAACAGCCTGGGATCAGAATTATTGTTTCCCGCAGAGTTAAATCAAACTTCAAGTGGGCTGGCTAGTGAAAAAGTAAAAAGCAAGAGTAAAAATTGAGAAAAAGGTTACAGGGTAAGAAATCAGGAAGCAACCTCTGACTGACACTGGCCTATATTCAGTAAGTAGAACTTTTTCTGGCTGGTTTACCCACAACTCTGGTTGCAGCACTTGAGACACGCACCACACTTGAGAAACAACTTTGGCTTCTTACACTGGAAGGTTCTCATTTAACACCAGCCTGTATTTGATACGCCTGAGGTTTGCAGGTGTAAGATCTAAGTGCACACCCTCCTGATTAAGCTGCAAATTAAATCAGCCAAAGGGTTGCATTCATTTCCCAGAGAGTTCAGTGCTCCTGGCTGACATGGAACAAAGCCATCACAATCTGGCTGGCAGAGCTTGGGGGCTGAAGGAATCAACAGGAGAACAATTTTACAGTAGCCAAGCACAGGACATGCAGCTGCTGCCCCTTTGCAGCTGCCCAAGGCAGCCCCAAGACCACCAGCCATTTCAACAGGAGCCCAGGTTAGCTGGTGAGCCCAGGCAAAACCAGCATCTGTCCACAAAGGACCATGGGGAGTTCAGTAGGTGTCTGAAAGTCTTTCAGGGTGACAGCCCAGAGTGAGTTCCTGCACATGACCAGGCCTTACCCGTTTGCTGTTCACTTGCTTTTCTTGAAACCCACTGCTGTGTTTTAGTTTTCAGTGCCTTTGACCCTGGTGTAGGAGCTTTTGTCTAGAAAATATTAACATCTGTGCCTTAAAACTGATGAGGAAGACTTTGTTGTAGTACCTTGGTCCTCTCAACAGTTCCTGCTAAATGCATGCTGCTGGCAAAAATAAAATAAATGGGGCTAAAATAATGCTCAGCTCCCTGTATGTGTCTGTAAAGCAACTCCACACTTTTAAAATGTGTTCCCTAAGCTCATGTGGTTAAAAATATGTTGACTACAGGAAAAAAATCCAACGAGGGACATTCATAATTCTTCATTAATTAATAGTCAACCCTTTTTCTCCCCCAATTATTTCAAACACCTGCTCACAGTAAATTTCCTTTGCAATTTTTTAAATGCTATTTTAATATTACCCAGAACTTGGAAACATACACTAAGCTTCTCTTATTTTTAATTATTTTCAAATTAATTTTAATTTTCTGAATATTTTCAGTGCTGCCCATTCATTCAATAAAACTGAATTCTAATTTTAACTTTTTTTCTTTTAAAGACCTCCTAAACTTTCCCTAAAGAGAAACTTTATGGGCTCTTTTAATGAAAGCTTTTGGAAAAGGGACTGGATATTTCAAAATTCCTCTCTTGAAGCCTCCTCATCCAAAAAGAAGTGGGTGGGGGAGAAATCACTTCATCTGGTGGCTCACATCTCTTGCATGTAAGTAGGAATTAATCCAGGAGCAGAGCCATCTTGTATTTAGAGTGCAAGCTCTTCTGGGTGCAGCAGCAGGGCCAGCACCCCCAGCAGCGCCTCTCCTGTGCTGGGTGGGCTGTGCCCATCCCCAGGCTTCCAGCACCCCCCATCTCCAGTGGGTGCACAGTGAACATCTGCCCTGCCACCACAGATGTGAGGCTGTCCCTGGGGCTCAACACACTGCTGCCTCCTGGGGACACAGAGCTGTGACTGTGGCAGAGACGAGAAAGGGAGGGTGAAAGTCGTTCTTTTCCAGAGCTGTCCACTCCTCACCAGCTAATCTACATGCATGACCTCTCTTTGCTTTAGGTGCCCAGTCACCGTTTCATGAACTCTGATCTTTGTCTATCTCCATCACTTATGTAGGTGTGACATCTGACCACTGTAAACTGACCAGGGCAAACAACTTCCAGGATGACCTCGGTCCTCCAGTAACATGAATATTTTCATGGAGGGGGTACCAAGACATCCCTGCTCTGAACCTTGGAAGTGTTCACCCCATTTCAGTCTGTGTGGTCTCCCTCAGAGGTTGGGGATAATTTAGAGACAGGTGGCAGGGTCTTGGCTTGTAAAAATGTGGTGGCCTCATTGTGTCATCTGAGCATTCCTTCTGCATCTCCGTGTCACCTGCTACTCGTACCCTTCTGCTTTGTCAGGCAGTTCATAATGGGTTTCTAATCCCTCACTGACAAAGCTCATGTCACGGCTAACACTGGGGAAACCAAACCACCAGATTGCTGAAAGGAGATTATTTAACTGGCACTGACATTTGCTGAGTTTCTTAGTTTTGTTTTTAGCTTTATTTTTGTTATGGTTCGCTTGTGCAGACCTAAGAAATATCCATTGCAAGGAGCTTTCATCTACTCTGCTCTTAATCCCTGCAGTTGCCCATGTTCCACGGACAGGAAGAAGCTTTCTAATAGTAGGAGTTTGTTGATGTTTTTCATCTTTGCCCCAGTGAAGGTGCTGTCCCAGAGCTATTCAGATGGCCTGAAATGTTAGACTTAGTCCCACAGGCATTTGTAGTCACAGCAAAAAGCAATAGCGACTGCTGCAACAGCAGCAAGCTGTGCCCTGACCGTGGACACCTTTCTGAGCCGGGGCCAAAGCTGTCAGTCAGTCAGTCCGTCAGTCAGTCAGTCAGTCAGTACCACCGGGGGGAACTGGTGCGGGCGGGAAGGCGATGCCCCCACAATGGGGAGCATTTCAAGGGGCCATGTGTGGGTCTGGTGCCCGTCCCCTCCGCAGCCCTGCCGGGGCCGGGAGGCTCCGCGCTGGCGGCGGCCGTGCGGGGCTGCAAGGGGCCGGCGCGGCCACCAGAGGCCAGCAGCG
The DNA here is from genome assembly GCA_910950805.1 of Acrocephalus scirpaceus scirpaceus. Lineage (NCBI taxonomy): Eukaryota > Metazoa > Chordata > Aves > Passeriformes > Sylviidae > Acrocephalus > Acrocephalus scirpaceus. The sequence goes on along the minus strand of OU383773.1, from coordinate 42,772,132 downwards.
CTGCTCGGGAGCTCCGACAGCGGCCCCTGCCTCGTCTCCAGAGGGGATGCTCTGGGGAGGCGCCTTACACACTGAACTGCCGGCGCCGCCTGCGTTAGGTAGCACGGTGGCATTCCCAAATCCCTCTTAGGGACCACCGTGCCAAGCAATACGTGTGGAGGCGGGTGACCTTTAAAATACCTCTGACTAATAAAACACTTATTTATTTGCAGGGAAAAAACTGCACTGAGCGCAGCTTTTAACCGCTCCCCATCCTTAGCCTGTCCTTGGCACACCAAGCAGAGGATGCAGGGGAGTGCCTGAGCTATGAAATCAGAAGAAGGTTGGAGAGTTTGCACCGTGTGAGGCTGGCCGGGGTGACTGTGGGCAAATACAGAGTGCAGCTGGGAGTGCTCCTTACTTACTGCCATTTTACATCATTCTCCCTTTGGCAATAGCACTGCACTTCAGGTCACCCGCAGAACACAAACAGAAGATTGATGTGCTTTAGGATTTTCCTGTAAATCAGCTGACAGGAGTAGAAAAACATGAAGAAACTTGCACATTTTGCTATAAATAGGAATCTACATAGGATATGGTTTGTATGTTGAGAATGAGATCCTGTAAGAAGCTGAACACATCAAGTGAGACCACAAGTACTCCTCTGCTGGCTTGAATGGGGTGTGAGAGAATTAGGCAACTACTAGGGTTAGTTCTTTGTGTACTAAATTATCTTTTTTTTCTTTGCCTTGTACACAGAAATTCTGTTTCTGTATTGAAAAAGCAAGAATGGAGGTCCCAAGTTCCATAATGCTATAATTTCTTTATTCATATGTAAGCTGAATGATTATTTATTAGTTAGAACCAGAAATTACATGGTTAGAGATCTGTCATGGCTTCATCTGATCTTTAGTGACATACGACCTCCCCCAATCAATTTCTTTTTGCACTATGGCCCATTGAGAAAAACCAAAACCACTCACTTCTTGTCTGATTTTGTTCACCTTCTAGCCATTGGTTCTTGCTTTACATTTGCCAAACTGAACAAATCCCTATGGGAAAATGCTTCCTCACCTATGTACTTCTGGACTGACTGTCCAAATCCCCACTCCACCTTCTCTTTACAAAATGTAGGGTTGCCTTTTCCTGTCTTTCACCACAGAAGATGAAATATGTTCTCACAAATCTCTTTTTTATGTATGTGCTGGTTTTCCAAACCCATTTTTATTCTGTAAGCACTGTAATGCAACATAGCCAACCAGGAACTGTCACCTCAGTGTCAGCTGTAACAGGAACATTGAGTCCTTCCTATTAATTCCTCACTTGTCCCTTCCCACACCCTTGATCACCATTAGCCTCGCTGGTTGTTAGGTCACTAAATTTTGGCTATGACATGCAGGTTACCAGTGCCTGGCTTTCCCTGCTAGCCAGGAGAGAAGTTCCCAGCCCACAATGCAGGCCCTGTGTTCTTTGATATCTGGTTAACAACATTGTTACACGAGTAGGAGTCACCAGACTCCAAAAGTAATGTCATTTTGCACTCACTTTCTCTCTACATAGCAGTTGAAGACCCTGTGTGACAAAAGTGTCTCAGGTCAGTCCAAAGGTTTTCACCTCAGTCCCCCAAAAACTGAAGCTACATATTCTTTCAATTGAAGTTTAAATAAGAAAAATAAAACAGAGGAGACTTGTTATGGAAATGTGGCATAAATCAGGCAAGGCCCTGTTTGTGAGGGTCAGGGGATGATAGGTGTCCACAGGCAGTATGGGAGCAAGGTAGAAATAATTCAGCCTTAAGAAAAGTCAGGAATCTGACCTACTGGAAGCACATGATGCTGATGGGGGTATGAGCAAAGAACCCTGTCAGTATTGTATTTGTCCCGAGGATTTTTTAAGTAAAAAATTACTTACTGAGAAGTAAGTAATTTTTAGAAATAAGGTCATAAAAGTACTGATACCAAATTCATCTGCTGTCAATCTTTCTGGTCTTCCAAGCCATAGCTAACACAGAATCCTTTGCCTATACAGTTTACAGTGCAAGTAGACAATCAAGCCAAAGGCTGCAGGAGAGCAGATGTGCAAAGTTGTTGATGTGAGTCCACTCCTCTGGCAGATTTGGTCACACATCTCCTCTCCAGTCCTGTCTCCACAAGCTACATTCCCTGATGCTGACCACAACACATGCATACTGACACAAACCCTGCCATCCAGGTGTGCTGCTTCACCCCTGCTGTGAGCGTTTCACAGCCTTTTCTGAGCAGAGCCTGATCTTGGGCAGCAGGTCACAGCCAACCCAGCTCACGCTGACAGAGACCAACATAAATCTGTGGCATGGACAGGGAATGAGGCAAACTCCCTTGAAAAAGGTGAATGTGGACCCCAGCAACCCAGTGGGCCAGGGACGAATCTGGTTGAAGATAATTGGGTAAAGGATAGCAAAAGGCTGAAGAAAGTTACAAATGTGCCAAACTAGATGCAGAAGGTGGAGGACACAAATCATCCACTTACCCTCTGCTTCCTGCCACAGTGATCAGCACTGAAGTTACAGCAGAATTAGTGGGGATTTGGCTCAACAGGGTCAGGGCCTTTGGCTGCACTGGTTTGCAGGGAAGGATCTCGCCCAGAGACAGTGAAAGATCATCCATTGGCCTCATTCTCCTGTGAACCCCAACCCTGTGTTCATTTCTTCCCGTTTAAATACTAAAACATCTCCACACTGTACAGCATGTGCCTACACCACCTCTCTTGTACATGGTGAGAGGTCACGAGAGTCTGACCAACAAAGCTGCCAGAGGCAGCAAAGGTGACATGGGCAGTTGTCTTCTCTCCTCCCTGCCACTTGCACCAAGAGAACGAGGAACAAGTTGAAAAGGCTGGTGTAGCATATAGAATGAGTCTTTACTCCTAATTTCTTGAGCACATTTGTGCATGGTGGCACACTCGATATAAAGGCAGCATTGTCAATTTTGAGCATCAAAGCATCACGCCTTCCAAACTCCTGAGAGTGGCTTAAAGATCCTGAGCCTTCTTAAAAACAACAAATGTCAATTTCCTTTTATTTTCCTTTGGGTTTTGGAGCCTTTTGGGGAGAATTTTCTTCCTCTTTGTTGTAAAAGTAAGGTTTACCTTCTGCTCTGAATGAATGCAAAGGGCCTTATGGACTCCCTTGATTCCAGCTTCTGGGTCTTTAAGGGAAACACCAAAAGTCATTAAGATGTGCAATTAAATCACAACCGTGGCTAACACAGCAAATATAAATGCAAACCCTGCCCTAGAGAACAAAGACCCATTCATTCTGCTTAAATTGGTCTTGAGAGTTGCTTGCTGCTTCATTTTTTTCCTTTTCCCCCCCTGTCCGTATTTCTTCAGAAGGAGGGGGAGATTTCTTGGCTTATGCCACATCCTGGATCCTCAGAAAAGCCTGTGCTCAGCCGCCTGAGTCTGTCTTGCCTCCTGTCTGCCAACCCTCTAGAAAAGTGAGGTTACAGACAAGCATCAGCAATGAGTGAGCAGTAATAAAGAACCTTGATAACTGAGGTAAAGTGGCCATTATGCAACTAGGAATGATAGGTAGAAAAATAGAAGCCGGAAATGTTGAAAGGCAGCTGAGGTTGCATTCCTCATTGGAAGTAAAAGGTGGAGGAAGATCATTTGGCAGCAAGAGCTCCTGCTCTGTACATAGAGGGGGATTTGCCAGCAAAGGATATTAATGATCTGAGAGTGAATTGCAAGTCCACAAGGGAAATCTGAACTGAAAATGGAAAAGACTGAAAGCTAGGCAGGGGGATTTGTATCAGGTTAAAATGTCAACATTTGGAGATGGATGAATCACTGGAGCTCAGACTAGGAGGAACAAAATAACCCACCCTCTCAACAAAGAAACCAAAGAAAACAGCAAAACATAACACCAGTGCGTCCCTTTGTCCCAAAGTTAAAGCTCTGCCAGCCTGATCTTTTTTTTGGTTGGCCATATTTGTGCAAGAGGATTGGCTCAGAGGTGAAAAGTGGTGGTCTACAGAAGAGGGCAGGTTGCCTCTGCCAGCTTTCAAAAACTGGGTTTGTCCCTTTTCCCCCAGCCCTCTCTTTTTTAAACAGTCAAAAGGCACCTCTGTCTCTGTGGTATTCAGTGAGCTCTACCTGACCAAGTCTCTGTTACCAGATGAAGGGCGTTCAGAAGCTAATCCATCTAAAGGGATTTTTGGCCAGGAAAGAGGAAAGGCCCACAGTGCAAGGTTTGGGGATTTGATTTTTTGGAGACCACAGTTTGTATTGGACTGCTCTGTTCTATAATCCTATCTCTGTTCCTGTCAAGAATATATTACAAGATGTGAAAAACATCTCCTATATTTTTTGCTCAGTGGAAGACCTCTTTTTAAACATGAAGACCACAAATTTGAAACTTTAAGTAAGGTCTGTGCTAGTGCTGCAATTTACAGGGTGGGTTGGGTCTTTGATTGCTTTTTTCTTTCCTTTTTAGGAGTCAGTTGAGCTTCAGGCATTTCCAGGGCTATTTATGCCTGTTAATCCCTAGAAACTGGCTGAGAGCCTTGGATTTGTCTTCCTCTGTCTGAAATGAGGCATGGTCCACTCGGGGTTGTAGCTTGCTAATGCAAAAAAGTGGCAGGGCATGAGCCAGGTGAGGGGCTGGGGGGAGGACAGGGAGGTCTGTGCCCCCTTCCACTCCGCCCCAGCGAGGGGCAGGTGACAAAAGAACCTCACCCGAAGAGACAATTAAGTGTCAGTCCAAAGAACAACATTCAATTGGCACAATGTTCCTTTCTCTTTCAAACCACAGGATTTTTCAATCAAATATGAATTTCAGCAGCGAGATGTGATTTTTGGCTGCTCCTTAGGCTTAATTTATTAACAGTTTAATCAAAACTTTTGGGCAATTAGCCAAACTTGTTACTTTGTATGGCCAAACTAGATATTAAGCCTTGTTTCATTGGAGAAAGAGATTCCTAGTAAGTTCCCCAGGATGTCTTGGTTTTGGATATCTGAGAAGCATAGATCCAGCAAAACCTGTTCACTCACCATGGTTTCACTCTCTCTTCTTCCACTTCTAAATGTAAAATATGCTGGTGTGTGAAAAACATTTACATGTGTTTCCCACACTTTCCCAAAGCCCAGCCTGTATTCCAGGCGAACGTGTGAGTTAACTTTTCTCCAAAGCCATCTAGCCTCTGCTAAGTAATGTAAAAGAAGGAGTCAGGCTACTTCAGGGTCTCACAATGTGGTGTTATGATTGTTGATTTTCATACTAACTGGAAACTGCTCAGAACTTCCTTCGTATTGCCTTCTTGGTGACACTTGCCCTTGAATCCTGGTGGTCTCCCAGATATATCACCTCATGAGTTTTTCCTGACAGTTTTTCTCAAGTTGTGAATTACCTTATGGAGCTGGTCAAAAGATGTTCTACAGCATCAGGATTTGAAAGTGTTTAAAATAAAACTAAAAAGTTGACACAAGGAGTATAGTGTTCTGAAATCCTCCTATTCATTTTTGTTGTGTTAAAGACTGATAAAGGACCTAAACCAGCTAGGATTGAACATGATCATTCCCTTGTCCCTAGCCTTACAAGAAAGGCTTAAGACATTAAGAAGTCAAAACTGTGATGAGGGCTCCCAACTTCATCACTTAGCTACATGAACTGTCAGTTAAATCTCCATGGACTGAAGAGACTCCCCTGATTGCTCCTATTTTATGGCATAAAGCTGGCAGCCACAAGTCTTCCGGGAGACCCAACAAGACTGGCTCGTTCTGGAGAATTTCTTCCCTCAGGACATAAGAAAGGACAGAATATTTGTGAAGGGCAGGATTCAGGACAGGAAAATAAATTTATTAGCTGGCAACCACAGCAGAAGGCCAGAGGAGTGAGTGGGGAGAGGAGCTTGGCATACGTTCTGAGGAAATTCACCTCTCCAATACTGCTGTGGATAACTCTGACATGGCTCTTTTTTATTTTATTTTGTTTTAAATTTTGTTTTGTTGTTGTTGTTTAATATGTCTTGTAAAGAAGAATTGGACTTTCACTGCTCCAGAAACTGCCATCCACTAATTAAAATGCTGGGTCACCAGAGAGTAAATCCCAGGTTCACACAGGCTTTGAGGCACCTCGTTTGAAATGAAGTTCCTATGTATGCAGATCTGGCTTCCAGGCAGTGCAAACCAGACATAGGAGCTGCTGCTTCTCACCCCAGGGACCAGACATCTCCTGCCAAAAAGTGAAGCCACGCAGATGAACTTCACAGTAAATGAGGAGCCACAGGGCACAGCCAGGCGGGTAAATACTGGAACACCATGCTCCTGAACTTGGAGTGAGAGTTATAAGGGCAAGAGCTCTTGCAAAGCACCTGACATGGGAGGGCCAGCAGAGCTACCACAAAAAACTGGGGCTGGCTCCTGGCTTTGGTGATACTGGCTGAGTCACTGCTGGCAAATGGTGTCCCAGTGAAGTCACTGAGGCTGCCCCATGTGAATAATCACTTGTCGCCTCAGACCTCCCAGCCTCTCTCTCCTGTGCCCTTGGCAATGGTGCTTGGAGTGAAAACAAATAAATAATCCAAAAAAACCTCCCTCAACCCCCCGGCAAGTGTTTTCCAACATGTTTTCAGCCTTTAACAAAACATTTGGAACCTATTTTCCGAAAAAGTTCCAAAGGTTTTCCAAAGCCCAGATTTGTCTAGACTCTCCCATCCTCAGTGCAGGGAAACAGGGTGAATGGATAGGGTGTGATACGGATTTCTTTGAAAGTTTGTTTGGATTTCAGGAAGTGAACAAGATAAGCCAAATGGCCCTTTCCTGCTTTTGCTCTTTTAATACTTATTTTCCCTCAGTAAGTCATGACAAGAAACGTTTGAAGGAAAGGAAATCAGATGAGCTTGTTGAGGTCCCCTTGCCTCACTTCTCTGCTAAAAAACCACCCACACCTGTGGCTGGGAGACAGCATCAAATCAGTCTTTACAATAGGAGCCCTTGGGCACGTGTGAGAACTGCTCTCCTTGTCATTTCTGCCCCACAGAAAACTGCTTTCCTTCTTTCTCCACCTTTTTTAAAACTTTTAGGAGGCCGCAGGAAATAATCCCCTGGGGACTTTGGGATGCACCAGAGGCACTGGGGGTCTGATCCATGGGGAAAGAAATGATACTCATTGCATTCAAAGCTGCAGGTGCTGATGTGTGAAGGAGCCCTTTGATGTCACATCAGTTTTGCTGCCAGAAAAGCCTGAGCAAAGACAAGTTGGAGAAACTGGTCTGCAGCCCAGCCACCCCATGCCTGATGGAGGGAGGTCTGCATAATGACCAGAAATCATTTCTCCTCCATGGTTTGTTCCTTAGTGCACTCTTTAGCTTGGCATAAGGTCTGGTGAAGGAAGATTCATGGTCCCTCCGTTTTCACACAGTTTAGTGTATTCATGATTGCAAATGTAACTGACCTGAAGACAGCCCTCAATGTCTTAAGTCAGACATATCTCTGAATTTTAGATGTAAGAAATCTGGATTTCATACTGATGCACTTATCTCCACAAAATGGTTTCTGTGAACATCACCTTCTAGAGTGGGACATTTGTAAGAAATAAATAATCCTGTGTTCAAGTAAAAATTTCCTGACCACCCAACTCCAGCACTAACATGCCACTCTCCTTTCTTCCCAGGTCTCTGGCCTTGCTCCTGTACCTTGTATATATTTAAAAAAAAAAAAAAAAAAAAAAAAAAAAAAAAAAAAAAAAAAAAGGTCCGACCCTGCTTCTGCTTTGTACAGAGGAGAGTTTTAATATTTAATAAGAAAAATCTTTGGAATTCTGAATATTATTGTTCAACCAACTCTGAGGCTGGGGAAATAAATTCTGTTCCTCTGCTGGAACATACTGACCTTCCTACCCTGTTGTTTATTTGTATGATCTGAACTAATTTTTTGTTTGAAATCTACAGTACCTAAAAGCATTTAGTAGAGCTATTTTTTAAAGTAACTTGTTAAACTGACTCTAGAAGTTGCTTAGTGGTTGCTTGGTATTTGAGAATCATTTACAGTAGCAGAGACTTTCCCACCAGCAGATGTTACCATAGCTTAACAGGAGGATGGAGAAGGACCCCAACAGGCAGGAGAATAGTGCTGCTAAAGGAATGTAAAGTGTTAATGCACCAGCTGGATAACCTTTGAAAAGATACACAATAAATGGTCAGAATATTTTGGAATCTGCAGCAGCCAAGTCAGCTACTTGTTGCACAGCATCTGTAGTGACATTACGTTGTTCTGATGCAGAGTTTCTCTTTGTGATAAGAATCTCAGAAAATCTGTGCTATTTCTGTAAGAGTGTCTGAAGTGCTAACTTTTTACAGGTTATTAAGTAATTTGCAGATAGTTGGTGGTCTTTTCTTTGAAGATACATCCCTGTTGTGAAAAATGTAAGTACTGAAAAAATCTTAATAAAACTCACATAGCATTATAAACATCTGCCCTTCCAAGAGGCTTCATCTCAGTTTTGGAGGTCTCTGAAATGGAGAAGGGGTAGTTTATTTTCCAGTTTTCTTAAGTCCTTTCCCTTTCTAATGAGGCTATCAGCAGTGAATTAGGACAGTTAGGTGTTGCCTAGGCTCCAAAAAGACCCAGCTTTGTAGATGTCTGTGCACCTTACCACAGTTGTTGGTAAGGTGCTCAGACCCAACCCTTTTCTTCCAACCTGTCCCCTGTTCACCAGGTTTACTGGCTCTGAATCTCTTAATCAGAAATAATTCCAAGTCCTCCAGGTAGAATGTGTGCTAGCCATGCTTTTTTCATAGTGACAGGTCCTCTTCTCTGCAGACTCCAACTGCATAGCTATGTCTCCTCTCAACACAGTGACTTTAACAAAGGGCATGGGTGTACTTCACCACTTGTTCTGCTGCAGATGCTATTTTTGCCTTTTCCCCATTTTTTGTTGCTTTCAATTATTCATTCATCTCCCTGGCGGGCAGAGAGATGAGACACCAACATACAAAAACTTTTAGGACATCTGGAACAATGACAGAGATGTTGTCATTTGGACAGACTGGGGTTGGTTAAAGAAAGAGAGCCCCAAAGAAATTTCCACCAAGGAGTCAAATGACTGCTGCTCCAACCAGCTTATTAACATGTATTTTGGGCATCCCAATTTCTAGTAGCATAGGCTTGGGTCGAAACTGAGAAAATAAGTGCATAAATGGCACGCACAGGACACCACAAAAGCATATTCCTCATGCATTTGCATATCTCATTCTGAGTGCTGGATTTGATCAGTACCTCTTGCAAACAGACTGTTTCTTTCAAGTTTTGACTGCTCCAAGTGTACCTAAAACATCTGAGGGGCCAAGGATGCTCTTTTCAGTGTGGGTGGCTACACAAACCCCAAACCCGCCTGGCAGGAGTTACGCTGCAAGTCTCAATCTGTCTTGTCCAATTTCACCATTTATGGCAGCAATACATTACGTTCAGAGGGGGAGTATCAGCAGCGTGCTGTGCATTAATCCAAAGGCTGCATTCCTTAACAGATTAAATAGCCTTCATCTCTGATAAGTGATTGCATTTCTGGTGCATGAATGGTACTGTGAAGCACATACTGCTGTTAATAGCTGGGAAAGAGAACAGCATGAGAAAGCCCCTTTCCAGACTCACTTCCTCAGGATGTCGTTTGGACTTAGAAAGATCTGTGGGCTGCAAAGCTTCCACCCACGTTTCTAACCTCAGTCTTTCCTGGATGCTTGAGTTCCCTTAGGACCAACATATCATGACATACCAAAAACATTATATATAGCTTTGCCCTCTAGATCAGCAGTGCCCTCTGGAAGAACCCTTGGCTTTACTGGCAGCAGAAAATACATGTTTTCCAAAGTTGCAAGACCAGCAGAAACAAGGAGCTTTTCTGTTTGACAGCAGCTGTAGCTGTCTGGCCTAAAATACCTCAGATTAAAATGACAGTTTACCACAAAATATTCCCATCCTGCTGAAGGAGCTTGCCCAAAACATGCCCTTTCTCTCTTTACCTTCCAATCATGGCAATGTGTGAAGGCTTATTTTCCAAGTCTATCACATAAGAAGCTCTTAAGAAATGTTCCTTTCTCAGTCATTTCTCCTAACTCTGTAGCAAAAGGTTGAAATGCAATGGGAAATGCAAACTACAGAAAACTATTTGTCAAGGGAACAGCGCAAATGTTGTTTCTACAACACAGAGGCAATAGAGAGCAGTCTATAACCAAAGGCTGAAGCCAAAGCTTTTAGGTCTGAGATAATCACCAAAATATTTAGCAGAACAGAATGCTATATTTTATGGCATGCTCTCTGCCTGAAAACTGTTACTTAATGCACTGGGGTGACAGTAAAAGAAAAGACATGTTTCTAAGGATTTGGCCAGCACAATTATACTCTGAAAAGTAAGGCATAGCTTTGTACACTGAAAGCTGAAGTAAATGTGGAATTAAGTGTATTGATGAACAAATAGGAAGTTAATTTGCTCTAGCTTCACCTTCAGATCTAAAAAAATCAAAATAAGGTCTTGCTGGTTTCACAGACACTATTAATAGAAGAGATTCTGAAAATCAAATTCTGCACTCTGTTTTCTGTTACACCCTCCAATTCCAAAGATAACTGAAGGAGCAATTTGGTCTTTTTGACTGAACCTAGAAATTCTGTTGGTGATGTAGGACCCAGAAGAGGTTCCATAGGTCATGACCATAGGTCATTCTTCTGGAGGTGCATGAAGTCTCGGGAATATTATCAGGAATATAAAGAGGTTACAAATTATTGATGAGGCATTAGATTAACTCTCCATGACCAAGAAGTTTAACACCCTGTTATTACTCATCCACAATCTAATTTCCAGGACTCTGAACTGCCTCAGGGTGCTGTTTTACCTATATATTTGACATAGGCATTCTCTTCAAGGATCATGTGCTGGTATGAAGTCAGGAATGAGACCCAGTTCCTTTGCTTGCTCCCACATCTTGCTACACAGTAATGTGTTTCCATCTGGAGAGGGAAAATGTAGTCCTTCTGATTCGATGGATTGGTCCTGGAGGTTGTTCTCCATGTTTGCTTGATCCCTCTTTTCACCAGCTGCAGTCTCTGGGACCATGCTCCTCGCACTTTGGCCTAAGATTTGGTTCTTTAGAGGCTGGTTAGGTAGATGAGGGATAAAAAATTACTGCACTTGCTGGTACAGTCTTCTTGCTCTGAAGGTATTGTGACTAAATTAGAAGAAAATTAAGGATTCTGAGGTTGGAACTCACAGCTGCTGATTAACTCAGGGACACCACAAACATTTTCTGTTTGCTAAGACCTAACTTGCTTACCAGAAACAGCAAACACAAAAGCACTTTAGGAGCAACATTCCAAGTAAAACCCAAGCCTTTGGATTTCAGCTGGTTGAAGTTCACTCATGTTAGTTTTCTCACATGACAATTTGCTTGTTATTTTGCATTAATCTGTGAAATTATGCACAAACACCCTTGAACTACAGGGTTTTCCTAATAATCAAGAAGGATTATAGCTGTATTTATATCTGCCCCTCACCAGGAGGTACTGGATGTTCCCACAAAATGGATATAGCTGGATGTATCTACTTGGGACATGATGAACCTTTATGAGCACCTGTGCAGAGGCATGCACAGAAGACTCAGACTGGGGTAACAGTGTCTCCGGGATCACACACAAACAAGAGGACAATTTGAAGAGGATCAGAAATGGGAATGGCTCCACCTTTCTACTTCACCCTCCCTCTCCTATAAGAGGACTTTGCAGAAATTTTGTTTCCTTTTGTGGTCTTGGAACACCCAAAGGATCCTCAAAAAGATTTCCTTGCCATAGTGTTCAGGACAGTAACATTTACATTTCATGCAGTCTAAAACAGTGTGTTCTTCAGTTTGATATTTGCAGGTCTGACCACAGCTACCTAAGCCAGGATTTCCTTACAGCTGTAGGGATGGCTGTACCTGCCTGCTTGTTACAGCCAATGGCTGGTAAGCCAGGGCATTTGTTACAGGGCTTCTATGGCATCTTTGACAAAAGAAGCTGTGATGACTGTCACAGCCATGGTCTGGAGGTACAGATATAACTGAGGAGTACCCTTGGGTGTGTCAAATCTTAGCTTAATTCTTGCTTCTGTTTGAGGGGATCTGAATGTACCTCCCATGAAGGTGTGTTTGAGTCATGAGCAGGCTGTACATGGTGTCCCAGGCCCAGACTTTCCCACCAGTGAAGTTGTTTTGCTTTGTTGGTAATAACTCTTCACCAGACTGGAGAAGGTGAAGTCTAGAGGTCAGAGCATTTTTGTGGGAATACGGAGATCTGCATCATTCATCCCAAGGGGAGGCTTTGTGTGTGGCCTGTGACACTATCACTCACTTTCCTTCTGGCACACGGCTATTTATGCAGGTTCAAATTACTGCAGACAGAGGAAAGATCTGAACCAGGGTCTCCCAGGTCTCCTCAGTGAGTGCTTTAACCTTTTGGCCCCTGGAGTAAGTTGGTGAAGGGGCATCACCTTCCCTGGCTGTGTTTTCTGTAGGCACCAATCCAGTTGGATTGGCCAAGATCCACTTCACAGGTGAAATGGGCAAGGCTCTTTGTGCTTGGTGTGCGTTTGGAGAAAGGCTGTGGTTCTGGCTAAGATGCCCACCTTTACTGGAGTGAGGGAATTTTCTGGCCATCTCTGCTGCAAGTGAAAGGAGAGGCTCCAGGTGATCCCATACCATAACGAACCTAAATCCCTGGATTAGCTTCATCTGACCCTGGTTTCATTAGAGCCATTACATAGAGATGATAGCTACATAATATACAGGCCAGACAAAGAGCTCATAAGGCAGCATAGCAGGGAGCAGAACTAGAAAGGGTAAAGTATGTTTTTCCCTCCTGATGCAAGAAGAGAGGTGCATTGGCTGAGGTCCGTCAGAAACAAATGTTGGTATTGAGGCTCCTGCTCTCCTGCAGAGTTCCGTGCTGGCTAAGGCATCTCTACTGGAGTCTACAAGGAGTGGTGCAAGGGAGGAGACTGAAAGGGAGTGATTATTCAGCACTGGTGGGTTTGTGAGTCTCTGCAGCAGAGGGTTAACATGTGATATCCCAGCGAATCATGGGACATAATGTCATAATGCTGACACTTTGGATTTGGTGAATTTTAGTTGCAGGAGTTATGCAAACACAGCTATAATCAGAGCTCTGCTGTAGCTATCTATAGAAGACCAAAATTCTCAGGGAAGTCCTGAGTGTCCCCAGTCATAGAAATGTTCTTTCTGAGTTGAAAGTCTTTGTGGTTTTTCCTCCGGAGTGGACTGTGCAACCTACAGCAAGATAGGTGAGCAGTCATTCCAGTGTGACTGAGCATCTCCATAAATGACCCCGAGCATGTACAAAGGCCATGAAAACTGGAATATAGCATCCACTCTGTTCTCATGTATGGAAATTCCCAGAGAAGGCAATGGGAGACTTTTGCCACAGACTGAATTAGTACCCAAGCATTTGGTTGTTACAGCCTGTTCCTTATTTGCAGTGATAGTCTTTTCTACAGTTGTGATACCTCAAAAGAAGCTGGGACCCAACTCGCTCTGCACATGGTTGAACTACAGATATCATACACATACAGATATATATATATAAGAGTAAGATAAACGTAGCATAAATGGGGATTTTTGCAGGGTTTTTTTTCCTACAATGAGTTAAGAAGAGAGGAAAAAGAATATTCCTTCAGGGAAATAAAAAATAATTTTAAGGGCACTGAAGCTTTCTGAAAACATTCAAATATTAGTCAGCTCAGAAACTCAAAATTAAGATTCTGTTTGAAGGAGAGAGGGCAAGATTCAAAGCAGGAATGCACAAGACAGCATGCATAAGAGCTAAATCTTGCAGGGACATAAGTGTGTCCTGCCTGGAAATCTATGGACAGCAGACAATCCCCATTCAACCCCCAGCCACCAGACTCTTCACTAAAGGCTCCCTGGGGAAAAGTGGGAGAGGATGTGGGCAAAAGATTTAGACAGAGTTACTGAATCCCTGACCCCGCTGTTGTCAGGGGACAAGACTGGAAACTCCTGCAGAGCCAGATGATCTCTTTATCTTCCTCTGCCCATATCCCACCCCTGAAGGAATCCCTGAGACAGCAGGCACCTCCTCTGACAAGGCTGACAGAGATTGTGATGCCTTTTGTAGCCCGGCGCAGGCAGGGGAGCAAGGCCCTGGAGGGCACAGCCTTCTGGCTAGTTGGGAACGGCAGAGGAGAAGCCCAGGCACCAGAGGAGGAGGTCGAGGGACACAAGGCAGAAAGCCCAGCAGGGGCTAAGAGCATGCAGGCTACACAAGGCAAAGGCTGAAACCCAGGGGAGAGGAGGTAGTGACGTGGGTAAGGAATGGCAGATGAGAAGGGTCGGCTCTGCAGAGCCTTCCTGCAGTCCCTGCTCCAGGGCCCATCTGGATATTGTTAGGCCCCCTGCCCACCCACCCACCATGCCTGGAACGTGCAAGTACCTTATCTTGCATTTCTTGTAATGCAGAACACCAACTTCTTTTTATGGTTCTTGGCACAGTTTATGACCTTTTTACAACTCCTTCCCTGTCAGGATATAGGCCATAAAGATATTTTAAATGGCTTCTCTCGGTGGTGATCTATTAGTTGGAATAATGGCTCCATATGCAAAATATGAAGCCATAACCACTGTAAGCTAGCGCTCTACCTTCACATCGTTCAAATCTTGCTTAGAAAGCCACTTGTGCTTTGAAGCTATGAGAAAACAGCCAGCAAATAATTAAGTAGAAGGACTGTTGAGCATAATTTATGTAACCTTTCACATTTTCAAACTGCAATTACCTGTGTAGGGACTGAATGAATAGTGGGTTTTCAGTTCAGTTGCTGAACAGAATTATCAGAGGAAAAACATTTGGTTTAAACCAAAGCAGAATTTTTCAGATTTTCTTGAAATGTAAGACAGGAATTATTTATTTTCTGTTTCAAATTACTTAATCCCTTTAAAATGCTTTAGAAGCTGGAGATTGCCTGTGAAGTGAAAAACGTCATTTCAGAGTGAAAAGTCACGGTGTCACTTCAGCCTTCAAACAGAGATGTTTGGCTTCTCAAACTTATTGCTTTATAACAGTATCAGGGCAAACTCCTTCAAGAATTTAAAATCTACCCATAAGTGCATTATTTTTTTCCCCAGAAATGCATTTATTTTTACCCAATATATAGCTCAGAAGAAGAAAGAAAGTATCAAAAATAGAGCACTGTGTTTGCTGCCATCTATTATTCTGACCCCTCTGCCTCCTTGCTCTCTTTCTACCCTGCACCATCCACCTGTCTGCATCCTTTGGGGCTGTGCTGGTTATGTCAGCCCAGAGCACACTCATCACTCCATGGGTATTCCCACCACCAGTGGCTGAGCAGAAAACTGTATTTCCACCAGAGACTAGGACACAGCACCATGGGTCAAGAGGTTACACCCATGCTCTGGAGAGGAAGAGTTGTCCTATGATATGTGGGGGGTGCATGGATAAATTAAACAAGCAGCAAGGCTTTGTACATTCATCTGGATAACTTACTCAAGGTGCAAGGAACATAAACTATTTTTTTATGAATCCCTATAGGTTTCTGAACTGCCAGAAGAAGAAGAGTGGCCAGACCTGGAGCCCTTTGGACAGCCCACCATACCATTGGTATTCTTGATCTCTCTGGTTCATCACATTTCTTCACTGCTGCTCACATGCTTGATGTGATGAGCACTGAACTGACTAGCCAGGAAAAGAAAATTCAAGAATATGAAAGACAAAACCTATGGAACAACCAGGGCACAAAATGGCTGCTTCTTCAACCTTTTGTGGGTCCCCTCTGTGAATTAATTGCACTGCCATATTTTGGCGTGAAAGGATTTCTGCTCCTAACTCTGCTTGTGCTATTCATTCAACTGCTGCACAAAACACCTGCTGAACATTCAGGAAAACAGATGATTGCAAACTGGGGTGTGTGTGTGTCTGTACGTATATAAATGTATAGATACATATATATAAATATGGGGAGTGTATGTTCGTGTGTGTTTATGTGTATGTGTTTAAAAATCAATACAAGAGTATTGCTCTGGGTTATCTGCTCTGCTCTCAAAGTTCAATAAGGTGTTAAGTGTCAGACTCTGATATTACATGAGAAACACTTGACAAAATCTCTCGTGCACTTCAGAGGCACTACTGAGAAAAGGAGTGACTTTGTCATGGGGTCACAGACCCTTTTTGCAAAAGGTGTTTCAGGTGTACTACCATGTGGGGTGGGTTCACAGCAGATAAAGTCACCGGTACAGGCATTTTTGCTCAGTTTACAGCTTTTTCCCAGTTGCCCCTAAAGGGTATGTGGCTATAAGCATAGCTCCAAAGTACTCATGACAGAGATTTCTTCATGTATTGAGAAAGATATCTCATCCGTAAGATGGGCTACATGCAGCACTTCAGCAGCAGAGGAGTCCCTGGGAGCTGCAGTAGGGATGGATGCAGGTGTCTGCCTGAGGGAGCAGGCAGGTGTGGGACAATACCAGCAACACACAACACAAACAGCAACACACTACAACACAGAACAGCTATGGAGTCCTGATGTCCTTTTGCACACCAAGGTGGTGTAGACATGCAGCAGATTTGAGCAGGACAGAACAATGCATGCCCAGGCACAGCCATTGTACCAGACAATCCTAGACAGTAATGAATAATCTCCCCTGTGAGCTCATGAAATGCCTTTTATTGCTTATTTTCAAACTCACTCCCATTGTAGGAATCCAGCTGATGTTAACGGCACTCACATGCCTTGAAGTCCTCTGTGCCTTGGAAGTTTAGTTGGCAATTTCATGGACTTCAGCTGCGTACCTGGGAGATGAGGAGATGACCAGAGGGGCAGGAGTCTAAAATCAAAGGCCGTCTATTATGGCACATCAGGTCTCTATCACCTGCTCAACCTCCCCCTTAGACTTTGCGGGACCCCCATGGGGACCTTGTGTCATTACAGCCGGTGTCTCCTGGGAGCCACCCCCTTGCCCTCGGGGAAGCAGTTGGGAGGTTAAAATTTAGAAAGTGGTTCTCTGCAGCTAAAAAATGTGCGGTTTCACCCTAACCATAAAATATCTCAAATCATTGGGATTAGCCCTTTTCTGCTTTCCCGTGTGCCTTCAATTAGCCGCATGAAAGCGAACCCGCGGCTTTAGGACCGAAAATAGCTGGAGCGAAGTGACGCAGGCTTCGCCTGAGATGAAAGAGCGGCTTCCAGAAGCCTAATTAAAAGCAACTGAGAAACCAGTACTTGATACAGCCTCTACTCACCTGAAAAAATAAACGAAGAGCTGCAGCCAGGCTTCGGCGCGGCGTTGTGGGAAAGCGGCTGGAGGGTTTCGCCTGGGTCACGGGAAGGCCCAGCTCTGCTGGAGCACAAAATCTTTCTGTTTCTGCCTGCCCCGAGTCAGGGGGAGGTCAGCCAGCCAGCCGAGGCCACCGTGCTCCAGCAGGCTTCTCCGTACCTTGGGAGGAACGACAGCGACGTACATCTGCCACCCCGGCAATGCCCAGTGCCTCTCTCCCTCCCATGTGTCCTGCCTGCAGGTTGAGGGAGAAACGGAGCTCCAAGGAAGGAAAGGAAGGAAATTTTGCTGCAGGCTTGTGCTTGCAAGCAACCTTATCAGCTCTGTGAAATGACATATGGATATATCTGCCATTTAGAAAACAGCCAGGGAAGCTGACAGGTTACTAAAATCACCATCTCTCTTTTTGAATTCGCTGTCATTGTGTCAAACCTGTAATGCCCTGCTCTGTCCCTCTGAGATACCAGTGGTTTTGTAATTTTGTTCTTCAATTCAAAACATTTTTTTCTTCCTTCTAATATCCCTCTTTCAGCTCACATGCACTAAAAATTATCAAGGCAAGGGTAGTGCAAAAATTCTTGCAGGGTGGTTTAACCACAACTTAAAAGTATTTCTGTGTTCAGGTTCCACATCCTTGGTGTTTGGTCTGTTTCCTGATATTGGTGAAATATCTTCACTGGGAAAAAACCCCAAAACCCTCTATAGAATATGAGTGGATTTTACAACACTGAGTTGGAACTCTTGAACTAAAAATCTCAGTTTTTCTTCTGAAAATAAAACTATTTCAAGATACATTTTACTGAAACAAAATGCCTTGAATAAAATATTTGTTTCACGATAAATTTTTATCTTGATAGGATAAAAAAAATTATTCTCAGGATGGTGTGAAAATGATGAAAGAAGTATTGTGTTTTTTACCAATGATCTGAAAAACCAAATAGTTTTACGGTTCCATGTTAAATTGGATTGCTATATCTGCACTAATGTAGGTATGAATCCAAAATTTATACCTTAATGTAAAGAAGTAAGCAGCTGCTTGTAATATTCATTTATCACCCTATGACACAGGCACAGGAACGGGACAGCATAATTTTAATGGATTTTAAATTCCAGGCGGTTAAAGTGAAAGCAGCAGAAGAGAAAGACTAAGACAAAACTGTGTATTGTCACGTGTGTTGTCACATTTATTTGCCCTGGACTTTTCTCCTTCATAGATGAAGCATTCGGTTTTGGTCAGAAATGTTAATATTTATTGCTAATTTTCATCTTAAGGGAAATGAGAGGCCAGCTGATCCCTGCTCCATGGTTTTGTGTGTTTCACAGGTAGCCTGAATGAGGAGCTGAGAAGCTGTCAGGAAACCCCACACAGGAGCAGCAGTATGCAGCACAGTAAAACAGGACTCATAATTTTAACCTGATTTGGAATCTGATAAAGTTGATAGAAGTCACTCAGAAGTCCTAGCTCAGAGCCCTAAGAAAAGCCCCCACTGCACTGAAAGGGATCATCATGCCCAGCACAGAGGTTTCTTAAATTATAGAGCTAGGTGAGACTTAAACCCTTTTTATCCTGTTACTGGATAAATCAAATGTTTGGGACAAAACCTAAGCAGGCAATTGGCAGATTCTGTGGTAGGATTTCTGTGGTGTTGTCTGTAAACCCTGCTGAATCTGTAAGTTAATAAAAAGGTAGCTTTTTCCTTGGTATATTCTTGTTCATACCCAGTGGGAATAGATGTGTGTATGATCTGTGACTATGGTGCATATTTTGCTACTCTGATGGGGCTGCAAATTCAAAATCGAGAGAAACAGTAAATATTTAAAAAAACCTACAACCCCAAAAAATCCCTGAACCAAGCAAAAAATCAGAAAAGTGTTGAGGGTTTTGAGAAACCCTTTGGGAGAAAATTGAGGGTAGAATCAGCAAACACTGAAAACTCAGTAACAAAATCATAGGTACACATGTGTCTAGGGTGGCTGAAGAGACCGAAAAACACAGATAATTAATCCACACCAAAGGAAACACAGGCGTATGGAGGCAAAACTTGACAGAAAGCACTGCTGTATTTTAAGGTGCTCTGAGAGGAGCACTTTTCCTTAGAAATCATTGGAGTTTCTTGAGTTTGCTGAAGTGTGAAACATTATCCTGAAAGCTGTTTATTTATGAGCCCTCTGCAAGGCACATGGAATTCTCAAGGACATAATCTCTCCATTTCTTGTAAAAATATTTGAAAAGCATTTCAGAGGCCTCACTGCACCTCTCAACCCACCACTTCTGATTCGACAGCCGCACTTATGGGACAGAATCATTTTGGGGCTCCTTTGAAGACACACACCGGAGATGAAATTTTTGCCTGCTTTTTTCTCTGCAGCACTCAACATGAAAAGGGCTCAGCCTGCTCAGTGAAGCCTGAAGTTAGCAAAGAGCATTAGACTCTCAATTTTAAAGTGTAACTTTTGTGTTTATGGGTATCATTTCTAGAAGCATGTCTAGAGGAAAACTACAGCTGCTCCTAAGTAGGACCAGATAAGGATGAGAAGCAGAAATAGGAAGGAATAGTCTTAGAGATTTTTCTTGAGGCAGTTACCTTTTCATCTTAATAAAAAAATTGATTTGCTCCTGAAAGATTTCATTTTGAATTATTCAACTTTTAAAGAAACGTTTTCTAGAAAATACTAATAATTTCAGTCAGTACTCAGGTGTGAAATAAGGTTTATGTTTAAATGTGAATATATTGATTGCCTTTATTTGTAAAATATTAGAACATATAAATGATCAAATTTATTATATTTCTCAGCTGGATTTTTAAAATGTGTTTTACTCTTGACATCAAGAAAAACCTGCTTTGTCATTGCTCTGTTGTTCTTTATATCAATGTCTGAGTTAAAATTTCTGAGGGATTGCTTGTGGGAGAGATGAGGTGTGAAAAGGAACTTTTGTGTATGACTGAGAGTGAGGAATAAATGGATGTGTGATGACACACATATTTTAAAGGCAAGATTTTTTAGGAAGAGAAAATTGCTAGTAGTTCTGTAAGGCAGGCATTGAGAATAGTCTTAATATTTTAAAAATAAATGTAAATATTCAGCTAAGGAAGGAGGTGTACCTAAAGAATAAAGAAATTAAGCTATCTGAATTGCATTTTAAAAAATTATCATTGCCCAATCTATCATCATTGCTTCAGTCTTCTATTTACGAACTTGAAGAACAATGTGTGCTTGATTGAGTAGTTGTCTTTTACATGTTTACTAATCCTTTGATGGCAGTGCTAATAGAACCATTTCACTTAATTTCACTCTCAGGTGTTAGTTTTACTAATGTAATTGCCATTCTTTAAAAGATTTCAAGAAAACTTTTTGGCACTTCCATCCTTCACCATCTTTTTCTAAAGCTAAATTGTCATTTGCTTATGAAGTGTCACTGTATGTCTTGAAAAATAAAAACTAATTTGGGAACAAAAGGCCCTATTCCATGTTCCTAACATTCTTGTGAAACAAATTTCATATTGCCTTGAGCTGCAGTCAACAGATTTTTCTGTGAAAAGCACAAGAAAGGGAATCTAAATTAAATCCAGAAAAGTAACTTTTAACAGGATAAGTCCCCTTAAAACTCTCTGTGAAGAAGCAGATGGCTCTTCTGCTCTCTTGGCTTTCTCTCCCAGACCTCTGCCTGGCTCACTCAGACCCTGATTTTCAGAAACGTTAAAATCCATCCACCACAGCAGAGATTAACAGAAGATTTGGATGCTTAGCAGAATCTTGAGACTGGAAACTTCCAGGACATTGTGCAAAGTGAAATTTTTAACTTCAGATGACTACTGACCAGGTCTGTCTGGAGAAGCAGAATTTGTGCAAGGGTGCCCAGTTGCACATGGGATTTCTCTGCGCTGGTAGGATATTGGGGGCAGGACTTCTCTGTTGGCTGCTGTGTGGAGGCTTGCTGGGAAGCTGGAAATTCTGAGAACACTGACAGGGATGGGGGAGAGGTCTGCTGTAAGGAGAGCAGGTGACAGGACCTAAAGAATAAAGAAATTAAGCTGAATAACCCAAGGCAGCTAACTGATGTTATTCTTCTGCATTTGGAGGCCATTGGTGTGACAGGGAGAAAGCAGATCTGCCTCTTCACTTGCACCTTCACAGCCCCATCAGCTTCACAGGTGAAGCCAGGAAAGAGGGGAATGTGTTGCCCACACCTCCATCTACCTAATTTAACACTAGAAGGGTTACAGGCTGCTGTGTTTCCCAAACTGGTAAAAGATCTTCACCACTTGTTTTATTCCTCATGGCTTTCTTTGGGCACTAGAAGCTTGGTGGTAGCAGGAAGATCTTGCACTTGATTACGTGCTGGGGTGTCAAGATTGCCCTGTATTTTTCTTAGCCTAGTCTTAACTCTAGGAATTAGAGTCCAAAGATGAAAAGATTAATTTTTTTCAACTCACCTCTTACTTCCTTCCTCCCTAGTGTCTTCTCCACTAAGGAGAAACAGGAGAGAAATTTACTCCTCCCAGGAGGCAACTTACTCATGACTTACTCAGCATGGGGGCAAAAACTGAAGTTAAAATTTAATTTTAATGTCACTAAATTGAGCCACTAAATTATCTTCTTAAAATGAGTTTGGTAATCCAAGAGGCAAAATCTATCTCTCTGGGCTTAATTGAGAAAACAATTAGATCTAGATAAAGCCAGCTTTTGCCAGATGACACAGTCCCGAGCACACTGAAAGAAACCTAATCCTCAAAAGCAGAAGCAAGAGAAGATTGTTGTAAAAAGGTGTCTTTTCCAGATTTCTCTGGTATTTCTGTGGAAACTCTTGCAACTGCCATGTGGAGGGAGGTTCATGAAATGTGAATCAAATCAATGGTGCCTGTTCCACAGGCTGGGAGCTCCTGAGCAAAGCCCTGATGTGCTGAAGGCAGAGCCCTGGGACAGAGATGTCCTCTGTGGGCACTGTGTTCACCCTGGCTTGGTGCCCACCAGTCCATCCACTTCCCTGGGGAAGGAGCTGGGCAAAGCAGGGAGATATTCCTGTGTGGTAGTGTCTCCCAAAAATCAGTTTGAGCCCCCCACTTTTCTGCTGGGGTCAGGACTGAGATTTGTTCCCCAGGTGTGCCTGTCTTCTGGGCTGTCTGAGAGCTGAAAGCATCAAGTGAGCACCACAGTGGAAAGTTAGTTGTGAGGCCTTTTTTTTTTCCTAAAACCCTTCAGTTATTCATGTTTCCTGTAGGTTTGCCTGGTGTTACCCAGTGGAGGAGCTCCCCAGGCCAGTCTGGGAGCGGGGAGTGTTGATCCAGCTGGGCCTGGCTGCCTGAACAGCCATTCCCTGCAACAAACCAGCAATTGTTTGGTGGCCCTGGGGGCCCCAGGGAGCTTCTGTGCCCCACAGGCAGGGGGCAGGGGGTGGGTGAAGCAGGGTAGGGGGCTCCTGTAGCCCCCCCCTTCTAAAGGCAGTGCGTTCTGTCACACCATGTCACTGTACTGCCTCCACTCACTTCTGGTCATCCGTTTTTTCTTTCTTTCTGTTTCATCTGATGAAACTTTTTTTTTTTAACTTTGCATTCTGAACACTATTTAGTTTTTATACAATACAATAAAATAGCTGTCTCCTTATCTGTTCACTTTCTACAGCTCTAGAGACATCAGCAGGGAGTACAGCCCCAGTGGGAATTTATTTCCCTTCTTTCTCTTCCAGCGACAGAAAAGAAGCACTGGCACATTTTCGTGCAGATTTTATCTGATAAACTGGCAGCACAAAGTGTTTTGGTTGTTGTTCTTAATTTCCATACATATCATACCTTTTCATGTGTGTCAGCATGATGAAGTCTTCCAGGAAACTGTGACTCCCCCCAGTCCCCTAAGAAAGAACTACAATCAAACAACGACAGAGAAATCATTATTTTGTTAATGGATATGTGTGTGCAAGTGTGTGCTGGTGAGACAGGCAGAGTTTGGAGGGGATGGGGAGAGAATTAAATACCATGCATGCCTACAGCAACAAAAGAGTTCTGTCTTAATGTACAGCTAAGATTTTTGGAGTACGTATGTCAATTAAATTTCAACGAAATAGCAAAAATTTGTTTACTTGCAAAGCAGATCACAAGCAGTACATGCAAGATATTGTGTTGTTTATCCTTTATGCTCACCGGTTAGGAAATTATTTTTTCTTCCCAAGCTGGAGGAAATGGTCTGCAGGGAATAAAAGGCATCTCTTTCAAGCTATGCAAAGTCTAGTGCATTTTGTAAGGAAAGGTAGCTCTTCCAAAAACCACTTCATACCTTCTCACTTCTGCCTGCTGGAATGACTATCACATAGGCCAACTGGCAACTATTCATCTGCATTCTTAATTCAGTGGGGAGTAAAACAAGGAAAACATTTTTATAAGACTGCTTAAAAATTATAAGTGAGGGAAACAATTAAAAAAATGTGCAGCCATTTTCTTGATGATGTAGAAATGCCATATCCAATGACCAATTTAAATGGGCCAATTTTCTCCAACTGGATTTATTGTGCAAAACCTGCCAGGCAGACAGAATGCTAAATGGTGAAGTGTTTCATTTTAATATGACTTTAATTTAACAATAGTGCCAGAAATACCCAGACAGGTTTATAGTGAACAAATTATACTATTCCACTACTCCTCTTCTGGCTGCCCCCAGATGACAATCAGGTTTTTGGAGACTGGTTAGTTGGAATCTGGTTGGAACTGGTTTGGATTTAAAATCTACCAAACTTTCTTAGGACCCAAGTTTTCAATCTGAAACCCTCAGTTGCTTTGTCTCTGGGCATACTCAGGCCACTAACTTCAAGGGGCTCTTTATTGCTTTATAGTAATACGTCACAGACTATTTTCACTATTGGTCTCTCTATGATTAATTTTTGTAGCATTTTGACATTGCAAAAATAACAGTGTAAAGAGCTGAGTGCCATAAAAAAAGCATCAGCAAATGTTTTTTTTTGCTTGAACACATGAATGGTAAGAAATTTCTCCATCTGTGACTCTCTCCAGCCTGCACTACACTTTACTCTGTGCACTCATTGTAAGGACTTGTAAGAACAACAGCCTTTTCAATATACTTAACTTTCTTCTGGAGGTGAGGGAGGAGTGTCCAAGTATAATGAAGAAAAGTAACTGTTTAATTGTAATAATACTGCTGAGTCAGGTTGTCTTGTAGCATACATACAAGGTCGGCTAAAATGGCAGCCGTGTTCCCATCTGGCTTTAGATCTGGGATTTATAAGTTTTCCTGTGCCCTGATTCACAAAGTGGAGATGGGATTTTTGGACTGGGAGAGGCTGAATCCTCCATTCACCCTCTGCCTGGCCAATGGAGGAGCTGCTAAACAGCTGCGGAACACTTTACAGCATGGTAAATTAAGGTCACCAGTCCCACTTGGCCTTCCAGTGCCCCTCCAGAAATTGCACAGAGGGAGAGGTCTGCTAATGCAAAGACAAACCCACCTGGCACATAGGATGACAAAAACATTCTGAGATTATTTTCTTCCCAGCTGCAACAGACATGCCAGCCCTACATTAGAGTCCCGAGGCTGACCAGTGAAACCTTCAGGTGTATCTTAGAGCATAAATCTGCAGATGTTCCTTGATGGTTTCTCTGAATGATACACATTCCCAAGTGTGGAAAAAATCTCTTACCAATACCCAGGAGCTTACTCCAGGTAAGCTGGGAATCCTCAAAGAGAAAGCCTGGTTTTGGTTGATGCTGTCATGGAATACTTCATCACAGCTAGAACTGAGAGGAGGCAAAGGACAGGGTAGGGGGAAAAATACACACATATATATTTTAAGTCAAAGCAACAGCAAGAATGGACTAAAGCAGGGGTCAGTGTTAAGAACTGGATAAAATTTGTGTATCTGTAGTGCATCTTTTCCATGCCTTTCACAAAGAACATAGGTGAGGTTGGGGTACTCTTGGTTTCACTCTCACCTGTGCTTCTCAGGTTGATAAGGCTGCTGCTGTTTATGAGAAGTGGTGATAAATAGCTCAGTATCTCACACAAACATTTCTGATTTAGTGTATTCATATGGATCAAGTAAAAACCTGAATAGTCTGATGTGCTGGTTTGAAAGCAAAACCAGTGAAAGACTCTAAGTCAGAAACACAATTTAATAAGAGGAAAAGAAATAAAAGAAAGTAAAATAAAAGTAATAGTAAAAAAAAAACCACTGACAGAGTCAGAATACAACCTGA
The DNA here is from genome assembly GCA_910950805.1 of Acrocephalus scirpaceus scirpaceus. Classification (NCBI taxonomy): domain Eukaryota; kingdom Metazoa; phylum Chordata; class Aves; order Passeriformes; family Sylviidae; genus Acrocephalus; species Acrocephalus scirpaceus. The sequence continues at coordinate 42,746,628 of OU383773.1, read as the reverse complement.
CACCCTGTTAGGGTGGTAGCGGCAGTCCAGATGAGATGATCTTGTCAAAGCAGTGATTCCTGTAGAAAGGTCTGGTAGCTCTTGTCTCCTCTGGGAGTCCAGTGGATAAAAGCTGCCTGTGCTGTCCCAAACTCTGGATTTATCCAGGTGGGAATGCTTGGCTCCTCCCCCTGGGCAGAGCATCTCCCAATGGGCTGATCTCATTCTCTGAGTCATGCAGTGGGTCCTTGATGGCCCATTAAACAGAGATAACTCCCGGAGGGAGTTATCTATGAGTCATGTGGCAAGGCATTGTTAGGCTCGTTAACAGAAGATAAGGAAAACACTGCCCCACCCGGGCTCCAACGGCTCATGGGGATAGAATACAAACCTTGGGCACAATTTTACATTGTAACCTAGGACATCTGAACATTTTTTTCACAGAGCTCTCCAGCAAGGTTAGCTGTTTCTGGGCACAAAACTAGGGGACCAAGGTTGCTAGTTGTGCATTTTATCCAAGTCAATGGCAAAAATCAAACATATGTGAAGATTAGCTGGTTTGGAGGAAAAGGGGATTTATACTAATAAAGGTGTCTAGAAGTGATAGGATGATATTTTCTACCATAATCCATTTAAAAAAAATACTAAATCACAGTGTGTGATTATTAGAGGTCTAAAAAAATGAAATAGGAAATTATTTGAATCAGTTGAAAGATTGTGAAATTCCTTAGACCACAAGATTGCACCATTCTTAAAGAAACCAAACAAATACATTCTAAAATCCATTTATTTTTACCTTTTCTTCTCTGTCATACCTTAAAATTTGCTGACTTTTGAATAAGTGCTTGTTATTGTAGCAGTGTTGTTTAACTTAAGAATACTGAATTATTCATTGCCATTCTTCTACAGAGAGAGACGTATAGTAAACAATCATATTCTGACTTTCTGGCTGTCTAATGTTGTACAAATAAGTAATTTCTTCAAAAAGTAATTACGTTTTTGTTTAGCCTTAAAGATCTATTTTAAAAACAGAGAAAAGTAAAATTTCTGTAGAAGTTTAAATTCTGTGGATTTCTGAGGTGGGGGAGAGGAGGTGGTGGGGAAGGAAGTTTTCTAAGCACCTCCTGGAATTAAAACTACTCAAAAAAATCTATGTAATACTACTGACATGTATTCCCCCATAGAATAAGCAAATGTATTTTTCGCTCTTTCTGCATTTATCAGGTATCCTGCCATTTCCATCATCTTTCTGGTGTATGAAACCAGATCTTTTCCTTTTCCTGTTTTTATTTTATTGAACAAAAATGTGTACAAAATAAAACTAATATATATAAAATAATATATATTTGAAATTTACAGAATTACACACAAAAACTCATGTGACACATAAAGAGCAAGAGATAAACAGTGCAAGAAAGAAAACCTAGAAAACAGAACCTCTAAAAAAAGACTTTATTCCAACCCATTTTGTTAAATTCTTTAAATTTTAAAAAGTGTTTCTGCTAAAGTTTTTGTGTTCTTACTGCTTGTAGGTCCTATCTGTGGATGTGATCTATTTCAACAGTTTAAATAAGTTGAGTTGGAGTTTTTTCCTTGGTACTTTAAATATTTTGCTTTTATTGTTAGACTGTGGCTGTTGGAAAATATTTGGTGGAAAGAAAGATGAGAAAGGTAAAGAGGAAAAGCATACATCACTGTAAAACAGCTTACTGAAAAAACAGTGAAATACTGGGATTTTTTATTTTAAATGAATTCTGCCTTCTTTTGTTAGCTGAGAAAACAGAAAGGAGTTAGGAAAAATTGTTCTGTACTGATGTGAGCATTAGAACGGGTTTTGAGAGAAGGCAGGTGACAAGCTGTGGTTGGTGGAGCTGTGTCAGCTGCAGCACAAAGGCTGAGTGAACCACCCCATGCTATCTGCTGCTGTGATCCCCAGATCCTGTAGGTGTAGGGGCACTGACTTGCCTGCAGGGCTTTATCCCTGCCTGTCTCCTCAGCCTGCCCGTGGTGCCTGATGCTCTGATCTTCCCCCTGCTGCTCTTCAGCCAGGGACACTCGTACCCATGGCTTGGAAGGCAAAAATCTCCAAACTCAATGACTTTCCCTTTGCTCTGTCCATTCCCTGAAGACCCCACAGAGGGGCCAAGAAACACTGCCCATGCTAATTTGACGGTGACCTTGTGGTGAGCTGCCTTTGCTACCCTGTGTGAACCTTGTCAGCTTAGAAAGGGCCGTGCTGTGTGCACAACCACCTAAACAAGGCTAGTGGGTGGGGGTGGAGGGGAGCATCCCTCCAGTAGAAATTAGGACTGTTTTCTTTTTTGATTTTTCCCATTCTTTTCTCTGATTGGCAGCCTAGAGAAACACCGCAAGAATGAGGAGAATTTCAGTCGGTCGGGTGCAAAGGCAAGGCAGGATGTCAGAAATGGGTGAAAGATAAGAAGCTGCATTTGCTTAGAGTTTGGGAAAGTTGGACTGGGAGTTTGAAGAACAACTGTGAGGAGGTGCTCAGGGCAGCAAGGGTGGAGATCAGCAATCAGTTTTGTACTACCCAGTCACAAAGAATGCTGTCATGATTCTTGCCATCCTACAGATGGGAGTAAGGCCCATGCCTTACTCCCATCTGTAGGAAATTGAATTTAGGAGACTTAGGATCCAACAAAGGTCAGAGTCTCCATTTGCCAAAAGCTTCTGTAGGGAACCCCATAAATCTCTGAAGACCATGAGAAGAGGTTCTTCAGATGCTCTAAAGCACCCAAGGGGCCTAGAAATGACTGAAGGAGACACCTGAGTACTCCATGGCTTTCCGTCTCCCTTGGCTTGCCTGAGAATGTGACACAGAATTAGTTCCCAAAAATAATTGGTTTGGATGGACAGAAAGACTTTGGCTCTAGCATTTAGCTCCTCTGATTTATGGCCAGTGTTCTTGCCAGCATCCTTTGTTGGGATGTCACGCAAGCAGTTGGGAACTGTGCAGAAATGCTTGCTCCATGGGAGCAGTCAGAATACCAAGGTGTGATATCTTCATTACATAGCACTTCAAAAGTGAATTCCTCTCAGACCTCGAGTATATAGATGGAGCATGCAAATAGGGTGTCTCTTTTGAGAATTAGTGTGTTAAATATTAGCTATTGAATACTGGAGGAAATGGGTAGTCATAGCAATTAGCATTTTCTTGACTTTTCATATCAGAAAGCAGACAGCTCTCTTGTGTTATAGGTTTAGAAGAGGGAACATTCAGCTTTTTTTTTTTTAAACATGCTAACATATAAAACATTCTAAGGGAAATTCAGTAATTCTTTTCCTCAAGTAAGACACCCTTCTCTGCAAGAAAATATACAGATGTTTTATATTTTTGTATCATTATAGTTTTGGGAAATATGGAAAAATACTTATGAAAAATGCCAACATATCATTCTTTTATTCCTTTTTTCAGACCTAGGTAGGGAGTCGCTTTGATGCAATTTAAAGATATCTGTGTGAGGATTATTATTTTATACAAAGATGCTTGTTTGATTACTTTTGTTAAGGTAAGACTATCTACATTTAGATGGCAGGACAAATATGAGTCACAAATGTAATTTGTTAATCTTCATGGCAAGTGAAACTTCTTAAAAATGAGACATAAGAGATGCCACTGCAAGGAAAAATGATTGGCAAAGCAAAGTACAACTAAAATGGGAAAAGGACACCTGGAAAATAGATAATAGAACAGAAAAAAACCCTGCTCCATGCTTTTTCCTGAATGTTCCTCAAGTGGAGCGTAGACAAAGACAAGGTGAAGAGTCACAGAGTATGGTTTTTTTGTGTCTTCTGCTCAGCAGGTTCCCAGGGTGTTTTACAGAGCATCTCAGGTGAGCAGGAGACAGCACTGGAATGCCACAAATTTATGGGTGATAAAATGTGTTGCCGGAGCATAGTTAATTTAAGATGTTGCTGGTTTGTGTGAGGGGCCAGAAGCCTCTGAAATTCTTTCATCTCGAGGTTTACCAGAGTCTTTCCCATAAGTCACAAAAGACACTCATTGTGAGGACATGATGATACCCTGCACTGGGAAATGGTGTCAGAAGCGTGTGTTGTTTTAAACACATCCCAGGAGAGAATCAGCCAAGTCCTGTCCTCTTGCTGGAAGTGACAGGAAGGGCAGGAGGACTCAGGATTCCCAGGTGCTGAATGTGGAGAGCCAGCTTGGGTTTCACTGCCTAGAAGTGGGCAAGCCTGGTATTGCTACAAAGAGAGCTGGAAAGTACAAAAAGAACAAAAGTAGTCTGGTTCCCTCTTTACCTCAGACAGTGAGTTCAAGTGCTTTTCTAGGGAGGGTGATGGAGTTGAACAGCTCTTTGCAGCCAGGTCTTCTTGCCAGCCTATACTATGCCCAGGCAGAAAGGCGTGGAGAACCGGCAGCAGGCTACCTGCAACTAATTTACAGGGACACAGGAGATATGTGACAGGCAGGGTTGAGAAGAGTTCACCTCCTCACTCTCTTTCTCTTTTTTTATTTTTTTTTACTTTTTACATCAGAACACATGCAGAGAAATATCTGATTGCACTAATAGCTTTATTACTTTTAGCATGTACTCACTTAGCCAAACAGGTGAAACTGATTTGTGCCAGGTTTTTACGAGCCCAAGGGCCAAGCTAGGAAAACGGGAGTTTTGTGTGACAGGGCCCAGCTTCTTCTGGTTCTCATCCCAGTTTGAAATTTGTGAGAAAATTCAATTTGAGCAAAGCACCCTTTTCAACTCTGAGACAAGCTCGCGGCCACCTGAATCAAAACCAGATGTACTTATCAGGCCTAAAGATAACAAATAGCGGCTTGAGATCCTGTCAGCAGAGGACCACCGGAGCAAGGGCTACAAAACTCGCTTGCCTCATGAAATTCTAGCACGATGCATATTAATGCTCACCAGATCTGGAGTTGAGTCTCCTCAGCTCCTTTTCTGCACCCTGCCCCACCCCCCCTTCAATAAATTCTGAAGAACATCGCTGCATTGTAAACTGGATATTTGAGACTGTTTAAGTAAAACCAAAAGCCCCCACATCCCTCTAATTCCTCCCCCTTCTCCCCCTCCCTTTCCTTCTTCCCCCCGGGCTGACAAAAGCAGGTCTTTTCAAGTATGCCCATAGCAGGAGATGGTTTGTTTTGGCAAGGGAGCAGGTGCCTTCCCCAGTTTGGAGATCTGGAGTGTCAGCAGTGACCCTGAGGTCTTGGGTGGCCAGCTTCACGCTTACACTTCCCCATGTCAGCTGATACACCTACCACCCACACGCTGAAAGCTTCCAGCAAGCTCAGAAATGCTTAAAAAGGGAGCTGACCTTTCCCTCCTCTCTTCTCTCCTCCTCCTCCTCCTCCTCCTCCTCCTCCTCCTCCTCCTCCTCCTCCTCCTCCTCCTCCTCCGTCCCCATTCCTGTCTCCTGTCCCCTTGGAGCAGCCTGGGAATATTATGAATGTCAGGCCCCACTTCCCATAAACAGCAAGGTAGGGGATTGTTTGAGCGCTGGGGTTGTGTAACCTTAGCTTCTTGCAGATGATTAAAATATGACCATGTAAACAAATGATGCCTTAAATCCCTGGAATATTCTGCCCCATTCTTATCCAAAGAAAAAGAGAAGATGGGAGGATTATGTGGATATTTTTCAGGGTAATTTTATTTGGTGCTCCTAAGCCCAGGGTGTCTGTGTCAGCACTAAGTGGACCAGTATTCTGTTACCCTTTAATTATTCTTTTCTATTTGCATCTTCCAAACAAAATCATTTTCCCACATGGTGCTTTAATGCACCACTGAAAAGAAGTGTAAAGTGTGACCTAAACCAGTCCTTGGGCTGCTCTACACTGACGTGTAAGCAAACCTGGCAAAGCTCTCGCTGCCCGTGCTGAAGGGTTTCCAGCCCATGCTGAGGTGAATGCTATTAATTGCTAAGTACATTGACTGGAGCTGTTAATTTAACAGAAAAATCTCACTTTGGCATTCCAGCATATAATAATACAGCCATAAAATATGTCAATTATGAAAATACCATTTCATAATTTTCTCCCAGCCTGTGGGATGAATGTCAATAGCACTGTAAATTTTCTTTAAACACACACACACACACACACCCACACACCCCCACCCAACCCTTTGCCCAGAAATGTCTCTCTAGATAAAATTCTCTAGTTCAGCATATTTCATGATGATAGACTGATAACTACAGCACATCCCAGGACCACATTTTGTTCTCAGGCAGCCCTGCTGAAACCTTATCACTGTCCAAGCAGCCACCCAAGGGAAAGAGAGACACATTTTGACCCAATAAGGAGCTGTGAAAAATGGCTCTTCTTCAGGGGAAAGCCACCAAGGGTGTGATGCATAAAGTGAGTTGATGTTCCTTGTATGTCCTTTCAAGGGAAACTACACAAGCAGTATCAGACGAAGCTCAGTTCAGCAGTTTCCTTACCAGTTACCAAGCTTTCCAGTTAAGGCTACCAGTGTGGTCACTGGAGCAGAGGCAACAAAGTTCCCATGATTATAATCAGGCCAAATAAGCCACTTCCTCTGCTAAGTGCTAATCAACATTTTCCTTTTGCCTTCCTAAGCAATTGCAAGGGGAATATTGCCTCCTCCATGCAAGCCAAAAGAATTAGGCAACCAAAACACAGCCTTACTAAAATTGCACGTCTCCCTTGCCCTGACCATAGCAGGCTGGATGCAACACCCAGGGTAACTTTCTGAAAAAGGACCAGCAACCCTGGGGCTCCCACTCAGCTTCTGCTTTCTTTCTCCTATCACTCACCCTAATCAAGTCGTGCCCTCCTTCCAACTGCCTCTTGGTAGGGGGGTCACATTTCCAGAGGCTTTTGGGTCATCTCTCATGTTGAGGTTTTTCTTTTGTGTTTACATTTCCCAGTTGGTTTTTATTCCCTGACGCTCCACTTGGGCTCAATTTAGTATTGTCCACTTCTGTTTTTGCTGAAGATTTTGGAGCCTGGTGTTCCCTCTACCTCTCCCTCAAGTTCCTATTCTCATTACCTGCATCTCAATATCATCATAATTGTCAACATCATTATTGTTATTGTTATTATTATTATCATTATGCCTACAGCTATGTGAAAGAAGGCTGTGGCATGGAGGGACTGGTCTCTTCTCCCAGACAGCCATTGACAGGATGAGAGGACAGAGACTCGAGCTATACCAAGGGAGGTTCAGGCTGGACATCAGAAAGGATTCCTTGATGCAAAGGCTTCTTAAGCATCAGAATGGACTGCCCAGGGAGGTGGTGGAGTCAGCATCCTTGGAGATGTCCAAGAAATGACTGGATATTACACCTAGTGCCATCTTTTCCCCAGGGCAGCAATCTGTCATTGGACTCAATGATCTTGGAGGTATTTTCCACCCTAAATGATTCTGAGTTTCTATGGATTTTGAGATGTTTTTCAATAGTCCCCTGAATCATAAATCCAACTGCACCTTGAACTACCAGGTTAAAAAAGGGTGACTGGATTTGCTTCTTCCATCTCAATCCTATGGCTACTGTAAAGACCTATGTTTCTTGTGCCATGTGGCACCTTCCTTTTCTAGAAGTAGCAGCTTTGGGTCCCCAGGAGTTTCTTCTGCCTCCTGCTGACAGTGACGTGTGCTGGCAGGATTTGGCCACAGGATGGCAATGTGTGTATGGAGTCAGACAGACGTGCTGCTGTCCTGCTGGGAGATTCAGGATGAGGGACGAAGCTGGAAAAGCTAGACCCGGGAAGAGGGAGAGACCATAATTTTCCTGGGCTCTACTGTGTTTTGTAGTTGTTGTTTAAGTCACATACACTTTTGGCTGGAAAGTACCTCTCTCCAAGAAGAGACCCATATTTAGCTAATTATCCCAAACCATGCCATATGTAATTACAGCTTCTGATTTCAAAAGCATTTGCCAGTTCGGGCCTGTTGCCATCTTGTGAATAATTCTTTGTCACACAAGCTTGCTGGCAGGCTGATGTAAGTGGCTGCTATGCATTAAATTTGGGCTTTATGATTGGTCATGTACTTTATAATGGGACATAACTCTTCTCTCTTTTAATGACAGTAACTCTTAAAAAGAACCTGTTGGGGAGGAAGAAACACATGGTGATTAACACCTCCATATGGACTGCAGGAGACCCAAGGTTCAAGACCTTGGACTGCTCTAGCCTTCCTATGCAATCTTTGGCAAACCTTGTAAAGATAGATCCAAAAGACTACCTAAGTGCCTGAAAGTCATCTGTGAAAAGCTCAGGTTTTGGCAGAAATGAAGTCCAGAACAGTATATTAAGAAGCAATGCTCCCAATCCAGTGTGTGGGACCAACATAGCCCTTTCAAATGGAGTTCATTGCCCCTTCTTCCTGCCCCCTGATGAGCAGGGCAATGCCTGTCCCTGGCTAGCAGGATCTGGGATGGAGCGGGATCAGCCTTCAGCCCTGCTCCTTTCTCCTGGGTGCTGGAGGTACCTTAACTTTCTTTGGTGCTTCAGTTTGGAGCCTTCTCCTGAGGTAGGCACCATCAGAATTTCTTTCCGAGTGATGCTGCTATTTCATGCTCTTATGTGGTGCAACTTGCCTCCACTGTCCTTCTCTGGATTTTGTCCTCAATCTCCCTGTGTTTCTCTGTGCTACTTAGCAATAGCATGTGGAAGTATTCCGTGAATGTTTCTCTTTTTAAGGTTCATAAGGTTCGAGTTGGGATTGCTTTAGTAATTTAGTAATCCCTTACTAAATCAATAATAAGTAATCCCTTACTTTAGTAAGGTGGGATTGCATGAAGTCTTGGGTATTGACTGATTTTGGAAATGCAGTTCAAACAAGTGCATAAGGCAATGTAGAACTCTCAAGATATCTGCTGTGCTTAAGCAATTTGCAGCAAGCTTTACACTAGTAAGGGATTCAAAGCTGGATGCTCCAAGCATGGGGGCAATAGTTATAGCTCCCAGAGGGAGCCCAGCTCCAGGAATCAAATAAAAATACACCCAGAAGTGTTATTTCTCAGCAACCTCCCTATTAGAGGCAGCACTTTACAAGGAATTATTTCAATTCCTTCTGCAGTAAACCCTTGTTCTCAGCTGGCAATCAGAGTCTGTTTTATTTTGGCTTTTTTCCTGACCTAACATGAGGGGTCTTAGGGCCTCCCGGGGAACTGGAGCCCTCAAAGAGCAGCTGAGGGGAAGGGGGAGCCAGGCAGTGTTTGGGACAAGTGGGCTTGAGGGGCCTGTGGTTCCCCTGCCCAGCTCTGTGTCCAGCTTTGTCTGCTGGGGTCCTGGGAGAGAGGCAGTCACAGTTTTGCTGGAGTAAATGCAACGGGGCATTGGGCAGCAGCAGCTGCTGTTGATCTGCTTGTACCTCTGCTCCAGCTGCGTGAAGGTTAACTTAACTTTAAATATTTGACACTGAGCGGTTAGTGTGGGCACGTAATTGTTGCTTGTAAATATGACAGTCTCAGAAGAAAGTCTCAGTGTTTGGCTGTTTTCCCACCTTGGCTTCTCTTTACATTTTCATCATCTTCCACTGTTGAAATAATCCTCTGCCCCCTCTTTTTTTTTTCTGAAGCCATCATTCTGTTATCACATGTCACTAGGATGGTTACAGGTTTTTACCTGTGTTACTTGCTACATCCTGATTCTGTGATTCTATATGTCAGAGACTCTGGTGAAGATCAGGATCCCTGAAGGCTCTTTGAGGATTGCCACTGTTGGCCTGAAAATATCAGGAGAAAGAAGAGCAAAGCCTGCTGATAGGAATTAAAGGCTTCCCTGGCTTTATCTGGCTTTGGAAATGAAGGATAGATGTAACTTATTTTACTGCTTACATGTTCTGCAGGGTAAATAAAACTCATATTTGAATTAATTCAGAACCTGAATTCCTTCCCAAAAGAGAAGGATTGTGTGTGTGTGTAGGTGCACTAAAAGCTATTTCCCAGCTGAATAGAAAACATAGCAACTCCCCTAAAACAACACTACAATAAATATGACTACTTTTCTGTTGCTGTATTTTAAGCCATAAAATCTAAATGGGAGCTCTTCTCTCTGTTCCTCACAGGATGAGGCTCCTACACGTTTCTGTGGTCTTCTTAGTCTCCAAGATCAGTTGGTTGTGGACTCCTTTTATATAAATCCCACAACTATTGTCTGCAATGCCATTTGATACGCCCTATATGATGACACTGAAATGAAAAATCCTGGAAATGCCATCATGTTCAAATATTTATTTCTTGCTCTTAAGAACTTGCCAAGAGTATCGTCTTTAGTGATGGTAAAAATAATTGCTGAGAATTACCAATCGAATAATTGGTGTACTTCAGCCACCTTGTATTGCCAAAGCACTGAAAATCACAGATGTAGAATATACCAATCCTACAAGATGAAAACTTGGCAGCTGTAAACCATAATGTTAGGGTAGTATGTGTATGTTCATCACTCGTGTGTGTCTTCATTTGAATGCAGTTTACAAGTTCTCCCTCAGATAATTTACCTTGAATTAGGAATTGAAGGGTTTGAGTTTTGAGATCTGGGGTTTCTTGGGTTTCTTTGAGGCATGGGATTTGTCTTTTCTCTTTTGCTGTTGCTGAGTCCTGAAGTCCTCTTGGACAAGTCTGCATTAGAGTCAAAAGGTCTTAAGCCTGCACATACTGAAAGATTGAGTCCTATAGGGGAAAAAAAAAAAGCCCATTTCAGGAAAGAAAGGCACGTTTATATTTCTTCATTTCTTTCCCTCTTCAGCTTTCACTGGTGAGTGACCTTTCTCTTCAGGAAGGGCTGAGTTTGCAGTGTCTCTGCCCATCCTGTCCTGGGGATGGGTGTTTCATGTGTGTGTCTATGTGCTTCCATGTGGTTTTCCCTTCTTTTGAGCTAGTTCTTCATTTGAGACTTTTTCTGCTGCCACCCTGGTGAGCCTGCCTTAGGGGGGATGCTAAATAGGAGTCTCAGGCCTGAGGAAGAAAAACCCTTTTGTGTAGGTCCTTCAGCAATAGATGTGCAGTACTAGCATGAATTATGTGGCAGGTTTTGTGTGGGTTGAAATGAAGCCACTGAGGTTTATGAATTCAGGTCAGGAAAGGCCGAGGCTTTGAAATAAGTATTTCTGCCTTCAGCTGCCCTATGGAGATGATTGGGCTTTGCCACCAACACAAAACAGCAGGTAAGTCTGTCAGACTGACTCGTACAGAGAGAATTACATGTGATGTCATCCTAAAAAATGCTTATTCCCATAAACTCCAAAACCAGGAAAATAAAGGATTATGGTGAAAATTCCTATTGCTTAAGGAGAGGAGAGGAATTAAATAAGAAAGACATATACATTATGAAAGAATGGATTTGCTCCTATTTTGATGTCTTTTTTGTTTGTTTGTTTTCTTTTATTCCCCTACCCTGCACTCAATATGTCTGCTATGATGTAATTATAGCAATAGCTACAGCAAAATCTTTCTGCCTTTTGATGGAGCACTGCAGGCCAGTTTCTGGGATCTGGTTTTATAAGCTGAGGAATGAGTTGGGTGGGAAAAAGGTTGTATCACCTCAAAATCAGACTGTGCTTGTATGTTATGAGGTTAAAGTGTTGTAAGACTTCTTCCTGATAATCAACTTGTGTGACTCAGGATTGAATAATGTTGATGTTAAAAGGTCTGAAAGGTCTGTTCTTCCAAATGAGATCTGGCTAGTCAGGCAGTCATCAGTTCATTCCTAGTGTATAACACAGTGACACAAAGACAAATAACTTGGTGAAGGAGCCCTGAGAGTAGCTGTGGCATTACCTAATTTTGGACAAATAGGAGTAGAGGTCATCACCATCCCAGCTTTTACTAAATTTAGGTTGACTATTTAAGAAAGGAAATAGCTTTCAAGAAAATGTGGAATGCTCACCATGGAGTTAGGTGATGGAAAAATCAAGAATATAAGAGGGCTTTTTATTCTACAGTGCAAAGCTGAAGGATAGCCAAAAGCTTTTCTGATTGTACAGCAGCAAACTGTAAGAGTCCCTATTGGGTCACCAGAATATAGAAATTTAGAGACTGAACAAAGAGATTTCTTGAAAATACAAGTGTAAAAAATGCATATGTGCTCTTCCATGTACATGCCCTGAGCAGAACAAGACACATAAAGTGAACAACATCTGACTGGTTACAACTAGTTTCAAGTGAATTAAAAAAGAAATCATAGATTAATTTTAGAGAGAATAAATATAATTATTTAGAATCACATTTAAAAGTTCTTCTCTCTTTTCCTTCCCACTGCCAGCATCCCTTCTCCCTTTTATCAACCTTCCCTAGACACTTTTCCTTAGCATGCAGTCACTCAAATTATTGGCTTAAAATTTGAGGAGAGAATGGAAGCTCTGGGGGAGAGGGCAAAGGAGTAAGATAAGAAGGAAGAAGAGAAAAGAAGCTGAAATAAAGGACTGGGGGAAAAGAAACTCAAAAATGCATTAGCAACCAACTAGCAACATATTTTCTTCCAGTAAGGCTGTTTTAGGAGACCCAACTAATTTCTGGACACTGCAGTTTCCTTAGGATCTTCCTGTGCAAAAGAAGAATGAAGTTGGACTGACAAGTACATGAACAACAATCCCTTTACAGTGTGTGTAAAACGAATTAAAATCCACTTATTTACTCTGATTCTATCACATAAAGTGAGCAAAATTCACTACCTCAACAATAAGGCCAGGTAAATTTAAAACTAAATAAGTTATATTGAATGCCATTTGGCATTAACTTCTTTGTCACATTGGTTCAGTGTTACATCTGGCTTATTTTTTCTTCTCAAATTTTTAAATAGTTCTATGACAAATGGTGACTTCTGTGTTGAACAAATTGAGAAATACCAGCCCACCTCCTGCACCATAATTAAAGGGCAGTAATTTGTGACAGAGAGGAGGGCTTCTTATGCCAATATGCATCTCTGGATAACACTTCTTGCTTATTGCAGGGACTGTGGGGAGGGTATGTTGTGTAATTTGAGTGGTTTGAAGAGGGCTTCTTAATCCTCTGTCCCTGGTAAACAAGTGGCATAGGAAGCAATGTTGAAGCCTATGGAAAATCACCAGTTTGGAGATATGTCAGTCACACCAAATTACAAACCCAGATGAGGATTCAAAGTTGTAAAACAGATTTGATTTGGGGCAGTCAGGTCCCTCAGTGATATGTACTGAGCAGAAAAGTAGATTAATCTGCAGAGGTCTGAAGACAGATGGAGTTGGCAAGGCTTGCACAAGATTAGCTTGAGAAGCACAACAAAGCTTTGATTCAAATCCTATTGAAAATGTCAGTGGGAATGAACCCATGGATGTTAAAGAGCTTTGGGTCAAGCTCCAGGTATGTACTGCAAGTAAAGTTAGTTATTTAGACCTAACTATTGGGCCAACATGCCCAAACAAGAAGCATACCTCCTGTGTACTTAGGAATTTAAGGGTTTGGGTTTTGAGATCTGGGGTTTCTTGGGTTTCTTTGTGGTATGGGATTTGTCTTTTCTCTTTTGCTGTTGCTGTCTGGGATTTTTTACTTCCCAAACATTACAGAGACAGAATTTTGATCTTCAGCAGTCAATACCAGTATGTATTTGTATATGTGTGTTTGAGGAAACCTGAGTCAGAAGAGAGAACATAAAGAGACTAATAAAAAAGAAAAAGAGAATTAAACTGCCAGTCAGATTTCAGTTGCTTTTTAGTCATTAGCTTCTTGATGCTCTGTTAAATAGCAATTTAATAAAATTTAAATTTGAAAACAGGTATTTCACTGTTTGAAATGCTTTTCAACCAACCTAAAAAATTTTTTTTGAAACAGTGAGACAGTGTTGATATGATTATGGCAATAAATTATTATGGTCTGAAACAAAAAAGGGAAGATTTACTTTGCATTTTGAAAGCTGTGAAACTTACAGTAAGTCTGCGGTTCCAATACCAGTAAATAGCTCTTATTATATTACAGACTAGCCATTCTTTGTCTGGAGACTGAAAGCAGAAATTGAAAAATATAGTTCATAAATGAAAACATTTTTTAAAAATGTCTCTTAAGGTCATATTATGCAGTGAAATAGCTGAAACCAAAAAAAGTCCAACAATTCTCTATTTCAGGGTGTGATGAGTGATGTGACATAGAAAGCTGGATCAATGTATATTGCACCAAAACCAATGATATGTGAACCAGGTGAACTCAGATCCATTGCTCCATGTAGGCTACATCACTGCCATGACAGCAAGCCCTTGCTCCTTTTAAAGCTTGGAATATGCAGAATGATCAATACTTTAAGCTGTTACACATCTATTTTTCTTTTGGCATCATGATGCCAGTTACCGTGCAGCCCAGGGTCTGGTCTCCAGGCTGTGCTGGCTTGTCTCTCACTTCAACAGTTCTGTTATGCTAAATGATAGTAAGAGTGCCCAAAGGGAACGACATCTCAAAAGGACTCCTGAAATATCGTGTGCTTGGATAGAGTGGTGATGAGTGCCTGGGAGGGTCTAGCCCCAGTATTACAGAGAGAACTGACTTTCCTCAGTGGCCAGACGTTGGGACTATGGGGAGAGAGGTGGCAACATGTTTACTGAGCACTGGGTCATTTTGAGGGCTTACCAGTGCTGCTCAGGACCTTGGAGATTGCTCAAGTGTTTGCAAGAGGGAAGAAGTCCTGGCTCGAAGCCAGACTGCCTGCAGGTAATCATCCTCACCCTTGTGCAAAGATGCTGCAACTGTAAGTAATGCTGCAGTGCTCCAAGAGTCCTCGAGGCTTGGATGTGACACTTGCCCTACAAGATCTTGGGTTTGATAAACGTGGCCTGGTGCCAGCCCTTTCCTGGAAAGGCATAAGAAGGATGTGCTGAGGACCTGGGATGTGTGAGGAGACAAGAGAGTGATTCAGCCACTGCAGGGCACAACTAACATGATGCTTGGCTGTCTCAGAATGGAAACTGTATGTGGGATTCAGCTCCGTGATAAAACATAGCTTCAGGTTTCTGCATGTAGCCGAGTAAATGTGAGATAATATCTAAGATCCTGTCACAGTTAGTGGAAAACTCATTTATGCAGTCAGTGGAGTGTGGCAAAAGAGCTGGCTTATCTGAGACAGGCACTTACTTCCTATATGAAGTACTCTTGTGGCTCTGCTGTTTGTGTTCTTCATGTTGAAAAGCCTTCATCAAAGAATTAGCCCACTCTTGTGCATTAGTACAACCTTCATTTGAAGTGCCTTGAATTCCAAAGGCGAATGTCACATCCTTAAAAATAAACCAATATAGTAACCACCTGTTCCTCAGCTGAAGGAACTCATGTAGTAAGATTGAAAGTCTGTGTAGTTACTCTGCTGAGGTTCTGAGATCACTGCCGTTGGAAAAAGACCTGTGTAAATCCATATGTCTGTGGTGGAGTCTGCTGAAAGAGGCTGTGTGCTGGCTCTATCAGAGGAAACATCTTGGGATGAACTGCCTGATTTGTGCTTGACTGGAAGGAGCCGGATTTATGTCCTTAGAAAAGAAGGTATTTTTTTTTATGTTGACAGAATGATGTGGCAGGTATGTTTGTATATCTCTGAGAATGTGTCCACTGTCATGGAAAATAAGTGGACACCAATGCATTCCCTTCTGAAATGCCCGTTGTTCCTAGTGCCATGTTCCTTTAGTGGATTTCTGTATCCTCTAGAGCTGTTTTCCAGAAAGGAAGCCTTTTATAAACAGTCATCTCTCTTTATCTTGATGAGTCACTTGAAAATATTGCAAATAATTTTGTGTCTGCAAAGGATCAATCACTGAACAAAGAGAGGCTGATTCATCTTTCTAATTGCCATTAGGTACAGCAGAATCTGAAAATTTACAGGATGTTTTTTAAGCACTTTTTAAGCACTTTTAAGCAGTTTTTTTAAAGCTCTTTTTCAGGAGATTTCTCTGCTAATTTGAATAAGAAATATGATTTTTAACAAGAGGAGGGTTGGCAAAATTGCGTCTATATCACATTACTAATTCTGCAACTGAAATGCACATTACTAATTCTGCAGGTGAAATGCCGCTCAGGATTTTCATAATGCTTGTTTCTAAGTCCTTTTAGAAACAGTCTGAGAATTTTCTTTCTGATTTTCACCAGGTAGGGAAATAACTAAATTTGCAGCTATCAAAGATGGCTTCCCAGAGGCTCCAGCAAACAGAGAGGAATAAGAGTGTCACCTTTTCAATTACTTTCATCTTCAAAAGTGCAGGAAGGAAAAGCATAATATAGATTGTGAGCAGTGGACAAGAGAATTGAATGAAAATATTGAATGAGTGAAAAATTAGGGCAATAAGATTCAGTAATATCCCTATGTATTGTTTGTGTCTTATGTATGAGAGCAAATGTAAGGATTAGTCCAGTGTTAAAAAGATCTGAGAGGCCAAGGAATAATCCCAGGTGAAATAAGTACCATATTGATGAGTCCTTTCTTCAATGGATAAAAGAGAATAACTCAATGGAATTTAATGTGGTTTTTTTTTTCTATTTAAGTCAAATTTGCATTGATTTTCCAATAGTGGTTCATCTTTTGATTAGTAGTGCAAAGTACTATGCACAGAATTGCCTCTCTGCTTAATATGTTATCTTGGTAAATTGCAAATATCTTGGTACATCAGCCTATTTGCATAATTTAATATTTGCATAATTTCATTTTAGATTTCATAATTTAATTCTTCTTGAGTTTCCTTTTCTAACCCTTTGGGGGTGAAATTTTGGTCCTGGCAAGGTAAATATCAAAACTTGTGTTGACTAAAATGGGACTCAAATCTCCAAGAAAATTCCACCCCTTAAGGTAAAGAGGTAGGATTAAGGGGCAGGGGAAGAGATATATTTCCAACTAAACACTTACAGGGCCAGTTTTTTTCCTGTGTGTATGGATAATTTTAGGGCAGTCCAGATGTATAAAACAAGTTTTACTTAAATATCTCTGAATAATTTTGAAAGAAACAAGTTGCATGATGCTCATCACCTAATAAGGTCTAAGGTAATGGCATCTAATAATGACAGCCAGCCATGTAGCTGTAAGAAAACAATTAAATTCCTTACTGAATCAAGGCAATAATGTCTTTTGCATTGCCAAACACATTTGGGTTTAACCGGATCAGTGTCTGGGAAATGCTTAAAATACCATGTTCACAGGTCTTTCACTGGATTTTAAACCCTAATATTACAATTTGGTCTTCATTTCTAAAATACAATCTTGAGGGATGGACACTGCAATATGAAAGAAGGAAAGTGAAAAATCTGGTACAATATTGAGGTACCAACATTCTAAAAGAGATGCAGAAGAGCAATACTCTTTGTCCATGGTGGTTTTCAGGAGTCACATTATTTTTCCATGTTATTGTAGAGAGCAGAAGAATAGAAAATGCTTTGCTTAAGTGAGTGCTGGGAGTAAGTTCTGTTACAAATTATTATTACCTGGTCTTTTAGAGCAGCAAAATATCTGGATCACTTTGACTTTTTAAATCACTTTCCCCAAAACAAAGAAATATTAGCAATGTATTTGGCATTGCCCAAGACCAATCAAGAGATGAGTTTGACAGGTCTAGAAAAGGAAGAAATCCCCCAGCTATTATTAACGTAGAAATATTAGACTGAACAACAAGATGTATGATTGGCCAGATTATTTTGAGAAGTTTAATGCAAAATAACAAGAAATAACAGCAGCCATTACTTAAATTGCATGCTTAAATGGAATGGCGTTATGGCACTGCTAGGCAAAATCATCATTCACCAAGGCTTGCAGTGAGGTGGAGTGTATTACCCTCATTTAAGTAATTAAAGTACGTAGAAGTGTGAGGGAAAACCTGAAGTCCCTCACTGAAAGTGTATGATGCTAGTTTCAACTAGATGAATCTAAAAATAAGGATTTGATAGCACACCTAAATTGAAATTACTGGATGTTGCAAATGTTTGGGGTTTTTCTTATTCAAACTTTTTTTTTTATTTAATATTGCTGTTTCATATAAATTATTTATTTAAAGTCACCTCAGTTCTTAAGGTACTGCAGGACATGAAGTCTCTGTGATGACATTTTTCTCATTTAAATACAAAAATAACAACCCTCTCTCTTTTTCTTTGCAGTCATTGTCATCAGAGTAATAAACACAGAGAGAAATCACCTGTTGGGTTGAAAACAGCTCAGCTGCTGAATAAGAATGAATAAAGTTAAAATATTGTAAAGGGTTTGCTATTGTTTGTTACCTTTTAATCTCCCTTGGAGAAACTTTAAAATTATTCTCCATCTCTACATGGCTTTAAAGAATAGATTCTTTCAGCCTTCAAGGAGAATAGATGTTCTTGTTTTCTTTTGTGATTTTATATCTAGAGCCCAAACCTTTTTGTGTCCCCAGAGTATAGCACACCAGAGCTTTCTATGCTATGACTCCAGTCCAATGGACTTGAATGGAGAGACTTTGTCTTTTTTTTTTCTTTTTTCAGCTTTCTTAACTGCTGAGATTCTTCTTAACAGAGCCCAAAGGACCTTATATGTTTATATAGAGCATTCATCAACCTGTGCAGTTATTTGCAACATTAATCAATGTTATCTCTCAAAAATCTTATTTTGAGGAAAACGATCTCTTGGTTGTGGGGAAGGGTTTGTTCAGTTTTGAAGATGCATAGATAGGTCTTTACTAATATTTTTGGGTTTAGTGGTTCTCTTGTTGTCCTGCACTCAATGGCTCCTATTTCTGTTCTCCATCATACTACTATCCAGGTTGTCAAAGGGAAAAGCTTTCCAGTGTTCTCTCTTAATGTTTCACTGAAAGTAGAATGCTTAATAAATGCGGACATAATGGGGTCAAAATGTACAATTATACTACTTTTCATTCTGGTTCTTAATTTTTAATACTTCAGTGGTAAAATCACTGATTTGTCTATCCAAACAGTGGTCTTTAACCTTTTAAAGTGTAAATAAGCCTTGGTAAAGGTATGGATTAAAGGTCAGAGTTCCAGACTGGGAAGAATTCAAACACTGTTGTATTTCCAATAGTAACCACTTCTAATTAATTTTATTAACTGTTCAATTGTCAGTAGAGGAAAGGAAATGTACTCTAAGTAATTATTCTGTTTTTCAGTATTCCAGTCCAGCATTTTCCATATATTCAAGAAATGCCAAGGGATAAAATGATGGGTATTTAGTATTAAAATCTATGTCCTATGAAAAATTTTGCTATGAATCAACTGTGTAAAATCCACATTTTTGTTCTATTATTAACTGCTATTCAGGCAGCCAGTCTGTGCACTTTTAATCTTGCTGTCATCAGTGATTGGATTTCACTCCGGCAGTTTTTTGGACTGAAACCGAAAACTCCTGACAAGCTCCATAAAGACATGATTTTTGGCAAAACGGACTTTCTTTGGCAATTAAAACATTTCTCTCTGGAATTGCCATCAGGGCCCAACTAGGGCAGACCTAGTCCATTTTTCTGTCTGATTTTTTTTTAACATTCAGAGTAAAAGATTAGTTATTCTGGTAAATGTTCCTCATGTGTTTAAAAAGACATATATTTCATTGGAAGAAGAATGTCTTGCTGGAAATAAAAATGGCTCCAGGGGTAGCTAAATTCATAACTGGTATAAAATCTAGTTGCTCCAGGGGATACCCTGTGGTGACTTAGCTACCTGCACTGTAATAGTGTGATTCCCAAATTAGGAGGCATATTCCTGGTGGTTAAGAGCGAGCTCATGAGCCTGACTGTGAAATTCAGCCTAATTCAGTGTTTATGCGTTTGGTTAAAACAGGTAATGTGCCAGGCTGTGATTTGGTTGCAATGGCCCAACTGTTTGCTTCCCAGAACACAGATGTTCTTCTCTGATGGACAAATACTTCAGACTTAATACCTCCCACTTTCTCACCTTTTTTCTTTCATGTTCTCAGAGCCTGAGGAACTTCTCATATTGTGCTTTGCACTGTGCCTGCTGCTGTGAGATCAAGAGCTCTGACAGGCTTTTTTGGGTGATTCAGGGACTAGGTCACTCTAATAAGAAATGCAAAATGTGAGGCAGTGTTTCCTCAGCTGTGCTGCATACTCAGTTTGCTCCGTTCTGCAGAAGTCCCTCTTGGCCAACATTTAACACCGTGGCTGGCACAGCAGAAATTGCTCTGAAGCCTGGTTCACACACGCTTGCTCCATAGAAACAGCTGGACTCCTCTTTTGTGCTACTAATAAAAATTCTGCATGCTTAAGTTGATCTTACTCTCAGAAATTATTTAAATGCTCCCTAATAAAGTGCCATTTGAAACTCATGGGGTTTTAAAATCTGCATTTATAGAGAGAGTGTGTGCAATAATGCACAGAATACCCAAAGGGAAATTTAGAGTGACATAGTTACAAGTATTTCTAGGGTTTTTCATGATTTATGGTGTCAATGAGACTCAGCTGTAATTATCCAGATCTTCATAGCTTTACTTTTTTTTTTTTTTTAATTTACTTTGTCATATATGAATTTTGTTACAAATAAAAATTAATGAGAGTTGGCTATGGCCTATGGGTTTGAACTTTAAATTAAGAATAAATGCTTCACATAAAGATTCACATTCTGTCTCAATATTTAAAGTTGTTTCTCACCCCTTGGAATGCAGGGGGAAGAAATGAGATTTTGAAGTGGGACATCCTCTTCACTATTCCTTCTGGCTACATCTCTAGCCATTCTTCATGTTATGTTTATACATAACAGTATGTAGATATTCTGTGATGAACTCTTTAATGTGCTGTTCAGTAACCATATTTGAGGACAACCATCTGGTTGAAAACTTGTGCAAGGATGGCCCAGTAACCCCGAGCATGGTACAGCATGAGAGCAATTATGGGGAGACATCCCCAAGTGTGAAAAGTCCTCCATTATGAATTTCAGGTGTTGCTGCTCTCTTGTACAGGACCGCAGTGGAAAACAGTTTTCAAGGTGGGAACTGAGGGACACCTTGGAAAGGAATCTCCTCTGGAGGTGGACTGCTCACCTCCTCATGGAGAGCTTCAGGCAGGCAGCATCAGTGTGCAAATCTCTCTCCTGCAACACCTTTGTAAGCGTAGCCTTTTCCCCTGATGTACAGTTATTTATATTAAACACTGCATCTCTTTTATTATTGTTCTGGGGTTTTGTTTTGGTTTTTTTTTGTTTGTTTGTTTTTGCAAACATTTTTTATCTCAATATTTCTTGCTTTTTGGTCAACTATGCATGTGGCTAAATGAATTTTTATATTTTTATATGAATTTTTTTTCATATCAGCTGAACTGAAGCATGTGCTTCTGTGCTTTGTTAAAATCTGACCCAAAAGAGGCAGAAAGCTGAAAATTTTGGAGCAAGAGCAAAATCAAAACCAGGTTCAATCAGGTTTCTCTCCAGAGCACATTCTGAGTTTCAGAACAAGATAAAGAAAAAATTCAGTCATGGGTAATAAAGTAGAATGTCTCCAAGGATACAAAACTACTTGTTCAACCATAACTGTACTATCCCTTTTACAAGAGCATACTTCCTCTTGGAGCTCTACACCCTTCTTAAATCACCTCAGAGGTCTGTGGCCAAGAATGAGAAGAAAAACATGAAAAAAGCATTCTTCTGTCTGCAACTGCCTGTTCTTGTCCTCTGCACCTCTTCTCTTCCCCTACACATCTTCCTTCTATTTAAAAGTCTTCTTTTTAGGCAGTTCAAACACAGATATTATCATCTGTGAAGATCTTCCTTACCACCCTCTGTGCACATTTCGCTGTTCATTTCTTTTGGTCCATCTTGATGATACAGCTTAATTAAGACCCAGCAGAGGAAACAGCCACATTTAAAGTGATTCTTGTCGTTTTGGAGATTCTTGGGTCCGGTAAATACATTGATTTTACATCCAAGTTTTCTTTTGAAATAATTTATAGGACCTGAAATTTATTTCTACTATAAATTGTTGTCCTGAACTCTGTTATATAAAGCATGGATGAAGATCAGTATATGAAGTGATCATGGATGAAGGCAACAGTGTAATCCTGAGAGATGTATTGCTCACTCTGGTGGGACTCAGTGTTGGAGACAAGGAATATATAAATAATTTGAGGTTTGGAGGGTTTGGTGTTCTGGCCAACTGGAGAAAAAGAAATGAATTTTCTTGGGCTGACTTAAAAAATGAATGTGCATATTTGGAATTGTTGGCAAAACAGAAAGTGGACTTTTGAGTGGTAATCTATGTCCTACAGTGTGGACTATGGTTACTCATCAGGGAGTCAAGAGAAACAAAGACTAATCGTATCTTTACCTGATTCAGAGCAGACATTCTTCCTTGAGGAATGTTGCATTTTATTCCAGTTTGCCCTTCCTTGTCTTGTCCTCTTGCAGCTTCTCCACATTATATGAGAGATGGCTGAATCATAAAAAGACAGAATGAGGACAGATGACACGTATTCTGGCTATGACTCTCACAATGGAGTGAGAGGGAGATGCTTTTTTCATCCAAATTCTAGCGTGTACTATAGTAAGATTTATTTATCTGTCTCTGCCTAGAAATTGTGTGTAGCCTGTTCTGGTTTTGTGGCCTGTGCTAGAGTGCTCTTGGAATCCAGCTATGTTAGTTAAAGTATTTGAAAACTAGTAAAATAACATGTTAGCACTTCCAAACCCAGTTATTTTCTTTCTTATTTTTATCCATCTTCCAAGTACAACTAAGATTAAGTGGTTTTGAGTAAGGAGCCATCCTGGAAATACAAAAAATCTGCTGTCTTGTCATGAGCTTTTTGTACTAAAAAGAATTTAAGCAATGAGAAGTGAAGAAAATTCCTCAATGTATCCCACTGGTTTCATTGTGGCCAGAGCTGTGAGATGACTGAAGCACTACCACCCATATGACAAATACTGCCCTCACTTTCAACCCATGCAAACTTACTGGAATTGAATACTACAGTTCTTGGCCCTTTAAACCTATCTGCCTCCTCTGCCTGCCTTTCCTTCTTATTTGAAGGAAAGAACTGAACTTGCCTGGAAAATTTGACTCTCTTTGAGTTGATAACATTTTATTCCCAGGAATTTTCATACATATATTATCTCCAAAGATTCAAAGAACAGCACGCGTGCCCACACATGCGGAGAACTGGGTGCTGCTGCAATATTTCCATGAAAGCTCAACAGTAGCGTGCAGTAAAAGTGTGCAGCACTTCCATTAGCAGCACATAGCATGAAATACTTTTTCTCCTCAATAGGAGACTATGGAAAGTTGGAAGGCTGTGGTAACTGTCAGAGGATGGATCCATCGTGATTCACTTCATCACAGGAACTGGGTTCAAATCTTCTGAGAGTGTTCCCTCAGAACACCACACCAGATGCTGATTCCTAAAGCATCAGCTGAAAAAGTAATACCATAAAATTGGCTTTATTTCAAAATGGCCTCAGGGCATGTACAGGAGTGTCCACTGCATTTCTTTTCATCTCCTACCTCTCTTTGCTGGTAATTTGGGTAGGGTTGGTATGAGCTGCAGCTGAGAGGGCAATGGTAGGGCAGTACAGGGTGAGGTGTCCCTATCTGTGTAAGAGGAACTGGCTTAGGCAGGAACAAGAAGGTAAGTAATAGATGCTTTAATAGATGCTTTTAAACTTGGTGGTAAAAGAGACTCTCTCAGGTGCTTTGAATGATGTGCGTCATCCACACTTCTCCTGGGACCATTTAAAGTTATTATTTGCTGCCCCCAAATCCTCTAGAAACTATTACCTTATATGAAATGCAAAGCCACTAAATTCTTTCCTAATGACAGTCATTCAAAATGGATAGTTTAGAAGAGTTATAGCTAGCCTTATGCCAGGGACTTTTTATAGTGAAATGAGACCCAAGCAGTACCTTTCTCAAGTACACCTTTCAATCAATGTAACAAAAACTGCCTCAGTCTAATGGGAGAGAGAACTGTGCAGAAGGGTGATTATTTTCTTCTCTCTCTTTGCCTAGAGATATCTATACTGACCATGCTCTGCTGAAGTGGAACAGGTTTTACACCTTTGATTTTAGTAAGAGTGGCATTTGTATCCAAATTTTTTGTGTTCTGTCTAGCTCCACCAAACTCGTGGTTAACTGGTGACACAGATTTCAGTGATTGTGCAAACATTTCATTTGAAAAAAAGCTTGGGCCACTACTCTTTTACTTTAGGATGTTGGTGTGTTTGAAAAATGCTTTCTGTCTGTTTACTAGTTTTTTCACTTGCTTCTTCCCTATGTTCCTGTTTAAATATGTCCACAGGATTAAACGTGTTTAACTACTCAGCAAGGAATTAGAAACATGATTATGGGACCTAAGTGATGAATTACACAGCAGAAATGGAGCATGGAGAAAGTAGCTCCCTTGTGAACAACTTTCAAGCAAGAAATTGTTGACTCTCACTACCTGAACGCTTACAAGTAATTAATCCAGTCACAAACATCTGGATTAAGTTTTTAAAAGTTGATGTAAATTTTACAACTATTTAAGGCACTGTCCCTTTATAGGTTTCTTCAGATTTATAAGGCTTTCCTCAATATGACACAGTTAACGGGAAATATGGTGTTCAACTTGCAGCAGTCTGCTGGTGAGGTGGCTTCTTCTCAATACTAAAAGTTCTTGATCTGGAACCAGAGCAGGTGTCAGTGTGTCTCATTGCTGTGAACCTATATGGGGAGACCTTCCATGTCTGTGAAATGTATGTCAGCAGAGAAACCAAGCTTTGATGACTTTTATTTGGGTATATATTCATGTGCAACAGAGTCCAGAAAGTCATACTGCCAGGCCATCCAAGATTTTGTCAGATGTCTCTGACTGGTTCATTTGCATAAAATGAAAGCTGAGGTACTTCAACAGCCAAGCATAACATACACTGGCTAACAAGGATACCTATAACACACAGTTCAAAGTTTATTAGTGAACTTTTACTGAACAGCCTCTGGCACTCGGATTTGTTTTCCATTGGTGGGGAAGCATGGAAGTAGCTGCCAGGCACAACTTTCACAAAACTGCATATTTCCAGGATGCTTAGCAAATAATCTCTACATCTGGCCAAGTCCTTCTTGAACAGCTTTGAGCCTGAAACAGGCACATGACTGGAGAGGTGAAGGCTACAAAAGTAGAGTGCACCCCCCGCATCCCTCAGAAGATGTGCAGGTCCCCTATTTCATTCTCAAATGAATGTAGGGTGCTTCCTGCATGTCAAGTTTGATACCATCTCTCTCATTGCATTTCATGTGGTTTGTCTTAGAACTTCAAACATAGAGAAATGGTTTATGTTTAAATGGTTTAATTTCTCTCATTGGTAAGCAGACACAGTTGCAAGCTGTTAGCCAGCCCTCCAATATGGCCTGCAACAGTCACATTTGTATTTGCATGAAATTTAGTCACAGCAGCTCTGCAGTTTTTTGAAGGTCCTAAATTGCTTATGAATTACTCAAGGGCATGAGCTAATAGGAAAGGGCACATGGATAGGACCTCATCAATACAGGTCTCCTATAACTGGGGGACAACAAAACCTCTAATAGCACAGTGGGATGTGGAAGAAGAGTTGTCATTTTCTTGAGCCGTGCTGACATACTTGGTTTTCAGTGTGGGCTGATGAAATTCCACCTCTTGATTTGCGTGTTGAAATGAGCATGTAGGGCTTCCTACTCTTCTGAGGGTTGTGAAGAAGTGGTGTGTGCATGACTGCAACACCAGGTAGTGAAGGCTGTGTACCATACCAGAGCAGCATTCTGGTACTGACCTCCAGCCAGACTACAGGCCAGAGTTAGTATCTTTTATTAGGCCAGATGTTTTTATTTTATGCACCTAAAATAAGGCATTACCTCTCCCTGCTGGCCTTGTCTCACCTCACCTTTGATCCTAAGACTGCTGTGTTTTAAAAAAAAAATTACTGAAAACTCATTCCTTTCTCCACTCCCTCACAATCTTTGAAAGCACTAGGAGAGACAAGAAACATGAGGAACTATTACCAGAGAGACTTATAGGCAGTATGTCCAAGCTTCCTCTAGCCAGCTGTGTCATTCAGCCTCACATGCAGCAGCCTTTGTTGTCAGAAGTTGATTCAAAATATATTGCAGATGATGATAAATTGTGGAGGCGTTTCACAATATGGGTCATTACTCACTGGACAATAGATTTAGAGAGCACTGAGCTCATTTATAGGTCGAATGAAATGGTAAGACTTATTATCTCCACTGAATTATGTACTGGTCCTCCAATAAATGCTGCTCAGTGATCCCTGTTAAGGTAATTGAAAGCAAGAAAAAATGCGCCAGCACAAAGCACTGATTCTACATGTCATGGTAACATAATTTACTGGCCCCTGGGATTCAGAATTACTCTATTTCTCTTCCCCAAGACAGACAGCTATGAAAAGGAGGATGGCCTTGTGGTTAAGGATTTGGATCCTAAAGATATGGTTTCAGTTTTCAGTCCTCTCTCAGGCTTCCTGTGTGGCCTCAAACAAGCCATTAATGCCTTTGTGTTTTTCTTCTCTGTCAGTGAGATGATGATTATACTAGCAGGAAAGATCTGAACTGGACTGAACCCAGTTCTTTCCTTTTTCCTTTTTTTTTTTTTTTTTTTTGTCCCTTCTCATATCTGTAGTTTCCTCATAGCTTTATATTCTTTGGGTTTACACCAATTCACAGCTGACAAAGATGCCTAATCCATTCAGTATTTACAGAAGAACAATGCCATTTGATTTGGGTGTCTTTACTGAGTTACTGAGGAATGTAGATAACCCAAACACCCTTTGAATTCAGTGCTGTGTGCCAAACTACTCTGTGTCACAGCTGAGTATCTGTCTTGCCTTCTGGAAATGTGCTCTTCTCCCTCTGGTGACTGCAGAGGGAAATCAGGATTGACAGCTCTCAAAATCTTGCTGGGAAGAATGCAAGAAACTGGCTTGTGACTGCAGTGGACTTGCCAGGGCTGGAGGCAGGCTCCCCTCTCTGAGAGCTGCTGTTGGGTTTGAGATGTTTTGGGGAAAGGCATGGTGCTCAGCAGATTTTTCTATGGCACTTTGCAACTACCTCATTATATAGAAGCACTCCAAGTGAAAGGAAAAAACATCCCTAAAAGCCTGTTAAATAATCTGCTGAAAAACTCCTGTCTTGCTCTGTTTTTCTTCTCACCACAGCCTGTGGGATTTTCAGAGTTTTTGAAAGGAACGTGGACCCAGCTTCCTAATAATAATTATCTTGGTTTTTTCATTGTGATATAAACAATAGTTTATTTTCTGTGCAGTATGTGAGCTCAGTCCAAAGCCCTAATTTTTCACAGTCTACATGAAAATTGCAAACCAGATCGACATCTGAACTTTTTTTAGCCTCTAATTTGAGGAGCTGAACCCATCTGAAGACTCATGAACTCTGCCAAGTTCAGTCTGCATCCAAGCTTTGTATTATCTCTCTGGTATCAATCAAATCAACTACAAGAACAGCTTCAAATATAAACCCTCTCTTCCCATGCCCCTTCTTCATTCTTGCAATGTCAAGGCAGTGTTAAGGATATTTTGATGTGCTGCCAGCTTTAAGACTATAAAGAATGGTTAACCCAGCCTGACTTTTGACCTCCTAACAGCAGACAGCACTGGCCACAGAAGAGATGTGCAAGTGGTAGAGGTGGCTGGGTACATTTATGGCCCCCCTGCCTCCTCCAAGACTTTCTAGTCATTCCTCAGAGAGCAACTCCTTTAAAAAGCTTTTTGATATCACAGAGAAGATAATGAAAACAGCCAGAATTTCTCAGACACAGCTGCTGTCTCCTTACTTCTCCTCCTGTACTTGTACATAAACATACACACACATTTGCCTAAATACCTGTTAACTGCACTAAGGTGCTGAAATTCCAAGTTATTCTTTGGAAAGAGCTGAAAGTCTTTTCTGAAGATTACAGCAAAGTCAGATTTTATTTTTTCAAAATTCTTCTGTATTTCTTTTTCTTTCCCTCCTTTTTTTATTTTTTTCCCCCACACAGCAGGATGCCATCAGCTGGGTCTCCCTGTTGGCAACAGGATGAGAGATGGCAATGCAAAGGCTGCTTTGGCTTGTGTCTGCCCAGGGAGCAAACAGGGGGAGCTGCCAAAAGAACCATTCCGAGGTATGAAAGTTAGCAGCTAGCAATAACTGCGGTGTGAAACATTCCCATGAAGTCCAGACATCAAGGATGCTGCTTGGAATAGCTTGAATGTCCTGCATTCTTTTCCAGTGAAAACAGCAGATATACACCAGCAGCGTGGGAGACAGCAGCCAAGGAGGAGCACATGGGTCCCGAAGAACAGGCCATCAATTTTCCTGCTGTGGCTGACTGAAGGAAAGTGAAATGTATATTGCAGTGTCTTCTGATGCCAGAATGCAAGCTGCCCTTCAAACTCAAAGCACATTATCCTAAAAACTAAGCAAAAATTCCCCAAGCTATTAATAGAATTCTATAAAGAAATACCTTGTAGTTTTTAATCATGTGCATATGGAACTGAGAAACCAAGCATAAAATGTCAGTGTGGCTATTACATGGGTCACTGGAACAGGTTTATGTTAGCTAATATGCTGAAATAGTAGATTAGGAAGAGGGTAGTTTATAGTCTTTCCTTCATTTGTTGACAGGAAGAATCAGGAGCAGATTTGTTTTATGCTTGATCCCATCACAGAACAGCTAGGAACAGACCAGAGCTTAAAATCCAGGCAACTGAAATGGGATAATGACTAGACTGTGTATACATTTTTTAGTGGGTGAATGAGATGCTTGTGAAGGGGAAGAGCTAATGAGATCACAACGATTAGCAGAGCAAAATGCTCTTGTGTGACCCTGTGAAGTGACTCAGCAAAGAAGTAGTACTTGGCATCCCATTGCAGATCTGGTACATATCCCAACCCCTCACGTGGTGCAGCACTCAGGAGGAAAGGATCTCCCCAAAACCTGTAGAAAACAAGTTTATCCTTAGAAGAAAAAAGTGTTCTATCCTATGTAGTGGTACGGGTGTTCTAGCAGGTCACTAAAAATAGTGAGGACTTTAAAGCCACCCTAACACATCTGAAAATTTCATCACTTCATTCCATGCTGTGTTTGATTGCTGTGCAGTGTAATTCCTGTCTCTTTGCTCCTGCCTGCTATTGCTCCTGTGTTTATTCTAGCTTTATGAGCAAGCTGTCTCTTTGTGAGACAGAGCATCTTTGAAAAATCAAGCCATATGTATCTACCAGGCCTTCTTAAATTTTAATCAGAACATCATGAGAATCAAATCAGTTGAGAAGACCTGGGTGACTTGTGACATAAATGTGTAGTTGAATGCAAAAAGTATTTCAAAACCTGTCAAAAATTAGTTTCTTTCATCTTGCCTGGAACCAGGCCAAAACTCAAGTTGAAGTTTTCTCTGCAGTCATGACAGAGCAGACTGCAGCCTTCAAAGCCCAGTGCAATGTGAGGCAGAATAGATGGGCAGTGCTCTGGCTTTTACCTGGGTTACAGCACTGCAACATTTCCTTCCCACCTTCACCTATCTATTTCTGCTTTGTGACAAATCCTGCACACTATTTTGGCTGTGCTGGCATCCTGTGAGCTGTGTTTTAGGGAAGGCACCTGCAGCAGGGCTTTCCTGGTCCAGGTCAAGGAGGCAGAAGGGAGCAGCCTTCTCCATTCAGCTCAGGAAGAACAGCAGACTTTTCCTCTTGTTTTGGGAGATCTGAACAATTCTAAGACAGCTCCGAAATGTAATTTTTCCCCTGGTATGTAGTCAAAGGTCTCAGCTCACATTGTCAGCAAACAAAAAAAAAGGATAATACTAGAAAGTATGGATGCTGCTGAGGAACAAACCCTGCAGTAGGACAGGTACAATTCTGTACAATTCTATATCTAAACAAAAGTAATTTTTTTTTTCCCCTGTCCTCCACCAAGTTTTATGTCTACTAGTCTGATATATTTTCAAACAATAGAAAGATTTCAGCTCCATCTGTCAGGTTGGGGCAGCACATCTCACATCTTGAAATCTGCCATCACCAATGAGAGTAGAACAAGGATTTATAAAAAATGAACCTACACTTGCATGCTTATAACATTACAGATGATGGATGTTAAGACATGGCATCCTGATCTGCATCTTTCATAAAAAATGATGTCTTTTGTGTTTTTTTCCTTTTCTTCTTTTATTTGGAAGCCAATCTTTCACAGAACTAGCAGGAGAGGAAAGTTTGCATCTAACTTCCATTGACTCATTTGAAAAAGGAGGAAAATTAGTTTCAAATGTCTAATTTCTTTTATGATGTGACTGCTTTTCACCTCCATCCTCAAAAAAAACTTTAATGTATTTCACTGCAGCTCTATTTCATATATTATCTTCAGATCAAATTGTTTCTTTCTGCATTACATCTCGATGGATTATACACCTTGGTACGTATCAACACAGGCACTGATGTAATGCCTCTCAGATCAGCATATCCAGCTTTTCAGCCTCAGTAGGGAGACAGTAAGTCAGTTTTTCACTCTTATTTCTTTGATTAATAGATTATGACACTTTTGCCTCCCACTTTCTTTGGGTTAACCTTACCTCTCATGCTGCTCATGTCTTGGTACTTTTTCTCTGGAGAACAACAAACATTTTAATGACAGGCTGGGAATAGTGGCATACTCCTGAGAAACTTTGAGATCAGGAATCTTGTTAAAGATGAAGCAGAAAGGAAAGGGGAAAGGATCTTTTACTTATGTAACATTCTTCTCCTGATCCTACTTTGTGTGCCTCAAAACATACCTGAAGTAAACCAAACATAGGGGGGAAATATTTTCAATGTCTCCACAATACAGAAGCAAAGTGCCCTGATTATTTGGAGCTGGTTCTCTAAATAAATACTTTAATGATTCTTGCCACTTCTGCAGCAAATTTTCTGGGTATCCACCTTGAAAACAGACCTCTTGTCTTGTTCCATAATGCTGCTTACATTGAGCAAAGACCCAAAAGGTGACCCAACGCTCACCCTCCTGTGCTTGTTAAAGGCAGAGAAGGAGTATACAAGGGTGTAGGCCATTTTGTCTGTAAAGCCTGACAGATCTGCAGCCACGTCAAGGCTGTCCTTTCTTGAATATTTTTCTGTGATTCTGAAGCTAGCAGTAGCTGGGATGACAGGATCTATTTTCTATAGTTCTGGACCAGAAATCTCTTTCAAGTGATTTTGATCCTGCTGAGTGGATTAGAGAGTTTATGCAACAGAACTCTGAAGTGTGGCTGAGACTTCCAGCAGCAGGAGGCTGAGGGGGATGCTCAGTGCTGTGGCAGACATTTGGGCAGCTGAGCTGAGCCTGGGATGTTTCACTTCATCAGAACCAGTGAAAATGAGAAACCACAGACTGGTTTTGAGGGAAGAAAGGTAACTACCTTTCTCTGCTCTTTCTAGATGGAGAAGACTTACTGAAATCAACTGAAAGAATAACTCTGTAGAGGAAATGGGAAGAATTAAGAGATGTCATTTCAGAATTTCTGACTGCTTTTTCCGAGGAGGGGTAGTGGAAGAAAACAGTCAAGGTCATGTATACTTACTAGGATACTATGTCCTAATATCTTATTGCAAGCCTTTTCACAGTGATTACAGAAATTTCTCACTGGAGAGATTGTCTTATTTCTTTCTTGCACAATTCTCTTCTTGTAAACTAACAAACCAACACAATTAAAGTGATAGTTTTAACTCAGGATGTTTGTGACTTGGAGATGATACTTCTGTCCTGTAAAGAATTAGGAAGATTTTTTTTTTTTAAGCTTTCTTATTCAGGAACAGGAAGCTACAGACAGTAGTTCATTCCTCTACTTTCAACCTTTAAAATAGTAAAATTTGTCAACAGAAGTATTTCTAATAGATAAGTGAGCTGTTTTAAGTCTCCCCACTCTGGGTGCTAGAAAAGGTAAGCCTTCTTCCATCTTTCATATATGTTATAATTCAAGCCTGAAGCAGGACCACCAGTCCAAGAGAAAAAGGGGACATTTCTGAGTGAGGTACATTTTCACCACAGGAAGAAGAAAAGAACTTTGGGGGAGGAAAAATTCAGATTTTATGTCTCTAGCAATCATTTCTCAAAGCATGTTTATGCATCTGCTATATATTTGGACTGTTATACTAGCAGATTTTTATTTAACCAGGTGAGCAACTTTACCTATGGAAGAGGAAAAGATAACAAAAGCCTATGTGGAGCATTTCTTATGATGACAAAAATGAGAGTGAAAATATAATTAGATTAAGAAACACTGTGGGTATTGTTAGAGCCATCTCTCTTTGTTCCCCTTTTTATTGCAGAGTCCTGCAGTTTGGAGGTACTTGGCATTCTCTTAACTGCTTCCCTCCTACCAATTTCCCTCTAGGATTAGACAGCAGTACAAATATTATTGCACTCTGCAGGCTTTGCCTTCTGACCTACTCTACGGAGACATATGTGATGGAGTCAGAGCTGCTGAATAGAAAACGTCTTTCTTAACTCTAGTGCTGGAGGGATGCCAAGGTCCAGTAGTTCATAAAGGAGATGGAGATGGTAGCATTCCTGAGGGAAGTCAGACTAAAGAAATAGCCCCAGGTATTTAAGGAAAGGTGTCAGTTAAAAAAATAAAGCATGGGGGAAGGGGAAGAGGAAGGGCTACAAAAGGTGTGGGTGATGGGAAGTTAAGGATGTTAGCTGGGGTGTCTGATCCCTTTGGGAGTGTGCTTCTGCAGGAGCTGTGACTGCAGCTCTCAGTCCACCCTGCTGCCTTGCAGAGCAGCAACGTTAGCAGAGGGAGATTCATGAAGCACCACTCTCTGTATGTATGAGTGTGTTAAGTGTGTTTCTCTGGGGAAGTCTCCTTGGGATGGGTTGGGTGAGTCAGAAGTGATAATAGGTGCGAGGGCTTTGCTGCTCAGTGCTCCCAGTTAGAAGCCTGCATGGCACAGCTCAGCTCCCAGTACTGGGGTCAGAACTTCCTCTGTACAAATTCCCCTGTACTTGCTAAAGGACTGGGGACTTTTCTGGGAGGCCTTTGCCAAAATTTTTATGGTGAAATCTTCTGTGGCAGAGTAACTGTAGTGAAAGGAGGGGGCTTGGAGGCTTGCTCAAAACCAGGCAGAGCATCACCTGGGACCATGCCAGACTCCTACACTGCTCTACTGACACAATGCCATTCTGACCAACAGCAGCTCTGTTGCTTCAGTGCTGCAGGGAGTGGTCGGGAACTCTCTTAACCCCTGACTTCCAAACTCACGTGGTGGAGGCTGTATTTGCATGCATGCCAGTGGCGTGGAAGGAATTCATCTGGGGAACAGCTCTAGACCCCCACTGTCACTCTTCTTTTTGACTTTGACCAGAGTTTGAGCTGCCAGCGATGGAAATCCCTGCCAAGGCACTGGACTGTCCTGGTAGGTGTGTGTCCATGCTGTGCTGGAGACTGGAGATGCCAGGGAGGGCAATTAACCAAGATAAAAATCAACAAGAATCTTCTCCACAAATACAACTGAATCCAAACTCAGACACTCATGAATGCTGCTAAAGGCCAGTTGATCCTGCTTGGATTTTGTTTAGCTTTTCTCAGTAACTCCTGTTACTCTCTAATCCCTGACTCCATCAAGGGTCTGATGAAAAAATGCTAACATGAGAGAAACTTTTCTTTTGTTTTATTGAGAATCAAGAACACAGTAAAAGTAAATCTATCCGGGGGCTGGTCCTTAACATTTTTTTAAAACTACAAATTATGTCTTTGGAAAAGACTAGAAAAGTTTTACTTTACAGGTCATTGAAATCAGGAAGGACAAGAAATTTTTACAGGAGCTTGTTTCCTATGCAACCTAGTTTCTACATCAAAATGGGTTAGTTCACTGGACAAATCACGAAATGTGAGTTTTAGTCTTAATTGCTTAATTTTTATGGCACTGCATTAAGGAAGATTTTCAACTCTTCTTCAGTGGATATTATATTTTTGGAGAGAAATATGTGGTTTATAAATGCTTCTTTCTGTTTTGCCCTGAGGTAAGTTGCAGTTGTAGTTGTCATAAGAGTCAAATCAGGCACTAAGCATTAACTGCCACCTTCCAAAGGTGAAACACTGGATGGTAAACACTAGGAATGTGTGGCTCATTCACACAGTAAACACAATGTATGGAAAAGCAACAAGAAAAGAATATGCCCTGGGTAAACAAAAGGGGATGATCACATACAGCTAATTTGTACCCCTATTATTTCCAGGTTTCACAGTCAGTTTCAATTTGTAGGACATCTTGCAGACCTTAGTACCTCTTGCCATGGGGACTAACCTTTCCTTTTAATTATCGGACTTTAGGACCTTCTGCTATAATTTTCGTCTTCGTGTTTATCTGTTGAAAGAAAAAAAAGGCACAGCTTATAAATCTTTCTTTTTCTAACACATTCAACAATAGTCTTTTGTGGTCTGAACTACTGTAGTTCACTGTATTTAAAGAAAAAAAGAATGCAAAACTTGTGGCAAGCTTGATACCAGGCAGCAGCACCATGAGTGGAAATGGCTCAGTGAGGTCCTTGCACAGCATAATGTGTACATGAAGGACATAAAACAGTCTAGTTGACACTAAGTGAAAAACTGCATCTCTACAAAGCCAGGCTTCTGCTTCCCACATCAACAGGCTTCATAGAGCCAATGATGGGACAGAAATTCAGAAGTTTTACTGTTATTGTTTTGTTTTTTGCTTAGCTTGCCTGCTTGGTAAAAAGCTGCATTTTATTTACCATTAATATTATTTTAAAGGCAAGGTTCCAATTTTATCAGTTTATAACTCTGACAAATGGGGCTCCTCATTTTCCTTCTGAGATTTCACAAGACCAGCTAACTTTCCTGGCAAGCTACATTTCCTATTGAAGGCTCTCCTCTGTGGAGCTGGCTGGGCAAGTTTTTGTTGAAACTAAACAGGAACAAGCCAGGTCTGCCGAGGAATCACACCAAACCCCTGAGCTGAGGGTGTCTGTGCCTGTGCTCCTGGCAGCAGACGATGCCTGTGGGATGTCACTGCAGCTCCGCTCCTCTGCTCTCACAGGGCACCCAAATTTACCTCTCATTGTGACAATTCAGTGCCCTTGTTAAAGCCTTGGTTCAGAAATCTTTTGTGAGCTAAACTTGATAATCTCAGCGACAACTCTGATGATTCTGTGCTCTGCAAAATCTCTGCTTTTCTCCTGCAGCTGTGAGGAGAATGGAAAGAGGGTGGAGAAGGTGGCAGTGGAGCCAGCCTGGCAGGTTCACAGGGCCACACCTTCCCCAACATGGAAAACACAGGGGCATTGTCAGCAAAAAACTCTCTCCTTATGAAAATGGATAAAAATCCAGTACCTGAGCTGATATTTTTAGGATTCTACAGCTGTTTTTTTTTATTTTCTGAAGACTCTCATGGCACTGTGATTAGGAACTCCAATGTGAATACACATGTAAGGGTAGATAAAAACTAAAGGCAGTAGAGGATAAGCAAAAGATGCCACTAAAACAGAGATGTTACAACCTTGTACATCTTGAAAAAGATGATCTACTGTTTCCTGCCTGACTTATTACAGAAACTGAGAAACCTCAACCTGTTAAACTTTAAATTTTAAACACTATGGCAAGAGTTCGATTGCTCTCCATTTCAGCTAGTCAGCTTGTTCTTGAAATATTATATTATCCCGTAGAGCTAGAGAGAAAAGGATGAGGGGTTTACAGGACTTAAGGGTATTTAGAGAAAAGAAAGAACTGGTTGAATTCACTGCCACAATTGTCACGTGTAATTCCCTCTGCCCAGCACGTGTCTGAAGGGTTGTAGCCCACTTGCCCTTCTCATTTCATCTTTCAAACTGTAACTATTTGGCCTAGGACTTTAAATTTACATGATTCCACTTTTTAGAGTGTGTCATCTTGAGGTGAATCCCTGTCTCTCCCCAGGAAGGTTGGGGCATATCTGTCCATAGGTGAAGATGAAGCGTGGAGGAAGAATGGTACTTTCTTAGGAGATACACGAGAGAATATTGTTTCCAGGCTTGCCTGTTATTTCTGTTAGACTGATCAAATTTGCAGTCTCTCCAACTGGGACTCAATATCCAATGGCAAGGAGGGGGTCTTTCTTTGAAGAATTGACATCAGATGCAGAAAACTTTTCACTTTATGGCCCTGGGCACAAAACACCAACTTTAATTGACAGGACCCCAGGACTGCTAATTAGAAACTGGCAAACCTAGGACATCTGGACACCTTATCAGAGGTTTATCAAGATTACTGGTAGGTTCCATACAAAAGCTTAATGGGAATCAGCTGTCAAACAAGTGAAGTAATTTAGTCAAAGATTATGATTTTTCTTTTTGTTACAACTACAATGTGTTACAAACTGAATTCTCAGTGGCTGTAATAAATGTGCAGTTTCATAACCACTGTTTTTTTGCTCATCGTTTGACTTCCTAGCAAAAAGACTGGGTAAAATTCAGAACGCAAGCATGGCTCTAAAGAGGCCAGTGCAAACCCCTGTGCCAACACTGCCTCTGAACTTGGCCTTCAGTTGGGAGGCTGTGCCCTTCGTCACCAAGCCAGTTTTAAAACTTTTCCAACAGCATTTTCAAGTACTGAGAATTCTGCCACATCATCTTGTCTTTATGTGGCCAGCTGAAAGGGTAATAAAAGGCCACAGGGGAAAGAAAGAAAGAAAGAAAGAAAGAAAGAAAGAAAGAAAGAAAGAAAGAAAGAAAGAAAGAAAGAAAGAAAGAAAGAAAGAAAGAAAGAAAGAAAGAAAGAAAGAAAGAAAGAAAGAAAGAAAGAAAGAAAGAAAGAAAGAAAGAAAGAAAGAAAGAAAGAAAGAAAGAAAGAAAGAAAGAAAGAAAGAAAGAAATGGCTTTGTTTAAAAAGATAAAACTCTGTGATCCCATATTTTCCACAGGGGACATTGGAAAGAGCTTATACTTCTTCAGATTGCACAAGCTGAGGATTGTGACCATTTTTGAGTCAGTATCCTTTCTTAAAATGAAGGAACAAAAGCCGTCATCATAAAAGAAAGATGGCATTGTGTCTTGAACTCTAGGAAGCCACGGTGCTTTAATTCCACATACCCACACCGGGAGGTAAGCTGAAATCCAAATGTCGCTTTTTTCTAATACACTTTTAAACCTGTGTTTCTTCTAAATCTTATTGGAGCCATAACCAAGGAAATCAATCAATGAAATGTGAAGAAATGGAGTTGATGTCTAACACTGGGCCTGTAAACAACAGGGAACATGATCTCATCTCCTGTTCCTGTTAACTCTGAGATGCGCTGAACCTAAAGAAGGGAAAATCCACTGTTGGGCAGAAGAGCTGAAAAGAACTGTATCTGGAGCAGAGCCTGGGTTGCTGACTACCCTGTTTTGTGCCTTGATCTAGTTTGGACCACCGTTTTAAAGGAAATAGCATAATACATATAAATTGAAGTCAGTTTTAGCAGAAACTTGCCAGAGAATTTTTTTTTACATGAAAATGGAGTTTCGCTATCTTAAACAAGGCTGACATTCAGCTGAGCAAATCCAATCTCTCTG
The DNA here is from genome assembly GCA_910950805.1 of Acrocephalus scirpaceus scirpaceus. NCBI lineage: Eukaryota > Metazoa > Chordata > Aves > Passeriformes > Sylviidae > Acrocephalus > Acrocephalus scirpaceus. The sequence goes on along the minus strand of OU383773.1, from coordinate 42,709,243 downwards.
TGTGCAAAATTTCAGACATAGTTTACATTTTACAGTGATCAGATTTTTTTCTGGTTGCAAACTTTTCTTTTGTTACATTTTTCCAAGTGAATGATGGATGCATGGAATATTCCTCAATACTGAAAACTGAGGATTCATTGTGCTGCTGAATGCCTGCATTATTTTGGCAGGTGAGGAGCTACCTGGTAAACAGGGAATTGGAAAGGACAACACTAAAACTAACATGAGCTCTTCAGATCCATTTAGCTCTGTGTAGGGTTTCAGTTAAGATTGTTTAATCAGTGGCCCCATGGGCGTATCTGATCACCTGGCAGCAGGTCAAATCCTTTGGAAAGATGGGACACTTCATCTTGCCTTTGAAACATAATGAACAGACATGCCACAGGGCCCAGATGAGTTGCATTTTAAAATCTTACCTGATTCCAGAGTCCTCACTGGAGCAGGACTGATTCTTCAAATAGGTAGCATGTAGGGATACCAATGGCCTCAGAATTATGACACAATATTAAAACCAGAAATTAAGTCAAAATCACCATTTTTGACTTAGGTAGATGGGCAAATCTACTTATCTCAGGAAAACAACAAATAATATGTGTTCAGTAAATAGACCACAGAGGAAGGCCTTCAATATGACCAGTTTAAGTTGTGGCTCCTTTACACATGCTTCATACATTTTGGGGATTTGTTGCTTTGTTTTTGGGGTTTTTTTTGGTATTCTGCACAAAATTTGTTTTGGAATTGTTCTTCCTGCACATGGAAAACAAAAATTGACCCCACTCTTCTGCTTGGATTCACTTTTAGTTTTTAAAGAGACAACCTGGGAACAACAAAGGACATAATAATGTGCTTCCACAAGGCAGAACCACAGCGACCACCTGTAGGAGAGAAACTTGGTGTAACAATGCAGCTATTACTTGATAGAAAGATGGTTGCTTTTCTGGAAGTTATAAAAAACATCTAAACAATTTCCCTAGAAATATCACCTGCCTAGAAGGTTTTCACACTGGTCCAAATGTTTTTATTTAATTATCATATTCTTGTTGATCTTAGATTGGATGTTATTAAATTTCAAAAGCAATATTAGAGGAGAAAATAAATTCCCCAACATATTCACAATACTTTCATACCTTGTTTGTAAAACTGCTGAGTGATAAGAGAAAATAAATGGTATTTTTGCATATGTGCTTCTTTGTGAGCAAATCAACTGCACAATGGTGGTTAAAACCACATCTATACTTTAACAGTTGCCTACAGGACCTTATAACCAACCAAAAGTCTCCAGTGCCTTGCAACCACCAGACTGCCTGTAGTTAATAGACAACTCTCAGCAGTTGCTTTCCTGGCTGAATAAATTCTGCAACCAGTTTAAAGATAAATTTTCACATGGGGGGAGCACCTTTCTATAATGTAAAGAATTCTTCAGTATAAGGAGCTGACCAATATTGTTCAGATGGATACAGTTCTTGCAAACAGCTGAGTTATTCATTGATTCATGCAGAGATACTTCGCTTTGTAAATTGTATTTTGATACGGCTGCTTTGGGCAGAAAATTTAACATTGTGTGATGTTCAGAAAACTATGTCAAAATTCTTGTCTTCAACAAGAAAATAAAGCATGTTCCCATCAATGGATGACCCCTGAAATTAATCCAATGTGCAGAAAGTCCAGCTTTGGAGCTTTTTGTCTAGTTCTGGCATTGAGTAAACGGTGCTTGATGCTACTCCATGCAAGCTGACCTCAGCACAGATATAAAACAAACAGGAGCTGCAATGCTTGAAAAGCTGTCTGAAAGAGGTAAACTTCCTTTCTATAATTTTCCTTTTCTTCTTTTTTTTTAATTACTCTGCAGGACTGTTACTGTTGTTAAGGGCTCTGATTTGAGCATAATTTAGAAGTATTGTCATGTTGCAAGGTGTGCAGCAGTGTGAATTTGCTGAAAAGGAATGAGAACTACAGTCAGCTGATGTTTCACTGAAATTTTTTCTTCAGCTATGAATGCCCTCAGTTTTACATTATAACTGAAGCAATAAATAGTGATCTTTCTGCAATGCCAATCCCAGCTCCTAGAAATGTGCTGCTTCTTATGGCTTTCATATGGGTTTCATCATAAGTTATCAAGGACATGTGTGGCAGTCATTTTCTCTCATGTTGACCTATCTGTTCAGATATTGTATATGTGTGTGGGTTTGCATAAACCCAGTCTACATCACCAAAATGTCTAAATGCCAGGAATAGTTACTGAATAATTCTGCCTGCTTTTTTCATTGCTACAAATAGTAGTCTCATGATACAGACACTACATTCCCAAGTCTTTCCCAGATACTGATCCCATCATTTTGTAATTCAAATTATTGATAGAAGAGTGTTATGAGTCATGGAAAAGCCAGAAGAATGAAGAGGATTGGAGGCAGTTCTCTATGTATGCAGTTTTATAATAAAACTGTTTCAAATCTACTTTAAAAACAGAAAATAATTATATATTATAGGGTAGCAGATGCTAGTGGAACACGGACTGAATTTCTGCTGTCAAGATTGCCTGCCTTGCTTTTTGTAGTAACCTGTGTAGTAATCACAGTGTATGATGTGTGCAGACACTCAAGTGACTGTAAACATGTAGGTAACGTGCTGTCTTCTCATAGGTTTTGGGCGTTGCAAAGCAGAGGAAACATGGGTTTAATACAGGTTGCTGTGAACTGTCTATACAGTTCTGGAATGTCTCCTCTTGCCTCCTCTAGTTCAAGGACTTCTCCCAGATTCCTCAATGCTTCATTACTCCATTTAAATTAGCCTTAGGGCAGGAGCACCTGAACTCACTGCTGTTAACAAGTTAACATCTACCTACGGGTGTGTCAGGTGCTCCCCTTTTAAGCCTGTGTCTAAGAATGTTGATCATGAGTGTGTGATCAAAAGAATAGCTCTCTAGAGAAGAGAAAAAAAATAGGTCAAGTCATGGTGTTAATTTTTTGGGTGTCTCTTTAAGGGTGTCCCAGGCAAAACACCGTGAAAGGCTCCACACTTTCTGGAAACTGTCCTTCCATCAGATCTGTGTGAGAACTCCATAAGGAAGGTGTCCAAATCAGCAGCCAGCTGAGAAGCCTTGGTTGGGAAGGACCTCCTGAGGAGTCATCTTTGATGCAGTCAATGCAGGCAATTTTGTCACAAAATCCTTCTCATAAACAGTTCAAGCTTCACATTTCAACTGCTACTACTGATTTACCAGAATTTTTCTGCCCTTTCTGCTAGAAAATATGTCATAATTTCCAGTGGGAATGCAGTCAGGGCCGGTCTATTGCTATTTGTTCTTCTGACAGCATCTTTAGCTTAAATAGCTTGTCGGCCTTCCTGGTGTCTATTGCCTTGATGTGTTTATAAAAAGTGAATACATTTCAACCTTCTATTTTTTTCCAAACTAGACAAGACAGGCTCTTTTGACCTCATCTGGAAAAAAAGGTTTTTCTTACCCTGAGCCTTAACTGTCCCAATCTGAATAAACTCATTCTTAAATGTGGGCAATCTGAGCTGCATGAAGTCTCGCCAAAAATCTTGCACAATGGAATTTGAAAATTCAGGCTGAGCGTGGGGTTTTCTCAGTTATGTATTTTGCTTTCTGTGCAGCAGGAAGTAAGTTTTGGATACACAACCTATGTTTTTATGAAAACTTCTGGAATATTAAATAGGACACTTATTTTTTTCTTTTTTTTTTCTGACATTTTTGAAAGAAGCCATGGGGAACTGTGTTTCCTGCTTTCCATGGGAGTTTGACTCTCTTTGATAATTCCAATGTCAATTACAAATTGGTCATACAGTAAGCACTTAGGCAGCACTCCTGACATGTAAGTAAAGAGCAAACAGTGTGTTTTGGTGCAGAAATGTCTTATTTCTCCTTGGTATCAGTAGTAACCTGACTCTGTCTCCACAGAGGCATGAACCAAGAGTTCCTTTCTCTTCAGACAGCAATGGTACAAAGCAACCACATCAAGCTATGCATTGCTGCAGCTGAAGAGTTGAAGAGCTACCTGAAGCAGCTCGAGTGGCACTGCAGCACTCTCCAGTTTGCCACTGGCTGTGACACAGGTCAAGCGTGGCTTCACAAAACCAAGTGGGGAAGGCACAGTGGTTCTTGGTTCTGCTGTCAGGTGTCCTTCTGCATCCTTAGAGAGGACTTATCCTGCTCCTGTCCTGGACCCAGACCTCACTCACTGTCCCTGAGGACTGAGTGACCATCCAGCTGTGGCAACAGACTTTTCCTTATGCATTTGCTGCACCTGCAGCAGGTCTTGTCCTGGAAGGCTGTCACAGAGCTGCTACCCTGCCACACACCTGAACCACCACACACCTTGCCTCTTACCCTGCTTTGCAGAGCTGAAACTCTTTCCAGAGCCCTTCCCAATGTCTGCAAACAAAGCAATGGCTCATCTGTAAGGAGTTGCTGGTATTACCCATCTGAAAACAAGAGCCCCCAAGCAAAGCATCCACACGCCAAAGAGGCTCACTGTTTCTGGGATGGATTAGTACAGATATCCCTAACTCTTGGGATAAGCCTGACTAATGCTGCTTCATCTTCTTCCTCCTTTTCTTTGTGGCCACTAGATGCCTCCTTTTGTCTCGACTGCCACTTAAATCTCTGCTTTTACCTCTTCATGCTCTTGTCACCAGCTCCAGTGACACTAATATGAAAAAAAAAAAAGGCCAAACAACAAACTAGTGAGTCAGGAAGACCTTCTTTACTTTAGGCTCTGCACCCATTGCCCAGATGGGGCAGTGCAGAGATTTTTGCCTGTATTTCCCTGCTGTTGGTACTGGGTAGCCTCCCCAGTGAGAAAAGTTTGCCTTGTTGGGAACTGATGCTCTCTGCTGGAAGTCAGGAAACTTCTGAGGATGTTGAGACTTGTCTGTAATACCTGTGTTATGCTCCCACTCCTTGGCAATGCAAACTGAGAAGCAGCTGAGGTACTTGTGGGCTTGCAGCATGCACAGCACAAGAATTGGATTGTGTGGCTGCAGTACAGGAGAAATCACAACCAAAGGAGAGCTTGCAGGTCTGACAAGAGGAGATAAGAGATGTTCCACAGAGCTGGAGGAGGAACCTGCTTTTTCCTCACTGTATAAATCATCTCCACTGTTTTCCTCTTCTAGATATGGTGGTTGTCTGTCACTCTCTTGCCCTGTCCTCCCACTTACAAATATCTTTTGGTACTTGCACCTCATTCCCTGCTTACAAGTGACAGTTCTGTTCCACTTGTTACACCAGGAAATGCTAAAGGCGTACTTAATTCATTCATGAGTCTTTTAAGGAGAAGAAACGTATGTGAAAAAGAAAGAAAGAAGGGGAAAATAAGTATGTGAGGGAAAGGAAAGGAAAGGAAGAAAGAAAGGAAGAAAGAAAGGAAGAAAGAAAGGAAGAAAGAAAGGAAGAAAGAAAGAAAGAAAGAAAGAAAGAAAGAAAGAAAGAAAGAAAGAAAGAAAGAAAGAAAGAAAGAAAGAAAGAAAGAAAGAAAGAAAGAAAGAAAGAAAGAAAGAGAAAGAAAGAAAGAGAATAAGCCAGTCTATTTTTACAGTGCTTTCTCAAATATCAAATCAAATATTCCTGCCACTGTTGTTCCGAAAGGCCTCCCAGCCTAGAAATAGTAGTTGTTGGTCATGTTTAGTGTCCTGCATTTGTGACTGAAAGGAGCTGTGACTCATAAATGTGTACAGCTCTCTGGCTATAAGCCACTCTAACTTAAAATGGCTGAGGTTTACTGTGAGAAAGCACATCTGACTTGTATTTTCTTAAGACTGAAAAAGTATCGTCAAATAACAGTATAAGGGAAAAATCCTGACCATAAAGAATTTTACATTCTTTGGAATGATATCATAGTAGAATATACACAGTAGACTAATTACAGTTTCATCTTTAATTTTACTCCAACGTGGGTTGCATTTTTTGAAATGTCATTCCCTTTTATAATTTTTTTTTTTTTATTTCAAAGGCATGGCAGCACTCCAATCACTTACTTACCATCATCTATATTAATTTGTGTTCTTCAAACAGCTGGATAATCTGTGGTAATTAGAATGATTTCCGCTGGCTGGGTTTTATCATCTTGTCAGAGGGAATTAGCCGGGCAGGCTTCTCTCTACCCCGAGCAGGCAGTGGAGGGTGCTGTTGTATTGGAGGTGCTCACAGGGAGGGACCAGCTCACTTGGCCGCTTTTACAGCTCCCCAACACAGTTCGCAGGTACAGACTTCCAGTTGTGTCTTTCCTGGAGCGACAGGGCATCCCTCTGAGGGAGCAAGACTCACGCACAGAGCTCAAGACAAGGAGACATGGGCTCAGTTGGTTATTTGGGCACTGAACGAAGAACGATATGTTATAGTGCAAGTTTGGATTTTGATTCCACGGCTGTGTGTTCCCTGGAAGTTTTACGGCCTCCTGTCCACAGATGATATCTTGTACTAAATTCCTCGAGGAGAGAAGGGAGAGGAGAGAGAAAAGAATCAGGGAAATCTGTTTTTTTGGCCAGAGGAGTTCAGACTCTGCCCATTAAGCACTTGCTTCTTTTCCAAAATATGTTCTGAATTAGGCAGAGCAGAGCATGTCTTCTTCTACTGGCCAGAAGTCATGAAGCTATGAGAAATCCATGGATGGCAAGCCTTGCTCTCAAATTTGAGAGATGGATTAGGACACCCAAAGTCAGTATCGGTGCTCTTCAGCTGAGTTTGCATTAGCCAAACATGATCTAAGAGCAGGAGTGCAGCAAGTCAGTCAGCCTGCCTGCTCAGTCTTGAACAGGATACAGGGTACAGCTATTGAATTTCCAATGCTATATTTCACTGTCTTCAGGACACTGTGACTTTATTAGTGAATATATCACTAGTTATATGGCATGCGGTCAAAGAATGTGTCATCTCAAAATCCAAGTAAATAGCATAGAATTACCAAACACACATCAAAGAAGCCCTCTGTGATTTGTAAGTATGACTTGATGCTACTGCTGTTCTGGCAATTGCTTTCTCTTTATATTACTTTTCCTGTAAAAATTTCAAGTAGAATTTCTACTTGAACTTCCCAGCTCAAATAAAACTATCTGGTTTATGGATGAGTAACTGGAGAAGTTAAAGAAGTCAAATGATTTTCCCAGGATCCCAGAACTGCGAATGAGACAAAGCTGTGAATTAAATTCAGAAACTGAACTTCAATATCAGCTGAAAGGGGCAGAGGCTGCAGCTCATGACCGCTTGCTTTCCACACCTAGCTTTTCCCCACATTCAAGACCATGGAGAAATTTTAGTTTTGCATCCTGAAGTGAATGCACTAAGCAGCAGGTCTAAAGGGTGCATGATGCTCTTCGTGCTGCACAGGTCTTCCAGCTCCTCTAACTGGCCAATATATCCTGATCATAATGTTTCCACATTGCTTTAAGATGAAAAGCAGTACGTATATCAATGATAGAAAATATGGTACAATGTTATTTTTATCCCAGAGGATGTAAACCAGCTCACTGAGGAAGTCATTTGTGCTCTATAATTTCTTCTGCTCCAACCTCGAGAAGAAATTTCTCCCTAAAAACTAGTAAAAGTGTAACTGCAATAACCCCCTGGCCAATATAATTCTGAATGAATCAAGAACTTTTCCAGAAACTGGCCCCTTTCTGAATAACTCGGATCAGAACACGGTTGAGTGCAAATAAGTATGAAAAAACAACTTTGTGCCACTCACACAGTCCTGTGGCCATGTTCCTTTCTGGTTAGTTTGCTGAGGACTGATTTGCTAACAGGAAATATTTCTACCTATCTTGTGTTCTGTTTACCTGGTTTTAATCTTCCTAATTTGAATTAGTAAAGGAGAATATGTCTATGCCTGTATCTATAGATGGAAATAGAGATAGACCCCTTACTTGAGTACACAATGTTTATTTTATCCCAAAAGTTTGTTTTCCTTTTTCCCCCTCCCATTGCAGTGTCACTGCTGCTGTATTTTATTAGACCTCTGGTTTTCATTATGCAAAAAGTCAAAACTGGAACATTGTAAATCTCCCCTCTCCTCCACGCTTGTTGCTCTGAAGCCTGTCCGCCATTCAATGCCTCACGGCTTCTCCTACCAAAGTGCTCTGTTTCCAGGGGCTTTGGGGAATAGGAGGTGACAACAGGGAAAGTGGGGCCGGGGGGGCACCTCGCTCACCCCAGGCCTGTTAACCTGAGTGCACACTCTCTTTCTCAAATTTGTTTTCTCAGCTGGTGGCACAGTCGCTGCCCCAGCGCCACCAGACCAGCAGAGAGAAGTTCCATTTGAGATCTGAAGGCAGATTTTAAAGAAGTGGTTGGGGAAGGAGGGAAGGGGAGCTTAATAGCAGCTTAGAGCCTGACTCCCTATGTTTTCTTAGTATATTGAAATATGAACAGTGTAAACACTCTGCATTCCACCTGCTCCAAAATCTGCCAGAAAGCTCACAAAAGTCCTTTGCTCTTTTTTACATCCTCCTGTTTTCCTTGCCCTCCTCCCCACAAGGTCTCCCACACCACCTCGCTGTTCTGCCCCCTACAAACACATACCCTTTTTTTCTGCCCTCTTTTTTCTTTTTTTTTTCTTCCCCTACTGGAGACATGCATTTCCAAAGTTGCTTTGCAGCTAACATGTGGTGCATTTTCAGCCTCCTCTTTCAGAGAGCTGTTGACTCACTTTGGTTTCAAAACATCACTGGTGATGCTTGTCAGGTTGTTATCGTTCTTTTGATATTATTTACCGTTCTTGCACATAAATATGGCAGTAATCACCCAAGAGACTGAATATTTTCCACATCAAAACTCAGAACACACATGCTCTGCATTTTACCTGTCCTCCCCTGAACGGGGAGCAGTTTCCATCCAAATGGCAAAGCATCAAGGGTTTTACACTTTTACACCCAGTAAAAGTGCTGAACAAAGAAGTACATTTTCCATCATGTTCTGAAAGAGAGCAGGCTGTGCTGGCTTCACTGTGAGAGCAGATTTCCCCTTGGCACCATCTTCTGCCAGCATCCAGGAGCAGGATAGAGACAAGGACCACGTTTTTGATGCATGGCAGCATTCCCAAAAGGGACCCAAAGGGAAAATCATGCCTTGTGGGTAATTTATTTAATTTAAGAATTATCTGAGTAGCCTCTGGTAACCACTCCTCATTTCTCATGTCAGAGGTGGTCTTATCATCCCTCATGGTGCATAGGATTTGGTGGTGTTCTTGGAAGTGATCAGGTAGTACTTGTTCAAAAACATTGTATTTTTGATCTAGGAGATTCAAAACAGCCTGCTTTTGACTGAAGCAGCCAGTAAGTTTTGCCACGATTGCATCAGACTGCAAAAGGCTGACCTGAAAATGACTAGAGAACTGTGATTTAGGTCTTAGACAAAACTGTTATTATTTGTCTGTGTAGGGAAGTCACTACCTCAGCTACCCAGGAATGATGAGAGTGAGATTCAGCTGGGCTTTCTACCGCTGCACAGCATTCAAAGCACTGGAAAGAGTGGTCAGCTGAGTCCCCTACCTTCATTTACATTTGATGAAAAAATGAGGGTGCTCTTTTACCACCCTTTACCCCCAAAATACTTCACACTACACAGTGTAGACCCCAGTGCTTGCATCTCAGCTCTGATTGCTTTTTGGCTGTGAGTTCTGAGAGAAATGGTTCTGCCTAGTCTGAAACGTGGTGAGGACAGTGTAGCCATGAGTCTGGAAAGGATTTGGCAGCCATCTAACTGGGAAATAGGCTCTAGATTTCACCTCAAGGCAGCTGGTGGGAGCCCCACTGCTTCTTAGATTTTTCAGGCTACATAGGTGTCCTTGCCATTCGCTGGACTTGTTTGTGGCATCAGCATCTCCCTGGAGACTGGGGATTTTTCCTTCCGTTCTTCCCTGCCTTGAGCTTTGCTTCTGCCTGAAACAGGAATCATGCAAACTGTACTCACAGTCCTTTCCAAGCACTTGGCATTAGAAACACCCTTCCCCTCTGCCTCTCCCAGCCAAGTGATCTGTACCGCCGAGCTGGGAGCAGGGAAGGGACGGGACGGGATGGGACGGGAAGGGAAGGGAGGAGGAAGAGGAAGCCATTCACCCCACCCTTCCAACCAGAAGCAGGAGCCTGAAGCGGTCACTCCAATGGAAGAAGGTCAGGTTTAAAAAGAGGAGAAAAAAAAAAAGAAGACAAAAGGTGTTCCCTCCCACTGTTGGGATCACTGCAACTGGGTGTAACCACACACAGACACCAGCGACCCTGGCCAGAAACACAGATGACAGCAATGAAAGCTGATGTCACTGTGAGTGAAGCTGTAGCCCCTGACAGACCCTTGGCTTGCTCTGGGACGGTGGTCTGACGTCTTCTCCACTTAATTCAGTTTTCTTAAAATTGTCCCCCCAGCTGTCAAAGCTCCTCTCATCAGAAAGTAAATCTAGAACTGAGTATTTCAGCTAGGACAAAGGTAATACAGTTAAGACAAAAGCTGTCCTGTCTCCAACTATTTTTTGGAAGGTTAGTGTGAAGGACTTGAGCAACAAAAACATCTATATTCGTTCCCTGAAAAGAGGAAGGATCACAAAACTGGAACATCTAGCATTCTTTTGAAAGAATTACATCATTACCAGAAGGAGCCAGAAACAAGATATCATTTGTTAATTTTGCTAATCCATTAAAAATATGTTGGGCAATCGAACTATTATTTGTAACTCCCTGCGATCTCTCTTTAGGGCGAGGAAACCATGTCCTACTGCAATTAGGTGTGGTGTGTTCTCAGGGCGCATAAAGCTTTCAGCGACTTTGTGTGAGGCTGATTTGGACTTTAGGTAACAGCACATATTGAATCAGCCGGGGAAAGAAAGTCTCCAAGCAGAGGTCTAGCAGTTTTAAATTATCTGGAATTTCAAATGATCAGCGGATATATTTGTCATATTATCCCTATATTTATGAATTTGTGCGTAGGAGGCCAGGGGGTGTCCAAATCTGCAAATTGTTAATTCACATTCAATTCTTCAAACCAAGCAAAATCAGTCTCGCCTTTTCTTCTAAACCGGACATAACTAGAAAATAATTGCGTAGTTGAAATGAAAGATTTTTCCTTGGGTAATACTATATTGTACTGAGTACTCATAGTAAGAACAAGTTAACTGCCTTGTTCTCCATCATTACAGAAAACTAAAGAGAGAAGTAAATGACCTGAGAAAATTATTCTTCTATTTTAATCTTATTAATCTCTTCTTCTCTGTTCCAGTTAAAACAAAAGAAAGAGCTTTGGAGACAGATTGATTCTATAACAGAAAAGGCATAGTTTGGACTACGTTTTGCCTGTCCTGCAGCTCTAAAATCAAAGCTGATTTCTAGCTTTCAGCAGAATGATGTTGCTCTCTGAAGATGAAAACATGGTTCTGAAATGAAAAATGAAGTTTCATCTAGGATGCTTTTTATAACACCTCATCTGACAGCAGAGATGGTAGCTAACAGCAGAAATTGTATTATAGTCATCTGATATTATTAATTCAGGACAACAAATATTCTGACAGGATTAAGTTTGCCTGAAAGGCGAGCAGCAACACAGCTGTACAATTTTGCTGTGCACATAGCAGTAACAACCAATGGTTAATATTTCTCCTCTTGCTGGTAATTCATGTTCTAAATTTAGGGCCCTAAATAAGGGGTATGAATTATTAGGGGCCTTATACTAGCAACCAGAGTCAATGGGACGTGCTGATGCCTCGGGCCTTTCCAAATCAGGGCTTTTAAGTTTAAAATACACTGTGAACATCCAGCTGTTACTTCCTGGCTTCCGTTTCCCTGCAGGGAATGTGGGGCTGATGGGGGACAATTGATGCACGGGTCCATCAAGGAGTGAGCTCTCTCCATCAAAGCTGTGACCGAGTCCTTCACTGGGTTCTTCTCATTGAGGGTCCTCATGCCTCTGCCAAGAACGATGGGCATCCATGAGGAATGGCTGAGTCCTCTGCCAGAAACAGGCATGGACATCTACCCCAGGGAAAATGGTTTTTAGGCACTTACCTGAAAACTATAACTGCTTTGCTCTTAGGGAAGAGTTTGACTGACTTCTGTTGAAATATTACTTCTGTCTAGTGAGATGCCACTTTCCTGGCTGACACATCTCTAGGCAAGAAGAATTTTCTCAGAAGTCAGTGATAGATTTTGTAGTAGGATTTTGGAGCAGGCAGCATTTGTGACTGAGTTGAGAAATCAATAGAAGCAGCTGAACATGGGATATAGGGAAAGGCATACAGATACTGCAGCAAACCTGGGGCTATCATCACCCCCCTGCCTCTGGCCAAGGCTGATAAGCACTGGAGATAGGACAGAAGGGAGGAAAAGATGGGGACAGGATGCATCTCCACGTCCATAGCTGTCTCACCACACATCCTACCCACTATCAGGCCATGGCAGATGCTCACTGGTATGCTTTTAAGGGAAACAAAGCATTCTCTTTAAAATGAGATGGCAACCCCTGATTGTGCATAATGGAAATGAGACAGGGGAGACACAGAAGGCAACCAGTGCACCAGGCTGTGCAGGAGCAGGGCTCTTCAAGGAAGGACTGTGTCCTATCCTGTGGCACTCATGCGTGGTATCCGCTCTGGTCCTGTCATTCCCAAAGCACCAACAAGGGAAGGCAGCACCCAGAAACAGAGACATCCTCACCAGTAACAGCCCCATCCTGGAAGAGTTTCCCTAAAGTGTGTGGGGGAAGACATACACCTCCAAACATCCCTCATATTTAAAATGCAAATGGTGATGAAAGCATCTTTCCTCCAGGTCTAATCTGGGCAGGTTCTGTCCATCACAACATCCATCTGTGGCAAAGACTTCCCAGACACCTTGGTCTAGAGGGACGTATTTCCAACAAAGCATTTACCTCAGGCCCTTACACTTCCCTTACACGAGCTTCTGAAAAATGACCAGACTGCCATGATTTACCCTGCCTCCCAAAGCAGCCCCTCAAAACACTTCCTTGAGAGAAGAGATTTGTAGCTTTCTTTGTGAGAAAAAACATTTTTCTCTTATGGCAAATATTCATAAGGGGCAGGGAAATTGATTCACATTTTTGCATTGCACTGTTTTTCCTGGTGCTTTATTCTGCATGACAAGTCAGGTATGATGTCGGATGATTCACACTGCAACTTTGTGCTTGAAACTTCAGCATATTTGCCCCTAACAGTCCTATAACCAGAAGAAGCCCTGGCCCCTGTGGAGCAAGCAGTTTTGGAAGGAGTCAGCAGCAGCATCTCCTTTCCACCTCAGAGCTGAGACTTCAGCAGGAACCAGAAGTGTCTGCCTCTCCTGGGAACAAGAACTGTCTGCAAAGGACAGAGACACCTGAGGCACTTAGAACTGTATGCCCATTTTTGTTGATGTGTACAAAGATGAAGATTTTGTAATCATGGTATTTTCCAATTTTTACCAATTGTCAGCATGTTTTGAACCCACTGCACATTTCCTAGATTGTGTAGAAGAGGGGTAGGAAGCTCACAAACCTCAAGAAAACTGGCAACTGGATGGAGAAGGGCTCTCTGCTCCCACCCCTCACAACACAGCGGGGAAAACATTTGTTATTCACCCTTTGTGCATTTTCTTTGATTGCAAAGAGCTGATCAGTCAGCCCATGCATTAACATGAACTAGCCCCAGTAAATGCTGTTTATCTCCAACAGGGCTGCCATAGGAAGTTGAGCACATTTTGGGGGTGATAGGCAGAAGGACAAACACAATTCTGTAGAAGATAGGGCTTCACTAGTTCTGCCACTCATGAAGCAACTTGGTATTTTCTTAATTTTGAGCATTACCAAATGCTCAAAATGCTTCTCATTCCCTTTGTAGTGGAGCCTCATGAAAAAGAAAAATGATTCCAAAATGGGAATGGAAACCTGGTGCATGTTTGAATATTGTCAGGCAGGTGAAATAATTAAGAGCTGTGAGAATGTAATGTCTAGGGGAAACAGAAGAACTTTGATAGAGACATTTTGAATCCAAATAAAAAGAAAATTATTTTCCCTTAGGTTTCTATGATTTTCCTCCCCCATCTCTGCTCTTTTCAGTTATTTGCTCTAAAGGACTGGCTCCTTTTCAGTGACTAGAAATGGTCTAAGCAGTTCAAAGAGAGAGGGAGATACTAGGGGCTTGGGGATAAGACTCTTACAAGTAACTTTCAAGGAAAATATTACAGCTTTAACAGCTACAAAGGGCAGACTTCCATTGTATCTAGGAGAGTGCCCTGGGTTGTTGCCAGGAGCAAGTTACTGATAATGGCTGCAAATATATCTGTTAATGAAATGTTAAGCTCCTTGACAGAGTTTTTGGGTTTTCAAAGTGACAGTTTTCCATTAAAATTTACGTCATAAGAATTTGAGGTGGGGCAAAATTGAAACCATTTGTTGACTGAATCTGGCAACTGGTTGAAAAAGAGCATGGGTCTGAAGACTCCTTGCTTACAGATTACAACATTAAAATCCAACTTACTGTCATCTAATCCAACTGCAACAGAACAAAATGCCTGGCCATAAGGATCTCCTTACAGACTCAGGATCAAAGTTTGCAAAACCAGAGCTGCAACCCCTCATCCTTGTATCTCTCAGGAACAAAATTATATAACAGAGTATTTTGAAATAACTAAAATTCCTGGTAAAATCTAGTTTGCACCAAAAGGGACAAAAATTAGACCAAAAGAAAATCTTTGCTTTGCTTCCCAGGTTATGAGAATTTACTCTCTGTCCCCACAGCCTCTTCCATCCATTTGGCCTACTGCCTTACTTGCCAAATCATCTGCACAGGGAAGGGAGAAGGTGAGAGGAAGGTAGACTAAGGAGAATTAATAAAACAAAAAGAAAAAAATAAAAGAAAAAAAAACAGTTTGGCAAAGCTCCTGTTGATTTGAGTGGGTGTGGACTTGATCCTCTGTTTCGGGTACTCTCTGAGGAGCCCAGCAGGACTGTGTGCAGACCTGAGGGGCTTTGGAGGTGTTATGAAGCTAATTGTACATGAGCTAATTGTGAAAATATCAGCTCCAGGAATTTCCCTGACCACAGCTTTACTCATTTCCACCAAACAGTTTCTTTGGTCCCAAACATGTGAAAACTATACCCAAGGTTAACTTTAGGTGTGTGTGTATAGTCCCATATCCATGAAGTCACTAGGCATGTAGATATTGGAGTAGTTGGGACCTTGGACAGTTTTGGTATTATGAATAGTGCTTGCTACAAGTGTCTGCCTAGCAGAAGGCTCTTTAGGTTCACACTTTAGAGCAAAGATTTCAAATCACAGGCAAAGAAGACAGCAAAATTTATACTTCAGAGGACTAGGTGAATGAGAGGCTGATCTCCTAAACTCAGCTTTGCTTAGGTTTACACATTATAGCTCATAAAATACTTATAAATTAAAGGTGACTTCATCTTTAACAGGCTCTAAGTATTATGATTTTAAATGACAGCAACTTCTATATTTAACATCAGAAAGCAGCATACTACCAGCTATTCCAAATGGAACCTACTTTTTATTGCAGGAGAGTTATGCATTAAAGTTCAAATTCATGAAAATGAAAACCCTCAGGCTTATCTGAAGGTTAGTATACTTAAAATATGTGCATAAAGCAAAGCAAATATTTATGTGCTTTCCTGAATCAGTATCTGAATGAATTGGTTTTGCTGAATAAGCATAGAAGGATGATTGGTTTCAAAACACACTAATTTTAAATATATTCAGCAAATATTTTCATCTTACCTTGTGTATCTCTGTCACCTGTGATGGGCTGAAACCAGACTCTTGCAGGGAGGAAAAATGAATTCACAGCACTGTTGGAAATTGATCTTTGCTGTGTTGCCTTTCCACTTGTAGAAACAAAAACCACCAAACAAGCATTTTGTCATTTTTATGTACAAAATCATGACCAGCATGTTAAAATATTATACTTTACATTTTTATACAAATTAGCAATTGAAAAGTTACACCTCAGCAGTTGTTTATGTCACATGACTGGACTATCAATCATAATAATAATAAACCAGGAGATTTTTAAGCTAGCACACTTCTGAGTATTCAACCAAAATGGAGAAAAATGGGGAAAACACATAATATATCTTAGGAGTAGTAATGTCCTGTTATTGTTAAAAAACTGCTGGGACCTCATTAGTGACTATGAAAACATCATCTGTGAATACCGTGAGGCAATAAATCTACAGTGTCCAAGGAAGAGGGGGGGAAGAGAGCAAGCACAACGTGTGTATTTGCCATTTTTTCTTACCCAGCTGTGAGTTAGTAATTTCCATCTCTGCTTGCCAAACAGCTTCCAGAAACTATTACTGATTATGTGAATTCAATAGGCTGCTAATGAACGATAAGATAATGGGTCTATGCTCAAGACTGCAGGAGACAAATAGTTGTTTACGTGTCAGAAATTCCTTTTCCACTTGGGTAATTTCACACACACACACACACACACACACACACACACACACACACACACACACACACACACTCGCTTTTGAGGACCCATTTTTTAGCACTAGCTCCAAGCCAGGGCTGATAATACTGCAGGTATGGCCCTTTCATCTCCAAACTAAATAGTAGTTTTTGTAGTTTACCAATGATGATCCATAGCTTCTAAAAGCCTTTCCATAGCTTTTAATAAAGCAAGCAGTGCTTTAAAAATAATGAACTATCAGGTTTTTGGAGGGGAGAAGGATTGAATGAATGACAAAAGGCAAATAACTTATGGATGAATTCTGAAATACATTTGTGTAAATACTCGGTATTTTGAAAGACTTAGCATGAGACCCTTAAACAGATTTGTGATAGAACTTGCCTACTACAGCTACATCAGCAAAACTTTATAATGCTTTTCACCCCAGACAATTTTATCATCTGTCAGCCTCCTACTGCCACAGTGCGACCAGGCACAAATCCATTGCTGTCATAAATACATGCTCTTGTGTTGCTGTGGAATTTGGCTCTGTATTTGTAGAGCTCACGTCACCCATCACTGAAATGTGGCTGCTTCTACTGAGGAAAAGCAGCACTGCCAGCATGATTGTTTTTAGCAGGGGAAGCGAAGAGTAATAGAGCCAGCTCAACTCGCTTGAGAGCTTACGTCGGAGGAACACAAGGTAATGACCTTGGAGTCATTAACTGGAATTCCCTTAGGGCACTGGGTCTATCCACTCATACATGTCTGAGAAATGATACCAGGTCCCTAATGGCCATAAGTACAGCGGAGACTGAACAAGTGGAAACTCTTTGCTCTGTTGAAAGTTATACATTGGTTTTTGCACAGAACCCCAAATATTTTGACTGTGGGTTTTCACCTTAGGCTCATTTTTTTGCCTTTGGTCCCAGTAGAGAGGACCCTAGTTAGGTGATAGTATGCAACTGGATGCCTTGGTTGTACGTTATACCTTCAAAAGCACCGAGAAAGCAAACAGAAAGAGACTTACCTTCCAAGATACTGGATATCTTGTCTCTGTAAGTGAAAATGAAGTATTGGGAAGTAAATTTCACCAAAAAATCTAACATTCCCAATACCAGGAATCAGCAAAGGCAGCAGCTGTCTAGCACAGTGCCCTGCCAAGGCAGTAAAACATCTGTTTCCAGTGGTTTGTTCATGCCAGGGCTTTGGACAGTGAGGCTTATAGATGTGGGACAGGCTGGGTTCGTGTGGTCCTGGGTAACTCTAATCTCCCCCCTGGTGGCAGGAAGAAAGGCAAACCCATTCCCACACAACTGTCTCCCAGGACTCCCCATCTCAGCCCTGCTTTTCTCATTTTCCAATGGAAGTGGCAGTCTGGCCCCACATGAGTCCTGAGGTCCTGAACAGCTGAGTTTTGCTTAGTTTCAGAAAAGCCTTGAGACAGGTCTCTGCAATCCCAGGATGCAAACTCAGAGATGGCTTGAAATACACAAATAGTTAGTTGTTGCCTATTTGATACCCTGGAACTCACTCAATATGAAACACAGTCTCCAGAGCCTGAGAGCTTGTTAGACAAACTGTAAGTAACTTTCTGAAACTGATTTAATTAAGTTATGATTAGACAAATGAAAACCAAAACAAAATCGACCAACCAACCAACCAACCAACAACAACAAAAAAATCCCAGTAAACCCCCCAAACCAGAACAAAGTCAAGTGTTCCACTTGGTGTATCTGTGACGAGTCACTCTTGGGGTAAACATGGACCTTACACTCACAAGCACTCATTCCGTTTAAGCCATGCATTAATAAGAAGTCATCCTATGTTCTTAGCATTATCACAATCCATACCAAAATCCAGAGTTCATACACACAGTTTCTTTTCCATGCTGTCTCTGTTTGTGATATTCATGAATACAGAACAATCCTTAGAGGCCTTATCACACAGTGAATGTGAAGACTAGTCTACTCAGTCTTACAGTACTTCTTGGACTCTAAAGATTAGCTAAGACCTCTGCTTCTGACTACAGAGTCTGTGATTTTAGGAATTTATTTTGAAGTTTCAAGCATACTAAGTTTCAAGCAAAATAAATACATATAACAAACTATACTATAGCAAACAAAATATGCCCCTAGAGAAGAAACCTAAAATTCTGTAGTTATTTCCAGAGACCTTGAGCATTAAGCAATGTTGGCAGAATATGTGGGACTTCTGGAAGCTAGAAATCAGACAGAGTTAAAAATCAAATGTTTGCATTGTTGGGTTGAACCTTGTTTATCTGTTTTATTGCTGCTTCTCTGAAAGCTGCATGTTGCACTTTCATCATTTGAGATCATAGCCTTTTGCATGGTCTCACCTCTTGGCAGTGGGAACAGCAGCTTTTGAGGACCATGGAAGCATAAAAGAGGAAAGCAGGTTCCACAGAAGCCAGCAGCAGTGTTGGCTCTTGCTGCAAACAGAGCCAACAGGAGCAGAAGTCAATCTAGACATCTGGCCCTGTCCAGCCAAAGGTCATCTCCAGTACCACATCTCATTAGTCAAAAGTCAAAATGGGCCAGTGACAGTTTACAGTAATCTGAAATAAAGCATTGGTGCTTCTCTTGGAGGGAATTCCAGGCTTTGTAATGGATCTAGTAGAACTGTGTGTTAATGTGGTCTGTATTAATTTATGTTTTCTAAACTTAGAAAGCTAATGGGAAAGCAATCAGTCCCTGCTGAGCTATATCTCTTGGAAGAAAAATCTCAAAGGCAGTAGGGAAAAGAGCATATTGCTATTAATTTGTAGGAGTTAGTAGCTAGTTCCTTCTCCTGGGCCAGTCTGTGTACAAGCACAAATGGTCAATTCAGGCGTATACATGCATGTAAATTCAGTGATTTACAACCTGTATGCATAGTACACAAGCAAAGGACTTTCTCAGACAAATGATATTAATCTGGACAGAAGTTGGAATCACTAGGTGACACATTGACATGGGCAGTCTTATAACAGGAATTAAAATTTGTGACAGAAATTTCTGTGCCCTGTGCAGTGTGCGACTGTGTGGAGAAAGCTTGCAACATAACTTTTCAAAACTTTTGTCAGAGAAATATCTTATGTTTTTACGCTGTCCAGGAGCTTGCTGTGCTTAAAATTAGACTAGAAATGATGTTTTCATTGGCATCTTTGTCTACCCCAAATGGAAGAAATGGTAAATGGGGGGGGGGGGGGAAGCTAGTTCTGTGTCTGTGTGTGTATATCTCAACATTTAACTTCTGATTGCCTAAATCAGAATCCTAAGTTTGGACTAGCTAGTGTAGTATTTGAGGTGAAAGAACAATTTTTATGAAATTCAGGACACTCCTTCCCCACCCAAATTAGTGTTTCTGCTTCTCCTCCTTCCTCTTGACTGTATCTATGTAGCATTACATTACCACATGAGCTGCTTGGCCCCTGTCTGGATAGCACAGTACTTTGAACAGGATTTTCAGTTCCATTGGGAGAAATTCAAACATTCAACTCCAAATAAAATTCATAGGAATGTGCACGCACATCACTTAAGAAATTTTAAAAAACAAATTGCAGTTTTCTTATGTGATGTTCTGCAACAGAAGCATTAGATGAATGCACGCCAGTACTGGACCTGGATTCAAATTTTCCCCTCTCCTGGCCTCACTAACTTAGTTTACTATGCTGAAATTTCCTAATTGTACTTTCTGATTTCTCTTGATTTTTTTCTTTTCCTTTCACTCTCTTGAAGGTTTATTCTCTTCCCAGCACCATGCTACTTTCTGCACTTTACCAGTTGCTTTCTTTGATTCCATCTCCTCCTTTGCTCCATCTCCTCCTTTGAGGAAGGGCTTCCTGAGTGCTTCACACATTCATTCAAGTTATGAACTGCACTGTCAGCTAAGTAACTAATAGAAACTAATTGATAGAAACAATTATCCCTGTTTCAGATGAAATGTATCTTAAATGTTGAAAATTTTTGCCAGAAGTCTGTTCAGAAAATCCAGAGCCCCAAGAGTGGAGCTGGAAAAACCTGTCTAATAATGGGGCATATTAATTGGACCCTCATGCCAGTTAACTCATCCATCATTTATGGCTCTTGGAGTTTGGGAACACTCCTGATTGCTGCCAGGGGTTTCAGTCCACTCCCCGCTTACACAAGGGTGCGTGCATTCTGCCAGACCTCTGACTCTGCCATTTTGGCCCCAGGTTCAAAGGCCTTCAGATGTGTCTGGCAGGTTATTCTTGGTTTATACCTCTGACAATGCTAATGGTAAGAGCAGATTTTAGGCGCACATTTTGCATGTCAAATTGGTTTTTGCTGAAGTCTGTGCTAAAGGAGTGGAAGGAAGATCAGGGTGCAGCTTGATGGTCACTGAGAGAAGCCCAGATGAGTTCCATGAGTTCCACTTATTGTGAGAGGTGACAAGATTGATTCACAAGAAGTTTTAATTTCTGTGAAGATTACCACTACAGAAACCAAAGAGGTGACTCTTGAGAAATATGTGGTTTCTTAGAGATGGGTGATAATTGTTCTCAAATCTCATGAAAAAGCAATGTGAGCTACATTTTGCAGCAGTGTGCCCTGAGCTGAAAGATTGGTGGCAGTCATAACCTTATTCCTGACATCTGTTGTGTCTCTGGAGGCGAGGCAGTGTTTATCAGTGACTGAGATTTCATTTTATATTCTGCTCTGCCCAGGCAGCTCCTGAGCTTGTGTGGACTGACATGCAGGCTTCTCCTCTCCTCCATCCAGGTCAAAGGAGCAAGAGAGAGGTTGGCCACTTGCTACAAAGCAAAAAATATGTGCAATCCTTCAGGTTTTGACCATGCTTTATTCAGTTCAAGATGCTAATATAGACATGGGGGAACTCAGAGGTCTGATATTTTTACCTGTTATTAACCCCAAGGTCTTTCCTTTTGGGGAGATTATTCATGCTGAACTGTGGAACATCAAACAGCATTGCCAGAGAGAAGGCAAAGGCTCCAAATAACAGGCTTAAGCACTTACATCACCAAAACTCAGGAAAATAGGATAACTTCAAAATAATAATAGGATTTTGTATTTGTTCTCCAATTAATGTTTGTGAACATATTTGTCAGTAAAAAATTCATAGAAGGAAGAATCTTACATGAGTTTTCTGCACCATAATGCATATGGTTCAAGTGCTTTTGGAAGGCCGTTTTGGAAGCTCTGTGCTTGTTCATTTTAGGAGCTGTGTTTAACTGAGTGCCTGAGCATTTCCATGAAAATGAAGTAACCATCAAAGCTGTACAAACATGTATTTCCAAACAGCATTCATCCTAAGTAAGCAAAAACATGTTTTAAGATGTACCTGCAACATATCAAATGATATCTCAAAAATTTTATGAGCTGTAATTTTATCTATTATCCCCAATTCTTCTCCAAATTTTACTGATGCCTATGTTATCAATAGCATCATTCCACAAACCTCAGAAAATTGAAATACTTCCATGATTTCATTCTTTCTTTTCATCTCCCTCTTTACACAACAACAGAAGGTACCTGATTGTGGGCTTACTATGTATTACTGTACTAAAGCATGATGTGAACACTCGGTATAAATTTTACAAAACTTTTCCACTTTCAGTTGCAATCCACTTTAGTCATCAAGAATGATTCACTGGTAGCTGAAGAATGCATCATTGGTCTAAGTGAACTGTATCAGTATCACATAATGTACATGTCATATTCTATTTTCTTCCTCTTTTCATTAAAAGTACACTAGTAAGGAAAAAAAAAAGGCAAATGCAACTCAGTGATTTTCTCCCACTCATTTCCTGCACTCTATATTTCTGACTCAAAAAAACAGTGAAGCACCAATATGTAAAAGCCCTGATACTAAGTTCATCTAAACATTTCCATTCTGAAGGCCCAGTTTCAGTTATTTATTATTTTCATAAACTTTAGCCTTCTTGGCTGAACTTTTTCCAGAGTTGTTCTCTTTCCAAGAGTGATTATTTTAGGAAAGTTTGAGCATGAATCAAGCAAAACCAAAACTTTACAAAAAATACACTTTTCCCACCATTTCTCCCAAATCTTGCAGTTTCTTTGGAATAGGTATAATGGCCAGATCTTTTCAGACAAAAGGCTGGTATGTGGCAGATGACAGTCTGTAAATGACATGGAACAGAGAGATACCTTCCAAAGTCCTTTTGAAAACAGATTCAGATTCACCCAAATCATACATGCCCAAAGGTCAATTTCCACTTACATGCAGCTGTCATATGTACCTGGATACATTTTTTGGGTTTTCTTCATAAGTACTCAGAGGCAATTGGTATCATTGCTCCCCCTTTCTCAAATCAAGAAACTGAGACCTGGGAGAGTGACTCAACCTAGTTTCCTATGTCTTCCCTTGGTATTCCTTCCATTCATTTCTCCTCAAATTAGTAGTAATCTCCATGTTCTAAATTACATGAATTCCTTGTGGAGACAATGCTATGCAAAGAAAAGAGAACAAGTGATGGTAAAATGCTCTGTGTGCAGTCTAGGTGTAAATGGAGCAACCATGCAACCAACACAGATATACTGTTAATGAACAGCTGGTTTACAACCAAATGAATACTCAAAGTGCTTGCACACCTGGGGATTTTCTTGTCTTTTTATAAATCATGGCAAAAAAATGTCATGGCTGCCTCATTCACTTAATAACAACAGATCTGAGCACTGAATCATAATGTACTGACATGGAATCGAAAATTCTCTCTTGGGCCTCAGCCCAGAATTGCAGGACTTTTTTAAAGAGTTTGGGGAGTGAGATGTCCAACTCCTGCTGGCTTTCAGTGGAGTTCTCAGCCCTTCTCCATTGGGCTTCTTTGTCAGGAGGACAAACCCATGTAATGTAAGCATCATTAACAGTGAACACGTGAGTAACTCCACTGAAGCTTGGAGTTAAGTATGTGCTTAGGCACTATGTTGGGTGCATTCTGTTTGCACTCTATAACGCAAAAAAATCCAGAAGTGGTGGGGGGAAAAAAAACCAAGGCAACTTCCCAGTTATGTTAAAATGCCTGACAAAAATATACGCATTTTCTAAAATATTTGGGAGACCAAGACGAGGATGGGAAAAAGGATAACTTGACATGAATTCCCAATCCTTTTTAATGAAGGAGCTCAGAGCTTGGGTTTTGTGTAACCAGCTGTCTCTGATGCACTGTTTCAGAAAAACTGCCTTCCTGGTCCATGTTCTTTGTTCTGAAGAGACTTCATGATACAACACATTAAATTGTTTCAGAACAGTCTTTGTCAAAGACCACACATGTACATCAACTAAGAGGTTGTCTTACAAGAGGCACACACATGGAGAATTATTTTCCTCACTAGATTCCTCCCTCATTCTTTGCACAGGGTAACAAATACCCCCAAATAAATACGCATTATGCAGAAATGGAAACTTTAATCTCTGAATAAGATAGTGGGTTTATACCAAAGAATCAAAGAATCATTAAGGGTTGAAAAAGACCTCCAAGATCATTGAGTTCAATGCAATTAAAGGCTGAATCATAATCCATTCTTGTGAGTTAGAGTGTGAGTGTAGTCTGCACAGAAATTTCCTTGCCTCTGAGTACTTCATTTCAAAAGTCAGTAGCATCCTTTTTGATTATGGTGTGATGTACAGATTTCCCCATGCATAATGGTAAGCTGTGGAAATGGTAAGCTATGGACGTGGTGAATAGAATCACTGTGACAGGGATGTGAGTTAGTGTGATGTATGGCAGGGATGGTGCTGCAGATCTGTACCCAAGGAGAACCAGAGAAGCAGAGGAATTATCAGGAATCCTGGGTTCCAGACAAGATTATTTAAAGATAGGATGGTTTGGAGGGCACAGCCCATTTCACCACCTCATTCTTGTCTTTGTTTCCCCTGACCTCCTTTTCTTAAACCCAACTGCCTCTGGCCTGATCTTTCCAGGATGTTCCTCTTCCTGGACTTGTTAAACAAAGGCAGGGCTCTACTCAAGCCCATTTAAACTTCAAGGCTTCCAAAGACCAGACTTGCTGGCTGACTGCTTTGTCCCTTGATGAATCCCCTGCACTGACCTAAGCCCTGTTCTGCTTGGTGAAGATGTTTCACAAGATCCTCCTAAGACATCAAAGCTCTCAGCCACAGTTCCACTGCTGCAGGTTAAACCATGTGTCACCTGGTACCGATAGACCTCAGAAACTTCTGCCCCTGGGCAGTTTTACTCTGGTTTGTGCCTAAAATATGGCCTGTCCTTTTCCAGTTTGTGCTCCTGTTGCTCCTTGGCTCCTCTTTGCCTCCTTGACAGGATTAATCAAAATACTTTAGTCTTATTCTACAAAGAAGAGGGAGGGGTCATTTGTTGAACAGATTTGTTGAACAGTGCTTTGCTTTTTGGCATTGGCCACAAGTTAGTGTTTTGTTGTTCTTTTCTAGTAAAAGAAAACAAGAGGTCCATGTATGAAGCAAACAGATCTCCTGGTCTAACCGTACAGTAGCCCAATGCCCATAGAATCATAAAATCATAAGAATGCTTTGGGTTCTAAGGGAGCTTAAAGATCATCTGGTTCTGACTCCCCCATTATGGATAGATTTCACTGACCAGATTGCTCAGAGCACCATCCAACTTGACCTTGAACAGTTCCAAAGATGGGGCATCCACAACTTTCCTGGGCAGCATGTTCCAGTGCCTTACCCTAACAGCAGAGAATTTTTTTCCTAAACTTAACTGACTTAAACATACTCTCTTTCAATTTGAAGACATTCCTCCTTGTCCTGTCACTACACACTCTTGTAAATAGTCTCTTTTGCTCTTGTAAAAATTCATCTCTAATGATCTACTTACTACCATCAAAGTTGCCTTGTAAAAATTCTGGGGGAAGCTAGATGTGTTGAAAGGAATGGGGCGAGAATTAGCTTAGTGTTACTTAAATACTCTGTCAGACCACCTATCTAAGCCTGATCTGGATACACAAGCTCCTGTGTCCATTCCTCCTATTCAGTGAAACTTTTTTAGTTCAGGTTCTCTCCAGGTTTGGTTGCGTAAAGTCTTGTCCAAAAATTATATTCCCTCAGTGCAGGGCTTAGAAAGGAGAGAATTGGCACTTTCCATGCCACACCTGTTCAGCAGAGAGAGCACTTTGATCTCTGTGGCTACCCATCTAATGGCCCCATAGAGCAATAAATCTATACACTTTTTTTCTTTTCTTTTTTTTCTTTTTAGTATATCTGCCAAAAGAGGGGAAAAAAAAGTGAAAGGAAAAAAGTAGCTGTTCCAGGAAGGAGCTGAAGTCTATAAAGTGATCTTTCACTCTATTGCAAAGCTCTTACTAGTCAGCACCACCACAGATCTATCAGAATATTTTTGGTAACAAGCTTTTGAAAAGCTGAATTTAAAATAAGAAGTGGGAAGTGGGGAGGGAGGCAGGGGGAGTGTCTTCAAACCAAATGCCACGACTGCTCACAAGGCACTCTATAATTCAAAACTGGGTACCCTCAGGCACGCTATGCATACATTTATATTTTCAAGAGAACAGTCCCACAATGCAAACACTGTGAGTGGTTTTGCCTAAAGGATTCTGTAGAATTTATGCACATGAGGGCTCTTGTCACTTGTAAGTAGAGGTCAGGAACCTGCCTGGGTGGAGAAGGCAGAGTCAGTGCTTTCCTGAAATCCCTCCTTGTGCCAGGAAATAATCACCACACCCACAGCTACTACATTTGAGCCAAGGTGTTTCAGGGACACAGTCTGTCATATAGGGCACGCCCGTGGAAAAAAGTTTTATAAACCATATCCCGTTTCTTTAATCTTCCATTCCTCGTTGCTGAAAGAGATTTTAAAAATAAATTAAAAAATCAAGGTAGTTGCTTCTGATAGAAAAGAAAAGGAGTTTCTGTTCAATATCCTAACGCAAATATAATTAATTGATTTTTCACATATTCCAGATTTCTCAAGACAGGTTTTATTTCCACTGGGTTAAATGGAAGGTAATGAAATTTTGACCACAGTGGCATAAATCAAATCTTTTGAGGGAGTGAAGGGGTAAGGAGGAGAACAAAGAACAGGCAGAGAGGCTACAATATCAAGTGTTTCTCGTAAAAATATAGAACTAGTATTTGTTTCTGTTAGGCATCCTAATCTGTGATTTATTGTCAATTCAAGAACTCCACAAGTTTTTATTACAGCTGAATGGATTTGAAACAACCATTGCTAAATAAAAAGGCTAATTGTGTTTTAGTGCTCCATTTCAAGTACAATTCTACCTTGGTGCCAAAGATCAGGCTGAGAAAAAAAAATGACACACTATTTAAAATAATTGCAATGAAAAAATTGTGTGGTTTTCTTTTGGCTGTGGTTATATAACTGAACATTTCATTATGAATGAAAATTCTTAATAGTTGTGTCCTGTCAATAGGATCTGTCTTGTATCTTTTTGGCTAGAAAGATGTTCAGATTTGGTTTATTTTACAGCTTATAAATTCTCCTGAATTCTGGGACATCTTATTTTCATTTTGAAAACTCTGACAGTTTTGTTATGAATACCTAAAACATCACATGTCTCATTTCGAGTGGAGGCCAGTGATGTCTCAGAATGAGCAGGCAAAACAGACACACACAGAAGTCATCAGAGCCAGTGTGAAGCAGTGAGTGAAGATCACACCAGCATTTCCCCAACTGCAAATGGCAAGTAAATCGATGTGCTGCAACCAAAATTATTCTCTAAAAAACTCCCACGGGCATTTGATGAGCCAGTATATAGAATTGTGACTACATCTTAGCTTTAAACATATGGATTTGCCACTTTGGCAAACGTGTGCCTGGGGTGGAAAAGTACAGGACATCTCTCATCCTCTCTACTGCGCAGCCATCAGGGGACAGCACCGTTAATCACAGGAGCCTGTGGGCAGCAGCTGGTCATGTCTAAAAAAGAGTTCACCTGATAGTTCTTGGGTTCAGAGGACTAAAAGTCCTAGAGAAGCTTTGAAAAGAGACAATTTTCTGTAGTGCATGGACTCAATACAGATTGGCTTCCTGATGCTCCTGGGAACATGAGCAAACAGAGGGCAGGTGTGTGTGCGTGCATGTGAGTCTGGTGCTGGTTTGAGGGGCATCAGAGAGCTGAGGAAGGAGGATCACCTGGTTTGCCAAAGGCAGAGAGCTGAGGAGACCCCCTCAGTGCTGTGGGGACATAAAACAGATCTGCAGCCACTTGAACATCAGAGCAGAGCTGCTCAACTTCCATACCTATGGGCCCATGTGTTACAGACTGAGTTTATTCCAACCCTTTCCTCAGGTGCCAAGCTAGGCAGCTTGAAATCTTAGCCTGGCTTTGTCACATCGCCCTGCAGTTGGTTGTGATGCTGCTCTACAGTGCCTCACCCATGAGATATATAACCTGACAGTTACATTTCATTTCCTAAGCTGGAACAATGAAGGCTTTTGTTCCAGAGCTGTCAGTCTCATGGATTTTTCTGGTAATTTTAAGGTGTTGTGCTTGTGCAAGCAGCTGTTTCTAGCTATGGTAGATGTGACCTGTAGGAAGAGATTCTGTGAAAAGAGATAAGAAATACCATGTAAGAAAAAGACAGCAAGGCAATACCATTACAGACCCCATTCCTGGCTCTGCTTGTCAAACATGGCAAGTTGCTCGACAGAGTTAAGTACCTCACTTTCACTCAGAGAAGTGGAGGTAATAAGGGAGAATACTTCAATGCCATTCTTATTTGTAAAATATTTCAAGATCCCTGGATGACAAGATATTACATAAATGATAGCACTTATTTTCAAATGTGCTAGTTGAGGTAGCAGGTTTTGTAGGTAACTTATATTTTGCTCTGTCAAAATATAACTATGCTAAATACCAGTAGTTTTTTAAAACAGTGCTGTAGCCAGAATTCATATATTTCTGCTGCCATTCTTCTTGTAAAAGTATGTAAATATAACTAAACAATGTCTTTCTTTTAAACAGATGGAAGCATTTGTCTTCTGGATAGATGCAATATTGGCTGTACAGTTATTCCTGAAACTAGGTTGCACCATTTCTAAGTTTTGTGAGAAATACAGAGTGTCAGAGCGTTTGAAGGTGTATCTGTAATGTTTGGTGTGAAGCACAGAGACAGCTCCAAAATCCATTGAACTTAATCTCAATCCTTTCATTTACTTCACTTTCTATAGAATAAGACCTATAAAATTTAGTTTATTGTATACACTACAATTTTAACATTTTCTGAGTTAACATTGATGGAAGTAATGGCAAACAGCTGAAGTAACTTCTCTTCTGAGAGAACTGCTTTTCAGCTATTCCTCTATTCCTTGAAAATAAGAATCACCATTTTTTCATTGGACTTTATATGTGTATGAACAAAAAGTGTTAGGGACACTTTATAGTGCCAGAATCTAGTGAACTAATTTTTTCAGGCACTGATACAGAAACATCATATGGTTTTATTTTAGTCAGTAATAAAATTATGTAGGTGAGTTAGTGTTTATGTCTTTGGCTTGCAAGATGCCATCCACTTGACGTGTCATATGAAGGAAACTAACTTGATGCTTTTCCTCTCTAAGATAATCAGTTAGATGGGGTGGGGGCTACATTAAAAAACAAACAAACAAACAAACAAAACCCCCCAAAAACCAAACCCCCTCCCCCCCCATTTACTTATCAACTTTCTGATAAAAATCCATGCTCTTAAAATAACAAATTGAAAATGAAGCAGTGCATGACACACTGAAAATCCAGCTTCTAGAAAAGAACTACTCCAATTCAGACATTTCATTACACTGTCACATTTTCCACAAGATTTATAACGAGCACTTTGTAAGACTCTGGCACCTGAGCTGAATACTGAGCATTTACAAAGTTGTCCCTGCAGATATTTTTGGTGAGCCTTAAGGGCCAGGAGTACGTGAGGTCCAAACTCCAGTTCCCATGCCACAATGAGCTCTGCGTAGGGTGGCTGAACCTGAGCAGAGCTGCAGTCACTGAAAAATGGGACTACAAAAAGAAAACATGGATAAAATGAAGCCTTGAATTTGCAGTGTTGGCTTAAGGCTAGTTTCTTATTCTTCTCTGAATTACACCTGTTCAGCTGTGTTGCCTGGTAGAGTTACGTGGCTACAGCACAGATGAGAATTTGGCCTTGCCTGACTCACACCGGGACTTGAGCTAAACTCTCACATCAGTTCCACGGAGCAGGTCCAGTGAAGTGGCAGAAATGAGGGATTATCTTGGCCACAGAGCAAAAATGCTGGAAGTTTCCATATTTCAAATAGCATTTTGCATCAGCTGCACAGAACATCTGTGCTGTGGCAAACCAATCTCCAGGAGGGTAGTGTCCCTGACTCCGACAGGGAAGTTTCCAGCCAATTCCCCACTACAGTGCTGGAGATTCTACTAACATCACCTGAAATTAAAGCCAGATGAGATGTACAATTTATTCCACCCCTTAGGTGAGAAAAAAATGAGTGCTTAAACCTTTCAAGTTTCAGAGGCACTTGGGAGAAGGCTTAAGGTTTAGCATTATACGACATATCAGCACATGCCCCAGTTCAGCCAGTGTCAAATTCTGAATGAAAACAACTGTGCTCCTGCTCAAGGCATGGATTAAGGATGATCCCTGACCAATTAAAAATATTTGGCAGTCATTGCTTTCTTATGGCATCTTTCCTAAACTCCAAAGGAATTATGCCTGGCATTATTTTGAAGCCATCAGACTTTGAAGCCAAAAAAGTCTGATCAAAAGCTTAGAGGAATAAAATCAGAAATACAGATAGATGAATAGTGGTCAGGCTTCTCTGCCCTGCTCTCAGACTTCATTTGGGTGAGATAACACCAGTGCAAATTGTTTGCTTCTATAGGAGGCACCTGTCACTGCAATGCTCTGTGCCACAGGTACTGCGTGGCAGCTCAGCACTGGCTTCCCACAGCCAGAAAACACATGTGTGACATGCAGGTTGGCTGGAGACATGCAGGCAGCTTCAAACACTGCAGAACCTGATGTTTTCCTTTACCACATAACCAGCTTCCTGAGTCCAAATCACTCTTCCAGGATCCAGGCAAAGTAGCTGGATTGCATTTTTGTAGGAGGCTGGCTGAGAGTGGAATCTACCCTTTCTTGGCATAAATGTGAATTGACATGCTTCAGTTAAAAGCACACTTAAAAATACTCCTCTCTAAGCAAGGAGTCACTTAAACTTCTCCCATTAATTTCAGTGGATGGTGGGTATATGCATAAAAAATTGTAGTATCCTGATTTTGGATTCTGTCTTCTCTGGCAGAGAAGAAAAAAAAGGAGAGAAAACTCACAGCATTCACTCCAGCACACTTCTCTATAGACTGAGTCAGAGCACGAGCCTCTCTGAAATCTGTGTGGCTGCCAGTGTCAGCTGCAACATATTTTTTTGCATATTGTGGGTGCAGATAAAAAACTTGGGGTCTTAATAAAAGGACACAGTAAATTCACTGTATATTCTGTGCTGGCTTTCTTTCCATATTTAGAGAAAGAAAAAAAAAAATCCCACATTCAGGAGAGAAAAAGCCATAGGGGTATGGAAACATTGGTTTGTTGGAGGTTTAAGAGCTGAATGGCTATTTTTGGTTTTAAAAAATTGCCTGAAAAAAGAACTGCCCTGTAGTATCTGTTTTTAGGAGAGACTGGTATCTTCTTAGATAAGATAATGTTTTGCCCAACTAGGGGGAATTGTGTGAAATAACATGGCCATGATGACATGGGGTATTATAATGCAGTTATTGATAAGAGTCTGGAACACATATTCTAATGACTCATAATGACCTTCCCAAAGACATAGTATGTGATAAGAAATGATGCTTTAAGCAAATGTACAAGTTAGGGGGTATTCTTCTGGGGTGAGACATTTTATGCACAACCTTGCCCTGAATCTTGTGTTTCATGCTGTGTATGTGAACCACTTCAGTTGTGATATCTCAGGGATATCTCAGGATGTCTCCTTTGAGTCTAGTCCTTGGAAAAGACTCAAACAGGTCAGCTGAAAGCACGCCTGGAAGGAAGCAAGGCTGTACTCCTCCTTCCTCGCTGTTGTTCAGCTCAAGGAGTGTAGCCCATACATTCTTCTGAACAGCAGAAATGCAGTTCTGCCCCATCCTGACATCAGCTGCTAAGGGTTGCCTGCTTATACCTCACTCCTGCTGGTCAAGGGCTGCACTCTATGGCAAGGCTCAGTGCTCCATCTCAAACATTTCCACTTAAACATTTCTTCTTAAAATTGCACACACCTCGTAGAGCTTTGGCATTCTGTGTGCTAGCCTATGCTATTTCTCTTCAGATGGAGAACAGTTCAGACCTTCACCATTGCTCTAATTAGGATTAAGTTTGGATGTAAACAGCAAAGATTAAATTTAAGTAGTCATATTACTATCAGTAGTTATCTCTCATAATAGGGGCCCTTGTTAAGTGGTCAGGAGCTTTCATGCTTGGTGCTGTCCAATTACTTTGTACCAACTTCTGAGTAGCAGCCAGTCCAGCAGAAGAAATAAGTCTTTCAATCAGTTTTTCACTTTTCACCTAAGTGTCTATAGTAGAAGCTAAAAACTGAGAATGGGATTTGGGTACCTCTATTAGGGCTTTAATTACATCTAAGTATTAAGTATTCTTGAAATATGGTCTTCTTTCTCAAACAGAGCTCTGTAAAAATTGTACTTTTTTACCCAGTAGTTTGCTCAAAGTACACCCTGGCCAACTTAGTACTGTTAAGAAAAACCACTTTTTTTCTGTGAGCTTTGATAGAGAAGGATTCATTTCCTTTCATTGGTACAGTGAATTGCTAAGACACATTGCCATATTTTGGTTCTGTTAACATGATTGAAATATAAATTTGATATATAACTTTTAGTCTTGCATTAAGATACACTCTTTCTCTAAATACAAGTAAGTATGCCTCAGGACCAAAGTTTTAATAGGGTTATTATTGTGGTTTTTACTGCCTGCAGCATTGTTCTGTGTCTCTGGAGTCCCCTATTCTGCAAGGCACAGAACAGAGACTTGTCTGGACCAAAGGTATTCCAAGCACTGCATTGATCAAAAGAAGTTGGAAACAAAATAAGGCTGGGAGTGATAATGATTGGTTCATGAAATATGTGAAGATTAACTGCCTCAGGAAGGAATAATTCGCTTCTTGATAGAGGCTGAAAAGCAACAGCTACTTAAAATTGAGATTGTATTGAGTCAGAATTCCAAAAAATACCTGGAACTTGTTTCATAAGTAAGGATAAAAGTAGGAGGGGGTCATGTAGGAAGGAACTAAAAAAAAATCCACCTTAAAAATTACATGGATAATGACAGAGAGCCTAAAAAGAATGAGAAGAAGTCTAATCAGCAGAGAATGCAGCACCTTAAGAGGTCAAAGTGCAGAAATAAAGTACAAGTTGCCAAAAGTCAAGCTGTGTTAGACCTTTCAGAGGAAATTAAAAAAAAATAAGGAAAGAAATTGTCTATGAAACTAGGAATTGGGCACAAAAGAAGCACAGGAACATCCATGCACTAGGCCTGGGTGGAGATTAATAATGATTTTTCCTAAAACTGACACACGGTGCCTTTTGTCTCCCTTTGTGCACAATGACACTGACAATGGAGAGAGACACAGTATGCCCATGGGGAATCAGTCTTATGGTGCTAGAAATAGAACTTAAATGCCACATCAAACTTGCCTTGGAGGGAACAGGTTACTCTACACTGCAGAAATTTTGGGGAAACAGCACAAGAAATCATCAACTCCTTAAAAATTCCCCCTCTGGGACACTTGAGACAGAGGACATGACTAAAGAACACCATCCCCAACTGTTAAAATGAAATAAGAAGAGGAGAAGCTCATTTCGTGATCATGGGGTCACTTAGTTTGCAACCATATGCAAGTCTGTAGAACAGATTTTGTAAAAAAGAAGAAAGATAAGCCGGAAAATGGAAAACACCATTTTTAGTCTGGTTTGGTCATAGTCTGGTCATGCCAGACTAACATAATAGCTTTCTTCAGCATGACTGCTCTCCCTAGACAAAGGAAAAACAGTGTTCTGAATTCAGTAAAACAGCTGGTTTGGTGCCATGTGAGAAAGCGTCTGCATAGGTAAGGAAAAGGGGGATTAGGAGAGAAAATGTAAGATGGCTCAAAAACTGGTTAAAGAGATGACAGCACTCTGTGTCAAGAGAGAAAGTATTGAGCTGGAGATAGGCTATTAAAGGAGTTCCTCAAGGAGTGGTTTTGGCTCAAAATGTAGGAGTGGGCTTTTGAAATATGTTGCTGACACAAAGTTGGAAGGCAGAGGAGAACTAGAATACCATGCAGAGAAAGCTGGATGAGCATGAGGACAGAAGTAATAGAAATGGAATGAAAGTGAATAGCACTGCAAAATCCAGCCCTTCAGGACGAATAACAGTAATTTCTGTTGGAAACAAAGGAGAAGAGGGACATGTGCCTGGATATACCACTGAAACATAGAATGATGATGATCCCCAAAGTTGGATGTAATTATGATCTTAGAATGAAGCAGGTGAAATATTTCTATGGCAGTTGTTGTGAAAATGGAGAAAAAGCTAGAATATCTATTTCAAAAGGGTGATTGTGGACACAAACAAAAATTGGTGCAAAGTATGTCACTGGAGTTTGAGAACTGAAAGCTGTGCAGTCACATCAATAGCATGCCCAGGCTGCTAGAATAAATTGTCAGAGCCAAATGCAACTTTATTTCTTCCAGGGTTTTAGCTAGTGGTGTCAGTGTGGCTCTGCTCCTTAGAGGACACACCACCTTCATGACATTGATTTATTCAATCCAGTAATTCAAATACTAGGATCAATTATATTACTTCTTTATTTGCACCAGTTAGTGGAAAACTAATGAGGGTAAAGAGGCTAGCCACAAGAGACTGTGGATATAAAATGGATGTAATATCCATCAATTTAGTCTGTAAATAAGATTCCTAATAACCAGGACACTCAGACACTGAAGTAACAGAAGAGGAAAAACACCCCACCTATCTATACATTCAGATTGCTTGGTAAATTGGTGAGACTGTGAAAGAGAAGCAATGGAGTCTGGACTCAGTTACCTGTAAGGATTTTCTCCATCCTGATCCCACCCAAAACAGTACAGGCCAGAACACCATACAGCACAATTCTTTTGGATCCTGTGGATCCACTCTGCTCTGCAGTACCTAAGAATTTGCTTGTTTTCTTCTCATGATTTAGTAGGATTTGTTATCCGGTGTTTCTATGTGGATAAATAGTGGCACTAGCAGATAACAAATTCAAGTGTGGAATAAAACCTCTGAAAAGAAGAGGGGAAAAGTTATGGGGAGATGTGTCAAGCCCTTACTCAGACTCATAGTAACAAATGACAAACCCAGCTGATGTAGCACAATTCATCAGAAGCATTCCTTTTGGGAGGCTGCTCTTGGACAGCCAAGGAACAGGTCACACTTCTGAGAAATCAGTTTGTCCACTCTCAGGACCAGTATCTTTCCCAAGGCAGCTGGGGACCTCTTTCACCAAAAAACCAAAATGTAGTCCAAAGACCCAAAATGCAAAGGGGCAGGACATGTGGAGAAGTGTCCACAAACTCCTGCTGCTGATACATCTCTTGGGTGCTGTTTCTGACAAGTGATGTTGTTGCTGCCATTCCTCTTGGCCACCTACTTTTTGAGGAAACATTTAACTGATTGATCTTATCCTCCAAATCCCTTAGTACTGAGAGGATGAACAGAGAATGGTGAAAAGAAAATAATTTTTGCCATTGTTTCTACCAGATTCTGATTTAGCTCCCATCATCATGAGAGATGGTGAAGAGGGGGATAGCCAGCAGCACCCTCAACAGCACTTAAACCATGTTGATGTGCTCATTGTTGACTTCTGTGAAATCAGCTCAGCAGGGACACTGGCCACTCCTCATTAGGGCCATCCTTTACTCAAGAATTATGAAGAGGTCAGAATCACACTCAGTGGATAGATTAAACATGAGACAACTCCTTCTGATCTGTCTTTTTTTCATTCATAACTTAGAGGTAAAAGGAAGGAACTGAAAGTGTTACTTTCATTGGATCTGGTGCTCATACCAGTTTTATGGGAGTGCTATCTAGTAATCCTGCTGGATAGGAAGGTAAGAAAGCTCTGAAGCAGGGAGTACCCTGTGATTCTGGAAATGGCATTGGAGGACCTCAAAAGTCAGCAAGATTCTTACCCACATGTCAGAGAGAAAAAGAAAGTACCCTTTAACAAATAAAAAGAAGACATTTTACTGATAAATGCCAAGAACAATTAAAATTCTGAATCCAGCCCATTTATACAGAGTCTCAAAGTGCAGGGAATTGGATCCATGCCATGTGCTGACTGGTCCCACAGGATTGTCCTTCAACTGCTGAGGAAAGTTATTTCAATTGTTCTGTGAAAGCATTTCATTGTTCTCTGTGGCAAGATGCCTTCTTCACTCTACATCTGCACTGAAATCCCTGAATACAGGTTTTCATGCCCAGTTATGTTCTCATGCTGTAACTTTACTTTCCAAAGTGCAACACATGCTTGGAGAGTTGGCACAACCCCCTGCCTTCAGACAATAGGTGGATGTTGGAGCTTACAGTTAATTATACAGACTCTGTTCCATATCTATCAATTAACGAAATAGTCACTTACAATTAAATCATGGTTGACATTAAATTACTAACCAATGATCCCAATGTTTCTTTAATTACAAGTATCTGAAATAACTAAACCAATGCATAGGGGAAAAAGAATCCCAGCTTCAGTCCACTTGGGACACAATCCTTGCTAGGCACTTCAGGACCTTTCCAGAGGTAAAATTATTGTTCTCTGGAGTTGTTTTAGCAATAGCAATTCAGAAGTGAGACAGTGAAGGTTTTCCTGTCATTCTATATAAATAGAAATTACAATTGTGGAAGCTCAATTCTACAAAGAAACTGATAATCACCACATCAGTAATGATCTGTACCTGAGTTTCATGCCCTTCCTTGGATCTTATGCTTCTGTCTGATATATATCTAGGTCTCACTGTGTCTCTTTGGAAAACAGCATTTTAGTCAGCCTAATAGTAGCACAACTGTGCTGCTATATGTCAAGACATAGAAAAAAAAGGTTAAGAACTAAGCAGAACCTGCAAGCCTCTAGCTGACACCTTGTTCCCATTATACAGTATTTATGTGTAGCATTTAGGATAGGAGACAGCATTTTGGCTTGGCAAAAAACCTAGTATTTGTGCCACAAAATAAATGCTTAGAGCTGATTTCCATCTTGCCTTTTAACATGGTGCAGATTTTACGTATTATGCACCTCTGGAGTTGTACAGTGAGTAATGGTGTTACAGCATCATTTCAATTGTAAATCAACATGAGGTGCATCCAAATGGTAAATGAAGTCCATTCAAAGCATTCAGACCATTCAGACCTTGACCAGCCAGAAGTTGTCAGTCCAAGAAAATACCATACCACACCACAACCTCAGTTTTACTTTTATTTGGGCTGCAAATGCATGTTCTGCTTCTCATAATACTGCACTGACAG
Source organism: Acrocephalus scirpaceus scirpaceus (assembly GCA_910950805.1). Taxonomy (NCBI): domain Eukaryota; kingdom Metazoa; phylum Chordata; class Aves; order Passeriformes; family Sylviidae; genus Acrocephalus; species Acrocephalus scirpaceus. The sequence continues at coordinate 42,672,328 of OU383773.1, read as the reverse complement.
ATCTTTTTTCACCTGTGTGGGTTTTCACAGAGCCTTGAGACATAGCAAGGAAAGCCATGTGCTCAACCTCTTTTCTGCCCAGGGTAAATTTCTTCAGACAGATGTCCCTTTCCTTTCAGGAGAACCTGGAGTCTAACATCTAAATGGGCAGGAAAAACTTATTATTTAGTTTAGTAATTCACCATGGATTGCTTGCATATGTAGTAAACTGAGTGCTCAGTTTTAGCTGTAAAATATTTGCATATGAATTAAGTCTCAGTAGGAAGGGGTTTGAATAACCTTGCTGGGGTGCTTCACTTCCCTGCCTCCTTGGCAGGGGCAGGAGTCCCTTAGGGAGGGGCTGTGTGGTCAGCTGGGCATTGCAGGGCCTTAAATTGTCTCAGGTGCATTGACAAGAGCTCTCGTTGGATTCACAGGGCAGCACCGCTGTGCAAGGAACAGTCTCCCACTGAAAGAAAGAGATAGGAGCTTTATCTTCTTATCTTGTACAAAGTATCTATACAGTCTATATAAAATTAACTCAGCAAGGAGGGAGACTGTTGCAAATCACTTTTGATCCAGCTACAGATTGTGCCCTAGGCTCACTGTGTATCCTAATATAATTTAGAAGAGATTTAAAGTGACCTTGGAGCTATTCTAAGCTACCCATTTGAGCCCTGTTTATAGACCCAGGAGATGAAAGTCTACAAGAAGTAACACCTTCCTCCTACATAAGCAAAACAGCTGCCCAGAATTTTCTCACTTTCAAATATGCCATTCTTACAGTTCAAGGAATTATGGAGATGGCTCTGTCACGTCTACCACGTCTGAGGATTTCAACAATCCACCATTCCGCTTTTTAAATGTGTAGTGGAGGGGCAAAGGTGGATTAAAGGAGAGAGATGCTTTGAGTGTGACAACCAGTGAATATAACTGATGTGAGTGTACTACATATCATAAAGTTTTATTGTGGGTCTAGTTTCTAAGCATCCCAAAGCTTGGGAAGGATTTTAGGCAAGGGTGTTGGTTCTCATCATTCAAGCTATTGTGAAAGATTCATTTCCAAGAGATCTGAAAACAGATGATAAAAACAGACAGTTTGAGAGTGTAAAAAATACACTGAGGTGGCTCTACCAATTGTTTAATTTGAAGGCAACCACTGAATTCAGGATGCTTGGGTCAGGATGAGCTTGGACTGAGGTTCGGATCAAACCAGGACTAGCACGGACTCATCAGTGTTGCTAGTTACAGTTCACTGCAGGTGAGAAGGTTAGTTTCTATCCAAAGTCTCAGTTTTGACTGCTAAAGAAATTTATATGGTTCACAAAATCTAAGCTCAATTACTCACCACACAACTAACTCCAAGGCACATTTCCCAATTTCCTCTTTGTTGTTTCTCATCACCACAGAAAGTCTCTCTTTAACTGATAGGAAGGCCCTTACAAATTTCATGCTTTTTTTCATAACCTACCATTGCTTGGTTTAATAAGTTTATATTGTGGTACTGCAATATATTGCATTGTGACATCCCTCCTGTGAAAATGGCTGAAGAGTTTGTCTCTGAAGACCATTAGCTGGTAATATATTGTGAATAAATAAACATACAAACAGGTAGCTCTGCAGTTTCTCACCCTCAGAGCTGACTTTTTTAGCCTTCTTTTTCTTAAATGACTCCTCTTAGCTGTTACATGGGTGGGTAGACAGATGTTTGCAATTACGTCCATATATGTGGTCCACAGGTATGCCAGAGCTGAGGAATCTGGTGCTTTGTTAAATATTTTCAAGTAACCAGCTGCCGCATTTCTCCATGCAGCCAAACCACACCAAATGGAAATGTACTAAAAGAGATGGGTAAATTGAAGTACTTTTTTTAAAAACAGAAAAATGACTCATGCTCATAAAATATAATTACTGTAGTAATTCTTTAAATATACTGACCAATGACTGGGGGAAATTTCAATTGACCGTTCATTAGAGTAATTCCACCCCCATCCCCACCCCCTGCAAATTTCTATACCAGTAATTGCTTCAGCATACCAGAAGGCTGCAACTAGAAAGAAAGATTGAAAGGACCTTTACATCCGTGAATGAAGGAAACACTGCCTTCAGGTGCGCTCTGCATGTTGACACATCATGCACCAAGTCTACCATTATCTTTGTGCAGTAGTAGACTGGGATCAAACTCTCTTTCACTAAATACACCTCAGCAAGTGGTGGTGCTTGGTGTACAGTCATAGGATGCTCAGAAAGACAAATATGCCATGAAATAAGAAAAGTGGAAATTCCCAGGTTTTATTAATGTCTACTAAGTATAAACTCATGACATGCTTTCAGTTTTGCTGGCATCACAGGAAGCTACATAATTTTTTTCCAGTATCATGTAATAGTTCATAATTCCACGAGCTATTTTTGGGAAACTACCTCAGAAGGCACAGGACGTAAGTCCTGAATACTGAGATGTAACTCAGTTGTTTTTCACTACTCCAGTCATCATTTGCCACTGCACTGTGAAGGCAAATGTGTCTGCTCCATTTGCTTGAGCCCAGAGCACTGGAACAGGCTGCCTGGAGAACTTGTGGAGACTCTTTTTTGGAGATATTAAAAACTTGCCTGGACATGGTCCTGTGTAACCTGATCTACATGAACCTGCTCTAACAGGAGGGTTGGAGTGAATGGTCTCCAGAGTCACTTCCAACCCCAACCATTCTGTGATTCTGTGACAGAGCAGGTACAAAGCAAGTCTAGAAAATGCAATTAGGCAGAAATGCAAAGGTATATAATGATGCAAGTGCAATCAATCAACAGAAGTTGAGAAACTTTCATGTCTTGCATATGTGCACACATATGTCAGGGCTGCCTGTGTTATGCTGGGCTTTTGAAAGAGCCCAGAATCCAATAGCAGTTATGGAGCCTCCAGAGAGCAGTACATATGTGTTTGTGGTTGAAAAGAACTGTAGACAGTGTAGAGTGTGTATTTGTTATATTTCTTGCTATGAAAAAAATGTATTTATAGAGCACTGTCTACCAACAAGTAGTTCCAGAACCAAACTTGGCAGGCACTGGGTGACATATCTGTTTTCTTAGTTTTCAAAAGAAGTGCAGAGAAAGACATTAGGAAACTGTCTTGTTCCTGTGCTTTTAAAGTAGTGCAAAGAATTTAATATCAAGAGAAGACAACGGAGAAAACAGTAGTGCACACAGGGCTGATATATCCGGAAGAGCTAGACTAGCCTTCTGTACTTGGCTCCCTGTGCCCATACACTCAGGGGCCAAACACATAGGCATTCAGAAGACACAGCCTGCAGATTTGTACAGTCTCTACACCTAGCTGAAACAAAAGCCATTGATTTTATTTTATTTCTTAAATTTTATTTCATAACTGATTTTAGTGAATGCATAAGTTCCCAGCCCCAAGAGAAAGTTCCCTTGTTAAGCTCAGTTTTATCCCTCAACTTCCATTCCTAAGCCATGACATTTTGTGTAGTGGGTTTTGAACTCTCTATAAATGTTATCATTCTCCATAGTGCAAGTGAGTGCTTTCAGGTGACTCTGAAGAGGGTCTGAGAATCTAAAATCACCTTGTAGGAGTTTTCAAAAGTGACTTTAACAGCAGGGGGATCCATCCCACTCTGACAATAGGATTTTATCTTATTATGAGATACAGAGCTTTGTAATTAGAGACCTCATACAATGATGTTCATATTTAAATCTGGTAAGAGTCTAAAGAAATCATCCAGATTTCCCAATATTTCTTACTTAAATTCTGCACTATAAATGAGCTGTAGAGGGAAATAGCTAGCGAATTTGTGTGTCCTCCAACCAACTCGATCTTCTGAGTAGGGAGACAGAGTACTCTTAAAATTGAGCCTTGGTACATAGTTTGGCCAGTTACCTGAAAACTGCAACTCTTTAAAAGCTGAGCCCTACAGACCTTAACTAAAAATAAAAACCACAAGAATGACCCAATTTCTGAAGACATTATAAATTTTTGTGAAGCAGCCTGCATTGTCTTTAAGTAATTTGTGTAATTACATAAGACATCTGAAAGCGTTTGGATTAATAACAATGCAAAAATAATAGAATTATTTACTTTCAATTAAATCTTGGTAAAGTTAAAAACTCCCACTGGATAGTCCAGAATGTGCAGAAACCACGTTTTATATAGGACTTGAGGCAAAAGACTTTGCAATAAAGCAATCACAGAGTGCCAAACAACCCACCCGTGCCATAAAAATATAGTGAAATAATTTCACAGTACATGCTGATGAAGACAATATTTTTGGTGCTGAAAGAAAGCTTAATTTCATCCTTTCTGTTACCGTATTTTTTCTGTTGTTTGTAAGTTAGGAAGTAGATCTCTTTGGTTTTAATATTTTTTTTTCATAAACACAGAAGAACCAAGTAAAAACAACAGCTTTTCAAAAATTGTTTCAGAAGACTGGCACTGAGGTGTTATAAACACCCAGTAGACAGGTCCCATTGCAGGATTTGCCATGTCTTCCAAGTAGTTACAAAATTGAACAAGTTTCGCTGCCTCTGCTAAGGACAGCCTTGCAGCCTTAACATAAAAATCTCAGTGGTTTTGTCCCTTTTGGGGTTCCCTAATAAGCCTAACATTGACAACATTTCAACTGAAACATGAGACATAAAACCAAACAACAAATAATTGCAGTTTATTTTCATAATTTCATCCCCACTGATATTTTTATAAGCTCTTAAACACACTCTGCTTAAAACAAACAATCCAAACCTGAGTAATGGAAGCCTCATCAAAGAGTTATCCTCCAAAAGATTTCCAACTGGCAGTCCTTCTGAAAGCAGAATTGTTCTTATTTGTGCCTGGTTTTTCCACACATACCATAAATGGTGCTTGAGGTTGCCTTACTGTACTCATGTTACACCAGAGGGAAAGGTCTGATCCATGTACAGCTTCACTAAAACCAAGACACTGTGACTGAATTTTCTTTAGCAGGTGAAATCTCTCTTTTTACACTGTGAAAGGCATGGGTGAATTTTGTAGGGAGAGGTTAACCACATCCTTTCCCTAGGGGCTCACTTGGGTGGAAGATCCTATCCTGCTTTGGTTTTATGGGTTTCAGTTATCTCACAAAGGATCTCACTTCTCCAGCTGGTTGCAGTAGGTGTGGGGTTTTAAACAACCTTGCCTGCATATCAAGTTTCACTTGCCTATTTTCTTAAATTCTTAAGAGTCATATGAGAGCTGCCATCTTAGAAAAAGATATTTTGCTTTGCCATTGTACATTGCAACTGTACCATGGTACGCAGCAAATTCAGCTGCTACAGTAATAAAGAAATAAAGGAGGAAGTGAATTTCAGAAAGAGGGGGACGAATAAGGAGCCCAGAAGACAGAGGTGAGTAAAAGCCCGACTATTCCAAATTGAACCAGTGAGCTCTGCACTCTACTCACTGCCTTTGGGAGCTGCTTACCCTCTTGGCAAATACCTCCCTGGCCTGGGTCAGCTGGGTGAGGAAAAACTCATGCTAGGATGGTTGAGACTCCTTGCACAAAAAAAGAGGGAGGAAAACCCAAAAAAACAACCAACCAACCAACCATCCAACCAACCAAGTTTTTTTTTTGGACAGCTTTCTGGAAAGCCATAAAATCAAATGCAGTTCATAACGCATGCTGTGTGATCAAGCAGAGCTTTCCTTTGCTTGCCAGAACTCTGCCCAGGGACCAAGAGCTCTTTTAAAAACTGCCTGTGGTATTCTAATGTTTGCTTTCCTATGCATTGGAATAGATTATTCTGAGGAAATGTACCCTAAGCATGTATGTATTTTAATGTATCATATTCCTGATTACTGATATTTACACAAGATTGCTAAGAATTTTCTCCCTCCTCTTTTATTTATCAGACAATTTATGCAAAATCCTGTATTTTTTCGGTGACCCATTTCCTCAGCAAAACCTTGAAAGTCTCAGATGATTACAGCATCACAGCCTTCTCAAACAAAGCTGCCTGCCAACACAGCAATTAATTAACCTTGTTGACCAGCCATGCCCTTTTTAATGTTTCTTCCATTCAAAAACTATCTTGTATATAACATAAATGGCTGACGACATACGATGGAAATGGAAATTTGCATTATTGCCTGCTTTAGTCAGCAACTTGTAAGCCTTACTGCTTTACTCATTTGGCAAAACTATAAAACAAATGTAAGCTCATATCTAAATAAATCAATCTATCTTGTGCCTGCAAGGGAGGTAGTACGAGCGAGGGTCAGTTGGACAACTAATTGACGCCTTTTCCACAAGGAGCACTTCCTTTGGTAGAACATCCTGTCCAGACAGCAAATAACAATGGGGAAGCAGGACCACTGTTAAAGATGCAGAGACTCAGGAAAACCAGAGCCTAATATGTCCATGAACAAACACAGCTGACCTGTGCTGCCCTGACAAGAAAGTGCTGTGATATATATAGTCCTCTCTGCTCTGGAGTCCACCAGCAATTATAATTCAGTCTGATCTATGATTGTTTACAATGCAAGTGAACCTGCTTGCTTGGGTGACCGACCTTGGAAGGCATCTCACCACGACAGCCAAGGGAAGGAGATTTAGGAGGTCATTAAAACCTTTTACACCTTCGTCAAGTTGATGAATGAGCCCTCGCAGACGCCCTCATGCATAAAACTTGACATATCCTGTCTAGAAATAATACCCACCATGTTTGTTTACCAAAAACTGATGTACATCCTTGTCAGATTCAAGACTAAACAATTTCATACGTGTCAGTTCCAGCAATTAACATCACTTTCTCTAGTATTTTTTATTTAATTTTACATTTGTTAAAGAATATAGGCAGTCAAAGTTGCTGGGTTTAGAACTGACAGATTTAAAATAAAGAAAAAGATTTTTAAATGTGGAGGGGAGTTCTCTCTAGGTTGCTCAAGCATTTCAATGGCAATTGACTTCCCTCCTCCAGACAGCCATGGTAGTTATACCTATAATCCAGAAACTAAGAGAGATGAAAATAAAAAATGCAGTCTTTAAAAATTTGTATATTTCATCTAGAACCACAACTGTATCAATTATTCCCAAAAGTCAATGAATACCTAAATCAAAGTTGTTTTGTGACCCATAACTGTGCATGCTTGTACTGAAAATCTGGATTTCCTTGAACGGGTAAAATTTTTCCTGGGTTTTGGCAGTTGAAGGCAAAAAACATTGTGGTTTCACTAAGAAAGGTTTGCCATGGAATGTGCACATCCTGATATATATTTCTTTTTCAAAGTACTGAGCTAAAGGCTTGCACAGCAGAAGGGTAAGAAGGCCAACTTTACAGCAACAGTCCATGCTTAGGGCTTTTAAATGTGCTTCTTTGAACAAGAGAACATTTCTTCTTTCTTTTGAAAAGGGCCAGGGATTCCCTTCCAATTGGGCCAGTAATACTGAAGTTCTGCACTGCATCAAAAACCAGTTGATGAAGCTGAGCTTCAAATTGGCGTCAGGGATAAGTTTGAAGGACATATCTGGTTAGGAAATTTATATTTCCAGGGACTTGTCTAGTTCACAAGAAAAAGTGCTAGGAAATGAAGTTGGATTGACAGCATGACTGATTTCTCTTCATTTTCTTGCACAATAAATCTAAGTTTGGAATCAACCTTACCATGATAAATCTTGTATATATAAACATTACTAACCAATATTTTATTAATACAGCTAGAAGACTATCCAATTAAACAAAATATTTTGCCTTTAAGATACCTTTCATCCTGGAGCAACTCACATGGTATTCCTGCAACCTCCCTGCTCTTGGGCAGGCTCAGCGGACATATCCCACGGCACCCAGTAGGGATGCAGAGTTACACACACCTCACCCAAACTGTCAGACTTAGACACCAACAGAGGTGAGGAAAGTGTTGAGAGGCCATGTTGAGAAGGTTGAACACTCTTATTTTATTGTTTGTTTGGGAGTTTTTTTAGTGTAAATGCAGGTTAGAGAATTTTGGTGGAACCATAGTACCACCTGCATTGGACCACTTAGAGTGGCACCCAAACAGAACAGAACTAATACTTCAGCAAGAAGAAGCCATGCTATCACATCATAGATGATGGTGAGCTGATATTTCCTTTTTTTGTAAGGAAATGAGAAACCAAGTCCATGTGAGGCTGTGGCATTTTACCTGCATGAGTATTGTCACCAAAGGCACTTCCATCTTGTCCAGAAGTGTGGGAGCCTGTGCATTCCTGAGCACTCCCTGCAGCATGTACGATGTGTTTTCAATTCTACAGCTGGCAGTGGGAAGCTAGGATGGATGGATGTCACATCCTGCTTGTAGTATTTATTCAGGACATTGAAAACAAACCCAGGACTTTGCAGGAGACATGAGCAAAGCAGCTTGCCTGTTCCATCCAATGAGTCAGTGCTGTTCCATGAGAAAAAGGTTAGAAAGTGGTAATGTTGAATTCCAAAGCACATCAGAAAAGCCCACACATAGTGAATTGTAGACAGCATAACCTGGTCAAAATATGGATCTTCACAGTTCTAGTAGAGTTGAAGACAGCAGTTAGTACAACCCCAAGGTAAAGGAGAAGGGCAGGTGTGCAGAAGTTCCACAAGCCCCTGGCACTGGCTGTGAACCATATTTATGATATGGAGGCCACCTTTTGCTTTTGACACCTTCTTTCCCTCTAAGAACCCCAGTCAGGTGATGAAAAGCACCATGCTGCCTAAACCTGTTGGATGAATATCCCACGGGATTGAAACAGGGAGGCACTTCTGAAAACCCCAGTCAATGGTCTTTTGTGCATTTAGGTGCTTAAATAACTTTGGAAATCTGGCTCTTAGGTGATTAATCCACCTTCCACAGGCATTTAAGTATTCTAAATGAAATAGTTTATTAGGCAGCAACACTCTGCTCTGAGTTCATGTTCATTAAGCAGAGTGGCTGGTTTCACGCAAGTGGCCATTAAGGCCTCTGGAAATGTGCTTCTTGGCTGGGAGGGGAGAAGCACAGTCCAAAGGATTGGCCCTAAGTCTGAGACTGAGCTGTGGGTTCGGTTGCTGGCTTGGCTCTGCTCGCAGCACAAATCTGGGCAGCTCATTCCATCCCCATGTGCTTCCTGGTTGGAGCCCATAGGCACTAATGGAACACAAATAATCACAGGGAGCCCTTTATAGGAGTGACTTTTAAATTATAAACAAAAGATGAGGAGGGCTTTTTAAAATTATGTTCCTCTTTCTCCTCCTTCATTTCTAGCAATGATTTGTAATCTTTAAAAGGTTGCAAAAATGAGAAAATAAAAAAGTGAAAGTAATTGAAATACTTGAGATCTCATTATTTTTACTGGCTTTCTGTAAAAGTGAAGAAAGTGAAGAAAATCAAAATTGAAGAAAATCAAAATACAGAAGAATTACTATATGCAAAAAATAAGAACAGTACCTAGGAAGGTGTGTGGGAGATATCCTGCATATGTTAGGATTACTTGGCAAAATGAATTTCTGCTTAGCTGAGTTTCTTTAGTAAGAATTACTCATTGTCTTGTAGCTGTCACACCTGCACTAGCGAAACAGATGATTTTGAGGGAACTGGAGCAAATAACTTGTGTGGGACCTTCAGTCTTTATAGCCCATATTTACACTTTCAAGTGTCTACTTGAACAAAAGAAAACAAAGTCACTGGTGGCCATTAAGTGGTCATTTAAGTAAATAAAATTGCTTGGAGTCAGCATACTGGCACTCTTTCTCAGGCAGGGTGTGCTGGTTTAAGTTGTAAATGGTCCTCAGGAACAAATGAGAACCCCTGTGGAATTGTGAACTGGGAAAGATGGGGATCCTAACTGTCACCACATAATAATAAAAAATAAATTCCCCAAATTATGCTGTTTACCTTACCTGCAGTGAGTGACAAGCAGGACTTTCAGTCAAATGGAGTTCTTTTGAAAAAGAAAATTATCCAAAAGAAGATTTTTCATATTTTGAAGACACTGTCAGTTCTGCCTTATTACTTGTTCTATGAGAATACAGTGATGGGATGTAAGCTACTCCATTCACAGCAGCAAGGCACCCCAAGTTATCTCACAAGGGTCACAAAAGAGCAAACATATTCTGAGGATGCATATTTTCCAACACTATGTCTTTTCTGGCGCAGTTATTTCTATGTCTGTGAATCTGTAGCTTCTCCAAAGGAAAACAAGGTTTTCTATCTGAAAAGGGAAAGAAAAAGAGGGAAAGAAAAGAAGGGAAAGAAAAGGAAGAAAAGAAAAAGAGGGAAAGAAAAAGAGGGAAAGAAATACAGAAAATAAAAGAGAAAACAGAAACAAAAAAAAAAGGAAAATAATCAAAAAGAAAAAGAGATGAAATAAAAAATGAACAAAAGAAGATTTGAAAAAGGTGAAAAAGTGGAAGGGGGGGGAGAGGAAAAAAAAAAAAGAGAAAAAGTAAGAAAAAGGATAAAACTTTCTTAGATGAGACCAGTAGGTGGTAGTGTTGACTTTATCCCAGAGCACTCACAAACCTTAACATGAACTTTTCTTTTCTGTAAAAGGGTAATTCCTAAGAAATGAGCAAATTAATCTTATCTGTGTTTTGCTACTTTAAAAGATATAGTCCTTTGTGTCACATACCAAAGTAAGCCTTCTTTCAGAAGTGCTGTATTGTCCATATATTGATTTTGGCATCATGTCTTGTTTGGGAGATAGAAGGAAATTCTGATTTGTCAGGGTTTTGTTAAGCCAGCTTTGATACTCACCATTCCCAGAGATGAAGAGGAAACTACTGTTCACCCTGGCAAGTGCCCTTTCCTTACAAGAAATCAGAATGGTGGCAGAAAAAGGAAGAACATGAAAACACTTAAACAGAGGAAGCTGGGGAGGAAAATCAGGAGCTTTAGAAGTAATTTTGAACTGGAAGTAAATATGTTCATATTGGTTTTGAGAGTTAGGGACATTTCTGGAAGCTCGGGTCAATTTCAAAAAAGGTAACAGAACAAAACTGGGGAAGAAACATAGGAAGGAAAGCAATTTCTATTCCAGAATGGGAAAGTGGGTCTCAGTAATCTGTAATGTCAGTGTCTCTAGCTTACCTTTCCTTTGGTTGCCAAGACATCTAGTGCCAAGGTTTCCTACTGTGGTCATTAGTTTGTTTTGTGCCTGTATTTAGGGTGTCCATATTTAGGTTGCTGTGAGCTGCAGTGGGTATACATGAAAGTTGAATCCTGCTCACTGGGACTCTGCAAGCTGGAATTTAGCCATTATTCTCCTTTTGCAAAGCATGGCATCACCGAGCATATTCTAGCTCTGTAGCCTTGCCAGGGTACCAACAGCCCTGACCAGCTCCTACCTGGGACCTGTGTACACACCTCTGCCTGTCGTAGAGGAGACCCATTTCTGCTCAGGTCTGTCCACCCAGTTCCTGCCTGAGCAGTTTCATGGGTGTGTCAGGCTCTAGTCCTGTTTCAGTGTGTCTCTGGCTGCACCTCAGACCTGCGCTGTAGGCAGCTTGTCTTCAGGATGGGTGTCTCAGAGCCCTGTTGGATCTTGTCTCCAGCTCTGTCTCCAGCCCTGTCTTAGCTTTTGATTGCACCTCTACAACTGACCCAGGATCTGATCCATTACTGCCCACTGAGATCATGCACACATCCACAGCTGCCATCACACCTTAGTACATGCTGCCCCATGGGTGAAACCCAATTATCACCCAATTGTCCGGTGACAATCTGAGGCTACGATCCCTCCTTTAACTGCTGAACTCCTGCTTGTCATAAATTTTAGCACTGGCCAAGCCACTGTCCACAGCAGAGAGGTCTGCATAAATCTGTCCCATGTTGTGGCACCCCTTGAAGCTGAACAGCAAATGGATGCTTCCCTCTGGAAAAAGAGAACTTTTAATACCTGCAAACAATATCTTCTACGAACTCTGAATCTTTAGACAAAGAGGTACAGATGTCACACCAAAGTATGAGGAGAGGTGCCATGAAAACTGTTCAGATGTTATCTTTGTAACAGATCTAGTTCCAAGAGCAAAGGATGGCAGGATGGCAGCAATGAAACTCTAAATCTCTTATGTCTCCTATTTGCTGAATGGGACAAGTCCTTCCCTGGCAATTTCACTTTGCCTGGGACACTTTTCTTGTCTTTCCCTGGGGTGGTTGATGGATGCAGTACTTGCAGGGGTGCTGAGAAAGATCAGAACTTCTGAAGAGCAAAAAGAACATATTCTGGCTATTTTGCAATTTCAATGCAATTCAATTGAAATTCAATAACAATTCTCTAATGTTACTCTACCGGAAATTTTGAAATAACAAAATTTAGAGCATAACATTTCCATTTGCTCTAAAGGCATAAAAAGAAATAAATCCCAAGACTTGTGAGGCAGGAAGAGGAAGAGAGCAGAGAGCTGAAATGAAATGTTCTGTGAGCAATGAACCATGGTGACAGTTTCTTACAGTAAACAACAGGAGCCCTCAAAGGATTACCTTTTTCCTCTGGTAGCCTCCCACTAGTAAGGACAAACCAGCTTCTATTTGAAATCTAACCCATCTACCCCTTCAAAGAAGGGGATTTCAGCATTTTCACCAGCATTCAGTGGTGCCAGGCTTCCTGAAGAACCTGTGTATTTCATGCCCACCACCTACCACAATTCTAAGTAAGTTGGGGTCTGGTAATACCTCTGCACACCATTAAAGAGCTACAGTTTATTCCTTAAAGCCTTAGGAAAAGAGTAGCAGGAGTAGAAATCAACTCATATTCCCTGCATAAAACAGTTCAAGTCTGTCTTAAAAATCACTTGAAAGAAAACCCTACATATTCCACAGTCAGCATGTTGCTGTCAGGAAAAGAAAATGAAGCTTGTAGCTCTTGCCTATTTTTATACAAGAATTTGTTCAGGTCTAAATCTATTTATGTTTTAAATAAGTGTGTAGAGCTTTTTAAAAAGTATGTAAATGATTTTCCAAAAGTCATTTAGGGCTCTAAGACCACTAACTTTACAGCTGCTGACCTCACAAGGAGCTATTTTACTGAAACACATTGAACATATGCTCCTAATTAATTTACACCATTTCAAAGATGCTTATACAAAATCCTTCTGCCTGGGGTAAAGTTTTATGCTACCTTGGTCACATCTCAGTACTTTCCAGCTTCACAGAAGTGGAGTCTTCAGATGAAGATCACCTATTTGGTCCAGCTGGACCATCTGGGGTATTTTCCAGTCCTCTTTCCAATGCAGTTTTCTTTGACTCCTAAAAAAAGACTAATCCCATTTTTCATGCTTGTACCATCAGCATTATCTCACTTTGCAAGGCCATTCACTTTAACATTTTTAAAACTGTAAATAAAGGTTGTAAGGGCTGATATGGCTGGGAAATATTTTTTAATATGCAGGGCATATTGTGAGGGGGAAAAATGTACTTATGAAGGCTTTAGTTTGACACATTGCTCTGTAATGAAATTCTGATTCAAACAGAATATATTGTCTCAGTAATATTCACAAAAGTGAATGGAAAGGCTATGCACAACAACATATGGTTTTAAAATTAGGGATAAAATACTTTTCTCCACATATATCAGAAGATATTTTGTAACATATATAGAAACTGCTACATATTTCTGCCAAATGTTATGAGTAAAAGTTTATTAATGTTTAACGACACAGTGAGTTTTATTTTTAACAGAATATAGGTATTTTATTTTGGCTTTTTTTTTTTTTTTAGTCTCAGTTGTAATCTTGAAGATCAATTCTCTAGCTCAATTCCTCTGAGCACTCTTAAAAATGAAATCATTAGTCACATATCCTTATTGCAAATTACAGATGTATCATTTCTTGGAGACTAGTAACCCACAAACCTCAGTGATCCTCTGAGAATTCTCAAGAGCTTTGCCAAATAAGTACTGAAATTAAACTGTTATTCATTTAAATATTTAAAATATTATCAGTTGGCTTTGAAGAGTGGGTATTGTTGGCAGTTTCTTGAAAATAAATACAAGTTGTGCTTCTAGAGTAAAACTGCAACTACAGTTGTCTCAAATATCAGTCAAAATGACCTGTAAAGGTAAGCAGCATAGTACAGAAGGTTCACTAATAGAAAACTACACTTGGAGAGTAATTTTCAGTGGCTGACTGTCAAAATTACTGAGTAGGTTTTGACAGGGATCTGCCCCAGAACCAGAGCTATTCAAGAAGTTCCTAAGCAGTCTGCAAGACTAAAAAGTACATGTTCAAGTGAAGCTTGTGGCTGGGGCAGAAGATGCATGCTGTTGGGGAGGATAAACAATTCCAACAAATCACAGAAATGGTCTGGAAAAAACAGGATGATACTCAGTGGGTCAAGTGAAAGATGGGATTTTATGCAGAGTCCATCAGACACATACAAACATACAGGATAAAGAGCAAATGACGTGCTTTTCCTTAGAAAGGGCATGAAGAGCACCTGTGGATGATGAACTAAGCAAAAATCAACATTTTGTGCTATTGCAAAGCAGAAGAACATAGTGCTGGATTGCAGAAATACAGGTACAATCTGTAATATATAAAGAGCAATCTGTCTCTCTCTTCGGTGTTAAGAAAGCCTGGAGTGAATTTCCTTTACAGTGTTAGCACATGAGTACTGAGGTTGCTGAAATGGAGATGGGAATAATCTCTTCCCTTCATCTGTGGTGATTAGAAAGGGAGCCACTGAGCTTAAACAGCAGCCAGGGCATTCCAGCTGGACGTTAGAAAACTCTTCTGACAGAGTAGCACTGGAGAGCTCAGAACAGAGCAGGATGCAAATCCTCTCTATCAGGGAAGGTAGTCATGGCAGGAATGTTGTACCTGCCATGGGCAAGGAGGATGGATTTAATGAATAAGAGCAGCAAAGTTAAGACAGATTTTCTCACAAAGAATAGGGGTTGGTAATCACTTAAAAGCGGAACTGCAAATGTACCCAACCCTGTGGGCAGACTGCAGAACAAAGTAGGTGCCTCTTTCATGACATGGGAAGGAGAATGCAGGAAGGGAAAACATGCCAATTGCTGCCATAGAAGGAGGTACCAGAGCAAGAAGGAAGGAAAGATAGTCTGGAGATGAAAATCAGGGAATGGAAGGGTATTTCATACTTGCTGCTACTCAATATTAGCAATAAAGAAGATACTGAACTGTCTTGCACCCAGATTTACACCCAACTAATTCACTAGTTGGTATGCTGCAGTGATGCCTTGAGAGGCTACCTAGAACAGAGGCTAGACAGTGTGAAAGGAATAAAGTAGGTATTTATTAAAATGTCTTCAAAGGATACACCCTGGGCAGTACAACAGCCAAGCTGAGGCTATATCCAAGATGGATGACGGGTCACACATTTTCACATTTTTGTAAGTTTTGGTCCATTTACATATTGGGGTTGATTGCCCAATTACAGCTTCAGGTTATGAAGTCCCATCCTTCCAGATTGCTCTCCTCAATTTGCTGTTGTTTGTACTCTTTGGGCCTGAAGCTGTAATGATGTCCTCGGTTCTTGGGCTGAAAAAGGATTGTTTTGTCTAACTACACTACGAGGAGAACTTGCTAACACTTTGTATGAATTTCAGAGTTATATATTAATGCAGTACAGAATCTGGATAATATGAAAGCTAAAACTTAAGGCATCACAGTCAGGATGTAGGTATCTATCCAGTCTACTAATTTTGTAAATAGTAGAAATTTCTGAGCTTCCCAAACCTCAGCCTTCCTGTGCCATGGCTTCCAGTTCTTTTCTTCTATGACTTCACAGTATTACTCAGAACACTGAAAGTTTCAGCAAGCCTTTAATACTAAAACTTACAGCTGCCTCATCTCTCTGGCAGATCTTGGATGTTTTAAAATCACTCTTTATTTCCACCTGAAAAAAGGAATCACAGGGATGATAATTCTAGGGGAGATTTTTAAAATAGGATCTGACCTTGATTTTAGAATGAAGTCCACACTGAAGGAAGCGTTAGGTGTTGCTTATGTCATCCTCGATATGCTGTGGTAGTAGTTTTAACACAGAAGTTTTCAAAGTAGAGTATCCTGTAGAGACCATGTATTGGCACAAGTGGTGGATAACAAGCCTTCAAATATTTTCTTCACTTACTTGTTGCTAAGTAGGTGGAACTGCCATGAATGAGCAGCTCCATAAATAAAGCATCCCATTAACATCTGAGAAGGCTTTTTATCGGGCAAATTCTGCCTTATGGCCAAGTTAGATGCTTAATGATTGTCACATAGTAAGTTCTTCTCAGTCTTTGAACAAAGTGATCAGAAATAAGGTTTCAAGAGCTGACTAGACCCAGTAAGAAGCTGAATTCTGATGGCTGCTTAAAAATCCAGGTTCATTATTTCCAGGGTTTTGTCTCTGTCAGTTTGACCTGGAAGATACATTTGGAACTATGACAGTGTGTATTTCAATATCTGCTTTGATCTATTTCATGTTCTTCTCTGTAGGGATCTTCTCTGTAATACCTCTCAGGTCTCACTCCTGAGTCAGCACATAAGCGATTAAGCAATTGCACAGCTGTCTGGCAAAAGTTACTTGGAAATAATTATTAACTTTCTTGACTGGAGGTATTGAGTCAGATTATTATACCAAAGAATTTCTGGATACATCTTGCATGCTCCTTATGTACTGTGCTCTTTGGTTATTGAATGGCCTTGCAACCCTGCCCACAAAGCCAGGAATTCTGCAAGCTGAATCCTGGGTTATATTTGTTTAAGCAAAAGGAATGATAGGAAGTGGAAATTAATTCTGAGCCAATTTGTATTTGGACTGGATATCCAGCCACCTCAAAAATGAAGCCAAACACAATGCAGAAGGGCAGTCTTTTACCCAACGAAAATACAGCCATCCATCCACACCTACATGTGGCTGAAGCTAGATAGGCCCCTCCAGTCTCACCAATGTTCTAATTAAAGAAAAAAAAAGCACTGCTTAAATTCCATTTAGGTTTGTGGAATTGGAAACCAAAAGGGACTAGATCACATGGTGTAACCTCTAAGTCACAGGCCATTAAATTTTACATAGTTGCTCTGTTGAGCTCAATAACTTTTATTTGGCTAAAGCAGTTTGTGTTTTGGCCTCCAGTAAGGCAAGCAATCTTTTTTTTGAAAGATAAAGAGGCACAAAGCTGTTATTTTTATTTACACAATTGAGTGCATATGTTGGTGCATACAGGTTCTTTTTTAGCACCTGAGAACAAGGTTTTAGCTTGGAAGATATGTTCAGATGAGCAAGGAGGTAACCTGCCAGCCAGCTGTCACCCACGAGGCTCACAAGACGATCTGTATCTTGCTGTGGAGAAGGCATGGAGAAAGAGGAGGGAGGGGAATGTACACAGACACACACCAGTCTAGGTTCAGCTCGACCTCATGCATGCACACTTCTTTCAAGGACTCCATTGAAAAACAAAAAAACCCAGCTCTTTGTCATTAATCCCTTAATTTGCACAAATACCTCAGATGTGTAATGTTTTCCAAACCACAGTTTTAAAGGCTCACATAATTAACAAAGTAATATAAACCACTTCTAGCTGAAAAAAAAGACGTGGCTGGTGTTAAAACAAGATTCAAACTCAACAGACTGAGAGTGAATCACTCACACTTAGACATTGTGCAAGTTGATTTGAATCCTTTGTGTTTTATTAATACAATAAATTGTGTTACGTAGTAATTTAACTAGAAATATATTATGTGCTGATATCCAGATTCAAAAGTACAAACACCTTTTTGGCTAATTGACTGTTCTTTTTAAGAGATTTAAAATAAAAACTCTCCTTTTAATGGAAATGGGATGCCTTATGTTTGACACTTTATACTTTGAATCTTTTTAGAACTCCAGCTTTAATTTGCTGTTTTAACAATATCTCATCTAGGATTCATTTCAAATTTTTTTTTTTTTTTAGAAATGCTACACACCCTGCAGAATTTCCATGCAGAGGTATGAATCAGTACAACTGAACAGCCACTGGAGAGCAGTCTTCAAGCTACAGTTAAGCACACTGATCATACTTTGGCTATATACCGATGAGAGTTTACCTTGCTGTGTTTCCATTGCCCATACTTATGTATTTTCTCCTGGTCTGGCCAGCTATTGTTTTCAAGTTTCCTTCCCCACAGTGTGGATAGACTAAAATAGCCTGCAGAACTTCTGGAGGAAATATTTTACAGCTCTATCCACTAAAAGCTTGATACAAAGCCATTTAGCTTAGTGAATGTCTTTCCATTGACTGGAGTAGTTTGCTTCCAACCTTCTGGTTCACAGGCTCAGTGTTTAAATGACTACACTGATGTTAGGGTTGATGAAATGAGGTTACTTATTACTTTTTATTCAGCCTGCCAAACAGTGTTTTGGTTACTGTAGTTTCTGTTGATTACTTCTCTGATGAACTTGAGAGAGAATCTGGATTCAAAGCTCATGGAGCTCAGGAAGTGATAAATCCAGAGCACTGTGTTTGCTACTGCAGGTGTGATATAGACTCCAGGCCTGCAATCCTTCCCCTTAGCATGTACAGCCACCAGAACCCAAAGAGCAAGCCTGACTGTTCCAGCTGTGTTGAGGATTGAGACTCTTGGAGAATGAACCTAAAGGAAGACACCTTGCTGTCTTATAATGAAAAAGATGATAAACATAACCTCATTATTTACAGCCAGTAATTTGCTTCCTTTTTTTTAAAGGAGGTCTCCATTTCTCTGGAGAAAGGTTGCACCTGCCAGAAATTTTCCGAAAGAAAAACATGGTAAAAATGTGGGTGTGAAATCCTGTTCAGAAAAATGGAGACCACCAAAAAAATCCAAATAGTCTTTTCTGTGTAGGTCCTGTCCTTTACACTGTTAGAGTATGCATTGCTGGCCACCTCATCCTAGTCAATGGGAAGTTTGGTTGGATATCATGATAAGGGCTTTGCTAAGTAATGCAGGATAGCAGGTAAAGTCCAACTGCTTAGAAATACAGTAACAGTTTGGTTAAAAGTACCAGGAGTCTCCTACAGGCTTTGTCAGACCTCTGTGGTTTCTGTTTGAAATTACAGCAGATTTTTTCCAGTGGAGCATAGCAGCCGAATGTGTGCCCCATTTGCAGAGTGGGAGGTTTCTCACATTCCCACCTTGCAGTCAAAAAGTTTTCTGGCAGCAAGAAGTGCTAATTTAACAAATTTCTTTCCAGTGCCATTTTGCCAGCAGGCAACCAGAAACATCCCTAGGTGTTCGAAAGAAGAGGTGATGTTGGGAATGGAAAAAAGCAAGATTTATCCAAAGAAGCTTGAGGCCACTCCTGAGAGCCCCCACCCAATTGTGCAGAAAGCCAATATCTGACCTGATACATGTTTGTATTTAAATAAATGCTAGTTCAGTTTCCACCAGGGAGAATAAAGTCTGTTTATAATTTTGGATGTGGTCCCTTTACATGTGACAGAGAAGCCTCATCTTGGTTAATCAAATTTCTCCTGTATATCTCTTATTTTTCCTTCTTTCTGTCCCTCAATTCTTGTTTTCCCAAAGCCAAAACAGTGCTCATCCTGCAGTGCTTACAGGAACTTTCTTGAAGTCTGGTGAAATACCTTTCCTTGTTTGACTCAGTTAGTTTAATAACTTGGTTTGAAAGCCAAAGCATGCCTGAAAAAGCACACCCTTCTACCCGAGCCACAGGGATTTCTGTACAATTGCTCTTTGCCTGGCCAGAAGAGACAGCTCTTCAGAAACACCCTGGAAGGAAAAGAGAACAGGCTGGATGATGAGCAGGGTGGTATTCAAAGATTAACCACCAGAATTATGCAGATGCTTCTATTAACCATCTGGCTTAGCCACACCAATGGCTAATTTGATCCAGAAAGCAGAGACACTACCTCATAGTCCGTAACACATGAGTCAGTGAAAGCATCTGACAAAGATGATCAAGTAATTATAGTCTCCAAAATTGTCAGATTTGTTGGTAGACTCGGAGGTGGGACGTGGCTGATGCCGTCACTTCCACGCACACGTGGGCCAATTGTGTCACCAGGGCTAGAGTCAAACACTTTAGCACGATGACTTGAGTCCTGCCAAACAAATCTTCCCTCAGTTAACCAAGATTTTTTTTTTTTTGTTTCAGTAATCATGTAGTGACTATAAAACACAAATAAAATACTGAAAATTTTGCACCAGATTCTTTGGTGGTCCTTTGCTGCTGGGCAAAGGGGCTGCAGCAATAAAAAGTGGTGACAACCTCAATTACACTCAGGGACGTTATGGGTGTAGCACCAGACTCTACAACACAGAAAATGTTTTGGAAGGAGCATTGTCACCAGCAGATCTGGTCTCTTGAGCCTAGAGAAGCCAAAAATGAGGGTATCAGAAATGTCCCTGCTAATCTGCCCTATAAAAAAACCAAACCAAAACAAAAGAAAACAAAACTAAATTAAACAAAGCATAAAACAAACCACCAAACCAAACAACATATCCTCATTTCTTATGGCAACAGCATTGAGAGTATGAGCTGGTTAAAACCAGCCACTGAGGTTGAAAATACATTTTGGGGTTTTTTTTCCCTCTAACTGAGGCTTATCCATGGCCTGCCTGTCATCAGGGCCTGCCTATCCTTTAAAATGCAATATGGATCTGTCATTCTGAGTGGTGGGGAATTTGTTCTTTTGGTGCTGTGGCAAATGTTTTTGTCTGTATTGTAAAGGCACTGCCCTACCCAGCTTTTTGGTAGCTGGTCCCTGAGGCCAGCTCAGATCTGGTGCCCTTGCAGAACCTTGGAACCCTGCTGGGAAAGGAAATGGGTGAGAAAAAGCTGAGGAAGCAGGGGTCTGGTCCCCTCGGCTTAGGAGATCCGTTTAAGCCAAGGCACTCACTCATGATCCTTGTGCCTGGCCATGTGCCTCCCTGATTTGGACACTGGCTCTGGCTTGCAGACTTGATATTCTGGCTTGTCCTTGGCTTTGTCTCATTGCTACAGACTTGCCTGTTGAGCTAGACTTGACTAACCTCAGTTACTATCACAGGGCCTGCTCTGCTCTTTATTTCTGGGTGCTGTAGTACTGCATTCCTCGCACTGAAATTGTTGGCCAGCCAGCCCTTGCCTCCCAGCCTCACTCGTGCTGCTCCCTCAGACTGGGGTTGTCACAAGTATTTGTTCAGCTATCAAATTTATGGCTGAAAGAGCAGCGTGGTGTCAAGCAACAGAGAAGTGATGACCTGGGTGAGACAAGAGTAATCTACAGTGTTGCAGCTACGGAGGCTGTGAAGCCTCCTTGGCGGTCAGCGGCCTGAGATAAGGAAATGCAAGTCACGATAAGTGGCCAAAAAGAAGCCCCTTGCCGCCTTTGGACCCCTCTTATCTATCTGTAAGACTATAGGCTAAAATTGTACCCTACTCTCCCATTGGTCCACTTTTCAAAACCCCTCTACCCTATATAAACCCCGAATATTGCCCTGTTAAGTTAGAGAAGCTGTCCCTGCAAACCTTCAAAGAGGATGCCGAAATAAAGGAAATCATCTGAGGAACTGCAAACGGCTCTCTCATCTCTCTCCCTGTGTTTGCCAGGGCACTTAGCAAGCAAAGCTGAATATCACTGCGAGCTGAAAATTCACTGCTAAGAGCTATCACACTGCTGAGCTGAATTCACTGAAATTGCTTGCTAAGTTTGCCTGAGGCTTTGATACCTCGCCAGAGCTTTGGGTTGATTGGCTCCAAAAGGTGTCATTCTATCCGGGACTTGCGGCCAGAATTGGACCCTCAGAAGGTATCGAAAAAGCCCCTTAATACTACAGGACTCAGTCTTCCACTCTGATTGCAGCTCTGCTACCTATATGTAATCCTATAAGAGTCCACTAAGAGCAGGAGAGCACAATAAACCTTTGGCTGCTGTAGGACTAGCAAGCGCCATTTATGAGAGCCTGCCTGGCACTTGAGGACTTGTGGAAATTCAGTGAGATTCTTTGGTATTGACCCTGTGGAGGTCAAGATCCCACTCCTACAAAAACACTGTAAGGCTGAAGGCATCCTTGAAGCATCGAGTAGAATGTCACTCATCCAGGCCAGGGGCAACAGCTGCAGGTCATTCCCAATAAATATTCATCTAGTCTTTTTTCAGGGAACTAAATTGTGGAGCTGCCACAAGCTGCCTATAGAGATCTATTCCAGTGCCATATATTCTCAACATTAAAACATTAAAAATATAAATATAAAATATTTTAAAAATCTACTATATCTTGCCCTATCCATAAAGAGGACAGAAAATAGATTACTCCCTAACTTTTTGCAGCAGCTTATTACACATTTGAAGACTGTCTTGGTCCCTCCCTCCCAGACAGTATCATTCACTCCTATGCTAAAAGACCCCACTTTTTTTCCAAACTTTGCTTCCAAATTTTTTAGAATTTTGCCAAAATGCACTATTTTGAATAAGTCCCTGTTGAATTAATATGATTTTTCCCACGGATCACATTTTTGGATATATTTTTTTATTTCTAATCTAACTTATTTACATTCCCACTCAGCCTCACAGAAATCCCTCTATTCTGTCTTCTAGACTGTTAAAGAAAACACCACCTCGCAGTTAAGATCCATTCCTTTGCTATGGATATTAACTGTAAGTCACATTTCAGCAAAAAGACATTAAATGAGTTATCTTTCAATGTCATTTACTAATAATTACTCTTCCATTGAGTAGTTCATAAATTTTGTTTTTCCTATTATTAATGCACTGACAGAAGGATTTCACAAGCAATAGTTGCTAGGACTATCATCTCACTGGCCTATCTGGTGTTGCTCTCGTGTGCTGCTGAAAATAATCTTTAGTACTCTGATACAGTTTCTACTTCCTGTATAATTTCCTCCCATGTTAGGGATCAAAGGAATATAACCAAGTTGGTCACTTACTCTGCTTCCTGACCATTGCTTGCACCTGGAAAGTTTGCAGTTGCACCTTTAATATAATTTCTTTCATGGTACGATTTCTTTTTAAATTCCCTTTTTTTCCTTGGATCAGCCTTCCAGGAAATGTTACCTAACGACTCTCTGGATAAATGAAATCTGTCCTCCTGAAATCCTGTTGACTTTTACCGTAGTGTTTCCCCTTTCTAGCCCCAAGGAAATGTGAATTCTGTCATTTCCCCATCACTGGCACCCACGTTCCTCTTTGACCAGCTCCAGCACGTTCTGTTTGTTGGTTCAGAGCCGGCCCTCTTTGTGACAAACCAAAAGAAGGGCTACCAGGGTCTGACTCTGTCAGCATCTGGCAAACAGTTAATGCATTGCAATGGGGGTAATAAAGAAGTAATTTTGTGTATGACTCTTCTGGGTTTGGTCACAACTAATCACAGAACAATTTGTCCCAGGCACACAAGGCGGTGGGACAGCTTTCACCCACTTGAAGTATGCATGTTAAAACAACAGCATTAATTCTTACCTTGCACTTAGCCACAAATAAAATGCAAAAGGATACATTAAAAGTGTGAATAGCATATATCTAGCCAAATACATGTGCTGTTACAAAACAACAGTTCCAGAAAAGCAGAGTCCTTTCCGGTCTGTATCTTGTGCCTCTTACATTGTTCTACTCATGTGTTCTATGAGTGGGGAGACAATTTGGGAAAGCAACCACAGGTATTTTGGCCCAGATATTTCTTCTAAGAAAATAATCCACACTACAGGACAGTGATTTCTTTTCATTTTCCTAAAATTAAAAATTTTTATAACTTACTTCTTTCTTTGCTCTCTGCTATAGCCCTGAGTTCAGTGACAAGGAACAGATGCTGATTTACCACTCCATTTCAGTTAATTCTTTGAATAGCTAATACTTGTTTAATGGGAACTCTCTTAACAGACACCATACCACTCTGTGAGTGCATCATTTTTTTTCCCAAGGTCGTCTTTTTTATAGTGTGAGAAATACAGGGTTGTTGTTTTCTTTTCTGATTAGAAGTCTTTTGGACAAGATTTATGTAAGGACTTGGGTGTATACTAGACTATATTTATGTAAGGCCAAGAAAAGAAAGAACTTGTGTAACAAAGAACTCTGGTACTGTATTCTGACGTCTTTCCACAGCAGCAGTCCCTGATGTCCTCACTCACATTAGTGAGTGGACTAAACAATTCCAGTGGGGGTACAAACTCTGCATTGTTGAAACTTACTACCCTTAAAGAAAATATCTGTAAAAAAAAGATGAATCTTGGTACACATCAGGACCATGGATGGAGATATATGTGTTTGTGTATGTGTATGAGTTGTGGCATTTGGGAAAAACCTGGCCTTCCAGTAGCTCCTCTTTCCTCTTTCTTTAGGCAGAATTTCAAGGCTTATCATACAACTTTTAGTTCCTTCTCTGATACTCTCTTCAGGAAAGAAAGAAACGAAGTCCAACAAGTAAGATCTTAACCAGTCACATTTTTATATTGATGTTTCTCATTCTCATCAGGCCCAGTGATTTCTGGTGGTCAAACATATCAATTGAATGTTGACAGCATTCATTCTGTATGGTGTATTTTCATATCACTGCTATCCTGCTGGAAGCACTGCATATGAAGGCACTCATGGCGAGTTGGATATTTGGGATTCAGCTTCTCTCTTTGTGAGCTTCTCTAAAATATGCAAACTTGCTTGTCAGGTCTAGCAAAACGATGCTTTTATAGTTTTCTGAACTTTAATCACTAGACTTCTCAAAGAACTGCCAACATTTCCCTTAAAGGTCTCATGACTCCTAGTACATACTGAAATAATCATGTTGGGCAAAAGTGTTTTCTAATCAGTCATGCACAGAGAATTCTCCTTTTCCTTCCAGTTACAAACCTGTTTCTTCTCTCAAGTGCTTTAACTCCAGTGGCTCCAGTCCAGTAAGCATCAGTTCACAAAGCTGTAAGGGACAACTGCATATGCTAACACATTGCTGGGCCTGATGCTTTTTGTATTCATGGCTCTTTACTCCCTTCTGGGAATGAAAAGGGACATTTATTTGGTGTTTCTTACAGAAACAATATCCATAATTAGGTACCTCCAGTGCTGGCTGAGATACAAAGGAACATTTGTTAATTATTTCCGTGTGCTTGAGGAACACATTGCACCAAGGGCTGGCTTGCTTGGGGACCACAAGCAGGCAGGTACTAGACTGTCACTGCCATGCTCCTTTTTAACAAAACACTATTTCTTTTGGAGTCAGGGCTTGGCTTGGTGCCCTGGCTGCTCTATCCGAGCCCCAAAGGTATCCACAGCCCTGGCTGTCCCTGCCTGCCAACAGGTTCCTCTGCCCCTGCTCATGGCCCAGAATCCCATATCATCAGCCTCTGCCCAGAGATGCTGCAGAAGGGCCAGGCTCCAGCTAACCACAGCCCATGTGCCTGAGGCTACCAATCATTGCCCATGAAGCTACATAAAGCTGCCAGCATCCCCATTTCTTCACACCCGTGCTGTTCCTGCACCAAGCACAGGAGGGACTGAGATTTGCATGCCTGGTCACAGTGCTGCTCCAGACTTGAGTCCCCCAGGCACAAACTTTTAGGATGGATATAAACAGCAAGCTCAGCCTGGATCTAGCTCTTCCATCTGTTTTACAGCAGGGTAGCACAATTTCTTGGTAGTGCTGGAGATTGATGTGAGAGAGCAACATGGCACTGGCACTGCCTCTGCCTTTGAAACACCAAGCTGTGCAGAGTGCTATAAAAATCACATCATGACAGCACCAACAGGAACTGGGTCTCTGCCTTTCAAAGGGTGAATCTTTGCCAAGAATTTAGCAAGTCTGACCAGTCTTACCCACCCCTTCAAAAGTAAGCAGGCGAGGCTTTGAGAAGAGAAAAAGGAGGCTGTTAGTACTTTGTGGGCTGGGCACAGGCCACAAATGCTGAACACAAAGAGCTCCAGCTGGGAGTCAGCACCGACAGGCATTTTTCCCCCTCTGTAATGCAGAGTCGAAGCACTGATGACTCAACTTCATTTTCCATTGAGAAGCTCCTCTTGGAAAGAAATTCAGCCTGCTGGGAAGAAGTGCCCGAATTGTCAGTCACAGAAGAACCACCTGAGAAACAAGTGGTTCCCAAGTGCTACTTATCTCCAGGCCCTGGCCTTGAGGCTCACTTTCCAGAACCATCCTTGAACCCTCCTGTTGCTGCTCCACCTGCTCAGTCACCATCTCAGGGCACTGAAGCTGTGGATCACTCCACATGCCCTCAAACCTTAAACATTTAGAAAAACAACTTCTAACAATTTCTAACAAACTCTCCCTCCATTCATCCTCTTGTCTCTACTCCTCTTCACTTCTCCTTATTTCCTCATGTTATCTGGTGTTCTTTCCTCTCACTCCAACATCTGCACTTTCCATTGTGCTGGATCTCCCCTGGACTCACCCTTTCCTCCTTTAACATATGCTTTCCACAGCTCCCTAGCTCTATGATGTCAATGAACACAACTATTTGCTGCCATCACTTTAAAAGAGCAAAGTAGAAAAAGAAGCTATTTCTACACTCTATCCTAGACCTACCTTGCTTGCCTGCCTGTATAAGCCAAAAGCTCCTCAGAAAGGACAGTGCACTTGGATGAGCTACCCATCCTCCACTGGCTCCCTTTCTTCAGTCCCCAAACAGCCCTGGTGGGGTTTTTGAACAACCTCTAGATGCCACCATGGACTTCATAGTTAGGGACTGGATCCAAAGCATTTGGTAGCTGCAGATAACTAAAGTAAAATGCATTGTAATCAGGATTGCCAGGATTCTTCTGTGATCCCTGGATGCTGCTTTAATAGAGCTCACAACACCATAATGCAGAAGTTGCTTAAACTATTGGATGAGGCTCATTCAGAAGAACCCCAGAAAAACAAAAATAGTCAGTTTTCCCCTTTGTTGCACTGAATGATGCAGAAAAAGAGGTCTTCATTCAGTCCAATGACAACTTCTAACTCCTGTACAGAACAGAATGCAGTGGTATCATGTCAACTTTTTACCATAGCTCTAGCATAAGTGATGCTATCATTGTAATAAAATTAGGGATACCTTTGTCCTGCAGTGAATAAAACCAGCATTTTAAACCAGCTATTTCTTACTTCTGAAGAAGCTTACTTCTGAAGTAAGGCTACTTATTTCCTGCAAGAACTTACAACTGATTCACAAGACATTCTTAAACCACGCATAGTTACCTTTCCAAATTTCAAAGGCAATGTGGTCACATCCATATTTGAGATCATCAGGACTGCAATATATGTGGTATTCAAGTGTAATAAGATTTCAGTGTATAGATGGTATCTCGCCCTTTCACTTTTCCTTAACATTTAAGGTGCTATTTTTTGCAATCTAATACACTTCAGTCCTTTTCTCCTACTACCTGTTTCCTCCTTACTCTCAGTGACATTTATTTTCTGCCCAGTTTTCCCTCTCTGCTTCTTCTTTGCTCATTTTACATTATTTCCTGGTTTAACCAGCTTGACTTCAATTAGCTGTGCTCCCCATCTTTCTTTACCTGTGATAACTGTTTTTACCCACCAGTACCAAGTAAATTTCTTCACATCTGTCCTATCTCTTTCCCCCCAGTTCTTAGAGTGGCAGCTTTAAAGGTAATGCTGCACATGCTGTTCTTTGTGTCTCCTCAGACTTTGTCAGACCATTTACTTGCTGGGCATAGAATTTTACTGGACACCCATGCTCACACAAGCATCTTCTCTTTCAGGGATCCAAGGGGGCTGCAGGTGCAGATGTGCATCAGTCTGCTGTCTCCTCTTTCCTGGGGCCTTGCCAGTTTTAGAAGCCAGAGCTGGGCCCACGTGGATGTGTGAGAAAGTGATCGCGGTGTGGGCAGACATGTCTCTAAGTAAGGTAGCACATGCCATGGTGCAGGTGCTGGAGGCAGCAAGGAGACATCAGTGCAGCCTAGCACTCAGAGTGAACATTAATCCTGGAGTCCCTAGGGGCTGCTGGTCCAGTTTTCAGCTGCAGTCTGACATAAATTGCTGTCAACACCAGAGCAACTTAGGTAAAATCTAGTACCTGGGCCACAATTGAGCCTTCAGTCTCTTCTGTAAATGTACTTTGGAAGACTTTGGTGACAGAACAGTCTTTGTGCATTAAACCTGGAATGTTCTTGTGCATGCCAGGGGCAGACCTAGCAGGATTATGGTAGCTGGCTAACTGTGTCTGCAACTACTACTGCCAGACTTATAAATGGGACAGAAATTTAAACAAGTTAAAGGGGGCTTTTTTGGTGTTGTTGGGTTTTTTTTTTTCACTTCAGTCAGCTGGAAACTGAACTGGGCTACACCCTGTCTGGTTTCACTTGCCTGTTTCTAGTATTACTATTGAGCAAAAAGACAAGTTTGAACCCCAGTAAAGTGTTCACAGCTAAGTCTGGCTGGGATGCTCCCATTACAAAAGTGACACACAGATTGCAAAGTCTTCTGTTCTGAATCACTCAGGAGTGCAGCCATTAAGCAGGAAGGAGATTTGCTCTGAACAGAGGAAGAGCAGGAAGTGCCTGTCACCTGAGAGTAAAGCCAAAGCAAAAGGTCATTGGTTAACTGATGTACTTGATTAATCAATTTATGAAAGGTGTGAACTGGCTTCTCCCCTCAGTGGAGTGGTTTTGGGAATAACAGTCAAGGGGAAATGCTAACAGTCAAGGAAAATCTGAAAAATAGTTCTTGTGGGATACTGGATAACTGGGATAGGAAAAATTCTGTTTGGAGAAAGTAACCAAAAAAAGGCTCTTAGCTGCACAGGTAGGCGCCAGGGAGAGGGGCTCCTCTATCACAGCTTCAGGATTTACACTCTCAGCCTGACTCACCAGTTTTTTGAGAACAAGAAGAAAGAAGGCAAGCCAATGAATGGACTGCCAAGGAAAGCTGGAAATGACAAGCTTATCTGGCCACATAAAGGACAATTTTTAAGGCTGTAGCTTATGCGCTGTTTTGTGCAGCTCAGATCTAACAGGAGAGTGAATGATGTACGTAAATAAGTAAAGAAAGGAAACTTGCTCCTAACTCTCTCTGATCTCAGATCCTAAGTTTTCAGATAAAGGTTTGTGCCTTATTTCTAGTATATGGAATTCTGAAACTCCCAGAATTTGATATCCTTTTATTTCTCCTGTGTAATTTTAAAACCGAGAGGGTGGCACTCATTTGTGGTGCCCCTCCTCTCTGAGTCTGACTGTACATCCACAAAGCAAGCACTTAGTGGGATGAAGTCATTTTGCACAAGCAGTAGCCGATGTTGCCAACTTGATAAAACTGCATGTACTTCTCCAGAAAAGGCTTCAGAAACGGGAGGCAGAAATGGTACAACTAGGATGACATCCTGCAACAAAGTAACCGTGACATAATACAAATTCTCCATGGCATCGCAGACTGTGAGGCTGCAAGAAGGGAATTTAAACCAAGAAAGTGAGGAGCAACATGCAAGAAAGTGCTCACAATTTGTGAGTACAGTTCCATTTGAAGGGCAGGATGCTCCTAGACTCCGTTTTGTTGGTTTTTTTTGATTTTTGGGGTTTTTTTTAATACTATGGTTTTTCAATGACACTGAAAATTTTTTGATCATGCAGCATAATAATAGAAAAATTAACATTACGACGGTCATCTGCATACGCAGAGGCCCCATCATCCAAGCATGCAATGATGGAACTGATACGAAATCCTTCACGGAAAACAGCAAATCGCGGGCAGGCACCTTCCTCCCTGTACATCAGCGACCTGCTGCCTCGGTAGAAGCCGTGCTGGTCCAGTGCCTCATCAGAAGAAGAAATACTTGTTGTAAATCCTTTTTTCCAGAAGCCTTTGGTCCGTTTATAACCAAGTGTTTCCAGAGTGGGATGGCTCGGGACCTCCGGCGCGGTACCCCGGTGACTCCTCCGCGCCGCGGGGGGCGCTGTGCGCCGGGCCCCGCTCGCCTCCCGCAGCACGGCCGGCGCATCCCCCGGCCCGACACGCGGTCAGGAAGTCGGGCGGCGCCGCTCCTCTTCTTCCTCCTCCTCCTCGTCTTCCTCCTTCCCCTCCTCCGGCCACGCCCCCCGCCGCCCTCTCTCAGCCAATCACCGCCCCAGATTTCCGTCCCGGCGCGCCTCCTGCCCCTCCAGGGCAGCGCCGGGGCTCCTGATTGGCTGCGGGGCCGAGCCGCGCGGTGAGCGGTGCCGAGCGCGGGGCGCGCTCCCGGGCCGCGCGGCGGGAGCGCGCCTGTGGGGGCTGCACCTGCGGCCGCGGGGCGGGGCGGGGCGGGAGCGCGGGCGGGCGGCGGGCGCGGAAATGCCGCGGCGGCGGCGGCCGGGGCAGCGCAGGTAACCCCGGGTGCCGTCAGGCATCCTCCCCTCCGTGCCCGCCCCCAGCGCCGGGAGCCTCCGCCCCGGGATACCTCCGCACCTGGGACGCGCCCGCCGCCGGGAGGATGGCACAGCCCGCGGCGGAGGAGGCGTGTGGCTGCGCCGCCGCCGCACCGGGAGACGACGGCGAGGAGATGAACGGCAGGAAGGTGGCTCTGATCACCGGCATCACCGGGCAGGTAGCGGCGGGGGCTCCCCTCGTTCAGTGCGCTGCCGGCGGCGGAGGGAGAGGGAGAGGGGATGGGAAAGACCCGCCCCGAGGCGCCCGCAGGCAGCCGTGACCGGGGCCGGGCTTGGGAGAGGGGCGGCGGAGGGTTCGGCGTGGGTCTGCACGGCGCCTTCGCGCCCGGGCCCCGGGGCGCATCCCCACGGGTGCGTTCCCAGCCCGGTGCCCGCTTCCCTTCGCCGGGGGTGCCGCCGGTTCCGCGCCCGGCCGGAGCTCCCTCTGACAGCCCCCGGCGGGGTCAGAGGCGGACAGACCACCTCGTGGGTAGGGCTTGTCTGCCCCGGGCGTCTGTAGTGTTCTTCAGCTGGTGTGAACGAGATGGGGTGCCGTGCTTTTATGTCTCGTGTCTGGACTGTCTTACAGTAGCGTGTACCAGGAATTCCTGAGAAATCAGCTAAACCTGTACAGAGATGAGGTGTGAAGTGAGCATCTCTGAGGAAGGAGCCGCAGCTAGGAAAGACAGCACAAGGAGCCAGTGTTGGGACTCTTCATCCTGACGGTCTGCAGTGGGGAAGGTACCAGTGCAGGTGTGAGGCAGCCAGCGTTGCTTGCGACCTGAGCAGGCTTGTCACTCAGGAGGGGTGTTTGTCACTTGTCACTGTGACACACTGGGCAGCCATGCATTTACAGTCAGTACCTGCTTTGTACTGAAACCTGAATGGATGACAAAAGTGTTTCCCCAGGCCGCTTGTTTTGTATCCGTGAATGTTCATTGCAGTCTTCGATTTTTTGGCTATATTACTCATAGGGGTAATGATGCTCTCAGAATCCTGGTGCTTTGAGCAGAAGGTGCAGGAGAAAGATGGCATGGAAAGAGACAGAAATCACAGTTTCCCTTGGAGCAACTTGTGCATGATGAAAAGAGATATGATGGTGGTGAGTTTTAACCTGGTGAGGTGTGTAGGAGGGTTGATATGTGCAGTTTGTGGCTTGTGCTGCTACATTTCCAGTTGGCAGCTGGGATAGTTGGTTGGACTGTTTGTAAACACAGAGATCTGCATTGCTCTGTCTTTGCTGGCAAGTGGGTGCTAAATGAAAAGTTGTCCTGGACATGCTTACTCATATTTGAGGAACATCTTATTTGCAATGTAGATACCTCCCACTACCTTGAAAAATTTGCTCTCCTTGCACATTGCTTATCTCCAGGAACGTGCTGGTACTGAATGAGTTCTGCTTGGAGGGTGTATCTTCTGTGATAGGTATAACTTGTTAAGTAAGTAATGTATAGTAGCCATTAAGGCTCATTTTGGAATCCCAGTGGAACAGCATTTTTTCTGTATGGCTTGCAATTTAGTCAATGACAGCTTCATACATGGAAGAACTTCTTCCCCTTCAGCTGTGACTTGTCCTGGTATGCTTGCAGATCCACTGTGAGGTGCTGGTGTCGATTGTTGAGAAGTCCATGAGCACTGTGAAAAAGTGCATGTCAAAACAAACATCTGAGACAGTCAATGCTGTCTCTCATTTTATTTTATAGTGGAAGAACCAGTGAGTTCTTTGTGAGAGAGTAAATCCAGAGACTAGCTTTTCATCTGCTATCTGAGAGAACCTGCACTGTGCTTTGAGCACTCACCTGCTGCTTGTGTTTGGCCTCATTGTGTCTGGTCTTGTGTGTTCTTGCCACACTTTTTGGTCCATGCTCTTCCCATGGGTTAGCACCTGTCTGCCAATAGCAGGCTGGGGAGAACCCTCCAAGTGGCTGTCTGACAAGGAGATGTAACTATGTCTGAGAAGAGGAAAAACTAATGACCTCTGTGTACTAACACTTTTGCTTGATGTTCATTTCTAGCAAGAGCACAGTCAGCGCTTTCCCAAGGACTCTTTTGGTGCTGTGTGAAAAGTCTTCCAGGTTGTTGGCAGAAGTATGTTTCTCTTCATCAAAGATAGTAAGTTAGAGGCCTGTAGCTACAACACCATGATTTTTTCAGTACTGTGTTCTCTATATTACTTTATTTTCAAAGCAGCTCTTCTTTCTTAGCTTAACTTTTGACAGGCATATTATTTATCATGTGGAGAACCAGAGCTAGGAAAGGCCTTTGCTGGGGTCGTGTAGTTCTCCATAATTTTGAGAGCTGCTGCCAGGATTCCTGGTCCATCTATTTTTTTAGATGAATTTTAAAGGAAGTCACCATACTACTTGTTTCTTACCCCTCTTTGAAGAGGCCTCAAGCAGAAATGGGAGACTTGTATTTTGTTTCCTGTGCAAGAAAGGCAAACTTGCATCTCCCTGTCCCTGAAGAAACAGTGCAATAAAAAAACTTAGTTACCATGTGTAAAATGTAATGCTGAAGTGGAAGCTGGAGCTCAGGCTTTGTCTTTCCCAGGCAATTATTTTAATTGCTGTGCTAAAGAGTATTGGTCTGTTTAACATTCTTCCTTTAACTGATGCTCTTTCAAGGTGGGAGATAAAAGCTTGGATCTCTTCGGACTGAAGGCGGTATAGAACAGAATTGGATTGTAAACTCCCCTTTTTTAAACTGTGCCCTTTCTGCTACAGCAAAAAGCAAGCTGGCACAGTTGTATTGTATAAGGAACCTGCTTTTTTGTGTGTGTGGCCACTGTACTCTGAGAGTGTTTGCTGAAGTAAAGTCCTGTAGGGCCTGGCACATAAGGATAGGTGAAAGATAAGTATTGAGCTGGATATGGACCATGACAGTTTTGGGCAATTGTGGAGTAGGACTTTTGTTGTTAGAGTACCCTTGGGCCAAGTGAAGTGCTGCTTGAACTGTTGCAGCCCTTCCTGAGTTGAGATGATGCCACAGCAAGTGTGCTTAATCATAGTGTTGAAATCAGACAACTCGTTATTTTTGAGAACTTCTGTGTAACCATGAACATGTGGATTGTTCAGCTTTTCCACTAACAAAACTTGGAGTTTTCTTTCTAGGATGGAGAAAGAGTTGAGCTCAGATAGTTATACCTTGATAATGGAGCAATTGACTGATAATGCAGCTTTTAACTGAAACATAACATAGAGATAATGGCACAACTGAAACTTCTGATTAAGGGACTTTTAATGGGGGTCATAAGATGTTACAGCATGCCAGAGAAAGATGGGCTGTTTGCACACGTTCTTCTGTTTAGTGGGAGGCTGGAGGCACATGCCTTTTGCCAGCTTAACTGCACCAGTTAATGAAATCAGTTCTGGTGACTTGCTTTTCTTCTAGATAGAGGACATTTAGAGGACAGGTGTCTGCCAGGGTGAATGTGTTACTGATAGGAAGGTGAGTTTGACCTTTGGCCAAATAATAGGAGTTTGCTGTATGCATGGTGAAGCCACAAAGGAGAGCAAATTTTATAATTGTATGATCAGGACTTAAATGATGTTCTGGCTTCAAGGGCTGAACTTAAGTTTCTATTAAATCAAAGCAGATGTGTCAACCTCTACCAATTCTGCATTTGCCTTTGGAGTTATGGTGAAATCAGTATCATTCTACCACTTGCATTGCTGATAAGAGACTCCAGGCATGTAGGCAGAGCTGTTATATACTCCTTTTGCAGTATTGAGATTTCTCTTATCTTTCTCACACCACAGCAGTGGGATGAACCACATTTCACTGTTTTGCTAAAATGACTTCCAGAGTGAGGCAGTTGCTGTGGTTAGATGGATGGAACATATCTGAAGTGTCACATAGGTATTGGTTCACTGGCAGACTCCTTGTGAGTAATGCATAGCACTTTTTTCTTCATTTAAAGAGAAGAATTTTAAATTAAACAGGTCTGTCGTATGTGTTTAAATGAAATTTTTTTCTTTTACATCTCCAACAGCTTGAATATGACTTACTTTAAGAGTTTTTTCACAATGCAAAATAAATGTGCTGGACATTTCAGACCTTGGTAACTTGAAGAGTTACTCTGTAAAAATGGGAGTTTTGAATCAAATACTAGTATTATTAACAATGTAATTCTAGGTATGCGAGCATGGCTTGTTGCTTATATCAGGAAGCTACTAAAGCAGTACATTTTTAAAGCATTGTTTTCTAGACCTTGTAACAAAATATCTGTTAAAATTGCATCTAAATATCTATTTAGAATGTCTGATTTCACTGCAATCAGTCTGATTGTGTTTCTTATAGTGGTACTTGTAGAAGTATTCAGATATTTGACTTCTTGGAGAAGTACCAAGAAACAATCTGTGTGAGCCTAACTATGAGGTTATATGTTGATGTTTCTACTTTTCCCACTTGGCCCCTGGATTATGAGCAATAAATGATATCTGTCTGCATCTGGTGCTTTTCTAGGAGAGACAGTAAGGTAGACCAAGATAGCTCAGCAGGCACTTCAAAGCTCAGTTTGGTATGAGGCAATGCATTAGAGCTCAGTGTCAGTATATGCCCTGCAGCTACTGCCAACTGTAGATGAAGGGAGCAGTTATGTCTCTGCCTTGTGAGAGTTCTTACAGCAGCAGTACCAGCCCCAACCCCTGCTCCTTTGCCTGCAGTTCTGTCCAATACAGCTTCCATTTGGCCAAACTTAAGGCAGCAACCTCAGCCTGAAGAGAGCATAAAGCATGGGGTCTGCCTCTGTCTTTTGTATCAGAAGTTCAGTTGCTCTCAGCCTTTGCTAATCCTGTAACACACCAAACCCCTGTACGTGTGTACTTGCAAGTTTCATGCCACAGTTATACTTCACAGTTTGAGAAAGGTTAACTGTATCAAGAGGGGGAAAGAAAGATACTGAGGAAGCAAGATTTGCTGTTGTAAATTTAAGTCAAGTTGTTTGGTTTTTTGAAAATTTGTCTGTTGAGATGAAACTGAGCAGGACAGACTCAGTGGGGCAAAGTACAGTAATAACAGAACATGAGTCATTTCTTAGTATTAAAAAAAACCCCTGAAATGAATAGCTGTTATGGAGTCACATACTATAAAACTCTTTGATACTCTGTGGCTAAAATAAAATAAATGTTACCTGGAGAAGAGTTGTAGAGGAAACAGTTAAACAATGTTTCTGAAAACTTCTTTCCATATTGCCATCAAGTGGTGAGATGGGAATCTGTGTCACTGGAGAAGGTGCATATACCTGAAAAACAGATGTAGAGAAACATTATAGCCTGCTGTACCAGAGACAGAATGTTGGTTTGCCAGGAGAAGGATAAAATCGAAGGGATTGCTTTTTCACATTGAAATAGCAGGATAATCTTTGCTGAAACTGACTAAAGGTAAATATTAGCATTGCTGCCTTCTCATTAAAACAAATAGTCTTGGTTTCTGAGTAAAGCTAAATATTAGTATTGCTGCCTGTTCATTTAAACAAATATTGTCTTGGTTGAAGCCAAGTACTCTATTCCAGTTTCTGTCTCTAAATAGCCAAGACACGTGTTGAGTGAGGATTTCACATGCATTGAACATCCTTATCATATTTTATGCATGCAGAGATGTAGGAACACTGAATTTGGCCAAAAACTTAAATGCAAGAAACTTGAGAGGGTATGTGTTGTTTTGGGGTGCTTTTTATTGTTATTAGTTTGTTTTAAATGATGAGGGTGTCAAGGACTGCAAGGAACTGCCTATAGAAGTTGAGTGTCTGTCCCTGGAGGTACCCAAACTAAGCTGGACAGAGCCCTAAGCAACCTGTGCTTGTTGATTCTGTCTTCAGCAGGGATCTTGAACTGCACAGAAGTCCCGTTCAATATAAGGTTGTGTCATATTGTGACCACTCCAGAGGACTGGAAGTGGAACACCTGCAGTTTGTGACAAGATGGCATAAGGGGCTTGTTGAATATAATTTGCAGCAAATGAATAGTGGCTCTGGCATGAAACTTAAGCTTTCCTAAAATATAATTCCAGGTATTTTCCCTTTACAGGATAAATGAGAAATGCTGCTATTGATTCTCATCCAAAACTCTTGAGAGAAAAGATATTTTACTCAGTATAAAGTAGTATAACAAATACTGAAATGGAAGACTAGAATATTTTCTGAAACCAGAGGTCCTTTTATACAAAGATGCCTGAATTTTGATTGCCTTGACTCCCTTTTGGAAAGAGGTGGGCTACTAGATAGGCTAATTCAACTTCTGCATTAATAGCTGTCTATAAATGGTATCAGTGCATCAAGGCTTCACTCTTTCATTTGGTTTTATTCTCTACACCAGTATGTGCAGATTGACAGGGCTTTTGTCTTCTTCTAGAACTGGGAGTCCAGAACTTCTGTTGCTCTCTGTGCCTGCCTGAGGGAGCCCATCTGCATTCCACTGCCTTTCAGAATAATGCAGTTAGTGATGGCATTTGAACTTAAGTTATCTAGAAGATATTCACAATAAAAAGTATTGCTGATACAGGATTAGTTCATGTGTGCCTTGATGTATTAACTTCCTTTTTTTCTTTCCACCTTTGTGCAGCTTTGCTCAGTGTTTGTGACTGCCAGTCAGAAGTTCTTTAGTTGTATACTGGAGAGGGAAGTTCTGGAAGCCTGGCTGAGCTAGCAGGCTTTCAATTCGAGGACCAGTGCAGGCAGTCTGAGTCCCTGTGTTTGAACATGATGTATGCAGGATGTGGATGGAAAAACTTTGAGAACAACAAGTGAATCATAAGGTACTGTATACTGTGATGTATACCTGCTGTGAACGTAGATAAAA
Organism: Acrocephalus scirpaceus scirpaceus; assembly: GCA_910950805.1. Taxonomy (NCBI): domain Eukaryota; kingdom Metazoa; phylum Chordata; class Aves; order Passeriformes; family Sylviidae; genus Acrocephalus; species Acrocephalus scirpaceus. The sequence goes on along the minus strand of OU383773.1, from coordinate 42,635,331 downwards.
TACTGAAAGTATTCCAGAAAAGAGAAAATGCTGAAGTTTGCGTTAATGGTGCTGAGGTGTGAAACAGATCTGCACATGGTAACCAAATAGGGTTTGGGAGGATGACTTCCTCCAGGCAACGTTTCTCATGACATTTTCTGATGCTGTGGCTAGGGAACTATGCCACTACTGCCTGGGCAGTCCAGGAGAACAGAATATCCCATTGCCAGCAGCATGCAGCTTGTTTAATCTTTAATTGTTCTGGGATTTTTAAATTTAATTATGACTAGTGACTGCTGGTATAAACAGAACCTGTATTTCTTTATTTCCTGAAGTTTTAAAGAGCTGAAGCCTCCTCTTCTCTATGTACCTACAGCCAATCCACTCTGAATAGAGAACTCTTGTAAAAATCTTTTCCCTGTGACTTGATCTTCTACCACTAAATTTTGGTCTTTTTTTTTCCCTCTGATTATCTCTTTCAGATCCTTTTGTCTGTTCAGCTTTCTGCACAAGGGAGTCGGTTTCTTAGAAAATAGATAGCTATGCAGAAGGGCAAGGAAAAATGGAGTGCCTGTACCTGCTGATGGCCTATGTGAGAAATACATCAAAAGCTACCACTGTGATCCCTATAAATAATAAATAAAAGGTTGAATAAAAGGCTTTTCAGTGCAGTTGTGATACTGGTGTTCCATCCTAGTGGTGCTTCCTGTTGCTCACACCTTGACTTTGAGGAGTACCAAGGCTGGGTTTCTTTGCACTTACCTTTGCTTTCATTCAGTCTGGGAGGCAGGAAGTTCTTTCTTTCTCTTGGCAATTCCTAGCAACCTTATCCCAACTTCTTCAGACTTCTGGGTCTGGAGTAGAGTCCTGATTAAGTGACTGTTCTTACAAAGCTGTCAGCTCAGTTTCTCCTACACTGTCGCTGCACAACTCAGGCTTATTTTGGAAAGCACAGCTTCCTTGAAGCACTGGGTGGATGACAGCACAAGAGCAAGGCAGCAGCGTGGTCAATGTCCAGCTTCCTCTTTCACAGGTGTATGTTTTCTCTTGCTCTAAATCTCTTCTTGCTACTTAGGTTGCTTTTTAGCCAAGTGAGCAAAATAAAAAGATTTTCTTTCTCTTTAATATTTTTGTCACCTCCTGCCTCTTTCATATAAATCCACTGATTGTTTTTTCAGAACCTCAGCTAAGGAATTCCTTTGGGTCATGTATATGTGATCTGGGGGATACAGTTATGTCCAAATCTTTCAGTAAAGCAAAACTATAGAAGGTGAGGTGAAAGAGGGGAATTTTCTCCAGTTTCCTGTTCCTGTTACTGGAGAGTCGTTACGGCTTGTTCCTTTTGAGGGTGTTCACTGGCTTTACAACCTAAATCCACAATGCAGCTTTTGTAAAGCCTGCCAAACAAATTGATCTGAACTGGCTTATCTTTTGTCACCTGTGCTTTTCACATGTGTTAAGCAACTGAACTTCCTCATATGCAACTTGAATGTTGTAACAATTTTAATTTAGTCACAAATACACACAAGTCGATATACCCAAGGAAGGCTTCCTTCTTCAGGAGTATTTCTTGTTAGTCTCATTTTTTTCTTCTTTTTTTTTTAATGGGAAACATGAAATTTTCCTTGTAACGCAGTGTCATCTGCCAGTAAGCAAATTAAGTCTAAAAACACATCCATAGACTTTGATATGGTTGCAGTTAGTTCAGTGATCAGTGCCATTGAAGGGCATTAGATGCTGTTTACCCTGAGACAACTCCATTTTGATGAATAATGGTACATTTGCATTGTGCAGTCAAAGTTACTTGTGATATTATCAGCTACTTCATTACAACGCTCAGCTAAGCACAATGGTCCAACAGGTATATCAGCTGCAAAGATGTACTTGCCTTGGACGTGGAATGCCATAGATCTTGGCCTTTTGCAAGGAGTATCCAAGGGGATAAACTAGCTTGTGCTGTGTTTGCCAGGCTTGAACACCTTTGAAATAACAGGAAAAAATGTGCTTGTTCTAGAAAAATCTGCCTAACCACTAAATGTAGCAAGATGTAGTCAAATTTTAGGACATGTTTCTGCAGGGCTTTGCTTCAGCTGTCGTTTGACCAATTTACTGCTGCTTGGAAATTCCTCTCAAAGGAGAATTCCTACAGCTTGTGTGGTGAATTCTAATGCAGAAGGAAAAAGTTATACCATGTTAAGTGTCTAGTTGAGTGCTTTTGCTGTAATGAGAAGATTGTAGGCTCACAGTTTGTGGTGACTGGGAATGGGGCTGTGGCCCAGCCTCATCCCTAACAGGCTACAACTGTGTAGGACAGGGGAACAGTATTGAAGGTAATTAAACATGGAGTGCTGAGGTGTACTGAGCAATCACAAAAGGGTAGAGAAGGCACACACGTGTAATGCATGTAAGAGGAATAACATAAAAGGTTATACTGAAGAGCAATAAAGTGCTGATGCTTGAAGCTTTCTTTGGTGTCAGTCATACCTCCTCCACCAGAAGATGCCTTGTTTCTGCTGCATATCTGACACCTGCACAGCTATTAAAGAGGTGGCTCTTGCTTATGCCTCAGGTAAGTGGTAATCATTCCTGTGTATTCAGAGGCAGTCTGAGGTAGCATGTCACCATACTGCAAAGGAGGCCTTAAACCACCCAACCCCCAATTCAGAAAACAAGAGACAGTTCTTTTATGTGTATCCTAGGATGTCTGACCCTGTGCCAAAAGTACCTTGGAGACATTTACCATTTTATGAATGGAAATAAGCCTTTCCCAAGGCATATAGATTGGTGTATATGTCTTGCAGAAAATAAAACCCAAAGTCAAGAAGGAAATAATTCTGACTGCTCCTATACATACTTTTTCCCCCCCTTTTTTTTTCTGAGTTTTATGTTTCTAGTTTGATATGCTGCAGTCCCTTCCAACTGTTACTCTAAGTCTTACTATAAACTTCTGCTGGTGCTATTCTGGAACTGGGTAGCAATATCTGACTGTTTAGGTTGCTATTTGTCAAATTACAAGGCATGCTGTCAGGAGTGTGGTTGTCTTGTTTATTTTATTTTCCCTAGCATTTGCTTGGTCCATGAAGAATCTATTCAGATGCATTAGCAATGGGTGGCTTCATCAGTGATACTGGTGATGACCCATAGCTTCCTCTTAACTGAGATTTCTTTATTGAAAGGATAAGAAACAGACACTATATCTTTGGCTGCTGGTTGTTGTCCTTGCCTTTTTTAGCCCTGATATCCTTTCTAAGAGCATAAACATTACTGTAGAGCAGGTTTGGTTTTGAAAGCTGAAATTTCTGGCTATACTGTCTGGATTTCATACAACTAAATAATTGTGGTTTTGATGTCAGTGTAGTTCTTTCCATGATTGCACAGTAATAGTCTGTCAATGTATTCCTGCCAAAATTTAGCATGCTGTTTGCCTCTGAAGTTAAATACTATTAAAATACTACAAGATAAACAGTACAAAAGGGATACAGAACTCTTCAAGCCTGCATGCAAAATACTGTACTCTTCCATCTTTTAGGTGTCTCTGAGGTCTCTCTGCTCCATGGGAATGCTTAAAAAGCTGAGAAGCTTCTTTGTGATGCTGGTTTGACTGTTACTGGTCAAGCACTGCTCTGCTGAAGCCCGAGCCTGGTCTGTGTGAGCAGACTTTTACAGCCTCTTTGCCAAAAAGTGGTCTTGTTCCCCTCAGTGTTTGCAATTGTACTGGAAACTGGTCCAGAATCTCACTGGTCTTTGAAAAGCAGTGGAGACTCCGTGGTTGTAGATCTGCAGGCTCAGTAAAATATGTAATTTTATTTTTGAAGGCAAAATAAAGTTGGAGAATTATTCTGATATGTGAAGGCAAGGAAGTTACAAAGACTAAGAGTTAAACTTTACTTTATGCCCTTGCTAGTCTATTTTAGGAAAACAGTCATACTTGCAGCTGATCAGTGACTGAAGAGTTGTACTGTGTGGTTTTGCTTCATGTGTTTAATTTCTTGTAGTCACCTGATGTACATTAAATGTTTCTATGTTCCTCTTGCAGCAATTTATATTTGAATATATACTGTAACTGTTTAGGTCCTTTCCCTGCACTTAAAGTGAGAAGATTTTTTACTAATTTGAGAGGTTTTCATTATTCAAGAATAAAATAAGAATCTTATGATTGACTGTGTCTCCAAAATTACACTGGATGTATTTTTATTGATATTATGCTTGTGTTTTCACACTCTACTATTTATGCTGGATCACGGTTTAGTCATGTTATAGAAGCCATCTTTGTAGAAATGCATTATTATGCTGCTATTTTTGATTTGTGAAGTCTTGCTAGAGTTTCAAATAATTTCATTGCCTGTAGCTTTACTTGTTTAAACATTAGGAGAGTTCAGATTTTTCTTAAAATTGGAGAGTAACTCAAATGGGGAAATACTGATTGCTAATTCCTTTTAGAGTGCAATTCAGCTTTGTCACACACTAACTTTTAGTTTTCATCATATTCAAGGACCTCACGTGTGTCTGTTGATCAGATAAAGACAAGTGCAACACAGGATTGGCAAATTGAAAGCAAATTCAAGACTACAGAAATTCCCTAATGATGCCATGGTTTTGATTTTGATAAATTGAGAGAACTGTAAAATGATGGTTTAAGTGGTTTTTAGAGGACATGAAGGCGTGTAAGGCAGGAAATAAGAGCATGCAGATGCATTTGAAATACATTAATTGATGGGGAAGCTGTGTAACAAGTACTTGCAGTGGTGGACATGCAGCTTACTCTTGACAGTGGTTATGTAGGCTGAGTTTCTCAGAATTACTTGGTGTGACTTCAAATGGTGACCATGAACTTCCACTAATTAGTCAAATCTAATTAATTTCCTTTATACAAGCAGGTGTTGCTGGTGATGGATTCTGTCATTTCAGCTGGGAACCTTCTTGCTTAACTGTTTCAACACCTGAGCATTTGTCTAGGCAGCTGTTTCAGTGTTTCAGCCCAGGCTTGTTTAAGCAAATGCAGGTGCCTAGTTAGGCTTATAGCCAATACCATTCACAGCACGGGGCTCCCCTATCTGCTCTGCTGAGTGTTAAAAGTGCTTAGGGTGGCTGCCTGATGGTACCTACACTTTTACTGTCCTGAGTAGCACCTCATCCTGCAATGAGGAAGCATTTATTGCATCCAAAGCACTTTACAAGATAAACAAAGGTGATAGAATTTGGTTACTGGAATTGTTTCTTCTAGTAAAAAAAAGCATATTGTGCAGTAAATATGTTTATATGCAACTAAAGATATGGGGACTGAGTACTTTTACAGGTACTGTAAGGTTGCTGCTTTGGAGTTATCTGAAGAGGAACAGTGCTTCCAAAACCCTGCTTGCCTCAAGAGCCTCATCTGCACAGCCTCTCTGTTTCTGATCCTCTTTCTATTTTGAGGGACTGACCAGTGTATTTCGTTTTTCAGTTTACCTGGCCTCAGTAATATCTTATGTTGCTTTCACTGTGTGCTGTGACTTCGATGTTAAACCAAGTTTCTAGGCAGAAATGGAGTGGTTTTTCTTCCAAAAAGTTTTGGAGAGTTGGTTATTGGTTCATGGAGACTGTGGTACTTTGGTGTATCTGTGACTGTCCATCTTCCCCTTGTAAAACCTTTTTTTGTGTTTACTTACAAATGTTGGCAGCTGCTGTATTGTCTCTGTGTGTTGAAGGGCAGGATAGGGCCAGTTCATAGCCCTGGATGGTAAGAAAATTAAGAGTGGTCAAAAACCAGTTAGGAGTGATTCTTTTGAGGGAAGTAAATGCCCACATTCCTAGTGAGAGTTTTTGATCTTGTGAGCCACTTAATAAGCTGAGTGAAATACCCCCAGTTTCAGCCAGATCAGTTCTTGATGTTTCAGTGCTGGTGGTTTTGAAGTTTTGTCTTGTTGTTGTTTTGTTTTGTTTTTTTTTAATTACTTTCACTAAGAAATAATTTGAACTTATGAGAGTGGCATTTACTAATTATTTAACTTTGTGTGTGTATTCAGCTTTCCTTCTTATATATTTGGGACTGATGGAAAGATGAAGAAGGGGAGAGTTTATAAATCTACAGAATCTGTCAGATGTATTGCCTATAAGTGTTTCTTGTGTTTCTTATGTTCCAGTGTTGTTCTGATTGTTGCAATGAGGCTTTGCTTTAATGTGGGATAAAGAGAAAAAAAATGTAGGAAAGGCCAGGATGAAGAATTACCTTTTTTCTATCTTTACAGCAGGACTGTATTGCCTTTGTCGTTATGTTTGTGGAGGAAACATAGCTCATAGTTTGTATATGAGTGCATGTGGTAATCACACTGTTAAAATTCAGTATTTAATTCAATTATCTTATTTTTGCAACTAAGAGACATTACTGCTTTTCTGTACCAAGGCAGTCAAGGGTGTTAGCCTTCTAAGCTAATCTGTAATGTTTTTTGTAATTTAAACTTAATAGCAAAATAGAATAAAATTCAGGGTGCTGGCAGTGCCTGGAGAATCAAAACACACTGTGAAGAAATTCTTTTGGGTTGTGGTTGCATTCTGTTTGGGGTTTAGCTCTGTTTTTTATTCAGAAGAAGATGCTATTTTATTGCACGACCTTGAATAATGCATCCCCTAACACATGTTTGAAATACTGTATTTTTCCTGCTTGTTTGGGTCAGATGTGAGTCTTGTGTCACCATAAGGGGGGCTTTTAGTTTTGTGCACACACAGGGCTAATCATTGTTTATTTGGTTATGCATTTCTTGTGTGAAGACTCTCAAATGGTGCCTTTTTTAACATAAATCTGTTAATGCTGTTCTGTGTTTAAGCAAAAGGTGGCCAATTTACAAAGATCTATAGCTATGAAATGTGCACTAGCAGGCAGTTTCTTTGGAATACCTTTTTTTCTTGAAGAATGTATGCCAAAACAGAACATTGAACATTCTTACTGCTCTGTTTCTTGTGCACTACCAAGTTTCTGTCTTGCAGTATTTATCAAACTGTCTTTCAAGGTGTTGTCCTGTTTGGCAATGATCATTTCCCAAAACAATTTGAAGATCGTGTATTGAAACAGTTGACTCTTGCGTTTCACCCAGTGACAGCAGAAACCGTGCTCCTGTGGGTACTGGTGCAATAAGCTTGCCTCAGCTGAAGGCCATTTTTACAGCTGAGTGGTAAAGTCATGAAAACCAAAGAGCTGACACAGCCTTAATCACAGGGCCACAAGTAGCACTTCTTTGTTTTTGTGGGACAGTTTCATGGGTGCTATTAAAATAGCTGGTTCCTTGCAGGTGTTGGTGTATAATAATTCTTATAAGAAAACACTTGGTAAGTTTTCAAATGAATCACGTTAATTCCAGGATTAATTTTTGAAGAGAGACCTCTTGACTCTTTTTCCTTTTGAGGCTTTTGGTCATTAAAATCCGTATGTTGAAAACGTTTACTAATTTTTCAAGTGCAGCACGGGGTTTGGGGGGGAAGCAGGAAGAAACTGGCTTGCCTGTGATGGTGGGCAGCCCCACTTTATCTGATGTTGTCAGTCTTGGAAAAAACACAGATCTCTGTTTTACTGCTCTGCCCTTGCTGCTGGGCTGGCAGGACACAGTGTAGGAGGTGTAGCTGCAGCAATGCTCTCTTTGAGGAAATACCAGGTGTAGCAAAACTCTGAAGAAAAGCTGGTATGCTTCTGTTAAGGCCCCAGTGAGGAAAACTGTATAATAATAAAGTCTTTCCCCAGTTCTTGTTGGGTGTGCATAGGAATGTGTCGTGCTTTTAGCAGAGCAGGTGATGGAAGACAGTTCCCCTTGCAGGGCTTTCTGTTGCTCCCCTTTGGGTCTGGTGTGCATGGTGGGGATGGGAGGACAAAGGAGTGACTGTACAGAACATGAATCTGGAACAACTTAGGTGGCTATAGTCACTCTTCAGACAGCTCAGAGAAACACCCTCCATGGAGTGAACTGTAAAAGCTGTTGTTCCCTTGTACTGTTATCATTGAGCCTCATTTTAAAGCAGCTGAGGGTTGGCATGCTGCCTCTACCAGGTAGTGCTGGTGAATGCAATAATATACCAGGACATAATTATCTTGACCTCTGCAGAAACTGAACTGAGAGTAATTTGTTTCAGAAGTGAGCAATTTTCTGTGTGTGGCTCCTGGCATCTATAAAGTGAAAAGTCAATGTTCAACTCCAGTTATAACCTCTCTGGGACTGCTGTTGAAACATGGCTAGCAGACGTGGTGTGGTACTGATACACTTCTTTCTTCCTGGCCTCTACCTGAGCTTGTTGACATTTGGAAAATGCCTATGAAGTTTATGTGCAATTGATAATGCTTTGATATGGATTTCAAAATTATATCAGATACTGTAGTATGCATGTTTATATAACTGCACCTTTAAACAGTTTAGGTAGTGAAGAACTTGATCTGGAGCTAGCTGGAAGTTCTTGCTTGGTTTTTAAGAGATTTTGTAGGAGCAATGGCTTAACTAGCAAAGAGACCAGCCTTGCAGAACTAGCACTCTTAACATTGCTATCTTGTTAATATGTTTAGTCACACTTAGTTTGTTAGTTACAAGGTAAAAGGCTAACTAATCCAGGGGAAAAGCTGGGGAGATGGGGGGACTAGAGACTGAGAAGGAGAAATTGTAAAGGTAAAAGCTTCTAGTTTTCCTACCTCTAGTTTTGGTTGTTTCAATGGCCTGTCAGCATTGCTGCTGTCAAGCCCAACCAAATTAAATCCTCAGCTCATGAGAAGTGGTTTTGCATCATATATGTCTAGGGCAGGACATGGAAGATAATATGTGTTCAATGCTGAAGGTTGCTAGTAAACTAAGAGCTAGGAAAAGATGAGCTAAAATGTGCTCCAGCTGAAACCCTTCCAGGGCTTTTTGTTTGGTCTTCAGCTGTAGGTGACCTTGACTGGCCACACAGGTGTACTGAGTGCTGGGAACATGGCAGGAATGTATAGGAGGATAAATGTAGGATGGTCCCTTTCAGTGGAAGCATGCAAGAGTGAAACTGCGTGTTCATGAACAAAGAAAGTATTTTTCAAGAAAGCTTGTTTACAGGTTTAAATAAGTGAATTACTTTGTCTAGGTGTTTGCAGTATTCTGTGGATAAACTTGATACTCTGGAAGTAGTGGTTAAAGGTGAAACATGACAAGCTGCCTTAAGGTAAATCTTGCTGCTCTGCATCAGCAGTTCTGGATTGGTGTCATTAAATTCTGACTTGATTCCTTGGTTGCTCTGTTACCATGATTTGATCATCATTCTCAGTACCTCAGCTGTACCTGGCTGTGTTTAGGATTCCCCTTTTAAGCTATTTCCTGTGAATTCCTCGTGACAAACCATGAACACTGGTGGCTGAGCTTTGTAGTGAGCGTTTTAGTAGGTAATGAGGCTTTGTATAGATAGAAGGTGCCTTGTGTCACTTCCTTAACCACTTTCAAGAAGAGCTGCTGTTCCAGACAGCTGTGAGAGGACCTTGTTGGGTGTCCAGACCTCTTGAGAGTGGAGTTTGAAGTGGAGTAAGTCAGGTCAATGCTCTTTCCTCCCTCACTGGAAACTATTAAATGCAATGAAGCTTGAGATGGGCATAGAAACTTTCATCAGTTTTCTTTGTAATGGGAAAATAAACTTTGTGTGTGTGAAGAATCAAGGTGAGAAATTGTTGTCATCAATGGGGAGGAAGGGCATAGGGAAAAGAAGAGAAAGCCAAATCTGCATGCAGAGCACTGTTTGGAACAGGACTTGGGCACTGTTTCCCATCTTTTCCTGCCAGGGACAGGAGGCTCGTGACCCAGAATCCGATAATGGCTCCATTTGTTGAACTTTATTTCATGTTGGTGTGAAAATTAGCAGAGAGTTCTTTCCAGTTTTCTATCTTGATTTTTTTTTTTTTTCTTCCTGCAGCACGAGGCAGCACAGATACTCAGTGGAGGTTATGCTCCTGTTCCCTGTAAGACTGATGATGCAGTAACCCTGTGCTGCTCTCCCTCTTCCCCACCTGCATGCAGGGCTGTGCTGCAGTGGGACAGCAAAGTTGTCCGCCTGGAGGATGGAGACAGTGGGTCTGGCTGGGATGCCTTTAAAAGGGAGATGAGCCCTTTGCATGAAGGAGATATTAAAGGGGAAGATTTTTTTAAATAAGGGGAAAATCAAGTCATAACTTGACAGCTTTCTTGGTACTTTGTATTCAATAAGTCCCCTAACCTTTCCTAGTGCTTAAGAGAGGAAGCAATATACACAAACTTGGTCATAACAGTCCTTATGTTTTCCAGACCTCCTTATGGTTTTTTGTGACTTGAAAGAAATCACTTGCCCAGAGTCACTGTCGTTGCTTTGTTCATTCCTTGGTTTGAAACCAGGCTTTTAAAGAGTGGCTGCACACCTTGGTCTGGCTGAAGACAATACCTGGATAAGTGTACTTCCCAACATGCTGCAAATGCACAGCTGTGCTTGCAGGAAAGATCTAGTCATGCCTAGACCTGAACTTTTAATCACAAGTGAGAAGTTGTATTTTTAAGCAGCAAGAAATGTTATCCCTCCAGTATATAAGCTTTCTCCCTCTTTTTCCTCAGATCTTTTCTGTTTTGACCTGATCTGTTTTGTATGAAAATTAGCTGCCCACCTCCTGTGCTGTTAAGTTTTGGTTATTAGGGAACCTGTTGCCAGAAGCACTGTCATCAAGCAGCTGTAGCTGCCACCATTTCCCCCACCTCGCTTTCCAAGCTCTCAGAGAAACTGATGGATAACTTTACAGCTGATGTCAGCCCTTCAGCTTTCCAAGATGAGTGGGAAGGGAGGAAAACTCCTCAATGGGCAGTCTTCTCTCCAGATATGAAGTTGTGAAGTATGTGTCTTTCTAGACAGAGTTCTACTGTGTCACAGCTGGAGTGCTATGCAGTGATGTAGCGCTGGGCAACAAGCAAAGCAATTAATGGTATTTCTATCTGTCCTACTCTGACACTTGTGAAATTGCCAGTTTATTTACATACTTGACTTTTTCCCATGCTTAAAAAAGACACAAAGTTAGCCAACAACAATTTGATTATTTTCTATTAATGATTTAGCATGTCCAGATGTGCAGAGATTTACATACTTCTTCCACCCATGAGGAGCTGTGAGACTATTGCAACTGAGTGTAGTTTCAGGGGGTGATAAGGTTTCTGTTCCAGAAGAAAATTGTACTTATCTTCTGCAAAGAACATTTCAAGTCATTTGCTGAATGCTACCTGTTGAAAATTTTACATGTATCTTGTTCATCTGGATACAAAATAGGTTGTTGCAGAAGGTATGTATTACTTTGGCAGAGTGGCATTCTTTTTAAAAAAGTCTTGGACTCTAATGAAGAATTGAAATGTTTGTTTTTTTGGTAAAAAGTATATTTGCTGTGGTTGTTGTAGAAAATATATGTTATAAAGATTCAAGCTATGTTGTCTTGACAAAGAGAGAAAATTTAATTTCATTATTTTTTTAAAAAGAAGGAAATTATTGTGAGTAGGATAAAATCCTTGTGTTCTTACATATGCTTGGATGATTTTAATTTTTCTTATGTGTGCAATTGCTTCATGTTTTACAGCACTGGCATTTGGATTTTCAGATTCCTCATGTGAAGTGAACTACTTTTCTGTTCCTCCTCAGTTTCTCAGTAAGGAGGGTTTGCTTATGGATAACTGGCATGGAAACTGAGCATGGAGAAAACAAAATAGAGTAATATTTTAAAATTTGGAAGATCTGAAAGGAGCTGCTGGAATGTGTGTTATTTGTTGACAGGAATTAATGCTTAGTTATTGCTTTTGTATATTCTATTTATTAAATGCTGTTTTGTACTAAATCAGCTTGAGTTGCTGATATCTGAATTAATGCTTCAGGGAGGAAAGAAATAGTTAACACAGATTATATGTGGCAACACAATGTAGTGTTCATGCAGAGCATTGGGGATCTTCTTCAGGGTTCTGCTATCACCATGATTGGTGAGTTTGGTAGCACTGTTTCCTAGAAACTTCCTGTTATGTGACTGTTTTTTACAGTGTATTATATGACTGGGCTTTTACAGTGTATCCTAAAATTTCCTACATTGACTATCTGTTTCATAACATGTCAATCAAATGAACCAACTATGAGAGAAAACAGTGTGAGCAAGAGAGAGGATGTTTTACAGTGGTGCATGATCCTCATACCACTTTAGGATGAAGTGAGTTATTTGGAGCATGGTCTCAAGGTCTTTTTTGCGACAAGATATTTTGTCTCTGATTTGGCTGCATTCATAAACTCTTACAAAAGTCTGTTCATGCAGATAAATAGGGACTTTGTGGTCTTGTTTGTCAGACTCCTGAAAAGGCTTTCTCTCCATATTGACTATGTTCCAGTCCTTATAACCCTTTTCTTCTGTGAGACTCAGCATCCTTGTGGGTCTGTGAAGAATTTTCTGGACTTTCAGAACTAAGGCTTAACAGAATTTCTCTTCCTCACTAATCTATGATGAGACTGGGAAATAGAAGTGAAATCTAAGCACATCTCTTCTGGTTTTTGGTGTTCCTGGTAGTTTAGGTCAGAAGGCAGAACTGTGCTATAATCTAAATGAGGGCTGTTACGAGTAGATCAACATTATGTAGAAGAGAAATGGGGATTGGTAATCTTGAAATAAAACCCAGGCAGAAGCCATCTGCTGAAGTAGATGGTTAAAACCCCACTTAGGATCTAGGTAAACAAGAGGATGGGCAGAGAGATTGATTGCGGTTGTTGGCTAAGTGGAGGCAGCCATCAGGGAGAGAGGGCAGAGGACAGCTGTTGTAAGAACAGGTGCAGCTGAGTTGGCAGAGCAGTGAAACTAGGAAGAATTCAGGACTCTTTTGTAGTGCTAGTGAAATCTGTAAAGTGTGTGGAGAAGCAAAAGGCAAATTTTGGTCTTTTAGAGGAAATTAACTGCAGGATGCTGATTCTGGTATCAAAAGTGTGGAGTTTTATGTTTGAAGTGAGTTAGGGTTTTGTTGCAATTTGTATTTGACAGTATAAGGACACCTTGTTAGTTATTAGTTTGAAAACAAACCCCTCAAGTTCTGTGTGGCTTGTCACTGTGGAGACAGGTACATATGTCTCTATCAAATGAATAGCCCATGTGTTTAAATTCATCCCTTAAAAATCTTTGATATGCTGTCACTGACTGATGCTCTGTTTTGATTGAAGTTTAAAATGGAGCAGCATTCGTTCCATCAAGAAATTGCCTGGGATAGGCTGTTCATATGACTTTTTGGTTTCTCAGTAACAGCTTTGTGATAATTTTATTATTATTAAAAAACAATTTGTTATTGCTCTTTCTGAACTATTTAAAAAATGAAACAGACATTGTTTATCACAGTTCAAGTATAAAGGCTCCACAAGTACCACGTGTGCTACAGCGATAACCTTCCTTCAGTTCTATAAAGGCTTATTATGCCAAATAAAGTCTTTGTGCTGTAGTACAATGACTGACATCTTGAGTGCTGGGGTTCTTAGTGCTAATCTTTTCAGTTTTGAACATAAACATGTTGGAAATATTTGATTTCTTTAAATTGCAATAAATGGATGTTCTTTCTGAGTGTCTTCTCTTGATACCTTTGAATTCTGAGAATGCAAAATCACTGATTCTTACATATTGTAAACATGGAGGATAGCAAAAGACTCCAGTACTGATGTACTTAAATCTGGAAGTGACTCTTAAAGTGCTAGATAGATAGAAACAGTGAGTACCCATTTATTAACTATTTAAAGCAACTTGTACATAGTTATCGAAAGACAAAAAAAATACTCTGTGCAAAATAAGAGATCTACAAAGTACCTTATGCTTTATAGGCTGCTGCTCATGTGGTATGTTAGCTGGATTCAGTCGTCTAATCACCCTTTTCATTGGTGAGAGAGGAAAAGGTGTGGAAGAGCCACGTGAGAAGCAGGGCCTGAAGCAGCCAGGAGTGCTTTGACAATAGAGGGTGCTGGGGCCACTGTACTTGGTGCTAGGGTTGGATAAGGAGCTGAGAAAAGGCCCTTTGGAACCAAATGTGAGAAGAGTAGAAGGACAGTGCAATTCTTTTTCATCTCGAAAATTTGAGGACCCTCTTTTCTGGCAGTCTCCAACTAAGGTGCACTTCTTCCTGCAGAAGGTGGATGTTGAATCTAGCTGAGGCTTTCTCCCTCAGCTTGCCTCTCAGCAATGATGAAGGTATTAAATGCATCTTGGTCCATGCACTTTATTCATTCCTTCATCTTTTGAGAAAATAAATCATAGCCTTTGTCCAGCTTCCTTGGAGAGCCTTGGTCAGTGAGACAGTCCTGGTTTGGGGGCAGTGATCTACAGGGTCTTTCTCCCTTGCATGTCTTCTGGCATCATTTTCCCGTGAGGTTATAGTGATCAAAGTGTAGTCTTTTTTATTATTTGGGTTACAATTACAATGTTATGCTCCAGAGCACTGTGATAAGACAAGTGCCCCAGTCTGGAACCTTACCCTGCCAGAGGTGGGTGGAGCTGTGTTGCTCTCAGTGCTGTCAAGTGGGAGGATGGAGGGAGCCTGTGGGGACGAGCCTCAATGAAATGTGAGGTATGGACTTTTCTTCACCCACAAATATGCCCAACTTTCAGTTGAAGCTTTCAGCTGACATCTCAGTAGCAAAACACAAAACTTACTTTTTTAGGTTAAAATTGACATTTGGGCTGGCCACGGCTTATTTCACTGTAACTGTGTGCAGATGGAGATGGGGATTTGAACCCCTCTTGACAATCACTCCAAGCTGACAGATGTGAACTAGAGAACTCAAGCTAATCAAAAAGGTGTCAGTCAAAAATGATCTTGTTTTAAATGAGCACAGATTTTAGCCACACAAATATTTGAGGGCTCTGGACTGCTACAGGCATTTCTAATCTAAATGAAATGAGGTGTGTGTACAGGTGTCTAATCAGTTTTGATACTGTTCAGAAACTTCTTGTAGATTTATTATGTTGAACCAAGTGACTGCAATATGTTGAGTGTGAGTTAGACTTTGTGTAACCACAGAAAATGCCTTTGCTCTAAATCTTGATTCTCAGTTTGAGATTGAGATTGAAAACTCTCCACTGAACTAATAAACCTGAACAGCTTTTTCATAGGAAATGATCTCAGTGCTTTAATTGTAATTAACATGACATCTTTAATACCAAAACTTATGCACATGTTAAAGTTACTGATTATTTTTCAGTTTTAGTAGGAGTCAAAATTCTAGCTGTTTAGATTTATAGCAAGTCTTTTTTTTTTTTTTTTTTGGTGGGGAGGGAGCTTCATATAGAGACTTTCTTAATTCAGATCTTAAGTGATTCTTACACACATGGCACACATAGAGTGAGCTATGTATTACTGCCCCTTCAACAATACTCCATTTTCCCCACGAATGTTACAGGATTCCTGTCAAAAGCCAGTAAGGGGATGAATCTGCTTAATGAACTGTGTGAAAACTCAGTTGAGTTAAAAAGGAATGAGAAGAATATTAAAGAGAAAATATTACAAAGTGGCTACCTTTTTTTATAGTAACAGTGTCTTTAGGCTGGTGGAAAACTAGCTGTTTTCAGTTTCTTTCCGGTTTGAAAAGCTAGTAGTTTCCAAAATCAGTGAAGTGTGTTCCTGCTAGCATGGTAACTTGCACCAGATATGCATGTGGTGCTCTAAGTGGAAGAGCTCTTAGCAGAAGAGCTGCATCTGCAGTGAGGATCATCCCTGGTCTTCCCTGACTTTCTTCAAAGTTCTTTGAATTTCTCAGAACTGCTGTCTTTGTTTTTTCTTTGCCCTTCTTTTACATCAGGTCATCTTCACTCTTCAATGCCTTTCTTTTCTTCCATTCTTCTCCTTGTTTCTCATCCTTCTTTTCCCATTTTTTGCCCTTCTTTGTTCTTCTCTGCTCTTCTTCCCTGCTCTTTTCTGCCTATTTTTGCAATATTGAGAGAATCTGGAGTGTGGGTTGTTTGAGGTTTTCTGGGCTTACTTGTTTTTGCTTAACAAAGAAAGAATTCTGACTTTATTAAAAACAAACAAAAAACTTTTAACTTGTTGTGGAGGACTTTTCTTCCAGCTGTTGCTGAAACTGGTGTGCCCCCAGCTCGTTAAGCTGCGCAGCTGAGGCTGCTGCGCTCACAGGAAAGCAGGACATTTATGATTGAGTTCCTGTTATTGACTGGCTCGAGAGAAAAAGTGCCAAATTCCATCAGACAATACAGTAGGTCCACTGTGGGAGACTTTTGTGAATGCCGTTGTGATGCTTTTTTAGAATGGGATTTTTTTTTTTTTTTTTTTAATTTTATTTTTAGAGTTATTTTCTCAACAATTTTTTTTTCCAGGCTCTTAAGCAAGTTTTGCAAGCAGTTCAGAGAATGACCAACTTTGTCCAATGTCTAGACAGGCCTGAGTAATGTGGCATAAGGAAAGCATTTGTAAATCTTTTTGCAACTGTTTTTTGAATATGTCTGCTCTTATCCTTTTTTATACACCGAAGATGTATGTGTCAGATGAGTGGTTCTTAGTTGTCTGGGCTTGGTTTTGGTAATACTGGTGCAATTGTAAAAAGGATGGTCTGCAGCACAATCAAAATGGAGTGTAAAAGCAAAGTACATTTGCTGCAGGTTTGTGACCTTAATTTGCTTGCCACAGTTTATAAGAATAATTTAAACATTTGAGGATGGGCAAAACCACATTTATATTAACTGTAAAGATAAAATCTGTGGCTTTTCAGAAAGTGTTGAATGCTTCCTTCACTCAAATATTTTCCCATCATGCACAAGGCATTTAATTTGTCTATGAGCACTACTTTGAAATCTCTTAGAGCTGGAATTGTTCCTGAGTGAACTAAAATACTGTTCATTCTAAGCTTTTCCATGTGAAAAAAATTTATAGTTGTGCTGGACTAGGAGTCTTGTTATGGACATGCTTTCTTCCAAATATAAATGCCACCAGGTTCTTCTGTGCTGTCTGTACTTTACTTTCCCCTTACCCACCCAGAGGTTATTTGGGAGATAAATTGGAAAATGATTTCGTTTTCGAAGCCTACACATTATGAAACACGCTGACATTTAAATATAGTTTAAACATATAGGTTGTGTGTTACCTTTGGTATTACTTCTCTTAACCAGGAGAACATTACTCTTTTTGAAATATATATTTATAGACATGGTTTTGTTTATTCTTCTTAGGATTATAAATTAATAGTCCTTTACCTGTGTACTCCCTGGTAATATTTTCTTGTGGCTGGGGTCAACCTGTACTGAGTTAAACTGACTGAAGCAGCAACAGTTGAAAACCTTTCTACTCAAAGCAGTTTTAACTCTCTTGGAGGAGAAGAGTGAAGATGGAATTTTCAGCTTGGGAGCTGGGCTACAACCCAAAACAGTAGAAAGGGAAGGTACCACCCATCAGGCAATCATCAGTGGTTTTAAATGAGATAAGCAGAGGCTTCTTTCATAGCTTGCTTCCTTTCTCTCTGCACCTTTTAAAGGTGCTCAGAGTGGAAACCTTCCTGCCATCAAGGGCAAGATTATCTCTAGTTATGTTTTATAGATTAGAAAGCTTATTTTTCTTCCAGAATTTCTATTTAGAGTTGCTTTCAGCTTTGTAAAGACTGTTATTCAATTTTACAAGTGGAATAAATTCAAGTGAAGTAAATATTCTCTGTGCATCTGCTGAAGAAGCTGCTGTTGTGGAAAGTTTTCCATAAAATCCTAATTGTCTAGCTAGCTGCTTCCTCTAGTTTTTTTAGGATTTCCATCCTTTCAAATATCTGGCAACAATGTCCTGCTTTAATTTTTTCAAGCTTGACTCTGGTAGTACAACTAATTTCCAAGCGCTTTAATTACATGGAAACACTTTGTTATATACATTTAAATTGTATTAAAATTACAGCAGACAAAAATACCCACTAAAAATCTGTCTTGGCTAAAATGTGAGAAGTAGCACATAAGTTTTCTATTATTCAGAAATATTTTATTCTTCTTCTTAGAGATAAGGTACGCGTGTTTGAGGGGGAGGAACTAAGGCAATAAATGATTTGTTTTGTCCTTTGCTGTGCAGGTCAATTAATTTACCTTAACCAGACACTGCATTCTAATTAGCAGTGTCCCATAGCCAGCAGCATGCAAGAATTAGAGCAAAGTAGTTATTCAAGCAGATTCATCTTCAAAGCTGGATATTCACACCAGAGCTGGTACGAATATCTTTACAGGCACAAAAGAGTATCTTTCCCCCTTTTTCCTTTTCAATTTTTTCTCTTGGAGAAAGCAATTTCTGCTCAATAGAGGCAAACCAAACTTGGAGATAAGCTAGCCAAGTTTGAAGAGCTGCCGGTGGCATTGCTGCACTAACTCAAAATGAGTTTTTTAATGGCAGGTGTCTGGTATTCTTAATATTAAATATTAATATTCTTATATTTTTGTTCATAGTTTATTTTAATGGTTTCCAAATATACAGCAAAGGGAAGCAAAATTAGGGCTTTGACCACCCTTTCAGTCTTATGGGGGAAGGGTGTAGGTTCAAGTGGTTGGTAACACTTTGCTCAATTAAGAGGAGAGAGGTTAAGTCATTATAATGAGCATATAATTTATAATGACAGTAGTATTTTAGGGTAAAGGTTTTAATATAAATGTGCATAACTTTTTAAAAAAGTATACATAGCTTTTTTTTGCTTTTTTGGAAGACCTGTGTTAAACAAAAATGCTTTGGTTTAAGGAACTACCTTAGCTAAGGCCATTGACTGAAGTGTTGAAAGTTACATTACCAAGGCTGGGAATGTACAACACCCAAAGTTCATGGGTCAGTTTACTAGAGCTATGAAATCAGAAATATTAGAGCAGGGCTACTGAATTATTAACAACTTCATTCCCCTGGGGGAAAAAACCCAGTTGAATTCCTGATTGTTATTTACAAACCTGAAAATTGTAGTAGTTTTCCTAATCTTGCAATATTGCCAAAAAGCAGAGAAACTTGCTATGGAAAATTTTTGAAATGTCTTGGAAAATGTCATCAATGCTAGAAAGCATTTTAAAAAAAAGTTAATAAAAAATGGTTTTAGGTTTGACTCTCACAGTGTCAGTAATAAGCTGGAGCTTCAAGACTTGCAAAGATATATTTTGATGTGAATAACTATTAGTTTAGAAATAGAAATATTCTGAAAACTGTTGTCTGAAAGGAGCACCCATTTAAAAACGAGGCCTTTCAATTCCACTTGAAAATATTGCTTCTTTCATAGTAAAGGATTGGTGTAACAGAACAAAGGAATACTGATCAATACAGAGAAAAAAAAAACCCCTTGTGTAAAAGTTGTGATAGGAGATAATAGTCAATTTGTTTCCCGTAGTGAGGTTCCTTGCCTCCCACAATAGGGAACCTTTCCCAAGATTTGATTTGGCTCACAACCATTCATCGGACCAACTCACAGGCTTTAATCTAGGGATTGGAAAAGGGGATTTGAGGACTTTGTTCTTTCCTTTTATTTTCTTTGATAGTAAGACTTTTAAATAATTTAATTAGATAAAATATAAAATACAATTAAAAATGGTATTAAAATAGAGAAGGCACGTAATTCGTTGGGCGTATTGTAAAGACTTGTAAATTACAGCGAGCTGGATCCCGAGATTTAATTTAGCCTCGTATTTTCTGGAAGTGCTGGCTCTGTGGACTGATTATCTTTTGTGAGTTGTTAGCAGGTGTTCATAGAGGAACTTGTAGTTAACTTTTAGGTACAAAATGTGTCTTATAACATGGTGGATATTTAGAGTATGATCAAGCATCAGTTGAACAGTCTGTGTTTGTTGCCTTGCCACTGACTGTTATTCTTCCAGCCTTCCCTGGGAATGAAAGTCCTGCTATGCTGGTTATTGTTGTCTGAGAGGTTTCTATAATTTTTACTTGCAACTGATATTATATGAATAGGTCAAGACAGCACAGGCTGTAGCTAATAAATTTATTAATTGTAGAAGTTTTGCAGAAATATAAATGGCAAACTTTTAATTAGACAAAGCAGTGGACAGGATCCTAATGACTTCATATAAATAACACTTAAAAACCGGCTCAAATCTTGTAAGTTGAAAATTTTTTTCTGATTTAAATTTCATATTGTAATTGAGTACTGCTTTGACTCGTTATATGCTAGAAAGTCTTGAACTTCATTGCATAACTTGAGCTAGGTAAGTTTTGGTTTTATTCAAATAATATTGAATTTTTGAGTTGAAATCAAGTCCTGAGAGGAGTTATTGACAGCATTTTGTAAAAATACAGCACCAAAGGATAAATGGTTTTGAAAAGCAGATGGTAGTTTCACAGTAAGGCTGACTTGTGTGTGTTAAAAGGAAAACAAACTTGCAGAATGAAATAGGCTTCTATGGTGTAATGTTTTCTTACTGGTTTTTTGTACGCAAGATTCCTTTTGTTTTTGTCCCCTGATGTTTCTAACAAGTTGTATATTTTTCACTATAATGGGATGATAAATGAAGTGATGCCACATTATTTGGTTTCTCACATCTTTTTTTCATTTTGCTTTATCCCAGAGGTCTGTTTTCAACTTGGAAACACTTTATACTGAGTTGAGGACATACTGAGTGTACTATTCTCAGTTTTACAGATGTTGAAAGATTCCATTTAGAGTGAAAAATGGTTGAGGGATAGAGGCTACCTTTGGAAATCCTAAAGCATCAGGTGTGCAGCCTTTTTCTTCTCTTTTTATGTCTCTTCTCTTGCCTGTTGTGTATGTGACAAATTATGGAATGACAACTCTGTCCTTTCCTAGTGGATGAGTCCTCTGAGCATCAGAACTGCTACAAGTAGTGAAAAGCATGAACTGCTCTCTGGATTGAACCACATTTCTTTACTTAGGTTATCATACCGCTGTGTGGCATCACCTTGGTTCATGCATCTTTGTGTAATAAATTAGACTTTGGAATTCTGTCACAATTTCAACTTTCTCTTTTACTCTCTCAGTCTGGCAAAAATTAGGCATTGTGAACATCTTCATTATCTTCCTTAATTTGTTACCCTCCTCTACAGGGGAATGCACTCCCTGCTGCACACCCCCATTAAGTGGGAGATATCTTTTGCTCTAAACAGTAACTGACTTGTTTAAAGCTATTTTCTCTTGCTAACTGAGTAGCAGTTTCTGTGGTAACAGGTAGTCTAAAGTTAAAACAGTGCAAATTGTGTTTATCTTTCAAGTGTTTGAAGAGATTTGTGATCTTTAAGTGAAAACACTTAGAATAAACCTTTCTTAGTCAAATATTCTCTGTGCTTAATAGGCAAATGTGATGTGATAAAAAACTTTTTCTTATATGCAACAATTTTGTTTAATAGACCTCGATCTTCAGCACTGTTGTTACCTTCCATATGCTTACATTTACAGGCTTTAAAATAAAAGCTTAGCACAATAGTGGGTGTGAAAATCTAAGACTGCTGTTTATACTGTGCCTGTTGTGTTGAAAATGTGTGCTCAGCACCTTTGCTTGATTTGGCAGCACATCCACGTGGGAATGCTTCTTCTGTAAGCCTGGGAAATTCCTGTGAGCTATGGGAATGAAGAGCCTGTGACAGCAAGTAATATTGAGGCTTCAAGTAGGTTGTGTTGGCTGACTGTCATCAGGAAGGAGGGGGCTTTTGCAAGTCTGCAAGGTCCATTTGTTCACAGATCTATGTGAAAGAAATTTATAATTATTTGAGAAGATACGTACAGAAGGATACAGAATTGTATATTAGAGAGGTAACACTGCAATAAATACTTCCTTTGGTGATAGTTTAGATCTCTTGCTGGTAGTCTGAAAAGACAAGATCCTAGACCTGCTTGAGTGCAGTTGCTCTGTTTAGCCTTTAATTGCTGTCACAGCGTCTTCCTCTGAGAAAGCTCACCCAAGAAATGCCCACCTTAAAGCAGAGCAACATCTCTTACAGTATCTCATTAATCTGTAATTATGTGTACACTAGGGCTTGGTTTGGAACAGAGCATAACCATGAATCAACCTTGATTAAACCACAAAGAATGGTGTGGGTGGTAGCATCCTCTCTATTTTTATGCTTAAATGTTCTTGCTTGTGTTGTGATATAACTTGTATGCCAAGTGAGATTTGTCAGCTTCTGGCTGCTGAAGTGGGGGCAACCCACTTTAAGGAAATCAGCTTGATAAGACTTAGTTCTTTTTTTTCTAATTTTTCCTTTATTTTTCCTTTGTGGACATCTAAAATGGTAATATATTTGCTTCTTGTCTGCTCAGTGAAACTCACCATTTGGTTCTCATCTCTCTGACAAATGAATCTCTGAAACAAATTTTCGCTTAATCATCCAAATTGTTTTCCTTGCACTGGTTGCTCAGATTCAACAAGTAAATACTGTGTTTACTGGTTGTCTGTAAAGACCATATACATATGCTCTCCCAAAGTGTGGGAGTGGCTAACACCCAAAGCAAAAGCCCATGTGCTCAGCAAACCACGATGTTTTCCTTAGTAAAAATTCTCTCTAGAATATTCCCACAAAAAGTTTGATTTACCTGGAATTTTGCTTGTAAAAGCTTTGTCAGAAAACTCCTAACTAGCTCAAGGCTCAAGCTGTTTCTATGCCAAGTAATAATCCTAGTAGTTTTAGAGAAACACCATGATGAATGGTAGTCATTCTCTGAATCAGGAGATAATTTTATAATTTTTAAAATATCAGAGGTTTATCTGCATGAATACAATAGCCACTTAAACTAAATGACTGTCTCATGGTTAGAAGCTGTGGACAGCTTCAATTAAGAGAACTTTTTTGCTATGCAGTTATATTTGCCAGAAAATGTGGCTGCTTAGTATTATTACCTTAGTATTCTTCTATCAAATATGGGAAGTTGTTGGACAGACCTTTTTAACTGAATTTTCTAAACCATTTTGGTTTGGTTTGTGGGGGGGCGTTTCTGTTGTTTTTGGGGTTTTTTAACAGTAAAACACTTCTGAAGTTAGACTATGAAAATGGCTGTATTAAAAGCACTTTTGAATAGTATCTGATACATGTATGAGAAAAGCTCTGGCTACTATGGGGATAAACCAGAATAATTCTATCTCCCATTCTGTGTAGGTGATTGGTGCTGGTTGCAAGATTGAGATTTTTTATTGGTTGGTTGTGTTGGTTTTATTTTCTCCTGTTGTAACTGGTTTATTGGCTTTATTTCTAGCAGCAAAGAACACTTTAGACTTAGGAAATTTTTTCCAGTATGATCCATATCTGTGGCCAGAATTAGTCTGAGTGGTATTTTTTCATTCTCACCACAAAGATCCCCTGAAATTTGCCATTTTTAACAATCCTTAGCATGTTTGTTGCGCTGTGTCTTAAAGAAACTCATCTGGTAACCAGCAATGAAACAGATACTGCATAAAGCTTTACCCAAGTATGGTCTTAATAATAAAATGGCTAGTTTACGTGCCATATATAGTCTTAGAAACATTTAAGATGCTTTTAAAGTAATTACATATTTGACAGCTCCCTTGTGGGGAGATTTCACTTTGCTAAAATGTATCCCGCCATTCATGTTTTATAAAACAGCTTGTCTCTAGTTTGAGCTTTTTTTTAATCAGATTTATTGGCAAAACGATTTTACAAAGACAAGACTGTTGTAATAAATGTGGTGAATGACTTGCTCTTAAATTTACTGACTTGGGACTGCACCACAGCTCCCTTGCTGAGTACTTATATGTCAGTTGTAGTTGGATAATCTGCTAAAGGGAAAACTAATTTCTGGATTCCTGTATTCCTCACTGTAGAATAAAAATACTTTTCAGTGTTAATATGCTGCAGTTGAAAATAAATGTGTATGCTAATATAGCTGGCTTCTTGAAAATTGCACTTGGAGAGTAGAAATTAAAAATATCTCTTCTTTTCCTTGAACTTTACATAGATAGGAACTTTGTAGTAGGTACATTAAAATGAAAAATAAGTGATATAAAACTTAAAGGAGCTGCTAAAAGCCATAATAATAAAATTTTCTGTGAAAGTTGATCTGCAATCATGTAATGATCTAGAACTGCTGGAATTATCTTCCTATTGATGGAGAAGTCAGTAAATTACTTTGGTTCTGTAATTAATGTAACTTTTCTGAAGCATAAACTTGAAGCAACAGTCATGGTGTGTCATATTGTTATTTCTAAGCTTTCATAAAAGCCCACACCACTAAATGCACAAACAAATGTGTAGCTTCCCCCTGCCCCTCCGAGTTTAGTGACTTGATTGTTCATAACCTTGATGAGATGGCCTAATTTAGGGAATGCAATTATCAACTAGATTTCATTGCTGTGGGAATGTACAGTTTAAGATAGTTTCAGACTATAGGTTTCTTGTTTTTTAATTTCTGTAAAAAAGAAAAAAAATCTAAATTATTCTGACAATGTCAATAGCTTTTATCTGTTAACTGTCAGCCTTGTGTTGCCTGTACCCCTCTGCAGCTCTGGAGGAGTCAGAGTTAAAAGCACAGCCATAGGAGCTGCTGCTTTTCAGGTAGTCGCTTGACAAGCAATGCCTACTTTTTTCCTTGTTTAACCCTTCAAAGTTTAGAGTTCATATTTCTCAACCCAAGTGCAAATGCATGCTGGTATTAACATGTCAGCCTTGAGGTAACCCCAGCTGCTGCCAGCAGAGTGTTAAAATCCAGACCTGTTTTAGCATTGCAGAGAATTGTCCAGTTTGAAGTGCTCCTCATGAAACCATGACTTTCTATCAAAAGGGCTCTTGGAGAAATCTCAGTTCTAGAACAAAAGTAAGAGTTTTAGATAATGCATATAAAAGAGTTAACAATACACAATAAATTTGTTGGGGTAAATATTTATGTAACTGTGAACAGCTGAAGCCTACAATATAGGATCATGTGGTGTTTTTACATGAAATAGGTCATTAAACTTACTGTTGCTGTTGAAGGGAAAATAAATAGTTGGCTTGTATTTACAGGTTTAATTTCATGAGTAAACTACTGTGAGTTTAAAAAATTTTAGATAAAAAGTTTCTGGCGTATGTGTTCTTTAATTGAAATCCAAAAAGCGTTGCTCTCTTTTTAAATTGGATGTCTAGACAGGGGAGGTGCATTTCCTTTTATTGAAGAGATTTGGATATTTTCTAAATATAGATTAGAGGTGTTGCAGGCAGCTGAGATGTGAATCACCTGTTTTAGAAAAGTTTAACAGGCATTTTTGTGTTGCCTACTTACTGGTGTGCAGAAACCCTGTGTGTATGAGCCTTTTTCTTCCTGAGCAATAGTGCTAAGTTACAGATCTTAAAACAAATTTCTCACTGTGTGAACTCAGCCTTCACAATGCCTGCCTGTGACTTGCTTTTAGGGAAGTGTGGATATATTTTGCTTGAAGCCGTTTAAACCTAATCCTATTTTTTAGTGGTGGTTACGTAGATGGGTGAGTATCTTTTATGGTGATTAAGTCCTGCTCTGGGATTCAAAGTCTGTCTGCTGAAGAGTTTTAATTTGGGCACTCCAGCAATATTTCAGATTATTTTTTAATTGTTATTGAATAGTTCTTCATTTTATCACAGGCCTCATTCAATACACTTTAGTGCATTATTTCAATAGTTAATTGAAGAACCAGAGCATTGTTTTGAAAATAGTAATATACTAATGGTATAGTATGACTATAGAAAATAGTAATAGTCTAATGTTCTAACGTTTTAATACATTGGGTTTTTTTTCTAAATGTGCCTTCTATCAGCATTCATTAATTTTTATTCTTTAGGAGCATGTATTGTTATTTTTAAAATATTTTTTGGTTTTTTAAATACAGTCTTAAATGTCAGCATAAAGCTCTTAAAGCTTTCTCCCTATGTGGGAAAAGTTAGCATATTCAGGTTGAACTTAAACATTAAAATCTAAAATTGACTAATCCTGGTAATGCAATTTACACCTCTGCAAAATTTGGATCTTAATAAACATTCAACTTGTTCACTGCCTAAAGTATGTCCATACCTGCTTGTACAAATTTTGTGTTATTAGCACCAATGTTATTTGACTTTTATTAAATGTGAAAATACTGTGTTATTGTCAGCTGTAGTCTCTATCCCAAATCATTGCAAGCAGGTAGAGGTGTTTC
This sequence comes from Acrocephalus scirpaceus scirpaceus, assembly GCA_910950805.1. Lineage (NCBI taxonomy): Eukaryota > Metazoa > Chordata > Aves > Passeriformes > Sylviidae > Acrocephalus > Acrocephalus scirpaceus. The sequence continues at coordinate 42,609,308 of OU383773.1, read as the reverse complement.
ATGGAATGCAGCAGACATTGTCTTTCAAGACAAGTGATTGTGGTGAATGTCAATGATTTCTGCACAAACTCCAGAATTCATGAGGGAAGATAAAAGGGGAAGTTAATCTTAAGATTTTTTTTTCCCAAAGTTTTAATTGTGTGGAAATTGATCTGGATATTTGCTGCAAGGAAATGATGCATCATTTAGTGAATGTGTTAATGTTAATGCTTGGGGAATATTTTTAATACTGCATTGATTCAGGATGTTGATGTTAATTGGAACAGTCCAGATTGAAAATGTAGCAATGTGTGCTTTCCAGCCTTAGGAAAAAGCAATTCTTTAACATTGTAGTTAAAACATGAATCCACAAACATAAATCAAATGCTTTCCTGCTATTGAAACACAGCACAAAGTAGTTAAATAGCTTGATGGTTTTTGTCCAGAGTGTTTTCATCCCAGGTTTTGATATCTGTATAGTGGGATGATTTGAATTTTCCAGATTAGTAACCTAAGTGAGGTTATGATGCAGAGAAGATTCTGAAGAATTCTGCTAATGTAAATCAAGTTTGTCTGGAAGGCTTTTGGAAGCTATGGGGATAGGGCTGGATATTTTGAGATTGAAAGGTGTCTAGCACTGACTGCCCTAACCCCACTCAAAGACCTGTCCCTAGTTTTTCTTTTTAGCTGTTCACTTAACAGCTTTCAAGCCATCCCTTGAGAGAAAAGCTTTTTGAGATTGAGCTGATTAAGCTGTTCTCTTCAGTTGTGGGCTTCAAGCCAATTTGTTTTGCAGCTTCCAATTGTGTCTTCTCTTGCTAGTACCTACCCTCATTACGTTTTGCTGCAGAAGTGGGGAAACCTGAAACTTTATAAGCTGTAGGAAGTTTTCTGTTAAGGGAGGGAAGGAAGCAGGCAAAATGAAGATGGTGGTAGGAAATGGGTGGGAGCCCGTGTTTGAGGATCTCTGCATTTGTGTTGTGGTTGTCTTCATTCCACCTCTCTCAAGACTGTAAAGGAACTAGACAGAAGGTTAGTATTTGTGGTTTTGTAACTTCAGTAAAGGATAGAGTGGGAAACAATTAAGGCAGTAAGCAAACAAATCGTGATTTTTACTCTTCTGTCAATTGCACTATGGGTGTTCCAATGAAGTATCTGGTGTGCCATATCCCAACAATGTTACTTACTAGCATTTTCCTAATATCTATGAAAAGACTAGAAAGCTGGTTAAAGCCTTGCAAATCCTCTCCATTTCTTTGAAACTTTTGGGGCTGATGGAAAGACTATGGCTTCTTGGTACTGTTGTACTGTGTTGAGGTTGCCTATGTTATTTATTTTGTCTGTAAGTGGTGTGTCGTGTTCTGCCAGGGTCTTGTGTGACGAGTTTTCCTGTGTTTTGAGGCTTGGGACTCAATTCTTATAAGTTTGTAGTTAGCATGTTGGTATTTCTTTATACCTTGTATGTAGTTTGTGTACAGAAACCATTTATGAACAGTATGGGTAGTATATAGTGGTAAACAAGTATCTACAGTGTCTTTAAGTGTGCGATGTGTTTGGTTTGTTATGGTTTGGGGTTTTTTTAACTCTTAAAAGCTACTGTCTTTCAGCGGTGCCAGAAGGGGCAACAATGTAAAACTATAATTATTCCAAGAAGGATCTCTTGAAGTAATGGTTACAGTGGAGTAGTAAGAAGATTACATTACCACTGGTCACACAATGCTCATTTTGTATAAAAACCAGCTGTGTGTTTTGGTACTGTCTTAGGGTATAGAAGCAGAAATAAATCACTGTGGAATGAAATGTTACATGAGAGCTGACTTGCCCTCAGTAACCAGTGTTGCCCTGGAAGTATCTGTGTTGGTTATCCTGTGTGTGCAGGGGATTTGGAGAGGTCATGTGTATGGATTCAAGTCTAGGGACCCTCTGCAGTAAAAATACTTTCCTTTTTTTTCTGAGGCCTCAGAAGACCCACACTTATTTTCTGTCTTTGATTCACCTACGTTACATTGGCCCAACAATTTAACAGTTTCGGGGCAAACCTTGGATTGTAGGACTTCGTTTTGAAGATGGTGCGTGAAAATGTATGAAAACTGTTGCATGTGAAAGTGCTGTGCAAGTCAGTCTTTTGAGACTGGGCAGAAAACATGCTCTTGTTTTTCGTTTGGGGGGTGGGGAATGTCGTATAGCTGGGTGGTTTTTCAGCTGATACTTTGGGCTACATTTGTCTCATCCATGAGGCATTACGTATGTAGAGACTGAACGTGGCTTATTAGAGCTTGCAAAGCAGCTTACTTTGTATGGAGCTATTTGTTGGAATAACCAAGTGCTTAGAAAAGGGTGATTGACGGTAACACTTTGCTGGTCTTCGTGGCTTAACTTGCAGAATTCACGTTTTCCTTACAAAGGGAATGCTGCTTCACTAGGATGCTGAAGCTGAACACCTTAGGTGCTCTTTTCTTGCATGGATTTGAGCAGACCCAGCAGCTCCCCAGCCCTGGAGGTGCTGTAATGCAGCGAATGAGCCACGAGGTGGCTCAACAATATAACACCTCAGAGAGCTCCCGCGGCGCGGTCTGCGCTCCCCGGCAGGTCTGGAGCCCGGGGGAAGCGCTTGTGCTGCAGCTGCTGCGCCGAGTTTCGAGCTACTTCAGAGCACCCCTGCATTGCTCCGGTGTGAAAACAGCAAGGTGTCCTCCACACGTGTTCGGGTGATGTTATGGTGGATTTGTACTCGGGTCAAACTTTTTGGAATTGACCCGTCTGAAGGTGATTTGTTTCTCGCTTTTGAAGTTTTTCTTGAACCTTCATGCTTAAGCCCTTCAAAGTAGAGGCTGGCTTGCTCTTTGTAGGGAGAGAAAATGGAAGGAATAGTATTTTTATGACACTGAAAGGTGAACTCTTTCCAAAAAAAATTAAAGTAAAAATGGCCATGTAGCTGCAGAAAGAAACATGATACGTGGGATCCTTATCTTTTTAGTAAGCCTGGGACCAAAAAGTAACTATAAATGTCACCTAGTTTTGAAATAAAAATGGGAAGCTGTCAGAGAACAAGATGATTTTTCAGCCCACACAGTTTCCATTTTGATTTCAATTTAATTCTTTGTAAAACTTATTATTAATTTGAGCTTAGATATCAGTAGAAATGCTAAACCAGAAGTGTCAGTGGTGCTGAGTTAGAATGGAAGCAAGTTCGTCCCCTGTTGATAACAGCAAATGCTTCCTAATGCTGCTGGTGTGGGATGGGAGAAGGGAGTTTTGCCACCGAGGTGGGGAGGAGAGGATTCTGAAGATTCGGGGGAAAAAAAGTTAACATTTCCAGCATTAAAATGCAGATCTTATGGATCTTGTGAAAATACACACCTATGATGGGGAGTCCTGGGTTTCATTATCTCTCCTGCTCCTTCATGTTGTGACCACATCTTGTCAGCACAAAAGTAGTGAGTACATGATGATCTGACTTTCACCAGCTGCTGATATTTCTGGCACTGGGAACGTAGGCCAGAACAAGCTGAAAAAGATGGGTATCATACAATTACCCCCTAAATCTTGAACTGTTCTGGTCTGTAGCTGGCTGTATAGACATCACAGCTGGTAGAAAATTAGTTTTCCAAGTAGCTGTGGAAAATAATGCAGTGATTATAGCTTAAATGGACTACTATATTAAGGACTAAAACTTGTGTAGTTAAAATTGAGAAGAGGGAAGGAACAGCAAAGGCACCTTGAATACTGAAATGCTCTACTGTTACTCTAATACAAGATGATGATGATGATCATGTTTCACAAATCACACCGACATGGCACGCTCAGAAACAAGTACTTACTAATCTTTTTAAAATTCCGGTTCTGAGGGCTCATGGAGTGTATATTTGGAGTTCATCCAGAAGTAATGAGTAGTATTTTTAAAGAGAAGTCTTCTTTCTGTAGTCAGGATTTAAGTATGATGATATTCACCCAAATCTCCTGGTTTAATTTTGGGCCTTGAAATAAATAATAAAGTTTTTAAACTATGGAAATACTAAAAAATACACAGCAGGCAGCATAATTCATGCAGTCCTGTACCAGCATGCTGGCAGGATGCTGTGGTAAGTGCAACCTGGCAGCCGAGGGTGGGTCAGCACAGCAGTGCCTTGCAAGGTGTGTTACTGTGGTCTCTTCCTCCCATCAGTCCAGGACAGTGCCTGTGTTTAATGCCTCAGCTGAATGCAGGCTGTACAAATTGCCTTGGCACTGGTGATGTTACAGTGGTCAAGGAACAGGTGGGGGCAGAGAGGAACTGGAAGCTGAGAGCAGTTCTGTAGAACTGCTGGAGCCCTTGAGGTGGAGCTTGTTTGGCTACACATGGATGTTTGCCCTTGCAATAGACTGGTTACAAAGATCTCCTCTTTCAGGTCAGTGTTAAGGGTGGTTCTGGGATGCTTTTAGGGAAAGCCTCAGGAAGGGAAATCTGGTGAACACCAGGCTCTACCACAGCTGCTTTGTCCTGAGATCTTCCTTTTTTGAACTAGCAGGTTTGGTTTTTCTTTCACACAATATGCTCTTTTAATCTCCTAAAGGACTAATCTGACTAAAGAACCTTCGCTGGAAGCAGGACCATGGTAAAGGAAAGGGGAAATGCTGTGTCTAGACTAAACCACAGCTCTTCCTTCTCTGACGTGGCCAGTTCTACCCAACCCAAGCCTGTAATGAAGGTAGTGGTGAGACAGTTAAAGCTATTTTAGATGCCTGCTCAGGATGCAGGCAAGGAAAGTCAAATCTCCTACTTGCCCCAATGTAACCATGTTTGTCCCATAGATGAATGGGTCTTGTGTTATTTTCCCAGGCAAGGGTAAAATACAGACTCTAATAGGGGTGAAGGGAAGGTGACTCTCAACGTAAGTTTACAAACTGGGCAAGGAGCTTCAGCTGAAACATATGAATGGTAAATGGCTTTATATTTGAGTTTGATATGGAATAAAGCATTTCCTTCCCCACCCTTCCAAGATGAAATCTCTTCAGCTGAAAATTTCTTGGCATTGGTAATGCTTAACCATCCAACAAGGTGACAAATAACTACTCCTTCCTATTGTAATACACAACAACAGACTCTAATATGGCTTTACTCCATGTAACATAAGTGAAAAATTCACCCTTCTATTTCCTTCCCTCCATTTTTTCCCCCCTTCTCGATTAGCAGCCACTATGACCTCTTTGTACCGTCCTTGAACAGACTCCTGTTGGCTGGGGTACTTGAAATTCATTACAGGATTGGATGGGAGCATTAATGATGTTAACATGTCACTTCAGCTTCTGGATTGGCAGTATATCAATATATTCCTTAATCATTGCATGAAGATTTTGGAACCAATTGGGAGACTTACTTGGTTTCAGTGAATCAGTTTGCTAAGGAAAAAGTCACAGAATCAGAACCTAAACCTTCAAACAACAGATAGTTTAAAAATTCCTGACTTGTAAGCATGCCAGAATATATTTCTGAAGGCCACAGGTATCTTCAGGTGAAAGGCACTATTGTTGTGGTGGCAGCAGACCGCCACGACTGGCAGAAAATCGTACACCAATGAACAGACGATGAGTGGAGAAATGCCCTGAATCTGTGAATACAGTGTTGATCTCCTTCAATGCCTTTATTCATTGTGCTTTAATTGCAAGTGAAAACATGCTTTTATTCTCACACTTAAGCAAGGCGTGCGTCTATTTTTAGTACTACTATCACACTTTTTTGCGATAGGCATGTGTATAAATGTTTGGGGATATATTTATACTTGCTCTATTTAACTTTCTTTTTTTAATGAAGCAAAAACTGGAATGTATTAGGGCCAGGAGGTGGTGGGGTTTATAAGGTGTGCCTAGTTTGCATGCCAGCTCCTGGAATGAGAAAGGAAATGCTTGAAGTCGTCTGGCAAACGTTTTAAAATTACTTCATTTTTTTTCTCAACCACAGAGCCTTATACTTGAGTTCTGTGTTATAATTGCCTTTTTCTTTCTCTGTTTTGTAAGAGAAAAAAAAAAAACCCACATCTCATGCACAGGCAACTGCTTAATCATACTTTCCTGCCTTGTTAGGGAAACCTGAAATATTTTGCCTTTGATGAAATCACTTTTTCTTTTTCTCCTCAGATCGAAGACTAAGAAAGGTGACAGGAATGGTTGGAATCTACTTTCTTCTAAAACTGAAATTGTCCTATTTTGGGTTTTGGTTTATTTTGTGTTAGACCTGCCTGTTTTTTTGTAGCTTAAAGTTTTGATCAATTTGAATCTCATATAAGTGTGGCATGTTCTTTTGCAACTGTGTAGGAAGGAATATTTTCCAGCCTCTACTCTGTCTGCTAAAGGAAAACAAGTCTTTTGGCAAAAGGAGAAAGGAAAAAAACTGGCATTTAAAAGAGCCAGTATTAAAATTATGAGACTTGAAAGGATGCTGTAGGAAAAGCTGGAGTGTGGGAGGGAATGGGGATTCCCCTTCCCCTCATACAAGGAAACAGTCACTGTGTATTTAATGGTAAAGGTGTTTCTCATTTCAGATAAGCAGGTTAACATTAGAGCCCTGGTAGGAAAATCTGGCTGACTCACATGTGTTGCTTCTGTTTTGTACAATATAAACTTGTATCACCGCTATCATCTGTCTATAGTCAAATAATTGATGTCTGTAATCATCTTGCTGGAGTACAAGGTCTCCCTCCAAACTAGCTTGTTTCCATGTTTCCTGGGAAGTATTTATCACTTGATAAATGTTTATGGTGTATGATCTGATACAGTAGAGTGATGTTGTGTTGTATCATCTTTTCCTAGCTAGATGAATAGTGCTCTGAACTTGCTTTCTTTTACTTTTGTGCATTTAAAATACAGAAAATACTTCGCTGTTTCAAAGTAATGATGCTGTAGATGTGTTAACCTTGCCAAAAAAAAATTGGCTTTACTGCTCGTGGTTGTAAGGTACCCCAAAAAATTAAAATATATGTAAAGTACAGATTTCTGTGCCGAGAAAAGAAAAAACCAAGCTTCAGGTTTGACAGGAGTGCGCTGATTATTTTTGTCTTGTGTTTTTTGTGGTTTTCTTTGGTTTTGGGTTTGGTTTGGGGGTTGTTTGTGTGTTTGTAATGAAATGTTTAAAATAAGTTTTATCCATTTTTCTCCGTACTCTGTGGTCACCAATTTTATTAAGCTTTGAGTCAGGCTTTAAATATTACCTGGGGCCCTGACACATCTTGCCTGTGACACTCCACTCACAAGTACCACGTGCCTTGGAGAACAGGTTCTTGGTGTTTGTGATGTTTCATTGTGGGAAGAGAGGGTAAATAGTCTAACCTGGTTTGAGACTAAAATATGGGAAATGCTGCAGCTTTGACGGTTTACCTTAAAACCTGTAATCCTACTTGACTGACTTTAAGTAATAAGGGAATTTACATATTACAGATTTGAGGGTTTTTTTGGTCAATGTGGACTTTGTTATGATGACTTTTTTGTACATTTGAGACATGAAACAATATAAAATGAGTTGGTTTTGCTCTGAGCTGTTCATCTACAAGGAATTCTTATATGGGTATATATGTAGATAGATAGATATGGGGGTAGTTCTGGGTTCTGTTAATGATAGCTACTTAGAATTTTAAATCTCCTGTACTCGAACAACACATTCTGACAAGAGAAGGATAGGAATTGCAGATTTGAGTGTCTGTAAAGTGGTCAAGAACACTTAGGCTTGTGAAAAGAAGGGAGAATCGTTGCTACAAATAGAGAAGTTCTGTAATGACCTTTCTCTTGTAGGAACTGGGTAATAGGTCCTCTACTTTGCTTTAGCTAAAGCTATAGGAAAAGGTTTTCTTTTCTACTGTAGCTGTAAAGAACAGTTTAATGTTGGGTGAGGTTTGATGATGCTACTGATAAACCTTGTAGTTGTCTGAAGCTGTGAACGAGGCATAAGGGTTGTGTGGATGTGTTGAAATAAGGATGATGTTTTCCTTGCAATTGGGTTAGCAGACACCAAAGCAGATTTTTATGTTTTTTACAAGTTTTATATGATCTGTATGCTCCAGAATAAGCTGGAAGATTATTCATTCAACGGTGTCTAACATGGCCATGGCAATGTCAGTACTTTGTCTTACTGTCACAGGAAGAATTTGGGTAAATACATTCTCATGTTAAGAACATGAGAAAATGAAAGGCAAAGAGGGTTCAAGGTAGCTGTTTTTGTGTGCCTTTCCAGAGCTGGTGTTCATAATGCAACGACCCACAACTTGAATCTGTCACCTACGCTGCTTCTCCCATTCTTTTCATGCAGCAACATTCTTTCAGCTGCCTCAGAGTTCTCTCCTTTAGAAACAAAAATTCAGGGTGCTTTCACTGACATTCCAGATTTCTAAGGATAGTCTTCTCCCACAATTCTGTTGTAATTGCTACCCATCTTTTGATGGTTTCTAGCCGCTACAGGCCAGCCTCTGCCTTTTGGGCTTTTTTCCCCTTTTTTCTTCCCAGTGTGAAGTGGGCCAGTTTCCTGGTGTTCCTCTGGATGCTTCTGGCTGCCTCAGCCCATGCAGTTTTGAAGGGCCAACTCTTGGGCCATGAGTGCATGTGTTTTGACTCCTCTCAGAAGAAACTTCACTTGCGTTATAGCTTGCAGAAAAGAATCAACAGCGCAGAATAAACTTAGCTGCTTCCCTCCCTGCCGAGTGCCCACACAAATTTTATGATGTCTCTTTGTACCATGACAGTTGTCTTTGCCCATTGGGGCTGGATGAGAATTTGCAACTTCGTTAGAAATGCCTTTGGCACACCTGTTCATGGGGGGAAAATCTTGTTTTCTAGTTTGAGTTGACAAATGTGTCTGATTCCTTTCCACCCCACTTCACCTCATTTGCTAAAGAAAAGTGAAATATTTGCTTGCTGTCACAAAACCAACCACCACCACTTGGGCTCCCTCTTTGCTGGTGGTTTTGAGCCTTCCCTTCCTCCTGAACTGACTCATGCCCCGTTCTTATCATCCTGCAGTGTGCCACACTGGAAACCGTCCCCTGAAGAGATGAAGTGAAAAGTGTAAGCTGCAGTAAAATTAAATACTCTCAAGAAGGAGGACTGGCAGGGACTGGGTTTTTAAATACAGTGACTATTGTAAACCTGGTGATTAAGGTTGAGAATAATACAGATTAATTTATGAAGTCTTTTTACCTGACAATCTTTCTGACTATTTGCTGTCTCACTTTTCAAAGTTTGTACTGATCTACCAAATCTGATACTAGTGGCTGTGAGTCACTGGTTGTTTCTGTTTTGGAGTCTATGAATATATTCTTGGTGTTTCATTGTACCTTAACCTCTGGTCCCTTAGAAGTGAAGTGTTTCAGCTTTCATATTGAATATAAAAACATTTAAAAGATGATATTCATCTGCTTATGTGTTTGAGAATTGTAGTTCTGACATTACTGTTCTGTGAAGATTGTTATATAATTGTATATTAATTTTATTTTGCTTTATTAATTTTATTTTGCTTTCTTCTCTCTAGCATATCCACCTTGGTGAAAACTTAGCTAGTAATATTTACATTAGTCTTTTATCAAGACATGGGATCAGTAGGTTCAGAAACAATCCCTTCCTTTGTCAAACATGTTCTTTTATGTAAAGATAAAAAAATTAATTTGGTACGTATGTTTCTTTAGTAAGACTTAAGTTTCCTAATTAAGTGTATTTTTTTGGCCTTGCAAGACATAGCTGCATTTAAATTTCCATCTAAAGCTGTGTCTACAATCTGCATTTAGTCTTCTGGAAGCTATTTGCTGGAAGCTGCTGCTGAGTATTTTTGTTTTTAATATCCTTAGCATAGATTTTCAAAGCAGTCTGATGATTTAACTAAATTTCATCAAGATAAACTAGTAGTTTAGCAGATTTGAGTTATGCCAGTGCTGGCTTCCAGTTTAGATATTCAAACAATGGCTACTATGTGTGCTGTAGCTTTTTTTTCCTCCTCTCTTTTTATTCCAATTCCAGTGGGGAGATATGCTTTATACCATTTATAGAATAGTTAGAATATTTAGGATTAGCAACATGGAAGTGATTTGCAAGCTTATGTTCTCAAGTGGTTTAACAGTAGACTCACTGGAAGAAAATGATTCTCATTTTGCCTGCTTCACAGGATAGCTCAGCTTATTTCAGTAATTTAAAAGTGCTGAAAGTTTTGCTGTGATAAAATATTTTTGAAGCTGGCTGTCAAGCAAGTTCAAAAGTTCAAGCCTTTTGCAAGGCAGCAGGCATAAAATTATATAGTCTTAAACTATCTGACTTGATAAAATGATAGAGTCTAAAAAATTACCTGTTTACTCCAGGAAAGAGTCTCTTTCTTGAAGTAAACAGATACTATTAATTGCTAATTGCTAATAAATATGCTAATTAGCTTTTCTAAACATTAGTTTTTTAGGACATACTAAGCTTTGTCTGGAGGGAAGGGAAGAACAATATGGAGAAAGAAATTTGGATTGTGTGAGCAGCTCAAGCGTGTGAATCTTGGCATTTTGGGGAGCCCGGAAAGAAAAATAGTGAGGAATCCTCTTCCTCTGGGGTGGAAGCTGAATCTCCTTCGTAGGGTGACTTGGAGTGTTTGTGTTAGCTAAATTAATGCAACAGCTCAAAATCTTGTTCAATAGACTGCTCTTAATGGCCAAGTGGTAAATTATATTAAATTCCTTCAGGAGGAATTGTTTTATACCCCAGGAGTAGCTACTGCATCAGAGCATTATGCATGCTGCGCTGCTGTCTGGCTAAGTCAAATCAATCATTATTTTTTCAAACACTGCATAAATAAAGCAACTCTAGCCTAATAGGTAAACCTTTTGGAACATATGACTTGTAAAATCATTAAAAATTGAGATTTAGTTGATGTCTCTACTAACAATACTAATTACTATGGATGCAGACTGTATTCTAAAGATGGTAGTGCAGATGGTTGAAATAACTGTGAATTTTCTTACAGGACGTGTAAGAGGATATCATACTTTGGTGATTCTAATCAGTAATCTAAATTGAATGCTAAAAAAAGAGAGAAAAATACTAGGACCTGGCATCCCTAGCTTGCAGATTTCCAGCTGTTGTAGCCAAGAGATGGTGTGCTTGGCAGCTTCTGCGTGTTAACTTTTATTCTTCTTTACAGTGAGATTAAATGCCATTATCATAACTTTGACTCTTCCTTGGAAATTAAATCCTGAAATACAGAAGTATCTAATGATGCTATCTGAGGTCTATGGACGGAGACCTCTTTCATCCTGCTGCTGCTTTTTGCCCTTCCAAAGCCTGAAAGCTTTGTGGGATTAAAGTGGCTGCCGGTTTTGTGAATAGGATGCCTGTGATGGGTTGGTCTCAGGGAGGTACTGACCCTGATTAAACCATTCCTGCCATTACTGCCTGTGAAAGTGAACAGAGATCTCTACTTGGAGCTTCTAGCTTGGGGAACAGGGTTAGAAGTGAAATGTGTAAGTTTTCTGCTTCATTTCTCCTAGGGAAAACTAGAAGTTTTTCAGGTACTTCTGGTACATTTGGGTTAAAAAGGAGTAGCTGGAAATGGATTTCATATCTGCTTGGTGCATTTTCTCAGTTAGGATGATTATTTTGTGATTAATGATTTCAAGCTAATACTGCGTTCTTCTGCACCATGCAGACTTGTTTTGAGCCAAACACTGGGGAATGGAAGATGAAAATGTCAGAGCTTACTTGTGATTTACCTGTTGGTTTAAGGGGTCAGTATTTGAAACCAGAGAACTCTGACAGGCAAAGTGATACGAGCTTGCAAAGAAAAGGAAGGTACTAGAGACTTAGAGCCTATCAGTCTGTCTTTTACAAATTACTTGTTTCCTTTAGAATTTATATTCATGATGTCTTAGTTTCAAAGACTTTGAGACTTGAAGAAACTTCTGTAAACATTCCTCTAACAAATGTCAGTGACAGTAAGGTGTGCAACTTTTGGCTCCCCCTTTCTCTTTGTGATTTAAATCCTACAGAATCTTGTTTGGCTTTGTTTGCAACTAGCAACAAAAACCCTGAAAGTACTCAGTGCAATTCAAGTCTGATAGAATAATAACTAGAATGCCTTTTTTCCCCATGACATACTCCATCAAGAGCTCATTTTAATGAAGTAAGGATTGTCCTCAATGTGGTATTTTAATTGAAAAGCCAACAATATTGCATAGGGTTTTCTTAATTAAAAATGCAACAAAATCCCAAACGTGTTTACTGTCAGAGACCAGTCTCAGCTGTCAGGCTGGGTTCAGGTAGGTTGACATGTCAGTCTTCTGTAGGAGTTGAGGGAACCATTCTTTTTAAATGCTGATGAGTTGTTTGCCAGGAACATCCAAAAGGAGCTGTGGGCTCCTTCTCACTGGATTGTAACTCAAGCCATCCACCCAGCTTTTAATTACTGTCAGCTACAAACTGTGGAAGTTCAGCTCTCATTGGAATAAATAAACTATATTTATTTGCTTGACTAATTGCTAAGTTAGTGAAAAGGTTTTTGCACCAGGTTAGAGCTCCTTTGCTCCTCTAGTTTTCCTGTCCCATACTGTAACTGAAGCAGAACCATATCAACATTTTTGGACCTGCTTTTTGTGCAAGTTTGATTTCTTTATATGTATATACATGCTAGCAGAAAAAAATATTTAGAAAAGATATGAGTGTAATCAGTTTACAGCAAAGTGACAGTGTGTAAGTTCTCCTGTAGAATCTCAGTATTTCAGTTGTGGTGGGGGAGGAGGGAGTTGGTCTGGTTTCTCCAACATCTGTTGTGTATTTTATATTTGCAGGTGTGAGAAGATGTCTACATGAGAGTGGCTTAGCTGATGTCATTATTTTAAAGTTATTTTTTATTAAAGTGAGTGTTAATTTACAGCTGAACTTTGACCTAGTCGTTGTTTTGCTGTAATTTCGAACAGTGACTGAAAGATTGTTATATTGTGCCAAAACCAAAAGTGTCACATCAAGCTGTAGCCAAACATTTTCTGTTCTGGGGACACATTGGTGAAGAATAGCTGTTTTTCATGGTCTAGTAGTACCTTTCCCAGCCTGCAGTATACCACTGCGGTGAAGGAAAGAAGCTTAAAAAAATTTACAAACACCAAAAAACCAAAACAAACACCCCCCTAAACGACCACACAAATGCTCTTCAGATGAGAGGAAGAGGAGCTGAATGACTACCCGTAGATGAATCATCATGTTGGTGAATTATTAATTATTATTAATCCTGAGTGTAAAGATGATAATTAACTGTAGAACAGGATGAGGGTGACTGGTTGAATTGGAATCTTGGCGATAATTTCCCTGCTTTCAGAATGGAACAATGGGGCCTTCATATGCATCTTTAAAATGATAACACCTGTTTTTTCATGCAGTAGATTATCTGGGAAGTGTTTTAGGGATCTGACATTAGTTCTTAAGTCTTTCTTAGTCTCCATGGTATGTGAGAATTTTTGTCATGTCTATTCAAGATTTAAAATAGACTAATGACTTCAGTTGTCTTGAAAACTTTGCAGGAAGGTACTTGCAGTTTCTGCTGCAGACCTGTTAAACTGTGCTCAGTGGTTCCATCCCTGAATATTGGTGATGGCTGTGATAACCAAGGCTGTGTACCCAGGGTGATGATATTTTACTTCTGGTTTATTTCAGAGGTGGTCCTATATGTCTCTATAAAATAATTTGACTTACCATTGCACTGAAGGACTTGGTGTTATGCTAACATCACATTATACTTTGAAATACAAAGGAAAGGCTTGATTACTTTATCTGAAAGGATTTTTTTTTTTTTTTGCTTGGACCATTAACCTCCTGTGACTAAGTCTTAAGCCTTCCTCTAATCTGAAGGATTGCATTCCCTTATCTGGAAAGGGAAAGACACATATTAATTATAATTAATTGAAATGTTTCTGGGGAAGTACTCAGTACTGTCCTTGTGTTAGCTATTATTACTTATGAGCATTAAAAAATTACTTTTCTTCAGTCTGAAGGATTATGTTTGCAGCTATTATATCGTATCATACTGTGTAACTCTTAACTGTTTATGAGGTTTGGGGATAAAAGTCTTTTTTGTATGCTTTTAAAAAACAAAGCATAGTTCTCCTTCCTTTTGTGCAATGTATGTGAAGTAAAATTAAATGGAATAATTCATACTTTAACCTTTTTACCCTGATGATCCACTGTGAAGTATTTCCCAACTGTTTCTGTGCACACAAAATATGACACTCTGAAGCTTGAAGAATTAGAACAATTCCAAGAATAAGATATTCTTTTTCAGTGTCTGGCATGCTTGTATTTCTCTGTGTTGCTTGTGCCCTTTTACTCATAACTTGCAGCCTTTTATGTGTGATAAGCAGGTCCTTAACAATTTTATTTTTACTGGCATAAGAAATGTAGTGCATCATAACATATTTAGCTACAGAGATATATAAATTCTAGCTGCCTTATTTTTCTTAGGTATTCCCAATTCATGGGCAAGTTGCTCAAAAGAGAGTTCAAAAGAAGTTTCTTTTCTTAACAAATAATGATGAAACCCCTCCAAAAATGTTGCAATATTCCTTTATTGACTTGAACTCGAGATGGAGAAAAGGAGCAGGGAGGATTGCTTTAGACAGCAAGCTTAATTTTTTAGCCTAGTTATTGTGTGTCTGGTGTTATCAAGAGGAAATAATTTTATAAGGGAGAAGGCCAGAAAAAGAAGCAATGAGATGCAATAGAATGTCTTGCCAGCTGTTCCACAATGTACTTGATGATTGCTGACAGGGAAGCTGAAGGTTTCTTTCTGAGCCTTTCAGCTGCTATAGTACTGTTCCCTGAGTTGGTTACCCCATAGGTCTATCAGTGTTTCCATCTCTCTCTATAAAATGTTATTAATATCAGTAAAAATCATTCATTAAAATGATGAACTGATTGGAAGTGGTTCCACAAAGCAATGTCAAAGATGTGAATGAGCCATGGTCAGTGGATCTCACAGAGGCTGGTAGGGCTTATGTTACCTTAGCAGCTTCTTCACTTTTCAGTCAAGCTTTTCTTCTGGATTTCAGCAAACCTTTTCAATTCAAAATGTATTGGTGCAGCCACCACACTGTTTCCAGCAATTTTAATATCAGTATGTTCATTCTTGTTCTGTGAAATCATATTTGAATATGCCTCTTGTCAATATTTCTGCAGTTAAAAAACCTTTCCCTTTTTCTTCATTCTCATAATAGGGTAAGTTTGCCTAAGAATTTCTGCTGGGACTTGTGCTTGTATCCATGTTTTAGTCAGTTTTCATCCCTGATACCTGTTTTCAGGACAGTTTGGATATGTTTATGTAGTGTTTTATAAGCAACATGATCCATAATTGTTCATCTTATGCTTTCGCAAAAAAGGCTTCAAACCAAGTCAATTGGGTGAGATCAAACAAAAATTATGCCAGAGGCAAAAGGCAAGGCCCCAAAGGACTACTCTTTTCATGCTTTAAACTAGGAGGGACAGTGCAACTAAATCTCTACCTCTTGTTACATGACATTTTTAGAGTTTTAGTCCTTTACAAGAAAATGACATAACAATTGTGGAAAGTACTTCACAATTTGCACTTTAACTGCATGACATCAACAAGAACAATTTGTTTTATTCAGCCTTGCTCTGCATTAAAGGCAATTTCTTTTAGTGTCTTGTGGTACTACTCTAGACAGTTGTATTGTAGAATGCATTTTTATTAGGATTTTCCTCAAGCTGCGAATAAACATAGCCAAAGTAAAGAACTGCCTTATAGAGATGCTCTTTTTTATTAACTTCTATGACTTTAGGACAGCACAGATATATGGAGATGAAGAAGATTGTAAAATAGAGTGCATAAAATGGAGATGTTCTGTTTGTTTTTTCAACACAGCCAGTCCCTGTGTTCCTGACCACCTTCTACAGAATGTCATTAGGATCATGGAGCTTCAACCTTCTCCCAGTTTGATGTGAAAAGTTAAATATAATTGAAGTGAGTGTTTACAAATCACTTGCTTCCCTCAAAGGGGGAAGGAAGCATCATGATACTGTGCAATCATTGTGATTCTACATCAGTGAAGCTTAGAACAATTAAGCCATCAAAGGCATGGGGTGATCCAATGGGATCACACACTTATTTCTGTGTGTCCTTAAAGGAAAATTGAATTGTCATAGGCTTGAAAGGCATTTGAGTTCACACATGAAATGTTTGCACTCAAATGATTCCTGATGCTGCTCAAGAGCTAGTGGTGAGCCTAGCTTGTGCTTTTACCTAAAAAAAAAACCCCAAAAAAACCTACTAAGAAGACTGGGTTTTGCATGATGACATAAAATGCTCTTTACTTGATGAGATATGGTCATCTTCAATGTACCATATGTATGTTAGCATGGGCGCATGGAGAAGGAAAGAAAAGCTTGGCATCCTTGTAGTATGAAATTCATTATGGATAGGTAAATAGGTACCTGGCCACCTGCATCTTTGGGGAAATAGTTTTGACAAGAGTTGTAAGAAGACATAGGATTCATTATCTGAAAAGATCAGCACAGTTACTTTCACTACAACTGACAATTTTGCCTTTCCTGCATGCCAACTGGAGAGTTACAAGGTAAATCTTTGCTGGTTCCATCTCAGCAATTTTGGAGAAATTGTTGTTACACTTCAGCAGGATGAGCACCTCTCTATTCACACCCTCCCTGGGACCCCTGCTGTTCATCTTCTGATCCAAACTTTAGTCACTTAATGGCTGAATGCCAGGTTGAGGTTGGCCTACAGAAGTACATGAGAAAACTTGGAAGTGTTTTCTTTGAAGTTGAACACTCCTTCATGTGAACATTTGTCTTGAGTAAAACAAATATCTGGGGGAAAAAAAAAGGAATGTTCTCCCCATGTATCTAGAACTCTTGTATGGTTTAGAAACAAACAAACTTTTCTAGAATATCTAGAAAAGTTTTTTTCCCCTCACAGATCATCCAGATACACATGGATTACTTGAATTGCAATGTGTAGGTATCCTGCTGAAAGAAGCAGCTTTGCACTAGCAAGTGTCCTTTGAGCCTGTTGTTTTGCCAGGTTTTTGGAGAAAAAATGCAATATTGACAAGCAAGATGTGTAAACACAGAGTCACAGTTTTTCTTTGGAAGTCTGCCATGAGAGCAGTGTGTGTGTGGCTGGAAGACTGCCTGTGCCTATGGATGGTCTGTACACGGCAGATGACACAGATTACTACTGCATTAATCACAGTGAATGAGGGAATGGGATGCAGTGTTGTGTGTCAAGGCAGCGTGACTGACCTCTGGGAGGGACAGGGAGAATGGGTGTGTACCTGTGATGCCTTAGATCATGCAGAGGGAGTTTTGCCATTATCTCAAAGCAGTTTGTTGTAGGTTTCTTTGTGGGTCACAATAAGTCATATAGCTTCCTCCAAGATGCCTCGTGGTGCGATGTTGTCTGAGCAGTTTTCTGTGAGGACGGAGTAGAGTGGTTAAGCTGTTTGGTTGTATGCATTTACTGCTTCCCAACATGTTCACTGGTGCAAAGGCATTCAGTCATACTTTTGATGCCTTGTTCAGTGTATTTTCTGATGCCCCAAATAAATGCATTCATCTGCTGAAGAGTAAGGATGCTCATCTAAAGGATACCTTGTACTGTAGAGTTTGATCAGGGTCATAAAATCAGGTAACAAAAGTCCTGTTATGAAGCCTCTTCAAGCCTTCTAAATGAAAGGTACCCCTTAAGGGGAAGGATGTGAGGGAAATAGATGATACCCCTTTTCTTGGAGTGAGGCAGAGAGGGACATGACAGATGGTTTGATGCAGAGTAGCTTATTTGATGTGGTGATAAAGAACTCCTTAAGTGCTGCTCAAATTATGTATGATGTAGTCCAGTATAGGAGTTTCTTTTTTTTTTTTTGTTGACTTGGAGCATATTGTAGTGATTTGGTGATAAGCATGTAGGAAGATTCATATGGTATCAGGTGCTATTTGTTGTCCTTATTTGATGGAGGTGTTGCCTCAGCTCAGGCAAAAGCCAGATGGTAGCTACAAATATGAAACCTGAAGACTATTCTAAATAGCTGTATGGTGGTGGTAATCTGCAATTCTTAACAAAATTTAAAAGGAGCACCACCTGTGTACTTAATTGTAGGTAAATTGATTATATATATATATCTGATCATCTTCTCTTGTATTATTCAAAGAAATGGGCTGTTTTGGGTCCCTGTGTTTCTGAAAATGAGGCCCCCTTACACTTTGATGTCATGTTTACATTCCATTTTTAACAAAATCAATAGTTTTCTTACTGTGCATGCTATGGAGATTTTAAGTGTTTCTTAAAAAGACATAGGATGTTGCCATTTTAAAGTGGTAGTGACTTTGTAATAGAAAAGTAGATACTATTTTCCTCATGTTGGCCTTTTTGCAAAACCTGTTGTATTTATTCAGTTAAAGCATACCCTTATGTCCCTTGGCAATTAAAGAATTTATGATTTTCAAAGAAGTAACACTGTGATCCTGTGGTGTTTGGCTTTTGGTAGGAGTAAATGTAACAGAGCAGTTTACAAAGTTAGTGAGACAAGGAGGTTTCCATAGAATTTCCTGTAGTTCCTAGGGTGCAAAGCCACTCAAACGAACTGCAAAGAAACCTTGAGATTAGAGGAAATCACTATAAATACAGACAAAAATGATTAAAATATGTCCCATGTACTCCATCTCTCCATAGCCTGCAAAGACAGTCAAATTTAACTAGGTTCAGGTTTTGTGCAATAGTAAATGAAAGACGCTTGTTTGTGTCAAGGTATTTAAAATAATCTGTTTTGATGCTTCTTAAAAGCTTCTTCATGAAAGTTTTAAATAGTTTTTCTGTTTTTAGAGGTCTGCAAAATTGCATAATTCATTGGAACAAGACTGATGTGGAAATATTTAAACTATTGTTTAAAATGTGAAAATGTTTTAACTATTTAAAGAGTTGCTTTACCTTGATGTTGCTCTGTTCTTACCTTAATTAGGAAGCTGTTAATGAAAACTACCTTGCTGAAAGAATTCTTTTGATTACTCCACTTGAAGATGATACAAAGAGTTTTTTGCTAACTCAATCTGCAGGTGATTTTTAGTACTGTATGAATTGAAGGAATTGGTATTTTGCTGGTGGTTTTGTGGTAGTTGTCTATTCCAAATCCTGCTCCTGACAGATAGGATAAGCAAATACAATTGCTCACTTTCCCTTTTCTAGTTGCCTTACACAAGAACCTTGGCAATTAATGAAACTGGGTGGATTTTTTTTTTCCCCTTTTGAAGCTGACAAGGGAAAAACTGTGAAGTTGGGTACACAAGGCATTGTATGGTATCTGTAAATATAAGGACGACCTTCTGCAACCTTCTCTGAAAAAACACTGCATCCTTTTGCTATCGCCCTGATAATCCTTATCCTGCTTGGCTTCTCGCCACCAGGAAGCTCAGTCCATGTGGCATCACAACCCTTGATTAGCAGGAGCAGCCACGTGGAACAGAGGTATTGGATTTAATGTCTAATTTCAGTCAATTTATATTTCAATGTTTCAAACATAAGTGCATTTATTACATAGTTTAACATCTTCACTAAGAGTTATCTTTGCTTGGAGAGGAAGGTAGGCACTGTCTGAAAAAATAGTTCTGTTCAATGATGTTTTGCTACAGACTTAATATTTATTTACAGTTGTAGTATAGAACATATAGTGTGTATTAAACAGAACCCCAGAAACCAAGTAAATCCTAAACTGTAAAAATCCCCAAACCCAACAAAACCTTAGAGGCATATTTACTCTTGCTTAAAAATATCCAACAAATGTGAAACCACTCCTTGGCATAAGAAGATTTCGCAAAACATGGAATTCTGGCAAGTGCTACCTTTGGAAAAAACTTGTATTCAAATCATTGTAGACCATGTGTCTTTGACTTCCCTAAATTGTTTTTCTACATTTATGTTTTTGGTAGGACAATGTTTTGGAAGGCATAAGAAGAACTTGTAGTCTTAATATTCTTACCATTTTGAGTTTTTGTGTTTTGGTTTTTTTTCAATAAACTAAAGTGTAGATTAATGTAGGGAGGATTCAAAATACCTAACATACCCTTTCTATGAGGAAGAAGTGCATGTGTCCACAGTAAACTCTGGGGAACAACTCTTAAGAGCTCTTCTGCTGAATTGCTCCCCTGATACTGTTTCTTCCATTTCTCCCGAACAAAGATGTTACAAATAGTTAAGCAAAGACAGTAAGTGAATATGTAGCATTTTGGTCCAAATATTTATACTTTTCACTAGAATCTAGCTTTGGCATTTCTGCAGGATTTTTCTTGTTTGTTTGTTTTGAAATTTCAATCACATTTCCCCCTTTCTATTCTATTGCAGAACTATTAGAAAGTTTATTGCTGTGATAGCTGCTTGGGTTCTTTTGGTTCTTTATCCTTTACTGCTGAAAAGAGAGCCCAGAGCTCAGGGTGTTGATTACCACAATTAGGCTGTCTGGTCTCTTGGCCACTCTGAAGCCACTGAACTCTGAAAAGTATTAGAGTCTGTCTTTTAAAGACCTCTGTTGAAAACTGGGAAGTTTGGGAATCTTGAAATAAAAAGGTGGAAATTGCATAAATAGGCAGAGTTCCTGAAAAAATTATTTATGCTTCAGAAGATGCCAGAACAGTAAAAACTGGTCTCAGACCATGCAGACTGGGAGAGGCAATAGCAAAGAGAGCTATGACCAATTATAAGGTAAGCTGTTTACTCCTAAAACTTGAAATGTCTAGAAACAGAGTATTTGCTCCCATGATTTGCAGATCGTATCACAGCAGGATTAGCACTTTTCTTCCACCCAAGCAAATATTGCAAGACTGATAGTTGTTAAAGTTATAACAAACAAGCCTTCCTGACTTGATTTTCAAATTTCTCACTATGCAAAATTTTAAGCAAATAAGAGTTGGGTTACTGTGTGCTGCTTCTTTCCTCCAACTGGTACATGATTTCTGGCTTTGTGTTTATCTGTAAACCAACCACATTTCAGACAAAATTATGATATCCATCTGTAAAGCTGAGTACAGAAGAATGAATTAAAAAGCTTTTTCCTGGTCTTCGCTCATACCTCTCTTTTATTAGGCTTTGATCTCATGCAAACAAGATAGCAAGTGAGGTGTTTATTTTGTTTTGTTTCAAATAACTGACCTTGCACTCTGTTAGGAAGCATCTTGGGCTAAACTTCAAGTAACAAACTCAGGAGGTGAGCAGGAGTGGAAGAAAGCCTGCTTGAGCCATCAGTCTGAGAGGCTGGTGCTACAATGGTGAAAATGTTTAACCTCAGCAGCTGCATTAGGCTGCTGCAGAGAGGATAAAAAGAAATAAAGAAAGAAAAGAAAGGAAAAAATATGACTATCTAGGAGTGAGATGAGTCCATTATTTCTGGTAGGATGTATGTTGAACTATGGTCATAAGTTAAGGTGGCCTCCCCAAATTATAGTGATAGCTATGTTACTGCTGCTGTTACTGGTTTTCCTCTGTAGGATGTTAAAGGTGGCATGCTAAGATTTCATATTTTTCCTCATCACGTCATAGAATTACTCATTTCCTTGAAACATAAAAGACATAGAATTCCTTCTGAACCCAAAGTTTCAGGGCTTTATGGATTTTTACTGTGACAATTCTGAATTTTGAAATCTTGATGTCAAAGTTACTCTTTTGGGGGCATAGCCTGCAGCTCAGTCCCGGGTTTTCTGGTTTCTTTGCCTCTCTACACTAGGTTTTATATGTTGGGGTTTCCACTGGGTAGCTGGGTAGTGTTTGGGGTTAGTTTGCACTTGTTGCATATTGAGAGGTCTTTCTCGAGTCAGTGTGAGTCACTTAATTGGCTTAGTCTGGATACTCGAGGATAAGGCAGGTTCAAAAAGCTCATTGCTGCTGCTGACTGGAGCTGCTCATGCTGTTTTGGAAAGGTGAAAGGCCACCTGATACCAGTACCTTTCTTGAAAGCAGGAGGGAAATAGGGATGGGCAAAACAATCTTCTGGCTTTTAAAACTGTTACAGGTTTCCCATTACATACACTGAAAGTAGAAGTTTTAATTTTCATCTGGAGTGTTGCCCACATGCCCAAATCTATAAACATGGATTTGCATATCCATGTTTATAGACCCATTCTTCTAATCCCAATGCTTTCACTAGTGAGACAGAAAAGTATTGATAGGTTTCTCTCAAATTCAGAGTTCCTAACAGGTTTGTTTATATTAGTGTACTAATATATTAGTATGCAATACTAGACATTCATATTTGAAGAAAAAACTAAGGTTTTGTGGCTCATAACTTTTATAAGCTTTAGAAGGCTCTCTACTGAGACTGTTCTTCTTTTTAGTAATAGTTCTTTGGATGTGTCTGAGAGCTAGCAGTTATTTTGAGTATCTTGATGCCTGAACGTTTAGGGGCATGATTTTTAGATTTTTTTCTAAAAAGCTATCAGGGGCCTGACTGTCATCACTGGGAAACTTGTGGTGTGCTTGGACATAATACAATATATGCCACCGCTTCCTGCAGTCAGGAGAAATAGCTTATATACTTGGTTTGTTGGTGTAATTTGTTTTTCCCAAGCTGAGATATTGGGGGGAGATTTGTGTGATAGATACAAGCTGTTTGGTTATTGTAGAATAATGTATGGGTTTATACTTAAGATTTTATGTATTTAAGCATCAACAGTTAAAAAAATACATCAGCACCGTTTAGCTGACATACCTTACTGTTGTTGGCTTAAATTAAGCCAAACTGATTGGTAGGGAGCAAACTTGAATTAAAGAGGTTTTTTCTGTTCATGTCAGCCTTAGAGTGGTGCAAGACTTGCTCTTTAAATGAGGAGTCTGTGTTGAGGTTCACAGTAGAATAGCTATAAATATTGATGATGTGAATAATGTTGTTTTAGATAAAGACAGCTGTAGGGAAGGAGAGAGGAAGAGCGTGTTGCTCTTTTCTGTAACTGCAGTTGCAGCTCTTAATATAACTTAATAGTTTACCAGTGTAATAGTGTGTGAGGTCAGATGGAGCTCAGACTAGGAAATAACACAGTGATTCATTTTTCCAAAGCAACTTTGCTTTTCTTTTGCCTTTAAACAAATCTTAATTGGAAAAGAACAGAGTAATATAAGTAGAATGCTTTCCTTGTTGCTAACTTTTCCTCCTACTTAATTTTATTTTGTTGCACTGCAGTTAATGAATTACAAAAATCTTTGATTAAGTGGACAATCTTTTAAAACAAAGATTTTTTTTTTTTTTAACATTTCTTGCCTTTTGACTTTTTCTTTTGACAGCAGGAACAAAAGGACACTTGTTTTTATATTCTTACTTGGCCAGAATACAAATCAAAATAGCAAAATAACTACTGCATTTGGAGGGTGGCAGCTTTAATAAATCAGTTAAATACTTCAGAGTTCATAGTTCTTCCTGTTTTCAGTATGGGGAATTTTTTATGAATGCTTTAATGCTTTACCTCGATTATCACCTTGAAGTCTTGAGACAGTGTAGCACTGTTCTTTTTATAGTATCTGCAAAAAATTACTGATTTCCTCTGTAAATCACTGGAAATTATTAGAAGTATGCATTTTTCAACAAAAATAACTTTTCACTTTATAACTCTCATGGATTTTTCATTTTTAAGGAAGACTGCTCTGGAGTGCTATGAACAAATGAATAGTTGTTACAGACTGCTATTAAAATCAGTTGGATTTTGCTTTGAAGTGGTGTGTATCTTCTGCCCCAAAGGATCTGTCACCATACTCCAGTCCAGTAAGTCTCTGAAATAGCATTAGCTTCTAGCTAATGCAGAAGTTTAAAAGTTGATGAACCAACAATTTATTGTGCAAGGCCACCAGTGGCACTAGTTCTGTAGATTTTAGTGGAGAGATGGATTATTCATTCCAACAAGGCTAAAATGAAAAAGGTTACTGTGCACTGTTGCTGACGTTGTTGCAGAAAGATGCTTTTAGGGAATAAACCCCATGTCCTATGGAGGAAAATCCTTTTTTTCAATGCACTTGCCTCCAAACAGTTGAATTGAACCTACCAAAATTTAACTTCAGCAGAGCACACGTATAGTTTGTAGCTCAAAAGGAATTGAGAACTGCTAAGAATGACCTTGATAACTGACATACTGCCTTTAGTTTGAACTTCTACGAACTTACCTTTGTAGTTATTATTCCTAAGGGCATGGCACTAGCCTCAATCAATTTTGGATTTTATAAGTATAAGCATCTTTGATCTCCTCTGTGGTATGTGGAAAACCATTACACTTTTTTTTTTCAAAGGTGTAATGAATTCTGAATACTTGCTATACTGTGGGGTGTTTCTTTTCAAATGTTTATATTACTCCCCTGCAACTGAGAGCCCTTTATCCTCAGTGGTATGGTCATAATACACTTGCATCATTTATGTTAGGTCTTTAATTCTTTCTCCCTTCTTCTGAAAAAGCACTCCATATACTTCTCCTGGAACTCTAGGAGTAGTAATAAAAGAACTCTATACTTCCTCCTCCTCTTGATCTTTTTCCCTTGCTCTCTTTTCCTCTGTTTCTTGATCCATCTAGTACTTCCACTCCTCTTTGTAAGCAGAGAGGAGCTGGGGGGAAGAGGGAGTCCTGTGGACCGAGAATGCTTACCTAGGGCGTTATCTAATTCTTGAATCCAAGAGCTCTGTGTAAGGGTATTGGAACTGGCCAAATCAAAGAAAGAAGATGCCTTGCATGTCAGGGTGCTTTTACAGCCTTCCCTGGATGTGTCAATATAAATTCCAAATGAGTTCATTGCAAATGGAACTTGCCTGTGTAAAGCAGTGCAAAATAAAGGAGATCAGATTTCTAAACAGGCTATTGAGTTACACTTGTTTTCAGTTTTCTGTATAAATTATCCTGTTATTTGCTCATGGATCAAGTAAAACTTGATACTGTTTTTATTCTAGATGATTTTGGCAAAGCACTGTCTAACTCATTTGTCTCAATTTCTTCACCATGTTGGAAGTGTTTTTCTTTGATAGTGTGTCAAAGCTTATTGAAGTTCTTGACATTAACTACTGTATTAAATATAAAATATTGCATCCTAAAGTTGTCTCACGCTAGTTTATGTGGCTATTTTCTTTTGTCTGGGAATTTTACAGACATGCTGTAAGGCAGCTGCTGTTGGAAACCTGCTGCTGTGTCTTGGAAGCCAGCTGAAGTATCATTCTTTGTATGAGCTTTCAAACTAGTATTTGGCCGAAGACAACACAGAGATTCAAATCTGAGGTGCCAGAGTGTGCTGATGAGGAACTGTTTTCACTGAGGTGGTTTATTTAGTCAGTCTTGTTAAACTGTTTTGATCATTCAAGCTGGTCTGACATATCTGTATGGAGCCAGGCCTCATTGTAATCCTACTTAAAGGCAGTTTGTAGGCAATTTTCTTTCAAGACTGATTTGTCCACAGACAGTGACCTCCTTCTGTCTTATAGTTTGTTGATTTGTTATAAACTGGATAGCATTAGCTGGGTACTTTATATAACAAAACTAAGCTCTCAAATATAATATATATTATTATACATTATAATAATATTATATATATATATAAAAATATATATTATATAGTATAATAACACCTCTATTATATGATAATTTAACATGTAATTCCTTTAATATCCCTTTTCTGGTTCAGTGATTCCTGTATCTTGAAGACTTTGCAGTATAAATGCAAATCAATAGCTTTGGTAATAGAATTTGTGTGTAATGCAGTATCCTATGGCTAGAGGTTTAAATCACTTTGCAAAGCTTCCTTATTTTTATTTACTCCCTGACCTCATTAGGAGAAGATAGAAACTGCACTGTCCTTACCAGCTGCAACCTCTTTGAGGCTTTGATGGCCGTTGTGATTGCCATTCCCAGTGACAGGCTGCTGCACTGACAAGCAAAGGAAGGGAAACATGAGCCCTGGGGCTGTGTGCGATACGCTATCGCAGCGCAGGACAGCGCGGATCTGCGCTCTGTGCGATTACCCGACACTAAATCAGCTGTGCTGTGCCAGAGCCAGAAAGCAGGAGCTTTCACACTTGTTGCCTGTTTCCCACTCATTGTAAAGCCCTGCCCTATCACTTGATAGACCTGGAAAGGAAGCGCAGAGGAAGCAAGTGCCACTGCAGGTTCAAAATGTTCCAGGGCGACTGGAAACTTTGAGCAATGGCCTGGGTGAGAAGAACAAGACCTTATTGACAGGGTTCAATCCTAGTTAAGTCTGTTTCCCATCAACTTCCTAAGTAATCACAGTCTTTCTTTTTTTAATCTCCTTTGCACTCTCTGGGTCTCCCACTTTCACCTCCTTCTTAAATTTTATTTATAATTTTATGTTCTAGTGGACTGAGCAACCAAGGAGAACTAGGCACTTTTCCCCTCTGCTAAATCCTGGAGGAATTGCTAATGAAAAAGATGACAAAAGCATTAAAGGTAGCTGTAATCTCCCCCTTTGCCCCCACGATTCTGCTAAATTTCCGTCAAATGTTCTTTGAATTTCTCCTTTCAGTCGAGACTTGTTCTTTTCATTTGATGTACATATTCTTCCACTGAAGCCATGGCACATGTTGTTTGTTATTTTCCTGATTATCTGGTGTCATGGACTGTTATTACAGGGCTATAGCCCTGTGAAGATCTCTGCACATGCATGTACGTGTAGTGGGAGAAAGATGGAAGCTGAAACTTTCTTGGTTTCTTGGGCTTGGATGGAAGCCCTTCTAGACTGTGTGAGACTTTATGAAGCATTTTATACCATGAAGTAGTTCCTTTTCTAATGCTACACTTTTAAGCATAGAGCAATGTGCCCCTTGTGCACTGTACTGTGGCATTTTGCATACACATACCCGGGATTTTGCCATCAATGCAGTAAGCAATTTCCCTTGGTGGCCCTGCCCCTGTAGGGCCTCCTAGTGCATCTGAAATGTCTTACTTTAGTCTGTTATTCTTCTTAGGCTCTCTATGAGGCAAAAAAAAAATCATTTAATATGAGGTAAAAAGAAGGTTTTTCTCTGGAGCAGCATGCTTTTAAGGGATGATCAGAGAGAGATGTCTGCTTAGTTTTGCCCTTAAATGTCTCTGGCCATGATTATGATAGAGCAGATCCACATAACAGTTTAAACCTTTAAGCGGAGGTGGCATCTCATTGTTTTTATGGTCTTTCTAGCAAGTCATTTGGGTCTGGTGGAGTACATTCACATATTAAAGGAACAAGCAATTCAAGAAGTCAGTGAAAGCTGCAGATTTTGGGCATGCATAATCATTGAATTGGTTACTGAGAACTCTTTTGGAGGGGTAAACTTTGCTGGGTTTGTGATGATGTGTACACATTTATAAAGGTGATATGACTTTAAAACATTTGCTAGCACATGTTTTAAAGTATTTGCTTTGGGGGAGCTTAATACTTAAAGTTTGATAAGGATTTCAAAGGAGAAAAAAAAAAAAAAGAAAAAACCCTGAAATAAAATAACTCAAATTCTCAACCTTCAATGACATATATTTAAAATTTGAAAATGGCTTTTATTGTGTAAATATAAGGTGTGCTAGGGATCTTTTTGAAAGCTCAGTAGGTCAGGCAAGGCAGAATTATTGCTGCCTTCAGAAGCCTTGTAGAAGGAGCACCTGGGCAAAGAAGATGCCAGTGTGACAAGGTGCTACAGAGGCATGTTGGTTTGCAGAGAATGCCAAGCTTGTACTATTTTTTTTTAACATGTTTTTCCTTTCCTATCTCCAAAATAGCTCAAATTCAATGACTGTGGTTAGGATATTTTGGAAAGATAGTCCCCAGGCACTTTATAATGGAACTTGGGAAGAGATTCAAGAGATGGGAGTTCTCAACCAGCATTTGTAAGCAAGTTATCTTAAAATATACTGCTTCATAGTCTAAAATTAACTAAAGAGAGACTGTAGTATTTTTAGGTCGGTGTATGAATCTGGAGAAATCAAAGTATAGGCTTGTTACCCGGTCTACTCACTTTAAGTTTTTTTCTTCTCTCTTTTGACATCTTAAGCAGTCCAAATCTCCCAGAGCTATTCAATGTGTTTCTAACATTTTCCTGTATCTTACTCTTCCCAGGATGGATCGTACTTGGCTGAGTTCCTGTTGGAAAAAGGCTATGAGGTGAGTGACTCGGTGACTGGCTGCAGGCTGGTGGAGTCGTTTGGATGCTGCAGCTCCAGCCCGCTTCCTCTGCTTCTGTCCTTCTCTGTGTATGTTTTCCACTCCAGTCCGAGATAACAAATCAAAACTCCGGAGAGGAATGTGCAACAGGGCCTGTAATCATGCCAGGTTATTGTACTATTTATCATCTAATGTCCACTGGTGGATTCCCTCTTCTCCTCGGGGTATAGCTGCTTTGCATGTTTCCCGCCAGCTCAGATAAGCAGTGACCTGTGTGAGCCAAAACTGTAAGGAATTAGGGAATAATTTATGATGCAATGTACCACATAAAGGAATAAGAATCTCTTGTTTGCTCTCTCTCTCCACAGTAAAGGCCCTTTATTTTGGCAGTTATATTTCAGCTATGAAAACCTTGCATTTTTGCTTTCTCTCTTCAAAAAGAAAAAAACAAACCCTAAAACAAAATCCAAACAACAAACCCCAAACAAGTTGTACTTTGGTCCAGTTACTTTCTGCATTTTCTCTTGGATTAATTAATTATTGCTTAGCACATGAGTTTTGCTTACTTTTTTCCTTGAAATAAAGAGAGTCTGATTCCTTCTTGCTGCATAATTTTCCCTGGCAAAAATCACATTTTTTGTGGTCCAGCAAAGCAGCAATCGCATTGTTGCTATTGTTATGGTATGATTTGAGGGATTTGAACTGATGTGAGCATAAATGTAAGAATATTTGCCTTCTTGGTCATACAAGATGCTTCTAAAATGTATGATAATGGAAGGAAATGGGGTGGTCAAATTAATCTCCCCACAATGTAGTACTTTTGGGCAGTTTAGTAAAAGTTAGTGCTTGTTTTAATATTAAATTTTATTACTTCTGTTGTCATACTGCTTCGTAGCTTAGTGAGAAGTCTCTTCTCAGCTAGTCTGTGGTTCCCATACTTTTGTACCATGTTAATCTTGCCTTGCTTATTCCATCCTTTCTTTTGCATTATTGATTCATTTGCTTATTGAAATTGGTTTTTCAGTGTTGTAAATGGATTATTTTTTACTATTTCTCTGTTCTCTTTGGGGATGAGTTATGTCATTGTGGTTGCTTTTGCTGCTTTGAAGGCAAAAGCACATATTCTCCCATAGTCCACAATGAAGTTGGGAACTGACAACAGCAAATGAAATATTACCCTTTCAACAATACAAAGGTTGCTGTAATTGGGTAGAGTTTTTTCCTTCTGTTCTTCAGCTCTCTGTCAATTTCTTGGAATTCTTTCCTGTGTTTCCATTTAGAAACCTCTGTTCCTAAACAGAGCTGAACACAAGTGTGCGTAGGATAACTGATTGCCTCCCTAATTGAGATGCTTCATTTGACTTCTTTTTTTTTTTTTTTTTTTTTTTTTTTTTTTTTTTTTTTTTAATTTCAATGTGTTTGAAGATCTGGCTCTGTTGAGAAAAATCCACTGATACATTCTTAACTGGATTAACCAGTTTGCACACATTTTGGCCTGTCAGAGAGTTTGCATTTTGCTTGTCCCATGCAGACAAAGGTACCTTTCATCAGTTTTCTTACAGTAGTATTGCTGTCATGGATTTAAGCATTTGGCCGATTTTCTTGCTCTTGTATGTGCATACCAGAATAAGGAGTGGGAGATAAAGAAAAAAAATAAAAGCAAAAAAAAGCAGGGTTCACATGGTTTTTTATCACTGGATATAACAGGGTCTCTGGATTTGTCTGTTTACTGAATCTTTTGAAGTCCTAGGTTGGTTGCATTTAGCACATCTCGTTGCTCAAAAGTTTGTATCACAGTCATGAGCAGACACAAAGCTCTTGCAGGCCCAATCTTTCATCAAGCTTTTGAGCTGGCAAGATTTGACTGATTGGTCAACCGTTCAGATGAACATGAATTTCAGCATGACTTAATTCAGAGATAGATAACTGAGTGCTCAAGAACTCTCTCATCAGAACTTTAAGCCAAAATATTTAATTTTGCTAGAAGAATCACAGAATAATTTAGGTCTTGGAAATGACCTCTAAGATCATCCAGTCTGATTGTTAACCCAACATTGCCTATCTTCCTAAATGCCAGATCTACTTATCTCTTAAATGACTTATAGGGTTGGTGACTCAACCACTTCTCTGGGCAGCCTTTTCCAGTTTTGACAACCCTCTCCATGAATAATTTTTTTCCTAATATTTAATCTAAACCTCCTCTGTTGTTGAGCACTTCAGAATTTGCTTCCTTCAGAATAATTAGATACATTAAAACTGCAAAGTCTGATATTTTTCTCATCAAAGTAATTGTTTAAGTACTCAAAATATTTTCCAACATCATTTGTGAAACTGAAGTTACTGTGAAAGTGAAGTTATTATGAAAGTGTCTCTTTTTGAAAGTGTTTCTCTGTAAACTTGATGTCCCTATAAATTATCCACACAATCTATAAAAAATTATTTTTGATAGGGCTTTTAATTACATAGTTTTTATAATGTATCTTCATAAATCCATTATTGGATGGAAATTTCGTTTGGGGAGCACATTTCTCCATGCCTCATTGATCCTGAAAGTGCAAAGGTTTTATTCAGTTGTGGAAAGTTTAGTTTGAATCGTAGAACAGGGTATATTGTGAGCAATGTGACAGAATTAACAAGAGATTTTTTGCAAGGAAATTGGCTTCATAAATTTGACCTGTAAGTTGTAAAGATGAAGTTATTGAGCTCTTTTAAATCTTGCCACCAAAATGTCATTCTTAAATCAGCAAACTGGTCTCAATCTGCAATTATGTGCACCTTTTTACTTGGCTAAATTTTGGACTTAAGATGAAATGAAAAACGTTTTATTTGTCAATAACCATAGCTTGTGTTATATGTAAAACAAAAATCTCTGAACTAAACTGAACTGCTGCCTGTTCCTGCTTCTATATTCTCACAAGTTAACATCGAGTGGGAGAAGGGATGGCCTCAACAAACCAAGCCCAGGATGCATCAAAGTACAAGGTATCACTTTCAGAAATAAAAGCCAGGGAGAGGTGGAGGATAGTCAGATGCTTAAGCTTGATTTCATTTGTGCAAGCACAACTTCTGTAAGTGGTAACCAAAGCCAGCATGAATTTTGGCAGCAGGCATCATGGGGCTGTCTTACAGGAAAGGAGGAAACAGGGTCAGTGGTTGAAACTTTTCACTAATGTATTAGGTACAAATAGTCTTTTCTTTAATGTTAGTCAGAACCAGTGTAGCTTTTTTTCACCAGCTTATTTATCATGGCAGGTTAAAGGAAATTCCCAACCTGGGCTTCAGCCTTAGGCTTGTGTGTGCCTCTTGTAACCCACTGGAGAACAGTGACTCATGAGGTCTTCAAAACAGCACTGACTGTTCTGGCTGTTCTTCCAGCATCCCAGATAGTGAATGACAGCTCATTTTTAAAATACATTTGGGCCTTGCAGTTGCTGCTCCTTCTTTCTCCTTGTCTCCCTTCTTTCCTCTCTGCCCACTCTGTCCTTTCCATAGCCCCATCTCCTGCTGCTGCTTTTTCTATGCCTGCCTCCAGAAAGACTTCTCTACAACCAAGGAGCAATGGTTTTCTTGGCATTCACACATTGCTTCTCCAACTCCAGTAATGTTGTCAAGTCTCACTCACTAGGAGATGGTGCTCTGGGCAATTCAGTGTGTTTTCTGTACTGTGTGTGATGTTTGGGCTGCCAGTGGTGTCAACAAGGGAGAAGTGGAAACCACTCAATGGTGCTAAAGTAAATATGGCAGCACCTGACCTTATCTCCCAGTATCATGTTTGTGAATTGGATGACTGTCCATCTTTAGGAACAGAGATGAGCTCTGATTACCTGATACAAGGGTAAGGCCCATGTACACAAGGATTTTGAGGGATGGTAGTGAATACATTCCTCTTGATGTTTACCACTTTTCTATTTTCCCTTGTTCAATCCCCAGGTGCATGGCATCGTTCGTCGGTCCAGCTCCTTTAATACAGGCCGGATCGAGCATCTCTATAAGAACCCACAGGCTCACATTGAAGGAAGTAAGACTTTGCTTTTATGTTTAAGGTGATATATGTTGTATTTAGTCTGGGCTGTGTGTTTGGTGGAGAAAGATACTGGGAACTGAAAGGGAATTCAGTTTTCTTCTGCTAGTGTTAGCTAGCTCTCTATTTCAGGAAAAAAAAAATGACCATTTTTCTCTGAAGATGATGTGGCATGAAATATAGATACTATAGTGTGTGAGTTTTTAAAAGTAGAAAATATGAGAGAAACCCAGGAAAGCACTTTATGTTGTGTAGAAAGGCTGCCATGGTTCAGAAATAGCTGGTCAATAGCAGAAAATGGCTGGGCCTGGAAAATGCTACGTGATGTTAAAAATACTGAGATTAAAACAGTTAAACATGGGGGGGTTTTTTGAGGTAGTTATCTTAAGTACTCCACTTGTTTCTTCCTGAGCTCCATGGTGTCTGATGGAGGTGAAGGTTTGGAAACAGCCTGTATGAGAGCATGAATAAGACATGATCAGTTCTTACTGATGACAAGAATAATAAATCTTTGGACCCTCCGAATTCCTGCACCCAAGGAAGGGAGTACCTGCTTTACTTGAAGGAAAGGCATTGCTCTTGGAAATTTGCTGACAATTTACTGTATCCTCTGTTACCAATGATAATCTGGAAAATTGAAATTATCACCTTTAGCGTACACATGGCAAAAAATTTATTCTATCTTAAAGGAAGTTGTCTGGTCTCTTAATGAGAAACAGCTCAAATTTGGATGGCTCCAGTTCAGCAGAAGGATGAGCACTGTAACAAACACACAGTTCTCCATGCTGTGTCTATTTTGTAGAGTTGTGCAAGCTGTCCTAAATAGTCCAGTTTAAGTTATTGTTAACAAGTATCTCCATGGTGTAAAAAATCATGTCTTTGAAGTCTGCTTCACACCATAGTTAAACAGAGCCTAATTTTGTCAAGTTTAATATATAATGCAACTTATAGATTTCCTTTGGTTTTTGCTTGCAATTTTTATTTTAAAAATGCTTAATTTATGACATGATATTGCTCTGATTAGTTGCTACTTACTTTACACTGCTCATTATGGTACTGATTAAGAGAGGGGTAGAAATGAAGAAAATATCTTTATGAAGTATACTGAAACCTGTTCTTCTGTCAAGAACAATGTAAGAACTGTTTCCCATGACTTGCATTCTACCTTGGCTCACAAGGTAGAATGAAGAAAATGAAATCAAACAGGAACCCATACATTGTGAGGACCATCTTGTGGCTATGAAAAGTGATTTGAGATTTAAGAAAAAGGATGGAAGGAAGAAAAGAGAAAGAAGACGTTAATTTTTTTCCCCACTTCTTATCTCATTTTCCTTTAACTGAAGAATGTAGCCATATGAATGGGAGGAGAAGGAATTGAACTTGGAATCTCAGGAAAAGCTGCTCCGTGGAAACTGTTTGAAAACAATGGGTTTCCAGGCAGTACTGGAGGAAGCAAAGAGGCAATAGTGGTTGATGTGAGCAAACCCTAATTTTATCCTTGCCATGTGTGTTTTTCCCATGAGGAATTGATTAGATGTTGCTAGATGGTGCTCTTCATAGACAGTAAACCTCTTTGTATGAAAAAAGTGGGGAGCACAGGAAGGAAGACAAGGAGTATCCTAGAGTAAGCCCTCCAGCTGTTGCTTGCTAAGGAGGTTTTTAGATTGGCTAATATTACTAAAGCCCAAAGGTTCTGACATTTGATCTGTGTTTATGAATCTGTGAACCAAATAAAGCCCATTTCTAGTAAGCCTTTCTGCTTAGCCATTCACCCTTGAAAGACCCTCTTTTTCATGGCTCAGGAGGGAACATAGCTTCATTCCCTGCTCTTCTTTAGAAAGGCCGTTTGGACCAGAAACTTTGAAGTCTTGATTGTGGACCAAAATAAGCATTCTCCTTGCGAGCATTATATTTATGGCAATAGTGGGCTGGTGTCCCTGATTCCTGGGCCAGCCCAGCTGGCAGCCCACCTTCCCTTGGGAAGCTCTGAAACTGCTCTCTGGCCTGGGGGTCGGGGCAGGATTGCATGTCTTTGGTGTAGGAAGGGGAACACAGGCATCTCTAGCATCTCTGTCCTGCCTAGCATTACCTGTTAGCCACAGCTTCAGCTGTGCCTGAAGTCTCTTCAGAATGTATTTTCAACTGATGTGGTTGTGAAAACAGATTTCAAGACTATACCATGGCTGTATTACTTTATCAACCTGAAGCACCTTGTGCACATGTTTTATGGGAATGTACAGGGAGAACATCTGAGAACTGTGTGATCTGTTGAATTCCTTGCAGTTTTATACTGTTAAAAGAAAGAAAGAAAAACCTAAACCAGCAAAAATAATAGCAAAGTTCACATATCTCAACAGCAGTTAAAAAATGTACGTGGATTCATATCTCTTGAAATAAGCCTTGTATTTCAGGACTAAAAAAATAGAAAAAAATTATTAAGGTCATAAACATCAAATGGAAATCTGTATAAATATGACAAGTAAACATAAACAGCTAATTCATCAATAGTTATTACTTTTTATTGGAAAGATCTGTGAATAGGAGTGTGGTTGTTTGATTTTTCAATTTTACTTTAAATAAGAGCAAAAAGGAGATCTGTTTTGTGAATTTCACTCCTGCAATATCTTTTTGACAGGTCAGGGTCTGAAACAAGGACAAACCATTGCAACTTGTTCTTTAAATTTTGACAGGAGCTAGTTTCATACTCTTACCTACTTTTTTTACACAAAAATTAGAAAGAATCTGGAGTCTGGAAAGGATAAATAACATCTGTATCTAACCAATTTTGAGATTTTGATGAAAAGTGTCACAAACCACGTATCATTGACAGTTAAATTAACAGTTCTCTTGAATTCCCTTCCGGTGTGCAGCTGTATTTTTTTAAATGGAAAAACAGTAATAACAAATGCAGCAGGTTGTACTGTATTGTTACCTAAATGTTCATCTAGTAGATATCTTACACATTTTTGTGGTGTTGTGAAATTACAGTGAGAAACTAAAACATGTGCAACATTTTGGGAAGGAGAAGAAAGCCACTGATTAATGCTTAAGAAGTTATTAAAACACTTTTGAGTGAAAAATTGGACCCCCAAACTAAAAAATGCCCCATTTTTGTAACTAGAATTCTGTACCTGACATTGAGCTTATTTGTACAATCTGGGAAAATGAAGTGTAAGTATTAAACAAATTATATAAATGTTGCTAGATAAATAAGATTATTGAAAAAAGAATCTGAAATGCTATTCAATACTCCTATGGGGAAATATATTTTGTCATTAGAGAAGGGGAGAAAAAAAAGCAAAATCAAGTTTAGCTGGTGAACTCTTGACTTGTTCCAATAAATATTTACTCAGATCTTGTCCTGAAATAGGATATGGACCAAGAATGCAATATTGTTCTGAGATTAAAGTGTATTAACTCTGTGTTCTTAAACTCTGAAGACATGAAGCTGCACTATGGGGATCTCACAGACAGCACCTGCCTGGTGAAGATCATTAATGAAGTCAAACCCTCTGAGATTTACAACCTGGGAGCTCAGAGCCATGTCAAGGTGAGTAACCTTCTCTAACACTGAGAATTGGGAATGTGTTGGTGGTATCAGTATATTACCTTGATTATTTTAGACTGCAGCATTTATAGCCATTTTAACTACTGTTAATTTCATCATGCAAACACTGCCTTCAGTCAAGACAGTCATGTTTGCTGTGGTGCTAAATTGCTGCATGAATTTGCTACTCAATATATATTAATATGTCAGAAGAAGAGAGGTTAAATTGTCATTGTCAACAAAATCTGCATGTTTAAAAATCTGGTTTTTCTGTCATGTGAAACAACTTTTGCTGTAGACTTTGCTGCTGATCAGTCCTAGCTGAGAAATTATGCAGTGTTCTTAGGCCAAGCAGTACTTGAAACAACATTATTTGGTTTGTATCTGAGTGCATCACTTCTATAAAGGCTTCTCCTATACCAGTTTTCATGCAGGTGATACTCTTTGAAATATTGACCTACAAACAGAAAAACCAGCTCTGTTACCACACTGAGGTATTACAACACTTTTGGAGTTTTGGTTACAAAAAATAAAGTTAGAGAAATTGGAATAAAAAGGGGTAATTAAAAGCTAGTAATTTGACCCTGGCAAGTACTGCTGCATTGAAAGGATGGAAAATGAATAGTAGAGGCAGTAACTTTGTGGTTTATGTTTATTAAGCTACACTGCTGTAAAAGCTCAGTTTACTAACAAGTGACCACTATTTACTTGTGAAATCCTCATTCATACTTCATGATTACAAGCTGAAGCTGATGTCTAGGTAGCAAATTCTCATTAAAATAAATTGTGTTTCAGTCATATGTCCTGTCCTTATTGTGTGCAATGTGTAAGCATTTTAAAGTGATAATAATCCCTGGCTTCTCTTGAGGTGAGAAGTGAAGGATTATTTAAGCCTCCTGAAAATCAGTTTGGCTTTAGTTTTCTAAGTAAGCCTTCCCACAAAAGACAATGTATTGTTCCTATCACTGTAAGCCTTGAAATGCAGCAAGAGAAAATCACATTGAAAGGCTGCAGTTATTCACAACACACAGAATGAAATACAGACATGAAATGAGAATAATTCTGCTTTTTATTTGCATGCATGATTGAATTAACTGCATTAACATGTGTCTGGTTTATTAGCTCATGTACAGCTGTATAACAACAGGGCTATATGAGTCTAAGGGCAGAAGATAACTGAACTGCTGCTTTGCAGACTGAAATCTGAGCCAGCAAAACTATGCTGGGTATTTGCAGTCCACAGCTAGGTGTCCCAGCATCCCTTTTCTTGAACTGGCTCACTGTGTGGGATTACCTGTCCCACATTTGAGACTAGAACGTTAGTACCATGCTAACATCATCTATCTCCACGTGCCTGCTGCAACTCCAACAGCCTGGTCACAGCCCTAGGAGGGCTTGAAGGGGTAATAGTGGTGCTTGTGCTGCTGCTCTAGACTCTTGGATGATTCTGCCATGGGTTATGGGAAGGATTATTCCTCGAATGTTTCACTGCATGATTAACTTGGTTAGAGCATGGGGCTAATAATGCCAAGGGTGTGGGTTTGATTCCCATATGGGCCATTCACTCAAGAGCTGGACTTGATGATCCTTCTAGGTCCCTTCCAGCTCAGACTACTCTGTGATTCTGAGCCAATGCAGATCTGGCACTGACTCTTAGCTTTTGGAAATCTAATGTCCTAATGCCCTGGAGGACAATGAAAATGGCTCTGTTAGAAGCTGACCTGGATGCAGCAGGGTGATACTTAAGCAGTGTTAGCAGTCCTATGGGAAGTCTAGATGAACTTCCTCAAGGTGTGCTTGATTCCCAGCATCTCCAGTAGCACTTCTGTTGTTGCAGTTGAGGAGAGAAGGTAAGCACCCCGAATCTGTTCACTGAGTGGTCAGGGAACTTGACTATGTTATTGGTAGGACTTAAAAACAGTCCAACTGTGTTTAGCATTTTAAAACAATTCCCAGTGTTGAAAGAGGGAGTAGAACTTGGCCATCTGTTCAGGTGAATGTCTTCACCAGAGACCTAAACAGCTGTTAGCATTAGACTGTGGTTGTGTAAACTTACTGAGTTTGCTTGTGTGCATCATGTTTGGGGAAGGAGGGAAAAGAACTTCTAATCTTAGCTTGCTTCATATTCTGGTCACTTTGAAACGGTGACGTCTTCAGGATTTTTTTTTGGTGGTGTTTGTATTGGCTTGTGTTTATGCAGAATAAACTTTTCTATCACTCTCACTTCCAGTTAGTTTATGTGAGCCATGCTGAAATGAAGGAAAATAAAATCATAGGAAGTTGGTCTGGTTTCCTGTAGGAAACCAATGAAGATGAAATTGGTTCTTGGAATGAACCCACAGTAGTCTGGGAAATACTGTCAGAGAAGACATTTTTCTGAATCATAAATAGTGAGGACTGTGACTCATAAAGTAGGTCACTGGGAGGCTGATCTGATCTTGTACATGGGAGAAAGTGAGAGAAGACTGAAACTTGTTCCTTATTAAAAACAGTAAACTTAACAGAATGATATCATCAGTAGGAACAAATTATCCAGTGTGCATTCCTCTCTGTTTTGGAGAAACAGGGATTAGCTCTCTGCACTGTGGCTTCACTGTGGGATGTTCAGAAAACAGTAGCACATTCACTTCATGGCTACTAAATAAACAGTTTGGCCTCGTTTTCTCTATCCAGTCTTTATATGTCCTCCTGCTTTGAATTGTAGTTCTTTGGGAATCTAGTGTTAAGTAGGATGGAGAGCCCAAAACCTCCCTGAGCAACCTGTTTCCTCACCTGTGCAGCTCCTTCACTCAGTAAAAAACCAGGACACACCACTACAGATTTTCACATTTTTAAATTACATGTTTCCTATATTTCAGTTTCTGACCATTGCCTCACCTTCTGTCACTGTATACTGCTGAGAAGAGTGTGTCTCAGTCATCCTTTCCCATCCCACTCATTAGGTGACACATCAGGGAGATAACTCTGAGCCTTCTTCAGGCTAAACAACCCCAGCTCTTTCAGCTTCTCCTTATAAGACAGATGCTCCAGTCCTTTCAGCCTTTTGTGGGCTCAGACTACCCTGACCAGTTCTTCCTTGACTGTAAGAGTTGTTTGTTCGTAGCATTTCCCCTTGTGAGCTTTTCAGTCACCCATGTCAGGTTATCAATGCCCTCCAGAAACCTTCTGGCTTGCACCTGCTGTGTTGTCCCCATAACAGATATCAGGATACCAAAATTCACCCATGAGGACCGGGATATATGAATATGAGCTTTCTTAGCTTACTTGAAGAAAGCTTTACCTACTACTACACCACATTGTAAAGCCTATTTGCATCCCCAGACTCCTTGTGGTCTGAGGAATATGAACCATATGGGAAACAGGTCATCTTTTTCATTTCCTATCACAGTCTTTTATGGGATGCTTTTTCCTGCAATTGTAATTTTGGTTGTGATTAATTGCTGGGGGCAGATGGTGCTGTCCAACTTTACAGTAAAGAAGGTAGTGTTTGGCTCGTGGCATGGAAGCTGGCATCCTCCTGTTTAGTACACAGGAATCTGGTAATTAAAGCTATATGTTGCTCACTTTCTCCTGTGTTGTAGGGGCAGTACTCTTCCCCCATCACTTTTCTTTCCATGCAGTTAGTACAGCTGAAAATCATCCATGACAAAGTTTGTGTTGCTCTGAGGCAGTCTCACAGGAAGGCAGCACTTTCACTGCACATGTACAGTGGTGCTTAGCCATGGGGAAAGTCAAGGAGCTAAATAACTTAGCATAAAATTGAGTACTGAAGTCTCCTGATGGCAGAGTTCTGGCATCCTTTCAAAGTCTCGTGCTGTTCAATAGCCAGGTTTGGGAATGTGCCCTCCTTACAGACAGAAGAGCTGTCTATTAAAGCCCCTCATGTTGGAAACTCTTCAGTTTGGTTTTCCTTAGCTTTAAATAGCTCTTCCTGATTGCTGTCGTTGTCTATTTGATGGATTAATTCTGAAAATAATTCTTTTGCACTGGAGGTGTGTTTTAGTAGTATGGTCCATTAAACAGGAATACTCCTCTCTAATTTGTTGAGGGTTTTTTTAATCACACATAAATATCATTAACAAGTAAATATTAATGATACTACTTCTGTTTTTATGTGCTAACTGTATGTACACAGTTGGATTCTGATACTGCAATGCTTTCTCATGATAAAGAATGGTGTTTGTTGTTGTTGGGTACTTGGACTTTTAAACTTTTTTTTTTTTCTTAATATTTACTCAATATTACTTATATGAAACTGTACACTAAATAACTCAAAGAATTAATGGCAAAGATTTTCCAGTATTCCATTAGTAGCAAGGCTTATAATTGCTTATAATTGCATAATTCATGGTTTATGCACTGTACCTTGTGGTTCTTATCGTTCAGTATGCTGTTTTATTATTGCAGTGGTTTTAAGCTTCTTGTGAATGTCACAGAAGCTCACAGCTTCTGAGAAAATGAATGGATTTTTTGTATGTTTTATAGAAGAAAATTTTTGGCTGTTCAGTGTAACAAGATCTAGTCTAGTTAATGTTAAAGAATATTAGCTATACTCTAGAGATGTAGTACAACTTATTCACAGGAAAAAACAGACCTTATTTTTATGTCATTAGAGAACTTTATAGCTATGCTTTATAGAATATGTTATTGTCTCAATATGATATCAAATTCCTTCTAATTTAGCTGTTCAATTTGTTAGACGAAGGTTGAGTTTCCAAACCTGATTTATGCTATCAGGCTATAAATATAGAGCCTTCTGATTAGTGTAGGACCCCTGTGTGGGGCTGTGGTTCTGTGGCATGCTCAGGTACCTGTCAGTCTCCTGCCATCCATTTATTTGTGGTGGCAGCTCATAGCTCCAGCCTTGGAACACAATCTCGCTGGAAAAATTGTTGTGCTAACCAGCAAACACTGTATTTGCACAGGGCTTTAGATGGTGGGGTCTTGGTCCTTAGCCAGGACAATTAGGCTCTCTGCTGTAAATACAAAGGAATAAAAACTAGCTGGGCTACCTTCTATCCTGCAGTCTTTTAGTGCTTCTTCTCATGCTGGTATTACCCAGTCTGTGATCTTTTAGGGTGCTAAACTGTCTTAATTTATTTAACTGCTTTAACTTCAGACTGTTGCAGTTGTTCAGATGCTTTCCTGAGTTTTGTGCAGGATGATGTGTTCTTGTGGGATGGAGTGCACCAGAGGGCAGAGTAAGCCTCTCAAGTGATTCTTTCAAATGCTTATATGTGTTGTTTTGCTGTGTGTACCTTAAACTCTTTAAGTAATCTAATTCCTTTTGAGTGATCAGGTTTTAGGTAGCTTTACACTTGAAATATTTTG
Organism: Acrocephalus scirpaceus scirpaceus; assembly: GCA_910950805.1. NCBI lineage: Eukaryota > Metazoa > Chordata > Aves > Passeriformes > Sylviidae > Acrocephalus > Acrocephalus scirpaceus. Next base: position 42,568,337 of record OU383773.1, on the reverse strand, counting down.
GGCATTTAGTATAATATGTGCAGTACCTGTTCAAACAGATTCTGTGTGGCCTAGAAGGAAAGGTAATTCCAGTAATAGTTAGCAATTGGAATTATATATGTCTCTTCACTTGGTCCACTAAATATTTATGGCAACTTTATACAATCCTGTAATTGCAGCTTATATTGTCAGACTAAATAGATTTAAAACCAAGTGTTAGTAGAGACTTAGTGCAACTATTAATTTTATTAAACAGATTAACTTTAATAGTTAACTGTAAGTATTATAGCTGCAAATGGTATGAATACATAAAAAGAACAATGGAATAATGCACTCAGTGGTACTAGTATTTATTAGCAAATACTAGTATTAACAAACTGCTCCCCAAACCAAGGACTATTTATGTTAATACCAATTAGAAAATTAAGGCATTATGTTTATGGGTATACTTTTACTACAGAAGAACTCTCATGACTTCTGCTGCAGGCTGGTGTTGCCTCTGTGCCCTCCACATCTCTCATTTTCTCTTTACCTGCACCCTCCCTATGGCAACAAAGCCCCTCCTTTTCTCCCTACTCTTGCGCTGAACTAAGGTGTTCTTTCCCTTTCTATAGAAAAATACACAAGAGTTCATATGCTTTTTGGATCACAGTGACATTATTTGTAATTCCTGTGAAAAGCTTGCACTTTTTTAGTCTTTAATTTTGCTGTTTTATCTTATGAATCATTTCCAGTGTAAATGCTGAAGTACATTCCTACAAATATGTTACTTAAGTGTATTGGGAAAGCAGCCATGTAAAAAAAAAGTAGTACTTAATCAGGGATGTGAAAAGGACCAGACTGAGCCCTTAGACAGGACTTTGCCATATGGTTTAGTAATTAAAGAACAGAATGTACACTGTCGTGGATCTGTAACTGAAGATTATAGATTCCTTTAGAATTTTTTTTGGTCTTCAGTGGGTGTCTCTTGCATGATATTTTACAAATGCAAGCTGGGGACCTTTTTCAGCTGCTGTTCTTGTTTTGTGCAGTCACATACAAAGCAGGCTGAATGCTGTGATGAATGAAGTGGTGTTTATCTTTGTGACCCTGATGACGGGTAAAGTACCACCTCCTTCATCTCCTGCTTTGTGTGTGGTTTCTACTTTGAGGCTCTGTGATTTGACTTCCTAACTGACTTCTGAATTTTAAGTCTGGTGTAGTGAAGGGGAATAGCCAGTGAATCCGTGTTCATTCAGTGCCTTGGCCACAGTTACATCTGGATACCTGCTGGAATCAAACCCTCGATGAGCTCTGCTGCTGCATAATTAAACTGCAAATTTTAAAGTAATTGCTTTAAAGCATATTTTATTTAGAGCTGGCCTATAAATGGAAGTTTGTTAACTTGGATTTCCTTTTTAGAGACGAATGGTATATCATATAATTCTACTTTTGTTTGCAATAATCAAATCTCTGCTGTTACAGTAGCTATTTTATTTTTAGAACAAAAGTAATTGCTGAAGTGGTTTCTGCTTCTGGGCATGAGCAGGGAGGAGTGATCAAAAACTTCCCTGAGAGTTTTGTTCTAACAGCTGCTGCAGGGGAAGAGAAAGGTGGGGGAAAGGGAAGGCAAAACCAGCTGTGAAGGCATTCACAGCGTTGTATTTCTTGTGTCAAATAGATGGCAGCAGAGTGTTGTACACAATGGAGCAGCTCCATCCTGGTCTGGGAATGGGGGGGAATGACACTTCAAGCTGACTTGTATCAACTTCAGCCTTGAAAGACTTGTCGTTTGGCATAAAATAGGGAAGAAAGCTACTATTGATAGTGCAGGCGCATAGAGGATGAAGAAGGGCATGAGATGCTATAAAGTACTGAATTTCTGGAGTAGTCCCAGGTGGCAAAACTTAATCTTTTAAGGTATGTCATCCACTCATGCAACATGATTGAAATCAGCTAACATAATATGCATGTCAAAATAAAGAGACAGAAAGAAAAAGAAAGTATTCACAAGTTGCAACTGAAAGTGATATACAGCTGCCTTGGGGTACTGTAGGAGTTGGCCAGAAAGCCAATGTTTTATTTAAACGAGTTAGAGAAAGGAAATGTCAGTCCTCAATCAGGCAAGCATTCTTTGGTAAGGTTTACTTAAATGTCAGCATTCTTAGGAAAAGAGCTGCAGTCTGTTCTGCTCTGATCCCCAAAATTAGATTTGCTATTAAAATGGGTCAAGCTGCAGATCTGTGTCTAGAAGTGTTTGATTAATAAAACTAGTCCAGGGTTTGGCTTAGTATTTATTAAGTACAAAATTAATGGCTGCAAAATTGCTGCAGTCATCGTAGGCATTAACATATTTTGTTGTATGCTCATCTGCATCTAAAATTTTGGAGTAGGACGATCCCAAAATAAAAGGTGGAATTGAAGGCTTTGATGTCAGTGATTGCTCAAGTCCTCAGATTTTAAGGTATTATAGTAGAAAGATAGAAAAGAAATCGAGAAATTGTTATTAGTAGTATAGCATGATGGGTCTAGAAATTCTGTCAAGGCTAGAAAATGGGGTGTTGTCTTATTTTGTAATATGTTTTATTTCTCTTACAGCTCTGAGTGCAACCATCCTGGCTGAGCATTAGCTTTACTGGTTATATTTATGATAGACCTCGTTAAGCGTTTACTTTCTGTAAACGTGCTTTTTAACCCAGCTGCCAGAAAAACTCTTGCAGTAACTTGGGGATATCTGGCACGTTTCTGTTTTGATAAGAACTTGTTTCTCATATAATTTCATTTCTTTTCCCCTGATTTGATATTTTAGTGATCCATCCACCCTCTTCATCAAGCTATTTAGAAACCCAAACCACTATGTAATTTATTTTTTACAGGTTTAAAGGAAATTATATTTGACTCACTTTGAAGTGTTGCAAATTGTACTAGCTGCTGCAGTTTACTGAGATTAGAGGGTAACACAGGTCTGCAAGTGTGTAGATGATATTTCATTATACCCTGTGGAAAGTGTTAATATGATAGCTCTGACTTTTGGAGCTTTTTCATTGTGCTTAAATTGCTGCTCATGTAGAAGAATGAGCATGTCTCTGTGTGTTTTGGTTTTTTAAGTAATTTGTTTATTTTATTATTATTTAGTGTCTTAAAGTGACAATTTTAAGAAAAATCTAGGCATTATAAGTATATGCAATATTTGCTATATGAACATGGGTCAAGCTATGAAATTAAGGAAATGCGTGTGATGATATTTTAACACTATTTTTCTTTTGCTAAGCGTTAAATCTGTTATATAATTTAATTTTTTTTCCTTGCATCTTTGAACAACCTTCCATGGAGACATATTAAATACTTGGAAGACATAACATGATTGTGTTTTGATATTTTTACAAACCATTTACTAAATTGCTGTTCTGAGCACTAGAAATGGAAGCTATGAAAAATCTGTGACTATGCAATAATACATGCATTGCACTGATTGTCTTGATGAATTAGGTTGGCAGAACAAATGCAAACTTTTTAAAATAAGCAGTTCCAAAACTCTCTCGGTAATTCTTCTTGAGGCTAAATGCTACAGACTACTATTGAAGCCAAACCTCATTGAAATGTTTGCAAGGGGGTTGCTGAGGAGGGAGTGGTGTTGTCTCTTGCCACTTTTCCATTGAGGCAAGGATATTAGCTTGAATGACATCATTTAATTTTCTCAATTTTGAAATGGTGTATTTGCATAACAAAGCAGTATTTCTTTTTTTCCTTTAGTTTCATTAGAACTGTTGGGGTGTATGTGTGTGTGCATGTTTCCAGTCTTCTTGCTGAGTAATGCTAGATTTGCTCTTTGTTCTGTGTAAGTTTGGCTTTGTGGTTTATGCAACTTTAAAAATGTATGTATATATCCTCTTGGCTTCCTTCATCTGTGGATGAAATAGACTGTGTCTTAAAGCTTCTCAGTGCTTTACAGGCATGCAAAACAAGGAAAATAAAGTATTTTCTGCAGTAAAAAATAGTTTCATTTATTTTCTTAGTGTGTAAAAACAGCATTGTGTAAGCCTAAAACACTTCTGTGGAAGAACTGTTGCAGTGAGTCGTGCACAATCAAACTCACAGAACGCCAATGATTTAGAATGGCTGTGGGGCCAGGAATGATAGAACAGAGATTAATTCCACTGTTACAACAGACCATAGGCACAAGTTTCTAGTTTTCCTTGAGCATTTTAGAAATTGAAGGAAGAGGAAACAATATAAGTTCCAGAACTGTATTAAAACTTTTTTTTTTTTGCTACTTCATTGTTGTCAATAAATTTTGTGGTTAGGAAAAAGTGAAAGTTGTCATTTTGGGATGTTTAGGATCTCTTGATGTTGTGTTAATTTTTATTTTTATAGCAAAAACCATGAGAGAATCTGGACAGAATATTGTATCTTAACTGAGTATCTCTTGTAAATAAGATTGTTTGCTTTGTAAACAGTGTACATCTGGTATTTATTGATAATTCATCAGAATTAGGAATCTGAATGGTTTAAATACTGTTGCTGCAGTTTAATCTTACTCTGATGGTGCTGTGTAACTTTATTAGATTAGATGTGTTTTATGTAATAGCTGATTATTTGGAAAAAGCTTAATTTAAAAAACCAAAATCCAGTACTGTCTGCCCTTACATGAAGAACTCCCCAATTTCAATTATTTTTTAGCCCTCCAACATTTTGAAATGGAGCTGTACTGAGCATCTTTGGTGATAGAATTGGACTCCAAAGACTGGCTAGAGGAACAGGATTAGTCTAGTGGTTTATCTTCGTATGCAACTATGCATACTAGCTTTCCATTATCCTATTTTTCATTAAGTATTTACCAAATATATTGGCTAGTATAATTGAATTGTGAATGTCTGAACTGCATTTTTCCTGTAAGTATGTGATGCTGAGAAATAGCATTTTAATTTTAGCCAGACATTCTTGCATAACGTTGCTTCATGGTGATGCAATTTCACTGGCATAGCATCAGAACAAAGACTGCAGCATCAAACAAGGATGTAAAAACAAATTAAAGGATGCTAGAAGCTTTAAGCACTGCTTTAAAGATTTTAATATGCTAAATATTCCTGATTTTTTTAAGCTCTGTGTATGCTTGTGTAACAGTCTGTGAGTTCTGTGGGTCTTTTCTAATTTTATATAGGTGTAATATTTTTCCTTTGACTTGTTGCTAAAACTCCACTGTGGCAAAGAACATCCACCAGAAATGATGTATTTTAATTACAAGGCATATGCAACCTATGTATTTAGTTAGCTGGGCAGTAAAATTTAATTGCAGGGCTCTAAAAAATGCTCCTGAAAACATTGCATACATTCAGCATAGCTAAGTCTTTGGCACTAGTAAAAGATTCAGTTAGTTTACTAAATTCACATTATCTAAAATCCTGATTCCACTGAAAAAAATAGAATAAAAGTTGTATTGAGTAAAGGATAATATGAGGTGCTTTTTTTTGTGATACTGATTTATACTGTTATCTCTTCCATGTCTGAACTTGAATTACAGTAGCAGTCTTTGCAAGTTTATCTGAAATAAAAAGGTATTTAATTCTTCCTGAAGATTTCAAAAGTTACAAATTAATTCAAAGAATGCAGTACATAAATATCTGATAAATGAGAATTATTTTCAAAAGTACTATGTAAGGAATTCTGTGAGTTTGTTTTGTTTGGGTTTTTTTTTTTTTTCATGTGCTAGGTGATCCTGAAACTGGTTGCAGTACTTTTAATGAAAAAAAAAAAATGGGACTGATTGACTTGTCATGAGGTGTGATCTGAAGGCAGCTCACATCACTGGCAGAGATTCTTTATAGTGCTTGGGAGCATTTCATGCTTGCAGGTTTTTGTTACTGTACTCTAACACTTTGATTTTGTTCAGCTATCCGTATTTCTAGGTGTTGTGCTTTTTCATTTTGTCACGTTTAGATGTACCATTACTGAATGCTGCAAATTTCACTGAATGGCTGCATTTCATAATGCTACTGTACATGTTTCTGCATTGTATTTTTTTAATAGCTTATAATGATAAAGGAATATGTATTAGAAATTTGGACTGTAAATGCTGAATGCTAATTAGAATTTAAAAGAACATCAGTTGGAGACAAACTTTGGGTGGTTTTTGGAGAATTGCATACTGTTAACTGTGTTTAAATTGTGTAAGTAGTTTATTACTTGTAATTCGTTGCCTTACGTTTGTGGTTAAAGTACTGAACTAGAATTGCTCTATAAATATTAGTGTAGGATATTCTTTATTTTTACTGAATAAGTCAAAGCAAATGATTTTAACTTTCTCTCTAATGCTTCAGTTTAAGATAAAAAATTGAAAATCTGTCTTTTAGCGTCAAGTCATATTGAAGTCAAAATTTCCTAATAATGACATGCAACTGATCAATAGAAGTTATTTATGATAGTATCAGTGTAGATTTAGCAATCCAGAAACAGTAATATTGTTGCAATTTAATGTTTTAAAAATCCATGTAACGGTATCTAGTATGAAAATCCTCATTCACAGGGCAGTGGTTTCCTGTATAAAGCTGAAATATTTTTAATCCATGAATGGTTTGCCTTAAAACAAAGGAGTAGGGGGGAGGCGAAGCTAAAGAAAGTTTAATATAATGAGACCCATTGATAAAACAGAATTGCCTGCAATATATTATCTTTTCTATCAGCAAGTATTAAAGTTGACTTTTCTTTTGTAAGCAAATGCTAATATTTTTATAGGAGGGGTATCTTAATGATATGTTACATACACATATTTACTGCTAGATGTCAACATGTTCACAAAGTGCACTGTTAACAAAGTGAAACATGGCTTTCTCATGCCTTGGAATATATATAATTTGAATATTTAGAGGTTGCAAGGACAATATAATGAAAATTCAATTCCATTTCAAGGCAAGGAAGCAATTGAAACTTAATTAAATGTAGTTTAACTTTTAATTTATGGTTAGATTTATACTTCTTTATATAAGCTGACATTTTTGGTTTTGTGGGGTGTGGAAGGATGAACACTTTGCCTTTAATATTTGAAGAGGAACTTTTTCCATAGTGCCATTAAATGTTATGAATAAAAACGTCACAAGTCATTTTTAATCTTTTTGAAGTAGCTTTCATTCATACGCCTACAAGTTTGAGAAGAGCATCCCAAAGTGCACATGAGTGTGAGTAAACTTGGCAGTCCCTACGTACCTTTGTGGAGGTGCCCTTGTGTTTATTTGTGTGTTCACCTCTAGCTGCTGTGTTGGGTATGGGGCAAGGCCTCCAGCACAGAGGATACTTCTCCGTGGATCTTCCAAACCCCAAGTGGGCTCTGCTGTGGCTGTAACATCTCTTCTGGATGGCAGTATCGTGCCATAATGCCAGACCATGGTTTAAATGAAGCAGTTAAATGGAAATAGATATTTGATTTGCTTCCACTAATACACAGTCAGGGACCTTACTTCAGACTAAACTTTCTGACATGCTTTTTCTTGGCTTTAATTGGACAGGAATTTGTGCAGTACTGATGGTGGTTCATGTGGGTTCATGATCTTCATGAATTAGTGCTATTTTTTTTGCTTTTTGTAGCTTTTAGCCTACATGAAACAATCTGTACAACCTGATTAGGTTTGCATAAAATCAGAAACTATATAATTGCTAAATTAAATCTGCTCGTCTAAAATATAATTTCTGACAGTAGGTTATAAAATTGTAGTTAAAAATGTTCACTATAAATGAGGGTGGATTCATGTTAAGAACTTAAGCACAGATGTTATTTTTTGTAAGCATAGACTATAAATAAGGGGAAACTTAAGTGTCTAGGGTTTTCTCTTCAGAATGTCTTTGGCCTGTTCACATTTTCTTCCCTTCACTGAAATTGTTATTAGTACATGATTTGAATTCATGTATTAGTACATGTATATTTGTTCATCCCCTCATGTAACTAGAGCTAGTTTTAAAAACCTTTGCTTTAGAAACTGTGACTGAAAATAAGAGGGAAATAGGGAAATAGTTATTTTTTGTCAATGACTGTAATTTAAGGGATCTTCATTAAATGGTAGTTATCCCACAGAATTCCAGTTATTGTATTTCTCTTAACCTGGAAAAATGTAGTAATTATTTTTAAAATGCTGTGTTTTAAATGAGAAATTGCTTTCCTGATAGGCAATGAGGCCTGGAGGCTACATGATCTGCACTCTTGTTTTTTACTATTAATCAGATGTGTTTTATCTACTATATTTTTTTTATTTTCCCTGGTTTGTTTCATTGCAGCACTGTGTGAGAAACTGTTATACAAAAAATGTGTCAAATTATTAGAGAGAGGATTACAGAAAAGAATGTTCTGTTAACTGTTTATTAAATTGCTATTATTAGATACCACATTTCATCCATGTTGAACTGCATCAATATGAGACTTGGTTGCACTGCGTGGCAACAGATTAATACTTGGAATATCATCAAGGGTATTTTCTGTGTGTTAGTACTGCTAAAATTTTCAGTATTTGCCATGTCATGTGCTAAATGTAATGATAATAGTGCAAGTGCGGTAGATTGGGTGTTTTATTATGTACCAAAACTTACCAAGGTGAAGTACAAAAGCCAGAAAAAAATGAATTAATCTGTTTCATCTTTTTTTCTCCTTTTCTGTCATTTTTTCATTTTTAATCTTTTTATTTTTTAGATGGGTGGTAAGCATGGGGAGCATGTGAAAATATTACACTTTGGAACTGATTTAAAGGGCTTTGACTAAAACCATCTGTTCCCACCTCCTAATCTTCAAGTTGCTCTTAAAAACTAGGCCAAACCTTATCCCAGGGGGGCTAGTGGATAGAACTATCTACAACAATAATAAGATGTAAAAATACAAAATATACAGATACTGAAAGCTCAATGATCTGCAGCAGCTAACCCTTGCTTCTGGATAGTTTTGCAACTATTTCCTTAGTAGAAAGGAGGAAATTTCCTTCCTTCAACTGAATTCCTTAGTGGGAAGGAGGATACAAGATACACATGGAAGAGAAGTCACCTCTTTGTATGTTAAACAGAGAGAAACCAGTAGGATGAAATTTGGAATCTTCATTATCCCTGCCCATAGTGGGGAGTTTGCAACTAGGTGACCTGCAAGGTCCCTTCTATCCCAAACAATTTTGTATTTCTACTTTGACAGAGAAACTGATGTTCTACATATTCCCTGCTCTCAGAGCAAGTTAGGAAATCGTTCCCTTATCTCATGTTTAAGACTAAGTGTGGGTATTCAAACACCACCTTTTTTAAAAATAATAAATAATAAATGCTCTGAAAGCATCAAAAGAAGACTCAGTGTAGGGATAATGCTTTCTGAGAGGTGATTTTGTGCACAACCCTCCCATCAATATCCTAACATACCTTTTCCATGATATGTCTAATTATTAAATAATTCTGTTGCCGACAAAATGGTTTTAGATGTAAATGGAGGCACCTTGGGACTAATGTTTTTTTTTTGTCAGTCTTCTTGAATCCAGAGCAGTACTTTAACTGCCATATGTATTTTTATGTAGAGTTCTTCACAGGTTAAATGTCTGTATTTGTCATTTGGAATCCTTCTGAATATAGTTTCAGGGACCAATGAGAATGCAGGTAGAAATACTAGTCCACATCCATAAAAACCCAAAACACCACCAAAGGTAAAAAAACCCCCAAAACTCAAACCAAAAGAATGACATTAACTCCCAACAAAAACACTACCAAATAAAAAGGGCAAATGTAAACAAGCACCATTCTGCAGGTTTATCTGTCTTGTCAAAATCAGCTTTCAGATAAAGAAGTTGGCAGGAACAGTATATTTAAAAGATGATGGAGAATGGAAAATACTTTTCCAGGATGTTTGTCTTCTGTCAGATTGCTTAAAAAAACTGAGGTTCCATCAGAAAATTGTGCAGCATGTTACAGGAGCATACTCGGTTACAGTGATTTGTGACCTCAGCTCACAATAACTCTCTAAGCACAGAGTATGCAAACGCTAAAGCTGGCATAATTTTCACTTATGTGTAGAGCTCCTTCACCCTGAGCTAGATATCCTTTTTTGTGCCAAGTCAACTCAGAGTATTTTGTGTTGTTTACTAAAGGCATTTCTGGGCTTCATCCCAGGAGACATGAACCACAGATTATCAGTGCAGAGGTACAGTACTTAGGAAGAGACAGATCCTAAGCTCTATTTGTTCCTGGAAGGTAAAAGGTCTCTAGGCAACTTTAAAAGCAAAATTTTTGAATTAAATTAAATTTTTAGAATGAAAAAAAAGTGTACATTGCTGTCAAGCTTAATTACAAGTTAACTATAGGCTTGTATAGTCCCCTGACCATATAATGTTCAGTTGTATTTGTATGTATGTAGATATGAGGAGGGGAAGAAAGCCATGGAGATGCTGATGGTTGTGTATTAAATAAAATAATGCAATCAGTGTCGTTTGGGTTGGAACAGACCTTTAAATGTCATCCAGTCCAACCCCTCTGCAATAAGCAGGAGCTTCTTCAAAAACTCCAGATTTTTGGTTGCACATTGTAAGTGCCACAGGATTTTTTTTTTTTTAGCATGCATGGTTACTGTCACAGAAGATTGTGGAATTATTTTTTTCCTGTATGTTCCTTGGGTGTTGTTCAGAAGAGAAAAATCCCAAGCACGCAGAAACCTGTGTGCTGTGCAACTGGTGTTGGTACCTAAGCAAAATATTGCTTCAGCTCCTTCTTAAGTTTTTAACACAGCCTGCTTGCTGTAATGCTGCCGTGATTTTGGCTTTCTGTTTAAAACAAACCAAAACAGAAACTACGACCTCCTGTGCAGAAATACAGGAATAGTGTTTTTCTCATTGGGTTTTTGTTTGGTGGGTTGTTGTGTTTGGTGGTGGTGGTGGTGTTTGGGTTTCTTTTTAATAAGAAGCTACATGTAAAGTTAGTATTCTTCACTTTTTTTCTTTGTTCTTTACTTGATTCTGAAGTTGTGTATTTAGCTTGATTGTAAAATTTGTAAATAGAAAGCTTTACTGCACTGGATTGAGAGTTGCTTTCCCCGTGGCTCTTCATTATTTGCCTATAAATGATAAAATTTTTAATTTAAGGAAAAATGTTACAGTATGTTTCTCAAAGCTGAAAACAAAGTTGGGTGTAATTTGCCCTCAGGCTGTTTCACTGCCTAGTAACCAGCACCCTGCTTCACCTGTGATGACATAAGATCTTTACTGAGCAGCTGACAGTGGGTACAAACTACTTTTCTACTCCTTTATGCCAGCCCAGGAGTGTCTTTGCACATAATATTCTAAACCAAAACCTCTCATATAAAAGTCTAACATTTTTCAAATCCCTCCTGTAGAGACTCACAATTCTGGAGCATGTTCCAGCATATCTGTAGCTAAGAGGCTGCTCTTCCCTGAGCTAGCTTGTTGGAAACAAAGTTGTGCAGAGCAGAGTATCCATCTGTCTTTAAGAAAATGGCTTTATTTCATAGTGAAAAGTATCAGCATTTAACTGCATCACCAAGGTAGGACGGTGTGTTGCTGTGCCCCATTGGGCTGTGCTCCTAGCACAGATCTGTTGTTCCATGTGACAAGAGCTGTAGCTCCTCTGTGTCACTTTTACTGCCTTTCATGTAAGATCTGTTGTTGTGGCATCCAACGTGCAGTTTGTGAGGACCTTTCATCTTGTATGTGAAGTGAAGAAAGCAACAACTTCCATTTATGGTTTCCTACTTCAAAGCATAAGCTACAGTGAAGAGGTTCAAAGGTGGCCTGGTCTCAGAAGTGCATATGCTTCCCTGCCAGAATGTGTGTGCTACAGCCATTTAGTCTTAATAGGTATTGCATGGGTCACTTTAGAAAGTATGCTTGCATATCCTAATGACTGTTATGTTTATAAAACTGTTCTGGAAAAACAAATGCTTTAGACTATTTCAAGTGTTGAATTCTGTGGGAATAATTCAGGCTTTGCAATGTGATAACTGTTTTTACTGTGTCAGACACTATTAATAGTGTGTTCCAGTTATGATGTGGCTGTACACCAAGCTCAAGGGATTGGTTTGTTTGTTTGTTTGTTTGTTTTTCAAAAAAAAGCCCTGGTTTTGTTTTTATTGCTTTGACTTCTACATTGAACTATTGTTTTTTTTCTCCGTGGGACAGTAGTGCCCATCTGGGTCTGTGTTACAGGTGCACGTAGTACTTGCTGTATTGGGTTACATCAGTGCTCTGCTTGATGTGTTCCTGATCATGGCCAGAGCCCAATCCAGTCACAGGAGGAGAGAAGGATGGTTTCTCCCTCCTCTTTTTGCAGCAGTGTTAGTAGGAGAACTGGTATTTTCCTCTTGAAGAGTAAGCAAATCAGTGGTTGTTTTATTAGGTGGTGACATGATTTTTGTTTAATATACCAGTAGTGATTGCTGATTCAAGCTGCCAAGGTGATAGTGACTCTTCTCAGAAGTACAGACATAAAAATAACACTTTTGCTGTAACCATCTCTAGTGCAAAGTAAGCATGAGCTTTTTAAAGTCTTCTTTGCACTGAGAGCTATCATTTCCATTTTACTTTTGAGTAATATGCAATTACTTTGTTATGGCTCGTGTTTTGATTATTGGCTATTTGTCAACCCACAAGTTACTGCCATGAAGGCTTTGTTGGTTGTTGCTTTTGTGTAACACAGATATGGCAAACCTCTTGAGTTAATATATTGTTAAGATGCTGTTTGATCTAGTGAACTGTGCTAGATTACAGGAAGACTCTGGTACTGAGTTTATCACAATTAAACTTAGAGGAATTTTAGTACATTTCTGTTTCAGATTTGATGTGAAAATAGAGAAATTTTAAAACCAAAATTATTATTTTGATATAACTTTATTTAAATAAAATAAACCCCCCTAACTTGCTCTTCATGGTATCCAGTTAGAGAAACAGTCCCTTTTCCAGAAGGAAGGTTGTGAGATTGTTAATACTGTATTGTTTTATTGTGGCCAAGGCTGCAATGCTGCTCTTGAGAAATGAAATTGAAATTAAATCATTTCTGAATTAAGTGACACTGCCCTTCCTTAAGTCAGCAAAGCATTTGATAACCATTAAAACATAAATTTGAAGATTTACTGTGAAAATGAAGCAGCTCCCATAGCTGTTAAAATGTTTTTAAATATTAGGCATAAAATTTAGGTGTAAAATTAGAATATTTTGGACCTTTTGTGAGCCTGTTGACTTCCTACAGTAAAATAACAACAGATATATTAGATGCCCTAGGTAATTTGATCAGTATGCATTAAGAGCAGATAGTGACTACTAAACTTTCTTGGTCTTCTGTACAATAAAACAGGAAACAATTTGGTTGGCGACATAGAGGTGGAATGCAGTACAAAAATGAAATAAGATAAAACTCCCTGTGGAGAAGCAGTCTGCCTGTTACACCCTGAAGGGATGAATGCTGATACTGTGCACGAAAGGCTTCTTTAGAGAGTCTTGGAATTTCTAAATATTTATTATGGCAGTATATAATGGCTCTATTACATAATGTGTTGCTGTTTCCTGCTTTCTATATCCTGAAAATACTTGATAATTCAACCTTAAGTTTAAATACTCCTTGTAGTTTCATTAGAGTTCTGCAGATAGGAGCCTTGGAGCAATCAACACTATTGAAAAACAGTATTTAGGAATAAAAAGGAGATTAGCAGAGAACATATTCTAATGGCTAAAATACTAGGCTAAAAGTAGCCGTCCTGAGTTTTAACTCTTCCCTTGCCATTGCCTGTTGGGAACAGAAACACAGCTGAAGTTCTGATACTCAGTGTAGTGCAATGCTCAGTTGTTAAAATATTTGAAATTCACTGTATAAAGTCCTGTATTTCTGTTGGAATATTTTTTTTCACTGATTTATGGTGTATACAAATAGACTGAAAATTATTTTCTTTGGCTCTTGTGTTTGCAATATGCAATCAATTGCTGTACATCTACAGAAGCTGATTCAGGTTTTGAAGAACAAATCCTTTGGTTTTCAGGTTTTTTAAATTTTGTTTCTTGTAACATCTTCTCTGAAGATTCTTGGAGAATCTTTGAGTATTCCTTTCCTTATTTGTCAATAGCAATGACATGGTAAAGTACAGATGGAGAGCTATTAACAAAATTCCAAATAAAGTGCTCACTAGAACATGTAGGCAGCTCTTGGCTTATGAAAGTGATATATTATGCTGGTCTTACCTAAATGTTAAGATGTTTTCCTAAAAATTTAAATATTTTGGAGGTGATTTTATCATCAGAAAATAAAGGGGGTAAAAAAAATCCTTTTTCATGAATAATGAGGGATCTTGGGATCCTGAATAATTAAACAAGGGAAAACAAACCTTAACAATTGTTCCTAGAGTTGGAAAAGCTGTCACTTCCTAAAGATATGCCCTTGCAGATAAAAAATGTTGGAAGTATTGTTTAAAATAAGCTGTTTTTTCCATTCTCATGAGTCCAGTCTGTGCCATCTCGAGGTGCAAGGAGTGTTTCTGAAGTTCCAGGAGATGCTCACGATGTCATTCCAGCTGGGTGAGGGAAGACGTGGCTGAGGCAGAAAGGTGTGCCAGTACTTCTCCACCTCAGCACTCACTACTGATCTGGTAAAGAACAAACTTATTTTAGCAACACTCAACTTGGTTTCTTGGTGTGCCACTGCCAGCAAAACTCCCTTTGCCCTCCCTTTGGAAGTTCTAAAGCCACAAGAGCAAAAATGTTTTAGGAAGCTCCTCTCAGCCCATCTGGCACTTAGAGGATTTTCCTGAGAAGGTGCTGCCTGCTGTTGCTGCTGATGTTGTTATTCCTTTGGGGAGCATAGAGAGCAGTGTGACTGCAGCCTAGGGTTTGGAATAGGTAGCTGCCTAATGCCATGACTGGATTCAACAAATCTGTACCAAAATACATGCATGGATCCCGCAAAAGAACTGACCAAGCAGGATAAGGGAGTCTGGTTTCCATTCTTCTAACCTACAGAAAAGCTACTGTGACATCAAGCTTCCACAGATGGGTTAACACATTTTGATTAATGCTTTGGAAAGAGCTTAGCTAACTGGAAAGTCTGTGGCTAGAAATACCCTTGAATACACTCTTGGTTGGTAGGGTTTGTCTTGTTTTGTCTAGTAATAAGATTCTTATTGCTCAGAACATCAGTAGAACAGTTTGGCACTTGGTAGCTTATGGCCTGGAACATTATGGAAGAAAACTCAAATTTGTTTTATATATAAAGACAGATTTTAGTTGAGCAATAGGGAGCTGAATTGTGGAATTGCAGAGTTACAGTACTGTAGGAGGGTTCTTTTGCTTTTGTGGGCTTTGGAAATGGGTTGGTTTATTTTTAAGTGGTAAAAATAAAGCTTAAAAACTTCTGCAAAAAATCACAGTTCCTGATTTACTCAATTTACCCTTGTTCTAGCTATTCATAGGAAAGTGGACTGCATCTTCACTGTCCATTTCAGTGATAATTCTGTCTTTCTGTAGACTTCTAAAAGAAGGAGTTGTTGTCATGGATCTCCATGAATGAGCAGGAATTTAAGGGTTTTCCCTGGCTATAACACCAAGGTGAAGGTCTGTGAACACAGCAGACAAAATGTTCTTAGACAAGTTATCTGAGATGGATTTAGTGAAAGGATGAGCAAGCATTTTTCTGTTTATATCTGTGTGGGCAAACTGGAGGCTGTTTTAAATTAATAAATCTCTTGGGTATACTCTTATTCAAAAATTTTATGATGGACTGGCAGCTGGAGCTTGCTGGATGTTGATTCATTTTTCTCTGGTTGAATGTTGGTGTGCTTGCTGTGAAGCTACCTGAGGGACAGGGGCTTTCTCTAAGTGGGAATCCTTAGTCTCGTGAGGTGTTTCTGTGGAGGCCAATAATGAGCAGCACAACTTTTCCCACATACCTGGCTTGTTACTGATCCCATCTTCCGCCTGACCTGCAGAGTCATTGACAGTATCCAACAGTATCCAACCATTGTTAGAGAATTGTCTGTAACTATTATTAAGGTGGTTTGGAAAAACAGTTCCTGGATATTTGCTATAAAGCCCAACCCTTCCTGATGCCAGTCTACCAGGTGAAATTTGTACTAGTATTTATTTTTTCATGGAATCCTTTGATATCATGCTGAGAGAGTGGTTCCCATGGTGTTTGTACCAATGGGCACTGTTTACCCTTTGCCTTTTCCATGGAGGACTCTGTGTGTTTCTGCTGAGTTTCTAATTAAAAACACTTAAATGAGATCTGATCCTGCAGACCATTAGCTTTGAGCTTGTGGATCATCAGAGACCTATAAACCAGGGTGTGAAAATCAAAGTGCTAAAGAATTAGTTCAACATAGCCAAGCAGCTACATGTAATCAGCAGCAGCAACTGCTTTGTCACTTGGCTTCATTTCATGAAGATGTAATTAGGAGCTTTTTCCACCCCACTGATCCCTCTTTTAAACTGTAACACACACTTATTATATGGCTATCTAAAATGCAAAGCATTAAAACTTAACTTTTTCACCTCTAAATGTGAAAGCTTAATTTAAAAATTTGTATTGTCCTTTGTCTTCAATCAAATATAATGACCTGTTATAATCCCTAAAGATATAAACTACCAATTAATTTTGATTATATAAATTAGGGCTTCAGTCCCTCCCCTGAGCTTTCCATTTTGGCAGAAGCCATTTATACAGCTCACTCAGCTGCAAAAATCAAAACAAAACATTACTTACTGTTTAAGGAGCAAGTTGGTATGAATAAGATGGTTCTATGGGAGTAGATGAGCCCTTTTCTTTCATTAGAAAAATGCTTTTTTTAGGTCTTCTGATATTACTCAGGTTTTTTCCTCTACAAAATAGCAGTAAGTTTGTAACAGTATTAATGATTTGCTCCACAATTTACTTGAATGTTTGGCGCTTTGAGTAAAACCACAACAGATGCATGGGAAAAGTAAAAACCAACCAGCCAACCTAAAAAAACCCCAAAAAACCAAACAACCAGTCCCCTCCCTCTCTTGCCAAATTATATATATGAGAAGAGGGAGTAAAGAGAACCTCTCTGTATATAAAGGGAGATGTGGGAAATTTAAAACAATTTTATGCTTGTGATTTAAAAACAAAACATCACCTTGAAATGTACTGGTGAGTTCATTCATGAAAAAATATGGCCAAGAGAACAAGAGAAGTTTCTGGCATTTTGGATCATGGCAAATGAATAAGCACATATAAGCTTCTTAACAGGATAAAACGATACTGAGGCATGATCCAAAACTGTTGTGCTTAGACAAGTATGATTTTACAATTAATACACCGGATGGAATGTTGCATTAAAGCTGCCTTTAATGTGCAAAGTGAAATTTATACATGTTTAAAGATATTTATTAAGATATGTAGAGATTTCCATTTTAACATCTGGCGCAGAGTAAATTTGCCATATGACAAAGTGTGTTTCTTGATGGTGCTTGGAAGCAGCTGTCATCCTGCCTCAGCCATACAAGCACAATTAATGCTCATCAGATTAGGTATAAATACAGCACTCCACATGATATTATCTCTTCACTGTATGGCTGAGTGAATATTTCATTCCCTTGCCTAATGTCCCTAAGCAGTGACTTCTCTTAGCAATAGTTTTCTTTCTTTTCCATGCCTTTTGTTTAGGAGGTGTAGGAGAGGGGAAAGGGCACAACGAGGAGAAAACCAATGTTTTCATAGCTTTTATATGGTCCTAGCCTGTCACTCAAGTTCACATCTCGCTGAGATAGAATAAGAATGTTGAAGCACTTATTTAGGGGGTAGTAAAACGTGTGGGACAAGGTGGATTTCACACTGTGGTATTCACCGTTGCCTCAAGGATGGTTAAAAGGTGTCAGTGCCACATCTACACTACAGTTGCAAAATAGACAGTTATCTGTTTTGGGGTGTTACATTTTCAGGAGACATTCTGTCCACTGTGGGGAAAAAAGCTTTCTGCCTGAGAACATGGGTCATTGGTTAAATGCAGTGCAAAATATTTCCATGTTTTGGAAGTTTTATATATATATACATTTTTTATATATACATTCAGGTGCACACTGCCTGCCAGCATACACATCTTGTTCCTGCCATCCTTGGGTGGCACTTCTTGTGCTGCAGGAGTCTTTCCCCATACCACATTTTCTTGTAGCCACGTTTAAAATGGAAACTATAATGACCAGTGTTTTTCTAAGCCAGCGCTCACATCAGGGAAATGCCCCAGTTCTGCTTTATAAGTACTCCTGCTGGGGCTGCTGGAATTCAGCCTGTTATGCATATCTTGAAGTAGCCTTTCTGGTATTACCAATCCAGCTACTCAAATTCACCTGTTTTTTGCCATTGTGGTATTTTGTCTTTTGGTATTTAAGACCTTATTGTGTGTTGTATTCTTTCTTAGAAAGCTTCTCTGCAGTCTTGACATGTAGACATGATATTTTTTCTGATTATTTAAAAATGTGATTCGAAGAACAGGTTGTTTAAAAAGTAATAATCTTACTCCCAGTTCTCTTGCATTTATCCCCTTATTTACTCAAGAGAGTTTTTTTGAAGTCCTGCATTAAATTGGTAAGGATGACAAATTGCCTTGTTCTGAGGTGCTTCAGTAATGCTCTTCTGCAGACTGGCATGGATAACCCCCCTAACTTTTGCTATATTGAAGTGATATTCTGCTCCCTGTAGTGTTAGGGAGAAATAATGTTTTGGAATGATCTGCTAAACTCTTAACAGTTGCATACAGTACAACTAATTTCTCTGCTTACTGGAGCACATTTTTTTTCCCATACATTATTGTACCATCTCTAAAATGGGCTGCCCTGTTCACAGGTACATGATGAATATGTTTGTTACTAAAAAATGTGAAGAATTAAATTTTAATCCCTTGAAGTATGTGTTTTCTTACCTATTCTATGCAAAAAAACCTGTCAAGTTTCTCAAAAAAGGCTGAGACCAGCTGAGAAGGTGTGTCCTTGACAGAAAAATTGAGAGTTTTATTGACATGAAAAAATTACCTGTAGTGGCAGCTCTGATCCTAATTAAACTTTATCAAACAGCAATTTGTATTACAAGTCAAGTAACTTCTTGAAAAAATGACTTTTCATTTGATTGTATTACCGTATCATACCTGTCAGCTGACTGCCATTAACTTGTTAAGGTTGTTGTTTGTGTTTTCCAGTTATGAACTTAGTCCTACAAGCACAGTTTAACCTAGTGTACAGTATCAGAATCCTGACTTGGGAGCATTAGCCTCTCTAGACTGAGGGAAAAAAAGAAGACTGACATGTACTTGTTTTGACAGTCACAGCTACTAAGTAATGGAATTCTTTCTTTAATGAAAATAGATTTCTTGACGTCTTCAATGTTATAATATGCCTGTAACTGAAAAATATTTCATTTTTCTTAAATCACTTTCAAGGAAGAAAGCAAGAGAACTTAATAGAAAAGTTACATTAATAATTGTCATGGACTGGTTAGCTGCTTCCATTTTCTGATCCTTTATATAAGTTAGCCTTTAATTGTTGTAGAATGGACAGTCTCATGCAGTTGAACATCATGAATCTGACTTAATAATCAAATACAAACTTTGAAAATCAAAAGCATACAAGATTGGGGGCTGTGAGAGAAATCATAACTATAACTGAAGAGAACTTTGAAGACTCTTAGCAGTTGCTCTAATTGGGATCTCTGCCATAAGCTGGAATTTTAAGAAAAGGCATAAAACTTAGGGAGATCTGATAGTATATAACTCTTCCTGAGTTAACGAACAGAATGATGTTCTGAAACCAGGTAAGAGCAGTCTCATCTGTATTTGTTGTAATATACATGTTGCTGGAATTTTTTGGGCCCTTTGCTTCTTTGAGAACTTAAAGGTAAATTGTTCTACTATAGATGGCGCAAAATTTCTGCGTGACGTAGCAGAAATTAATTTATTCACTACAGGTGGGAGTGGGAGATGGCTCTCTCACCTGCTGGAGCTAGGAAAGGCTGCTGCTTCATCCAGACCTCTCTTTGCAGGGCTGTAGCAGCCCCCTTGGCTCTCCAGCCACCTGACAACATGTATGTGCCTCATGGGGAGATTTTTTGCTGCTCCCCAACAATCTGCAGCTTTAGACCGCTGCTGCCTGTGCCTAAAGCCAACACTGGTTCTGCCCCACTGGGATACCAGAGAGGCTGAATGTAGCTGGAGATGTTTGGAGAGAGGCCTCCCAGGGATGCAGCAGAGGTTTTTTTCATGAATCCTGCACACGTGTGCTGTGTGCATAAGTTAACAGCAGGAGCTGCAGGTGGGAGCTGTATTCATTTTCTTTGTGCACTGACAGCCTAATATAAACATTGTGGTGTAAAACCACAACTGTTAGCTTATATTCCAAGATCAGTGAGCCTCTGATAGTAAAAGTACATGAAGAGAACCAATAAAAACTTGGAAAGGCTCATATAAAATATTAAAAAGACAGCTAGTGAACAGTTTGGTTTTTCACCTAGATGAGGTAGTTTGATGTTCACTTGCCAGCATTTCTCCTTGTCTTCTAGAAGTTTTTTGTAAGATGAGGGAAAGTAGATTCAACTTGGTGGTGAGACAGAAGCAAAGTGAAAATTTTGTTCTCTTCAGCAATTTTTTTTTCCAGATATTTCAATCTGTTTTGTTTGCAAAATCCTGATGGAATGATCTTGAAAGAATTATGCCTGTTGTTCTTGGCATTTTGCGATCTTTACTCCATGCGGTGTGAAGAACCTGCTGCTTCTCCCAAAAAATACGAAATAGAGTGGGGATTTATCTTGGATGTGCTCCAGTGTCATTCCTTAAACCTTACATTTTATGAGCTCTCCCCTTTTCCCTCTGATTCCTCTCCCTTCCCTCCCACCATGCTCCTTTGCAACGACCTTTGTAGGGCCAGGGATTTCACTTTCTCACTCCTTTCTGCATGTAGTGAATATGTTGCTCTGTACAGATATAGAAAGATTAACATGCTTCAAAATGGCAGTTTGAAAGTATTTTTACACTATACAGACAACTAGTCTGCTTTCTGACTCAGCCACACTCACAGTGTGTTATTGCTGTTTGGGGTTTTGTTTTTTGATTTTTTTTCCTGAGAAGTGTGGTCTCCTGTGTTGAAGCACTTTGTTTGCATTAAGATCCTCCTAATTAATGAGCATGTGCTCATAAGAGAAAGTATGCAAATAAATATTTGACAGCTTATTAAAAAAGTTTTTTACCAAATTTAATTGTATTTTACCATAGAAGTTTCTTCCAATTTGAGGTCCCAGTTGCAGAACAGCCAAACTCACCTTCTGGTTGAGATCTTCATGATGTGAGATTAATTTCACAAAGGCTGCCCTTCTAGACATGAAGTACATTTTTTATCAGTCTGTCTTATGTTCTAAATCTTTGCAGTTTTCTTTTGGAATAGCATAAATGCTTTGACTTCCCTTATGAGATAATTGATGATTCTTTCATTCCCAACACCTTTGATCTAGTTCAGTGATATGAATGAGTTGCCTACTAACTTTAAATAATAACAATAAAAAAATTAAACAGCTATAAGTTTTGCTGCTATGGAGCAATGACAGGATCAAAGAGCTTTGCCTTTGCTTTTGAGCCTGACTTCTCAATTAATTAATGTAGAGCATTTTTTTACCCCTTTTAAAATAGGTAAAAGGATATTGAATATAACCATTTGGTGGCTGCCAGTGTAACTGTCCTCTTGACTTCTGCATGCCTCTTTTTCATGGGAAATAAAGTCACACCAGGTATTTGTTGTTGAGTTGTTTCCATAAATGTTTCTATGGTCACCAGTATTCTGAAAGTATTCTAGGCAAAACAACCAGCTAAAATGTGAGCACTGTTTCTTACATGGTATTGCATAGCAGATTATGAGTTGTATTTTACAGTTTCCAGTGTCCAGATATAGCTGCTTTAAGAGCTTGCCAAAGCTGTGCCCAGTTACTCTGCAAGGTATGAGCATTATTTTATATTTCTTTTCAGTTGACATTTTTCTGTAAGTGTCTATTTTCTCATTTAGAGGATCTAGGATTCTGTCTTTTTTAATGCATTTTTGTCTCAAACAGAGAATTTGAGGCAATATTAAATGCTGTCTTGGGTTTGTTTAGTTCTCAGTTTTCTGTTGACTAAAGTCAGTACCCCAAAATTCATTTTTTAAAAGTATTTTTGTATGTTTTTATTTCCACAATTAAAAGGATGAGATTTTTCTGCGAATCTCACACTCTGAATATTGATCCCACTATTGAAAACCAGCCAAAAGTGATTCAAACTGCAGTAGGAAATATTATCTAAAATTCCTAGAGTAACCTTTGGGAGAAGAGATTCAATCTAAGAATTAAGGTAGGTGTCTAGAAAGATTATTGAGTTGATCCTGCCTGTTAGTGTGTTTATTAAGCTGCTCAGTGCCTACCATCTTGCTAGGTAAGATTCTGGGTTATGTTTCCATGAGAAATTTACAGAATTAGTAAACCAGGTTAAGGACAATTTAAGGTAGCTATTTCAAAGGTGAGAGATGTTCTTGTCATTACTTGAGCTGCTCTGCAAACCTTGCACTGCACATTTTTACAGCCTTACATGCAGCAGGACCTCTGTAACTGAGCTGAGTCTCTGGGTCTTGCAGAATCTGCTTGGATGGAGCAGGTTCCAGGCTCAGCTGAAGATTATGACTCCCTGAGTCTAATGGGGAAACCTAAGGCTGAGACAAAGGAGATAGAACAACCCCAGAGTTCTTAGTTAATCAAGGATAATCTAAGTTTAGTAAAATTTAGGTAACTTAAAATTCTTTCTTGCAATTATAAAATTACTTTTGTATTCTACTGTGGTTATTTTTTTTCCATATTGTAAACTAATGCAATGAATCGGGCTGCTTCTGTTTTTGTATCAGAAATGACTGTCATCATTAAATATTACTTGTCTTCCATGATGTTTATAATTCACACCTGTAAAGTTCTTTGGCATCCAGGGACAGAATGGTGAAGTATTGCCATCTATCTTCCCAATTACGTTTTCCAACTCTGATTTTTTGTGTCCCCTGAACCAAGTAGTCTGACAGCCTGTGCTCTGGAATAAAGCAATTATTGTCACTTCTCAGAGAGTATAGTAAGGGATTTTGAAACCAGTGACAGATCGCCAGCTTCCTTAGTAAGATACGTCTTATACTGAGGAAAAAGTGATCTGTTCTGTCACCATCCAAGTTCATTGTTCACATTTAAAATAAATGGAACAGATTATTTTTGCTAAAGCAAAATCTAAAAATCTGTTTATTTTTTGAAATCATATTAGGCAAAAAAAAAAAGGCAGCCATAATTCATGTAGTCCATTTTCTTTCTTCCCTTCCCCTGTTTCTTGATTATAGGAAAATTATAGATCATCACACAAAAAGAATTCTGGAGAAATGGAAAACAAGGCACTAACAAGCATTTCTGTTTGGATCTCATTTGTAAATTGAAGTTATTTTTTCTAAGTTGCAGGGCATGTTCCACCCTGAGTTATCTTCCATGCATCAGTAATGTCTAAATTTGTTCATTATATGTGTTTGTAACTATATTTGTGCCATCTGGCTGACCAAAATGCTATTGTTGAATATAAGCACAAAGGTGGTAAGCATGATTGTTATTTATCAGTTGGCTTTTTTAAACCTCTCTGAACTGTCTCTACTCTCCAAAAGCTTTTCTCTTTTTTATTTTTTTCACTTTTGCTCAGAGCACATTTGACACACAAACAAAAGTGACTTTTGTCTTGTAATGGAAACACGCCAAGCTGTTTGACATGCTGACAGGTGGGATATTATTTAGTGCTGCTGAAATTTGGGTTGTATGGGGTGCTTTGTTCCTCCCAGATTGTGTTTTGACTTGCATGTTTCTCACTGCCATTGTAGCATTAACCTTCTTTATTGGACTTGGAACATGCCTGCAAGAGTTAGCTGTATAAATGACATCAAGGGCTTTTTTCCTGCATTGTTAACATGTTTCTAAAACAAATTGTACAAGAGGAGTTAAAAAGTTTTCCTTTTGTATGTTTTTTCTTTTTCCACACTAAATTGCCCATTATATTTAAAGAGTGCATGCTTTCCTTCCCCCCTTTCATGCTTAGTGTAGAATATACAGCCATAAATAAAATATTTAAATTCGGTTTTCTTCAGTAGCCCTTATTGAAACTGTGCCTCTAAAACTGCAGAATAGGGAGCACTCTGAGATTAGGCAAGGGATTTTAAATTATGCAACTTCAGGACTTTTTGCTAACTATTTGGAGTTTTCTTGTCCGTTTGTTGAAGTTGAGCAGTTGGTTTTGATTTTGGTACTGGCAGAGTATATGTTTGTTATCTCTGTGCAAGAGTACCCCAGCAGGAAACAAGCTATGATGTCATGTTTATAACAGTGCAAGTAGGAAAGAAATGATGGCCAGTAGATGACTGAGGAAATGATGTTGTTAGTTTTATGCTATATGGTTCTTTAGGCTGTTGCTGCTGGTACATTTGTTGTTGCATATCATGATTGAAAAGGCATGTCAAAGATAAGGTCTTCTGTAAGTCAGGAATGCCAAAGGTAAGGGACCAGTTTACTTAATTTTCCTGGGGTACTGAGTCAGCTGCACCTCCACGGGGCTCCAGTACAGCCAAACATTCTGCTTCTATGGGACTGCCACCTGACATCCCTTTAGGCTTCCCAGGTGCCCAGCCTACACTGGGGACTGCAGCCCCTGCCTGGCTGCCATGGGGGGACAGCACATCTGCCAGAAGTACTCTAGGAACTTCTCCTGAACCTCCATTTCATGGGAATAAAAATCTGTAGGCCCATCCTAGGGCTGGGCTCCTGTGTTCCTTGTTTTAGTATTGCGTTAAACATTGTCCCCAATTTTAAATAGCCTCAAGTTTTCAAGCAGAGAAAACACATAGAATCATAGAATGGTTTGGACTGTAAAGGACCTTAAAGATCATCAAGTTATAGCCTCCTTGCCATGGGCAGGGACAACTTTCACTCTGCCAGGTTGCTCAGGCCCCATCTAACCTGGCCTTGAACACTTCCAGGGAAAGAAGATTCACAACTTCTCTCAAAATGGCCTAAACCAAAGGATATTAGTATTTTGAAATTTGGGGTAGTTTTCTGTGAAAATAAAAAAATCTGTGAAGTTTTGGTTCAGTGATGTTAGTGAGGTATGAATGATCTGCTCAGGACCCCATGTATTCAGGTTATGTTAGGCTTTTTTTGTCAAAAGAAGTGCTCAGATGTTGGAACAAAGTGGGCAGCAAAGGGCAGTCTGAAGATTTGGGTGGATCTTGAACTCCTCCAAGATTGTAGAGGATTTCTGGATGAAGTTACCTTCTTCAGATTCTTAGTAATGAAGAGAGAGAAGGTAAAGCTTAAAATTTGATAGCAAGAATCCAATTTTCTGTGAGTTAAGTATAAGTCCTGAGTAGGTAAGGCAAACCAGAAACTTTGATTTGTGATACAGGAAGCAGACAGGAATAGAGAAACAGGAAACCTGGTCTCTTCTGGATCTGTCAATGTCACCACCAAATACTGTGTAATGTTGATACTGTGGATTAATCCAGAGTTTTCAGTCAACTACTGTATCTGTATCTTGAAACAAATGAATACATTATTGAGTTAGGAAGGAATTGGGAAGAGCTCCCAGGAAGTCAGGTCACTGAATTTAGAAGAAATTGGTAGCAAGTGAATTGGTGATGTCGTGAACAAAATGTGATTTCCAGACATTCTTGATTTGAATTGCCGTTAACAAATTTGGCATCTGTGAAATTGTCTAATCCCTTTATAATCCATTTTTGCTCTTGTCTTAGGTATCTGCTGTCTACCTTATTTTCCACAGTTGTAGCCCAGAATATGTCTTGCATTGGCTTTCTGGTACTTTTAGGATGGTTTCTCTGTGAACCTTTTGATAGATCCTGTTCGTCTGAGAATTCATACTAAATGTAGACAGCTAGTTTAGTTATGAGATATCTCTTGTTAGGTTCATATGATTTTCGAGTATCTGGACCTTACCATGGTGTATTGTCTTGATATTCTTCTTTCAAAGTAAATTTAAAAGGTGTTGCCAAAGATTTACATTCAGAAGCCAACCACAGGGTTGTTCAAAACTGTATATAACATTGTGACTCATTCAAAGTAAATTCTATAATCTGTTAGCAGGAACTATATGTTTTCAAATGAATGATGCTAATGATATTATAAGGCCTGAAAAGTACTTCACTTGGGCTTTATATCTGATGTTTAATGTTTCAAACATTATTAATGGGATTTATTTCACCATTCCTTTGCTGAACACTGATGTGCTTTTAATATGTTTTGTTAGCATTTACTGTTATTACAGTCCACGAAATAGGGGAACACTCCAAATGCATGTCAGAACAAACACCAGAAATAACTACATCTGTCAGTCCTCCCTCTCAATTACCTTCACCTTATGTATGTTCTTTAGTAAGTCTTCCTTCCTGACAATGAGATAGGCTGATGAATGAATTTTAATAAGCCAATGCTTGAATTTAAGATGCATTTCTTAACTGCTGTGTGCTCCTCTAGTGTGATAAGTTACGTGCATTGGTGTGGCATGGAATGGGTTGGAGGGAAGCAGTTGTGCATATAGTGACCCGTGAAAACTGATGCAGCAGAAGTTTGCACTTGTTCTATGCCATTGTAATTTGCCTTTTTTTTAATCCCTGTGCTTTGTAAGATGAGTGAAAATCTCAGTGTTTTCTGCCATAACAAGTCTTTCATGGCTTTCATTGAAATAAATTCAATGAAAGAAGCAGCTGATTAAATTTGTAATGAAAAACAGAATCAAGTGGGGAAAAAATTACCACTGAAGCTGAATTCAAATGAAATTGTTGCACTCGCAGATAAAGCAGTGGAAAGAAGCAGCTAGGATGCCTGTTTGCTCTTCCATGTGATCTACATTAGGTGTATGGTACATGTGTTACATAATTATATAAGTGGTATGTATGTTAGCTATCCAAAGATCATTTAAAGTTGCCATATTAACATGATCACTAAGTGGAAAGAACAATATACAAAATGATCATATAAATCTGAAAATGAAATTATTTCCCTGTGTCCACAAATGTGTCTTAAGATTTTGTGCAATGCATAAAATGCTGATAAATAATAATCTGGAGTTAAAAGGCATGAGAACTAGGACTTTGGGGTTTATGTTTGCAAATGTACAGAACTTTGCAATTCTGTTGAATGCAGGAGAAGCCACTGACTTAGAGCTAGGGTGATGCATTGAAAGCAGGTCAGAAAGCATTCCATAAACCCTAAATTTGTATATGTTTTCTAATACTTATTTTACAAATTATTCCAATGAGGACTGTATATGAATTTAATTTATGGCAGCATGTTTTGAATAGAAGAGTTGACTTGGAAAGGCCATCAGAACAATGGAATGGGTGGAGATACCTGTTGAGGATTTTTATTTTTTTGTTATATTATTTTAATATTTATATTGAAAACAAGAAAATTACAAGTCATCAAATCATCAGTTTCTTTTATACTCATTAGAAGATGATACAAAATGTTTTGTGAAACAGTGTAATAAATTGTATATAAGTATTACTATGGGCTAAGAGAGCAATGAAAATGAAATTTCCTAGTCCAACATGCCTGGTGGCAAATTTAGTATTGATTTGAAATGGATGAATTTCTCCAAGGTAAGAGAAATGTGTTTGATATGTATGTAGCACTGTGTCAATTTAACCTGAATCTCTTCACAGCAGAACACTTTCTAAAGAATATCTAATAATATGTCTGTACTACCCAAAAATATCAATGCAAGGCTGAGAGAGTTACCCTGTTATGTGCATGATGTTTTCATGGGATGGCTATGAAAAATGAAACTTCCAGATCAAAGCATAATGTCAAAATTAGTAGTTTTAGAAGCCTGACATCTCAAAACTTTGAGGCCACATTTTGAAGACAGCATTCAGCCACACAGACCTTTATAATATTGAGTAAGACCACTGTGTGGCTTAAAAAATAAATTGCAATCTTAAATCCTGGACAACAGAATAGCTGGAATTGAAGCAGAATGTGTACTATGGTCTTTTTAGTTTAGGTAACCTGAAATGAACTCCAGCAGTGATAACTGCAAGCAGTAGGTGTTGAGAAACGTCTTGCTGAAAAATCAAACGTGAAATCTCTTTAGGCATTTGAAAGGAAATGTTCCCACTCATATAGTTTTCAGTAAAAAAAAAAGGGAAAATCCCACTCAGTTAAATAGAACAGCTCTAGTAGGGGTATGATTACTTTCAAAATTAGCTTTAAATCTTTCAGATACTTAGATTCTGTAGCAGACCCATCCTCAGCTGTTTTTATCTTGCAGTTGCATTGCAAGCATTACTTGGGAATTTTGTGCAGTGGGAAGCAGGCCTGTTGTTCTGTTATGATCATATAACTTGACAGGGAATCAAAATATGTACTTAGGGCTTGATATATACTTAGTGAAGAGGCTAAAACACCTGCTGAGGTATGAGAGGGAATTTGGGGTGTCCAAACTTAAAAGACAAAGGTAATACCATCTAGATGGTGGAACCACCCTCTTGTTGGATAGCTTCAACCTACCCATGATGACATTGTTCCCCTAATTTTTTGTCTGAGGAAGCATGAACCATTTCTTGATCTGTAACATGGTTTTGGCTACATTTGGCTGTGGATTATGCTCTCTTTGTATTAGTTGATTTATCTCCATTTCTCTAAAAAATAGACCAATTTCCGAAAGAAGACATACCTTTGGAAATCTTAACAATGAATAGACTTTGCTCAAAGGAATGAACATCCTCCTGCTAGTGGAAAATATACAAGGACTCTTAATACACAAACTTTTTTGTCAACAGTCTTTTCTCTTGTCACTTGTCTGAAAAAACATTTGTCACACCTTATTGCCTACTTTTTTTTCCTTTTTTCTTTTTTTTATTTGTAATGTTTTGTGATGAAGTACAGTAAGTGCATGGCAAATCCCCGGCTTATTTTATTCAGGCAAAAGTTAAAAAGAGAGTTGTACTTTCAAGACCTTGGAATTTCACTCTGGATTTTTTCTTTTTTTTGGTAGAAATCAATATTTGAAGATAATTAGGATTTTTTTTTTCTTCTGATTAGGCTTTTTCTTTCTGGAGCAGTTCAATTGCTAACAGAAACAGGAAACTTCTTTCTACTATCCAAGATTTTCAGCCCATAGTTTAGGACAAAATGAATATAGGAATCACTTTGAGTGCTTGATTCATTCTTTATCATCAATATTCATGAAATCTTGGAAATGAAGATTGGAAGATTGGAATGATGAAAGATTGGAAGCTGACCTGATTCCTGTACCTCAAATTGACCTTTACTTAAATGTACTTATTTAGAATAAATCTTTATGTAAAGCTGCTGCTTACTAATTGTTTCAAACTTAAATAAGTTTTTAATTTTCCTTCTGCATTAGTACAGTAATGATAGACCTCCAACTAATCTACTGCCACTTCTACAGCAGAATTTTGGCCAAACATTAATTAAGACCATGAATTTCCTCATAAAACATCTTAGTTATTCCAACATGTTTTTATGGCAAATTGATTACCTGCTTGAAGATACTATTTTCTGTTGCTCTTGGATTAAAATAATATACTTTGATAATAGCTTTTAAATTAATTTTGTTTCATATTAACCCCCTGAAATGTTAGCTATTTCTCTGGATTTTTCTTAGAAATATTTTTTGTTGTGTTTCCGTTGGGTTTTTTTTTCCCTTGGTTAGTTTATCTTGTCATTAAGCTGTGGATCTTAAACCAATGGAGAAACAAAGTCTGACTAGAAAGCAACCCTATCAGGAAAAGTTAAAACCACCTGGTGGCCTATTGCTTCTGAGCATAAAACATACCTTTCAAATTATTCCCAAAAGAATTTGAGGAAAACATTTTAGAAATGATGACTAGAAGCACATTTTAATGTACTATTTTAAGTGACTGGCTTTTCACCGAGTCTGGCCCTGTAAATGTGATGGATCAGTTCTGAAACACCTGCACTGAAGTGAACCAGTGATACCTTTCAACACCTTAAACCACTGGCCAGGTCCTGCATCTCAGACAGCAAATGTAAGTAAAGGTCATGATGTCATCACTCTGCTGTGAGGGTGCCTGGATTAAAATGTTCTGCTATCCAGAGAGGGGGACCCCAGGAAAGAGGAAGTTGGGGGTGAATCTGTCATCCCTGAAGTAGGATTTTACACAGTGAAAATACCACAGTCATCATACCTAGACATGACAGCATG
Source organism: Acrocephalus scirpaceus scirpaceus (assembly GCA_910950805.1). Taxonomy (NCBI): domain Eukaryota; kingdom Metazoa; phylum Chordata; class Aves; order Passeriformes; family Sylviidae; genus Acrocephalus; species Acrocephalus scirpaceus. The sequence continues at coordinate 42,538,153 of OU383773.1, read as the reverse complement.
CAGCAAGATTGCTGCACAAAATCAGACTGACAATGCACAGTGGGCTGAGTGACAATAGGGTAATTGTTGTACACCAAGAGGCTTAGAAATGGACTTCTTATGCTTAATACCTGCAAAAGTTCCTTTGAGCAAGGCATGCATAAAGCCAACATTATGTACTAGGTTATAGGTTATTGCACTCAAAGTGCTGTGAATTTCATTTTTTATTAGGCCAACATGCCAGAATGGAGGTCTGCTCCACTTCCCTCATCCTTTTTGGCATCATGTGTCAACTGAATTTCACTGTTAGCCCTTTGGTGATCTTCTGCCCAAACTCTGACTAGGGCAGATTTTTAGTTTTGCAGCTACTGGATCTGAGTTGGGTGTCTCTGAGTTTGGTAATATGTGCAACATGGATTTGCTGTTAATCTGCACGTGTCCCTCTGGGGGGGCTTGCGTAGAGGTCACAGAAACTGTTGGCCATTAAAGGAAGCAGATTGGGAAGGGCAAGAAGATGTTCAGGTAATTACTGAATTTTAAAGTTGCTCATGATATGCAGAGAAAACAGAAAACAGCATGTTTTATTGATCTGTTTTTACTCCACGTTACATGATGTTATACGTGGGATTATATTTTTGTAATGTTGATATTATGTATTGGTATTATTGTTATCACCACCACCAAGAATAGTAATAGTAATAATAATACTTCCTGTCAGTTGTCCTAGAATATAAGTATTTGTTCTACCTGGTTTAATTCTAAACTGTACAATTTGTGCCTATGAACTGTAACAGATTTGATGTTTTGGTGATGTGGAGGTACATATTTGCACACTTCTAACTATTAAAGTATGCATGTGTTCTGCAACTCAAAATACATTTTGCCTGAAATTTGTTAAACAGTTTGACTTTATTTTTTGTTAGTTTAACTCAGACTGGTACTATTTTGTGGCACATGTGAGAAGCTTTCTTTTTCAATGCAATGCTATGCTACAAACCATTAATGCTAGAAATCTGCTATTAACTTTACTTTTTTTTTTTTTTTCACTTTTTACCTGTGCTAAGGGTATTCTGGTTTGTTATACTGACAGTGTTTGAAAAGCAATGCTGTAATTTCTAGCAATTAAGCAATAAAGTATGAGTTAAAGAGATCTGAGTGAAGCAAACATTAATTTAGCTGATATGGGCCCTTCTCATATTTAAATTTGTCAGCCCCCCAAAATATACTTAGAGTTCAATTTTTTTTCCCTTTATATTCCTTGCCCTTTCTAAAAAGTGCATTGAGGGCAGAGTGAAGTTGGAGATTATTTACTTGTTCGATACATTAAAAAGAAAATACAGCTGTCCTTCTGCAAGAGGAAGATTCTCTATCAATTGCTGACCTCCTATCTTTGATGTCATTGTATTTGACCTTTTTTATGGTATGTGGCTTTGTAGACGTTTTATTGTATGACTGTTACCTTTTTTATCAACTGGGTATAACCACAAATACCAATATCACCATAAATATCCTCAGTTAGTTGTTTATACAAGTGTTGTTCTCCTTCTCTGGTCTTCTCCATCGTGGAGGAGCAGGAAGAGAAATGCTGGAAGTGACTCTTGTGTCTTCCATGCCTGGCATTGGGTGTTCACAAATTTAAAACTCTGGGCCCTAAGTATGTTTATATTTCCCAAGGAAGTCTAAAAAAAATCTGTTTATTTCACCAAGGAAACCCATGTGAGAGAACTTTTTACTTTCCAATAAAAATTATGGTTCCAATTAGTATGATTTTTTGGGATGACTAAAAATGTTGTTGGATATTGCCTTTTAATACGCCACATGCTCAGAAGTTGTTTTGTTTCTTCTGTGGAAATGCTTAATTTTTCCAGCATATAACACACAGTAAGCTTGAAAACAGATACGTAGATTACTCTGAATTAATAGCTATTACTGTACCCACTGCTATTCACAGCAAAGAAATGTCAAATTCTGTAAAATGATTGAGAACTCATGTAAACTGAAACGCAGTAGATGAATTTTTATGATGGATTGAATATGTTGCTAACATTTTTCCTTCTCATGTTGCAGGCTTATATTTTAAATAGTGGGGCTGATATCTTTCAAAACCCTTCCTTGGCTGTGAAAAAACAACTAAGTTTGTGAGACAATGCAAAATGCCCATGCATTAATACCAGCATAAATTTTATGTTTCAGTTTAGGTAGTAGTAGACTCTCACCCAAAGAAAAAGAGTTAGTAAATATGCAGGCTAAATCTTCTATTTACTCCTCAACATTTTACATTTAGTTTACATTTGTAATAAGAGATTCTATAATTTGAAAAGTAAGTGTGATTTTAAAAGCTACGTCATAAATATAGCTGCCAGACAAATGGTACTGCTTTCTGCAAATATTCCATTAAAAAAGTAGAGTTTACTGGTGTTCTTCTCCCCACCTTTTCAATTTGTATTTTAAAGCCATTTTACTAGTCCTACAGTAGGTTTATAATTTAATATCTTTTTTGGGGTGAAAAGGGAGGATAGGTTTGCAAATATACTATATTGAGTTTCTGCAGAGGTATTCTCACTGTGGTATGATAATCTTGCTCTGGCTTTAAGAATAAAAGCATAGATTTGAAATGGGATAGTGTAAATTTCAGAGCAGGAAGCCAAAAGATGTATGTTTTTATATGGATTCTGGCCAATGTCAATTGCATAAGAGCAGTAATCTGGGGCGTGAGTTGGGTATCAGTTTTGTTACACATTCAAACTGTTTCTGAATCTTATTTATTTTTTTTAATTGTTGGAATTTTCCCAAATGTAACAAAGCCAAGCAATTCATACTCTCTGCATATTCTTTGCCAGTAACTGAAACATGTGTCAGAATTAAAAGGCTGGAATAAGGCTGACTTGTTTTATATTTTTGTTTGGGTTTTTTGTCACCTTAAAAAGAATTCTGACCAGGATTTCCCTTAGAAAAGGAGGAGAAAAAACCTTTCATGCCTGGATGCATTACTGACATTCCAAGTTATTGTTTGCTGGAAAAGCATCTCCCTGCAGGGAGGTAAAGTTGTTTAAACTGCACAGGGATTGGGATCCATATAAACTGTCAGACTAATACTGGCATTTATTCTCTTATCATGATCAAAAAGGATAATTTCAGGGCTGTGACTTATTTATTTGTATGTATCTTTCCAACAGGAAATCATTATCTTAATTGAGATAATTACTTTTTTTTTTTCTAATTTCAGGATTCTGCTTTTTACAGGCATGTAATATAAATTGGAGGATTTTAATTACTGAAGAGGATTGTGTAGTAAAATGTAAGCAAGGCTGTTTCTCACTTTTCAACCATTTTAAACTTCCACAAAGTCAGTTCATTCTTCTCCATGCTGCTGTTTTCTATATAATAGTAATTTTGGGGGGAACCTTAAATCAGCTGCTGTAGGGATGATAAAAGGAAAAGGCAAAGGAATCTTTTTACTGTAATGGCATTTATCAAAAACGTTGGGAAAAACTTACCTAATCCCTTTCCTAGCAGCCCTAAGCCTCTCTGGTTCCATCTGAGTTCCAACTCTACTCCTGACTGTGAGTCCAGGGCAATAAAGTTCTCTGCGTTTTTCCCTTTCTTGCTGAGTCCAACATTGTCCCTTAGTGATCTGAGGAAGGAGGGAGCAAGGGAGGTGGTGGCAGTACTGGAATTCCTGGAGAACTGTGACAACCAGCTAGCTACTGGTAAACTGAAGGAAGAATGTAAATTTTAATGGAGTGCAGGATGAAGGCACCTGCATCATGATGTGGGGAGAATGGAAATTGTGTGCAGGCATGCTGTGCTCTGAAGAGTACCCCTGTGTAGTCAGCTGGTCTGCAGCAGGGATCAGGGCAAGAGAACAATCTCTGTGCAGAGAGGTGTTGATGCTGTGCAGGGTGCTCTGGTTATATCCAGCTCCTCATCTGTTTGATTCCTCATAATCCTGCCAAGGTGTGATGACGTGGTGGGATGCTGAGAAACATCACTTCTGCTAATAAAACTTCCATTAATCCAAAGGAAGAGTCCCCATCTCTTGGTGGTTTGAATGTTTCAGGAACAGTGGTCCAAACAGTTGGAGTTAGGAACAGGAAGAATGGGATAGCAGTCCTCTTCCAAGTGAAAAGAGGTACACAGACATTGATCTGGTTTAGTTGGGTTAATACCGGATATTCCTCCTTTAATCTATTCACTCTACAGGCACATTGGTTTGCAGATACTGTCACCTTTTACTTAGGTCTGCCTGAGTTTATTCTTGATTTGATGAGATTTTGAAAACTATTTTTATGGGCCAAAGCAATACTCAAGCTTGTTAATTATAAGCAAGTGCTAGCATTTGGAAAGTTTTAAAACTCAGCAAGGATAGATTTTTGGTAAGATCAGCAAATCCACATTCTTGGCCTGTAACCCACATTGTCAAATCTTGTTGCTGCTACTGTAGACAATACAGCTTTTCTAGAATGGCTGTAGTTTAAAAATTTTAAAATATTGGGGAAAAGTTCTCTTAGCTTCAATTTTGGTAAAAAACACCTGAGCTATATCTTAAGATAAACTTGAGAAAAACAAACTAAAAACCCCCACAGCCTTAAGAAGAATGCAAATATGGAAAATTACTGGCGTCACAAATAGTTAATGTCTGACAAAAAACATCTGAAGATAAAACCTGACAGTAGAGCATTTGAAGCAAGCCTGTGTCTTTGTGTGAATGAGAGCACACTGGTGGTAATGATAGGAGGAGGTGTGATTTTAAATTAGTTTCTGAGTTTTAGCAGAAACCTGTGGCCAGATTTGGTAAAAGTAATCGTATTTCCTTGAAAGTTAGGTGTGTGACTACCCTGGAGAATCTAGACTTGAATAATCAAGTAGGAATTATGATATGCTGTAACAGCATTATTAATCTTCAAGGTTATTTTCCTCATGAGTAATAAAAGTAAGTAAGTTTAAGATTTTTTTCCCATGCTTCTTGGCATACATTTATTCTGTGAAAAATGACTTAAAACATTTCCTTTGATAACATCTTCAGCTCAGATTGAGTTCAATGTGTTTATTAGACTCAATTGTGAAGTTTCAGAGAAATTTCCGACAAGCTCATGTTTTCAGAAGACTGAAAGTGTTGCTGTATTCATTATCATGGAACTGATCTGGCATCACTCAAAGAAGTTTTACTTTTGCTTTTTGTAGGTAAATATTTCCTTCTTTTCTTTCAGCTTACTTTGCATCTTTCTCCAATTCCTGTAAAGACATGAAATAAGATTTATCTCTATTATACAGATACTCTGTCTTTGGAGATATTCAGAACATGCCTGTTGTTGACCTGATAGAAGTAGGTCCTGATTTCAAAATATTACAGATCTTTTCCAACCTCTATTATTCTATCATTGATGCAGTGGAAATTTTATACATGAACATGCACAGACTCTTGGTTCTACATGAAGGATTAAGAGTGTAAAAAGCAGCTTAATGATTAATTGTTTGGCTTAAGAAGTAGAAAGAATGTGGGCAGTGGAGTTACTCTATAGAGGGTACATGAGTCAAATATACTTGAAGGGATCTTCGTTCTGCCTATGTCATAATTTTTTTCTAATTTGTCGAAAAAGGACAGATTTCTATTAAGTTCAATACATAAAATTAAATTTTAAGTCAGTCAAAATCAGAAGTGAAGTGTGAAGAAAATAAATGTAATAATATATTTTGTCAGAGATATATGTATGCAGTTCAGTAGAAGATAGAATGAATAAATTTAGTTAATTTTGTGTCTGCTTTGTAGACTGAATGAGCTTTCTATTGCTCCTTTTGCATTGTGTGCTTCCTTTGCATAAGATCAAGAAGAGATAACTAGGGAAGATAATTTTTCAAAGGGAGAATTACAGTTATTTAATTTTACTGAAAATTTAATTATATGTAGCTGTGTCTTTCATGTTGCATTTCCCACATGGAAACTCACCTGGTTACATGTGATCATTAAAAGCATATGTTTTTGGTTTTTTTCTCTATGTCTTAATTCCAGAAGTCCTATTTGACAATCCAACAATGATATCACAGACCTGGCATATTATTTGTAAAAAATGTCTCTAGAGGTAGGTCTTTAGAGCTTTTATGCAATCTCTGCACACTATTCCAAATTTGATTCTATTTCCATCAAGCATGTGCTAAGCTGCAACATACTTTTGTGTTATAAAGGTGCTGTGAAAAAGTGGACTAAAATCCTTATTCTGTCATTTTTGGACTTGGTTTGCTACTTATTTCTTCTGTAGTTATTGCAGTAGTAAAATCTATTCTTGTCAGAATAAGCAAGCAAGTAGCTTGTCTTTGTTGGAGAAAGCTGGGTTTGAGTGTAGGGTGACTTGTCTTGCAAGATGATGTGTAGAGGGCAGGTTTCACACCCAAGCATAACATTGTCATCAATGAAAGCTTTAAACTTCAGAACTAGGAGCTGAAAGCTGTGTGTTCCACTAGCATGATGAAAAACCTGCTTCATAGCATGTCTTGCTCTTTTATGTAACACAATACAGGCTGAGATGGCTGTCAAAATACATTTTTACAGAAATATGCAGCCTTCTTGAAAGCTGAATTTTTGCTTACTTCTTTGGTTTATCCCTCAAAATGTACTAAATAGTGAGATGGCAAAATATTTGAAGATTTAATTTCTGCTTAACCCCTTCCCATGCAAATTCAGTTTGTGTTTGTAGGAGTTGAGAAGAGGACAGACAGTGCAGTTGTGCACGTTGTGTTTCTTGTTGTTGTGGTTTTTCGGTTTTTTTTTCTTTTTGTTTGTTTGTTTTTTTTTTTTTTTTTTTTTTTAAATCTCCTCTGGTGGCACAACAATTAGAGTTTTCTGTAGTTCTCTAGTTCTGAGTTATTAATTATTTTTTTTAATAATAAAGTGAACATGTATATTTTATGTTTAAGACAGAGTATGCCTGTGTAGGGTAACAACTTTTCTGCAGCACACACAACTCATGACCCTGTGGAGGGAGCTGAATAAGTTTGATAGCAAAGTGGCTGATTGTCCAAGAAAACAAATCTCATTAGAAAGCTCTCTAATAGGAACAAGACATAAATCTGGTCAAGTGCATTGCTGGTTACCCCCTTTCTCTTAGGTTACAGGACTACCTTTTAAATTTGTGAGGGACCTCTGCTTTGTTCCAGTGTTGATGTGTCCTCAGGGTTCTGCGTTTCTCACAGAATCTAATCCTTGAAGATTCAAGTCTCTGCTTTCTGTGCTTCCCTTAGAGTGCCTGGACTACTCTCTGTGATCTAGATACCAGAATATTCCCCTGAATTATAATGTGCTGTGACTAATCAGTAAAACCAAGTCCAGTTCAATGTCTTGGTCTTCAAACTGTGATGACTCCAAAGTAGGTCTACTTTGGGTTTTCTGGGCCTCTTCCACATATTTAACATGTTTGTATTTGTAAGAAAAAAGAAAAATGGTCTGTCTTCTGTTTTGGCCCTGCAATAACGATGATATTTTATTTTAAAAGCTGATATTTTCATGATCACAGGTCATTTGCGATGAGTTCTTCAGAAGGCTACAGGCATAACCAGTTCACAGTGGCCAGAGAATAGAGACCCTAAAAAAATATTTGTTTTTGACAGTAATGGGTATCTGTCCTTCCTTTGTGTTTCCACAAGTGAACATCAATTTTGAGTAGGACCTTAGTGTCATTCTCCCGCTCCATCTTTTCCACCCTACCTTAGTGATAAAAGTGCTGCATGGCAGCAAAAATTTTCTTTTCTCAGTAGCAGAATTTTGGTGGTCCTTCTCATCTGGTCTGCCCACCTCAGAAGTTTCAAGAGCAGCACAGCATCCTGCCTGCTAATATGATCAATCCTATAAGCAGCTGGTGAGGCCCTTCATTACTTGTTTTACAGTGACATATAGGACATCTTGTTAGGCCTCATTCCTGGCATATAAAATGCATTTGCCCCTGAGCTAGAATTAAAAATCTAACTTAAAACAAGTAACAGGTGGCACTTGACAGGAAGCCAGAGTACAGTTTAGGGTCTGGAGACACAGGCATCACCCTTCATGGATGATCAGAGTGTTCAGAACCTTCAGTATACATCCTGCCAGCTGTACAGTAGGATCTCTGTTACTCTGTGCAATATAAAACTGATTCCATTGGTTGTCTGGCTTTAATAACAATAATCAGTTCAGTGGGGATTTATTTTGCCTAAATAAACAGAGCAATTTTAAATTAGGCCTGTACACAATCCATTCTCTTTAGATTGCTGTTCTTCTTCTATTCTGGTTCAAAAAGCAAAAAAACCCTCAACCATTTTTTGGTTTTTGCTGTACCAAGTTTTTAATGAAGGTAAATAAGAAAGCTAATGAAGTAAAATGGTTGAGCACTCCTTTTTCTTGGTAAGAAGACAATAAAACAAACACTGTAAGATTTCTGAGTGTTAACACCATATGCTTTTAGTTAAAGTATAGGGTGCACTGTTACTATTCTGCTCTTCACTTGCACTTCCACCTAGCTTTTCTTAAAAATTAACATGCTTAATGCTAACAAAAATGTCTGGCTAGCTACTAATTGTAAAGAGGGTGTCTAGTAGGATTTTTCCTTTAAGTAATTCCTAACTGGCTTTTCAGAATTCTACCTGTATTTCTGTATTCCCTGTCTTGTAATCTTTTGATACCTTTGCGAACATTCTAAACGTAGATATTTAGAAATTACTTGTTTGATTAAATGAAGATGGAAAAATTATTTCGGATTGATTTGATCAGACAGTGGTATGTCAAAAGGCTAAGCTAAAATACAGAAATTTATTAAAGATTTATTAAAATTCACAGTACAGTTAAAATTTTCTAAAATAATTCCTACTGATTTTGTATTACTGTTATCTCTGTACAATTGTCAGCAATAACAGCAGAAAAATGGATGTTAATTTAATTGATTTTATAAGAGCATACATCTGGAGAAGCTTTAATTTTTATCTAGGCTTTATCTAGGCTTTTGTCTTGCTCTACATGTGGGCTAACTTGCATGTCAATGCAAAGACAGATGAATAACTGTCTGTTAAAGCAATAGTGTGGTTCCTTTGGGCCAAGCAACAATGGCTGGGCACTTTATTTCTTCAGTTTTCAAAGGGTTTGAGCACCAGAGCTGTAGAGACCAGGACATTGTGGAAGAAAAATATTCAGTGTGGCATTGTATATCTCTAGTTCAGCAATCTTTCAGCCTTATTATATAGGTAATGATTTATTTATATATCTCTGCCTGCTTCTAACTAAACTGAAATTCTAAGTTATTGTATAGGAAGATGGAAATCTTATATTAATTTGTATGTGTGTAGGAACTGTTTAGACAAATCAGATGACATGCTAAGAGAAAGACAGCTTTTATTGCTGGAATTTTTTTATACTAAGCAGTGCTTATGAAGATATGTATAAAATGTAAGATTTGTGAAAAGAGGAATATGGGTTTTTTGTATGTCTGCATGACATTTATACTTAAATAATGATTTTATTTCTAAAATTGCTTAGCTGGAGAGCAGAAAATAATCCCAAGAAATCCTTGAATTACTTTCTGTTAGTAAAAAAAAGAAGAAAAAATTATGCCCACATGTTTCTTGCTTGTGGTTAGTCCAGACATGCTTTTTCCAATACAGACTTTTTTTTTTTTTTAATGCTACACCGCTACTAACATTTTGAATTACAGAAAATACTTTCATAAAACATTAAAGTAAGGGAGACTTTTTAGCAGTTTTCTGGGTTTATTTCCCATATGTAAAGGATATTGTTTTGACTTACCAAAGAATTGGTTCTGCTGCAATCAGAAGGCGTGTGTACTAAAAGAAACTGGGGATGGGTTGGTAAAATACAAGTGGAGAGGGCTGTGCAAGAGATTTGAGTTGCTTCCACAAAACAAGTCTTACATTCATTCCTGAAAGTCTCAGTCCTGGCTCTTTTGCTAGCTTTCACCAGTACAGCCTGCTTATCAAAGCACTTTATCAGTGGGGAAGGGATGTGGGTTAACCACTTCACTTAACTCGAACTTCCCAGCTAGCAGTCTGTCACCCAACAGCTGTTTTTCAATATATACACTATGTGCTCTGGTGCTGATTCAGAACTCATGACAAGAACAGCATTGTACTATGGGATTTGCTCATGTTTGGGGTTTCTTTCCTATAAGCTTCAAGGGAAAAGGATCCAAGCAAAACTTCAAGGTTCTGGTTTTTTGGAGGTTTTTTCTTTAATTAAAAAAAAAAAAAAAAGCTGTTTTTCCCATTACAGCTAAGCATGTGTGTATGCATACACATTTAATATATGCAAAATCCACAGAATGGACTTGAGAACATTGGTGTGGGGATTTTTGCTTACTGGTAAACCCCTAGCCCTTGCAATCTCCCCTTTCTGGGCAGCATCAGAATATCTCTTTCAAGTGCTAATATAGCAGACCAAATCAATCAGTTTTTCTGTGAGTGGTATATCCTTAACATAGATATAGGCTGTGAATGTGTGTGCTTATATTTCTATTTATTCCCATTCTATTCTTTAATGTGGTTGTGTAGGAAATAGATTCAAAGGTAGACTGAGTTTGAACAATTTTTGAGGGGCATGTTCAGAGTACATTTTGAGTAGGGAAACCAATTTCTGTCAATGTTTGGTTTCTTACTTAAGCACAAGTTAAAAATCTAGCCTTCTTAGGAGTGAACCTAACCCTCTGGAAATGCACTGAATTTGGGAGAGTTGTGGAGAAAGACTTAAAACCATGCCTGCTCTTCAGAATTTGAGTGCAATGGTGAGAATGCTGAGCTTCCCACAAGCTGCTCTTGGGCCTGGAGACACCAGAAAACAGAGGTCCAGCGTGGGGAATGTGGATCAGCACAGCAAACCTAAACCCAAGTGTCTGGAAACCTGTGGAGTGGCAGGGTAGATTAATAGACCACCCAGTAGTTAAAGAGGGTCTTGGGTGGATTAAAAACCTTAGGAATAGCAAAGGGTTTCTTTAGTTTTGTGCTAGAGGGGGTTGTGTGGGATGGAAGTGGGCATTGGGTATTTATTAATCACCTCCTGTATTAGCCAGAGGTTAATACAGAAGGATAGTTTCCAAGCAAAGTTAATGTTACTTGCTGGAAACCTTCTTCATTCTTAGTGGGTGCCCACAGCACTGGGGGTCTTCACCAGAGTAAGGGCTGGTGTGTTGCCCTGGCCCCTGCTGCTCCACTCCCCATTCCTCCCCCTTACTTTGTACACTGTCCTCGAGCTCATAAATGCTCCATAAAACTTCCAAGCTGCCCCAGTCCTCAGGAGATTAATAATTGCAGAAGGCAAGTGGCAGGAGTGGAATGCCGTTCTGCCAGGACAAATCCTGCCGGGCGACAGCCGGGCTGGTGATGAGGCCAGGTTTGGCTCCAGTGTCCCTCTGAAGCTTGTCAGGCTTTTATGTCTCTCTGCTGGGTGAAGTTTTCTGACTGACTGCTGATTTTTGGCACGCTACAGCATCATGCTTCACCTCGCAGACCACAGGCAGCCCCAGAGAAGATTCTCCCTGCACCATTGTGGCTGTTTTGAATCTCGTGGTGCTGCAGTCTTCTGAACACCTTCTGTTTGGTCACCTTGATAACAAAGCTAAGTCTCAGGCTGTGGTTCATGGTTTCCCCTGGAACAGTTGTATGATGATGTTCCAAAACTGCTTTTCTATGTGAGGAAAATTTGTCATAAGAAGGGTTTTCCCAGGAAGAGAAGAAGAGGAAGGAGTGTTAAATGTTCAACTCGTTCAGAATTTCAGCATTTGCATGGGACACAAATGAAGTCAAAACCAATTTACTTAGGTTTACTTTGACAGAAGTATGAGAAATCCTGTTAATTAGTTATGTATCAGTCTTTAAACTTGTGCAAATGAATTCTGTTACCAGACAGTGTTTTCATTCCTTTCCTTGAACATGGCAAATTAATAAGAGATGTGGAAGAGTGGAGAACTTTAATTTTAGTACTGATTATTTGATCCGTTATAAGTTTACTAAATAACATTCTTTTAAAGTCTTGGTTCTGGAAGACTTCCAAAGAAACACCTAAAATGCTCATTTCATATTAATCCAAGGAAGTCATCTGAGCTATTTGATGTGACTCTTTCTAAACCTTGTATTCTACAAGATGGGGAAGTATGTGCAAATATGCTTACACCAGCTTGAAACACTGATTGAGGCTTTCAGAGACTAAATCTGGACAAGGCAAATTTACACAGCTACAACAGAAATACTTTGCATGGGTTTTACTTGGGATGTGGTGCTACACAACCAGTACTCAAGAAGGGCCCAGGCATCTCTGGCTACTGAGGTACCTCTTACCTGAAAGATTTTATGTCTCCTGGCAACTTGACACCTAGATACTTCCTGAAATAGTGCTTCAATACAGATCATTTTTCCCAGTGTAACTTCTCCGAGTTTTTGTGGAATATCCCCCACCTCCCATCCAGGTGATGGTGTGGCATAACTGCTGCAGTAGATGTGATTGGACAGCCCTTGCAAGGAAGTGGTCCAAGCACTACCTGAAATCAGGTATATGTGCTATACTAATTTTTGCTATCTCTGGCTGATTTAAAGAGCTTCATATAGTTATCAACAATATACATTAATTCAGTATGCTTTAAAATTGATGGAGATGTTAAATTTAATTCTTATCAATTGTATGGACCAGGAGAATTAGTTACCCAGGGTGAGTTGTTAGCAGGCCCTCATGCCAAAGAGAGGTGGATTGCTTTACTGCTCTTTATTTCAGATGCTCAAACACATTTTACAGGTATGTATCATACCTCAAAAACGGGAGGAGATAGACGTGAGGTAGGTGAATATTGTCAGTTCAGAGGAACAGTGTTCAAAGGCTAGGAAAAGCAGAAAGAAAAAAGAATTACTTTTTTTATCTTCTAACCCAGATGGTTAGGTGTAAGACAGGTGTAGTGGTTTGAATGTGGGGATTTCCTTTCTCTATTGCACTCTCAAATTTATGTTTGATTTGGTGGCCAATGTGTTTCATGAGTTTGCACATATAACTAACTCTAGCTAATGATTTTATAAAAAATTAGATTAGGCTAGATACATGTATAATGTAAAAAAACCTGGCAAGTAACCTAAACTTTGAAATAGAACCATAAAGGAAAATATCCCAGTTGGTCACCAAATGGAGAGTCCAGATGGCAGGGCATTAAGAGAGGACCGTCTTCAGGTGAGTCACAACAGCCTTTCCTCCCTATGGCGAGTTCCAGACAGAAAAATGGAAGCAAGAGGCACAAGGAAGAAGGATTATAGACCAGGACTCACCTCAGTAGCCAAACACATCTTTTAAGTTAACTCTAATTTTTTAATAATGTGAGAAAACAGCAGGGGACTTGCCACAGTAGAGATGGAGCAGGATTTTTCTGTTGATTTTCAGACTGACACAACTCCCATCAGACAATTCAGAGGATTAGAGGCTGTGTCGGGAAGGTGAATGTAATTTTAAACAGCTTTACCTTAAAGGTTAAGGGCAACTCCCAATGTTCAGGAGTTTAAAATATTTTGAGTGCCAGGTGACAACCTTGGCAAGTCAGTGGGATTATAGCAGGTTGGTACACCTCGAGTTACAGCCACTGCAAGAAAGTACAGTGATGCCACTTGGTGAACCCTGAGGTTTGGGTGAGGGACCTTTGGATCCAGAAAGTCATCTCTTCTACCTCTCTGCCCAGCAGATTGTAGAAAATTTAGTTGTTCACTGGTTGTAAGATCTAGATGTAACTTGTTTTTGCCTGATAATGGGTATATATTAAAAATATAATTATAGCCTGCCATTTTTTAGTCCCATCCCCTCTTTTATGATGTGTGAGCTAGTAATTGGACAGGTCTAAATCTGACAGTAGATTTTTTTTTTTTCTGATAGATTAATTAATCTACTTTTGAAACTAATGCTAAGTCCTGCATCTTTGAGCAGTATTTGTGAACTATATGCACCATGCAGGAGGCTGTTCTCAAGAGTGTTTAAAGCACAGTAAAAGTCCTCAAGAGGGTTAATTGTCCATGATTCTGCATGCTGTATAAAGATGGCTGTGAGTGGTGGTAGATTCCTTTGGACACCAGTGCTTGAATATTGCATCAATACACCTGGAGTTTTATTAACACCTTGTTAACCTGAGAGATGTCCAGAAAAGATTAATATGTTTTTCAGAAAGGAAAATTTATTATTTAATTTTGCCCTGCTGATTTTTATTATTGACAAGTTGTGAGAGGTGGAGGTTAAACTGAAACTTTTTTATACCCCAGAGCATGATCATTAATTTCGTTTTAAAAAGCCTGTCAAAACACAACAATCTCATCTTTCTTTTTGCAGGGCAAATACATTAATAAAGTGATATATTCCCTAATGCATCACCAGATGTAATTTATTATAAATTATGAACTATTTTAGCTGCTAAAATACTACCCTGCACTATAAAGAATCTGTTTAAAAAATTGAATTAAAATAGAGACAAAATTCTTTCTTTTATTCTCTTGAATGTCAAAGGTGAGAGCTGAGTGCTGCTGAAGGAAGTAGAGGTTGAATACAGAATTTCCTTTGTATCTGGAGCAGTGAACAAGTGATGATTTGCCCAGGCCTATTGTTTCAATAATTATTGTTAACTTAAGACACAAGGGGTTGCAAAATGCCCTTTGGAGAATCTCATTCACTTTGTTACTCCTGCAGATATGAAAGAAATTCTTTATTCAGCAGGTTACATTTTGAAAAGGGTAGCACTACAAGCTTCACCACCTTCCCTTTAGGAAGTGCTCTCCAAACAGCTGAAGGGAAACAAAAGAACGTTTTTGCTGCTGTGACTAAATGTAGGTCTTGTTCAAGTATTTGGCTTGCTTCAATATCTATCCCCTCCTTACCCAACTTAAAGGTTTACCTGGGCTGTAGGACAAGAAAAACAGTGAATTCCTTGCGAGCCACTGCAGCCTTTCTTTTAGCTGCCTGCTGCTGGTTAAAGTTAGAGGTCTGCTGGAAGCAGGCGCTCTGAGACTCCATCACCTGTGCTCCCTTCACAGCTCCAGTCTGTCTTTGTTGTTTCTGGTCATTTCTGGTCTTTCATTTCCTATTAAATGCAGTTGTTGATTCATTCATCCAGCCAGTCACAAACACACTGTTCTGTAATTTGTTTAATTTCAATTAAGATTTGCCTCTGTTGTCTCTATGTGAGATAAAGGAGTGTTGCATGTTTTTGCATTCCTGACATCAGATGCTAATGAATTTGTATCATAAAATAAGCAGGACTGCCTCTGCATTTAAAATGTCCCCCAAAAATGCATGTCCAAATTAAAGGTGAGCCTTTTGACTACTTCTCAGGCTTGATTTTGGTGTTATACTTGATCTCACCATCTTTGCTCATTGTTCAATTATGTCTCACAAATTACCAGGCTTCTGGTAGAGACAAAGGTTTCTCTGCAGAATCTCAGATTCTACAGGACATCTTCTGTTCTGCTTTGGTGGGGTTTTTTGGTTTGTTTTTTTTTTCTCCCCTTGTCTGTGATCCTTTCATGCCCTTTCATCTTTCCTTCTTTGCCTTTTGTCTTTGCTATCAGCTTCTTCCCTTCTGGGCTTTTTCATTGTTCCTTCCTCCTTGGTGCTCTCTGCACCATGCCTGTGCATTAGCTCTCCTTCCCAAACATTGGATTTACATTTCCCAATATCATCAGGTTAATTTGCACGCTTTTGATCTGTGCTTTGCTCATGTTCTTCGTCCAAAGCCGAGAGGAAAGTGTGAGGAGATCAGACAGTCCAGAGAGCAGCATCCTGAGACATGGTCAGGAAAATGGTGTAATAACATGGCATCCCATTAAATGCAGACAACTTGAGAAGTGTGACAGCCTTTAGATTCCTAAAAGGTTGTAATATCTGTAGTTGCTTCTTGTATGCACACGGTTTCAGTAGCTTTCACTTTCTTTGTCTGAATGGGTTTAATTTCTGACAAGTATTTCAAAGAATTGTCTGTAAACATATGCAGGAGAGAGAAAACCCCTCTCACACTTAGTAACTTTTTTGGTTTTTTCTTGCTCATTGGTTCCCAATAAACATCCAAAAAAATGCAATATTTATGGGCATCTATATTCATCCTTCATTCAGTGTTTAAGTGCATTGCCTTAAACATGTTTAGTTAAACATGTATTTTGCTTCTTTAAATGTATTATTTATCTGACAAATCCTATTGGTTTATTTGGAACTTTTACAGCCTGAAGGGCAAACACGTATTTTGGCATGGCAGTAGTTTAGAAAACATGTATTATTTACCCATCGGAAAGTAATGGGTCCTGAGGAGCCATTATGGCCCAGCTTGTAAATCCTTCTCAATTTGCATATTATTGACCCAATAGACAGTAACAACTCTTGGGACCTGTTGTGGTCTATCCATATTCATTTGGTTGCCGTATATGTGTGTAAAGTCTGCTTGCTGGAAATCCTTATAAATACTTGATTGAAAAAAATATATACAGAAAGTTATATTTATAAATGAAATTGCTTGGTCAGTTTTAATTTCCCTCTTTCCTTCTCTCCCATAAATACCTGGAGACACTTTCAAGGAAAATTGTTTGTTTTGGAATTACACAAGCACCCAGAAGAGCTTTATCCTGGTAATTATTTCTTTTTTAAAAACCCAAACACTTAGGTAATATAATACACAGTCTGACTTTTCCTGAATCTTTTAAAAAATGTTTTTATGCCAAGTTTCAGGCTAACAGCAAACTTTTACAGCTGAATAATAAAGATTAAACACATGAGTACATAATGGAAATGTTGACACCTCCAAGGCTGGTGGAACAAATGATATTTTTGTGTAATGAGACTTTTTCTTTTTAGTGCTAGATATTTTGAAGTCTTATTAGAACCATTTCTTTAAAACCAGAATCACTTCAGATAACATGGAAATGTTGCATGTGATCCAAAACAGGCGTCACCGTTGCCAGAACTGTCAGTCTCTGGCACCTGAGAAAAAAACTTGTGGTATTCCTAAGTTTTAGTATTCAGTGTATGTCTGAGCCTATGCTCCTGATTTTGTTACACTTGTTTCTGCAACGTGGTGGAAGAGGATAAATAAGGGTTATGGCCACTCTAGTATGCAGCTGTTCATAACTCCATGCCACGACAGTTTCCCCATGCAGCTTACTAATGTTTTGAAGACTGGATGGGAAATGTGTCTTAAAAGTGTGATAAAGGGCAATAAAAAAAAGAGAAAGAGGCTGATTTCTGTAGTGTAAGGAGTGTGAGCCTTGTTCTTGCCAGTTACACAGAGTTCAATTTCCATTGAAGTGTCCACTGATGTTTATCTTGGAAGCAGTGCATAGCATTTGTTAAGGAGCTCTTATCCTGGATGTGCCAAATGGGTCACAGAAAGAGAGTGAGCAGCACCAGGAGCAGGGCCCAGCTGGGTGTGATGGTCCAAACTGCACAGGGAACAAGCCTGCCTGCTTCTCTCAACCAGCTGTAAGCCAATACTGGGCTGTGCCTGCTCAGGGTTTGGAAGGATGCCCAATTCTGCATGGCTGTGCCA
The DNA here is from genome assembly GCA_910950805.1 of Acrocephalus scirpaceus scirpaceus. Classification (NCBI taxonomy): domain Eukaryota; kingdom Metazoa; phylum Chordata; class Aves; order Passeriformes; family Sylviidae; genus Acrocephalus; species Acrocephalus scirpaceus. Next base: position 42,520,664 of record OU383773.1, on the reverse strand, counting down.
GTCAGAATTTGTGGTCATCCTAAAGACCCTGGAGGGGGCAGGAAAAAAAAAATCATCCTTTGAAACTCAAAATGTTTTATGGTGTAAGAATAATAATAATGACTGGCAACACTGAATCCTTTAATTGTTGAAGGGTGATAGGAAACTTGATTTTTTGTATTAACTGGTATTTTTTTTTTCAAGGGCAGTGATCTCACCCTTTTACCTGAATCTGAATGTGCATATAAAGAGATTTACATATTTATTTAAAGAATGTGTGTATGCAGGTGGCTGTATGTATACTTTAAACAATTACATTGATATTAAAGATTTCTGTACATTACTCATGGCCTTTTTCAGTCTTAAAGCAATTTTTCTGGATCTATATGCATGATATACATTCTCTCGAGCTTCAGTGGTCAAGTAATATGCACTCACAGAAGAGTGAAATGAGAGTATAGCAAAACATTCTATACCTTCTATTTTTATTTAAAATTTGTGGTCAGATAGTCAATCCTTGCTGCAAAACAGAATCTGTTTTTTATTACATGTTTAAACAAATGACAGATTTTTAATGGAAAATAATAATCACTTATTGATGGTTTATTAAACTTGAAGAGAGAAATTTGCAAATCCTTAGAAGACCTTAAGCCTGGCTAGTCTCTCTAGCTGTGAAGTTCAGCTTGAAGAAGAAAAAATATTACAACCACTAATTCTTGCTGCCCCAAACCACTGCTGTTGTCTCTGGCCTACATGTAAAATCATCAGTCTGTAATTATATCTCTTGCCACAGAAGTATAGTAATCAGTGTGTGTTAATCCCCATTATACATACATAAATCAGTTTAAAAAAGAGGTTGAGGACATTTATTTGCAGTCTGTTTATTTTAAAGTTCTTTACAGGTAATCCACAAGAAGATGAGTCCTGCCAAAGCTCTAGCAGTCTATTGCTTTTTCTGTAGACTTTGCTTATCATTAATAGAAAGCAGCATGTGTACATCCTGCAAACTCATTTCCTTATTTAAAGTGGGCATCCTTCCTTTACTGAGATATGCTTCCTCTTTTAATACAGGACTGAGGATGAAGCCTTTGTAAGTCCTTAAAGGCACATCCCTTCCAAATGACCTTTTGTCCCATGCTAGTAAGTTGCATTGTTTAGTTGACTCCCTGTTCAGTGCAGCTACATGAGCTGTCTTTGGAAATCAAGAAAAAAAGATTTCTTTGCTAATTAAATTGGGAAACATGTCATTTTTTCCCATTATAAAGCATAAATGAACGTTCAGTTGAGTGTGGTGTGCCTTTTGATGGCCTGTGGAGAACTGAATTCCAGGGAGTAACTGAGCAGAGCTTATTCACACAGCTATCTAAGGACAGTTGCTACATTTGTACAGAACTTTTCCCTATGGGTTTCTAAATTCTTCATAAAAGTAAAATACTGTATTTTTTTTTCCTTTGATCCATATGACCAAGAATTGTTCCAATATATTCAACAACAAAATTTTACCCCACGCCTTTTCTGTACATAAGCACCCACAGAGAGTCAGGTACTATTACAATATTTCTCTTGAAAATTCAAATGCACCTTCCAGTACATGTTTATTTGCATAAATTTATTTTTTTGTGTCCATTTGTTGGATTTAACTTTAACAGAAAATTATTTTTTCTGTGAACAACTTGTGCTTGATTTTTCTGACTATGGAAAATCAGTTAATGTGGAGGAGATTAACTTCACAGGCACTGGATTTATGGCATTATTAAATTAATTGGTTAGAAGTTATTTGTAGCTAGTTTCTCTTTCATGACCGATACAGTATTTCACTAATCAGAGATGAACGAAAGTTAAATAAAAACTTGTTAGCTACATTTTTCATAAATTTACCAGGCTGTTTCGGGTGGTTTTGTTTGTCAATTTGTTATAGGGGGAGTTTTTTTAGGTTTTCATTCTTTTTTTTTTTTTTTCCTATGGAACATATCTGTTGGCCATTCATAAGTATTTTCTTTTAAAAGCCTTTAAAAGGGTCTCGTCTGAAATGAGATCTCAGTGTCTGTGCTCAGGCCAGGTTCTCTGGGGTTGCCTGGGACTCCCAGAGCCTTCCAAGGTGAGATGAGGATTCCTCCTGGCCCAGGCTTGCTGAGATGCACATGTAGGCCTGTCATGAGTGATGCCATCGACTGGACTGTTCACAATTGTGAAACATTAGAGGGTGGTAATACAAGCTGATAAATGCTTTGCCCTCTCCTGACTTTTGCCTGAGGAGGGGATCTCCATAGGTGCCTCGTTAATTACTGGAGAGAGGGATTCTGCCCTAAGAGGGTGAATCAGAGAAAGTGCTTAATTGCCTCTTAGCAACGTTTATTTTGTTGGCTGTATAATAATAACAACCACTTTTATTCAGAACCCTAGCTGAAATAGTATCCTACTTTATTCTGTATAAAGCCTGGTGCGTAGGGTACTTTCTCCACAAGTGTGAAACCTGCATGGTAAGATTTCCTCATCCTAGAGGACTTCCATTCTCCACTTACCTTTAAGAATACACCAAGGTGGGAGCCACTCTATCAGCCAAGAATTCAGGATGTTTGTTACAGGGATAAAGGTGCTACAAGTGATAAGGGTGAGGTATGAAAAAGGAGGAAAATGAAATATTAAATAGTTTCAATATGCAGTATAAAGAGAAGTTGAAAACAAATTAACTCTTCCTATTCTTCAGGAGACAGAAGTCAGAAATCAATGGGATTGAGGCAATCTTATACCCATTGGAATCAACTGAAATGTTTGAGTACAAAGCTTTTGACCTGTTGCTTTTAGTGACTTTCCCAAATCTGCAGTGGAAATCCATGGCACAGTTGGGTCCTGGTGCCAATATTCCAGGACTGTGTTTTAAAAAAGTGAACAATGAGAATGGAGAAACATGTAACTCCATGAATTTTTTACAGGTTTCTCTGACCCTTGCTGGAAAAGGATGCAGTTTTGAAATATGTGTTGCTACAGCCTCAGTCCCATAAGTTGACTGGAGTTGTTTTGTTTTGTGATTAACCTGTACATGACAAAATATATGGCAGCCTTCTTGAATGATCCACCCTTTGAAACAGCTGCCTCTTCTGCACATGGGGTTTGGAGGAGACTTTTCTGATTAGGTGATTGGTGGGTGATAAAGTTTTGGGTGAGATCCTGACTTGATTGCAGGTAGTGCGAGTTTGCTGTTGAAGCAGGGTTGCTGCTTCAACAGGTTTGTTTGGTGTTTGTTTGGAATCAGTTTAGGGTGCTGGCAGCAGAGGAAGTCCATGTGTCCTGTCCCTTCTTCATCCCCAAGATGGTGAGAACAGATATCGTATTAGATCCTCTTTGACTAATGAGCGTGCATGTGCAAGGCACAAACTGACTGGCTGTTGACCTTAACTCTTCTGTCATGTTTTGCTCTAATTCAAAAGGAGAATAAGAAAAAAAAGGGGAGATATTTTTTTTCCCCTCACAGTTCTTAGGACTGTAATAGGGAGTTCTTAAGGAAAATGTTCTTTAGAATTCCTTAAAGAAGGATTCATGTCTTTCATCGTATGTTTGAGCAAAAAATGTTTGGAATGTTTTAATCAAACAAATTGCTATGATTTCTGAAGCTGTGTTGCATTAATTTTATTTTTTAGATTTAATGTGGGAAATACTATTATTTTTGCTTTCTTGTTCCTAAATGGAAGAGCCAACTCAGACCAGCTGGTAGTTTGCATGAGTAAAGACTATTAAATTTGACTTAGGGCTTTAACTGTTGTAGGTAGTTTGTTCAGTGTGAAGAAAACTAGAGTGTGCAATGATACTGTATTTGGATCTTATGCTGTGTGTATGTATAAAAGTAATATTGATTCATTCAACAATGTAACATTACCATATGGATCTGGCTGTAAGCACGTGAAGACTTCAGTGGAATTCCCCACAAATTTAAAGATAAGAAAATATCTGGTTTTAGAATATCTATTCTTCAGAATACAAGTCCAAATTATTTGAGCTAGTGTTGCCAGTATTGCAACATAAATTTCATTTTTTAGAGTCTTGTTCTACAACCTGGAGAGGTCACTTCAGTGGATCAGAAAACAAGAAAGCTTTTCCCATTTTGATGGGGACAGCAGGGAGTAGTGCTGCTGCTGTTTCAAGAACAGGAGCTTTACTTTAGGGTGTATAGGACGTTGCACTCATTCACAGGACTTGAATTTGACCTACACTGATGAAAATCGGTACTTTTTATTTAAAATGCTTCCAAGGTCCTTGCGAATGATTAGCTTAATGGTCTGGGATGTAAAAATGTAGCCAGTTGACTGTCTTGGCTTACTGAGGCTGTTTATTCTGTCAGCAAAAGATTTATAAAAATAAGGTACATTTATGAAATAATGTATTTATTTACCAAGTGTATTGCACTGGCTCTGAAGAAAAGATTCCCTTTGATATGTGTCAGTATTTTAATGATTCAAACATTATTTATTTATTTAAACATATATTTATATTTTTATATATTTAAACATATAAAGCCTTGTGGACATTTTTATCTGAAAAAATACATACGTGCTCTGATGGTTAAATTATGTATTTGTTAAAACAAAACAAAAAAGGCCACCAAACCTCTAAACATACCTTTTATGACAGGAAAGAGGCCTCAAAAAATTAAAATTACTATAACAAGGCTGATAATACACTTTAATTGCAATATGGACTGCCACGTTAAAAAGAAGGTGGAGTAGCAAAGGCTTCTCTAATTTCTTCTGTTTCAGCCTTCTTGGAAATGCTAAGGACATTATTGCCTCCCTCCTGTTCTTGAGGCTCTACTCCAACTGAAAAACCCAAACCCCTGCAGCTCTCCCCTCTCCTTGTGATTTTGGTTTGTTTTTTTTTTTTTTCTTTTTTATTAAGAGCTTCAGAGTGAAAAGAAAAAAAGCCCAGCAAACCCCAAACATCAAAATTGTCCTGTGATATGCACATTTTGGAAGCGAACAGGAGTATAATTTGCAATTACGCTTGATTTTTATATACACAAAGGACAAGAGTAATTCTTATGAACAAGCTTTAAATATAGTCTGGATATTGTCTATCTGTCAGTTGACTGAAATCAGTTGTAAAAATGAGGAAATATTAGTCTTGGAAAAAGAGAAAAATACCTACTTTATATAATGAAAATGCACCATGAACAACTGGGTTCAAATCCAAAGTAAATAAAATTAAGATAGTATTCTGCTACTGACCAGCCCTATATCTGAGATTAATAAATAGGATTTTTTTAAGTTATGAAATGGCAGTATGTAGCTGCTTGGTTTTCACCGTGATACAGGTGGGGATAAAACTTGATATTTTATTTTGAAATTATGTTACCCTGTTTCTTTCAAGTTTTTAGAGTTTACATACAGTGGTTCTGCACTGTGGTTTCATAAAATATCTTTTTACATTTCTTTCTTGATTGCAGACTGGCAGCACTGGCAACCAACCTTGCTTCTAATATTTATTCCCTAAACAATAGAGGAGAGGGATTGGAAACATCTACCAGTTATTTTTATTTTTCTGTGTGGTAATCTGTGTTCACGCTGCTCGTAAAATCTGTTTTTCTTCAACCCTGAATTATCAATAAGGGTGGATGGAGCCTGGAAGATTTCTTCCCTGTACCTTGTTTGTCCCTGTATCTGAAATGTGGGGGACAGACAGGCTCCAGAAAATTATTTTAGCTTCTCTTTGAAGGACTACACCACACTCATTGCCCCATGGCAAACTTTGAGTCTTTTTAAACATGAAGGACCCAGCTGAGAGTGCAGGTCAGGAGCTGGAAAATTTTTCTTCTACTGGTTGTAGTTGTCTCTGTATTGCAGCTGCTTTTTATCAGAAGAGGGCTGCAGCTAAGAGGTCTTAATCTCACTTTTCCTCTGAGGGTTTCTAGATTGTCAGGTGTTGACCACTTGGCTACACCAGGCATATCTTCTACTTGGGAGCTGCCTTCTTAGGAGCAATTGTTGGTGTGTTGAAGGGTAGATGTAGTCCTTTCATCTGCTTTTCATTGTACAGAATAGCATTTCATGGTTGAGATCTAGTTAGCAAACACAAGAGGTAAACTTCTCAGTGCAGACAATAGTCTGAATCATTACAGACATGAAACACATGATTTATGATAAAATTGGGCAGCAGCCTGTAATGAGGAGCTGATAAAAACGTAAAGCAAAATCTCAATGCTCCAAAGAATTTTAGTAACATACAAACTAGATCTTTCCAGCAACTCCTTGCTTTGTAGTGAACCCAAACTGATTGGTATCCAAGTCAGACTTGGATATTTGTAGCTTTCAGACTATTCTTAATAAATGTGGGTGCTCCCTTAGGAGAAAGATCCCTCTATAAACAATAAAGGTAATATAGAAAGTTTATTCTTCAATTGAATACACTTCCATTTTAGTCAGCATCTTATATTTTTATGTTTTTAAAATGTGAGAATGCAAAGCAGAATGAAAGAAGGAAGAGGAAATCCTGCGCATGGGCAGGGTGGAGTGTCATCCCTTCTTTGACTGACTTCTCTCAAATTAAAACAGGAGAAAAAAAAAAGAAAAGTGAAAATTAGTAGTAGTAAAACATTTGTTCCTTTGTCATTTTAATTTTCATTTTAATTGCTGAAGGAGGGAAAATACATTTAACGGTCATGTTATTTGTTTTCTGTACACCTTTTCTAAGTATATTTTTGACTGTATTGTCAGGGAAGCCATTATCTTACCTTGGACAGAAAATATTTTTTTTAAAAAAAACATCGCTCTTTTGCTATCTTTAACTGTATCAACTAATTCAGTGATCATCCTCAATAATTATGGAGTTACAGAATTGCTACTGCTAACAGTGTGGGAAGGCAGGCTGTGCTCGATCAGTTCTGTTATGGCTGCAAAATCCTGGTATGAAAGGAGTAAAATGCAAGGACAGAGAAACAGCTTAAATCACTTAAATGTTCCATCTGACATTATTCAGAATGGACATTGAAGGAATATCATTAACCTCAAAGATACAGCTTCTGATCACGTTTCTGTTTGTTTTTATGAGCATGTTGCCTCTTACATGTGCCTCAGGCTTTTTATCACTGCCCCTTTGTGCCAGTGCTTTCACAGGATGGTTCTTTCTGTGTGTTAAGGAGAAGAAACTGCAGCCTGCTCCAGCTCCTTAGAGCTGCAGTTATAAATAGACTTGGAAGCAGTAACAAGCTGGGTCCACTGCCTCTGTAATGGCCCTTTCCAAATACTTTAAAACAAATGATTCATCAAATAAGGAACACTAAAAGAAGAAATCTGCCAATTTGTAGAATTTGACTCCTCCTAATCAGAGCAAGGCAACAGGATGTTGAGTTCCTGCCCTGCACCTGATTAAAGCCAAATGCACTAGGAACAGCTGGGAGTAAGAGGAAGCACCAAGCTCTTCTCAGTTGGGGGTAGGACAGCAAAAGAATTTTTTTAAATCCCCTCCACCTTTGTTGTTCTGTTTTCCTGACTCTTTGACAGATAAGCACTTATTTCCTCTGGTATTTGGACCCCTTAGAAACCACGTAGAATGTACAGAATATAGGAAAAAGCTGCATGTGTAGGTGCCTGACCTAGGCAGTCGATTTTGGTCACAATATTATTCAACATTCCTCATCATCAGTATAGCCAAATTGCTAACTTTACAGACTCTGGTCGTGCAGGTGCCAAATTCTCCAAGTTCTGCCCACCCACCTTCAGCAAGTCAAAACCTGTAAGAGCAGCAATAGAGACCAAGATGCATTTTCCATCTGGATCGCTGTGGTAGTTCTCACTGCTGCAGGCTCACGCAGAGCCCCTCAGTGAACGTGCTTCTCTTTCTTTTTTTTTTTTTTATGGAAAGACTGAAAAAATGTGAAACCTTTGTCAGTGCTTTCTTCCTGTGCTCTAGAAACCATAAAAAACACAGCTTTTTAAAGCTTTGGAGTATACACATGCCCTCAAATAAGTGTTAAGCAGTTATTTTTCCCCATGCAGTTGTAGAATATGTTGCAGATTACAGCCAAGCACAAAAACTGTCTTGTAGATTGTGCTGTAGATACAGCAACAGTTAAACAGTGGTTTATTGCTTAAAATACAGCAATTACTTCAGTGTCAGAAATCTTCCCAGAACCTCAAGACACGAAGCTCCTTCTTTACTATTTCTTGAAGTAACTTCTTATGTGATTATTCCTGGGCTTTTTGCAGCCATGCCGCAGAGCTGCTTTATGTGTGTGTGGCTTCCCCTCCGTGCCTGGAGCCAATAGAACAGGCTGTTCGCTCGTGCACTCCCTGGGCCTGATCCAGCAAGCCATGAGCTCGGGAGCAAGACTTCTCCTGGCTTCCCCAAACTTTGGATCAGGCCTCCTGCTGCAAGCATTTTGTACCGTGGCATCCACGCCTCGCCTCCTTTCTCTGTGAGCATCAGCACAGCCAGAGGGTCAGAGTACCAACTTCCACTTTAATGCTTCAGTAAAACAGGCAGTTCGGAAAAAGAAATAAATTTCTTTTTAAAGATGTTCCTGAAACACTTTTTTCTCATCTTGAAATAAAGGAAAATGTGCCTGTAAAGGTCTCAGTCAGCATGTACTTTTCTCCTCTCCTCTACTAAAGTTTGCCAGATATTCCATTTCTGTGCCTCCTTTTTTTCTTCAGATTTTCAGGTTAACCTTGGAACTGTTTTGTGAGAAATGGTGTTAACAGTACTTGACATATGAGCACTGGGGCTTGCCATAACACTGTGAGAATAGCTGCTGCCAAATTTTATGACCTCCAGGGCTGTATATTTAAAATCTTGGTATATGTCAACCAAAACAGTGTGTCTTTATATCAAGCAAAGGAAAGTGATACTTATATACACAATTCAAAAGCCAAGGGACTCTGCAGATATTGAGAGAACAAAAGGACACTTCCATGAACTTGTGCTGTAAAATAAAAACCTCAGGTACTTCATGTTCCTCTTTTGACTTCTCTGTGGGGTGCAGGATTTTGGCTGAGGCTTGGATGGCCTTCACATGGTGTTGGAAGGGAAGAACAGGTCAGCAGGTGTCTGTGCTGGGCTGCTACACTGCCTTCTTGCCTTTGCAATGGGAGGCTTTGCCTCTTGGGAGAGTTGGGATGGGTTCTTTGGGAAAACAGGTATTGCTTGAGGAAAATGGGCATGTTTCAGAGTACAGCAGGTATCATTCTGTTGTTTAGCTTTTAGCACCTGTTGGAAAGTGACAAATTACTCTCTTTTTCCCTTTGATATGTGTAGTCTAGCTTGCCTATTAATGTGTAATGTGCTTTCCTAATATAGCTTAGGAAACTCTTTATAAATTATTGTTCACGCTGTATATGACAATACAAATTGTATTTATACAGATCTAGTCAAAGCACTGGAGCAATTAAACACCTACTCATCACATAATGTGTTTTTCCTGTCTTGTGGTGCCAAAAAAAGGTGTCTGAATTTATGTAGAGATGCTCTTGTTTTTTCTGAGCTTATGGAACTTGCCTGCTGCTATTTTGGAACATAGTCATTATGTATTCTTAGATATCTCTATATTTACAGCCCAAAGCAGATATTGGATGTTGTTACAACTTGTGGAAACTTGTATGTTGTCTGATCTTCCCCCCTCCCTTTGGTTTATTTGTGAAAAGAGATTGCTTCCAGAAGAAAATACTCTAATAGTTACAGGCTAATTACCATTCATTGAAATTGTATTCTTTTAAGAAGGACATGAAAAACTGTAAGTTTATTAACGTTTTCCATTAGATGGTGTAGTTTTAATGGTTCAGTAGGTATTCTATATTGTTCAATGCATATTATGGTTTGAAAAAATTACTGTTATTTACTTTCTTAGTTAACTGGGAAAAGATTGTGAAAAATTGATAGACAATACTGTTGAAAAATCTTTAAAGTAATTTTTAGCAGATTCACAAAGATTAATTCTTTGACTAATACAGATGTCAGAATATGACAAATTGGATGTATTTGTGGGATGCTAGTATGCTCACATGTAAATACAAATATATGAGTGTCTCTGTATGTTCTCCCTAGGGTTTATTCTACCATGTACCCCAAAGGTGCTGTGCTGTTGCTTTCATAAATTAGAATTAAGGCCCTGTGTGTGTATATATATATATATATATATAAAACAATTGCTTTAATGCTTTTTGGCCACATTACAGGCATTCCAAAGTTTACTTCATTTTTGTTCTCCAGATCCCTTCATGCCAGAGGAAAAAAGCCAACAAGAAGAAAACAATTTTTTTATTATTTCCCTCCTACAATGCTTGGTCTCAAAATGAACCAAAGAAGCATTTCTTATGACTTATTTTCCTGTTCCTAACAAACCGAGATGGCTGTCTCTGTTTAGGAGAGCTCTTTCCTTACATTAACTCAGAAAATAAGTGAATCTCATGATGCCCTCAAATACTTCTTTTCTTTTTGTCCTTTGTGGGGAATGGTAAATCACTGAACTGTTATAAGCAAGTCAAGCAAAAAGCAAATCCTATATGTCAGCAGAGACATGGAAGCAATGAAACTAATGCAAATGAAAGGAGGAACACGTCAGTATGAGAGAGAGGTGTCCTGTGCTTGGGAAAATCTTTCATTTGCTTTTAAATTATCTAATGACAGCCTTGCAGTGTAAAAAAAAGCTACTTCCAGTGTGTTCCCCTCTGCAAATGGGATTGGAATAGACACGGAAGACTTGACGTGAACTGTAGTAAAACTTGACTTGCTTAAACAGGATTTTGTGTAGATTTAGTGAACACTTTGGTCTTATAAGGCATTGTGACAGACTTAAGGAAGTTCAGGAGCTTCAGGGCTATTAATCTACTTTTTCATTTTGACCTTAGATGGAGGAGTATTGTGATGTGACTCAGGAGATAAATACAGGAGCATAACTTTGTGACAAAAGCCTGGGAGGGAGGGTCATCTTGTCTGCTTCATCTAGGAGATTTTTTTCCCCTGCTTTCTTTTTGGATCAATCCAGGTGAGGTCACTAATTCAGTAAAGATGCTGATGAAGTAAACCATCTTCATCTTTGCAGCTTAATCTGGCAAATCGCCTCTGGAGGTTTAAAAGCGCTTCTGCTTGTGAATGAATGATTGTTTGATGCCAGCAGAGCCAGAAAGAGAGGTTAGTCTAAGGCAGCTGTTTTTGCTGAGGTCTCATTTCTGTTAAATTTGCCCTTTTTTGGGAGGCACAGCAAGGAATTAGTTCTGTTTCACAGCTTTTATGTGGCACTGCAGGAAGGAAAGCTCAGGTGGCTACAGTGATGTACCTTTGATTTCTGCTCAAGATCTGCCATGATGGGGCTCATGACCACCTGGAAACTGGACTTTCCATCTGCAGCTGTGAACATCTCTGCTGCTGTATGGTACATCCTGAGGTCCTGCACTCAAGGCCCATTTTCTGAGATTTTCCAGGTACCAGTTACACCTGTCTTCAATGCAGAGTTACAGAGTCGGAACTGCCTTTAGAGAGGATCTGCTCAGGTCACAAATCTAAACGAACTGTGAAGTTTCCCAGCATATAATTTGATTAAATGGAACAGAAGAATACATTACTTCAAGTTGCCCAGTTTCCCTCTTGAAATTCTAGAGAAAGAACACTCCTAGTTGCATTAAGCAGACCTTCCCACTCCCCATACCCACAACTGGAACGCCTTATAACTATATATATATATATATTTTTTTTTTTTTTTTTCAGGTATGTGCTAAGGAATCATTAGCCATCTGTCTGAAAATTTTCTGGTGTCATCAAAGAAACTACTTATTTGAAATAGGGCAGAATTATAATACTGAGACACTTCCTATTTCTTCATTCTCACATAGTCTGAGATGTGTGATACCTTGGTTTTATCTCTTTCTTTGCAAAGAGGTTAGCAGTTTTCCAAAAAGATTGGTCACTCACAAATCTAGTGGCTTTTTCCTTAGTAACTTGCTATAAACTTTTGAGTTGCTTTTCACCTTGCAGATAGAATCAATTGCTTTTTCTGAGTTCTTAAATTAAAAAAAGGTTTAGTCAAACTAGTTTAATACCTCTTGTGACTTAGGTTGAGAAAGGTAAGTGCTCTGGGTAAGATAGAGTTTTTAGTCTAGGAAAAAGTTTTGGGAATGTGTACCCAAGGTGTCTGTGTGAGGAGCTATTTTGGGTCCAGCAGATGCGTTAGCCAAGCTTCCTCCTCTGCAGGACTGGGCATTTCTGTCTCTGAAAGCAGTTTAGTGACATCAGAGAAGGGGAAAAGCTTTGTTTGCTGGACAGCAGGAGCCGCAGAAGAATTTAGAGGTTGCAGTGAGTGCTGAACTATATACAGGGCAGTGCTGTGCCAGAAGAGCAGTGAAGCTGATACCCTGACAGGATGCTACTGAGTGGAAATAAGGAGTCAATATTGCTTATATGATATGGTGAGAATAGGAAACAACTCAGAGCAAAGACAAAAGTGATTCTAGGCCTGGAAAACTGTCTTGCTGGTAAATGACATTAGGAGGCCACTCATTAAAGCAAAAGTGAAGCAGCTATTTGATCTTGCTCACACAGGGAGTAAAATGTCTGGTATTACTGGGTGCTTAACCTCGCAGGCAATTATTTGGAGATCCAGTGCTGAAAACTAAAGTTAAACAAATTCAAACTAGAGAAGAGGTGCAAATTTTTTAAAGTGAGGACAATTAGCATTTGAGCAGCTTACCAAAGGAAGTGAAAGATTCTCCATTTCTTGCAGTCCTTAAATCAAGATTGGATGCTTGCCTAAGAGATATAAATAACTACTAGCTATTTATGCAGCTTGATATAAGAATCACTGAGTGAAGTCATATGGCCTGTGTTATATAGAACTTGGTTATAGGGAAAAGACAAATCTAGGTATTATTATTTATATGTATATAATTGTTGTTTATGAAGATAGTAAATACAGCAACAAAAACATGTGTTTCTTCTTCAGTAGTCATATTTTCCTTGGATTTATTTATGCATGTATCAGTTAGAATAGCTGATGCTTCTTTTAGTTTTTCATCCACAAGCTTAAATAATACCAGCTATGGTTTTTTGTTTTGCTCTGTATGAAATGCGACTGTTATTGGTGTTTCTGTTTTAACTTCCAGATTCTTACACTAGCCCACTTGACTTGATACTAAAGCATTTGAGTTATAAACACTGAAGTAGTGTCTCATTGAAAAAAACAACCAAACAAACAATCTTGTGTCCTTTAGAAATTAAATTAAAAGTTGAAATTCAATCTCCAAATTTATACAGAAAATCAAACCACAAAACTGATTTTACATTTCCTTAGATTATTTAGAAAACCTGAATTAACTGTACTGTGCATATGTAGTATTTTAGCCTACAGATTTCACATAAATATATCTACATAAAGAGAAAAGGGTATTTTAAGATGTTTCATCTGGAAGGACAAGATGGTGTTTACCTGGTTTATTTCTAGGTAACGGTGTTAGAAATCAAATTCTTCTGAAACTGTAAAAACAGGAGGCCTACAGAGGTCTCACTGGTTTTAAAAGCCTATCCTAATAATCCCAGAATTACCAAGTCAACTACGATAAAGGAGATAGTCGTGCATTTAAGTTACAGGAGAAGTAATTCTATTTGAAATTTATGAAAACTAACGCTTAACTGCTGTAAAGACAGCCTTTCCAAAAGTACTTTGCCAAGGCTTAGGTGTCTTCAGCCATCTGTAATGGATTACTTTCTCTTACTGTGTTTCAGCAAGCAGGGTGGTGAGAAAGCCTTGGTGACAACGACACTAATGCAATAGGCATGATTTTTTTTTTTTCCCTTTCAATTTATTTTGGCAATCTCACAAGAGGGAGGGAAGCAGATCTAAATCAGCTACTGCAGCCCCGAGTGTGCTGAGTGCACTTTGATATCCTCTCTCTGCTATGTCTTCTGTAAGGTAGTCATCGGGTGGGTTTTAAAGAGACCATTAGGATCACGCGCAGCTTTTTGATGTGCTTTATTTTCCAAGATTGCTCCATCGGGGGCACAGTAGAAGTTGGCAGAGGCGATGTGTGGGCAGTGGAGCCCCAGAAGAGAGGCAAGGACGGTGGCTCTGGCGGGCGGCTGTTGCTTGCAGGCCGGCGGGGCGGGCGGTGCTGCTGGATGGATGATTTGGAGCAGCGGCTGCTCCGCTCACAACCAAACACTTCAGCTAATTCATCACGGGGCTCTCGGGCCTCCGCTGCCGCAAACTTGAAAGGTTGAGGCAGTAAATAGTTTATTGCCACCGAGGCCTGTGGAACATTGATCACTGCTGAGTTCCCTCTGTTTAGATGTAGCTTCTTTTGAAATATGCTCTGTAGGTTTAGTCTGAGAGCAGGATAATTGCTGCGAGGGCTTAGGGCTTGAAAGCAGACACTTCTACAGCCAGAGCGCAATAGGCTGCCAAGACAGACTGGTGTGAAACGGTACAGCGTTGTGTTTTCTTAATTCTCAGGACTTGAATGAAGCAATGGGAAGGACTGTTTTTTGAGGCATGGAAGGCTAAAGTCATGTGGAGTTTGCCCATTTCATACCTATTAATAAAATCATTGCTATAGTCCTATTTCCAGCCTCTCTGGGGGGTGCATGCTGCAATTCGAGGCATCTGATGGCTCTCCTCAGCCTAGTGTGGAGGACCTCCTTAATTGCGGAGCAATTAAGATTTTTTTCAGGATGTCAATTGATATGGTGAGGTTACACTCCAGAAAGTACTCCTGCTCATGTAGCTGTATGCATTTTTCACAGCCCACTAATGTATAGGATTCTTACTCTCACCACTGAGTTTCTGAAATGTGGCTGGCAGTATCCTGTCAATATATAGTGCTGCCAAACCATCTTTTTGAGTGTCAAGTTCTGCCAAAATGTGATCTAATGACTTCAGGCTTTGGATTGAGATTGACTAATTTCTCTAACTTGAGGGAGAGTTATGGGTTTGGGAGGGCAGATTACAGAGGCATTTTAAAAATATACAACAACACAAATTACATGTGCTTAAGCTTTTATGATCATATGTGATGATATGACAGTGTATGCCACATTTTTTGGTTGTGGTGTTCTCCTTAGAAAGGTGAATTCTCATGAACTTGAACCCTGACCCAACCATCAACTCCCTCAGGATGAAACTCTGTGTCCATGGGGAGCTTCTCAACTTTGCTCAACCTATGTATGCACTTTAGGTTCAAGATTAGCTCTGGTTAAGATGAGGTTATTTATATTTACATCATTTATTTATTTTTCAATAAAAACCTGCAGACAAAGACACATAAAGAATAAGACAGTTAGGAAATTTTAGAGAAATTTGAGCTTGTTGAGCTATAGTTCTGTAGCATATTGCATAAGAATATAGACTTTTAAGGAGAAGTTGCAGTCTGGACAACATGCTGACAGATTTGGACCTGTTTATCAAAGATAATATCTGCAGTCCTTTATTCCAAAACCAGAAATGTTACCTCAGATTGCAAAGAAAGGGAGATGAAAGACATTTTCATACATCATAACTGGATTTTTTTTACGAAGCTTGGATTAATCATTTTTTCAAACTATACCGGAATATGGTAAGTTAACTTCAAACCCTAATTTTAAATGTATGAATTGGTGTGACTCCTGGGGATGTGCAGGGCTGGGAGCTGGACTTGATGATCCTTGTTGGTCCCTTCCAACTCAGCTTGTTCTGTGATTCTGTGGATATTTTGATACAATTTTGAAGAAAAAGAAAAAAATCAAATAATAAAAATTGAATTCCTGTATGTAGCAGGTTTCTATAAAATTCAAGACCAAGGCAGTAAAGTGAGAAGGGAAAAAACCAACCTGGTGAGCAGTCAATCAGTTTCTCTGTATGTGGCCTAAGTCTTTACTGAGAAAACAGTACCTCAGGCTTGGCAGCTGTGAAATTTTTAGTTCATCTTTGCCATAGAGCAGATCACTTTTTTTTTTCTCATTTAGACAGGGCTGTGAATGGATGATGGATGAACTGTAGACTCATTGTGTTAGAAAAACCTATTTCATTTTAAAAGCTCAGCCCCTCCTTGTCAAGGCAGTCATTCCCTCTTGTAACAATAGAAGAAATATCATGAAGTCATAGTTCAGCTACAGTGAAAGACTTCATTCAAGGATCTGATGAATAGCAAAGGGAAATGTGAGAAAAATAATGTGACAGCTAAAAACATTTTGTTATCCCCTCCTTTGCTGTCTTGAACTGTAAAAATTTCTATATTTTTAAGGTTAGGTGAGAATTCCCAGTGCAGGCGGAATAATTTTCAGCTGAGGGAGGTTTTGAGGATGAATTTACAGATTTTAAAGAGACAAAGAATTAATCTGTACTAACTAAATCTGTACTGTTAAGGATGTGCAGTTTAGAGCAACTATTACATCATCTCTGCTCCTTAAACAGCTTCAGTTTTACGATTTCTTGGGAAGAAGAATGTAATAAATATTTAAAACAAACTTCTGAGGTGCAGTATATGTTTGCTCTACTGCATGCTGAAATGCCTTTACATACAATTTTATGAGCATACTAATTTTCCAAATACCGAATTTCATACAAATACATTAATTGGATGGAGTTTGAATTTGGAATTTTGTGGGAAGCTATCATTTCAAAAGTGGTGGTGGTTGTTAAATGTCAATGGGAATTAAAGTCTTGGGGCAGTATTGGGGATATACAAGACTCCTAGGATCAGATTGCTGTAATTTTGGCATGGTATCTAATTTGATCTCATACCTGTCTATGGTAAGTTCCTGATGATACGTTGCACAGTATTTCCTCTTGTTGTGCAGAGAGGAAATAGTATCAGTTCAGCAGAGGGAATCAAATATCTGTGTGTTCTCTCACCTCAGAAAAAAAAATTCATTTTTTATTTCCTCTTTCTGCAGGATAAAAATGCCCTGTAAAAATGTATTTCTAAGCTGACACATCACTACACTTTACAAGCATAGTAGCTGTTTTCTTCATAAATTTGGCAAGCTTGTAGCATTAAAAAAAATGGCGCCTCATTTCCATACACCAAATATGTAAGTAGGTATGTTAGTTTGAGTTGGATATATATTGGCCTAGTCTGTTTACCTGAATCTGAGGACTATCTATGTGGCCAGTATAGCTATGAAATCTAGGATGGTTTGATTCTCATTTTTTTTTCCTCAATAAAATATTTCCTAGCATTATCCCCGTATTTTTTTGGAAGAATTCAGACTTACAAGATAATACAGGGAGAATAAGATTTCAGTGCTCTATAATGATGTCTTCTAGCACTAGAAACAGAAAAAGAAATTTGTAGGTGTGTGCAGGTGGGATTGTCAAGCCATGTTGCTGGTTTAGGAATAGCAGAGTTTATTTGAACTTTCTGAGTAATAGTCTTTGCAGGATGAGGTTTAATCAAATTTTGTTATTAATCCCATTACTGTATTAACTGCAAGCTACTAACAAGTTTGGTTTATGCATATATGTGGATTTTTTAATATGTATTTTCCTTTGGCTTTTCTTTACCTGTTTTTTCCTTTCTCATACTAACATGAGATGTGGTGTCTCTTTACTCATGCTGTTAACTAGCAAAAATCAAAAATTAAGAAATCTTAAGAGTTTGATTTTAAAGGGTTCACTAATGTAAACTATCAATCTTTCATTTTTCGTACTCAGACATACACCTCTTTCCCTTAACTTTTCCTCCCACCCAATAGAGGAGCAAAGGAGACAGTTCTTGAGGGTGTGGTTATCATGAGTTAATTGCAGCCCTGAGGGGTTTGAGACACTTGGGTGCATTTCATACCTTTTAGCTGTCCAAGGATGAGATTTTCACACGAAGGCTCCACCCCACGGTATTTTACTTTTTATTGCATAAATCAGTCTCTGTGCCTAGGGATCATTTATCATTTCCCTAATATTCACCAGGGTACAAACAGTACTGTTCCAGTTCCATTCAACCTCCTTATTTCTCCCTCCTACTCTTGCTCAAAAAAAAAAAAAAAAAAAAAAAAAAAAAAGGGTTGGCAAGATGCTAAAATTATATAATGGCTGTTCTGTATTTAATGCAGAAATCATACATTATCATAAAAAACTTTCACCCTTGAGTACTCTTTGTACTTCTGAGAACATGATATATGGCTGACTAGTGCACTTAGCAATGATGACTTCATTTAAATCTTTCAGTTTCTGAGAAAGGGATTACTGCCTAGAACTTAACTGGTATGAAAAATACATACTTTCAGATGCAACTGCAGTTAAAATCAGCTTAAGTTTGTGTGAGGAGAGAGTACTCTTGCAACATGAGAAGTGTTAAAATCTATAGGATTGGAAAGTGAAACACTTGCTGAGGTTTTGCTTTCATGCCAAAGCTTTTTGATTTTCTACCAGTTATAGATTTTTTTCATCACCATTCACTATTTACATTTTTCAGCCTTCCCAGTGCAGCTTCTTTGGTATACTGGTGATACAGGACCAAAAATTAACTAATGTTTCTGAACTCCCATATGACACTTTAGAAATTTTCTCTATTTCTCTGGCAAACAGGCAGCACCAGTTTGTTTCTCCCAGTGTTTTGTGGTTCCTTGACAGAACCTTTTGCATCCCAGATGAGGATGCTCAAAGCCCCAGAGCAGCTTGGGGTCAGCACACTGGAAATTAGCTCAAACTCCTGCTGCAGCCACAAGGTGTAACATTCTCAGCTGAAGTCAGGGTTATGTGCAATCACGGATCTTAACTTGCGGTATTTTTTCATCCAGCCGTACTTCACAGCTATTCAGCGAGTTTCCCTCATGGATAATCACTGCCTATAATAATGACCTATGCAGCAGGGCTCTCTCAAGTGGCCTCTAGAAGCTCTAAAGATTTCCCCTTTTTGTATGTGCATTTTGTGGGCAAGTTAGTATCATGACATCTTCTTTGGCTTAATACCATGTGATAAAATGTACAGACTGAGCTTGATTTTTATTCTTGCCTGATGGACAAGCTCTGGAAACACAATTTTTTTAGTTTCAATTAAATACTTGTGAATACTGGCTTGCTTGGAAGGGCATGGAAACTGAGTATACTGTTTTATAGAGGCTTGCAGGCATGTAGAGAAAATGTGTTTGGAAGGGAAGACAGGTTGAAAAAAATCTTGAGATAGATTTACATGACTCCTTCCACATTTATCTCTTCATGAGATAAATGCACCCTGTTGGCATGTGCTTGTGATCCTGCCATTTCTTGACTGAGATATCCATGAGTCATTCAGAAAAGAAAAAGCATGATTGGAAAGTGCTAATTGAAATAAAATATTTGCATACAATAGGGACGTGGCATCTGCCTGAGCTATACATTCTTTTAAAACTAAAATGCAATCGTTCACAATTTTACAGACTTCACCTTATTTGTCAAATTTGATGTTTCCACTGATCGTGTCCAATGACTTGTTCAGTACATTTTGGCAACTCGGTCCTGTCTTCCACAGTGGTTTTCCAACATAGCTGATCATGAGGCTGCCAAGTTCACTTTGAAAGCTGACAGAGCTTTTTATACATTAGTCAAGTCTTACTCAAAGCTACTCTGAGAAGGTCTTTTCTGGCACCTCAAGTGCCACCCTACGGTATAGACGAAGAGAAGCACTGCATTAGAGAGGTCAGAATGGTCTTTTGTCACTTCTAGCTCTGCTAGAGACAAAAGCTGAAAGGCTATTTTAGGGCACAGTCAGGGGCAATAAAGAAATACAGTGTTTGTTCTTAGGGGCAAGAGGGAACACTCTCAAACTTGTTGAGTTTTTGTGATTACTTGGCTACCATATTCCTTTTTCATGAATGGTTTACCTTAATGTTCAAGTGAAGAGCAGCTATTATTCCTAGTCTTTTTCTCTGTGTCAGAATCCAAGAGACAGGTGAAAAACAGGGCTGAGGTTAGGGTTGAGGGTTACAGTATACAAATCAGTTGCAATGTTCTTCTTTGATTTACGATCACCATGGCTCCTGAGTGCCAAAGCTGCCTTTTAAAATTTATGCCTATTCATTGTTTTCTAAGAGTTGTAGTAAAGAGGCTTTAGTAGTCTGTAATAAATAGAAGAATAAAGTAGGGCAAAGGGAATACTAGCAGAAAAAAACCCAGACTGATTTATTCTCTGAGAGTATCACCCTGCTTGTTCAATAAAGTTTAACTAGAGGGTCTCATCCCTTGAAGCTCTCTACCCCTTGGCCTCTTTCCCTTTACCTCCACATACCTGTTGAGACACATGTTTTTTTCAGACTTCATCCCACAGGTTTCTTCCTAGTCAGCCACCCACATCCTTTTAAGACAGACAAGTTGATTAAGTAGAACATTTTATGTGGGGGATCGCCTAGGAGTTAGGAGTGTTCACTGTCACACAGAAAACAGCAGTGTTCTCCCTGAAAGGATGCAACTGGAGAAGATATAAGGCTCATGGTTTCCAAAGTACTGTAACCACATTAAAATCTGAGCACTAAATGTGGGAATAATAGGGTATTCTGCTCCAGTAGCTTCCTAGACAGGATGAAGAACTATTACAGTCCACTTTGAGGTATGTAATTACTACACTGAGTTTACTGAAAGCAGTTTCTACAGGTTTATTACATCATTCACAACAAAGCCATCATCAGCTACTGTATTTGTGGATGCTATTAATACCCATGTTTTAAAATTAATCATATGTAGGGCCTGTACATGCACTACAGGTAAGTGCTTCTCTGTTAGGCTTCACCCACTTTAGCATTTCAAGGGGTGTGGGTGGTTTTTTTGGTTTGTTGGTTGCAATTTTAATAAATTTGAAGGATTCAGTGGTTTTGTTTCAGGGCTAGTGTAAACCTCAGACTCTTTTATTTAGTTAAAGAATGTTTTTAAGTATCTTTAAGTAGCTGTTCCCAAGAACAAGTAAAAGGATAAGAATGCTGCTGGGTTTTAGGATTGTTGTCCTTTCTTTGAGTTAGATTTCAGAGTGAAATTTCACAGAAGATGACCTTATGCATTGGAAGAAAAGGCAATTATTTGCCCTGTTCAAAAGAGAAAACTGAAAAAACCAAACCCTGGTGACTTACTTCTTGGCATGCTGTTGCATGTTTATTAATTTTCCCAGTCATTCCTGATGAAGGACTGGAGCAGGAGCAGGGAAGGTGGCAGCTGTGGGAGCATGACTTCTGTCAGTACATACCCATTCATCCAAATTTGCGCTGTGCAATTAGCCATCCCAATTTAATTCTTAATGCATATGCAGTAAAATTGAAAAAAGAAAAGGCTTGGGCATTAATTCATAGAAGTCTGAGGGTATGCTGAAAGAATTCTAGCTAAAGAAGGGTTGATTTATGGCAAACCAGAAAATAAAACTAGGTCTGTAGAGATGTACACTAAGAAGCATTGTAAGTGATGGCAAATAAGGGGAGAATGTGGACTTATTGAGGAAAGTGAGTAGACAAGAAATAGGACTGAAGTGATAGTGTTTATTTAAAAATGTGTTTCTGTGGTACTTTTACTATGTTAAACTGAGTGCACAAATGGGGCAGACATCATTTGCCTTCTGAGATGGAGTACTCAGAACTCTTTTGCCACACAGAGACAGGTGTTAGACTCTGAGCTCTAAACTCTTCTCCCTGGGTACTTTAAGGGAGAGGTTGTTCCCCAGGTAAAATCACATCGTTGTTAAGACTGGAAAAGACATCTAAGATCGAGTTGAAACACTAATCTAACACTGCCATCTTCACTGCTAAAATGTGTCCCCAGATGCCACATCTACACGTGTGATTCCACCATTTCCCTCTTGTGCCCAGGACAAAAAGTCATTGCTTTTTTCTCTCTGTGTATGCATATGCTTATTAATTTCCCCAAAAACTCATGTTCTCATTTGTCTCCCTGAAATCCTGTTCTGAAAGCTCCTCCTCAACCGAAGCACCACAAGCTGCCAGGTGTGGTCAGAGCTGAGGTACCTCTCTGCCCTTAGGCTGTGATGATGACAATTTTTGAGTAGCTGACAATAAAAGAGAGCTAAGATAAGTTGCTTTATCTTGCATGGTTTAAGAGTGATTCCAGACAGCATTACCTCAGCTCCACAGTGAAATGGTAACTTGTTTTCTTGCAGTGACTTGGCTGTGTCTTGGCCCCTGTCAGGGCCCATATTCATGGGCAGTCTATCTGATTTGGTTTTTGGTCTTATTAATGAGTAATACATGCACGCTGATGTAATTAATTTTTTTTTTCTTGGAGCATCCCTGTGAAGCAGGGAAACTCCTTCAACCCATAGTTAGCTGTTAGGAAGCAGGTAGCAATTCTTGTTCCTCAGAGGAGGAGAAAATTCCTTTAATTTTACAAAACTAAAAATCACAGATATTTCCATAGAGTAAAAGGTAAAAGCTTTAGTTAATCATTATAGAAAGTGTTATTTTTAATAAATTAAATGTCATATCTCTATAGATGCTTCATTCAAAGTGTACACAGCTTGGTCAGAATGAATGATAGGACTTAAACAGCAGTCAGCGTTTTCTTCTCATCTTTTTTATCATGAGCTGTGCTGCATCAGTAACTAGTTAGAGCAAAAAAACCATCCCAAAATAATGAAAAGTATAACTTCAAAAACTGGGCAGACAATTGATAATGTAGATAATGGGTAGATGGGGGGAAAATTAAAAAAAAATTCTTAAAAAAAAGTTTATGAATTTATAACAAGTTTTCTCAAGTTTTTCAAAATCAATTTAAGTGATTCTAGAAAGGATCTGCATAGCTTCAGTACATTTTTTCCAGAGTAAATACACTTAAAGAAAAAACTTCTGCTCCATAATAAGATATGTTAACTTCATTTATGAAATATTATTTTATTTTGTCATGAAAGGAGAAATATTTTTGATACTTTAGAGGCATCTGAGAAGCTGAATTTTTTACTGCTTTTAAGCTTTCTTGAACATTGCCATTTGGAATAAAGAATTGCAGTCTGGGAAGTAATCTTCAGTGATAATAAATGCTGAAAACAACTTTTCTCAGGTTGAAAAGGCAGAACTTCAGACAGACCCTATAAGCCTAGGGATGTTTTACCTTATGCATGAGTAGGAGGTACAAGAGAATCAGGCAAGGTCGTCATTTGCAAAGTTTTGGGTTAATTCTAGCTCCTAGGCAATAAAGAAGTTCTGTTGATATCTGGAAGGGTGCATTGTGTTAAGCTGTGTTTTGCAGTCTTGTTGGCCAGGAAGGCAAAGAGAGGAGAGACTGTTGTTAACAAAGCTTTGCCATACTAGATTATTGCTTTATTCAATATATATCTAACCATCCATTGAAAGTCTATCAAAATCATAAAGCAGATAGATGGTGAAGATCTGGTTGCTCTTTCTAGGGTTTGGGGTTTTTTTTCTTTTTTTTTTTGCTTGTGATGATGCTATCACTACTGTGAAAAGCATCTTTCAATGTCTTCTGAAAGCATCAAGGAAGCAAGGATGAAAGTTTTTTGAAAAACTTCAGAAGTAAAAAAACCCACCCTAAACTATAGTATAGTTGTCATGTTAGAGTTTTATATAACCTGAATGTTTTGAATTAATGTCTTTATATGTGAAAGTGAGTAAGAATGGTGCTAGCACTTTGGAAGTGACTGCATTCCCTGCATGGATGTTATTCATAGCTCTCTATTCCCCTGGTACATATAAAGCAAAATGAATTGGCTATCTTTTTACATCTCCCTTTGAATGTTCTCTAGTGACTCTGCAAGTTGCCCCTTTTT
Organism: Acrocephalus scirpaceus scirpaceus; assembly: GCA_910950805.1. Lineage (NCBI taxonomy): Eukaryota > Metazoa > Chordata > Aves > Passeriformes > Sylviidae > Acrocephalus > Acrocephalus scirpaceus. The sequence continues at coordinate 42,497,046 of OU383773.1, read as the reverse complement.
GTCTTTCTATTAAATAGCATTTAAAGCTTCTAGCACAGCTGGACTTGAGTATATAAGAAAGCTTTTAGGGTATTACAATGTCATTAGCTATTGAAGCTCTACAGTACTTGAAACATTGAAACCCATCCTGACTTTGCTGCATGTAGCATGTGCTTAGAAGTTTGGGTACGTATGAATATTGTTGAAGCTATCCCTGAACAAAATCATGCTGACAATGAATAAAGACTCAATGCTGCTTTTTAAAAAGGTTCTTTTCTAATCTCTGTAATTTGAAACTGAAGACTTAGAACAGTGGGTCAGAGATTGTTCTGCAAGATAAATCCCTTGCATCACATAACCCTGACAACTCCCCAGTTCCATCAAATTAATAACAAATGGATGAGAAGATAAGCAAAACTAATGGGGAGGTTACATTTTTGTGACAAAGGTTTATGGCCATACTGAATCTCATGTACTGTGATATCCCTCCTCCTTTTCCTCCTCCGCTTTGGTATTTTTTTTTTACTATCAGATCCAAGCATTCCTCTATCTGAAGCTCTTCTTTGGAGGTGATATGATGAATAGCAAGCCGAACTGCATGTCTCCAGAAAGCTGTTGTGAATAACTCTCTACTTTTCTAGTAGAAATCACTGATTTTTCACAAGGCAGGCCTCATTCTTGCACACTGTACATCCACGTTCTGCTCCTTGGATGCCGCTTCATATTTGAAGATTGAAACATACTGCTGTAATCCCGTCCCCCTCTCTTAAAACTATGCAATAATGGAGTTTGGCAGCAATGACTGAATGCCATCTGGACTGGCTATTTTCACAAAGCAGGACCAGCTTACAGCAGGCAGCTCAGGGTGATGTCTGATTGAGTTTTGGGTGGAGATGCTATGGATGGAGGTGCCAAAGCCTCTCTGCACAACTTGTTTCAGTGTGAGACCACCCATGTTGTGAACTCTTTTTTTCCTAATATCTAATTGTAATTTCACATGTTCCAACTTGTGTCCATTGCCTTTTGACCCTGTCTCTGGGCAACTCCCTTTTAATCCAGTCTGTTAAACTCTCTTGATTCACTACAGGAGATAGGCAATGAGCAGAAGAGTAAACAATTTGCAAATTACTTCTATTAGAGATCTGGTTCAAACACACCTTTGAATCCAATGGTCAAGACAACTGTACAAGATGTAGGAGATGTTTTATTAAAATGGAGAGTGGGTATTCCAGTTGAAGGATTGTGGCACCAAAATTTTGAAAATAATAGGGAACTGGTGGTTCTTCTATAGCTCTTAGCTGGTCACACATAAAACCGGCCGGCTGTTTTAGGCACAAAGGTGAACATGATGACCTTGAGACTTCAATTTACAACTGCACCTGCAATTTGGCAGGGAGGAATGACTTGCTAAAGAAACTGAATAATGAATCCAACTTTCAACCCCTACTTGGCGGGGGGCAGATAAATATGAAAGTTTATCTGCTTAGGGAGTATTTCTCCATGCTTATTCTCTGCTTTGGGTTGATTTTATTTTTTCTCTTTTCCACCCAACAAAAAGCAAGTAGCAGTTTTTGCTCCTAAGAGGGAAAAAGGGAACCTATTTTGCTAAAGCCAAGTTATTTCTCTTTAAAGATTATTTCAGTAGGTTTACATCAAGAATTTTAAATTAATCTGGAGGAGAGTTGTAAGGAAGACTTACCAAGACAAGCCATGGGAAATTGCTGTATGAACATACACTGTGGAATATATTAGGGGGCCTCTTGATCCTGATCATTGCATATTTCAGGTGCACAAAGGAAGTTTTTATAGAACCTGAAGATCATCAAGGATCATTTCAAATACCCAAACAGCAAAAAGGCTATTTTTGTGCTTTGGTTTGGGCCTCCACGGTTAGAGGTGAAGGTGAAATGCTGGCTCACTGATGTCAAAGCCAAACTTTTAACCACTTCAGGAAGTCTCTCCAGTCACACAACCTGCAGCACACAGTGGGACAGAGCCACAGTGAAACTCCACCGTAGGACCAAAATGTAAGCACTAGTAGAGAGGTAGAAGAATAAGCACTGGTTTTACCATCTGCATTGCTTATTCCTTTGCATCACAGATAACTTGAAAATCCAAGTTACCCAAGCCCTGCTCTCTTGCTTCAGCAATATCGTGAATGTCTTAGGCTGACATAAATTTTAGGAAACAATGTTGACTTCTGCTTCCACTTATAAAATCTTTTCTTTGCTAATTCTACACTTGTAATTATGTTGTCCAAATACTCTAATTTTATACAGATCACTTTTTTTCTGTCTTGCTAATGAGAGAACGGGGAAATAAATAGGAAAGAAGATAAATCTACAAAAGGCATGTTCATTTTGTCCAGAATTTCAGTCACTACTTTTTTAGTCTGTTTCTTTTTAGCTAAGAAATTGAATAGGGCTGTAAGATATCAAGACTATTGCTTAGTAATAAGCAGTTCAGAGCTTTTGAATTGATTATTTTCCTGTATAGCAAATTCTATAATTGTTAGGGGGATTTTGTATCTTTCAATTATTTTTTTTATTGGATGAGAGTACAAGCATTCGCTGAGTTAAGAGGTTGAGAGGAAGAGGAATTGTCACATTCTCTTAGAAGGTTACCTGACATTTTCTTTCCCATCCCCTTAACACAGCTCAGCGCCCCCAGATTCTTTATATTTCCTAAAATCCCCAGGATTTTTTTTTCAGTGTGTTAGGATTTTACAGGAATTCTTGGCCCATAGTCTGTATTAGATTTAGCAACTGGAATCTTATGCTTTACATGCCTATTCCTAGGGATTGAGCAGCTTGTTTACTGAGATGATGTAAGTGATCCCAGTGGTTTTTACTGGCAGATCCCAATGTTTTTTATTGGAAGGCACACTGAGTATTCAAAGCAAACAGAACTGATTTTAAAGAATGCAAAAAAGTAACCACTGTGAAACTTGTGAGACTTGAAATGTTTCTGAGCGGTTTTGCTGCTTTGTGATTTGCTTTCCTGGTGTAAACCATTTTTAATGTCCTGATACACATATCTTCTCCTTTGATAAACATGAAGAATCTACCATAGGCTTTTTCAAAAGAGCAAAGATGCTTAAATTGATGTTATAGTTAGGTTAGCCACCTCTCCTTTCAGTGTGAAAGAATAATAATTTACATTTATATTATCCTGTTTCCTCCTGGGGCTTCACATAATCTTCCTTCTTATAACACCGACCTTCCAGGAATCCCATCTTCTGAAACTGAGAAGACTGTAAGAAAGAGATGAAATTTCAAACTGTTATTTGTATTCTTTATGTAGAGCACTGAAGCACATTCTGCTAGCGTATACTTTTTTTTTTAATTGAAAACTAATAATTAATATGATCACAGCTTGTCTGTTGGATTCTTCTGAGTGACAAAGCAGAGAAGAAGAGTCCCACAAAGCCAGAACTATGTGTGTACTAAATTGAAAACTTTTAGAGTATCACCATTGCTGACAACACCACATTGGTCAAAAGCAAATATTATTAAGTCTACAGTCTTGTATATAGTGTTTATAGACATGATGAGAATGTGGTCTTGTGGAGGGTAAGACCCATATATTTCCATCTAGATAATTTTTAGTAAGCTTTTAAATCTTATTGAAGACCTTGCTAAGCTTGGTTTTGAATGATTAGTTGGGAAACATCATATTTAAAGCATTGCTCTATTAAATTAATATCTGTTGTAGAGATTGAATCTGGTGATTATAAAGAGAAGTAAATGGGAGGGGGAACACAAGAGTTCAAATTCAAAAGGTAGAAACCAGTTCACAAAGCTCATTCTAATTGTAGCCACATGAAAGAAGATACATAATGTGGTATAGTGCATTCATATTGTGTCCTGTGCTTGCAGAAGTGTTATAACTAATGAAACTATGCTTTTTTCAAGAAAATTTTATCATCCTATGGTAAGCCTTGCTGTGGAATTTTTTTCTTGACTAAGAATATATTTTAAATGTACTATATTAGGGATTAAGTACTTTTGTCAAGTGTCTCCTTGTTTTTCTTTGTCCTCTTGTAATGACACACTTATCACTACCCACTGAATGGAATAAATAGAAATATCTGAAAAGTATACTTTTAGCATCTCCAGAGATGAACAATGACAACTGCAAAAGCATGGTGTCCTCATTGTACATGGGAAGTGAGTGCCAAGGTCACTCAGACTCGTATGTTCCAAGAAGACAATTTCTGTTTTGTTGGTATGCCATGATTTCCCCTTGGTACAAAATCTGTCCAAAGAGGCCAAAGTATTGGATCCATTGCTTCAATACTCTTTGAGAAAACTTTCAGATATAAAGTTTCTGCCAGGTAAAGAAGCTTCTTTTCCTTAGTCCAATCATTACAAAAACTCCATGCTTCCTTCAAAACAAGTTGTAGTTGCAGGTCTTTGTGCAGTTGAGAGTAAGAGACAGTTTTGCATTTTTGGGGAAAGAATGGAGCATCTGTCTTATGTAGCTCAATTTAAAAATGAGTGCATGTAAATAGTTTCTCCAAAGCATGATAAAGAGTATGTCTGTTATGTTTTCTGCTCTGACTCACTGCCGTCTTTATTGTTGTAGAGGAAGACAATCTTCCTAATTCAGGCATTTAAGGAAGTTGTCATAAATTAGGCAGTTTGAAAACTCTCATCTTTAGATATTAGTTAATCTCTTTTTTTCCCCACTGGTAAAGTTTTTAATCTTTCATAAAGTATGACTTGGTATGTAGCCTTTATACACCTACCTTTACAATAATATACATGAACTTTTTACTCTTTCAGGTAGTCCCACTCAGCTCAGTGAAGGTTATTTGAAGAGTAACATCTATTAAATCTGGTTCTATATTTCGTTTCTATACCTCAGTCCTTTTTTGTGTGTTATGCATGCATGTTGTTTTCTCTTGCACATTCCTTTTTTTGCTTTTTTTTTAAGTCTTTTTTAAAGTTGGGGGTTTTTTTAGCTCTGGTCTTTCTGCTAGTCTTGCACAAAATAGTATGTACAAGGAGAGGGGAATTATTTTGTAAGCAGTAAGTTAGCACCTTTTCCTGCTCTTCTCTGATTTATTCATGACTACTTAACTGATGAAGTATTTCATAAAACCTTTTTAAATTTTTAACTTTGAATTAGAATCAAATTGAAATTTGTGTTGCTTTTATCTGTATTTGCAATTTTACTGCCCCTACTGGCCCTTTCCACAGGGCCTCTTAACAGTCTAGAATTTTTGGTGTTGGATGTTTTAACAGATGAAACAATTTTTTAAATTTTTCCTGAATGCCATTTTTGTCTAACCTGCCCTCTAAAATGAAATGTGTTTAGTGGTCGGAGCCCTGACTCTGGTGAACAGCAGTCTGCATTACAAAACAGACACAGAACCGGTGGTTTCTGCTTGGGTACACTCAGACCCAGTCAGTGTGGGGGCACAATTACCTCACACCCCAGGGAATGTTTTCTGAAGGTGAAGACTGAGGTCATTCATCAGGCAATAGGGAAAACCATCTCTTGTGAAACTGGTCACTACACCAGCCAGAGAGAGCATTTCCCAGTGCTGCTGCTGCTGCTGTGGCCTCATTGCTCCCTCTGGTTAAGAGGTTTTATCTGGGATCTCCTAGACAGCCTCAGTTACATGTGCTGTTTACTTTGTAGTAGAGTATGGAAGCAATGATTTGCATTTCAGGGTGATGTTTTAAGCACGTTATTTGTTGGAAACAATACTTTACAATAGGAAAATTCCTGATTCTGCTAGAGTCCCTGTGTGTTTTGCCTTTCCTTGGAGAGCTGGGACATGTGATTAATACACCAATTTATGTTCATTAGTACATTATTGACTATACCATCTACTCATTAAATGCTTTCCTAAGAGTTGCTCTGACACTGAAGTTGAGAGACCATAAGTGGCTGTCATCTTTGTGCCAAATGGATTAAAACAAAAAATGCATAGCCCTCCTTGGTAGATTAGTGCTCAATTTCAGCTGGGTCATACCAGGTTAATAAGACAAAGTGTCAGGTTTCCTTTTGTGGTGGTTTTTTTTTTCTCTTTTGGTTAAAAAAAAAGAAAAAGTAAGGTTTGGTTTTGTTCATATCTTTACCTATTTCAGCTCAAAACCTTTTTATGTGAACCTTTTTATTTTGGAGCACAGTAACACAATTTAGATAATTTCATACTTGTATTAAATTAACCATAAGTGAAAATTCAGATTAATCAAATTATTTTTTTCCATCTGCTGTGTAAATAAGCCTTAAACCTCCAGTGGTTAGTGAATAGGGGAAGTGGCTTAACAGGAGAAATGAATACAGGGCTATCAGTTTGAATCAGCCAGGGGGGATGTAGGTAGAATAATTCTTTGGGTCAGGGCCATGAAGGAGACTGTTCTAAAAGCCCACCTCCTTTACTTTTTATGACATTGGCAGTATAAACAGGGAATGTTTTTTCAAAAACTGGCATAAGCAAAATCCCTGGGTTGGAGAGAGGATGTAGTAGGAAGGTGTAACATGCCACTGGGATGGGCACTGGTGGGAAAATATTCTTCAGAGTCCAGGAACTTTGTTGGAACCTCCAAAAAAACAGCCTGTACAACCAAAAAAAAGGAGTGAGCTCCCTTCTGAGCATATTTGCTCCTGTCTGCAGATTGGGGTAGTCACAAGACACCTCTTACTTTCAGCTTACTTTTTCCAGTGTGGGTTTTGGAGTTTTTTTTCTTCTGTAACTGCAAAGAAAAGAACTAATATATTTTTGAAACACTGTGAAAGCTTAGACGTGATCACTGATTGTGGCATAGGCCACAAGACAAGCTCATCGTAAAGATAGCTACAAATACTGGAGTACAAATACTGGGGTGGGAAAAAAGGAATCTTGGCCCACCAGTGGGCATGACTTTATTATCCTACTTTGAAGAATATATCAGCTGGAGATGTGGTTTTGCATACCTCTACTCTTTGCCATCACATTTCATGATCCCTGTAAGCTCTGTGCAAAACCCACAGCTCTGGTACACCTTGGTCAGGTAGTGTTGGGAGTCTCATTTGATAGCAGGTATTTCTACTCTTATCTGAACTTTGATGTCTGTTTAAATTGCAAAACCTTGGACCTTGTTTAAAATTTGAGAGGGGAGGCAGGGTTAATACATGTTGGTGTTGTCATGCTCTCTGTCCTATTTATTTTTAAAATATATATATTTGGGCAATTATAACCAATTTCAAGTGTGTCAAAGATATTGAGCCCAAGTGAGGGTTGTGGAAACTGGCAGCCGTAGAGATGAGAGAATGCCTGATTATGTTCCCACCATGGCGAGGCTTACCCCTTACTTCACGTGGGAAAATAATCCCAGGGAACACCAGTCATTTGGTTTTGCTATTTATGGAACTACTTATTTATTCTTAGAAATCCTTTGAGGGTACTTTTGTAGACTGAGTATCTACTTCGTGCAAAAGTGTCTAGATGGTCTGTGGCAAGTGATGTATTGCTTTGGTTGGTTGTACACGATTTTGGTGTGTTCTGGTGCCCTAGTAAAATTGGTGGCTTTTTATTTTTTTCTCTCCCCAAGATTTCTTTCGACCTAGCAGAATATACTGCTGATGTTGACGGAGTTGGCACTTTACGGCTCCTAGATGCTATTAAGACCTGTGGCCTTATCAACTCTGTCAAGTTTTACCAAGCCTCCACCAGTGAACTTTTTGGAAAAGTGCAAGAAATCCCGCAAAAGGAGACCACCCCTTTTTACCCAAGATCGCCTTACGGTGAGGAGTGCCGATGGTGTGTGTGTGTAGTGTCTGTCTGGCTGTTCCCCCTGCTCATGTCTCAGGGCTGAAGTCATTTGGGTGTGAGATTAGAATGATGATAGAGCTAAAGTGACTAGACATGTCAAGAAGCATACCTTTATGAATTACTATATAAAAAGTATTTGCTGCCATTGCCTGGGGGTTGGAAATTAGCATCTCACTTCACAAGACCTTGTTCATTCAGCTCAGAGGTGAAGAGCTCTTGAAGAAGGGGGTGGGTAGGATGACTCTTCCTTCACAAAGGGTTGTGAGGTACTGCTGAAGTGATAAGGTTTCATATTTTTTCTTGCTTAAGTGAAAGACTCCCAAGAGCTCACTCCTTTCTTCATGAACTCATATGAAATTTGAAACACTTATTAAAGCAATGGGCATGGAAGATTTTGGTGATAAAGTTTCAAATCAATTTGAGTGTTAAGGCACCAGATTTTCACTTTTATTCCTCCAAAGTAATTTTGGATTTGTTTTGGTTTTGGGGTTTTTTTAATTAACAGAGGTCACTACAGTGACATATTTCACACGCTCTGACCATGTTAATTATATTGTAAAAGAAAAAATGCTGTGCTTGAGTGTGTATAAGAAAACAAGTAAGAAAGTGCCCTGATATTTCCAGGCCAGTTCAGGGGCTGCTCAGAATATGAGTATTTTCCCATTCAGCTGCTGTTTATTGGGCCACATTTTTTTTTCTATATAAAATTTGGCACATATAGGGAACTAATCAAACGCTGAAGCACTCTGCTGTTGAAATGTGGACTTAATCCTGCATGTGACAGAGACTTGTGTGTGTATCTGGGCTGTGTATGAGCCAAGCATTTATACAATAATTCTTCAAAATTATTTTTACAGGGGCAGCAAAACTGTATGCCTACTGGATTGTGGTGAACTTCAGAGAAGCCTACAATCTCTTTGCTGTGAACGGCATCCTCTTCAATCATGAGAGCCCCAGAAGAGGTTAGAAAATCCATGTGAAACTGTTTCCAACTTTGCGTATATCTGATTGGAAAAATGGAACAATGCATCCACAGGTTTCATTTAAACTCGCCAGAATTCTGTAGGGAAGGTGTCATGACGTGCAGCCTAATCATGGCATTTGATGCAGCCCTCCTGGCAGTCTCAGAGCTCAGGAACAGCAGCTTTCCCTTGGGAGCATCATATTCCATTTTGTAGCTCACGAACGCCAAAGGCAAGATGGTGTATCTAATTTTGTGTCCCTCTTGATAATAAGGCAAAAATGTCAATATGATACATTAAAAAAGGCAGATTTTCTAAACATTTATTTGGGCAACTACATAACAGATGCAATTTCAGGTGTCATATACTCAAGATTTTAATTTGTGTATAAATGTCAAATTGAGAGGCAGAAATAATGGATGCTCTAAGTTCATAAGACTAATTAGTACAGCCTGGTATAATTTGAAAAAATTTTGAATTATAGCCCATACTGTTTTACAAGATGGCTTTTAACACATGGCTTTAAAATGCCTTTCAGTTTAATCCTTAATAGCAATGCAGCTTAAATTCCACTTAATCATCCCTTTTCCGCTTGCAGTACTTTATGAACAATTAATGCTGATATTTAGTTTGAGTAAGACTCCATGGTTGATTAGAAGTCTCTTTTACAATGATAGTTTTCCTCTGCCCTTTAAATACTGTGACTGTAGAAAACCCTCTAAAATTAAACTTTAAATTAACACAGAAAACTGGATTCTCAGTGCAGAAGCCATTTATTGTGGTCTGTTTCTAAATGAAAAATAAATTCAAGTTTTACAGGAATGCAATTATATAAATTATAGCCTGGCACAAAATATAAGAATTTTAATCAGATTATACTTATATAAAACAGACCATAATTTCATCTCTGCTTAAAAGGAAAAAAAAATAAAAAAGAAGACAAAAGAGTAGTCCATGTCAAAAGGATTTAAATATTAATTTCAGTCTTTGGGAGTCACAGCTGTGAAACCTCATCATACAGTGGGTAGGCAGCATTTACAGTAATTGGTGGTAGGAGGTGGTGTATCACTTCACTGGAGCAAATGAAGCACAAGTTCAAAATTAAAGTAGAATCATATTCACTACATTATTTCATTTAGAAGCCCTAATACTTTGCTTTCCATTAAAGAGTCTATTGAGGTGTATTCATAGTGTGCTGTAAACTAATGTTCAAATTGTCCCCAGTTATCACTATGCAATCAAAACAGTCTGACCATTGTAAAAAATGTGGGAATATGCAATAAAAATATTAGCTTGGCATGATTTCTAATAACTCTAAGGAGCTACAAGATGAGATGAAAATTTTATAAACACATGTAGTATTTCTGATGCTCTTCTGTAGAATCATGCCATTTTGAAGGAGGAGAACTTCAGTACTCATTGCTATTTTGATCCCTTTGATGTTTGTTCCTGCTTTGACTACTGAAATAGGGTTTCCAATCTGAGGTCTCTTTTCAACACATTTAAAGTCCCCGTGGAGAACTCAAGCCTTACTTTGAAGTCTCAGGCTGTACTTTACCTTGTGTGCGTGTGCTGAGTGAAATTTTAGGCCCTTTATGCCATGAACAGGAATCTTGTCCTAGAAATTATTTCAGTTGGCTCTTTTTGCCTTAGTGTGAGTACTTGCCATGAGAGCAACTGTAACCACAGACCAATGTTATTTGCATAGTGTTTTTGTGGGAAAAGGTTTAGAAAACTATACAGATAAGAAAATGAAATAATAGTAGTTTTGAGATTGCTTCTTGGTAGCCATTCATCACTTTCCTAATATTTTTGAAGATTGCAAAGGCACTACAGGTGGAGAAGAGGATTTAACTGTAATTTCTAACTCCTATGCAAAGCTGGTAATATCCATGGAAGATTTAAAATGCTTTATGGTTTAGCCTTTTTTTTATACTGATTTCAAAGATTGGGAATACCTAAATAAATCAATACATATTTTCTTCCTCTACTATATACCACTATTTCAGTTGGTTTAGGGTTACACTGAATGCATCAAATACAACATCCCATTGATGGTGATATTATTTGCATCTTGTCCACACAAAACCTAATGCCCAGGAATCAGAGAAGAGCAGAAGGTTGTGGCAGTGCCACTTGCTGAGATGCAGAATTGATCAATCCTGGTGGGCAGTGCATACCTGAATTTTAAATCATACTTTTGAAAGTTTCTGTAAGTTTCTTAGACAAAATGTATTTATGGGGAAAAAGTATGAAGAGATAAACTCTAGTATTCCTTGTAGCCAGGGATTCATGAAATATGCTACCCTGGAAGGCAATGGTAAGGATGAACAGAATGCATTTTTATACTTTGGAGCCTGCATTGTGGACTGTGATCAAATATTGAAGTATTTGTATTTGAAGTACGAGTACTCATGTTGAAAGATGGTGAGTTGCAGTTGTCTGCCAAGCTGGTCACTGATGTTGAATTGAACAAACAATTGTAAAGAGTTTGCTTCATGATCTATATTGTAAATGAGTGTTTGGGGTTGCTCAAAAAATCACCCACAAAAGTATTAGCCAAAATGGGTTTAATATGAATTTATAAAAATGTGGCTTAATGAAGTTTGATGGCAAGGTTCACTCCATTACTTACTACATGGATGAAAAATACAAAGGAATACTGGCTTAGAATCAATTTGGAATGATTTGCACAGAGACTAAAAGCGCTAAACTGTAAGGGAGACACACTGAGTCATGAAGTTTCTCAACTCCTGATGTAGCTTAGGTGCAGCTAGTTTCAGTCTTAGTCTCAGACCTTTACAATGGCTTTATGTCTAAAAAAATGAATTCTTCCATTCATTAGTATTAATTTAGCATGCTATCAACAACTTACTGAGCATGTGTTGTGAATAAAGGGTCTCTCCACTGTGATACCTCAGTCTCAGGTAAGGAATCTCAAACCTTGAGATGAGTCCCAGGTCAGGGGGAAAGGCGCTGCAAAGCAATCCACTTGCAATTTAAATAGAACTGAAACTGCACTTATCCAAAGATTTAGTAGAAAAGTCTCTCTGGCTCAAGGTGTAGCTTTGAGAGGTTTCCTAACTCAAGGGGGAATCACTGCCACACAGCCATGCTGCTTTGCAGAGAGAGCTCAAAGAAGGCTCATTTAGGCTGTCATATTTATGGGATAAAGTGGATGGCTTGTAGTTGAATTACACATGATGGGAAAGGTATGCATGAGAATCCTTGGACTCTCAACTGTCTTTGTTCTTCACTAACTGCATCTTGGAAAAACCACCCACTATTCATGCGTTCCAAGCATCAATGCACCCTGAGTTACTCTGCCCCTTTGTGGATTTTGTGGAGGAGTTCTTGGCCCAGCTACAGCTCAGGTGTTTGTCCTTTGAGGCCTATACCTCACTATTGGTAGTTTGGATAAGGGGGTCAAGTGCATCTGCACCAATCCCTCTTTATGTCATTTTCCAGTATCATAGTACTGGGGCAGCAGTGCACAAGCCTAGGGAAAATGAGAACTGTCTAATCTCAAGAGCTGCTTCCCTATAAAAGGAGTTTAGGAATCTATACCTCCTCTTTCAGAATGCCAATTCTTCTTCTGAGCCTTTCCAGCTTAAACTCAGAAAGGAGCACCAGTAGTTAATCTCATGTAGCCTGTATAATAATAGGGAAGTCTGCACAGAGTTCATAAGGGTAAAGAGTGCTTAAGTGTAATGTGAAAGGTTTCGTATTTCTCAAAATTACAAAGGCTTGAGAGAAATGCTGGATTTGATAACATTTGGTTTTCTACTTTTATCTTGCTCTCTAAGAGAAAGACAGTAACAGGAGTAGTTCTAAGATGTGACGCCATAGTGTAAAGCTGAGCACTTAAGTTTGCTGTGTGGCCTTCCTTTTAAGTATGATGTTTCACGATCTGACAATTAGAGTGACTTTACAAAAACACCACTAACAAATTCTAGGTTGGCTGAACCGACTGCCTGAGCCTTATATCCTAATTTGGGAATAGTATTATTAAATTGCACAAGTACTTGCGTCTATACTCAAGAGATACATGTGTATGTAACAGCAGAAAATATTATCTAAAATTTCATATGAATTAAAATTAGTAGCTATGTTAGACTAATCTTAATAAAATATACATCTACTTTGAGCCTTTCTGTAGTACTTTCCTTTCTGTTATTTTCTTTATATTATATGTACTGCCTCTCATTTGATTTTCCTTTCATTTCACTTAGTCACTTTTACAGTTCTCTAAGATGAAATAGTCAATTTTTGACCAGTACCTACTCTTCAACTCACATAGATCAACACAGCTGCACTGAAGTGAATAGGGTCATGTTGATTTATGCCAGCTGAGGGTCTGGCATAGTACTTCCAGTAATAGCCTGGTAATGTAAGATAAGCATGACTTGCTTCCTTTGGGGAAAAGACCTGTATTAGCAGTATACTTTGCTAAAGCTAATTTCTTCAGTTACTTTTGTCCATTTTATCCAGGTATAGCTCAAGAGTTTCCTGATTTATGGTCATGCCAAGGTGAATGGGATCTTCCATTTCTGAAGCTTATTTATTGCCTAAGTATGACATGAGCTGAAAAGCAATATGCTCTACAGTAGCTACAGGCAGTCTCCATATTCAAAAATGAACAAGCAAAAAAACCCAAAATTTCCAGAATAATGGGGGGTTTTCCCCTCCCCCTCAAAACAACATTATGGGATATGGAATGGGGGAGGTGGTGGCTCTCAAGTTGCTGGTGGTAGTTGAACATGTCTCCCAGTATTACCAGTGTGGAAATGTTTGCCCTATAGCAATATTGGAAAGGTATTTCTGTTCAGTGAGATGACTGTTTTGACAGCGGAAGAGTGAGGCAATTAGCAAGACTAGTTTTCAGGAAAGCTGGGGCTGGATCCAAACTTTTTTTACTTCACTGGAAAGATTCATGTTCTTTTGTTGGGCTCTGGATCTCACTAATGCCTCCTTTTCTGAGTGGGAAAACAAACTGGTTGTTGACAGTGTCATTTGTTTTGTCCCAGACAAGCCCTTACTGTTGTCTCTCTTCAGTTCTGTGTAAGAAGTTGTCTCAGGTTTACAAGATGTGCCTTTGGATGTCTGAGATAACTTTCTGATTTGGTTAACCACTTCATTGCTTGCCTCATCTGATCTTAATCTGCCAAAATGTACAAACATGTACTGCATGTTTCCTGACACAATGCAACAAAAGTTTTGTTTGGTTTTTGTTGGTTTTTTTTTTTTTTTCCCCCCTAAGTAATACTTTGCCTCCACACATGACATCATTGTGTAGATCATTCAGTAGGGAATTTTTGTGTGTCTGATACCAATTCTGGTGAAGCAGTTGTCATCAGACCATTGCTGTATAGCCAGAGGGAAAGGATACAACTGCTCATTTCTGTGATCTCTTTCAGCCAGGGTGGAAATGGCTAGGTATTAGATTGCAGGCTGAATGTTGTCAAAGTACATGTAGTAAGATTAAAATGAAAAGAAATCATATCTTAAATAGAATGGGAGTGTTCTTTGCTTATGTTGTGCATATGGGACTCAGGTTTGACAGGAAGAAGGGGCTAAGAGTTTCCCCTACTCACTGTAAGTATATCTGTGTGGTTTTTGATTTTATGGTTTTTGTTGTTACTTTTTTTTTTTTTTTAAATCAGCTTTTAGTATCCCTTTTGCCTCTATTTCATAGAGAAGGCAGAAGCAGGTGGTGACATCTGCTTACTGACTTTCACGAGAAATCTGTGCAATTCCTACTGTAGCAGCTGCTCTTCTGCATCTACTGTACAGAGATGTAGTCAATATCTGCCAGATTTTCCTTTCTCATGTCTGTGGTTGGAGACTAATTGCTAATCTCTTAAAACTACTTTCAGTGCAGGAGAAGCTTGGTCAACTTAGTTCCACTGGAAATACTAAGGGCTTTTCCTGGTGCTTTTTTGGTAAGTTGAGGCCTGTGAAAGACATAAGTGTGTAAAATTTTCAGTGCAAAGCTACATCTCCTTCATTTAATGCAAAATTTCCAAACCCATGAGTGTATCTAAATAGAAAAAGTCAGCAAAGTGTTGCTTGTGACTCTCCTGCTCCTTGCTGGATGAGAAGCCTGCAGGCTGGCTGGTGCCATCAGGGATCGTCTGCCTTGCACATTGAAAACTCGATGGCAAGGTACACCATGGCCAATGCAGAAGGACTTACTCAGACATTTGTGTGCTATAGAGCAGCCAAGATCGTTTCATGGTTTTTAGTTTGCGTGTTTCAACAGGGAAAGCATGCAGTGTCCTGGAGACATGCATTCTTACTGGCTTTTTCTCCCTGCTGCGAGACTGGTCCTGCTAAGTGATCCATGCAGGTGTTCCCTTATCTACACATGCAGTCAGACCACTGGGGATAAATGTGGGCATTAGGGCCCTACTTGCACAAATGGATTTGCAGCAATATTAACTTTAATAATAGAAAATTGCTGGTAATGCCTTTCCTCTGTTTTACCTAAGTACAGGTGTTTTGTCCTTGAAAAAGATCTGGTGTTACAAGATAAGTAAATTCAATTAATTATGATGATGTTGAACCTGCTACTGACCAATTAATACAGATCAGAGCGCACCAAAATATGTGATCTTTTTTTTTGTCTGGTTCTTATATTGCTAATAAGCCATATTAACCCTTATATTTCTACTGCCATTTTCCTAGTGCTATCCAACACTAAGATATGAAGGTAGTACAACCACACCAAAATATGAGTGGGTTTCCCTTCACTAAATTGTGTTTTAAAAGCAGTACCAGACATCTGAAATAACAACTGGAGGGTGAGACCATTTCTGCATGTCCTTAACTTTGGGCATCCAGGAAATCCAGGTCAGTGCCATGGAACTTGTCACACTGAGAATGAAATAATCATGTACATGAGCTGAATCAAGATATAAAAAGATATTTTTCTAAAATGACTCATTGATGAAGTAAGATGCTGTGTTGAACAGTCTGACTACTGAAATCTTTTTGATTCAGTCTTTGAAACAATAGTTTGTGGTAATCTTTATCACCTCTTTTTTTTTTTTATTTTTCCTTTTCAGTCTCAAAGTAGCCCTGATTCTTCACTTCTATATCTGATATACTTTTCTGAGGTCTATCACCAGTTTATCTAAGTAGTTATGGATATAGCTTGTACAAAAAATAAGTAATTTCTTGCCTGTGGGTTTAGATTTTTTGGAACAGCTGCATTCACAACTCAGATCTCTCCTTGAGCAAATTATTATCTTATCAGGAGCATCTTTTTGTCATTAAATCATATGCTCCCTTGTGGCTTATACTGTGTTGAGAAGAAAGTAGATTACAAGTTTTGCTATCTTTCATGATTGATTTCAACTTTTTTTAAAACTAAAAAAATAAAAGGGCAGAGTATCCCCACAACTTACAAAATGTCAAAACTATTAAATGTAGTAAACTTTACCAAGTAATTCTTAACATTTCTCAAGTTACGTTAACATATATCAATGTTACTTTCTCAAACTAAAACTTGCAGACTTTTTTTTTCTCTAATTAAATATCAGACAAAAATTGTGAAATAAAGTGCTATGAAATTTATGAAAGTCACAAATGGGAAATGGAGTGGCAGAGTGTATACCTCACCTTTATCTTCTTGTGCCTTCAGTAATGCACAAACTTGTAGCAGGACTTTGAGAAATAATGTGTTTTATGTGCCTATTCTGTTTTTCTCTTTGTTACATTTATTTTTCCCCAGGCAAAGCACAATGGAAAATGTGACCATTGTACTGTTCTTGGGTATGCATAAATGAGAACATGAAGTGAAATACAAGCAAGAACTGTGCGATTTATGCCTTGGATTTTACAAACTAGCTTAAAGTGAATGTGGAGTTTGCAGAAGGTCAGAAGAACAGAGCTGGTTCCAGCCAGAAGTCCATTTAGCCGGCTTATCCCATTGCTGGAACATGAGGGGAGAGTATAGGAGACTGTGTAGATATAGTGTGGTCATCTTGGACCCTCATAGCTGAGACCATGCCTGAAAGATGCACCCCAGTCCATTGCCTGTCCATCCCAGGGCTCTGTGGGAGTGCAGTCTAAGCTGCTGCATGTGAGATCCTCTCTGAAGGAAACCACTTTATCTGGGGAACAACACCTCCTTTGAATGCATGGTTAAGTCATAGTCCAGTGGTACCCAGAGCCTAGGACGAGAGCATACTGCAGGATACAGTTTTCACGGGTGTGGAGACTCAGCCATGGCCAACCTCTTCTGTCTTTCTTGCTTTTTTCAAGAAATTCCTTGAGCCATTTTAGCTTGCAGTTGCATCTACATGATTATTTTTTCTGTTGCCTTCATTAAATATCATTGTATTCTGAAATAGAGGCAAGAAAGAAAAAAAAATCACAAAAAGAGCAAAGGTCCCATAATTATTGCAAGAGATGTTGCATAAATCAATCTATCTTACATTGTTGACATTCTGTAAGCAATGAATGTTTAATATTTTAGTCATTGTTGCCATATTAATGATTTCTTAAACTTCTGAAGACCTGTGTTTTACTATGATAAAAATTCTGTCAAATATATACGTTTTTCATGTGATATATTAGTGTACTGCTTTGTCTTCTTCCTGCTGTGTAATCCAATATCAGTGTTCCCCTGAGACTATGATGTAAAAACCGTTAGAAATTGCTTACAGCTCATCTTCAGAGTCCTGGGTATCCCTGCAAAGATGTTAAGTATGTGACTCTGTAGGTCTCAATCCACAACCTTCAAATTTTGGGCATCAGGTGCAGAGACTTGAATGCCTGGTCATACTCACAGCTTGTAGGCATGGAGTGACTGGCCCTTCTTAGTATCTGAAACATTTTCTCAGCAGTGTGCATCCTGTTTTCCCTAAAACAGCTATGTGAAAAGTTGACAATTCCCTCTACTTAGTCATGCATAATTTAAAAAAAAAATTAAAATAAATCTATTGAAAGTGCATGTTTCAGAAAGTTGTTTGAAATAAACCCACTGAGGCATATCAGATACAGGAGACTGAACAGGGGACACTAATTCACATTAAACCAGTTTTTGGTTCAAAAAACACTGTAGAGGGAAATGTCAACTGATTATTCCTCAAAAAAGTTAGTAGGATTCATTAAAAACAAGTAAGTGAGAAATGCAATGTCATTGGATGTCACCTCTGATAACATTCATCATGCAGTGGGATTTTATGGCAATTGTAGGAAGGTAAGCTGCTTTATCTGACAGAAGATTAGTGCATTTGGTCAGCTTGGTTTGAACTTAGGAACAGTTTTCTTTCTCTGTCTTGATTTCACCAAGTGTTTCACTTACAGTTCCTAGAAATGTGTTTAAAAATAAGAAGCACAACCACACAGACAAACATTGCATGTGTAGGAAGTTTGATTTCAGACCATTACATGCATTATGGGATGCACAAATGTTTTACGTTTATAAGCATACCCTGTTGTCACTGAAATAGCTGAAAATCCCAACAGCTGGCAGACTGCTGATTTTTGCCTGTTTTATTAATCTAATTGCAAGTATTTTTGAACAGTTTTTAACCTCTGTTTACAAGGCGACATAACAGTGTATATACTGTCAGCTGCATGTGTTTCCCACACTGTTGATGTTTGCACACCTTGCCAATTCTGTTAAAATATTTCCTTTTCAAGGATTTGCCTTTCTTAGACTCTTAAAATTTAATTATATTCTACTTAATTGTTAGGCAATGATTGGCAAATGAAAGCTATGGCCCAAAGCATTGTAATAAAACCGATGCTATTTAGATGTTGCAATAACAGTTGCATATTTTGATCTGTATTGTATCTCACTCCTATAGAATGATAACTGTTAAGAAAGAGACTTAGCAGGTTTCCCATGAAACCCTTCAGGGTTGCTCTTTGGTACAGGAAAACAAATCAAACCCAAGCCAAGAGAGAGAATGCAGTATCATGTTTTCTCTACCTGCTCTGAATTTTTTGCCCTAGGACACATGAGTTTAAGAACCACTGCTATAGAAGGGTTGCGGTTTTGAAGTCAAGTCCTTGATTTCATTATATTATATGTGAATAGACTCCTAAATAGTAAAGGATTATCCAAAAAAAGCAATTCAGACCTTCAGTTTATATCCTTCTTTTTTTTCTTCCTAGTTTATATTACAGTCCTTACATAAAAAGAGATTTAAGCTTTTTATTCATTGCATCAATATCCATCAATAGATGGATTGAGAATATTTGTCAAAACTTTACAAAATCCAATAGTAATCCCAGGTGTAGGCAATGTGAATCTGCAATAATCTAGAGCTCATTTCAGACTTAAGACAACTCCAGAAGAGTTGAGAAAAACATCAGTAACACTCAGAAATATTTTACATTCCATTTCCTTTTTAAAAATTTTGAAACAGTTGCTTTTTTAAGTTGTAAATCTTATTTGTGCTTTCTTGCTGACACCTTTCTCTTCTCAGCCCCACCTCATGCCCATATTCTGAGTCACTGGTAAGCATGTGTGCATCCATTAGGGATACTTGTGTTGTGTCGTACACTCTGTGCTCTCACACTGCGTTTCTATTTGCTACAGACTGTAAAAATAACCACCAAGATCTTTTGTTACAATTACTGCACTGATTCAAGATAAATGGAGACACTGTGCACTTCCCAAGGTCAGGAAGTTCTTCAACTTCCCAAATTTTAAGTAATTCTTGAAAACGGAGCAAGTTGGAAATTATCCATGGTTAACTTTGTTGGCTTGGGATGGCACTAGTATTGTACTTCATTTTAAACATTTATACTGAAGTGACATTGAATGTAAAGTTAACCCTGTGACCAGAGCAGGCATCATGCAAATACTCCTTTTTTATTCCCCTGCCGTTTGTTTTTGTAAGCATTGCATGTATCTGCCACTGAAAATCAGGCCAGTAGTTGCTAATTTTCACATGTGGTTTTTTTAGCTGGGATGTGTCTTCCTCTTCTCAAGTCCTGACCCTTAAGGGAAAATGGGGGAATGGGATGGACTCGTGCTAGCAGTGTGACTCATGCTCTAGGGGGGTAAAGCACCTGCAACTCGTGTGTTATGGACAAATCTCTCTCCATTGTATGGTCTAAAACTAGATAGTGGATGTGCTTCTCCTTTTCTGAATAGCTGCTCTGTGCCCTGAGCCATAACCTGTCCAGATGTGCTGCATCTGAATTTCACTGAAAATTATATGTGCTGTTTGAGATTTGCATGGAAATAAGTTTTAAAAAAAGAGTGTAGCACATATACAAATGCTTTATTTTTAGCATGTTTCATGGTCCCAGCAGATCTTGCAATATTTACGAAAAACAGGGTAAGATTGGTGTAACACTAAGGCTGGGAACTTGAAAGCTTGATTTCATGTAACAGCAGTAGGCAAATGCTACCTTTGCTACCTAGCTCTGGAAGTGCTGGTGTTACTAAAGAACTGGCAACAGTTTTTTGTTGTGCTGGTGAATCCAAGGTCTACTGCCAAAATGGTGTCAGAGAAGTGTAAACCAGTGAATAACAGGTCATTATTGCATTTTCACTATGTCTCATGATGATACTTTTCTTGAGAAAAGCATCATAATCTTACATTGCACTTAAAGAAGCTCTTTGTTTTGAAATCATGGGATGAAGCAATTCTGGGTTTGATTTCATTACTGTGCTGCAGTTATTGCACAACTCTGGTCTACTTGCAAGTAAGTTAAGTGTCTCCTGTCACTTTGGTTCTACAGGTTCGTTGTGGGTTTGGTGGTGTGGTGATGTCATCTGGTTTACCATCACATTTACAGACAGTGATAACCTGGCATCAACACCCATGAAGAAACCCACAGTCATCAGGGAATGTTCATTCATTTTTTCCAAAATTATGTATGTGTGTGAGTGTGTGGATGACGTTTGAAAATGGCTGCCTGTATGTGAAAGTCTGATGAAGGAATCTGTGTGTTCAGTAGAATTCTCTGTAAAAGAATAAATAGAAAATTTCTTAACTGATAATGCACATGAGGGTTCAGTCAAATTCAGTGTTGTTTCTACTGGTTAAAATCAGATAAATGTTCAATACAAAAGGCTTGGGATTCAGTAAACAAAATCTGAGAGATTTAACAATTTGTAAAATAGGTTTTTCCTTGAGACTATTGAAATGCAAAAAATTAGACCATTAATCCTCAATGAATTAATAGAAATGCCTCTTATTTTCTGTATCCAGTCAGGAAAGAAATACTTATGCAGCCACATGATGAAATAAGTTATTTTTTAATATAATCTCAGTTGCCTTTATCTGATTTTCAATCCTGCTGTTTAGTGACAAGACCATTCAGATTTTTCAAAGCCCTGGGAGTCTTACATATTTTAAAGATGCCTCACAGAGAGTTTTCAAGATGTAAACATAATATTAGTAGTTAAAAGAGGGTCTTATAATTCTCTGCTTCTAAAGCAGAACTTCCCAACTGTATACTGACGTAGATGGCAGCTATCTTGAAATCGTAGCTTAGCCTCATTTCTGTTCTATTCTACGATAACGTTTGTGGGAGACACTGCTAAGATTAATATAATTCCTTTTAAAAATGAGAGAAAAATCATGTTTCCTGTACACAATTGTGTTTCCTGGATTGTGGTGCTTGAAAAATACCAATAACTAAAAACATCCAAGTAAAACAACATGAAAATTGTTTGGGTTGGATCTGATTTTTCTTAGACTCTGATAAGTCTGTTCAGTTTGGCCAGACCAATAATTATTTATCTGCCTTGGTATTTCTGAATTAGTTCAAGCTGAAAAATTTTTAAATATAAATTCAAGAGGTTAGCAAACTTCCTCTGAAAATTCTCTGTTAGTTATTCTGATCCAATAATCAGGTATTCTCTTCTTGGTTCACTTCTGCATTAGGGTAAAGAAAGAATTTGGTTCAGGTAACAGCTGTGGTTCAGTTACCATTTCATGTAGAAATAATCTGTATTGATTTGGTATTAGGCTGAAGAAGTTTGAGAGAGCTTGTGTTTGTGTCTAGATCTATGTGACTGTCTTTGAGGAGATCAAGGAAATGTGGGTTTAAAAGAAATAAAGGGGAATCATATAAAATCTGAATTTTGAATCTGCATTTTTATAATCTTACCATATAAAATGGACAAAGAGAGTACTTTGTCTAGAATCAAATACTGTTTACTGAATTCCATTGAAACTCTTAAGAATAGCTGAAAAATTTACTTTATTTTCATAAGCCAGTATGTCTATAGCCCTGGCTACTTTTAAATTCCTCAGAAAACTTTTTTTTTCATGTTTAAGTTTATTATTTCTGTATAATTACCCAGAATTTGAATGGTTTACTTTTTCAGGAACTTGTTTCGGGTTCTCTTTTAAATTAGTTGAGAGATTAGAGAACACTACTGGTTTCTTTACCAACCTCTTCTAGGCTGTGCAGAAAAATTACTAAGAAGCAGGGGTTTTTCTGACATGCTAAATTGTAACTATTTTAAAAGAAACCAATGGGTTGAGTGTTTAAAGGTTTAATCTAATTTTATCCATATGTACTTTTAAAGTCTGGATTAGTATTAATTGATGTGCCGGAGTTCATTAGGCATCTGCACAGTTGTGACGCTCAGCAGCTCAAGAGATGGTGTTACAGAGTTTATTCCATTCCCTTTTCCAGAATGGTGCCATGACTGCAGCTAGTGCTGTGCATGGACACAAGAAGAACAGAAACCAGAGCGGGCAGAACCGTGCCACAGAGAAAGGACACACTGCAAAAGGACATGATATCCCCTTTTTTATTAGAAAGTCCTTTCTGAAACCCCACCTGAACACCAGTCCTGCATGTTAATTCATGTCTCTGTCCTTCAGGCTCAGTTCTGCTTGTTCATGACTCTGTGGACTTTAACGTATGTGTCTCTGAGGAGGAAAGTCCCTGCTTTTTCAGGGGACTTGGAAAAAAATTCATGAGAATATCACTTATCCTTGGCTTGTTATTTCTTTATGTTACTTCCATAGGAGATGAGGTTAAATCTATTGTTGTTGACTTGCCAGCCACATGACATAAGACATATGTGCAGCTGCTTAAATTTGAATTGAAAAAGCCCTGGAAAAGATGGAGGCTTCACTCTCAGATGAAATAACATGTATGTCCAAGAAAATCATAAATAAGCTGTTGGGGGTTTTTAGTAGATCTATCTCTCACCATAATAATTACCAAAGTGTTTACTCACAGGTGCAAAATACTTAGAGAGTCTCCTTAATCTCCAATTATTGTTGCCCTCTCATCTTGACCTCTCTTGAAGTGTTTTATAAACAATTTAAAGAATAAATGAAGTATTAGAAACAGTTATTATAGAGCAGGCAACGTTATTTGCTTTCTTTGAGTGAAGGGATATAATTTATAAAGGACTGATTACACTCATCTGTTTTCTGGGTAGTCTGTAAGTTTACTTTACCATGGCAAGGCAGAATAACAGAGAAATTGTGTCATGGGAGCCAAGTAAGATATTGTAGCAGTAGGAAATCCAATTGCCTTGTTTTACAGCCATTTGTCTTGTCCGTTGTTTCTGTCAAATGATCATTTGAATCAAAAGCATTTAAAGATATTTTCTTCCTCTGCAGTAATGAGAACAACAGAGGCTTTTATGCTGCAGGACATTCCTACTAGGTCTTTCCTCCTCTAACATGGCTACCTGCCAGTCCTTGTTATTATTGAAAGTTGCTTCATTTAGTACATGTTCTAAAGTGTCTCTGCCCGGCTTCATGGCTGTCACTGAGGTTATGAGTCAAGAAGGAGAGTGGGAGCGGGAGCTCTGATTCAGCAGGGCTTAGCAGCAGAGAAGTTAAAACTGAGAATATTAGTGGGTAGCTTATTACTTAAAACTTTTCTCAAGATATGTGTTTGAATCAAAAGAAAAATTCAGTGGAAAGCATGTTAGATCTCTTTGCCTTACTCATTTTACCACATTGCTCCTGTCTTGCTTACTAATTGGAGGCTGTTGTCGAGGTTTTTGACTCCAGCTCTCAGAAAGAGGGGAACAGCCTAAGGGTTTCAGAAGCTCCCTCTGTAAGTCTGCAAGTCATTCCCACTTCTGCTGTGCACTTCTGTCAGGCAGGGATCAAATGAGATGAGAGTCCTGAAATCATCAAAACAACAGAGCCTGTTGGCTCCAACAGAGCCTGTTGGCTCCAACACAGCTGGAACTGGGGAAAAGATGCCTGCTCCTCTTCTCTTACGTGGCTTTTTTCTGTCTCTTTCCTGATCTCCCTGTGAGGCAGACAGAGTGGAGGCAGTAGAGCAGCAGGGAAGAAGAAAGGGTGACAGTGATTGTCTATTCCACATCAGGGGACAGTTTTGTAGTGTCCCTTTGCAATTAGAAGAACATTTGTCAACCCTGATGTCTGCCAACCATAGTTCTGCAGCCCCTGGAGAAGCTTATCCTATCAAAGTGCATTTTTTTTTCCTAAATAGATAGAAGACACTGTCATTTCTAAGATCAGTGTTTGAGTGAAGAAATAGGGCCGGATGTTGTTGTAGACACACATATAGAATTACGTTTTTATTTCTAGTACTTCTGGCAGAAGCAGAGAGGATGAGAGATACATTAATAACAGGTGGTTGTTGTCAGCATGGTAAGACTCAAAAATCCTACAGTAACTCTGTATCCTACAGTAATTTTCTTGCAGGTCCAACACCCTTAAAAGTACACCTTAGCAGTTCTAGGACACTTCTGAAATACTCCTTAGCTTTTGGAGTCATCATTTTTAAAGTCAGTAAGACTGTGTGTACGCATTTGATATTTAATCGCTGGAAGGGTTGGGGGCCCTTTTGCAGAAGAGCATGGTCAGAGGAAATCAGAGTTTGAGAGCTGACTCTTCTCCTGCTGCATCTGGAGCTTAGTGGGGGTGCTCTGGGGAACGAATGTAGATTTGGCTTTGGCTCAAGGGAGGTCCCCTGTCATGAGATGACATATGAAGGTTATACATATAAGTACCATATCCTTGCGCTCCCATACTGTGCAGCGTTTCACAGCCAAGAGAAAAGCAGACTGTCGCTGTTTTTAAATAACAGCTATGTCTTTTTCTCTATTTATCTCTGTTTTCTGGGCTATTAGGTTCCTTTTGTTTACTCCTGCCTTGAGTCATCTCCCAGGTTGGTGTGCCCTGTAAATTGGGTATGATACTTTCTGCCAGATATCACTTGTACCTGAAATGCTGGGCACTGTAGACTTTCTTTTAAAACTCTCATGAGTGATTGCCAAAAGGTCGTAGCTACAGTGTCCCAAACAAATGCACGTTATGAATGGTCCTCTTTTTTAGCCTACTTTTCCTTTAAACATGCCTGTTGGGTTTTGAGTACCTGCAGTTAAATGATGTTGCTTTTGGCAGGGCTTGGTGAGCAAATGAGGCATAATCTCTCTGATCTCAGTAGTCTGGTCAGTCAGCCATGACATTCTCAGTGTCTTTTCTTTCTACACCCTGTCTGAACAGAGCCATAGCCCAGGCAGCTCTCAGTGGGGTTGCCAAAGATTACCACGTGCAGTGAAGCAGCAGATGGCAGGACAGTGGAAAATATGCAGTCCCAAACCCTGGGTTCATGTGGGGTTCAGGGTTAAATTTCAGTGTTTTCCCTCTCTGCTCCTCAAGCCCATCAATAAACTGCCCTTTGAGAGATAAACTCTTTAGTGTGCTTTGGGAAACTATTTAAAGTTCAGTTTTGTCCAGTTTTGGAAGTGTGTTCTAGACTGAAGCAGAAAATTTAAGCGTTCTGTGACTACAGCAGTTGAAGTCTTCCTCACCTTAGCATGGGCATAAAAAATGAAGTACATATGAATATATCCTGAAAGCTATGAAAGGGAGGGTAAAAGTAAAAGCTTTGCAAATTTGATTGGTTCATAAATTGTGTAATGACTGAATGGGGGCTGCCTTCACAAACTTAAACTTGTGCCTATTTGTTTTGATAAAACCCTTGTTTACACTTTTGGTTTTTCTCCCCTCAGGCTCCCTCTTCCTTATTCCTTCCATGGGATGGAGAGTTCTTACTGGAATGACTAGATGTTCAGTCTTGGGGTGAGGGAGTGTGGAATAGTGGGCAGAGAACAAGAAAAACATTCTTTTACAGCAGATTTATTTACTCTACTGATTTCATCCTTTTTTGATTCTTCCAGGGTACTTCAGTCTCATTGTTTCACAAATATCAAGATACTTAACTTTCTCAAATTCTTGTAAAATTTTGGCATTTTACCTTTATTTGGAAAGGAGGGGCAGAAATTAAAGCATGAAAAACCAGGAAAAGTCTACATTGCTTGTTTGATTAGTTCATGTTCAGAATAAAACTCTCATCTGTTTCCACCTTGAGCCTTGGTAACAAGCACATGTGTCAGTGACTAAATGAGAACCTGGATTTAAGTGACTTTCTGAGCACCCTTTCAGAATTTGCACAAGAACCAGGATTTTGTTCATTTTCCTGTCAAAGCATTAATCAGACTGAACTGTGAATCTCTAATTTCTTTCTCTGAAGTTCTTTACCTTTGATTAACTTCAGGCTCCATAGGACCCTTGCCTACTTCATTTCTCACAAGACAGCAATTTTTACTCTCAGAGCAAGTCTGTTCTCCAGACAGGGGGCTATCTTATTAGGAAAAAGATTACAGCATGATATTTAGAGATGTTTTGTAAAACTGCATCATTGTGCACTCAGAAACAACACTGAAACACGTAATCCTAACTTTCGGTGCTAGAATTTATGGCTTTGTCCTGAATATGTACAGAGCGTGTGCACGTGTGTTTTTCTGTGCTGCATGCACAGCTACCTATGGGGATATCAAAATGATGTGAAAGGTCCCACTAAAAATACAAAGCCAGGAAATTCGGAATTGGGATAACTTTCTGTCCTGGTTTCACCCCATTGTGTTCAAGTATTGTAGACATCTCAGAACAGCAGGTGATCTGACTGCCTCTTGTGTTCCTAGAGGAAGTATAAACTAACTTAAATGGGAAATATCACAAAAACAGGATAACAATGAATTTCAGGAGTCCACAAAGGAAGAAGTATTCTTAAAAATACTGTTACTAAAACAGTAGTGAGCATGACAAGCTGAATGGTGGTAAATGGATGTATTATATAGACACTCTGGTTTTTTGCCATTGAATCACTTTCCTAATGTTTTGTTTCATATTTTCTTGTGCAGAACTTCTGTGGTGATTGGATGTGTTAATGGTGGTATGTTTAAGTTTGGCCTCTTCTTTGTAAATTTAAGCAATCTGACTTCAGCGAAACTGCACCAATTTATCTTGCCAGAAAGCTGAGTTCTCTATGTTTATAGCTGTGTATTTATTTTTATTATTAATTACGCTAGAGAAACTCTATTCCCACAGAGAAAGAATTCAGGAGTGTGATTCCATTTCAGTGGCAGCATTAGTAAAAAGAAATATTCATTGAAATGTGTGTACATTTCAAAAAGCTGTTAGAATTTTACTCAATGAACATGTTCAAAATATTTTCTCACTAAATAAGGGTCCATTTCTTTTTTCGGTGCCTTATTCATTTTAGAGTGAAAATTAGCAACATGCCCAGGCTTTGTCCCAGAGGGGAGTTTGCTCTCAGCAATGGTTTTTATGCAACCTCCTGATATACCCTTTCTGCCTGTGGGAGAGCTGCCGCTCTGTCTGGTGGCATTTCCAGTTTGGAGCTTGGGTGTGGAAGCTGTAGCACCCTTGCTTAACTCTAGGGTCCTCTGAGGGTGATCACATCCTGCACTGCAGTAAGGACATAGCTTTCATGGGAAGTTTAAGCAACCAGCAGTGACTACAGCTAGGTGAAATAATGTTTTTATTGGCTTTCTGAATAGAGGAGGTCAACACAGCTAAACCAAACATGGCCAAGTCCTTTGGACCAGAAGGGACATGCTGTCTTATTGGCTTGTGGTCTTCCTGGTGTACTGTCATAGTGTCTCTGCCTTTTCACCCCATTCTCTTCTTAAACTGTTAGGGCTTGGGGGCTTACTTTTGGATTAGGTTCCCCCTGCTCCACACAATCAATTGAAGTTTTTTTTACAGGGGTCTATTGTTAAAATACTACATTTCAGGGTTTTTACTGTTACTTTGGTTTTTATCCAAAATAATGGCTTCTAGGGTTGTCCTGCTCAATCCTCAGCAGAACCACTTGTCCCTGTGCAGAAGCAGAGCTTGGGAAATGGGGACAGCAGAGACAGGGAGAGTAGGCTGCGAGCACCATGAGCTGATCTCATACCTTGGGTTACACACCAGCTTGACTGCATGCCACAGCACACACTGTGGAGATTTTTTTGTCTCTTAACATCTGAGCCAGGTGTTTACTTGATTAGTCTGTTATGAGTCTGTAGCTAGAGGATTTTATCCTAGTACTTGTAACTGTAGAACTTTGCAAGTGGTGATCTGTACGTTGACTTGTTGGGATCATCAGTGGTGTTGGAGATGTATTTCTCACCACATCCTAGCTGAGAATCCAACTATTCATAACATGGAAGATGGAAGGAAATGTAGCACCTTGCATTTTATGTGCCTTGTACTGGAAAAAAAAAGTATTTTTTTCCTCCTATATTTGCAGAAGCTGAGATTTCTTTTTTTTTTTTTTTGCTTCCCTCCAGTCCTCGCTGGCCCTTACCTTGTTACTCCTTGATGAGCTCTTTCCCCTTGGCTGTTTCCAGCTCCCTGAAAAAACTGATTCAGGATCCATCTGTGTTTCAGGATCCCCTCTTGGTGATTCCAGGGCTTCTGTAGCAAACGGTGGTTTAGTAAAATCTAAACACATTTACCAAGTTATGTATTGAGGGCCTAAAGGGTGCCTCGAGGACTACCGCTGTCACAAAGCTAACCAGAAGAACGTCCTAGGAGAAAAACGGTTGAGCAACAAAGCTCCAAAGGGAGACACATGGATTAGGAACATCTTGAGTTATGCTGTATAAGTGTCAAACCCGTCTAGCACTGCTTTATTAGTTTGTGTGGGAGGCAAAGTTTCAAATAAGCTGCTTGGCTGTAGCCAGACCATTTCTCTCGCTCCAAGAAAATACATCAGCACTGACTCAGCAAATTTGCCGCTGTGACTGGTTTCAAGGCTAGCTCTTGTTACCTACACTAAAAGTAAAGGAAAATTCTTTTCCCCCCTGACTTGAAGTGAAACGATACGTTTTATACTCAAGAAATTTTGCACATTAAAAGTTAGCACAATTATGGGTGCACAGAAAGTCACAGAAACCTGTGCAAAACTTTGCTTACATTGTGGCCCATCTCAAACTGATGTCCCAGCCACCTGAAGAGGTTGAGAGACCAACCAGATTTAGTCCCTCAGAGGTCAGAAGGTCCAAGAAACTGTATTAGTCAGTCATGTGTCACCAGGTAAGATTAAAAGCCTTGCCTGCTTCATCTCAAGAGAGTGCGAGGGTAAAGGCTGAATGTCTCAGCTTGAACCATCAAACAGCAACGTTTTTGATGTGCTACTGGTTGCTGAGAGGATGGAGGAGGGGAAGGACAGGGAGAAAAGGAAAGAGGTGTTAAATCTAAGAGCACAGATGTCTGGACTGTGATAGCCATTAAACAAAAGAAGTTAAAATCAGAGGGGTTTGTGCAAGTTGCCTAAGACTGCAGGATAATTCCATTTTGTACAAGTGCTGGATTTTCCCTTTGGTTGCATACAATTCTAGCTATTGTAGCACCAATTAGACAAAGCATATACTTTACTACAATTGTTTACACAAGCTTTAACAATGTAAAGAGTCTGTACTGATGGGCAAGCACACTCATATTTACCCACAGCTCACACATGCAAGGGCTTGCCTAATTCTGTGACAGCTGAAATGAGAGGTTTAATTCAATAACCTTAGTTGAACAATTTAAAAAACACAGCTTAAATGAATGTTAGTAAGTCAGAGTGGCTAAAGACATTTACCTTTGTTTTACAATGTAGTGTATATGAGCTGCGATTAAAAAAACCAAAGTGAATAGTTTGGAGCAAAAGGTTAAGTTTTCTGTAAGCGAAACGCTGCTCTGTTTATGTAAGCGCCATTAGCAACATAAACTTGGGAAAAGGAATAATACTTTTACATATTGTTTTCAGTATTAATGTTTGGGTTTTCCTTTATAAGAATCTTTGATGCCTCACCTTTTCCTGTTCAGTGTACATTTCCTAAGGGGAAAATATTTTAATTTAAGAAAAATTACATGGAGGAAATATACTAAAATAGCACATGTTGGCCAACTGTTATTGCTGGTATATCACCTTTTAACCACCCCATATGATAGATCTGAGAAGTGTAATTAGTCCCAAGTAGTGGCATTTTAATTGTGAAATCTAATACCTTTGTGTTCCACCATATACATGCAGATTGTCTTCTCATCAAACATCATTTTTTCACAGTCACTGTAGAGAACTGCTGCTGTGTAGTCATAGAAATGATGCTGTCATTGTTTTTTGAGAGATGGAAACCTGTATTTGTATGCAGAGCAGTCATGAACAGTCTAAAGCCCTGATGCCAGATGCCCAGTGGAGGGTGAGCACCACTGGGTCACTGGGGAGTGTGGCTTGGGCTGTGGCAAACACCTCCTCTGTTTCTCATCCTTTGGTGGTGGTGGGTCTCTTCCCCTACTTCTGTGTCCCCTGCTTTTTACAGGGCTTACTAGTTGTCCCCTGAGGTAGGCTGTGTGCTATCTTTTCACCCACCGGGAAAAATAAAAATTTTCGTACTCTCTGTGCTCCCTCTACATTTCTGTACCTTGTTGTTCCTCACAAGTCTGTCTCTCACTTTCATTTTCCACTCAGATTATAAAAGGCAGTAATTTGTGTTCCCTCCTTGCATAGTTCAATGACCTCTTGTTGCCCTCAGCTGTCCAAATGTTCTGTGTGCAACTGGATGGCAGGGGCAGAGGTGCTCTGGGGTTGAAGAGCATCAGCCCCCTCCACTGTGCTGCCCTCCCGTGCTGATTCCCACCTCTCAATGTCTTTATCTTTCTGCCTTAACCTCCTCATTTTTGAAATATAGAAGTATTTTAGTAGTGCATTTTCCATTATCTAAACAATGGGCACCCAAGGTATCGGTATGACATTTCTGTTGAAAACTGATGTGCTAATGGAAAATGGGGCCAAGGAAAATAAGTGCATTTTGGCATTGTAAAGGTTATAATGTGTATCAATGCATTATTAAACAAAACAATTCAGTTTATATGTTGATTGATGTCTTTGTTAGGAATTTAAAGGAATTGCTACTACATCATTTTATTTAAATCACACATTTTAAAGTAGTTCCAAATGAAGTTCGCTTGATAAAGAGGGACAATTTTATCCTCATGTTACTGGACCACAGCTTTCAGTCTTGGATCTGCAGATTTTTTGTTACTTAATTGTTTCCCAGAGGATTGATGAAGAATAACCTTTTTAAAACGAATATTATCTGTAGCTTTATCTTTCCTGTTTAGAGAAAGATACATGTCCATTGGAAAATAGTTTGGGGTATGTAAACTGAAAATGTTTGAAAAACACTGAAAATATATTAAAAATCTGAGAAAACCACTACCATAAGCTACTTCTAAAATTTAAATAGCAGAGAAAAACATTGAACATATTATGATGAAACCAAGTATTTCCAGCTATGCTATACAGGATTAAAATGTAAGGATTAAAGCACTATATCTCACATTTCAGGAAATAAAACGATTTATTACCTCAGTCAGGAAGATGTTTCCCATGCATGACTTTACAAGGAATTGCTTATGAATCATATCACCCTCATTTCATATACATTTCACTTTGCAAAAATCTGATTGTGGACTTTATGGCAAGCTCATTCAAAGGTAGCTATATTTGCTGAGTAAAATTTGTAGGATGATGAGCAGAAGGGAAAAAAAAAAATCACTTTTAACCATGATTTTCCCTTTATTTCCAAAAAGTGATGTTCTACTTTGTAGAATTGTTCTTGTGAGAACAGTTTGTCGTTTTAAATTGTGAATGGATTCACAATTTAAATGCATAGGTGCTTAGCATATATTAAGTAATTGCTCTACTAGTTATACCAAAATGCAATACTGTATCAGTGGTTTTTATCAAGACACAGTTTAAAATTCCATTTAAACCAAAAATATGGAAGGTTCATTTAAAGATCTATAACTTGAGTTTTCGTTTGGTTTACAATGACAATAAATCCATTTGCTCTGGAATCATTGATTTTCATCAGTGTAAGGAGATTCAAGGCTTCTTTTCTTAGAAGATCTGGGTGTTGCTTTGTTTTTTCATTTCACCTTATTACAAAAAATGGAAAAGGTTCTCATAGAATGGAAATAATGAGCAGTGTGGATTTTCAGGCAATCAAAACATTTTAATGATCTCATTAAATGTATAATTTACGACACATACATGTTAAAAGAAATATGTTTCTCTGGGTTAGTAGGAGCTCTGGGTACACAATGTGTTTGAACATGTTAGGCTTCCATTAGAATCTATGCCAGAACTGCAGAAACTTGGAGGGAAAAAAACCCCTAAACTTCAACCTTTTTCTTATGTCACTGTCTTCAGAGATAGAAACCTTTTCATCATATCCAAAATGAAGAAATAAGGTGTTACCAGAACTTGATATATTTTTCTAGGACTGCATCTCAGTTGATAAATAAGGACTCCTATTGAATTCTATAGGATTGATTGTCATTCTATGGTATTGCTAGGGTTAATAATGCATTTTCTTAGGCATGCAACAACTAGTGTTTTACAGGGAGAACAGTCTTACTAAGACCACAGTTTTATCATTAGCTGGATTTTGTATGTAGTCTTGAGAGCTTGGAAAATTAGGGCTCTTGAAAAGAAACAGATACTACAATAGTGGCTCTTAAAGCTGCTTCATCCTTTTGGTTGCCTCTTCTAAACCACAGATTCTAGACAAAAACACTTACTTCAAACAGGCAGTTCCCTGATGATTCAAAAAGGGTGAAACTCCAGTGCTGATAAAAGGAATGGAGTACTGATGCAGACTAAGACCATGCCTCCTAAAGCAATAGTTTTCAATATGTGTTAATGAGAGATGTGTTCAGCTTTCCAAACTGCATTGTTGCCAGATGTAGGCAGCATCCTTCTCGAAGGGATGAGCTGTTTTCCACCCTGAGCCAGGCAGCACAATGGGCAACAGGCCTGGGCTGGAGAGCAAAAGCTATTGCATTATACCTCTGCTATTTCTTTTCATCGTAGTATTGTTCCTGCAGTGGTTTGCTGACAAGTTATATGTTTTACAGATCAGGTCTGCCTGGTGAGGAATCCTTGCTTTAAATCCTGTCTAGGATAAATCGGGTTTGTAAATCAGACCTTATGGTTCCTATTGGAATGCTAACGATCTCAAAGGGAGGGCTTGGGTTTTGAAAACACATCTAAGCTAATGCCCAGGGTTCCTGAAAGAGCTGTTAATATCATGAAAACTCTTGTCAAAGACCCCTTTTAAAATGTAAGAACTTGTCGCACCCTGCTCTACCAGGGCTGTTTGGAACCACTGAAATGATACACCAAAGCATCCTTTGCTAGGTCTGGCCATATCTCTTCTGCCTGGCCACATCTTTAACGCTGCATCGAAGCTATTCCAGTGTTGCCAATAGCAATGCATGATGTGGCCCATCATGGTTTGGATGTATTTGCTTCATAGATAACTATGCAAGGCAGTTAGCCCAGCATGTTTGGCCCTGCCGACAGCAAGAATGACTTTTCTCTGGGTTACTGTAGGAAAGTGAGCTCCCAGGCATTTGCCACCCATCCACATTTTGAAAAGGCGTTCAGATAAGTCAAAATACATCAACCATGTAACACTTCGCATTTATTCGTGCTAGGTGTGAGCAATGAGTTGTGTTTTACAAAACCCCTCTGAACTGAGGAAGCAGTGCAGAGCCAGGAGACAAATATGGGACTCTGACATCTCTCTTTCCTACCAGTCAAAGGTAGCTTCTGTCACTACCACCAACACATTTCCAGGTGAATTAGTAGGGTTAGTAGCATAACAAATTGGGCCTTATTCACCTGTGATAACTGGTGGCATTTTAGCTGCTGCATCATCTTGATCCAATGAAAATCAACAAAAAAGGGTAAAGTGGTTAACACACCAGCAGCTCTGATGATAATCTTCCTAGCACTGAGTGGCTGCTTTGTGGGGAAAAATGCTCTTGTGTGTTCAACATTAGCAAGTCTTCACTACCTCCTGATGAAGAAGGAAGCTAGCCATTTCTGTGCCTCAAAAGGTACTTTGTGTTCAGTTATACAAAGATATGTGTAGCATTTTGCCTAGACCTTTTAGATAGAATCAATCCTGAGGAAAAAGACATTATTTCTGCTAAATTACAGACCAAAACAATGTCATAGCCAAATTGCAAACCTCTAGGACAGGGCTTTTTAGTGGAAATGCTGACATAGCCTTAACTACTTTGTATGACTCCAGCAGGCACCAACTTAAATTCTAGTTATGATGTGGATTTAATGGCATGGGATCAAACATAGAGAGTAATGGGATATTTTAAGATACTGTGTTTGAAGAGAATCGGTACTTAAACATTATTTATGAACCATATCATTTAAATGCTTCTGAAATGTGCCATTCAGTCCTTGGGTGCATGAAAAATTTTCTAGTCACATTTCTCAGAATGAACAGTAGCATAGTTTTCTTCCTCAGCTTTAATGCTGAGGCACTTCCAAGAAGAGACTTGGAATTATTTAGTGGGACCCTTACTGGAATATCTCTGGAAAATAAAGGTTTTTTCATGGTGGTGCTCTTTAGTTCTTCATTTCAGCCTTTTGAGGAATATTCCGATTTTGCATGGAAAATATCTTTGAAGATTGTTCCTCTCCAGTTAACAGTGAGTCTACGAGAAGACAGCAGTTACTAGTATTTGTTGTGCTGTGCTAGACAAATCGCCTCTTTCTTTTGTGGTATCTTTCATATAATTAAAGTTAAATTGATAGCATAAAAGTTTTTCTTTCACACAATATTTTTTGTGTAATTTTTTTGGGGGGGTTTGGGGTTTTTTTTGTTTGTTTGGTTGGTTTTTTTTCTTTGTTTTTTTTTTTATGCTGAGGAAGTATTTGCTCCAAAATGGAAGTTGACATTCATTAGTTGTGCAGGTTGACAGTAAAACTTGCTTTAATGCAGATGGTGACTAGAACTCTCATTGCTTTTGCTGCAAATGGGAATGCAGTGTTGAAAGCAGTTTTGCTTACTACTCAGTTGCGGCCTGGAACTTTAAACCATCTACTTTATCCTAGAAAGAAACCTGTTTCTTCATCTGTGATTTGCTGAACAAAAATGATAACTGAAATCATTTTGGTGCAGAAGGTTAGGACGTTTCAGAGCTAGTCCTAGTAAGTTTTTGCCATAGGTTGGATCTGTTTTTAATTAATTAGCAATAATCTGTGTGAAGGTCTCAAAGCACTTTGATAAGTTAAAAATGGAAACAGTCTTGGAAAGCGATTGTCTGACTAAGCCAAAGGGACCCTGTCACTGGTTTCTGTTAAGCCAGGACGCCACTCCTGCTGCAACTCTGCCCAGCCAGGAACAGGAGAACCACAGCACTTTGCTTTCAGAAGTTCAAATAACAGAGTCACAGTGTCGGTGCAGCCCAATTTTTGAGAAATTTGCTTTGAAAAAGACTCTGGAGTATATTTTGTTTCTGAAAGTTTGCAAATCACACTGTTTAGGGAGCTTCCTTTATATATGAACACTTTTTCAGGGAATATGGAAATTATATGATTTTCATCCTTTAAAGAACAGGCACAAATTGAGGATATACCCTAAATAGCTAATAACTGGAATTGCAATTTGTTCAGCAGCTGATGAAAATTTAAAATTCTATCTTAATGGTATACTGTGGTAAAGTCTGAATTATTCAAGTTCTTCATTCCACATGATTCTTAGATGTGTACTTTTTTTTTTTTTAACTTTTAGTAGAGTCAAATGACACAGAAAATTATTGTAGTGCTCTTGGAATTACAGGAAAAACTAGTAGTCTGAAAAAGACACGTCACATTATTTAATAATGTTGCAGCAACCTACTGTTTGGTTGACAGGAACGGAACATATTGAGATGCATATCTGAAGAGCAGAGTTCCATAATGAAAAAAACTGCATATGTGCATTGAATGTATAAGCTACACTTTTGAGACTTTTGAAATTTTCTAAAAGTGTTTTACAGCTACAGACATTTTCACTAACTCTCCTGTTTTTCGTTTGGAGGAGGTATCATCTGTCACCATTTAATCATGTCTTTTCTTAGCTATTAAAAAGGCATGTAATTTTAATTTTTGTGGCTCATTAGTGTGCAAATGCCATTGGGCTTGTTTAGCCTAAAATCCTGGTCTAAATTCAAATCCCTCTGTTTTTGAGGTGACTATGGCCACCTTTTAGAAACATAGCCATCATAATCTGAAAATCAAGATCTGAAAATATGTAACAAAGAATATTGTTTAAAGCAACTCCACTGGAAGCAGAAATGGGTACATAAATTTTCCAGTCTAATACAGTGAGCAACATACTGAAATATGGTAAAATATAGTCATTTACTGCAAAAG
Source organism: Acrocephalus scirpaceus scirpaceus (assembly GCA_910950805.1). Lineage (NCBI taxonomy): Eukaryota > Metazoa > Chordata > Aves > Passeriformes > Sylviidae > Acrocephalus > Acrocephalus scirpaceus. The sequence goes on along the minus strand of OU383773.1, from coordinate 42,460,836 downwards.
TTGAAATAATCACAATTTCATGATCTAACTGAACCTAAGAATCCCCAACAACTAGAAAAGTAGTTTAGCCATTTAGTCATCACAGTTCTTTGGAGAATACATAGTATTTGCATAGTCTGATTTTTTTTTTTTTAATTAATAAACACATTTACTTAGATATGTGCATTCCTTGAAAAAAAAAAAAGTAAAAAGGAAAAAAGAAATGGCAATAGAAAACTTGAGGGTGGTCTAAGATGTCTGTCTTCTTTATGTAACCTTTTGCATTTTGTGTTTAAGAACTGACATTCCAAATGATTTTCTTTGGCTTTATGCCTGGAGTGAATACTGAGGCAGCAAATTAGGAATGCTTAAGAAGTCCCACAAAGAAAGATATTTGCTGTGAAAGTGCAACTAATGTGACACTTGCACTGGAAGCTTCTTGGCTTGCTCAAATGATAAAAGATGGCATGGGTCTAGGTGGTGCAAGGGGAGTGAGCGAAGACTGGAAGTGCCATGTGCTGAGCTGTACAAGGTGTCTCCTGTGGCCAGCTATCTGGCACTGTGGCTATGCTGACACTACCTTTTATTTCTCTTCCAGGGGCTAACTTTGTCACTCGAAAGATTAGCCGATCGGTAGCAAAGATTCACCTTGGACAACTGGATTGTTTCAGCTTGGGCAATCTGGATGCTAAGAGAGACTGGGGCCATGCCAGAGACTACGTTGAGGTAAGCTGTGGGATTTTTTTCAGAGTCATCTTTGTAGAGGGGAAAGTGCTTATATTGCTGTAACTTCAGGTTATGGTCCACAGAGGGCTATCTCGAGATTTTTTTTTTTTTTTTTTTTTTGGCCTATTGAGGTCTGTTAACTTTGTCTTGCTCTTGACTTCAGATTAGGGAATTTAGTAACACAGCAGTCTACCCCAGGCATGACCTGAACAGAAAAATAAATCTTTGGGTTTACATTCCTTGCCTGAATTCCTGGAGAAGGGGTCTGACTAAAATGTGGATCTATTTTAGAGTATTTCTTCTATTCTTTTGACAAATTTTATGAGCAATATTAAGATTTCAGCAAGATGCAGTATGACCTGAAGTGAAAGATCCTGCTGGAGCTTGGTGACCTTTTTTTAATAAGGCAAAAATTAGGTCTATATTAATAATGATCAAAGGCATCTTTGGTTATACATTATAAAGAAGCATCACAACATAGTTGTGATGGCAGGTATTGGAACACATAAGCCTGCATTTAGTGTTTGAAATGTTTGTGTAGTCAGGATTTGTTTCTAATTTTATTCTGCCCATCTACTTAGGCAGACAAACAAACAATACCCCTGTATTGTATTACAAGGAGACATGAATGACCATGTAGGAAATATTGTCTTTTCCCCAGGAGATTTTTGTCCCCATTTTGGTGCTTAAAGATTTCCTGTGGTCATTGGACTATTTCTGTCTTTTAATAATTCCTTGCTGGGAAACCGGATTTGACTTCACCATTCATTGATGTAGTTTAAAAAGATGACGACTGTTTGTTTTGGTTTTCTATATTACAAAGTAAGAAGTATCTCAGTAGGCAAAAGTCTGATTTTTATCATAAATTGAGACTTTAAAGGTAGAGTAAAAGTTAAACCCTCAAATCATTTTTGCGATCAAAAAGAGCAAGAAATCAGAATCTTAATACCTCTATAAACTTATGTCCTGGATGACATCAAGAAAGGTAAACAGCCATATTGCCTTGGTATCAAAAGGTAAGCAAGCAAAGAAGGTGGTTTTTGGCAGCCAGCGATAAATGGAATTGTCTTTGGTTCTGTGCTGCATTTGCATGTGAGATGCTAAGGACACCATGAATGTAATGATTATGGTTTTATGTTTGTGGCTACAACCTAAGTTGAAGCAGTTAACCCAGTAAACCATCCCAGTCATCTTTTTAATGCATAAAACTATGATCATGAGTGATCATAAAATCAGTTACCAAGTCTCAACTGAAAGGAAGTTAGAGGTAAGTCAAATAAAATGATCAGTTGCATGAACAAAATGAATATGATTTGTTAACAGGCATTGGATATTTCATAAAGACTTCAGCAATCTCATTCCAACAGAAATTGCACTAGATCATAAGTCATGGGATGAATCCTGAAGTCTTCTTCCCTAAGGGAAACCCTAAATTACTCTCTTGTGCCTTCAGGGTTAGACCCATGTCCTGTGTTCACAGAATCACAGGATAGGTCAGGTTGGAAGGTACCACAGTTGCTCATCTGGTCCCACCTTCCTGCTCACGTAGGATCATCCTAGAGATCATTGAGCAGAATTGTGTCCAGACAGTTCTTGCATGTCTCCAGTGAGGGCAACTCCACAATCTCTGGGCAATCTGTTGCAATGCTCAGTCACCTGCACAGTAAAGAAGTTTTTCCTCATATTCAGGCACAACTTCCTGTGTGTCACTTGCTTCTCTGCCTCTTGTCCTATTGCTTGGCACCACCAAGAGCCTGGATCTGTCCTCTTGACACTCCCATCAGATACTGATAGACATTGATGGCATTCATCCCCTCTCTTCTGGAGGCTGAACAGGCCCAGATCCCTCAGCCTATCGAGGCTATCCTTCAACCCTTAAAAATCAAAAAGTCTGTCCAGAAGGACGACTAGCTTTCAAGACCTTTGGCGTCCAGAACAAATGTAGTTGTCTGAGATCTATGGCACAAACACATGTTTTTTGTGCAAGTAACATTCCAGGCCTTTCAGCTACATTCATCTTGGACCTGACCCAAAATCTTCTGGAAAGAATTCCTCGCTAAAATATAGTTCATCTTGAGTATTTCTCATCCCAGAGAGGCACCCCTTCAGATGATGGGAGAGTTATTATCAATTCTCTAATTCCCTGAGTATTGTGGAAATGTGGTTACAGGCAGCCTTCTAATGGCTAAAAGATAGGGTAACTTTAAACTGGAAATAAACTATTATTTGAGACTTTAATGGGCTGGAAAGTAGGGCTTAGAGATTTAACGTTGTTCAAATAAATACATAATATGTTAGAAAGCATGATCATATTTACAAGCATTTTGGGAGCTTCCTTAAGCATATGGCTGAACACATAGGGATATATCTTATCCTCTCCATATGTAGCTTTAAATCCCATCGATATTAATACAAGTAACACATGTACTGTGACTAGACCATGCACTGTGTTTTCTTTCTTCTTATTTCCTTATTAGGGATAATAATAAAACCATAAATACATTCCTTTTTGTTGTTTTATGAAACATTATGGGTCAATTCGTGATCTCATGGAAGCTGATGGGCAAACTCCCATTGACTTCACGGAGAGACAGTATCCTCTGTGTGTTGGACTTGAGAATGTCTGGTGGTTACAAAGCACAGGCAGAATTCATGACTCTTAAGCTTTGATTGTGTGAGTTCATTTGACTGCTACTGTGATTTTGGGCAAACTCCTTTGTGTACTGTAAAGCATGGAAGCGTGTGCCTGCACTGAAGCATGTAGGTGCCCATCGAGGCAAGGGTTGAGGGTAGCTTTAGTGGCAGATGATTCAGAAGTTTGAGGTTTAAACATAGGTTCATATCAGTGGAGAAAAGTTGGAAAATGTGTTTGATTAGGATTTTGACCCAACGCTTGAACTGCCACCTGCAGGAACAGGGTAGGAAGCATTGTGCTGGTGAATGAACACCGGGAAGTCCATCTCACTGGAAAGAAAGGATTCCATTCAGTGTTTGAAGAGAACAGAATAGAAATAAGTAGGCATTGAAAAATTTTGGTGTGGGATTATAAATTTTAACCTAAATTTAGTAACTCTTGACATACTGGCAGAAAATGTTGCTGCCTCCTGCTCTCCCTTTCTCCATTATTTACTCTGCTGTGATCATGAGCAAGTCTCATGAGATTGTGTTAGACATGACGATCAATGCCACTGAGTTGGAAAGAGGGAAGGCAATACAACAGTGCTATTGACATATGAATCTTCTGTGTACTATTTTGCTTTGTGAGGATAACATAACGTTTATTTGTTGCAGATTATCTGCTGGGTATTTTCGATTATTAGCACACTAACAAGCCTTAAGTGTACTGAATACAGAGGAAGAATCGCCCTGCTGGCCACATATTGCTACTACAGGCTGGGATGCCATTGGCCTTTTTGGCCACCTAGACACACCAGGCTTCGTTAAACAGCTGAGGCTTTTTCTGCCTTTCCTTCAATTTCCTCTTTATCACCTGCTGATGCTCAGGTTGCCTTCTGCAATTGCACTGCCCATACCTCAGTGTTGTGCAGACAGCAGAAATCCTGCACTGATGAAAGCTGTGGAAAAACCCCTCAATCTTGACCTTACAAAACTAAAAGAACGAGTCAAAGGTAACAGTTTTACTAGTCTTTAGGTATTCATAGAGATCAGAAATATTTTCTCTTGCCTTCCATGGAAATCCAGCGCTACATCAAGCAATAATTACAGAGGACTCATAATTGAGTCATAATTGGCTCCAATTCCATTAATTACATGTCTAGTCAAAATTTTAAAATTAGGTATGTGCCTACATTCATGGTGAAATCAGGGTGCATTTGATATTTAGAATGTATGGGAATCACCTTCCATTAATTTATATTTAAATAATGTAAAAGCTAAAGAGAACTGTTTATAAATAAGTAATATAGTAAGCTATTGTACAGGCCAACCAAGCATATTAAGAAACTGTGAAACTGCTTAAAGAGAGAATTTTCACCCTACTTTCTTTTTAATTGGTACTGGTGTTGATTCATACCTTAATCTGTGATTAAATGCACAGGAAAATACAGAGTCATTTTTATTGTCTTAGACCATTTTGCACATGTTGAAATTTAGATAGTAAAATCTAATCTTTGTTTAAATCTCTAGTCAGCATCATCTGGTCTTTTATTCATAATTTTTCTACTTACCATTCTAATAGGCAGAAACTGACCCTTGGAAACCACTGCTACCACTGCTGTTGTGGGAAATCCCTTCTTGTATGTTTGTGTGTATGTTTAAATATAAAAACTCTTGCCAGACAGAATTATTCAGAATTTTACTGTACTCTTGTGCATAAGAAAAGGAGCCAGCCAGCAAGAGTATTGGCCGAGGCACTTCTACTTTTGTTTTGTTATTTTCTTGTAGCGTTAAGGATGTGTTGTCTTTTGAGATACAATTTACCTTCGTCTGCTAAGACTTGAAGTTTTTTCTGAGTAATCCTTACACCATCCCAGCTGAGTTCTTGTTTGTGAGAGTCTTGCTTTTTTAAGGACTGTTGGTTATAAAAGGAAGGTCAGTTATATCTCTCTGTGTAACTATCAATACCTTGTATAGTTCTGAGACTGGCTCATGAACTTAAGGCATGTTTCAAAATGCAGATTACCCTTTGTATGGACTGAAGAGAAAAATTTTTTTCCTTTCTTACTGCTTAGTTTCATGTTTAAAGTCAATATCTTCTAATAAAAATGAAGAAATAATTTTAAACCCTCAGTGATGGGCTTTTTTCAGTATGAGTGTGTAGCCATCCAGGTAAAGTTTATTTTGTGTATTTCCAAATACACAGATCTTTTTCTTTCCATCAGCTTGTCTAAGGTGGCATAACTAATAGCTCTATTAAGCCAAACTGATCTTCAAATTAAATCAAGTCTGCTCCAGGTGAGGTAATTATCCACTAAACTGCTTTCATCTAGGTGAAGTAATTGTGAGAGCATCAGGACTTGTAAGAACCTTTAGGAGAAAAGTTTGATAGACTGTGCTCCTTTGGAACAACTACTGAACATTCCTAAAACTCTTGACGGGTACTTGCTGAAGCAGTACCTTTTCTAGAAGCATGTGTATCAAAGACAATGAGCATTCCATCCTTGATTCTTCCTAACAGTTTAAAAATCTTTAATGTAGAACTAAGTCTCATGCTGAAATGTTTTTGAGAAAGCAACATCTTCCCACAGGAAGTATGCTCTTGCCAAGGGCAGAGAATACTTTTTGATTTCCTCATGTAAATATTTAGGACTTGTGGAGATAGGTGTCCAGGATCAAGGAAGTGACATTTGACCACAGTAATACATTCAATCATCCACCCAAATAATGACCCAGTTCTCAGGACACAATACAGCCAGCATAAGTGGTCACAGCACAAGTCTCAGCTGGTTTCAAGTCAAAGATGTGAAGTTCACGCAGAACTGACCCACAGGCACCTGCACTGCAATACAGGCACTTCTTCACGACACAAAAGAAGTGTGTCGTGAAGAGGAAAAAAAAAAAAGAGGAACAGATCCCAGAAGTAATGATTGTCTTCCCTCTGATTGAGTCTATAGGCAAAAGACATAGATAAGTGGATTTCCAAGGTCAATTCATGGCATCATTATGTTAGTTTATTTGTACATGTTGTACCTCAACTGAAATATTCCAACCCTACAAAAAGAGCTTGACTTAATATGAAGTGGTAGATGGTGTCACTGGCCATCACACAGATGTCTCCCCACCACATCTCTCACAGAGAATCAAAATACAATTCTGTGACACACTGATGTCATTCCTCTCTCTCTTTATTGCTGGCCAGGTAGGCTCCATCAGGCTCCCTCAGCTGTAGGGTATCTGTGGCCCCACTTGACTTCTGGCTTCAGAAACCACTCTTTTATTTCTCTGGTTTTTGTTACAAACTTCAGAGTGAGACTGAAGACCAAACATTTTCCCCAAGGCTATATCTATGCAGTGCCAAAATGAACTGCCACAGATAATGAGCATATAGTGAAACTCTCCTCAGTGTACATTTCTTCTCCATTCTCCCATACAAGCAGAGAAAAAGTTGAAATTTAAATAATTGTGTTTTCTTTCCATCAAAGCATGATTTGGTGCCAGCAAAATGTAGGTATAATTCTCAAACATCTTTTTTCAGATTTTGAAAATATGGGCAGAACTTTCCTTATGAAGAGAGAATGTGTTTCAGAATAACCGTGTTTGTGAAAGTTTTCTTTTTTAATGCTAAATGAAGGCTTACATTTTGGTAAATAAGACTGCACAGTAAAAGACCATACAATGCATTTCTTCCAGTGCATGTAATTTAGATTAGACTTCTTGACTATTAGAAATAGTTGCAATTCTCAGCAGAGCAACACACTATCATCTTAATTTTACTCATGTGGATGATGTCTATAATAAAGAAAAACAAACCCAAACCAAATCCTTTGTGGTTTTTGAAATGCTGAAGTCTGCAAATAATATGATTCTAAATAACTACAGCATAAATGAGAAAATCTGAACACCCTTTATTCATGTGTGCGTGCACACGTGCGCTGCCTGTATAAGTGTGTGCATATGAATGTATATTTCTGTGCATGGATGATTTTTGTGGAAATTACTTTCAATTTCATGTCATTTGAGAGGTTCATTTTTGTGCTGTTTTTTCTTTAAGTTGGAGATGATTGCTAATACATCAAATACATCAGATCATACAAAAAAGTATGTAGTTTGTTACAATAGACATAAATGATCCCCATAAAAATGAGGCAAGAAAAAGTTCTTAATTACAATATGTACGTATTCTGTCTAATACACATCATATGGCATTGATTTCCAGCATTGGTGGACTGAAAGTCCAACTGTAAATGTTGTTGTTGTTGTTAGACCTTTCAGAAAACTGTCCTGATCTATATCAGAACTGTAGCATCGTTTTTCCCTTTTTATTTTCTTGCAGACGTGATTTCTGTAAGGGAAATACATATGTAAATAAATATTTTTTCTTATTTACAGAGATTTTTCCTTTAACTTTCTTTTTCAGCACTTTCATGTTTGACCTATTAGTGTTTTTAGGCTTTACAAAGCCAGAAAAAAAAGTGCTTTCCTCAGCAAAACCGTCTAGTTTAGTTTCCTGTGCCTCAGCAATGATAAGTGTATTATTATCAAGGCCACCCCAGTGGTTTTCTAAGTGGTCTTGTTACAGCGGTGGTCTTACAATTCAATTGGAGTGATGGAAAGGTTAGACTAAGGCTTCTTTCAAGTATAAGGTTTCCAAATTGATAAATTATGTATTGTTGTAATATTTCCGACACTGACCTATTTTACCATTGTGGCGTGAATGAAGTCTCTCTTCCATCAAATGACACAATTACAAGAGACCTCCTAAAAAATTCTGCTTTTGCAGCCTGTTATTCTTGAGAATACCAAATTAAGGCACTTTGCATAAATAACTGTAAATGTGTGCTGTGTTCCTATGATTTTAGTTTTCTGCTCTGAATGTCAAGGTGTGAAAACCCAGATAAAATTATCAGGGTCCATATTTATGAACTATCCTCTCACATGTTCTAAGGCCTGTAGAAGCATCCAGGTGTCAGCAGAGAGACTACCTAATGCAGATAATGCACCATCATTGCAGTCCAACTCTGTGCATGCTGCAGGACAAGGTGGTGGTGGGCAATTAGCTGGTGGCAATATAGCACCAGGGTGAAAACAAGCCAGCCTTTAAAAGAAAAAAAAAAGGTCTGTTCCACCTTGCAGTCAGACTTGTGGTGATTTTAACCTGGGATAACTCCAGGTGAGACTGTGGGAAAGAGATGAGTCTCAGAGGGAGATGGGATTGCCTGGACTTAGGAGTGAATGCACCAGACAGCCTGCTCAGGGCTGCAGCCGTGCCTGGAGGGAAACCACCACGCCCATCACGGGATGGAGCGCCTTCAGCATAAACTGAATCTTCACAAAATTTAACAGCAAAGGTCTCACAAGTCTCTCTTCAGTGCTTGTAAATCAGAATTTTACCTCTTTTTTTCCATTGTAGTCTACCTAAAGTTTATTAATTGGGCGAGTTTAAGGCAAATGTGAAGGAAATGTTCTCATAAACATCCTCTAGGCTTCTGCATGCAAAATTTCAAATCCTTACTCTACAACAGGAAAACCCCTAGTTCATGGAAAAAATATTGAAGTTTAATACAAATGAAATATACTTTTTAATTACCTGAATCACTTCAATTGACATTTTTCCTTCCTTTCTTTGTTCTTTTTCCCATCATAAGTGGGAAAGGGGGGGAAAGGAAGAAAAAAGCCAACCAAGTGTGCCCACATTTAAACTCAGAAATTTTTTTCAGTCAGTTGGTATTTGGCAACATTTTAAAGAATGGGAAGCAGCATCTTTTATTGGTAAATGTTAGGCAACATTAATAACAGGTACTGCTACCAGCCCCACCTGTAATAATCCATATAGTTTCTCTTTATTAAATAATCTATGATTTACAGATTTATTTGAAGCTTAGAATAGTGTACAACATTTTGAGAAAGTTCTGTAACATAGTTGGTTTGAATTTTAATAAGGGGAAAGAAAAATCCCTTAAAACAGATCATTAAAATTTAATGATGACATTTTAAAAACACTATAGTGGTTCAATTTACACTGGAAGTCAAAAATAGTTAATGGTGTTGTTATGTCTGTGTGGTAACATCCTCACTATACAATAATTTTTTTCATTTGAAATCAAGCCAGTAAAACATCACAAGCAATGCATTCCCAGAACCAAAATTTTTAGTCCTCCAACTTCAGGTCATTTCACTGAAAGAAGAAATGTTTCAGATAAATTAAAATGCCAGGGCTCACTTTTATTGTACTCTAGCTGTTAATATTCTGTGCATTATTAAGAAGATTGGTTATCAGCAGAGTGGCTGTTCTTTCCTGATCTGGGTATAAAAAAAACCCTTTAAAAAAAATTCTGTTTGTTTTTTTGAATAGGAAACATTCCCCAAACCCACAGGGTGCACTTAATATGCCACTTTTAGTTATAGCAGAAATACTTGAATTTTAGCTGTAGGTGTTTTTGGATCAAGCCTTGACCTAACAACCAGCATTAATGATCCAAAGATAGAGCAGCTGACCTTTCCAGTTGGCCTTCTTTGGCCCATTTTAAGCTTTCCCTGGAGATGGCTGACTTAGTTACCAGGTTAAAGATGTGAAGAAAGCTTATTGCTGTCTCATGCTTGATTTCTTTCTCTCCTCCTCTCAAAACTGACATGATTTCTGCAGTGAGAGCATTGTGTGTTTCCTCAGGAGTGATGAGCACTGGATTTGCAAGGTAGGTGAGTGACATTGGTGTTTTCTTGTCCCCTCTTCCCAGTCAGCTTGGCAGTGTGACTGGCATGGATTTGCCCGTGGCCATTAAAGAGGAGAGTAAAGTAAAAGTAGGGCCCTGGCATGGTGGTTCCTTCAAACCTTCCCAGTGCTTCCTGCACTGAAGGAGGGTGGAGAAAGGAAGGGAGGCAAGCAGTTGTCCCTCCTCTCACACCCTGCAGGTCCACAGCTTAGCTCCTGGTGTGAGCAGCCTTGGCGGCCATTCTATTGCTTCTAGTGGAGTAAGGATTTCAGGGGTGCTTCTGAAGTGAGTAGGCCCACATATCTGCTTCCTATTTTGGCAGTGGATTAAAACAATCTCTAGTATTGGATTTGAGGAAGAAAATTCAGGGATCCGTAACTGTTCCTATGAAATGTTGCCTCTCCGCAAGGAGGACTTACTGGGATTTTTTTTGTAGAATTGAATGTAGTCTAAGCACATTTGCTTACTCTTTAGCTTTGCTCCTAATAACAAGCTCTATACATTTTAGAAGCTGATAATTTTTAGTGCAAGTTGTGCATTATTATTTCTTGATCTGCAAATGGGTTGAATTTTTTTTTTTTACTATCAAGTGGTTTTCCTTCTTCCAAGTGCACTTTACAGATTTCTTTAAGGAGCAGTAAATTGCATTAGTAGAGCATGAACTCCTACTTCTGCTTTAACCTCTATCAAGTGAGATGTTATTCTACACAGAAACAGTTTATCATGACAACCCTAATGGTCTAATACAAGACACATATGTTGCTTTTGACATAATGAAAAGTTGGTACAAATCATATGATTTTGCTACACTGTGCTTTATTTTACAAGAAAAAGTAATGCTCTGTATTGCTAATGCAGTATATTTCTTATGCAATACAGGCACATTTCCCCCTTCCTATTAATTTATTATGCTGCATTTATTTCCAGACCAGCATTACTTTTCCATGTCTGGTGGGAATTTCTCTCTTCGTCTGAGGTGTTTTAAATTCAACAAGCATAAAGTTTTTAATATATCATGTTCATTTTAAAGGGGAAATAATTGACAAGGGAAAAATATTTTGTATAGCCTTTTCATTTTACTGCCAGTATTATTACTGATATCCAAGGTAGATACATATTAAAAGCACTGCAGGTTTAGAACTGTTCATCTGCCAGATTACAAGGACATCTTGGAATACTGGAAAGGTATCAGGAGGCATGAGATAGAATGGTCTTCCCCACTGCTCTGATATGTGCATGTTCCATTTTTGTGTTAATTTGATGTTTTATTTCAGTTTATAACACCTTGTGACCCACACGCCCTATCCATGGTATGCACTGCTGGAATGTGTCTTTCTGAGTTGATAGAAATGGTAGCAGAAGTGATACTGGGTTGCAAGGAGGAGCCTGCCATACAGCAGGGCTCTGCTCTGTTCTGTTTTCTGGGAATGCCAAGGTGCAGCACCAAGGAGCTTCCTTTCCAAGGGGGATGGGACCTTTTCCAGGCTAACTAGTGCCTCATCTCTAGGAGAACATTTTTTTTTTCTTTCTTTTTAAAGTATTTTAAGAACAGGTAGTAGCAATTTAGAACTGGTATTGGTTGGTGGTTTGGGCAAGTTCTTATGGTCTGAGCACACTTAATGTACACTTTAACGTTATGTACGGCCTTTTAATGGCATCTTAAAAATATATGTGTGCTATTTTAGAAAATGTATTATTTATCCAGGTAACCATAAATGGTAAGGACATATGTGAAGTGCTCAAGCCAGAAGAGGACTGTAGGGCTGTGTGTTCCCTCATTGCCCCCTTGGAAAACCTGAGGAGCAACATTGCTGAAAACCAACTGCAGGAACTGGTTTGGAGTGAAATCTTCTAATACTAATATGATTATTGGCTTTGGTGGGACTTCATTCACTGTTTCTTACATCTGTGCACAGGCAGGCCAGCAGAAGAGAAAGAGGCTCTGTGCCTGCCCGGAGTTACACAATACACCTGTGATAGGATAGCCACAATTTGGCTCTAAAAGTGACCTCAGGAGACACTAAAATGGCATTTAACACATTACCAATAAAACCGGGAAGCATAATAAAGAGTTTTCACCTGCCTGCCCAGTGCGTTTTCAGTCTCAAGTTTGACAGAAAAATGGAATTGGTGCATAACTGCCCACTCCTTGTAATTAAGTAAATTAGACTTTCCTTAAAGAAGGCCTTTTTGTTGCTGGTGTTCATAAGGTCACATCTAAAGAAAGGCAGTGTAAAACCAACAGGCACATGTGTAAAAATATAACTTGCAATAGAAGTTTCAGTAAAAAATCTGCCTAAACTTAGTAAGTTAAATTGAAAGCAAATTAATCATCATTCTTACCGCAATAACTTTGGAGTGATTACATAAAATCCTGTTAAATAATAGCAGAATCATGCACATTTTACATTTACTTTTAGAATACACTAGAATCAAGAGAAACAAGACTCAGTTCCCTTGGCTTAATTTATTCATATGAAGTTTGGGAACAAATTGTGTCATGAAATTGCATGCTGATGATAGGCAATTAGTTGCGCTGATTTGTAGCAGTCTGATCATTTAAATACAATGTGTCGTAAATATTTCAAGTCAGGGAAAAAAGTCCAAATTCTGAAATCATTATCTTAAAAATGTCTTGGATAGTTGTTTGTGTTCTGGAGCTGCTTGCAAAACAGTTGACTCCTAACCAAGCTGATAATTTTATTAGAAGTATCTTAAAGTAATTCTTTTTGCTTAGATATGGGCTTTTGCTGGGTTACTCGTTCATATAAAGTCTTTATGTGAAACAGTCCATCTTATCACTGCAAATTCTGTGTTGGTTTTAGAAAGTACTTCTGGAGCTTACAGTGTTACTACACTTTCTTAGAAGGAAAAATCACACACACTTTTCTATTTCATGAAGACAAATAAAAGCTGGAAAATAAAACTGCCTCTAAGCAAGGACAAACTGGTGGTGCTCAGGATGAAAACTAAGATCTGGAGTCCCACCCAGAACCAACTCCCCAGCAGCTAAAAGTACTGTCTGGCAGAAAAGTGTAAATTTCTACTCGAGGGTACCACAGCTGATGGAAATAACACTGCATCCTCGTGTTGGGGGGAATGTGAGAGCAATACAAGATGGGAATAAGACCCCAGTTTTTAGGGGAATGCTGTGCTCTCATCATCTGCTCTCTGGCCAAAGTGAGCCACCAGCTGCCACTATGCTTGATTCTGCCCATGAAAGGACACTGAAATTCTTTACCCTGAGTGGGTAAAAAAACCATGCATACAAAGTAGCAAGCATATGCATTAGGTGTTGATGATTTGTTTTCTTACAGAGTGAACAGAGATGAGGGAAGGATGCATGCAGTAGACAAGTTTGACTTGAGTATTATACTTAACAATAATTAGACTTCTACTCTTGAAACTAAAAGGGGCAGGATCCCATTTACTGTCTTATGAATATTCTGTATTTCTGCAGAAATAGTGATTTTGTATTGGACACACAGAGGCAGCTCAGCCTGCCCACTTGGTTAGGGAAGAAGGCAGCAAATACTGGTTCTCTGTGTAACCTGTCAGCCTACTGCTGCTAAAATAATCTTTTTACAGATGATAAAGCTAGTCACTAGTGATGCAGATTAGACTGAGAACACCCCTGCAGTTGTTTCTGCTTAGCGGAAGACCCAAGTGATATTAAGCTTTGAATCCTACTGCTTACCTGCATGGTGGCAAAGCACACAGCTGGACTGTGGCCTTACCTTACACAGGCAACAAATCAACCACATCCAGCAGAACTTTCTTCCAGATTTCACCCTGAAACCTAAAAATTAACATGTAGATGCCTTTTTATTAATGTCTTTAGTCCCTTGGTTGTAATATTTTTAAAGATAATACGTATATTTTCATACCTAATTTGTGTCCTTTTCTGCTTTGTGACAGCACAGATGCCTTGAAGCAGCCCTGCACGGGCATGCATGCATTGCTGTTCCTTCTGTCTTGTGTTACAGGGAATAACAGGAGTGCAAAGGTTTATCTTCCAAGGCTGTGTGTGGGGACTCTTGAGGTAGCATTTGAGGTGTTACTGAAATTTTAGTAGCAGCTGGTGCCCAGTCTTTCACAAAAACATCCTTTTCTGCTAGATGTTTGTTAGGCACCAAAGCCTTATAGGTGTCTGCAAATATAAAGTAACAGGGTTTTTTACACTAAAAATTGTTCTGCTTTTCAGTTGCTGGAGCTTCATTTTTTTCCTTCTCTTTTGATAGAGCCATAAATCCCCATAGTTAGAGGAGGAAAAAAAAAACCAACAGGAAAGTCTGAATATCACTTGGTGAGAAGAAAATACAAGAAGGGGATACATTAAGGGTATTTGAATTTTTAACAAAAATACTTAAAGGAAAACAATAAAATTTCTTGTTTCCTTTAGAATTTTCACGATACTGAGTTCCTTTGCAATGTACACAGATCAGGAATAATTTGAAGTAGCTACAATAATATTCAGAAAAAAACTTGCCAAGTTGTCTGTTCAACAGAATTTGAATTAAAACAGAACAAGAGAAGGGCCTAAGAGAGCAGGCTTACCCACAGAAACAAGGAAGATTTATACCTTGAGCAGATTGGATTTGTTATTCAGTGGCTCCTATTTCTGTGATGTTTGTTGCTTTATTTAGATGAACAGTTTGGCTCTGGCTGCCTTTGCTCCTGCTGTCCAGAAGACTTGGCACGTTTCATGTTGTGCACGGTGTGGTGTGAGAGGGGGACCTGCAAAAGGACATCCACCCGAGGAGAGCTGGCAGACAATAGCAGAACATCCTTTTCTTTGGAAGAGACTCATCAGGAAAGCATTGGTCCTGCCTCTCTGTATTTAGCAGAATGCAGATGAGAGGCGTGATTAACAGTAATGGGTGACCAGGGATTTATTGTTTACTTAGAGATAAGGCATGAGCTTCCTTCGTTGGCACGTTCTGCCAAATCGTTTGATCCTAGTTCACTAAGTCTTTTATTATTTGCTGTTGCTCGTTTTCATAGTGGTAATTGTTGCTTTAAGTGATTTCTTTCACCAAAATCTTTTCATCAGTTGTGCTTATTTTATTTAATTTTTATTGTAAATTGTCTGAGCTGTTTGTCATTTGGTCCACAGTACTCTGGAGGTCCTTTACGTGCATCACATGTTCTGCATCCAACAGTGCTTTTTCTGTTCAGTTCTTGCCCTCCTCCCCAAAGCTGAAATAAATCAAAGTAGGTTGAGACTCAGTCGCAATAAATCAAGACCTGTCCAAAACTGGAGCCTGCCCAGTCAAAATGTCATAGCTTGGCTTTCACTGAGGATTAATTAAAGGCCTGATATAAAGCCCAGATGTGCTTCAGGAGAGTAACAAACTGCCTGGTGGTGGCTATGCTAAAAACCAAGTCTCCCCATGAATCTGCCCACCCAAGAACATGGAGGAGGATAAGGCTGAGGAAAAGGGAAGAAGGGAGGGGAGGGGAGGAAAGGAATAAACTGAATCAAGCATGATTTTATAGCATCTATGTTGGCAGAAAACAAGACAAGCTCTATGCTGGAGCACCTCTGAAAAAAATACAAAGCCTGCATGTGTAGATCTCTAACAGCCTCAGAAAACATAATCGTTAAAATGTTCAGCATTAATCGAGAGTGGGATAAAACTAACACAGTGAGTGAACTTTTGCACTTTTTATGGTCAAATATATGTGTGTGTGTGTGTGTGTGTGTATAAATATATATATGTGGCTTGCCCAGTGACTGAGCTTGCTCAGTGCCTATTTTACATAAAATTCCTGAAACTCATCTTTACTAAAATAGTTTAGCTGAAGATTCCTGTGGCTCTGATAGTTACAGATATGGAAATATGCATGTTTCTAAATTCAGTATATTTAAATGTAAATATATAAAATACACTTAACATACATGCTGGTTGCATTATGGCCTTTGCAAAAGTCCAGCTTTGCTTCCAGAAGTACAGTGATTTAATTGAACAGTGTGCATGGAATGACCCCTTTTTAAAAAGACAGGCACTTAAGGAGTGTTGCAGATCAGCTGTGGGACATAATATATGGTTATTCTCACTCTCTTTTGCAGGCATAGAAATACAATTTCCTGGGGGAAAAAAAATTAAAATAATAGTACCTCATTGTTTGTATTGAATTAAATGATTTCCTGAATAAGATTAGTCCAACATTTAATGTCAAAATTGGTTTCATTTTCTTTGAATTTGCTGCAGGTAAAGAAGGAGTACACACATGCTATGATGAGATGCAGTGTTAAATTTTCATAGACCTGGATGGGTGGTTCTGGGATGGCAGGAGAGATCTGCCAAGCAGCGCTGCCCTCTGCTCTTCAGTCTGATGTAGTGAGTCACAGTTTATACAGCAGTCAGTTTTGATGCCCTGGATATTCCTAGGTATGGGACATTTCTGAGCACAGGTATGTGATAGATTTGTGTATTCATTTACTTATATATCCTCTTAGAGGCATGACATCTTTTCTAGTCTCGCCTCTGCCCAGATTAAATGAGTGTCACCTTGCGAAACAGGCAGAAAAGCAGGAGATAAGGAGCTGGACAAGAGGCGTAGATTAATGTCTTATTTCTGCAGAATGTGAGCCAAGAATATATCAGTTCCTTGTTAAGGCCCCAAGAAGGTCTGATGAAAGCCAGGGCTTGAGGGAAGTTTGGTGTCAGGCTTCCCAGTGCTGCTGTCTCTGTGACTCGTCCCTTCTGCTCATGGTAGGTACGTGTTAGTGCCACCTTGGTAAAGCAGAACCATGGCAAGCCTTGGCTGTGACACGTATGTCAGATGGCTAGCAAGTAGCAGGTTTTGCCCTTCAGCAGTCCCTCCTCCTGGACAGTGAGGAAAAACCTTCTGAACCTGATACTTTCCTCTGCTGAGTCATTGTGCCTCAGAGAAATTTGCAAAGCTGGGTGGGTACACACTCCTCCACATAGGTCACCAAAGGACAGATTATGCTACGTTGCCTCATGCATGGTCCTTTCTCTAAAGGAGTCCTCAACATTATTTGAGACACGTTCAGTGTCCCTGCTCATTTCCCAAGACTTTGCTGCAGCCCCTCTGTGATTTCTGCAGTCTTGATTTTCATATGCTGCCCATTTGGTTCATCAGACTTCACCTACACTGTCCTCCTCATACCCTGCTTCCCATAGTAGTTCCATTGTAAGCCTGGTCTCTTCCATGCTCCCAGATGATGTGTTCACTCCATACCTGTTTTAGACGGAAGACCCTTCATGGATCTCACCGCTGTTGTTGCAATTATTGCCACTAGCTGCAGGTGCTAGAAGAGTAAATATGCCATGAGTCTTAATTGGTGGTTTGCTGAGGAGAAGGTCCCTTTCAAGCTGCAGTGGTTGTTGGTTTCAGGGAGCAGCAGGAATGGAGCTGCACCATGAGGGTGACAGGCTGTGCACTGATGGTGACCCCAGCATGGGCAGTGCCCTCATCAACCAGGGCACATTCCAGTATCTGAGCTGGGTGAGCACAGGAGAGTGAAGGTAACAAGCAGCCCCAGGCAAGGCAAGGTGATGAATCAAGTTTGGAGTTCATCCAGGGTTCCAGTCAGGAGCAAGAGAAGGGACTGGGGAGCATCCAGGAGAGACAATGAATGAACCAGTGTATCAGAGAACAGGATGGGGCCAAGGTATGCCTACAGCACAGCTCAGGCAATAGTTGGGTATCTGGGTCCGAATCGAAATGGAGCCCCTGGACCCAGGGGTAGACTGAGCCTTGACAGTATGCTGTCAGAGCAAGAAGTGAGAAGGGGGAAACTTCTTGTGGAGGACTTGTGCATTGTGAAGAAAGTGAAGGAACCACCACCACAGTACATTTGGTTTAGCTAAGCAATAATAAAACGTAACTGGAGGTAGAAAGGGAAAGATCTGGAGTTTCATTTTAATTAAGGTAGGGAGTTGACCCAATTAACACCAAATTACAGTGTTTCTGTGCCCCAGCCTATTGGGTGGTGGAGAGAAGCCCTGTGCCTGCATTCCTCTGGAGACAGGGAGTCAGTGTGTCATGTGGGGCTGCTTGCCTCCGGGAACAATGGTTGGCTTTCAGGCCCCCGTGCTCCAGTTCCCTTCTGCTCTCAGGGGCTGCTGTAAAGTCATGTTTGGGAATGCATTACTGTGTGTGGGAAAGCCTGGACCAGAGTGCACCAGAGAAGAGATACTTAGGGCTTGCACAGGGAGCTAGGTTTTGTGACACCCATCCTGCAAAGCTTTACAAGAGAGAAACGAGTACAAGAAGCTCTGCTAGGGTCTCTCCTCATGGCTGTATCATTTTTAGTCTGTAATTTCCTATAAAATTTCACTGTAGGTTTAAATTTAGCAAAGCCTATCAAAGTCTGGGAACTTCTCAAGATTCTTGTTTGTAACAAATTTTAACAAAGTTCAGCCTTTGAGCCAGGATTAGAAAACACTGAGAAAGCTCTGCTAAATTTAAAAATCTGCTTTAGTTTTAAATGTCTTTGCAAGCTGTTACTTCTGAACACAAACTATGCCTTTGCTCTGAGTGTAAAGGAAGGGTGGGGGGAAGATTTAAAAGGCTAAATGGTTAAAATTTGACAATTAGCTACTGTACATGCTCAGGAGCTTCCCCAACTTTCCCCTCAGCCCATGTTTTCTTTATCTCCTGGGTGGTCCCTACCATCCCTGTCCATTCTTCTGAGATCCCATCCCCCCTTTTTCCTCATCTTTGCCCTCCCTTTAAAGGAGGCCCTCTCATCTCAGTCACCGTCTTTCCTGCTGGGAAGGCTGAGACCCCTTTGGGAGGCAGCCAGGGATGTTCTTTATTTCATACTTGCAGAACTAAAGAGAGATGAGCAGTACAGAAGAAAAGATGACAGCTTTCTAGTGTGAGAAGTAATGCTGAATCTTGAACCTCCCAGTGCTGAGCCCAGATGAACAACACGAGGGGTGCGTCCTGGCTGTCAGGAGTGCTGGGGGGTTTATCCTTAGTGCTTTCGGAAATAAATCTTTTCTTCCTTCCTTTGAGAACTGGAAATTCAGTTGATGCAAGTCAATCCCATTCAAAGCAGTAGAATTATGCTAATTTATGATGGCTGCACAGCTCTCTAGAGTAAGGTAGATGTAGAACCATTAACCTATAGGTAGACAGTTTTCCATATCCTGTTTGAATGGTTATTAGCCTGGATGGTGTTTCTCCATGAGGCAGACAGACAAGGAAGTTGTGTGTACTTTGCAGCTGCTTTCTTTGTGGTGGGACTCTGTAAAACTGGAACTTTACATCAAGCTGTATCTGCTCAAGAGATCTGCCTCACTTAAATCAGGATAATTATAGTAGTTCAGTACTTCTTCCCATCTCCCCTGCAGCCTTGAGGCAGTTAGGTCTGTGTAAAGACATGGTAGCAGACCTTGTCCTGGGCATACCCAGGCCAAACTTCTTGGGAGATGCATTATTGACTTCTGTTACAGCCACTGAGGAAGAATTTTGCAGGGCTGAAAGCAGAAACAAGTTCTTCTCATTCTCTCATCAGGGTCTCAGTCATATTTTGCCCAGCTGTTCCTCTTGACTTGAAAACCCATGGGAAGGCATTGTCTGAGGGGTTATTTTTGCCAGTAAGGGTAGTAATAATGCCATTTTTGGAAGGTGTAAATAGTGCCTACAGTATGGAAATTGCTTGGTGTAACTTACATTCATCTTGAGACCAGAGCGTGTGTGTGTCTCAGCTCTGTCAGGTCAGTAAGAGTGTTTAAAGGCTATCTTTTATCTGTGCTTCAGACTTTATTGTGTACAACTCATAAAAGCATGAACATCCTAAATATATGCATGGTGGGACCTTAGCTTGAAAATGTGCATATTAAAAAAAAAAAATACTTGAAGTGAAAATGTCTCATGATACTATTTCCCCATTTTCTTGCCATTGAACACAATAGTATTGGTGTCAAATGCTTATAACTGTAGTAATTAAGGAATTAATGGCTTACAGGACTTCAGTGTAATGTGATCAGTCAATTACTTGGCCTATGGTGTCTCTGAACTTTTCACTGTGTAAGATATTATACTGTATTTGCTTAATGCAATTATGGAATAATCCTTGGTCCAGTTTCCTGGAACAATACAAACAGCCTTTTCTTCTCTCCATGTGTTCCTGGTTTACAGCCTAACTTGGAAATGATCTGTGTTTGTGAACTTGTGTTTCACTTCACACTGGGGTCCAATTCCAGCATATTTCTTATTTGATTTTTGTTTTGAAAATGTGCTCCATTGTCAGCTCAATGTGCATTTTGTTGAAATCTCATCCTAGAGTTTCATCTAACTGGATAAAGATTGAAAGAAATATTGATTTCATTATATGAAGTGTTAATAGTGTTGTGTTTGTTCTCTCCATTTTACTTCTAAACTCTTTTTGGAGGTAGTGGATTTCATGTTATCTTCAGTCTCAAATTTCTTACATTTTTATTAGAGTTTGGGCAAAACCAAAATCCTGCATCTGACTACGCCTGTCCTCAAAGCAGATCAGGGTGGAGCAACTTTTTGTATTCAATGCCTATGTCCTATTTAAGAAGACAGGGTTAAATTTCTGTGCAATGTGTTGGGATACAACTCTGGGTCTAACCCCTCATTTTTGTCTTTTCCTTTGCAACCTCTTAAACTGTGTAAGAGAGGGTGAAGGGGATTGTCTGAATTATCATGGATTATGTTTTTTGAACATAAATTTGAACTGAAATACATTTTAAAGGTTTTTTTAATATTTGAAAAGTACTGCTTCTATTAAAGTTCAAGGACTCATCTAATATTTTTATGGTCTGGGTATATTTTGAAAAAACAAAGTAATTGGAAAATGTTGGATGTGCTGTAACCACCATCTGCCCCTGTCTTAAAAAATGTGCATCGTTCCATACACACATTTTAAATGATCCATCATATATCATCACTTACTACAGTACTTCATTCATGTAGGTGTTAGTTTTTGTGTGCAAAAGGTCAAATTTTTTCAAACTTAATTCTGAATGCCTGCGTTTTATAACAACTAGCTATTCTTTGAAGTTGGAATATATATTTTAATATAATAATTCATTATTAGCTGAAGGGAAGAAAGAAAAAAAATCACGTTCCTGCTTCAAATCATGTTGACTGAGGTCTTTTGGTTGATTGTTCTTATTTCTAATGTCAGAATTCCATAAAAGTATGATATATGTTAAAAGCTGTAGAAATGAGGTTATTCCACAGCCCTAGAACAGTTCTTTCTTTAAAAAGAAGAACATTTTAAATGTCAAAGTTGGGAAGGATGAAAAAAAGTAATTAATTATTTGTCCTATATGCCATGTTTTAAAAAAATTAGTATAAGCTTGGAGTTAGCTCTTGGTATTGCTTGAGCTATATAATTCTTTATAAATCCATTTAAAATGCATGCTAGACCTGGAACATTTTTTTAGATCCAAAGAGTATCTGTGTCAAATTAGAAAAACAATATCTTTGAGTTTTTTCCGTTGGCTTCTGGGAGCTGAGTGGGTGGTGAGGAGTCCCTTCTTTGTAATAATGGTTTTACTAGGAGAAATTTAGTTTGGAGAAGATAACTCAGATGGAGAAAGAGAAGCATGTCAATGCATTTCATTTGATTGTAATGCATTTTATATAAAAAAAATTCCTTTCAAAATAGAGAAGTGATGAAAATTACCAGGGGTGAAATAATGAAGCATGTAGGGATTAGAAAAATATACAAGTAGATCTGTTAGCTTAGTTTAAATTTAGTAACTTGGCGTTTTGAATTTGTTTCAGAAATTTTACATGATATTGCCTGTTCATATCATTATAAATAGGAGTCACTTGGTACTTCCACTACCAGGGAATGTTTTCTTGCATTTTTAACCTAACACAGAAAATAGGAAAAAAAGATAAAAATACCCCACTCACTTTTTGACAAGTGATATTGGAGCCCTGGTGTAAAGTTTTACACAGAATTTACCCTGAGTTCATATTCTGTTTGTAACATGTAATTTTTCAACATGTAAATTATTAGCATTTGTAGTTATTGTTCAATTGTTCGATATACAGTCAAGGTCCCTGGCTGTGCCCAGAATTTGCCCTGTGGTGTCATAAGGAAGGGGTAACAGCATCTTTCTGTTTGCAGTGGTGCTTTCAGGCTGGCTGCAGTCTGCATTACTCCCAGGTTGCTTTTGACTGGACTCATTTCTGAGTTGGGGAGGACAGTGATGCTGCTCAGAGGTCTCTGTGATGCCAGGAAACTCCCCTTTCTGTGGTTTAGATTTGTTCAGCAGTTTTTCTGTCTGGTTTGCAGGGCTGTGGAAGTTGACCCTCTATGTGCTTGTTGTGTAGTGATTGGGTTTTTTTATTTTTGGGTGGGTTTTATTAGTAAACTGATAGAAAGTAGTTAGAATGAAACACTTATTTACCATTGGCACAGAAGATCTGGCACTTAACTCAGTCAACAAGCCACCAGATAGGAGTTCCTTGCTGGATAAAACCTACTGGCTCAACTATTCTCTCTTGGAAAGTAGTGCAGTCCTTTCCAAAACCAGAAAGCTGGGCCAGACCAAACATTTCTGCACTTTTCTGCACTATTCTTTGGGCCATGGCACACATGCATATGGAGGTTCCGGTTTTGGAAAAAATTGTATTTGGCTCAAGTTATTACGAATTCCCTTTCTTTTAACTGGATTTTACTCAGGGAAAGAAAATTTGAAATTCACAGCAAGCAAACATGAGGAAACAGCAGTACCAGTTACTGCAAGCTCCCTGTGCAAATTTATACTGTCCTGCACCTGAGCTTTCAGTCCCACAGCCCTCACAACACATGACCTACACGGAAAGCTGTTGGGAAGAAACATGCAGCAGGTCCATTTTGGGCTTTATGCATTGTGATGCATTTAAACTGACTAGAGGTTCACTTAGGGTGCTACAGCCACAAAATCTGGAGCATCACACAGAGCCGTCCTGGAGACAGGTTTTCTTCTCAGCTTCATCCTTCTCATCTCAGAACAGGGATCCGTACTCTTCAAAACTCAAAGGAAAATGTCTGGTAGCCTCTCCCTAGACATATTTGATTGAGAGCTAGGTATAGAAGAGTTTTGATCAGGGGATCCTCAAATATACAAAAGCTGTCTGGAATGCTCTGCTCTTCTAGAAAATTTGTGTGAAGACTTCAAAAACCGAATTGGAGGTAAGGGGAGGGTGTAAAGTTTAGAAGCACTTATTGCCACCTCCAGGCAGGTTACAGTGACCATAGGAGCCAATCAATACAACAAATCTAAATGTCTGCAGAGACCCTAAAAAATAATTTTCCTTTTCCTTCCTGCCCACAGTTAAAACTCAAGCAATAACTCAATGTACAAATGATACATTTCCATTGAGAAACAAAATAGAATGAAGACATACTAAGTTTTGCCCATTCTTAACTGCAATGTGTTTTGCATGCATAGTATGACCCAATTTATTTGATTAAATTACGATTCCAGATTACAGCCTGCTGCAATATCTGTAGAGTATCCGTTCCATACTTAAGGCATTTTAATATCTGATGTGATGCCAACTTGCAGGGAGTTTGCTGAGCTGCTGATATGGCTCATGATGCTTGCAACTCACTCAGTCTCTGTGCCCCCAACAAATTTTCAACTAGTGTACCAGGAAAGACATCACTAAAGAGACACATAAATTATGTTTCTATTTCCAGATATACTGTAGGCATCTCTATTGAGACTGGCTTTGTAGAAACTGTCTGTCCTGTGGCTGGAACTTGGATTAGGAGGGTGATGAATAATACCAAGGTAAAGATTACTGTGGAGTGATGGAAAATTTGATTTCTCCCATCATCAAGTTCATAATATTATGACTCACAGTTGGAAGGGGCAGGGGGTGGGGAGGAGGAAAGTGGCACCTCTTGGCAAGAAAAGAGGAGAAACTGGCAAACCATTGCCCCACCCTAAAAAGCTCTCACACTTGGGCAAAAAAATGGCAAAAAATACTGGTTTCTCTGGAAATTTGCCTCAACAAATGTGACTGAGAATATCTGATCCCTGAGCATATTTTTCAGGAGAGTTTTCTCTACTTTGAAAATGCTGTGGCCACCAAAGGGAGTGCTGCAGATCAGGTGTAAGAAATGTCTTAGCAAGATATAATTCAGTCTTCATTCCTGGTTTTCATGGAAAACCGTGTTTGTGTAAAATGGACACAATCTGGGTGCCTCACAGAGGTGGTTACAAAGTTAAGTTTACTAGCAATGGTAGTTAAGATGTAAAGTGTCACATCTGTAGGCATTATAGCTAATTACAGTACTGTTATTCTGGAGGCACATGTACAAATTTGCAGGATTTCAAAAACAGTATTAGCTCTTGTAATAGAAAGAAAAGTTAGATGTAATGTGGTTTATAATTCAAAGGGAAACTGTGAAAGCCAAGTGGCTTTTATGGCAGATTTAATTATATCAGTGAAATAGCTCCAGCTTTTCAGGAATATACAGTGTTGCTATTTCATTCAATAAGAACTGGGGTAAAAAAACCAAAACATAACCAAACAGACAACATACCCCCTGCTCCAAAAACTAGACCAAAACAACAAAAAAAACCCCCCATAAATAAACCAAATCCTCCCAAAGAAATTTAGTATTCCAGTTCTGAAATCAGCCACTTTGTAATACTCTTGTAGCATTTCTTTCATTCCAAAAGGCCCCAGACTAGAGACTGTAAGTAAAATATTATTCTAATTAACTGTGATATTAATATTTACAAAGTTAATTAATAATCTCTCCAAAATAAGATAGTCCACAATGTCTTTGTATTGCAGTGAAGAGAATATTGGCAAGAAAGGATGAAAGGGCACGTTTATTTTTCTCTAGGTATCTGTTGATTAGATAATTAAGTATTTTAATCAGCTGAAGTGACCTCTGTATTTGGGCTGGATATTGGTTTACACTGGATTTCCCATAGCAGTAACTTTGTCCTGCATTGACTTCAGGTTACAGAAATCAAACCTGCCCCATCTATCCATCCATAAGACTGGCTTCTTGTCAGGTGGAGTAGTTGTACATCCTCTGACATCTGTACCTTTGGCAGGGAAATAAAGCTGAGCTGGTCCTGCTAGCCCAAAGTTCCTGCTTTGTTAAAAGGTTCATAGCCGGTCAGGTATTTTTCAGTATATTTTTAAAAGCCTGGTTCAGTTAATTTAATTTCTGTTCATTAATACCTCCCCCCATGCCCCCCTTCAGAATAAATGGCCCTTCACAGGAATCCAATTTAGCTTCAATATACCTTATTCACACTGCCTTTTATTGCAAGCCACAGTTCAGCCAGCTGTAAGATTGCCCAGCTGCCTCAGGTTTCCCAATTTAGCCCTGGAAACGATTTCAGCATGGCTAAAACTTTTCACTGGCCAGTTTGGAAACAGGATTCAACTTGGGAAAAATGCCCCCAGAATGGCCACTGAAAGCAAAATAACAAACAACAAAGCCAAAAAACGAACTGTGTATACACACACACAAAAAAGCGGGTTGTGAGGAGATCTGGCTGAGGATTTTTTTTTCCTAGGGTTGAAAGTATGTGTATGGACTACATCGCAGAAGTTGAAAACCAATTCTTAGCCTTGCACTTCTGCTACCCTCTGAGGGACTTCTCTTCTTGGCCTGGGCTTAATTGCAGCACTGATATAAACAAGGGGCTTAGTGTGAAACTCTGTACAGGCAGCTGTAGGTGAACTGGCAGTGAAGACCAGGATTGAGTTTAGCATTGAGGCAAAATTGCTTGGTTTTATCTGGGAGCAATAGTAGGAAGGAAAAAAAAAAAATGTTTGCAGCTGTGTGGTGAAAATGCATGTCTAATCAAAGAAGTCCAAGGCATCAAATGTTCATGTTTACATGGCTCAGGGTAAAAAAGAGTAACACTTCCAGATCTTAAACACCATTGAACTTGAGGCTATGAACAGAGGTCCTGCCATTAGATCTGAGTTGTATTTTACAGAGTCCATGTGTGTGCAGCTCAACAAAGGGTTGATTAAGCGTGGATTTATTGTTACACTTTTATAGAAAACCTTAGCATGTCTTGGAGTTTATAGAGACAGACATGTTAATGAAAGCCCTTTGGCAAGCCTAGAATTCCAAAATAGGCAGCACTCAGAGTCTGGTCTTGCAACTAAGAAAGTATGCATATACACTGTAATTATGTAAATATTTTTTGATCCTGTGTATAGATCACAATAATTAGGGAGCAGAGCGTGAGACTTATTTGCCCATATAACACTTTGTCCAGTGAACCATATTTGTATTTAAGAAAGTGGGTTTATTTCCTGTTGTTTGTAGTAGAATTTGGAAAAAAACCCTGAAAACCAAGAGTCTTTTAAAATTTGTTATTATTTGTGAATAGCTAATATACAACTTAGTGACGGTAAGAAGAAATATATGTTTTTTAAAGCTAGTGGAAGTCACAAAGATACCACCAGGAAGAAGAAGAGAAGCAGTTTTTTCTATGACCATCCTCAGCTACATTCATACATTTTTTTCTGTGTGTGGGTGGAATTTTTGTCCCCAGTACTTTGCAAATATGAGTAGGATTAGAATGCAGCTCTGAAAGGAAAATCTGGTGCATTGGATATCTTAAGTAGGAATTGTCATTTGATTTTCAAAGGAGGGGAAAGAGAAATCTTGATGTCTGCTACTGACAATTTAACAATAACTGACAATAACTTCAAATGTATGCCTGTATGCATCATTACCTTCACCACATGCACATTTTTTTCCTTCTTTGCTCTCTAAAGCTAGTGTTTCCTCTAAAATCTTGTTCATCATCATCATTTTAGAAGGTCTCATCTATGAAAACTGAAGTTCAGGATCATGACAATTACGTGCCAGTGTCTGTATATGGGTAAAAAAGAGTTTGAAAAATATGGTGATCTTGCACTATTAAGTAGATGAATTTTATAATGAAGTGGATTTATGCTTTTTGCCTACTGGTGGACACCTGTATGAGGGTTTTTGTCCTTAAAGAAAGAAAAAAGGGGCTTTCTTGTAAATGTAGAAATTCAAGGTAAAAGATGATAATCATAAGTTAAATCACTATATCAAAAATAATGCAGGATTAAAAAATAAAATTCCTTGTCCCTTGTGTTTAGCCTTAAACAAATTAGCCTAGGAATGTATGATATGTTAAAGTAAAAAATCCTCAAATATTTCTGTAGGTTTTTTTCTTTCGAGTTTTATGGGGAACTGTTATGTGGGTAAACTGTTTATTCTGGTTATTGCACTTGGGGAGAAGAGGCTCTGGCTATTGTTATTGTACTGTGTTAATTCTTATTTTTATTAAAGGATTTTGGCAACTCTCTCCACCAGTGAAGAAATGTAATTTAGAAAAAATGCCTAGTATGATGATCTCTGAGTTTTTTCCATGTAATCTCAATTATATGGACATCAAGCATGCTGCTGCAGAAGTGCTGGGGCAATTGACACTTTGGAACAGCTGACTCATGCTAGTTGTTAACCTCAGTGTTGGCTTTGAGAAGCTGACCCGTACAACTCACTGTGGAAATCAGCATCTTTAAAATTATGCACAGATTGTCTGCACTTTTTCAGGGAGGTAAAAGCACTGAGGACAGGTTTTCAAAAGTACTCATCATCCATTTATGTCCCCAGATGTTTTAGACATCTCCTCGTCACTCTATAAGATCTCAGTGCAAGCTACCTACTACTGAGTTGTTTCTGAAGTATGTGTGAGAAACAATTACTGATTGAGCAAACATTTTTGACCATGGAATAGATTTTTTTTTTTGTTTTGTTTTATGCATTGCCCATTCTCTCAGACCCAGACCAAGATCACGGTCCCAGTTCTGCAGGAACACCTGAAGGAGATCATAGCAAGTCCTTTGCTTTTTTCATGTAGCCAGACTGAGTAACACGAGGATCATGACACATTTAAATAGACATGGAAAGTGGGAGGGAGTGCAAAGAGAATAGGGTAGGAAAATACTACATGAGAAAGTAGAATATAGCAGACACATGGAATAAGGCTGCTGTGTAGAGACTGAGGGCGGAGTGGGAGGGGACCTCTGGAAAGAGCTATTTATCATGGAGAAAAAATGTGAGAGCTGGTTTTAAAAAAATGTTGGACACTGATGACGACACTTATCCCAAGGTCTGTCTTTCAGCTGCTTATCATGGATCTTGCCAGCTGAGTTTTTGGTTTCTTTCTCTCAGCATCTTTTCTTCCTCTTTTTCACATGCCCCAAAGAAATCAGCAGACTGTTTCACCTCTGGTGCTGCTGAAATGGCTTCTCCAATGAACTTTTCTCAGTAAAAAATGCATTGTGCAATGCTTTGTTCAATACTAGGGATATTTTGATCCAGAAAAAACATTGCAGCAGTAAGAAATAGTTAAATATAATTTGCTTTTTTAATTAAAGAAAGGTAGTAGCACAGTGCAAAAACATTCTGAAAGAGGCAGTGTGAGGATAGAATAAAATATTAAACTGAAAACTCACTTCTTTTTAAAATGCTGCTGCAAAAAGAAGATTCTTAACCTTTTTTTCTGAAATTTTCTTTAAAGCAAACGGTAGCTGTATGTTTTATATTCTGAATTTGTGACTTTATATACTTCGCCACTGCCTTGATTGCCTTTTATTGCTCTTTTGATTTTGTTAATGTTAATATGCCTGTCTATATATCCTTGAATACCTTGAATTTCTATTACGGGTCCCTTAAATACTTTTACCTGTGATAAAAGGTGCTGGCCACAAAAGTATTTCAGAAATTCTATACAGAATATTTAAATATTTTTTAGGATCTGCATCTTAAAACTGCATAGAACTCCAGACTTTTTTCTTTTAGCGAGCGTGCTTTTAGAAACAGAGATTTTAGATTTCCTGTGGGATTCATGTCTGTTTTCCCATTTGCCCTCTTTCTTGGAAACTAGCATTTTCTTCTAGCTGTGATATGTAGCAGGGAAATGAGGGAAGTGGAAATGCAAGATTTGCTGAATTCTGTGGGCACATACCTTTTCCTGTCTCTCTTAGAAAGTGAAAAAATATTGGCATTAAAATACAGCTATACTCTTTTTCTCACTCTCTCTACTGAGGTACATATACTCTTTTTCTTATCTATGAAAGATGGTTCTGTTATTCTAGAAATATTTTGAATAGTGTCTTGGAGCCAAAAAGAAATGAGAAAAGCAGTTGAAAAGTCTGTATACAAAATGTATGTGGTCATTTGATCCAATTTCTTATTCATTAAGCAAAGTTTCTTAAAAATAATTGCTAACATAGATTAGGAAGATAAATGTGACTAAGCCAATTAGCATATTTGATGGGAAACTAAGTCATATACTTGCTTTTATGCCAAAGAAAAAGGGGGATGTTATGCAAATAATCGTTTATTAAAATGGAAGCCTGGTTTAGATTGTGACAACCAAGTTTACACAGACTATTGAGGCATTCAAATCTAATCTCTCAATTAAGATATCAAGCAGATACCGTTTCCATGGGAATGTTATTTTCTGCTTTTTAATGAATGTGATGTTCTCATTTTCAAACAATTTCTAGGAGTTTGAGGGGAGGGGGAGGAAGAAGGGAAAGGTTGAGTACTACTCAAGTAAATAGCTCTTGAGCAAGTACTTCTTCAGTAAATAGAGTAAAACTGCAAATGTATAACAAAATAGAAACATTTTTCTCTGATTAGATCCAATAAACTATTGACTTAATCTAAGGATGCTTAGTTTTTTTTTAATAATCTCCTAATTATTTATTAAGTGTGAAAGTATACCTGGATCACTTTTTTTTTTATTTTAACAATCCTTTTTTAACGCCTGTTCAAATACCTCGGCTTCATGTTGGAATGGTACTTCTGTAACAAAAGTTATGCATTTATCTGCATAGTGCCATCTGATGGAGCTGTCTGATATAAATGAATCCAAGTCATTGCTGGCTTTTGCAGCTTACTTGGAAACTCAACTGAAATTTATTGAAATGTTGCTTGTGGGACAGAGTACGGTAGCAATAATTTCAGGACACCTTTCACATTTGAGTTTTTTGTCATTCAGCATCCCATTCACTAAAAAATTTTATAGAGTATTTGAGCCCTAAAGAGATCTGTTGTCTTTACAGACATCCAGACACAATGACTTTTGGGGTTTTTTTTAAAGTCATTGGATGTCCTTGGAAGTTATGACAATCCCTTTGCTGAGCTTGAAATAGGATGCATTTTGGCAACACAGATGTTATGTACAGTGATCTTAAGAAGGGACAGATGGAAAATGCTCAGTCTCCTCTACTCAGAACATAAATGTAACAATCTCCTAAATTTTGTTTGTATCAATTAAAGTGATTAGTGCTCTAGATCTTGAATAATTTTGGAACGCAAACTGCCTGTTAAAAATGTGAGGACCATTCAGTTCAGGAAATCAAGTCCTTTTTCAGTATCTGAAGTTGGAGCATTCGGGAGCTGAGATGCTTAGAGTAACAGGCTGCTCTTGAAAGTACAAAGACATTCGAAAATGCAGAAATGCTTGGTTTTTTTAACTTTTAAATAAAAATAGAGGGAAAAACATAGCCCAAACATTTTCCAGGCAGACTGGTTTTCTAACATCCAGTGGAGTGTATTTAGAGACTGATATGTCTGGCATAAAGGTTGGCTTCAGGATTTTCAGTTTTTCTTTGGTTCTGGTGGTCTGGGGAATAGCGTAGTAAATAATTGGGTCTAGCACATGGCACATACCTGGAAAAAGCTGAGCTTTTTCTTGCGCAAAACTTTTTTTGTTTTGGGCCTGGAAAATGTGCCCTTGTACCTCTTTCAGGTACGGAGGTCTGTCCGAGCTGTTAAACTCTGCAGGGAGCACTGGCTCAGGAAATACACGAAACTATGAATATATTTATAACTTTGGGCTCTTCAGGCATAGTTCAGCTAAGGCGCTCTGCCGTGGGCTGGGCTGTAATGCAGTCCCTCTGGTTAATGCTCCACTTGACTGGATTATGGAAGAGAGAGCTCAGGCTGGTGTGGAGGTTTTTTCTTCAGAGTTCAGTGTCTGCCAGTTTACTTGCATTTTACCTTTGTATTCATCACTTATTGGGCTCAATAAGAAAGAAATAAAGTGAGCTGTGAAGAGTATTAGAGGAATAATTTGATGGTCTCTCGGGCATATCTGCAGGACAGAGTCCAGCAAAGTGCTGAATCCTCCTGCAGCTGCTCACTCTCCATAAAAGTGTAATGTTGGAGAAAGCACAACAGGTTTTCAGTAAGGTCACTGTCATTTTATACTTTTTTTTTTCTCCAATTAAAAAATACCCTGATGACAACTACAGCCTGTTGAAATCCATGTTTTGGGCACTATTCTTGGGGCGTGTTTTTGCAGCTTATCTTCCCATTTCTTGTATCTGCCTGAATACAGGTTTAAACTAAAAGTTGCAATTCTTTTCTGGGATGTGTGGACATATAAAACTGATATATGTACTAGATAAAGGTGTAGTTAAAAGTGTGGGAGGACTTCATTTTTCCCTGGGGTGACTTTTCTTGTTTCTCTTTAAAATGAGAAGTAATTGCACTTATCTCTGTATCATAAAACTTATCTCCACCATAACTTAATTTTTGTTTAGTATATTCTAATAAATTATAGACCCTTATTATTTTTTCCAACACAGATGCTCATTATGACATTTCTAGGTTAGATCACTTCAGATCAGACTGTTCCTTAAAAGTTATTATGCTATCCTACTTTATCCATTAAGTATTCAGAGCATCCTTTTAACTTCACAGAGGAGAGGTGCCAAATTATTCAAGTATTTATCTTGTGCTTGCATTCATTTTTCATTGACTTCAGCAAAGCTTCCCCACACTTCACAGTTAAACCAGTATTTTGAAAGTTAACATTTGGCAGGGAGTTTAAGGACAAATGATGAAACCTTGTAGCCTGTAAAGATAAATCTTGAGTAGCTGCCAGTAGGTAAATGACTAACGTCAATTCAAGCAATTTAACAGCAATCAGTTTGAGGTCAAGTAACTCTGGACAATGTAGTTTAATGTATCATCTTTTTTTCCCTTCTCTGCAAGTAAACCACCACTGACTTCTGCTCTAATAATTTAACTTCTCTTTAGTACGTTTCCTGTAGGTTGCTCCCCTCAGAAGTCAAGTAAGGTACTGCCAGGGTTTTGAGGGGACTGGGAACATCAACAAATTGAAATGACTCTAATGTGAACCAGTGGATTATTTGCATTCCAGTGCTTAAGTTATCACTTAATAGTTATAGGCTCTGGTGGCAAGACTGGACTGTGTTATGTTAGACTCAGGAACAAATGCTAATATCTTCAATGTTTTCAAATTCCCAACCATATTTGGTCAATTGTGCTAGTGTCGACCCTTGGAGGCTGCCAAGAGTCTTGTTGGCAAAAATGCCACTTTGGTGAAGAAATAACTTCTACCACAGCTTTATTTGAAGGCTGTCCTTACTTAAAGGGGTATTATCTCTCTGTTTCATGACTCAGGTTTTGTCCTGTCTTTTTTATTTTAATTAAATATATTCATCTCCTTCATAATGGGTTTAGGGTAAATTGCCCTCATGTATTACATGTTTTTCTCTACTTTGAATGTTTTAATCTTTATATAATCCTTTCAGCAGGGACAAATCTAGTTAATCTGCTCTACAAACTGCTGTAGAATGTGGTACAAATCTTTCTGACCTGCATGCACGTACTCACGCTCTTTAAAAACAGAGCAAAATTAAAAGTTTCTTTGCATTGCTGAGTACAGCAGGTCTGACCTAGACTACTGAAGGGACAAACACTTGTACATTTAAATATAGGATTTGCTGTAGCAGCCCAACCCAGTCATTCCTCAGTCCTGGGCTGCCAGGTCACCATGCCTACCAAGGACAAGAAAATTGGAGTGGGCAGTTGTGGAATAAATGCGTCATAGAGGAAATTTCTTCCTCTTTCCCCATTTTAGAGTTTCATTTATGTCCTGAAGCACAAGAAGTCAAACTCAAGGTTTTATGGAAGATTGGGTTTGGGTTTTTTCAGTTGTGTGGTTTTTAAATACAGCTGAAGCTGATCAGGCATTATAAAGGAAATTGGCTATTCTTTGTGGACATATTTACCATATATAAAAAAATTCAGTGTTGAAAGTCTAGATTTGAATAGTGTTGATTTGATAGAGCTAAATAACTTCTCTCTAAATAACCCATTCTGCTTTACGTAATTTTGCATGCACACACTTAGACACACACATACACAAACACAACAGATTCTTTTATTAAAAAAGCAAGCAGGAAAGAAAACAAGCAAAACAATATTTGCTAGTTCTGTTCTGTTTCCGTTCCCACTAGAGTACTTGCTGCGCCACACTTGCTGCTGATTCATTTTTCAAATCTTGAATGATGATTCTTGCCTTGTCCCTGCTGTGCCTGAGATGAAAGCAGATGCTCTTGATCATATGCTGTAATATGAATCCTCAGATTTCAGTTTGACCTGGCAGGATTTCTTACGAAGATAATATTCTCTCTTCTACCCAGAGCCGTTGAAGAAGAAAAGAACCCCCAAACCTAACAATGCAGGAGTGTTGCATATGGGTTCTGTTTGTCTTTTAAGTTTGTTGGTGATATCTGTGTGTTTTGATTTTGGGCAGTTGTTGTTCTTGCTGAACAAAACCCTTGGAAGTTTCTTCAGCAGCTCCTTACAATGTTCACTACAAGGTTGTCTGCAACACCCATTTGAACCCCAGATTACTCTGCAGCATTGCATTTCAGCAAGGACTTTTGCTAAGCAGGATGTCCTTCTGACAGCAGACAGCTGCATTCGTCAAGAATTCTCAAATTCTTGATGACTGAGATACA
Organism: Acrocephalus scirpaceus scirpaceus; assembly: GCA_910950805.1. Taxonomy (NCBI): domain Eukaryota; kingdom Metazoa; phylum Chordata; class Aves; order Passeriformes; family Sylviidae; genus Acrocephalus; species Acrocephalus scirpaceus. The sequence continues at coordinate 42,427,024 of OU383773.1, read as the reverse complement.
GACTCTGAGCTATCTTGCTAATAAACTCCTGTGCAGGCACTCAACATTATTCTACTGTAGTTTAGGCTGACTAGTTTCTGCACAGCATTGAGGTAGCAGAGCTAATGATCTCTGTGGCTGACTATCCTGAAATATTTGGGAGAAGCTAGTAAAGCGGTATCTCCTGTATCTGATGGGAGAGGGAAGAGAACATGGCTCTATGATGCATTTAGCTAGAAGTTAGCTGACCCATTCACATGTGGGCCATCTGCTTAACCACAGACCTTGTTTGGCCTGAAGGCTGTCTGTGTTGAGCAGAGTGGCTAATATTTTACCCTTTTAATTTGCTGAATTGCTGTCTGTCACTGCAGACAGCTTCTCAGGCAGTGCTAAGGATTTTGAGGTTCTCAGGATTCATTCATGAAGTTATTCATTCATGTGCTATGAATTTGACCAGATACAATGCTTTCCACGTGTCTTTTGTGTCTTTTGTGTCTTTTCACCCTGATCTTCAAGGTATGTGTGTTCTTTATGCACACAGCATCTTACTGTGATAAATATCCAGTGAACATACCAGGGTGGTAATTTGAGACAGGCTAAGAAATATAGCAGTGTGGAAAGGAGATCAGTAGGCATTAAATAAAGACATTACACCTCAGGAACGTGTGGAGCAAAGAATATCCAGAGAGTTACTGAAAGATGAAGACTCAATTTGATCTGAATAATGAGAAGGATCAAACAGATGGGGATTTGTAAGATGCTGTTAGCAGTCAGAACCAACCATTTTTTAAAACATGCCTGAGGGATAATGGGATAAAGGACATGATGGAGTGGAGGAAGGAAGAAATTTACTTTAGGAAAAAATCCTGGTCAGAGGAAAGAAAATAATGAAAGTAATGAAGAACTAATTACATTCAAGAGAGGATGATGAGTTCTGATAGGACAGAGAAAGGCTATAGACGTGTCTGAAGGGCTTGTTCTTTGCTTTCAAAGGTGGAAGATGTAGGCACTTGTTCCTTAAGGAAGAGTTCACTGACTATAGCAAGTGATTCTTCTTAACGCACTACTGGCAAAATGGAACACCTTAAATGAGAGAGGAGTCCTTAACCTGTTCTTGTTCATGTACTAATTGGGAAATGTGACCTTATAACGTCTGTTGAAAGCTTATTTCAGAAGATTAAGACTCCACCAGATTTAAGGCACAATTCTCTCTAATTCCATTGGCTTTTACTTGCAAATTGCAAATCCCACAGCCAAGGCTATCATCACTGAAAACCTGCCCCCTGCACCTCGGCTAAAAGGCTTCAGCCACAGTCTGATTTAGTGAAAGGTTTTAATCCCTACCGTAAATATTAGTTCAGAGGATAAACCTGTGTTACTGACTTCTACAGGTGCTGATAAATCATCATGGACACAATCTTATGTCTGCAAAACAGAAGTGGCAAAACATAAAGTGTAAAGTAAGAATGTAGTGATTATCTATATAGAATATAATCTCTTCTACCTGGATGTGTCCACCTACCCTTCCCTTCAAATCCTGGGGTTTTCAGCTCACTTTTCTACAATTACTGTCTTTTGCTTTTAAAGTATGAGCATCTTAAAGGCAAAGTTCAGACGTTAACTTTGCTCACCTCAGAAATGCACTTTACATGCATTTGCCAAAGTTGGGTCTCTTTGTCAGAAAACAGGAGAGCCTGAAGGATTTCTGCCTTGGTGCTTAGTGTTTGAATAATATTTTGACTGTTACTGAATAGGCACCATTGTACTAGAAGTCCTTTTCTCCACAGATTAGAAATGGATTGCAAAAGGAGGCTGTTTGTTTTCCTTGATTACTAGGAGATCAGATGTGGGGAAAAAGCAGTCATGATGATTCAAGAGAAGGTAATTTAAAATATGACTAAATTTTGTGACTCTCACTGGAAAGTGTTGTTCTGATGAAAGGAGTACCTGTGAGGAGTATGAGGTTACCCACTATATTATGATTTGTTATATTCACCATAGATTCTGCCCCAGTGTTTAAATAAATAAATAAATGGAAAGTGAAGTGGATCTTCAAAATGAGAAGATTAAAACAAAACTTCATGATTTATTTAACCTAAAAAGAGTAAGTGTTGATTTATTTGCCTTCTTGGGTTTTGGCACTTTCAAGGAATTCTCAAGTTATGCTTCTGAATTTTCCCTTGAAACTAGAGAGACTTTCATAATTTTTTGTTTTATTTTTCATTTCTTTTAAAAAGAAAGCTGAGAGGCCTCTGCAATCTCATGACCCTGGGAGGAATAGCTCTAAGGAAAGTACCAAAGATCCTGAGAGTGACAACAAAAATCACAACTCTGTTCATGTCCTGCAGCATATGAAATCCATATTCTGCCACTAGTGGCTTTTGGCCAGACAGTCAAATTGATAACCCATCAGTTCTAAAAGTGCCACTTTGACAAACACTCTCTAACCTCTTTTCTGCTTAGCTGTTCTACTGCCTAATATAAGCTGGAGCTGCCCCCTACCCAAACATGGTTTGTCTAGAAATACTTTTCCCTCAGAGTATAACAGTTTTTGTAAGTTAGAATAACAAAATAAGTAATACCTGCATATCTGAAATTTGATTGATGAGTTATTACATTAATGCAGTAAAATGATCTTTGTCACAGAGTGCAGATAGTTCTACTTTGTAACTTCTGAAAAGCTCAGGAGTGTGGCATAGATGCATGGCATGAAAAGCAAACCTTGACAAAGACTAATTGACACCAAAATTAAAAAAAAAAAACAACAAGAAAAAACCAGAAAGAAAGAAGAAGGTGCCAAAAGAATGATGAAATGTCAGGTAGTTAAGGACTCTAGTGAACATTGGCCAAAAAAATAAAAAAATCCACAACCAAAACCAATCCCCCCTTCATATCATTTACAGATTATTATATGAAAATTTAAATGTATTGCTTTTTCTTCCCAAGCAACAGGGAAAAACAAATACTTTTGGAAAACACATTCTTGTGCTACTTTATTCATAAAAGTATTCTTGTCAATATGCAAATTCAGGAATTCAGGATTTTGGAAATATAAAACTTTTCTCATAGACAAAACATTTCCTTTTGTTTTTAGAGTTGCATTGTCCCTGTTAAATACTCTGTTGATTTCTGTACGAAGAGGATTTCAACTTTTGCATGTTGTACTAAATTAAGCTTTTGCACTGAAAGTCTGATGTTATGTCAAAAGTACAAGTTAAATCTCATGGATGATGTCACCATGCAATTAAAGGCAAAGGTTAACACTCCTCTGTGCAGGTACTTTCCCCTCAAGCTATCTGGAATAACAGAGTTGCTATAATACAGCTGTGGCTGCTGAGGAATGCTAAAGCACAGTCAATGACTCTTTGCATTTTTAAAAGGAATGTGTGTGGCAGAGAGAGGTTTAATTGCTCCTGCTACATGTCTCATAGTGTGGGGGAGGCTTTGCTTGGATGGCTTGGAGTGACTGCTTTTGAAAGGCCTGACATCTGCTTTTTTTACCCTCTGAAATAGGACAGTCACATCCAGCTGTGGCAGCATGTTGTGTTTTCTCAGTCACCCATTCATTCCCATTGAATAATTATTGTCTTTTAGTAGGCACAGCTCTGTCATGCTCTCACCACTGCACGTGCAATATTTGGGGTAACAGTGACTTCTGTTTGGGGTAACAGCGACTTCAAGCTGTATCTTTCTCCTCTCCAACCTTTGTTTTATCACCTAGGGTTTCTGCAAAGTAATAATTTCATCGCCCCCTTCCTGAGTTCCCTCTTTCTCCTCTCCTTACCTTCCCACTCTCCAGTATGGAGTATCTGCTAATCATCATCACATTTTTATCCTGATGCTGCCAGATTATTTTTAATTCTTATGCTTCTCATACACTGTCACTGTGTTCATATGAACAGGAGCACCCAGAATAGAATTATCCTATGAGATCTTTGATTCAGCCTTAGTCCGTAACTCACCAAGGTGCCTCCAGCTGGGAAGCTGGTTGAGTGCCACTAGAAATACAGGAAGGGACTCAGTAGAAAGAGAATACAATTTTTCAATGAGATGCAAAGAAGAAAATGCAAGATAATCACCCATTACTGTAATTCAATACAGAAAGCCAAGAACTAAGCTTGAGAAACTGGTATGAGCTCTAAATCTTGGATCTTGCCCAGCTTTTGAGTGAATCCAAAGTGATATTTTTTACTTTCACAGAATAGTTGAAGTTGGAAGGTTTGGATGTCATCTTGTTCAGATGTCCTACAAATGTCCTGGTTTGGTTTACTTCAAAGCATAATTATTACAAAAAGTAATCCCAGCTAACTGGAAAAGGATCCCAACTTCAGTGAGGTTCAGTCCATTCCAGCAGTGAGCTGAAAATTATGTGCAACCCTCAGATTTTACCTGCAGACTGTCTCCTAGTTAACAGCCATACAGCTCTCTGAGTTTCTTGTAGACCTGAGGACGTACCCACGGAGCAGCTCTTGCTCTGTTGCAGAGGAGCACAGTGCCTCCCTCTCCACGTTTCCAGCACAAACAACTTGCAGGAGAGAAGTGCAAACTGCAAACACATAAACAGCTGTTGGGGAAAGGGGAAGAAGCTTCAAGTAACAGAATCGGCTGCCAATTTCATCGCTGCCATGTGTGCAGTGTATTGCTTGTCACATCAAGTGAGTCATTAAGGGGTTCCCCCCCTAATGGCACTTTGAAGTGCTGTGACAGGTTGAGAGCATCTATAAATTGCCACGAACAGCCCTCATACTGCGTTAGCGAATTGCTTGCTCTTTGACTTATTAGGAGTCACTGAGTTAAATAGTTTGTCACATGTGTGGCTCATAATAAATAATGTGACTAGCCAGTTTGTGAGCTGTTTCAGTGATATATAGTGCCCCCTTTGAATGTTGTCACAAGCAGCCAACAAATATGACCCCACGATTGTCAGATCTTTGTGAAAATAATAAGGCCTGACAGGGCAGCAGGTTACAAAAAGAAAAAACCCTACAACTCATCTCCTGAATTATAATAAAAATGGTAATAATTTCTTCTTTATAAAACAAGATTGTAACTTTATTCTTGAATACTTAATTAACAACTGAGTAAAATTTTATAGTAGAATATCTTTATTTTCCCTTTCTGTAGGATTAGTTGTGAAGAAAAAGAGGCAACGGTTTGCAAGTTACTGTGTCCTCTAATGAAATCTGAAGCAAGTATCCTCTCAGCAAACTATATGTAGCTTCTGAAATATTGTTGTGGGAATTTTTAATAAGTCTGATTTCTTTCTCTACAGTTTATCCAGATATGTAGGGCATATTTTTTCTGACCCTCAGTTCTGATTGTGTGTTTCAGGCAGTGCATTCCCATATACGTTCTGTCGGGAGCTGGGTTTCTTAATTCATAAGCACAAGCGTGGTGCTGTTGTAAGTGGTTGTACACGTGTAATGTTCGAGGTGCCTTTAGAAAGAATGTAGTAGAACAGTGATATATATATATTTTTTATATTTATATGCACATATATATATATAGAGAGAGAGAGTAATACATTCTTGGCATCTTCAGTTAAATAGGAGTCCTGTCTGGGATTCTGTGTGGGAGGAGAGTCCCCAGTATTTTGCCAAAGCAGCAAATGTGGTTTCTCTCACAGCTACAGGGTGATTTCTTTCCAAGAGACAGGACTTGTCTTGCACATTTGAATTCTGATGTAGACTGGATCACTGTGCTATAAAATCATCTTTTCCCACAATTGTGCAAAACGAAGAGTGATGAGTGGTGTTTAATAAACCTTACTAGTCCCTTACAAGCCTGTTCCTGCAGTGACCCTTGCTGTTGCATTCCTCCTATTTGAACTTTGAGGTGCTCATGCTGTTAAACTGGTTCCCAGCTTGGCAGTCACCGAGGCTTAGGGTCATGTTAATTCAGCAGTGCCCACTGCAGTTGCTTCATGTGAGAGAAGACTCTCCTTCAGCTGCATCTGCTGAACAACCTGGTGGTTCCCATGGCTCTTTCTAAATGTGTTGTGCTTTTCCCCAAAGCCAACCAGTAAAAGCTTTCCAAGCTGGAGGCTTGCCTACAGTCCTTTATCTTTTTGCATCTCCAGTCATGTAGGTGTTTTCTGGATGGTTGGGTGAGAAATTAATCTGATGTGTTCTTTCGTCAAAAGGGAAAGGTGTTGGTGGGTTGTGCCTATCGGTGTTGACAAGAATGAGAATTATGGTCAGTATGCAAAAGAGGCCAATGCTCATCAGGCTCTGGCTTGATTAATGAGCTGGTGTTTGTGCTCGTCACTGCATATCACAAAGACAGAGGTTCTATCTTCTAGTCTCAATTAAATGCCACAGGCACTTGCACCTCTGTCTTTGGCATTGCTGGGAAAGCTGCTGAGCTGGCTGAACTACTGCCTGTTTCACTGTGTCTTTTATCTATTTCCTGTGGAAAATTGGGAAAGGTGTTTTGTTTGGTTTTATGCGCAAGGTCTTGGAGAATCTATTTGAAAATCTTTTGTGAGATCCTCTCTGCCTTTATCTAGCTTTTTTTTTTCCCAAGCTGTCAAGCTTTGGGAGCTTAGTGTTATTTTGAGATAAGGCTCCAGGCAGCTCTGATGGCACCTAATGAGTACTTTCCAGTGACTGCCCTACTTGTGTTTTCACCATGGGCCTGCAAGTATTTGACTGAGAGACACATGACAACTTCTGCTTAAAGAAACTGAGGCTGTGTTTCAGATTTTGAATTGAGGAGAATAGTGAAAATAGCTTTCTGCTTGCTGTCAATGAACTCATGTAAAAGTGAAATGCTGGGACCCATGAAGTCAGTGAGATCAAAAATTCTTCCCGTGTGGTCTGGGTTTATTTAAGGCTTTGCTTATAATTTTATTATTACTATTATTATTATTTTGGCAAAAGGCCCACTTTCAGGCATTCCAAACTCACTTATGTTTACAAAAGAATTTACCGTAATTTCATCTGCTGTGCAAGTAAATAAATACAACCATGGCAAATAGTCTAGCTGATTCACCTTTGCAAAGCAATACATCCAAATCCTATAATTTTGTGGAGTCAAATATTTTCATGAAAATCCGAATTTCCAAATAAGAGGGGCAGAATCTTGAACTTGGGGTTGTACAGTAAAACCTGAAAGCACAAAATCAATAAAATTTTAAAAGCCATAATATATATTCATTTTTTCAAATTAGGAGGGTAGGGTAGCTTAAAGCACAAATTTTTGAATGCTTTTTCTTACTAATATTAGACTTCCCTTTAGACTTTCCATCAGAATATTATCTTAACAATTTATTTGCTTACTTCTAAACTTCTAGAAACTTTTAGCTTATTATCTGTTTTCTACAGAACAGAATTTCTGTTCTGTTTTGCCCCCCTTCTCAATTTAATCTATTTGCATGCTTACATATTACCACTGGGATAACAGGCAGTAAAAATGCCAAAAAGTCTAAAGGAATGAAACAAGAAAGTCACAAACAGCTCTCAGCTGCTAGACTTGACTCGTTCACATTTTTGGAGGCTTTGGGTTGTTGCTTTTCTCCCTGCTTAAGAGCACATTTTACCTCACTGCTGTTTGCATGGCTGCAGTAATTAAATGCCTGTTCAAATTACCTCTCTAGTGTGAAGAGTGCTTTCTCTGTTTAAACTTCAGGATTCTGCTTAATCCAACGTTGCTGGCTGCAGTTGAGGCAAGATAGGAGGGTGGAGAAGATGAATATACTTAGTAATGCAGAGATATCTGTTTGATTTAATGTTTTCTGTCATTTTTGTTAGCTTAACCGGACTAGGTTGGTCCCTTCATGTCCTCTGTGCCCTGCAAAGAGTAGTTCCAAGTGCATTCATGGAGAATTTAGCATGAGATGGATTTCAGCGTCCTTTTACACTGTGCCTCATGTGTTCCCTTTATAATTAAATCTCAGTAGTTTGACAGGGAGAGATATTTCTATGGTATTCAATTAATTACTAATAAATAATACCTCTGAACTATGTGTTCTATAACTGATTTTTTGTATTTTTACAAGACTTGCAAAGTCAACATTGACTGGTTGCTAGTCACATATTCTACCTTAAGACACAAATGTGTAGTTTTCACCTGTATGCCTTTAACAAAGTACTTAAAGTTTGATCTGTTATGCTACTAAAACTAAAATCTCTCTGAGGCTGAAAAATTAAATTAGAGCTACTTTTCCATTGGAAAGTGCAAATTTGGCATCCAAATATATCGAAACGTGAAGAACTTTGGAGACTTTTTCATGTGCTTTCTCTGTTTACCTCTTCCTCTACTGTACACATCTCATACGACAATGTGCTCCAGTGACAAACTCACTGGAACTCATTCTTTATTTAGGCTTTGTATTTCCACAGTCTTATTACTACCAGAGACAAAACAAACAAACAAAAAACAAACCAAAACCCCTAACAAAACAAGTCCTCCCACTAATTCCATACAAACTAATTGCACAAACACAATTTAGAGAGCTAACAAGTTTCATTTTTGCTAAAATAAACAAAATGTCTTTGCCATTCTGTTTCAATGTGGAAACATAGTACATTCTGTGAAGATATCTAGTGGTGCTTGACCAGAATGATATTTGAATAGCCAGATTATTCCAAGACATTGGATTAACTTTGAAGTTGTTCTGGTTCAAGCAGAGTCCAGGACCAGACAACCTCAAGAGGTCCTTTCAAACCAAGCCTGTGATTCTGTGGACTAAAACCTTGATTTGAGGCTTGAATCTGCAGCACCTTTTGTTTGTGTCCAGTTATTTTATGTATGTTCTGTGCTGCTCTATGCACATTGTGAAAGCCAAGAAAGGGTCAGAACTTTTGTGATATATAATTCCTTTCTGTTTGCCTTCCCTTCTGCCCTCTGCATTGTGGAAGTGATGGAAGGAAACTCATCTTTTCAGAAGCATGGAACATAAAATAATTCTGCTGTTTGGATTTTAATTTGTGGGTTTGTGGCTTGCATTTAATGATTTTTATTCTCACATTTACCTTTATGGTTCCAAGAAAGATCACTATACTTGGTTGTGGACACACTGCTACAAATGCACATGTACTTCACATGCCTGTGAAGTGTATACCACTACAATTTGGGATGTATTTTCTTAAAGCTGAGAACAGTTCTATTTTTTTTTTTTCTGAGAAAGGGGGCAAGATTACCAGTCAGAAAATTGTGCCATTGCACACAGGAGGCAGTTTGGGAATTTACAGTAATGCTTTAGCAAGCTTGGTCTTTTTGAACTTGTGCACTCGCACATATTGTCCTCTTTCTGAGTTGTTGAACGTGTCATCTAGAAAATGCTAGACAAAGCATGATGTATACAGCTTCTGTGAAAAGAACTGCAACAGTGTGTTAGGCATCAGCAGATATAGCCAAAAACAATTTAAAAATACTGACTTGGAAGACCTTTGCTACATCTAAGTTGTTCAGACCCTCCTGCTAGCTTTGAGTGGGTGGAGGGCCCTTTCCTGGAAATTGTTCTTCACCCCATGCAGGTCTTGCCTCATTCCCCATTCAGGTGTACACAGCTTTCTGCCTCTACTAAAAGGGAGCAAGGTCAAATCATGCAGTGAGTAAAAGCTTCAGAAAAGTTGATACTGAACCCTCCTTCTTAAAAGAGACTCAAGTGTTACCAGTGCAAAACAGAATCCAATTACAGAGCATGCATTAAATAGACTGATAATTTCACTGGAGTATATTCTTTAGGTCTTGCATAAGACCTCTTGATTGAACCTTACGAACATCATAAGCTGCTTTTCTGATTTGGAGCTGCAAATAAGAAAACCACCTAAAATATAATTTAATGATGTGTTCTTTAGCAGTGGTTTAGTTTCAGCACAGCCAGCATACTAGTTTGCCAGCTTTGTAGGTTTAATTGAGCACCATAACATCTCAAATGATACAATTAAAATCTTCTACTACTCAGATGCTTCTGTTTATAAACCTATGAACTTTATAAGAAGCAGAGTTAAGTAAATTGTGTTTGATTACCTCAAGTAATTGAAGTTATAGAATTAGCATAATTGGTATGAATTCAGCAGACAGACATGATTCAGCTATTCCCATGGTCCTCTATGACTGTAAAGATGTTTCTTCCAACCTACACAGTGAGTTTGGAACCAGGAAAACAGATCTTTTTCTAAAGAGCCATATGAGAGGTATGTGTAGAGCTTCCCTTAAAATGTAACAGGATGCTAGCAGAGTATCTCCACTCTCTTATGCATTAAAAAAAAAAAAAAAAAAAAAGTGAGATTCATTATATTACATCTATTTATTAAACTGGACATTTTTAAAGGAAGAGTCTGATTCAAACATTGTGAAAGTACTGCTTTGACGATGCATCCACTGAGGTCTCATGTTATGTATATTTTTGCATATGGAAAGTTTATTACAGAGTTCTTAATTTATATGTGTGTACATATATATAATTTCTCTCTGTGTATATACATATGAAGAATATTTTCATCTGTAGCTATATATATAGCTATGTGTATATATATAATTTTAAATATATATATTATCTATATATATATGTATATAAATATTTTGAAGCACTTCAACCTAATACATTTTATTACAGGTTCAGCAAGGCTAAATCATGCAAATATCATCACGTGTGCCTTCAACTGTGTTTGCTGCACAATAGCCATGAACCATAGCCGTCGCTGCAAATAGCCCTAATTATAAGCCATACAAATAAATAGTGAGCTGTCTCTAAACTGTCTTTGGTAATTCTTCCAGCTGACTTAGTTAGCATCTTTTACCAATGTATGTATTGTAATTTATACACAGCCTAAATGTGACACGGCTTAGGCATTTTAAAATTGCATGGTTTAGTACCCTGAAGTAGCCCAATACAGTTAAATCTTTGTTCCTTACAGAATGCAAGCGTGTGTACAGCATATATTTATCTGGTCTGGAATAAGCATTAATCTTTGATTACTGAATAAACATATTAAACAGGTGTGGAATAACTGAACTTTCAACTGCGCAGTGTTTACCCACTAGTGCAGTGGATACCTTGGCTCTGCAGTTTGGAGGTTTCACCTTGACATGCCCAGGGCTGAGTGAAAGAAGGGAAGGTTGGACGGGTGGGCACACAAATGCCCCAAATCCCACATAAATCAGAAATTTCCAGTTATAAATTATGCACCATCATAACATCCCGCTAGCGCCGTTGGCGAGCCAGGGCTGAAGCATGGGGTAGTTTATAGCGGAAAAATGGCTTTTCAATGGATAGCACACCCTCGGACTCCTTCTCCTCCTAGGCTATGTGTGCTGGGCTTGTGGTGTGAGGAGATATAAAGCAGCATTTTTCTAGCTGCCTGGTGAAACAATGAGGGCTCTGTTAGCAGGAGCCCAAACTTCTGTAGTCCCTGCCTCACAAGGTTGGAATGACTGCTTAAACCCAGGTTCAAAGCCCTTGGCCTCCAAGTGCTTTAATTTAGCACTATTTTTGCTGTGCTAGCCTCTGTTTTTTCTGCTTAAACCATCTAAGGTCTCCTTGTTTTGCAGGGAACTAAGCAGCTCCTTTTTATAATTAGATTAAAGATAATCAAATGAAGACTTGGATATTTTTTAATGTCATTTAATCTTGTTCCTTTTTTTTAACTTTTGCAAAATATCTTTTTATCATCGTTGCCTACCTTCTTGTAAATTTACACCTCTTTTTTTTTTTTTCTGCACTGCGTTTCAAGCTTCTGGTTTTCTAGTTTAAAAAAAAATATCGTTTGACAGGTATTTTTCAGCATTTTTATTTGATGCCATAAAATAAACCTTTACCAGGTGTTTTTAGGTATGATACAACACTTTCATTCATTCATTCACTGTCAGTTTTCCCAAAGCTGACTGGCATGAAAATAAAAGGGAATGTAAAAAGAAGCATGCTAAACGTGCAAAAAGGATACGATGAAGTGGGAAAAAACCACATTTGTGGAGTAGCAGGGTAAGAAGCAACACAGAACCTAAAACAGGGCTGTGCATTAATGAAAGTAACAAGTAAGTACTGGTGCAATTTGCTTCAAGTTTTAAAGCATGAAAAAACAGTCCTAAATGTAGGCATTATTCAAATGATAATCACTCAAAATCTTGTTAAAACCACAGCTTAGCATGAAAGCTGTGAAAAAGCATGTAACAGCTGATGTCAAGTTTCTGAAAGAAAAATTGTTTCAAACTTGACTTTCCCATTCCTCCACAATGCACAATCAATACAAACATATTTGAAGCAGGAGAAAAAAAATCTGATCTTGTATCGAGGATCAAATCACATTTATGATAAAACCCAGAGAAATTTCACATAAGCAACCATCTTTAAAATGGGGAGGGGGATCATCTGCATTTACAGCGTATGAAATATCTCTGTGCTCTTTGTCTAGTCAAAAAGCAACATGCTAGAAATGTCAACGGGGGATCCACTACCTGGGTCTTGACAGGAATCTCTTTTACAGACGTTACAGTGGAGGCCAAGGTGGAGATTGTATTTCCAATCTGTTAGATTAGTGAGTATCCGAGGAATACTGACTGATAAGTCTTTTTCTCCTTTTAAAGATGGTGCTAAAAGTCTCCAGGTTTGCCCTTCTCCTTTTTTCTTAGTAAGATCATCACCAGGTTTTGGTTCTGTTTCTTGACTTCCACTCTTTTGAGTAAATCTCGTATAATTATGATTGTGTAACGCGCCATGATATTTACTTGGCTTAGATTATTTTCTTTTCCTGATCTTGCGTGTTGTAAAAAGATTGAAATCGTAGACTATCTCAGGTCTGAAGGGACTCATAAGGATGATTGAGTCCAACTCCCATGAGCTTTTAGAAGCATAGCCCTTCAGATCTGGGATGTACTAGGTGATATAAAAATAGGATACTGAAGGCTGAAGCCTTTATTATTCTATGCTCACAAGAACAGTCCCTGTAACTGCAGGGGGACTGTGGGTGAATGTGCATGAATGGAGGTTTGCAGTGTCAGGTCTTGCAAACCTCTATGATTTATTCTAAGTCCATCACAGAATATTGAGCTTATTGTTTGTAATATGACACTGGATATGTTTTCCTTTCTTGCTCTGAAGCCAGGTTAATTTTTTTCACACAAGGCACCTAGTACTAAGTTTCATGGTCATGAAATGTGCATGAAAATTTATGGATGCACATGTGTCTCTTGACCATGGTCATGATTTCTTAAGACTCTCTGTAGCTGTTAAAAATAAATATAGCTGTTAAAAAAGAAATATATATGATTCCCCGCACAAGTAAGTATACTATAATCCATCTTTAATTTCATTTATAACTTAGAAAAAATATTCTGAATGTGTGTCATAGTAATCAACACTTACTCATTCTTAAATTATTTTCAAATATAAGATATAATATTTTCAAGGTATTTTTGAATAAACATATCTTTAAAAAACATAAGTAAGGACAAAGCTTGTTCACTGTGGTGATATGATTTCATTTTGCCTTTTGAGTTCCAGGTGGAGCATATCCTTCTTACAAGATTTGGTTATTACAAATCAATTTTTTTTTTGTCATTATTAGTGTTTTAAAAACTCTGAAATGTTTATTTTTTTTTCTTTTGAAGACTGGTTAAAATATTAGACTCCTCTAAATATGGCTTAATTCAGATGTTTTTTCCTGACTCGTATATTGTAACAACAACAAAAAAGGAAGAGTCATGGCAACATTTGTTCTGTGCTTTCAGACCTAAATATAACTCCTTAAAAAAGCCTGCAATGATGATTTGAAATATCTGATTGCAAAACCAGTTATCACAGTCTGCCCCTTTGAAATTTAGAAATGGTAAATTTATTTTGACCAATAATTTATTTATTAAAGTGCCAAATGAAAGACACGAAGGTGTCCAAGGTGTTCTCCCATAATGGAAGTCATTTGTGTAACTGGAGGTTGCAGTCTCAGGTCCTAATCCTGAGGAACCCATTAGATTTTAATAGTGGATGTGTGTGCTTAAGATAGTGTATTCTATACTGATAAATGTACTCCAAAAAATGGGAGTTGAAAATGAGCAGTTATTAGAATTATTTTTTTTAAAAAATGTTATTTACCTAAATTACTCTGAAAGATACATGGTAGGAATGGTTGGATGCTGGAAACAGAGGTATACACTGGGAAGTGGAATACAGTATTTTAGCCCATAAAACTGCTGTGTACATTTGTAAGTAAAAATAACGGCAATTCAGGTGTATCTTAACATATTCTAAAATTCCAGAAAACTTATACAACTGTGTCTTGAGTGAAAAATAAAGTGAATGTTATCTTAAAAAATTTGGTTAAGTATTCCTGATTTCTGAGATCACAAGGAATATTCAGCCAGCTGGAGCCTTCAGGCTTCATTCAATGATTCTAAGTAGAAATATAGATGACTAATGAAATAAATAGTTGTCTTCCTCTTAATTTTTCATTTATAGGGCCAACAGTTCTTACATTTCCTGAGGCACTCTGCATATATTATTGAGGTAGTATGTTAAAATGATCTCGCTTCATTTATCCTCCCCCACAAAATAGTTGAGATGTAACTTTCCAAAGAAAACATCTGAAACATTTAATTTTACCTGTCACTTTTTTTTCATTTTCCCTGTTAAGAGTAAAGCATTGGGCTGTACATTTTTAACAGTGGTTATTCATGTGAAGGTTAGAATAAACAAAAGTATGATTTAAGAATCAGAGACCAGAAAATGACTAATGGGCAACTCTAATTCATTTTCCAGGTCCTAGGTAGGCATAGACGAAAGCTATAAAGGTAACAAAGGTTATCAAGACCTAAAGATAAGAAATAGAAATTGTTAAGTTTAGTGTCTAAAACTGGAGTTTCCTCATTTTTCTTTCTACTATGTGAAGTAGTAATTCCTTGGATCTACACTATTCTCATTCTCAAGTTAATACGACTTTGTGATTTATCTAATTCAAGGAATAGATATTTATTTTATTTAACTGGGTTCATCTAGGTGCATTTTATTTTGTTATCCATCTACACACTGTACATGCATGCTTACATTGTTTTGCAGAACTCTGAATATTTTCTCTATAATCCTGATGAATTTTATTTCCTGCATATGGTATTGGTTTAGATGTTTTGTACTGGTTTATCTACCGAAGTCTTTTCTGCTCAAGAGCATTCAAATTACAGGTAATAATCTATGACTTAATATTATTGTCTACAACAGTCATTGTGTTTCTGCTGTAGGCAAATGCTACTCTATCAAAATCTGTCCAACTCAACTTTTCTGTTAGAAACATTCACATTAGACATGAACCCTCAACAGATTAACTTTTCTAATGTTACACAAACAGAAGTAGTGATTCAACTCTGCTACTCACACAGTAAGTTACTTTTACTAAGTCCCAGGAGAAACTGGCATAGGTATTTTAAATTAAAAGCTATTATAACTAACTGGAGAAAAATGCTCTTGGATCAAGTTTATGGAACAGTTAATTCCTAAATATATGCAACTGCACATATCATACTTCTTCTGTACAAATATTAAAAAGTACTTAAAATAGACCATTTTGGTTATTATTTGGTTGTAACTAGGTTCAAGCTGAACCAGCTAGATTCAGTGTTTGTCTGATTTCACAGATAATTGTGACTAAGCTTTAAGGAGTGTTCTGCATCCCTAAAGTCTGTACTGAAATTGTTTGGTCTATCTCATCCCATTGCTTTTTGCTTATACCTGTTACATACAGTAGAAGCCACTGTAGTTTAAAAACAAAAATTCTAACCTATTAAAGTCATAGCAATAACGTTACATTAGTTTGACCTTGTTTAATGAAAGGATCATCATTTCAGACATCAGATGGAACATTGTCACTGGTTTGACTTATAGAGAAGGAGCATTCTGTAGGATTGCCACTCTTTCCTCTTGTCATCATTATCTTCTTCTCCATCAGTGATGCCTGATCCAGCTTCTACTGAAATTGGTTGGAACTGTGTACTGTATACAGAAAATTTTCTGCTGCATCTCATCTAGGGTCAAATAGTTTTAATATTTGCAAATGACTTTTTTATCCTTTGTAGAGAAATTCTGCTTCTAGGAAGAGGTAGGCAGAGGAAAATACATTTTAAAAATACTCTGTGCTTCACTCTGTTCCTATACCTGTAAGCATATGGCTAAAGGAGCCTGTCCCATGTCTGACTGAGCATGAGAAACACAATTTCTACAAAACATGTCACAACTCTCTTGTACTGGAGTCTTGGTACATTCCTGCCCTCTATGCCCATTGTCTATTTCATATAGGTTGGATTTCATGGTTACTTTTATTGCAGAGAAGGTAGGATCCATCCCCCCAGAACTGCACAAGTCCTCGCCAAGATCTCCCTTTGTCATTCCGCCTCAGCAGTGACATGCAGGGGCAGCCTAACACCAGAAAGATAGCCAAGAGCACAGCATCTAACCAAAACCAGCCTAGGCTATTCATTACTGCCTGTTACATTCAGTACTACCACAGTGAGACAATTTATTTGTTATGCATTGGAAAAATTGAAAAAAATCCTCATTACTTACTAAAGGACCTTGTAACTTTCTTCTGCACACTGCTTTTCACACTCTGCCTGAATAAGCTGGGGGATAGCCAGTGAAATCCCCAAATTATAACAAGTTGCAACATGCATGAGCTATTTACAACATGTAAGAAATTTCCATAAATGACTTTTTTTTTTTTATTAGCTAGTGCTTAAGCACAGAGTTCTCACACATTCATATGCCTGCACAGTAGCCCTCACTGGCTCGGCAGTATTGCCCTTTTTGCTTAAATTTTGTCCAATGTCTTCTAATCCTAATTTGATTTCTAATCATTGTGAAGTTCAAACAGTTGGAAAAGACAGGATGTTTTTTATTTGAAGAAGAATTTGCATCATAAAATTAAACGAGTTATTTTTGGCTTTGCAAACTTTATAGACTGGGTTAATTGTTTGGCCTTCTTTCATGGTTGTTTATACTCCATATCGATCTCCTTCCTCCAGATCAATCTCCTTCCTCTACACATCACAGAGGTAACTTTCAATCTATGTATAAGTAATGGTATAATGTTAGAAGTAAAGCCAATAATCTCCTTAGAGAAAACTGTAAGTCCTCAGCTCCGTGTTTTGCCTGAGTCTGGGCTCCTTAAGCTCCTGCTCCTGTGATTTCAGTGCCTGCTTGTGGATTCAGATTTTCTGTGATAGACATAGTCTGCTTATAGGATGACTGAATATGTGCCTGTTCTCTTCTTTTTATTCTTGATTTCTAGTTTGAGTCAAACAGGATTTGTGTAATTTTTTGTGTTGTCTATGAGTTTTGCTTTTAGTTCATTAAAATGATGACTAGATTTTGGGATAGTTCTCTTTCCTTCTAGGAAGTGCTTTAAATCTGGTTTAATGGATTGGCATATATGTTTTCAGCTCTCAAAATGTGCAGTTATCCCATTAGAACTCCACCAGAGTCAAGGCTAGTCAGAGAGCAACAATTTCATTTTAAGGGAGGGGAGAGGAGCTTTGGGACTTGTGTTCATTTTGATGCTGAACTCTTTCTCATACCCACTAGAAATTCCATCCTGAATGTTTTCACTGAAACAGATACATTTCCATGAAATATTGGTCTTTAAAAGAAAAGGTATTCTAAAGCAAATAAGTTTTTCCTATCTGTAGGCTTTTATTAAGCAATGACTCTAGGCAGAAAATGGTTTCTGGACCATAGGAATACATTTTTGTATGACTACAGCACTAAAAAGTGCAAGAGTAGGGACAAGAAAAGTAGGAAATCAACATTTCCAGTGATGCTGATTCAATTTTAACCCAGAGCAAAGGAAGATGGTCAGTATTCCTAAAAGCTTCTCTCTGTAATACCTGAGGTCTGTGGTACATTGTTTGTTATGTAGGCTCTGTTAAGCCCCAAAATAAATGAATAAATAAATAAATAAGTACTAAATACTTCACTGAGCCAATCATCGAATTGTTACAATGTAAAGAACCAACACAGTGAACTTTGAAGTTAGGAGCAGCCCTGAGCTAAACTGTTAATGCTGATGCAAATGTTGCCCCCCTTATTTACCTGTAAACTGCTCATCAAGTCAGTGCACATCTGAGGAGTGGCTTCTTAGTGCTGGTGGCCCTTGGCTAATCTGATTGGAAGCCTGATCCTACCTCAAGGCCAGGCACTGAACAGTTATGGTAGCTGTTCCTACCACTTGTTTTCACATAGACAGGCTTGGAATCCATGCATTTATTTCATCATTCCTTCACCTGATGTCATTCCACAACAGTGTTTACTTAGTGACAGGATGCCTTGTGCCTTAATGTTGCCCTCTCCTTCACTTCTCTGCGAACAGCATGCTGAGGATTTAGTCACCAACAGGACAGGCCAGATGACTGATCTTGTACGTGAAACACACAAAATGGCTTTTTAACAAATATAGGTATCTTATGGGAAGATTTTTAAAGGCTTCTAATCAAATCAAATTCAAGCACTAATAGTATATTGAAGCTTGTTGAACTTTAAAAAAAACCCTCTGGTTTTAATCAGGGTTCTTCTTGAATAAGTAAGCTATCTCTTTACAATGAAAAATGGGTCTACTGTAATGTAACAAAATAATTTTGCCTCTGTGCTTTAATGAAGTACAGAACTTGACCAATGATTTTGAAAGCATCTCTTTTGAACCTAGCCAGAAGCTGGTTGTCTGTATTTATCTAGATGTCTTGGGAGCTTTGGAAACGCATGAATTTTGTGGGGAAAAAAAAAAAAAAAAAAAAGAGAGAAAAGCAACGATAATGATATTTTTTTAGTGGTCAAAAGTAATAAAAGTTTTCAAACCATTCTGAGGAAAACATTTTCCCCTGGCTGCACTGTTGATAGCAGTTATCTTTCTAATTTGCATTCAGTCGGCTGTTTTACTGAGCCTGTTTTTCTTAAAGACATTTCAGCCTGACAGAGCTTTTCCTTCTTGCTCTGACCACATGGATTTTTTTTTTCTTAATTATCCAGGCTAAGATCCATTTTTAAGTAATTATTTCATTGATGGCCATTTATCCTAGCTGAGGCTCCAAGAGAAGCCAGTTTCTGCCAGTAAAGCCTAAAATAGCCTTAAAGGCTTAGTGATGCTAAGTTTGGCAATGCAGTATCGATATCCACTTGGTGATTTCCTAGGTGAGGTCTGTGTCTAGATGTCAGAATGGATCATGTGAAACTATGTCGGTCAATTAATCACTGCCAATGAGCCATGGCGTGCCAAAGCTCCTTCTCATAACAGCCTCCTTGTTAACTTCACAAAGCCCAAATCCACAAGCCAGACCTCCTCCTTCAAGACCTCCAATGCAGGCTACAGAGGCATTTTCAGGAAAATACATTTACTGCAAGAAAGAGGTGTTGCAGGCTTATAGGGTTGATCTGTCAAAAGGGAAAAAAACCCCAAAAAACAGGGAAAATATGGGGTTTAGCTTGATAACTAGTTTTGTGGAATTGTTTATGCTGGATGGTTCTAGGGAAAGACGTCTAATGTGAATATAAAATCAATCCACATTAAGCAGTACATTTAGCATTGTAATTGCTAATTTAAAATCAGTTGAAATCTGACCTTTATGTTCATAGCAATGACTGCGCCAAGGGAAAAAGTGTCATTCATGTTTAGTACTTCTCCTGCCTTATCTGTTCCTTCATCCTGACCTTACCAGATGCAAAAACCTAGGGTAAGAGAGGTAGGGAAAGTCAGAACTGAATAGTAGCCTGATGAACTACTGAAATAAATTAAATTCCTTTGACAAGTAAGTCATTGTTGTGGGGGATGGGGGGGAAGGGTGTGAGGGGGGAGGGGAGAGCATCTTTTACTTCACTGGCCCGTTTAGGAAGTTTGGTCACTGGTATGAAGCCATACAGCTGCACACAATATAAAGTAAGTTTAGCAGCATATTTGGTGAGTTTATAACTTCCCCAGGGCATTTTAACATTAAAAATAGTGATTGTTAACCTGGTCCATCTGAACTTAAATATGAGCTTGCTTTGCAAGAAATGAGGGGTAACATCTCAAGTACGTTTCTTTGTTTTTTATTATTGCTTAAGGGCTTACATTGGTTTATAACTGCATTTTGTCTGGCTTTGCATTTTGTACTCCACAGGGACATTCAAACCCATGGTCTCAGTAAGGATGGCAATCCCAGTACTGGCTTAGAAATGTATTCTTTTATAGTTATGCACAGATATTAAAAAACAAACAGTATATGATAAAGTGGCAGTTGTATATGACTTTGACATTAGCAGTAAGTCCATTACATGTGTGTTATCTGTCTGCTGACTAAAGATCTTTTCACTACCAGCAAAAACTCTTTTTAGATCATTAGTGTCTCAGACTGGCAGCCAAAAAAACACTGACAAATATTGAAAGGTACAAGAGAAATCGTGCTGAAAAGAATTATTGTTGCCTTATAGAATGAAGCCGATTACAGGATATTAAAATGAAGTTCCATTTAAAAAGGTATATTTCTGTGTGTTTATCAGACTGTCTTTCAAAGCAAAATTCTGTTATCAGATGAATATGCAACTGAAAACACCCAAATTTTCAAAGCAATGAGTCTGAATAAAAAGAAAAAAAATCACTATATTGCCTACAAAAATTAGGAGATTTTAAAAATAATATTGCTAAGGGTCTTTTCACTGTTTCATAAGCCTTTAGGATTCATTGTGTCAGGCATTTTTCTGCAAATACAAAACCTCAATGATTATGTATTTATCTTTGAAAACAAATTCTCTTATACTTGCTCCTGGAATTAGGCAAAATTGGATGAATATGTAAGCCCCCAAATATTGTAATTATTGCTAGGATTCAGTAGTGTTGTGGAAGTGCAGGAATGAGCCTGACTCTTACATCACATGGCATGTTTCTGTGTAGCACTGGCAGAAAATGTGCTTCTCCATCAGTGCTTCTCTCCCAAGACAGTTCCTATCCATATTGAACAGTCATGGCACATTGTACAGGTGAGTCCTGCTGCTCACTGTCACCCCTCATAGTGCAGTCACTGTTCCAGGTTTTGTTTTTACACTCTACTATTTTGCTATGTCATGGAAAAAAATATTTTTAAATATACATATGCAAACTAT
This sequence comes from Acrocephalus scirpaceus scirpaceus, assembly GCA_910950805.1. Classification (NCBI taxonomy): domain Eukaryota; kingdom Metazoa; phylum Chordata; class Aves; order Passeriformes; family Sylviidae; genus Acrocephalus; species Acrocephalus scirpaceus. Next base: position 42,405,993 of record OU383773.1, on the reverse strand, counting down.
GAATGAATTTTTTTCCCCCTTCTTCACAAGATTCTTTTGCCCCTCTGTTAGATGGAAATGAAATCACTCTGGGCTGGCTTGCAGATGGGTTGAGGGCCATTTAAATCTGCAAAGCTGTTTGCAAGCCCTGCTTCTGATACTTTCATGTGTTAGCCTGCCATGTCCCTGCTCCTCATGGTAAGCAATGCTAACAGGATCTTCATTCTTCAGACCACAGCAGCTCCTTGAGAACCTCTTCTCTCCTTACTGGATTAGTGTGGCTTCCATACACAGGCACTGAAGGTGAATTCACATCCCTGTGTAAAGCTCAATGAAACTAGTTCTGCCCAAGGCACCAGTGCTGAGCCAAGAGGGAGCAGAACACCCCCGTGGAAGCATTGCTCAGGGAACAGCCCAGGTGTTTCCACCACCCCAGGGATCCTGCAACACCCTCGGGTGAAAAGTTCCTTGCCAGTTTGTCCCAAACTATTCACAAATTCCCTGGCTGGCTTTCTGCTACTACTGCAGCAGTCTTCAAGGGAATCTTCTCACCTCTCTCCCTGTGGGATGCTCATGCGTGTTTTCTTGGCTTCTCACCTACTTTATAGTGCAGGAGGGGAGGGTGCCTTGTTAGACCATGTGGCCTCACCTTCCATGGAGACCTAACATGTAATTCTAACTGCTGAGCACTTAAGTGGTGCAATAGTAGCAGAGTTAACCCATCCACACCCCTGTTATGGAATTTGGTTGCAGTCCATCCTCAGGTTATCAAAACCCAGTAATAGGGTAAACATCTGCTGCATGAAAATCCTAGTCCCCAGAATCTATAAAGGCCTTAGATTAGCAATTATGAATTTTGGAGGATATATATATACACACACACACACACATTATGGCATGTAATTTATGTTTGCAATTCAGAACTGGTTTGTGTGTGAAAAGTATGCAATTTGTTAAAGTAACAACCCTTGGCTTTGTTTTATAGTTGCTCTTAAACCACAGATCTGAGGCTCGAGATGTCATTTTCTAAAAGCTGCCTGCTTAGAAAGAATATCTATTCTATGTTCTATCACATGTGAATGGTAAGAAAAGAAAAATATATATGTGCATCTTGACACTGTACCAATAAAAACAAATATAGTCCTATAGACCTCAGTTAAAGTAGGAGCGAGTTTTGAATAGAATGTTTGGCTTACAGATTCTTTTCAGAGAAAGCCCTTTTAATGTTGGGAAAAGGACAAATACTAATTCATCTGAAAAAAATGAAGTAAATTTACAGGTGTGGGGTAAGAATGATCACCTACCTAATTCCACTTGGTATAAACAAATGACTTAATGATTTAACCATTTCTAATTGTTCTAATTGTGTGGAATACACAAACAATTCGAACTTCACTATGGTTTGGTTTTTATCTTTGCTTCCCTAATCTCTGGTAGCTGAAATGGACACTGCCAAAGCCATGTATTTTTGTAGAATCCAGGAAAACCAGTTGGAAAACACCTCAAGGATAATCTGTTGCAAATTTCCTTGCTAAAAGCAAGGTCTGGATGACCCAGCACCCTGTCCAGCCAAATCTTGAAAGTGCCCAACATTGGGGAATCCGTCACTTCCCTCGGGAGATTATTCCAATGGCTGATTGTTCTCATTGTGGAAAATTTCCCTTGTGTCCAATCAGAAACTCCCCAAGAGTAACTTGTGCTCATTACCTTTTGCCTTTTCCTTGTGACTCCCTGTGAAAAACGAGTCTCCATCTTCTTTGTAGACATCCTTTAAATACTGGACCTATTAAGGTCACCCTTAATTCTTTTTTTCTCTAGGTGAACAAATCCATTTTTCTCTCAGCCTTTCCTCACATCTGAGACTATCCAGGTGTTTGATCATCTTCATGGCCCTTCTCTGGACCCTCCCCAGCCTGTTCACAGCTTTTTTTGCATTGTGGGGATCAAAACTGAACACAATATTCCAGGTGTGGCCTGACACATTAAGTAAGTGGGAGAGTGGCTTCTTTATCCAGTCTTTGAAGGAGATCATAAGAAGCTTTCTGGCCAAAAGGGTGGACAAAGTCAGATGCACCAGTTTCAGGCTACATTTGCTGAGTCTTTGTGCATCATGTTTTTAAGAGGTACTAATTTCTGTAAATCTCCTTAGCACATCCAGACTGAAATAATTTCATGTCTTAAATGAGGCAGCAGCATTCTCTGTGGGCTTGGTGAACATGACACATAAAATTGTGTACATCCACTCAGAATGTTTTTGGGAAGATCATTTCCCTCAGTTGCTGTTTTCAGCATGTCACACATGTCTTTGTTGGCTCCTTTCTTCTATCGCATCAGACCAGTGTTACTTGTCTCCACTTCAAGAGCCTTTCATGTCTTATATTCACTGTTGACTGGCTTATTCCTGCTTGCAGCCAACTTCTGACACCCATGTTCGGCACCCATTTGTTAAATTTTCAGACAAGCATCTCTCTTCTCATGCTACTGGTCAAATTTGGGAGGTGCCCACTCTAAACAGCCTCAAAGCTATTTCATCATTTCAAATCTCAGTCTGTGATGCCAACAGGAGATATACTGCAAGCATTGCCTGTCACGACAGTCAAGCTTTTTTTCTTACGTCCTTCTTGAAGAAGATTCCATCTGTATTGTTTTCATCTCTATGAGGCCTTTTGTGTTAAGTATGTACTACTGCTGTGTGAGCTACAATGGCAAAGGTTGTAGCCTGCCGAGGCCAGGTCATGCCCCAGTAAAGCAACTGAGTAATTCTGTGGTTGCATCAGGAGGTTCAGTCTCAGACTCAAGAAGTGCTATGCTGAATTCTCTTACCAGCCAGATGCTTTGCTGGCAAATGCACCTGTTGCCTCATTGTCCATTGCCTCATGCCAGTCCCAAGTTTCCTTGTGAAACTGTCTGGATGCCAACGCTGCCTGCGAAGCTCTCAGAGTTCAAAAGGCTGAAATATATATCCCTAACTGGATAGAGCAGATAGGAGAGACACATACCCATGTGTGAAACTACTACCTGTGTAAGAACTGATTTGTGGGACAACAAGGATAAAGACTTGCACATGATTCACAGCACCCAGCCTAATTCGGCAAGGTGCCTCTGTCCATCTATCTTCCCTCCCCAGCTGATGGAAAGACAGAGATCATTATCCACAAAGTAATTTAAAAACAGTAAATCAGGCACTTGATAGGATTCACTCAGTTGACAGTGGAGAAAAATAGGAGAGATCAAGCTGAAGTGTTTAAAGTAAGGATGACAACCTTTCCTCTTCACTACTGAGTGTAGTGTTTCCATCTCAAGGGCGTATCTCAGCAAAGGAGTAAACATGCCATGATAGTTCTAGCACTTCATCTGCCACCTTGCAGCACATTAGAGAGCAGGATCAGACAGCCACTGGAGAAGGGCAAAAGGAGGATGAGAAAGATGCGCTCATGGACCAAAGATCCCCAACCTGGATTTGTCCATTATCTGGATGAGGATGCTAAAGTCCCAGACTCACCAGTGTATTTCAGAGTGGAGTTAAAGGATCATTTAAATTGAAAGAGAACCCAGGAGGCCTTAATCCAATCCAGCTCAGGGCAGGGCCAACACTGACTTAATTCTAGTCACTGAGGACTTTGTTTAGATGGGTCTTAAAAGCCTCAAGTACAGAGATTGTGAAATCTCCCTATTTAACCTGTTCTACTGCTTGTATCACCTCATCACAAAAAGTTTTCCCTGCTCCAGCTGACCATCTTGGCAGTCCTTCATTGGACTCACTCCAGTTTTTCAACATTTTTCTTGTGCTGTTGGACCCAAAACTGGACATAGCATTCCAGATGCAATATAACAAGTGCTAAGTAAAGGGGAATTATCGCTTCCTTTGATCTACTGGCTATAGGACTTTTGATATGGGTCTGGATGCTGTTAGCCTCCAGCACGGGCAGAGCACAGAGCTGGCTCGTGTTCAGCCTACTGACAACAAGGACATGGGGTCTGTTTCAGCAGTGCTTCTACCTAGCCTTGTTGTATTGCAACAGTCAATTAATCTGTTCCATTTGCATCTGACCTGCTTGAATTTTACAAGGTTCCTCTTTGTCTGATGCTGTCTGTCAAGATACCTCTGAATGGCAAGAAAAGTATCAACTATTCCCCCCAGGTTGGTGTCACCTCCGAATTTCCTTAGAGCACTCCATGTCTTCTTCCAGGTCATTAATAAAGATACTAACACAAGATTTTCAGTGCCAAGAATTTCATGTAGTGTTGGCTCATCTCCACAGCCCTGTTTGCAAATTTTGAGAAGTTCCATAAACGTTACATTTTAAAAAGCCAGATCATGGGAGGCAAATAGCAGAGGTGTATAGTATTAAGTGTTTGATCAAGTAGGGTCACATTGCCCTGAACTGTCCTAGTCCTGGACCTGAACCTTACAATTTTCAATTCACACTGTGTGTCTGAATGTCAAAAGAGACAAAAGAGAATTCCATTTGAAGCTGAGAGCATCCTGCAACCATAAGTATGGTATCTGTGTAGCTATCCACAACATTCATACATACATACATACATATACAGACATATATGTACATGAAAGAATGCATCTTATGGCAGAAACCCTCTGCGACAGGTTTCTGAGTGGAGTGAGCTTTTCCAGAAGAGTTACTGACCTCTGGTACAGGGTTTCTATCACGAAAATGCTGACATAACCTTTAACTGTAGAGCCACAAACAGCTTTGTTATATTACTAGTTCCTAGCTTATGTCCCTGCCCTGGAAACAGTGGTGGCATTGTCTGCTGCTAATTGTGTTAAGGGGTCGGGGAGAGTTGGCACTGATATCAGAAGGGAAAAATAATTTAAAATTAAAAATTCCCCTTATGTGAGTCATACAAACTTGGGAGAATTTTAAATGAATGGCTTTAGTTTTAGGTCTATGTATATGATACTCTAATTTTTTTTTTTTCGCATTGCAGATATATCAGATATAGTAAATACTCTTTATCAATCTAATATATTTTGGTTATTTTAAGCCCCCTTACATTTATAAATCTGACTGGTGGATCTAATCACCTTTTTTTACGTGCTGGTTTTTCTCAGTACTTTATGTAGAGAGAAACCAAAGCCTCACACAGCATTTCCAGCTCTCACGATTTTAATGTGGATCTTGCAATATTTGGTGTTTTCTTTAAGCCTCAGCTCCTGGAGCTCAATGACTATTTCAAGATCTCAGCTTTTTTGTTTTGCAGCCCTTGAGTTACCAGGAAAATACTGAAAATCTGAATGCTAAAAGATCAAAAGTAACAATTAAACAAACAAAAAAATCTGGAAATGGCAGTTCTGAATGTTATTGTGGCTTTTACAGAGGCCTTTTAAAAGCTTGTAATGTCAATACTTTGAATATTATCAATCTGGATAGATCTGCTTGGAATGTAAATTGCCCCTAGGGCTGCCATTATTGATGTAATCTCCTAGAGGTGTGCAAAGCAAAGTCCTAGGGCTATGTTGTTTCTGACTTTTACAGATATGAATCCTGCTTTGGGAATTATCTTTTCTAGAGTGTCCCTGCCTAAAATCCCAGATGGGCCGTCTTCTTTCAGGCATTATGAGGAGCTCTCGGTCTTCTGCTGCAGATAAAGTATCATTAATGGCTGACACCATGATGGCCTTGCAATCAGTTCTGCAAATGAATACCAAATCTGAAAGATACATAACACTCTCATGCTAAAGGCTTCTGTCGAGCTGCCTGTTACTTTTGTTTTCTTTCCAGAGGTGCTAATTTCCAGAGATAAAGAACTGACTGCTCCCAGTGAGAAATGCAAAGGACCTTGCAAAAGCTATTAAGTGTGGGAAATTAACAAACATGGGAAGCAAATGGCTGAATATATGAGTTTCACTCAATTAACTTTTTAACAAACAAAACCTTTAGTGGTGGCTCCCCACTATTCCAGCTGTTCTGTGTTTGGTGTCAAGCTAAGCGTTGCTTAGCCCAGGGAAGGGCTAAGTTTTAGGCTGGGGAAGGCAGGAGGAACTTTTAAGTTTTGCCGCAGTTATCTTTTTTGTGACAGATTAGCCTTTCCTTCTCTTTTAGCATGAGAACATTACTGCCCACGTGTGTGGAAAGTGCAAGTTAAGGCAGGTGTCTAACAGAGGGACTTTACCTCACTGTGAAATCTCATCGGAGCTGCCCTCTGTGCATTCAGTACAGAAGCAAGAGCAGGCAAACGTGTGGTGTAATTTATAAATGCAGCCCTTTATGCACCTTGTTCTCCCTCCATGAGGCAGGGTTGTGATCTTCTCTTTGTCAAGTCCTGTCCAACTTCAGAGACTGCCCAAGCACAGAGCAAGAGCTGCAGGGGCTTGTGGTGCATTTCATCTTAGATCCTTGCCAGCGTACCCAGAAGAGTGGGTTGTGTCTTTGGGATGAGAAGACAGGTAGTTAAAAGTAGTCGTGAGCGTGTGACCTTGCCCAGTTTCTGAGGACTGAAGAAAGTCCCCACCAAGCAAAGATTTATGCTTTCCATGTGCTTCACAGTCCCCACACTTTCTGTCTGTACAATACAGTTTAAATGTGATCTGAAGTCTTGGGTAACCTGATCCCTGAATTAAATGATATTCTTAAGGATATCAATAGCCAGCTACTGGAAAGTTTGCCATCATAAAAGGGCTCCTTTTTGCTCTTGCTTAGTAAACACATTAATCAAAATTCAGCAGGGGAAAAAAAAAAAGCCAATCTTTTACAGTAAAACCATCTGCCCTTTGTTTCTTTTGTTCAAAGGAAAAGACATAAAATTGAAGTTCCTTTAAAATTTTCCATGATAAGTGTTTCTCTGATTTCTTTTTCTGCTTTCTCTAATTTGTACGAAGGAGACTTTGATTGATTGAAACCCCCTAGTAAACCTCTAAGTCCTTAACCACTTACTGCTTGCTTGATATAGCATTTGCTGTTGTTTATAGTCTGCTATCCATAGGATTGGTTTTCAGTGTAATGAAGTACTAAAAATCTCATAGAGTTGTATCAACTTGGGTGTTCTGCGGTTAGCATGGTGGTTGTTATGCCTAATTCCCACAGCAGAGAGGGGGAGTTAGGGGGAGCATCATAAAGAACAAAAGTTAGTGGATTGCCAGCTGAGTAAAGCCCTCACTGTGAACAGGTTTGGGTAATAGCAATATTTCTAAAGGGGAGGGTAATGACACTTAAGTGAGGTTGGTCTTAGTAAGCAGTTGCAGGTCTGGATCCAATAATGTATCATTTACTGCGTCTGGAATAGATCGCTTGAATAAATTAAGTGAACTCTTACCCTGCTGTGAGCTTTCTTGCTGTGTGCTCTGTGCTTATTAGCCTCCTAGCCCCTACTTTGACCCTGTTCCTTTCTTAAATTAATGCATCTCCAATTCCCTAATCTAGCCCTTTCTTTTTTTTTTTTTAATCTCATGTTTCTTTGTTTCCACCCAACTTGAGGAAATAGCTGAGGAGTTTTCAACTGTTTACCCAGAGGCAAAATTAACAGGTGCATTCGGGGTTATTGTGAGGCTCATCAGATGCACAGAAGGCTTGGCTCAGCTCCCACTCTGATAAACAGAACAGTATTGTAAATTAATTGAAAACCGACCAAGATGAAAGTATCAATTAACACATAGATATCGTTTTTTAATTTTTAAAAACTTATTTTTATAGTGACAGGGGGACATTTTTAAAAGGGCATTTCATCATGTCAGGATCTTATTATCTTTGATAAAGACAGAAGACATTATGATCCAGATTTGGTGAGGGGGGTAGTACTATAAAAGAAAATGCATAACTTTTTAGTGAGTCATAGCACTTTGAACCATTATTAGCTGAAAATATGACACAAAGAGAGGACTTTTCAACTTGAGAGTGGTTTCTCCTTTGTTTGAAATGGAAAATGCTTTTAATGTAGAAATATCCTTACCACTGCACATCCTGATTTTTGACAGAAATTCTTCGTTCGTGATACAATCAAGAATGCATGAAAGCTGATTTTCTGTCATTTCCCTGATTTAGTTTGGAAGGATTTTGCAAGTATGGAACAGAGGGTGTAAAGGTTAAGAAGAAATGCGTTATGTGTTATGTCTTCATCCAGGGATCACTTACAGGAGATTCTAGTCAGATCCACTTTATATTGAAAGGCTTTTCAGTAAGAACAAAAACTCTTTAAGATTCACCTTTGCCATTGTGAAAACTAAACCTCATATTTTTCAGAGAACTCTGTCTTCCTCTAAGCACTTCTAGTACTAAAGACAAAAGGCCTTGAAAAGTTCTTTGTTACAAGGAGTTTTGCAATCCTTCATGTGTCACAATATGTGAAGGCAGCCTAGTTTATAAAATATCAGGAAGTTCATGATGAGCTGTTTAGTGACCTTGTAATAATCTGTCATTTCAGGCAGATTCTGTGCCATCTAAGCCTTTTAATGGTCATTTAGAAAACTGAATTCAATAAGACCGGAAAACAATTACTGCTCTGTTTGGAAGATAAAGATATGCTGGAAGATGCAAGAATTCTTTGGGTATTTCCTTACAGTATTTTGGAGACAACAGATTTTTCCAATGGATTATAGAATAGTCAGTATGTAACTGCAGCATCAATTACAAAAAATTCTTCTGTGCTGTTCTTAAGAGTGTTAACTGACATTGTTTTGGGGAAATCACAGAATGGGTATGAAAGTTGTCTGGTGTCTAAAACTCTGGAGTCATTTGCAGTGTAGAGAACAGAATAGGATGGAAGATGGAAACATCAAGATGGCAGCAACACCTTAATGGTGAAAAGCTGAATGGTGGTTTAACGTATTGCATTTAGTATGCAGCATTGAACTCCACACTTGTACTCTGCATAACCTCTTCCAAGCTGTAGTTAGGTTTTCCAGATGCCCCTGCAAGTTTGTAAAACTCTTCCTTAGAAGGTGGGGTTGTAGATGGTGCCCCCAGACCTTTTATAATTTTCATACATCAGCAACTTTGGGGGTTAAAAAGGGAGAAAGACATTTTTTAGAACTACAATGTCTTTAAGGTTCCTTCCAATCCATCCTATGATTCAGCTTTGTTGGCTAATGTGCAATATCAGTACTGATGATGATCACAAGACAGCCTGAGCTGTTTAGCAGCTGTGTACACTTTCTCCCCTTCGTGTTTCTCAATCAATGCTAATCAATGCAGAGCTGAAATTATTTTAATATCTGTGCTTCCTCTGCAGGATCCTAATGTAGCATAGGTTGCACTGAAAGTTGTCAGTGAACAAACTGGATTAGGTTGGTTGAAGACAAATAGGTGATTTCCTTGCTTAAGGTTTCTCTGTTCCTTATATCTACACTGACAGGTTTCTCATAATCTTATCTGTTCTGTTGCTTCATTTTTAAAAGGTTTTCATCCTTAAGGCTATCCTGGTTAAAGTCTTTTTTAGCCCATTCCAGAGATTATCTGAGTATCCTACAGTGTTCCTATTAAAAGAAGAAGAAAAGAGAAAGAAAATACAGAGAAGGACAGCCTCTGCTCTGATATTGTAGCTCAGGTGATCAGCAAAGAACAAATGATGTTTTGGAATTGATGAACCAATTAAGAGATATAGGCAAGAGCTGAGGGATTCAAATGTACCCACAAAAGATAGGATAGTACTTTTCCTCCAGAGTGGAGATGAAGAAGGATTGGGTATGCTTCCAACTGCATTGGTTTTCATAGCCCCAGAATGAGAGGTTGCTTGTCTCCAAGTTAATCAGTTCTGTAGTTTTGCAACAGGGCTGAGTGTTTTCACCAGGTTTGCAGATCTGAGTTTGCCTTAAATGCTGTTATCCTTAATGAAGGTGAGTAGATCTGTGTGTTTCTCTTGGCACCACTGTGTCTTTCTAGATGCTGTGTAGGTCGAGATTTCTTCAGAGCTGGCATCATCTTTGAGATAAGTAAGAGGCAAGAGCTTCTCAATTGCCAATCTCCTTACCATTAGAATGAAATGCTATTCAAGTGTTATCTCTGTTGGAGACCCCATGCTCTCTTTCATGCATTTGATCACCATGAAGTAATTCATTTACATGTAAGAAGGATTAATTAATATATCACTGAAATTAACATGGACACTGTTCAGTTGCAAAGCTATTGCTCTGTGTACTATCCAGACTCAAGCCATGCTATAATGTTTACATTTTGCTCTCAGTCAAGAATTTCTTCCAGCTGTAAAGGGAAAAACATGATATGGTTTACATTTCTATAATAAAGTTTGAACACACAACTATAGATGAGGGGACTTGGGGACATCATGGAACATCAGGAAGGATTTTGGTTCTCTGGATTTGTTGTGGGATTTTTGTTTGTTTGTTTGTTTGTTTTGTTTTACATTTTTTTTGGTTTTGGGGTTTTTTTCTTATTTCAAGAGAAGGCTGGATTTTTAGTTAAAATCAGAGAAGTCTAGTCTTGTTGTTTGGGTTTTCTTACTTTAGTTTTTCAAAGAGATCTGAACATCATTCGTGTGATGAATGCTCATGTAATGATAACTGTGTGAATTGAACCCAAAGTTGTTTACATTTCCTGAAGTTGTGAAGTGCACAGTGCAATGGTAGTTATAATGGCCCTTGTTTTACAGGGAACTTACTCTGTAGATAGTAGAGAGCATGGGCAGATTTCCTGGAGCCATGCTGCACTACTCTAGAAGGATCTGGGTTTTTTCTGCTGATCTCATTGGACCAACTACCATTGAAATGAATGAAAGGAATTCCCTGGGAAAATGAAATACAATATTTTTTTCCTACCATTTTCATGCCTTTGTCTGGGTCTCCATTCTATGAGTTCTTGCTCTGGGAGTGAGGCTTACATTATCATTTGCAGGAAGTCTGATTCAGCTGAAAGACTTGAGCCTGTAAATGTTTGCAGTTCCTTAGCTATGTCCTTGATACCAGCGTGTTTTTATCTACTTCTCAATTTATTACATCCAAGAAGATTCCTGAACAATTCTTTAAATTACTTCTGAAAAAGTACACACACAAGTTGCCTTTTATCAGAGTGCTAATATTTCTGTTCTGCATCTTAAAACCACGTTTTCAAATGCAGTGGAACTCCTTGAAGCCATATATTAAGAAAGGAAATTATACTAATTCAGTAGGATAAGAGCCATCTTGCTCTACAGTTTTTTAAACTTTACTGTGGTTTTTTAGAAATAGCTGAAGGGAGGAATGAATAGTCACTCTCAACAGAGAATATCTCTGAGTTTGAATTCTCTGGAACATTCCAGTGCTGTTGAATAATCACTTTTGTTTTCCTTTGCATGTGAGGTAAGTATGTATGTCTGTTTGAGGGTTGTGAGGCATTTCATTTACCTGTTAGAAGTAAGCTTTATATATTTATTTATAAGAGAATAAAAAATATTTTAGAATGCTTTTTTTCCAGAGGTAATAGAAGGAATATGCAACTTCTAAAGGCAGCTAGATGATTATGCTCGTTTACAATACATTGTATAGAGTGCAAATTACCTGTAAATTAAACACTTCTGGAAGTAAGATAACTACATGCAAATAAATAATTAACTTGAAAACTTCTTAATATGTGTTTTGTGCAGTGGCTTGGATTTTGGAGGGGAAGCAGTGAGGTTAGGTTACACAGTTGTGAGCCAGGTTGCTGATTAACTGTGTTAGAGGAATATTCCAAAGCTGAAAATTGCTTATAAATCCCTTTATGTATGTCAGTGGCTCTGCCACCACCAAGTCTTGCATATATGCTGTGCCATGGGAACATTCCCCTCGAAGTGACAACTGACAAGTGACATGCTGAGTGAAATCAAGGGTAATTGTCAATATTTTCAGGCTCAGATTCTGCTTGAGAAGCTGAGTATGTACATGTACATATGCAAACGTTGTCACATGTTGCACTTTAAAAATTACTGTTTACAGCTGACTGGTGTTTTTCTGTGCTTTTTGCCGGGTTCTTCGCATTTATGTTAGTCTATAGCAACCCTGGCAGTGGAAAGTTTGTGCATCTTAAACTAGGCTGGCTGCTAACAAAGGAAGTTTTTAGATTATCTAGTAACCTGCTATCCCTATCAGCTAAAATCATCTTGTACTAACTCTCAATAGCCTTTTGAGGGAGGCAAAACATACCTAGGTCATTGCACAAGATTTTATTCATCTGAATTCTCTCTCCAGCTCTGTACAGAACTAGGAAGCTTCAATGGCCATGGAAAGGCCCCAGGTATCTGCTTCAAGCCCTGCTCCCAGACCTGAAGGAAGGCATTGCAGGTGGATTGTGCCTCTGGATGTTACCCTTTCCCTCCTGCATTGATGGCTCTTCTAGGGCCATCAGCTGCTTCTTCTAGAGAAGCAGAGCGTCTGGAGAGTTTTTTACAACTTGGAGAAGCATCAACTCTGAGAAGTTATTTGTGTTGTTTGAAGTACGGCTACTCCCTGGTACTGTCATCTTCTCACCCATGGGAACATGACCTCATGGAAAAGCGTGTGTGGGCTCAGTATCATCATTTAAGCATGTCAGAGAATTGTTGTTTTTCACCCTGCACTCCACTCCTGTTACCGGAGAGGAACACTGAGCTCATAATCAGTAACAGAAATCTTGTTTGATGCTTCTGTTAATAAACATTGCACTGAGCGAAGTTTATTGTCCCTCTGATGCAAGCCATCCTCTAACACAGTAAAAGTGCAGTTAGCAGATGCTGGCCACGCCATACAATTGCTTACTAATGTATCTTTTAAGTTTTTCATGTTTTATAGTGGAAACTGAGCATTCCACTTTCATTGGAAAGAGGAAGATGTATCTGATTTAGAGTGGCTAGAGTAGTAAGTCAAGGGCAGAATGATGGATCTGAGATATTCTTGAAGGGATAATTGTACACAACCAGAAAAGCTGGTAAATATTTAAGGGTCATGGGTTAAATGTCAGAGCCACAGTACTTGAGCTCAACTCCATAAAGTATCAAGAATGACTGGTAATTAAATCCAGGGTATATTTCACCAAAGGGAAATAAATTTGACAGCTAACAACCAATACTGGATTACCACCTCTCAGAGGTTAGGGATCATGCTAGTAATTGTAGGTGGTTTACAGTTGTTAACATAATAGTAATAGGTAGAATGATTGCTTACTCATAGACATCACAATACCAAGCAAGACTATCTTCTGGATGTTAAAGAGAAAAAGAAGTCCCCACAATCATTTCAGTGACTTCATTTTTTTTCACTCAGCATTTTGCTGTTTAAAATAAACATCCTTGGGCTACTCCTGCTGAAATCTCAAAAGTGAGGGTAATCGTGGTACAATGTCATCAACTCTTCCCCTAAGTTGAATGTAAGAAATATTTAAAGTTGTAATAGAAAAGTGGCTTTGTATTTTTCTGAGTTGTTTTACATTTAGAAATCAACATGGACAAATATGTCTGCATTTAATGATTCTGATAAACTCCTTTCTTTCCCCCACCCCCCAAGATGGTTTTTACCACTGAATAATCCTGTCTTGACTGAGCTCTCCTTGGTGGTCTGCTAAGGTCCTGCTTTTATGGAACATTTTAGCCAAAATTTTTCAGATACACTTAAAACCATGGTTGATAATTAACATGGCTTTGCATACTGGAAAGGGATGCACAGATCTGATGCAGCATTTATTAATTGCAAGATCTCCTATGTTGTGTTTCAGGCAATCACCTGACCTAGACACCAATTTCTTCTTATCAGGACTCAGTAGTTTTTATGCTTCTCAGCAGAAGGAGGTGCAGAAGGAGGTGCTTAGCACAAGATCTGGCTGGAGAAAAGATTCATTTGCAAGATTTGACAGCAGATGTGGGGACATTATTTAATATTGGAACAGAGCACAGAGCTTTAAAAATATTTAATCAAGTGGTCTCATCATTTTGAGAAGCTCATAAGAGAAAATTCTTTGTTCCTGCCTGCTCTCGCTTTGAGTCCAGTTCATTTGGAATTTTGCATCACCAAGGTTTTCTTGTAATCATGTAACTATGTAGAGAACGGTAAATTTGGGTACAAGAAGCATAATTTTTCAAAAGTATGACAAATAAGACTTAATAATCTTCAGGTCTGTGAGGAGAAAGGCAAACTGGGCCAAATTCATGTAATCATAAGTAACTGTCATGAATAAAAAGCTAACCAAAGATATCTGTGTCTAGTACCGAAAAAGTTCCTGACCCTTGTCAACTCTATTAAGTATAGTTCTTCATACCTAAGGTGACCAGCAGTGGTAGAGACAGGGCTGTGACTTGAAAGTTTGGCTGCTGCTTGTGACTGAGTAGGATGTGTTGGTGTTTGACACTGCAGTTCCTCCTGGCAGCTTGTGCTGCATTGCAGGTCTGCAGCTCCAACTTGGATTAAGTTACCTGGAGTGGTAATCATGTAAGTGGCAGTGAAGACAGAGAAACTTACTGGCACCATGAAGAAATTTAAGTAAATCTCTGTGTGCTTACAGAGAGGATTTTTGTCAGAATCCTCCTACTTGTGATTATAAAAAGGACACAGTTTGCATTTGCTTGCCTCACAGAGCTGAGAACAACAACCTTGACTCAGCTGTGCAAAATGAGGTGATGTGTAACAAACTTGAGCAATTTTATTTATTTGTTTAGGGGAATTTTGTTTGGTTTGAGGGTTCTTGGATTTTTTAGTACTTTCTTGTTACCAGCAAGCTTCCTGCTGAGACAGAAAGTTTCTCCATGTTCCTCAGGGGACAATTGGGTTTGTTTGAGTGGTCTCCAAGTGATGGCTACCTGTTATTGACATCAGCACTGCTGTTGCTCACTTGCTGCCTTCTTCTCTTCCTCTTCCTCACTGTTTCTCTCTCTGCTTACCCCCTCCCCCTTGCCTTTTTCTCCTCTGTGGCCATTCAGCTGTGGACAGTCATAATGCCTGGCACAGCCCTTGGTTTGTCTTTCAGGTCCTCCTGTTTCCTCCTTGTGAGGCCCAGAGGTTTCCAATGCCTGCAGTGCTTTCAGGTCTTCCTTTCAGAAAGGCAAAAGTTGCTGTGGAGATCCTGTCCAGACCTGTGGGAAAGTGCAGCCCAGCAATAGCTATTAATACTGTTCCTTTCCCAGTCCTTCTGAAAGGAACTCCCAACAGGAAGGTTTCGGCGCTCTGCGCGACTTTGCAGCTTCACTTTAACTCTTTGGAACCTACATAATTAAGCTGCCCCAACAAAGCTGCCTTGTCTTTTTTTGCCAAATGGTCATTGTCTCTTGATGCAATTTCTAGCAGAGGTTTGCCATTAAGAATCTTTACAACAGCATTTTTCCCACTCCTCCCCAGGGAGATGCTAGTAGTGCTTGATTCAGAGATCATTGATGTCGGCTTGAGTATTTGGAAATATGTCTTTAGTGTCAGCATGATTAATAAAAGTGCTTAAAAGGATGGTATCAACAGGTTAGCTTGGCTTGCCAGTAAATGGTTGTGCAGTGTTAAAGGGTTTGCATGCTAACCTTCTGGAGTATAGTTTGCTCTGCTCCTTGAGGCTTTGCTCTCCTTCAGCCTACATATTTAACATTAATGGCATACTACATATGCACTGCAAGGGAAGAATGGAGCTTCTTATTGCTCTCTGGCAATCTCTGTCAGCTTGTGTCATTTTTGACACAGGATAGATATCTGCCTCTTCTGGCCTCTCTTATAGGAAGAGGAATATTTTTATTATATTAAAATAATAGGGGGAAAGGATTTATCATTGCTGCATAGGGTAAGTAGTTTGCAGAGATGATCAATTTTAGTCATATTTAAATGTGCCAAGTATTCATGATATAGCTGCTGAAATACTAGCACTGCAAATTCTCTCTAGGGGCATTTTTTTCAGTTTTTAATGGTTTTCCCCTCTAGGAAACAAAAATAATTTAGTCAGTTTCACTTTTGTTTCTAGACTGATTCTAATCAAGGTCATCCTAGTATTTTGTGACGGGGCAGCACATTACTGCATTTGCACCCTAACATGAAAGTATTTCCTCTGCAAAATTGAAAAGCCGGGTTTATCCTTCTTATCTGTGCTTAACATCTGTGCTTATTTGTCATACACAGTTTTAAAAATTATTTCTGTGATTCTGTGGAAAAATTTGGTTTATGAATGTAGTCATCAACACAGTTATTGGTAAAATGTCTGCCAGCAAGGTGTTCCCAGTGGTTGTTGCCTAAACAGCAAAAAGAAAGAAGCATAATAATAGCAGTTTATTTGTACATTCCTGGCATTTTTTCATTTAATATTAATTTTTTAAATTTTAATGGAGGATACAGGATGGTAGCAGTGCCACAGCATTGCTATGATGAGAATATACCAAAAGCATACCTATGATGGAGTTTTTGTGTTACTCCATTCTTCCACAATCCTTTCCTTTAGAGCTCCCAAGAAAAATAAGATTGCTGCCTAAAAACATGTACCTAAAAATCACCACTTGAAATGCTTCTGCTCTTTTTATTAAAAAAAAAAAGCACAAATACACGTTCTTTGTGGAAAACTAAATTATGTAAGAAAATAAATGCTACTTAAGAGGAAATGTAACAGATGAGGTATAAAGAGTTTTACTTCCTGTATTTTGATTTTTAACCTTTCCCAAACTTTCTCTATTGTAAAGTTAAAACAAAGTCTTATCAGTGAGTGCCATATAGCTGCAGCTGGATAGCATTAGAGCCCTCTGTATGAGCTATTCTTCTTCATTACCTTTTTCATGACAGCTCTTACTTTGCACACAAAATGTTACTTTGTATTGGAGATTTATGTAATTTTGGTGTCTTCCATTCTGTATTAAAGTATGACTGTGGTGGAAATGAGGGGTTTACAGGTAGAGTCATTAGAAATTTATGGGAGAAAAAGCGATGATATTTAAAATGTTCAGTGCAAAAAACATGCGTTTATACAAGGATTTTAATAATCCCCCCTTTCCCTGGCCCCACCTTGAATCATCTCTTCTCCCTTCATTTCATGTCAGTGAAAGAAGATTATTACTTTGGTTGGTTCAGGGAGAGTGTTTGATGGGAAATCTGTTTCTGGTTTCTGTGTGTGTTAAATAATCTGTTGGGTGCATTCCTGTTAGAGCAAAAATTGCACACAGTCTTGTTCATTGCCTGATAAATTGATCTGATTAATCTTTAACTTCTAATGTTTATTTAAAATGTCTCTAATTTATTTAAATAGCAATTTAAATTTGGAGCCAGCAGAGTAATCTGCTACTAGAACAGCATTCAGGCCTGGAGGAATCAAATTACATCTTGGACTTTTCCTCTAACAGTGCCATAAGGAGCATGGGAATGCTGGAGAAGTGTTACCCTCATTCCCTGGGGTGAGAAGGCAGTGGTTTTTATTACAGTTTCAAATTACTAGATGAGTTCAGAATTTTTCTGATAAAATATGCTATCTGAGAAAAAATGTTGGTTCGTTTCAATCAGACGTTTGCAGGAATGTGGAAATTCTGGTGGCAGTCAACAAAACAGGTTCAAGTCTTCATTGTCTCTACCAGTACTGGTTTTTATAGACAATGATCCACATATTCAATCTCACATTACAACAGTACATTTTACCATATTACTGGACATTTTAAAATGGGTATTTACAGGTCTATTCACAGATTTATTCTATAGGAATAATTTTGCAAGCAATTACTTGAGCCTGGCCTCCCACATGCCACCTGAAACATTTGGTCTATGGGCATGCTCTTTGGTCCAAAAATTGGAAAACATTTATACAAAAGTTTTCATAACTCCAACGAAAAAGATGCATGGGCACAACCTGAGAATAATCCCTAAGGTGTTTTAAACAACACATCTGAAGGGCTAGGCTTCAAATCGCTGATGTGTTTTCGGTGAACTAGGGATTTAAGAGATGGGTACAGACACTCTGCATGTTGAGCAACAGATGGTTCTGGGATAGATGTGCAAAATAGCATCCTGAGGATGCTATTTTAATTTGCTTTCACTCTCTCAACTTCAAAAGGCTTGTGCTCATACAGGGGTAAAGTGGAAAAGTTTTAGCATTGCAGAAAGGTTGTTAGTAACAAGACTGTGATTTCTCACCCAGATCTGCCAGTTAGCCTTCCAGCTCTTTTGAGTGTGTTTAGAGTTGTCTAATTTTAAATGTGCTCTAAGCAAGGCCTGTTTGAAGCATGTATTGATGCTGCTGCTAGCCAAAGGGTCCAAGAACAATAGTGGTGTCTTAAGGGGATAACCTTCCCTAGAAATTAACTTCTTTATACTCTCCTCTGTTTCCATGCATGTGTTCATGTTTGCTGATGAAGGGACCAGACCAGAGGAATCCTAAAGTTGGTGTTTCTTATTTGAACATGAGTTTAGGCTGGTTTCCTAAGGAAACAAGGCTTAGGCAATCACACAGTTTTTTCTGTGCTTTCCTCCTCCCTCGGGGCTTTTGAACTTGCTAGACAATTTCAAATGAGAGTCTCACAGATAATTAATTTTCTTCAAGTCTGAAAATCAGTGGCCAGGGAAGGAAGAGGAACTGAAATTATTGCCCTCACTGAGGGAATGGTAAGTACAAGTTAGCTGTACTTCTGTTTGACAGGAGTTGCCTGGTCGGATGGCACGCATATGCTCCCCCCTGGCTCTAGCAGAGACTGTCCTTGCCTGGACAACCACTATAGTGAACGTGAGAAGAACAGGACCTTTTGGAGGAAGGAGGAGTCAAAGAGCTGAGATAGTGAAGGACATTAAAAATTATAAATCTGTGAGAAGACAGGCATCATTAATTCTGTTGCTCACAGGAAATATTGTTGCAAGGGTGGACTTCACATTAGTGAATTGTGGAGACCAGAATGTCTTCTTCATGCTTCATGGAAATATTACTGACAGTTTTGAGACTATCACACCTTTCAAAGTGTTACAACCTAGCCCATACCTGCCACTTGCCTAGTAATTTCTGACTGTAACCTTGTGTAGGAATACAGACAGTACCAGGCAGAGCAGTTGCATTTGCTGTGGTCACATTCTCTCAAGGGTAGCCAAAAGAAATATTTTTTTCAGACTTTTTCCTAGAGCTTTGTATTTCTGTGCATCTACTCTCTAGAGTATCCCTGTGCTTTTCAATTCTGGTTGTTGTGTCACGTTAGTTGCATCATCTCAGGGGTACTTATCTAGTTTAGGCAAAATGACTGACAGCTGTCTGTATCTGCCTGTGCTGGCACTTGTTAATTCAGAGAGCCAGGCCCTCCAGCACTGTGCACCTGCAAACAATAAACTGTCACCATCACAGCGTAATTTTATTTTTTAGCATGTTTTAAAATATGTAATAGTATTTGTATGGCTCATAAAATTAAAGTACATAATACTGTCATCATGTAGGGGTCAAATGATCAGTATTGTGTTAGCTTTGCCTTTTTTACACTCTACCATTTTTACGTTATTCATTTGAAAACTTTCTTCAACAGATGTAGCATGTGTTATGGTCTGATGGCTGCCAAACTCCAGCTGCAGATTTCTTGAGGCCAAGAACCTCTTCTGAAACTCTTTGTCATTTTGAGTTCAGATGTATATTGAGGACATTTCTCCAGTCTTTAAAGGTCTTCAGGGACAAAATCCATAAAGTTAGTAAAGGGTAATCACACCCAAAGAGAGACTTTGAAGTCAGAAAATGTTTCAGTGCAATTCTGTCCTGGTCCTATTTTAAAAAGAATTAAGTAATTTTAGAATTGCTTGTACCCTTCTGTCAGGATGTCAATCCTGTGATCCATACCACTTCTGTCTCTGTTTGAATTTTCTCCATTTTGCTAAAATTCCTCTCTCAGTCCTTCCTTGTGCTCCATTCCTCATTGTTGTTCAAGGGTGCTTAATTCCTGTTGAGAAGTGGGATGAACTCTGTCAGCTATGTCTGGGGTTTTTTAGTTGCTGGGAACAGGTTTTGGACTTTAAGACAGTCCTAAATTACCCAAAGCAGCTTTTTCTTTCTATGGGAGTTTAGCTGGGACCCATAAATATTTACTCATCAGCCAGGTTTCTTTTGTTTGTCCTGCCATCTCTTCTTGGTCCTGGCAACACAGCAAGTGACAGCTTGAAAAGTTTGAAATGTTAAAAAAAAGCTAAGTGGAAACAGGAAGGAAACAGAAGGAGCCAAGAGAGAGTTTGTTTTCTGATGGGAGGTAGGAGTAAGACTCACTGCAGTCAAAGAAAGTCATTTGGCTTCCAGAACATTCTTCTGGAAACCTGCTTGAACGAAGACAGCAGAATGACAGACATAAGTGACAGTGCTTTCCTACCCAGAGGGAAAATACAGAGAGATGAACTAAAACAGTCAGCAAAAGCTTTGTGTGCAAGTCAGTTTATATATATGCTAAAGCAACATCAGACCAGAGATGTATCAGGTTAAGACTCCAGCTGGTCTACAGATGGAGTGAAAAGGATTAGAGAAATGTCCCATCACAGAGGATTGCAAGAAAATCTTGAGAGTAGCTAGTATGAAAATACTGAACTTTCAACAGTGTATTAACTATTTATAGGAACTGCCATGCTGGCTCAAACCAGAATTTCATCTTGCTAAACACCCTGTCATTGTCAGAGGCCAATAATGAAAGCTTGGGAAAAGAGCATAGGAACAAGTCTAGAAGTGATCCTTCCCAATGTCCACAACGAGTGAGGTGTGCAGTGTCTATGAATTTTTCAGAGACTTTGTTTCAGCACTTACGTATGGAATTATATTTCTAAATCTCTGTGAGATTACAGGAAAAAAATTGACATAATTGTTTGTAGCCAAGATCTTGGAAGACTCTTTGAGCAGGGAAAACAGATGTAAGAGCATCTCATGTAAAAGAAGATATTCCTTTTGTCTGAGTGATATGTCATAAAAGCCGATACTAGGTAATATACATATCTTGAAGAACATTGCACACATGCAACAAATGTTGAACATGAGCTGCTGCTTTTTTTATTTTTCTTTTTTCTTTTTTTTGGGGGGGGGTTGTTTTTGGGTTTTTGTTGGTTTTTGTTGTTGTTTTAACTGTATGAGCGCTGTTAGAGCGCCCTAAGTTATTCTGCAACTCGATGAAGCACAGAATGGTATGATTCAGTTCTACCCCTCAGTAGTTCTAAAAGCAATATTCTCTCATCAATGAAACATTCCTGCTTATACTAAAGTCAAAGTGGTGTCTCAGCACATTTTAGCTTTGGGGTTTTAAGTGGGAGCTAGGTCTGGCTTCATGCTAAATTTTTGTTAGACTTGGACAAGAGAGAATTGTTTAACATTGGAATTGCTTGGACAGCAGAAGTAAGAAACAGCCCTGAATTTGTTTCTGGAAAAAGGAACATGTTCAGGTCACAAAAAACCCCCCCAAATAAACCAACAACAACTTTTTTCCTTCTCTGGTTCTCCTGTTTTTCTGGGAAAATTTAGTGCTCTAATTGTGTAATTTGTCATTTTGTGATGATTTCCTATGATTTTTAGCTGTCATTAAATGACTGAAATGCTGAATGAATAGAATGTTTATGTGAAATATTAATGTTATTATTGGCTCATCAGGTCTTGTCAGGCAGATGTATTTCTGCCTTTGCCCATTACATTTTGAGTAATCCTATTGGAAATCTTACCATTATTAGAACCTTAAAAAAAAAAAAAAAAAGCTAATTAAAATATATTGGTAAAGAGTTAGTATACCACCACAGTTATGCTTTATTATTTATAAAATCTAAATAATTTCTCAGAACTGTATGTTTACCATGGGTTTAGTTATTGGCTTTTTTTTCTTCCAGGAGACATGAAGGAAATGCTGCTATGTTTGCTTGATTCCATCTAGTTTGTTAACTTCCTTAATAATTAAAAGGTGGTTATTCACAGGTAGCAGTTTGCAGCATATTTTTCCTGTTGATGTCTTTTTGTTGATTCCTTCTAAAAGAGTACAGATCAACAAAAATGCTTGTGAGTTACTCTCGTAGAGCAGGTGTGTCAGGAGCAGAGTTTGAGCTTTCATTTCAAGAAATTTACGGTTTAATTACAACACACTCAGCTCTCTCAGTTGTTGGTTGGTATTTTTTTTCCTGAGAAAAAACAAAAAGGCTTTGTAATCTTGCACTGCTGCGTTCAGGGTTTAGATCTCACCTTGTAAAAGTTTTTATTGCAGCCTCCTCCTCCACTTGTGCCATGAAACAGTGAATCACTCCTTCATGTCTCTAAGTACAACTGCAGCTCTCATGTTTTATCCTGACACCTCCTAGATGAGCTTTCCATACCAGGGAAAGGGAGGACATTTGATGCTTCTAATATTATTCTGACATCTCCCCTTCTCAGAGGAGTCAACCTTGCTGGCTGCCTTGGCTGTGAATCCCAGCATGAGACCACATTCAGGGTGATTAATGTGTGCAGGGGCTCAAATCACCTCTGGGCTTCTTCCAGGGCATTCATTCTCAGGGCATAGCGTTTCATGTGTTCAGCTGTAGGATGACCTGGGCAGAGGCCCGGTGGTGCCGATAATTTTCCATGCTTTGCGTGAGTATCCAAAGAAACTCGTCCAAAGCGACTGACAGTGGCCTCCCTGGCTGCTGCTAATGATCTTCAGTAGCTGAAGACTTCCTTCCTTGTGTGGCCCTCACACCTTGCTGTGTAAATAGGTAATCTGTAATTGTGGCTGTGGAGACAGAAAATGTTAGCTCTTCTTCCTTAGAAAATAATAGCCTCTCTCCTCTCCTGGTTTTTTGTGGGGGGTGGAGGCTATGGGGTTTTTGGTTTTTGGAGGGGTGGGAGCTTTGGGGCACATCATATTTTTCTGGAATGTTTTTTCTCAAAAAGCTCATCAAATGATGCTATTACAGGAGTTGTTCAGCGGGTTTTACAATAGCTTTCCCTTTGGTGCTCCACTGTGTTTTACTTTGGCTAAATACAAAAAACCTAATTTGGAAATCTTTTCTTTTTTCTCTCCTTCCTTTTAGTATTTATATGTGAGAGCCAATACTGTAGTTAAAAAGCTTTTTCTTTTAATAACCTGTTTTAAGAAAAAGTACTGAATTTCATTTGAACAAGAACATTTCAGTAATTACATAATAGTCAGCCTGAATAATGTGGACACAATTGTGCCCGTAGGATGAGGTCATGACTGAGAGAGATTTCCCTTGTTACTTTGCACGTGGCTGTATAAATTACCTTAATAACAGAGCAGTGCACACAAAGAGAAATGCACAATGAGAAGGTATCCTATCCAAAGCAAATAGTGGCTGCGTATTCCTCGG
Source organism: Acrocephalus scirpaceus scirpaceus (assembly GCA_910950805.1). Lineage (NCBI taxonomy): Eukaryota > Metazoa > Chordata > Aves > Passeriformes > Sylviidae > Acrocephalus > Acrocephalus scirpaceus. Next base: position 42,382,901 of record OU383773.1, on the reverse strand, counting down.
TAGCTGAAAAAGAGGCAAATGTATAATGACATGCAGGAGAAAGCATGAGGGAATGCCTTGTTACCTAAAATACTAACTTAAGCTTAGACAGGGTCTGCATGTATAGATAAGCTTTTCTGAGGCAAGCTAGTGTAGTTGGAAACAGTAGCAAAGGTTTTGGTCTAGTCTCAAGTTTTCTTCTTACTTCCCTGTTTTGTAGGTACAAAAATCATGGTTGCAGATAGTAATTGAGCATTGAAACTCCAAATATACTGTTTGTGATGTCTAGAAGAAAATCTGGTCCTGAAAATCTCCATAAAAATCATGGTTAATCTTGGAAATTCATTGGTATAGCATACTTCTCCAGGCAGATGAGCCATAGAGCACGTGTGTTGTGCTGAGGGATGTGGTGCCCCCTCCAAGCAACCAGGGAGCATTTTGAGTGCTAAAAGCTGTCTCTGGTACCTGTGCCAGAATGTGCTTTTAGTCCCTGAAAGAAACCAATAAAGGTCTTGAGATTACCTGAAGTGATGAGACCAATGGAAGCAAAAGGTGAGTGCCTTGATTTCCTTACCCCAGTTGCAGGTAGACAGATGAACTGTGTTGAAAAGGGGGGATGTACATGATTCATGCACACAAACTCATTCCCAAATATGAAAGAGTGCATTTGGTTTCCCATTTTCCATCAGTGTTAAATCCTGTTTTAATTTCAATAAAGATGAACTCTTCCTAAAAGCAGCTCCAAAGATCACTGATGTTACACCTAATATATATTTTTAGATTTTTTTTCTATACCATGCCCAGGCATAGAAATGACAGGTAATTTCTTGCTTGAAATGTATCTTGGAAGATGTTGCTCTGTTTCTGGACAGACATTTGCATGTAGCTGAACTCTCTGTAGTGCAGAATTCCTCAGGCTCTCTCAACTTTTGTAGGCTTACTTTTAGCAAAACCAGGGATATGGTGAACATTCCCAGGAAAGCAGAAAGCTGCCTGCATTTCTGTTCCCCAAGGAAAAGCACCCCACAGCTACAATTTGTGGCCCAGAGAGCCCATGGGAAAACTCTGCAGGAAGATGTTTAATGTAGAGCCAGATGCTTCTAGCCCTTAACTAAGTGGCCTTTGATTTTACTAGGAGTGTTGTGACTTTACACAATCAGCTCTGGAGAGCTTAACTTGTACCTGAGAAATAGGGGGAGGTGCACCATAAAATGCTTACCCCAAAAAGACTTGCACAGAACTAGCAGAATTGCAATATCAGATGTAGAATCCTTATCTCTGATAAGAGTAAATTTTTCTCAGTTCAGTTTATTGGAGTAGATTTGATACTTCAGTATGTGTTTTGTGGTTTTTAAAGTTCTGTTTTCAAAGATAGTGAAGCTAACATAGTATATCACATCCATGCACTAGACTTGGATATCCATAAATTAGAGTAAAAAAATTAAAAAATTAGGGAAACAGAGCATATACAGTAGGAAAAGCCAGAAAAAACAGATGTTAACTTCTTACCTATTTAGCTTTCTCCGTCTTTAAAAGACAGACTGCCTGCATATTTTGAAGGTCTATAGGAAAGTTTATATAAATTTTTGTGAATGTGTGAGGACAAGTCTGTACTTGGACCAACTGAGGTAGGCCAATGTGTGCAGCTAATGCAGAAACAATCACAAAGACTTATTAATGAGCATACAGAATTTAAAAAGACCTCTCTTCTCATATAACTTCAGTTTGGTCCTGCTTGTAGAAGTGTTTAAATAAAAAGCATATTCACTAAAATTCAAGGTAGCCTGCTGAACACTGACAATATCTTAGACTGGCAGTTTCTTTGTTTTGCCATTTTAGTGCTAAGTTAGCAAATGAGTTCTTAAATTACTTCTCATTCAGAAATAGGCACATGATTGCATATTGTCTTATGAGAACCAACCAATTTTTAAGTGTTAAAAGATTAGTTAGTCTTTAGTAAAAGACTGTGACCATTAATACTGACATATTTCAAGCTAGTTTAAAGAGCAATTGCTTTAATAGGGCATATTCTAGAGAATAAAGTTTGTCTTGTAAATCACAGAAATTACAACCAACAAATAAGTATTTACAGTGACTGTTTACTGTTAAACAAACAATGTTTATGCATTGATGCACTGAACTTAAAAATATTTACACATGTAAAGTAGTTCCCACTTGAGTCCATGGGATTATTCATATTTATCAAACTATTCAAGTGACATTACTTACAGGGTCAGGACCTTTGCTGAATTTTTTAACCCCAGGCTCTTTTTATTCTGCTGTGCTTTCTTATTCTTTCATCTTTGTCTTTATAATGCTCTAAAATGAACATTTCTATTGTCTTCATTTTAGGAATGTCACTTTGTGTCTTTAAGAAATATTTGTGCATATTATTTTCCCTTGATTTTTTTAAACTTTCTGGAGAAGGGGAATCCTTTTCACAAACTCACTGTGCTATTCTGAAGCCAGTAAAAATTGAACCAAATGATCTGTGAAAAGTTCAGTTTTCGTGCGAGTTTTAAAATATTTTTCTACCTTCAAGCAATTTAAATATTTTTAATTAAAGGCCTTCATAAACAGGTACAGTGTTACCAGTGTTTAATTTAGGAAATATTTCCATATAAAAAGGTTTCCTTTAATTAAGCACTCTAAGTATAAATTAATTGTTGTGTTTCATATGAAAATAGAGTACTGTGTCCAGTTCTGGGTTCCTCAGTACAAGAAAGATGAGGAACTACTGGAGAGGGTCCAGCAGAGGCCACAAAGATGATGAGGGACTTGGAGCATTGCTTCTATGAGGAGAGACTCAGGGAGCTGAGCCTTTTCAGTCTGGAGAAGGAAAGACTGGGTGGGAATCTCATCAGTACATATAAAAATCTCAAAGGCAGGTGCCAAGAGGATGGTGCCAAACTCATGGTGTCCAGCGACAGGATGAGGAGCAATGGCCATAAACTAAACCACAAGAAATTCCACCTCAACATGAGGAAGAATTTCTTTATGTTGAGGGTGGGAGAGCACTGGAACGGGCTGCCCAGGGAGGTCGTGGAGTCTCACTCTCTGGAGACATTCCAAACCCACCTGGACACATTTCCTGTATCACCTGCTCCAGGTGACCCTGTCTCAGCAGGGGGTTGAACTGGATGATCTCCAGAGATTCCTTTTAGCCCTAACAATTCTGTGATTCTGCTACATAAAAATGTTCCTATATATATGACTGTAGTGCAGCAGATACAAGTGATGTGTAGTTCAAAGTGCATGTAATTAGAAGACAAAGCACTAAAACATTTCCAGGAACATGTGCAATTTTATCATTGTCAGAAATGTAAAAGGTTTTTTTCTCAATTCTGCTAGTAGCTAAAATTATTCTGTTTGTTTTAGTTTCCCCAGCCAAATTTTTTTCCTTGCATCTGTCTTACTACTGTAGGGATTTTGAGTGCCTTATTGAATTTTAAACTCTTGTGATGAATGAAATACAGAATCAGACTGTTCAGTTCTGTAGAAGCTAATGGCTGCTGCTGTTATTGCATCAATTAAAAAGAACAAGTAAGAAAGAAATAGGTTTTGGAACAGTCTGCTTTATGGTAGTTCACACAGCCAAACAGAAATCTGAGAACAAGACCTGAAGGAAAACAAAGAGCTTTACAGTATTTTTTTTTCTTTTCAGGAAAACACACAGAAGCTAATTTTAGCTTCTTGATCAAATTGACCCAGTCTTTAACCCTGGCAAACGTTACCACAACACACTTCCAATAGACAATAGTTTGCATACCAGCATCACACTGGAAACAGATGTGCATGCAGGACTGGCTTTTTCTGGGACACTCTCTGAGAATTCCACTAGAGTAAAAGTCTGAAAGTGCTTTCTTCCTAACGGGGTTATAAACTGGGTCTTCTTTCAGACTCAGACTGGGATCCCTTCAGAGTCACTTGCACTCTTTAAAAACTTATTATGTCACAGCTATGTTTTGAACAGACTTTCAAAATATTGTTCACTTTGAGAAAAGTTGCTTGGCATGAAGCCTGATTATTTTCTTGGGGGGAAAAATTGTTAACAGCTGAGCTATTCATGGGCGATGGTTGTGCAGTTTCTATATCAAAATGTTTGGAATGTGAACAATTACCTCTTTTAGTTTCTCACAAAGTCTCTTAGAGTCTATAAAGTCTGATTTTTGTTGTTTTTTTTCAAAAATATGTTGATCTTTTCCTGCTGCATCTGTTCCATATTCACTCTTCTCTCCTGCCTGCTGCCCCATCCATTTTCCCGGTTTGATCATCAAGTCTTTCCTTCTACTATAGCTGTTACTAAGGTCATCACCATGATCAACTGCACTATGACTACTTGTAAAGTTTGGCTCTAGCAGAGACAGTCTAATATTAGTGATCCCCTGGAACACACATTTTTGAAAAATAGTGCTGTACTTTGAAAGGCCTTTCTCATTCAGATTTTTAATTTTTTTTATAAATTGCAGAATCTTTTCAAAGTATTCAGTCTGGATTTTTCCTGCATAACCTGCATAATCTCTCACATTTCAGAGACAGAAAGCTTAGAGCTTTATTTTTTTTTTTTTTTTCAGAGGGTAGAGGAATAAATTACTTTGAAGAATGATAAGATAACACATCTATCTCATTTTGTGTTATATCTGATGGGCCACATCCTGAACATGCAGATAACTGTGTTCAGATCACTATTCTAGTCAGTCAGCCGAAATTATTATTTGTTTCACAGTAGTATTGGGAACCCATTCCTGGAAAAGAATTCCATTACCTGCACTGCTAAACTAAGTACAAAAGGACAAAACACTCCAGAAAGTTTTCAAGTAGATGCAGGAAAATAATAAATGAAGGTGACAAGAACAGGGTTGCAGCTTCAGGACAATCATCAAAGCTATTTATATCATGTCTGCAAAGAAGGGGTTTTCCTAGATGGTCACAAAATGCTCTCTTCATTTACTGTGATCAAAGAGGGAAAAAAAGAAAAGTTCTTTTGCAGTTTGATCTGAACATAATTTCTTTTTCCATTCTTTGTTGGTAAAATGGAACCCAAGAATCTTGCATTTTTATTTGTGCTGACCTGGTTCACGTCTCTGCATGCACTTAAGCATATAATTTAAATTTTTAAGTCACAGGTACTTTTTCTTTCTGGCACTGTTGCATTTTGCGTAGAACAGTTACATGCTAGCATATGTGCATGAAGTTGTTTTTTTTTTTTCAAAGCCACTATTATCTACTACAATTGTTATGACCTGTATGACTGTATGATAGCACCAAGCCTGGTCTCTGGGGCATAAAAGGTGGCTCTTAATTCCACCTTAAGTTTTGTTAATATTGACAGAATAGCAGAAAATATGTTCCAATATGTTAGCTATTCATTCAATATGGTTTACAAATAGTTTTTGAGGAGTTTAAACTTCATGTAGGTGTTATGCAAGGGATATTTGCTAGAAGCAACTGATAAAGCTCTAACTTGGGCATTGCTGGTGCAACTCCTAACCAATAAAGCTGCACAGGTTACAATAACTGGACTGGAAGTAGTTGGGGGGGTACCAGCGTACTATAGCTATTTAAATATGCTTTTCAATGTGAACGCTTAGTAGGACTAATTTGAAGCCTTTCAAAGCTTGAATTTTGGGGAAAGTAAGGCAGCCTGAATTAGTTTGATAATCAGTTGATAATGTGTTCTGATGCTGGCTCTCACATGTTAATTTTGTCTGCTAGTCACTATGAAGTTGTCCTTCTCTGTGTTTAGAGATTAGTTTGTTGTAAAACACTGGGAAAAAGTAGCACTAAATATAATCACTATTAAATATAAAATTGATCCATCAGTGCCATGATTAAGAATTAGAAATGTATACAAACTGATATCAGAGGATATCACATACAGGAAAGCTGTGTAGAGCAGCCATTCAATTTGGGAAAACCATGGGAACTCACAGTAGAATGGTACATCTTGATGAATTATGTTTTTTCCAAATATGTCTTAGTTTCTCTCTTAGGTAAAGAGAGACTGGAGCTGATTGTTAAATTTGATCAGAAGTTTTGTTCTATTGGAAGGTCTTTTTTTAGCTTTAAGGGAAAGAATGCTAGCTAGTCATTTAGTCATCCCCTGTCCTCCCAGCATTTTTCAAAAGGTCAAGTGAGGCTTGCATCACAGAATTGGCATGTTTGTCTTTTCTTACATCTGGAATGCATGATACCAACGTTTGTAGTCCTAAGGGTACACCAGTAAACACGAAGGTGAATTCTGCTTGGGAGACAAATGCCTGAGAAGTGTTTGGCACTCTGTCTTCCAGCTTTTCCACGAACATGACTTTAAACTTCCTTGGTTGTGCCTCCTCTAGAGTCTGGGGTATGTGTTGGCAGAGGATTTATCAGCATTATTCTAAACAGTTTCAAGCATGTCTATCTCATATAACTGTCTCATACAGACTTAAATGTGCTGTAAAACCTTGGAAGTACCCACTGGATGGTGAGGTCATCCTCTTGACACACTAATATGATGGCACAGCTGAGTGTTAGGGCCGTTCATGTGTGCCTGTTGGGGCTGTTGGTGAATTTTGGCTTATAAAACCTTTACTCATAACGGGGCAGAAGAAGTCACACAGTTTTACTACAAATAAAATGTCTGTAAGAAATTTTCATTTGTAATTATATATATATATATATATTTAGATATTGCTTCAGTTGCTAGTGCTAGAGAAACCCATAACTTATCTCTGAAACACAAAGCCTCTTGAAGTCTTCAGGCAATATGCATGGAACGTCATTCAAATGCATTTATTTTGTGTGAAACTTAAAAGGGTATACCTCTGAAATATTTTGTTGATTTAAGTTTGGAAATTAAATGAGAAAAATAGTTGTTTCAAGGGTTCAGTGATTTGTTTTTTCAAGTTCAGTGATTTTTTTACTATCCCTGCAAGGCCTACTTGCAACTTTACTCAAAAGATTTGAGTAGCAAGTCATCATCCTAGGCAGGAGAGTTTTCCTTTGGTCAAGCTGTGTTGTGCATTTTGTGGTGAGAGAGAAGAAAATAAGTCTTTGAGGAAAGCTATTTTAGTTCAAGGTATTACACATTGCAAAGAAGCAGATTTTTTCCAAACCCTCTCTATCCAAAGAAGTCTGGACCTAGCTGAACTAAGCAGTGAGGAGTATTCCAGATGACTGGTTTAGGGGACCTCTTTGGATCCTGTAACTAAGTTAATTATAACTATTCATGTTGTCATTGCTACTTGTCAGGAAGATATTAAAAAGAATGCGTGGCTAATGAACTTCTAGCTTGTAATTGTCCCAGGAACTGAGTAACTCTTACAAGAAATAGCTGCTGTAGTTGTTTTGTCTACAAATAACCTGTGCTTTCTGTAGCTTTCCTTGTGACAGCATCCCTAAACCTTCAAACTTTCTTACGTTGGTCAACCTGGTCATCTGTTTTTGAAGACTTGGCTGGGTTAGAGGTCCAGATACCCAGCTTCTGTATTTGCAGGGCAAATGCTTCTAATTTTGGGCAATGCAGTTTACTCATTTCTCATGGGGTAGCCTACTCCTTTCCTATTTACAAAAACATCTGTGCTTGCACTTAACTGCATGTTTGAAGACTTACTTGAATCAGAGCCAGGGCAGGTCATGCTGGAACAGTTTTCTCACATGAACTATACTAATTTATTTTTTCCCCATTAATTACAGCTTCTCAGTACTGCTCTGAAATTCACAGTACAATGTATTAGTAAGGGTCTGGAAATAGCACTGAATATTTATATTTCTTTGTTCAGATAAGAAGATCTACTCCAGCTTGTCAAATAAGTTAGAGGAAATAAAAAAACAATTGAATAAAGGTTGTTACAAGCACGCATAGAGCTGATTTTCCAGTATTTAATATCATGTTTTTATTAAAAGTTTTCCCGTTAGAATGCCAATGTAACTTATATTTTAAAAGTTGAATGCTTGCCCGGATTAATTTCAAAAATTGTTTCTGTGTTAATATGTGAAACTGAGTTGAGTTTTATGTGCTAAAAAAAAAAAAGCAATCAAATTTGCTCTTTTTATCTTTTTATCCATGTAAGAGGAAAACTTTCCAAGTACAAGATGAATTTTTCTAGTTATTATTACATCTCAAATATAAAAAAACCTCAGTCTTTCTGGTCATTTTACCTCATGAAAAAGGCAAACAGGCAGAGCATTCTTCTCATTTTGTTTTTTTCTTTAGAAGGAAAACATGGCAACTGTTGAACTTAAGGATACTTCTGGGCTCTGATCCTTCAGACAGTGAATTCAAAGGATATTATGACTCATGTGACATTATTTCTGAGCATAAAATTACTCACATATGAAAGTAATGGAATGTGTTTGAAGTTTTGGGCCAGCATTTTGGTCACTCAGCAGGTGGTTAACTTGTAACCTGGAAAAACTTTGTTGTTGGTGGATGTTATGAGGAGAATAATTGTAAAAGATAGCAGAAAGGTGTGCCCATCTAATGAATTGGCCAGTGATTTACCAGTGATGTGCATGGGGAGGGGTGCTGCCCATAATCAAACAGTGCAAGATAATTTATTGCCAGAAGTGAGGCAAGGTCCTTGTCCCATGGTGTGCCTTGCTCTGGGAGCAGCCCTGTCAACTTAATGGGACCATTTGCCAGGTCTGAGTCCTGCTTAAATGAGTAAGACCGTTGGCACTGTATGTGCATTTAATGTCTCTCTTGTAAATCTCACCACCACAGGGAGTTGTGAGGGGATTTCTGCTCATTTTGAATGATCAAGGATTGTTGCAGATGAAATCATTCACATCAATTTCAGCTGTAAGCTTAAGCAAGTCTGTCATTTTGCAATATGTGTGAATCTCTCTGGTCTGAATTCTCTGCTATGCTCCAGTGACAGAAGGGACTGATGGTAGCACCTTCCTCCTGCTCTCTCTGGCCTCCCATCTCAAATTCTGATGAAATCAGAGAAGCAGAAGCAACCTGAATTTACACCACTGGTGTCACATCTGTGGCAAAACCCACAGAAGTGCAGAGTCATACGTAAAAGAGTGCTGATGCAGCACAGCTCATCGAGCCTGTGCTTCTCTCCTCTGGCCCCTACACCAGCTGTTTCATTTTGGTCCTTGCTTTAGGCACGTGGTGAATGAACTCATATTTTAGAAACAATTTAAGTAGAAGCAGATTTGGGCATAAATCTTCTCTTGAAATATTTGCTTTAATATCAGCCCAATTTCAGCCGAGTGATGAATATTAGAGTTCTACTAAATGTACATGCAAACAGCTTGAGTACAAGCATAGACATTCCCACATCTCCGTTTCAAGCTGTGGGGAAGTATCTCCAAAGCAGCCACACTCATTTGTTATTCTAAGATTTCATTCCATAACACACCTTTTAGGAATTTGGATTCTAGGAGTTTGGCTCCATTGCTTCTGTGTCTCTTTCCAACCTGGGAGATTTTCTGCCAAAGCATTTTTGGAAAAAGGAGTCTGGGAAAAAAAATAACATTCTGACAGCAGCATAAGGTGTAGTGTGAGTAGTGAACAACTAACCATGTATAACTGTAGCCCTTAAAATTAGCTGCTCATCTTCTGACTCCCTTATGAATTCTCATGTTGGTAGGGATGACCAGGAGTCCATATAATGCAATGCCAGCAGCCAAGCTCTGCTTACACCCCTGCAGCCCTTGGAGGACCATATCAGTGCTGAGTTGATGCTGTTTCTGCTGGTGTTCAGCAAAACATTTAAGCCCAAGAATAGTTTGCTGAGTTCAAGGGACCTATATTAGACTTTTAAAGAGAAGTGCAAGCAGAAATGCTTTGCGAGGTCTGGCCCTAAATGGGTGGAGGGGGAATATGTTGCCAAATAGGTTTAAAGCTGCTCAGCTCACAAGGCCACAATGATCTTATTTAAAATAATATAAGACCTAGTATAAATTTAGAAAAAGACTCCTTGAGTCAGCCATTGGAGCTTCCCACCCTCGGCACAGACAGCTGTGTTTGATTGATAGGTGCACCTCCCTTCCATGTATGTGTGGTGAGGGTGTGAGATTTTCCCAGTTATTCTTGCTCTTAGGTTGAAGCAGATGTGCTGCCTTGCTCCCTTCAAAGAGAAAAGCGTTCATTTATTTGGCCTGAAAAAATTAAATTGCTGGGACAACAGGTCCTCTAATTCTTTTTGCAATTTATCATCTGTCTGTTCCTCCGGCTGCACAGCCCTTGGTCCGCAGAGGGAAAGTGATGACAAGGCCAGCTGGCAGCAAGCACTCATTGCAGTTAAACCCAGGTGGCCACAGTACTTAATGGACAACTCAGCCTGCAAAATGCATTGCTGGTGGTGAGGAGTTCTAATTTTCATTTTTGCCTGCACAGTCAGTTCTGGAATTCAGCTAATTGTCTGGTTAATGTACTGTCTTCTGCTCCATTGTAAGACCCTTTGCCAAAAAGTGAGTTAACATGAAGAAGAGGAATTGTGGGGCGCCAAAGCTTTTGGCTCCTTGTATGAAAACTGTGACAAGCAGACATTAGCTGAAGTTGGATGCAGCTCCCTCCCTGCTGAACAGCAGATTAGGCCATGAGTCTAAGGAACATGTGGGGAAGCATCCTTCTCAAAGGGATACACATCTCAGAGATTTTTTCTTCAACGTTCATACAGATACACAGGCTTCCTTTTCCAGGCTACTAGCAAATGTCTTCTGATAGCTAGGAGAAATGCGAGTCAATAGTTGATGGAAATTTTTTTACTTTGTTTTCTATTCTCTTCTGCAAAATCCAGAAACTAAAGTTTTGAAAGTAGATGAAAAATTAAAAGGGAAACTGAACTTAAGTGTTTTACTTTCCTTCAGATTTTTCTCTACAAAAAAATTTACAAACAGAAAAGTAGTTCTTGCACAGAGATAAAATCTTACTCTTTGGCTTTCTCAAACTCTAGTAAGAGGTTGTTTAGATAAGCTGATTGACAGGGTGAATTCAGCCTTCAGTGCTTCTGGCCTTTATCTGGTGACTGCTCCAATGCAGGTTGATCTGAGGACCCTCGGGGATTCCCGTTGTGATGACTCCTCCCTTCCAAATGTCTTCAGAAGGGGACCATCATTGCTTTTTAAAATAAAACAGAAGCAGCTCTGCAAAGAACTCATCATTTTTTGGCTTGAAATTACAATAACCAGCACTACTACACTAAGAGAAAGAAAATGCATTCTTAAAAACTTCTCTTAAGACACTTGCAGTACTTCCAAAACAATTGTAATGAGCAAATATTCCAGCATGTTTCTAAACCTGAAAATCATACTGGGTAATGAGAGATGGAGAATCCATTGTCTGAAACAGGATGCTGTAGATATTTCATCCTTAGAAACCTGGTCATAATTCTCTGCACAAGAACTTTCTCAAATGGACAGGCATATGAGAAAATATAGAATGAATAGGAGAAGAAACTGCATGTTGACAGTAGATGTAGATAACTCAACAAAAGAGAGGACAGAATCAGTTTGAAGAATAAAGTTAACATTTTCTTCTCACTAGATCCTCTCCTTTTTACCAGAAAGCCAGTACAAGCCTTTGTGCTGTGTCTGCCTGATGTTGCCATGTACACAGAGACTAACTTCATTCATGGACAGCTGAGTCCTCAGAGGAAAGTTTTAAAGCAATGATGTCTAGACCACTGATATGACTCATGAATGCACAGCCTACAACCAATCCCACCCTGTCTTTTTGGGTCTGCAAACTGCCTGAAGCCATAGCTCAAAAAGGCATATGTGTATGTGTGTATTTCATTTGAGATTTGTTGTACAACTGTTGATCTTGTAAGCAACCCTTACTTGCTTTTACCAATAATTTTTGATGATGGGATATGGTTAATGAGAATCTAGGCTACCAGGAAAGGAAAGGGAGGAGCAGAAAGATAAAAAGGGCCAGAAGGCTCAAGTGAATCAAAAGGGAAGGTGGAGAAGTGGAGTAACAGAAGAGGGGAGGAAGACCTTAGGAGCAGTCATGAAAGTAGACTTCCTGTGGTACTCAGTTACATATAATTGATTAAAAAAATATTTTTTAAAATTACCATGTTGACAGAAAGACTTCTGGTCTAGATTATTCCCTGGCATTAAAAAAGAGTAAATCCTTCAGAAAATACTTGCTGAAAATATAATTGTCAGTGAAGTCCTTAACAGGACAATCAGCAAGCTAGCAATCCTCCAAAGGAGTAGTAGGACTGAGCTAAGCATTTGGGCTTACATCAGAGCATGATGTGGCTTCTGCCATAGCTGGAGAGAAAAGGAGTGAGCTCATAAAAACAGCATGCATTTGCATACAAGGGAAACCAAGCCACCAAACTGACTGGTGGAACAGCCAGGCCATACTCCCAAGGGAACAGCAGCTTAACCAACAGATGTTTGCTCAAATAGCAAACATGTGGAATCTTCCGGTGATGGATTTATTCAAATCCAGGTGGCGAGGAGCCAGGAATATGAAAAAGAAGCAGGGTAAAATTATATTTATAGCTCTTTACTGGCCCAGCAGATTACACTTTTCATGAATGAGAGAGACGTCAGTTAACAAGTTCTACAAGGCCCTGATTTTTTGAGGTCTTAGAGTGGCAGGGCCCAATCCATTCGAACATAGAAAAAAGAAAATTAGCTGACTAGGACGTTGCAAAATTCTTCCCTCAAAAATGCCCTTACTGCTGCCCTTGACTCAGCTGGGATTCATGGCATGTGTGTGAGCATAGGAAATATCCCAGATCACACCAGATATTTTTCCAGGGTTTATTTTTTCCTTAGAATAAATCTATTGTACATTCCACATGATTTCCTTTGTCAGGTATCTTGTACTTTCTAGACTTCTTTAGATAACCATTGGAGCTCTTAGGGAATTCAAATGCTTCAAATGTTTTCAGATTACGCAAATCTAGTTCCCGTATCAAATGTGTATGAACAAGAATGGTGGTTGGTGTTTCACAGAGCTTTTTCATGAACTGTTGCCTTTTTTACGTTGAGGTGGTGCTTTGGGACCTGTCTCCCAGTCCAGGATCTTGGGTGTCTGGGCACTGTGTGTGTACAACAGCAGGATAGTCTCTTCTCAGATTAGATCTAAGAGAGAATAGATGAAGACAACCATCAACAAAACATAATGTAAGACTGGAACTAGACTGCTCAAATAGAAAAAGACTGAATAAAAGAAAAAGACCCATTTTCAGTTTGAAGTTCCATGATGCAAATTTATAAGCAAGAAAAAATCTTCTGAGAAAGACTCCCATTTATTCTACCATTAAGTTGGTTTGTTTTCACTTAAAGAATATAGAAAAATGGCCACTGGTGGAGTGTTCAGAGAGTTTTAACAGCGGCCTTCAGAATCTGGCAAAAGCCACATTTTGCAAAGCAAATCAGCTTCTCCTTTTCAGACAGACCAGTTGCAGCACTGAGTTGACTTGTGTCTTTCATCTGTTTGATGTATCTCTCTGTTGTCTCTTGGCTGAGATTGCAAGGTCCCAGAGGAAGAAGCTGCATTTTCAGTTCTGTGTTTGCACAGTGCTAAAAGCAGATTTGGATTCCTTTGTGTTAGGCACTACACAAATATGTAGGAAGAGAGTAGACTCTGCCCCAAAGGACTGTCAATCTGTTATAGACAGGCCAGATAAAAGATGAAAGACAGAATGGTTGGAGAGGTACCAAAGGTCAAATCAAGGCAGAACTACACATAGAACAAAGTCTCCTGACATTCTGTTGTTCTGCCACTGGACTACCCTGTTGCTTCAACTGCTTTGGCAACATGTTTCCCGAGCCTTGTTAATTTGTCTTTTTTTTTTTTTTTTTTTCAGATTGAATAATTTGGCTTCATAAAATCTATAGCTTCTCCCTAAAAACTTTATCTTGCTTTATTCTCACTCTGCTACAGCTGTAATGATCTAAGTTGGTGAAGTCTTTTATTTTGAGTGAGGTTGTCAAAATATCTTCCAGTTTTCCACTATGGTTTTTGTCCAAAAGAGTTGCCATATTTCATTGTGGAGAGATGTTTGCTGGATACTGTCCAAGCAGTGAAATACATATATCAAGATATTCAGGTTTGCATTTATTGAATAGCACTGAGGACAAAGAGCAATTTGAACAGAAAATGCCAATTTCAGGCCTAGCAAGGAGAGCTTTAATGCTGTACATGTAGAGAAGGAAAAACTTTTTTTTTGAAAGTGTCTCTGAAAAGCACGGGAGATGATAGAGTTGCTACTCTGGGAAGTTTTGCATCTCAGTAATTCAATTTAATATCCAGTGAGAACCAAATACACAAGCCTCAGTGCTTGGCTTGACTTGAGTGCCTCGATGTTACGGTGAGAACCTATTCCTGATGAACCTTATGGATGTGTCCCTTATGGATGCCCCTCCTGACTCTGACCTCTGTTTGGGTGTGAGAAAATGAGCACAGGCTCAGGATTTCATCCGGGGAGCTGAGGCAATTCTAGCCTGTGAAAAGCACCCAGAATTTTGCAAGATTGCAAGAATTGCTATGCAGTATTCTCTGGATATTATTGTCACTCAGGGACACTGAGGTGTGCACTGAAAGAAAAGCTTCTCTGCCTGATTTCCAAATGCTTAAAGGAAATACTGTGATGGGTCCTGTAAGCCTGTGTTGGGAAGTTTCAAAGTATTTCTTCATATGTTGACTAAGTATGTAAATGTGTAATAATAAAATCATTGTTATGTGTGTCTTTTTAAAAAAATGACGTATTTAAAAAGAAACAAGAAACTTCTTTAATTTTCTGGGAACATTGTCCAGTGAAACAGCTATCTTCCCTATGGACCAGTAAAATTATTTTAGAGCTGCCAAAACTCATCTTGAAAAGTAAATAGAAAATCCTGCAATTTTGTCTTATGTAAGTGAGATGAAGCTTTTGCACAAAGCTTCTCCAGATTTAATTAATATTACTTTGAACATTAAAGTTATTTGAAGTGGGTTTGATTTTAAGACTTTTATATACTATCAGGCACAGCTCACTTACCTGTCTTCAGCAGAGAGGTCTGTTGGTGTTTTTTCCATCAGTGTAAACCTCTTTGTGCTGCAGTTAATCCTTATCCGTCTGTCTTTATGATTTCAGCATTGTTTCATATAGTCCTACACTTTGCCCGAACTCTTAATTTACACATTTGGTTTGGCTGAGTCCCTTTCACCCTGCCTACAGATTTATCCCATGTCATCTCCTCATAGCAATTTATAACCTCTATAAAATGTCATGTAGAGTTGCTTTTTATATGTTTCTGAGTAATGGTTAGAGAGAATTGCATAGGGAATCAAAAATCTAATGAGCTGTACATTATTTTACTATTTATAACCAGAGAGCAATCACTGACAATATTTGGCAATTTTACAGCTAAGAGCCTGGACTATTGTGCTTTTGAATGTAATTTATTAAGCAAATAAAACTCTTATTGGTAGCAGGTCCTGTTAAACCTGTGGCACCACATGAGTTCCAGGCATATACAGCTGTGGAAGTTTCGTAGTACCTGCATACATCTTGCACGTCTGGACACTAATATTTTACACTTACTTCATGGTTTTATTTATTCAATTGCTTTTATGCACTCGGCTGAGCTGTTACCAGCCATTTATAGTAGAAACCTTGGGTGGGGAAGGGGGGGCAGGTTGAGAAATAAAATGCATTTATTCTGGGAAGATTTAAATCCTCATTTTATGAGGCATGGTTTTTAGTAGGTCTAGGCAGTGTAGAAAATGGCCAAAATATTAATGGCTTACACCAGCATAAAAAAACCCCTTGGAAAATAACACTGAGGGGGAAAAAAATAACTAGTGCAAAGTCATCCTGAGATAAGCAAGAATGAATTCAGCACTGTTCCTGAACTGATTGTGGAAGTTTAATTCCTTTCTCACCTTGACTACATTCTCATAATGGAGTTGTTTGACTCGCTAGGAGGAAGTCTTGCAACACTATAGGGAATTAATATAATCTCATTGCATGAGTTCATAGCAATGTATGTATAGGTAAATAAGTTTGGCTTAATTTCTTTCACAGTGATTTGTATCTAGCAGGAAAAACTTTTCTGTTGTTTTTTGTTTTTTGGGTTTTTTTTAATAATGCCTAAATGATTGTTGTTCTTGTTGCCCTCATGACTCATATGGATATAAATCAGGATTCTTTCCCCTTCAATTAGTGAGATTATACCAATATAAAACAAGCGTAACCAAAGCCCCCCTGCATCATCTGTGTTAAAGAGGAGTAAGACCAAAAGCTGCTTGGTTATTCATGTGGCTAACATGTTTGTCACTTGATTAGATCTTGCTATTTGCATAATGCCTTTAAATGAATTAAAACAACAAGGTGTTGGCATAAACATTTGCTTTGGGAAATAAAGACAGTTATTAAAAACCTTATCTCCTCAACATCTGTGTTAATTGATGGCAATTCAACAGAAGTGAGGAAACAAGAAGATAGTGGATATTGAAATGGTAAGGTATGTGTTTGCATGTGTTAAAATGGATAGTTTGCTGTGGTTTGCACTACTGACTTGTTTTTCTATGGATTGCTTTTCTGTTAAGGGGTCAATTTTGTGTGCGTGAGAAGTAGCAGAGGGACTAGAAGATGTCCTACTATTTCTATGGGGTTTTTTTTGTGGGTGGGTTTTTTGGGGGTTGTTTTTTTGGGGTTTTTTGGTCACCCACAGTTGCAGGTTGTTTGGTTGCTTCTCCACATTCTGCAGCCAGATATTGGAACATCTCCTGTTGTCATGGCTGCTGTTATTACTTTAAGCAATATTTCCCTCAAGCCACAGTTCTGTTCAGAAGTGCAGGCTCTGGGAGCACAGCTCACAGAATTGTACAATCAAAGAATCATGCAATCGTGGAATGCCTTGGGTAAGAAGAGACCATAAAGATCCTCTGGTTCCAGCTCCACTGCCATGGGTAGGGAACCTTCCACTAGACGTGGTTGCTCAGAGCCCCATCCAGCCTGGCCTTCAGCACTTTCAGGGATAGGGCACCATACCTATACATATGAGTCATAGGAAACAGCCAGCACTCACAATGTGTCTCCTTGCTGCCATCAGATATGGTGTGTCCTGTCACACAGCATGGGTTTGCAGTGCCATTCTACCTTGTCACGTGTCAGATTTAGCTTTTAAAACAATCTCTGCCCACCCTCCCCCCTTTTTTTTTTCTTTCCCAGAGACAAAAAGGAAGGCATGCCTTAGGCTGATTCAGAAGGCACCAGTGGGTTGAAAAGTCTGTGAGAATGAGCAAACCTTCTTCCTGCATTAGTATTAACCAGGATATCCTGTTCCTTGATCATCGCCTCAAGGATGAGGGAATTCTTATATACAGTATACCTTGGTTTGTGGCTGAGAAAAGAAGAGACTTCATCCATTTTAGGAATCTTGAAGGGGGGTGGCCATGGCAGGGGGGAGGAAAAGTTAATAGGAAACAGATTTAGAAAAATATTGTTTCTGTTCTTCTGGGTGAATAAATCAGTGACTGAAACAGCTTGATAGCTGTAACCATAACCTACTACACTGCACAGAAATAAATATTCCATTTAGGTCACTATCTACATACCATGTCATATCTGTTCACTTGGCAACAAGTTCCTGTCATGTGCAGTAAACACTTGTGAGAGGGCAGACGGGGGAAGGTAGAGTTGGGTTTTTTAACCAAAAATTATTGGAAAAATATCATTCCTGGGTATTAGTAATGCATCACTTAGATTTCACTACACCATGTTTATGTCCTGTGTGCATTGGTTATAATTTGATTGCCTGTGCAAATATACAGTTAAACCATACCTGAAAGATCAGGTAGCTGTGCTCTCCTCCATAACATGAGCAATTTCATAGTGGACCATTTCTCTTCTCAGTTGCATTTGTTTCTTAATACTTGCACCAGCATAAACAGCAGGAGAAAATACCTGATGCAACATCATCTGCATTGCTAGCTTGAATTAAGTTTGTTTTTCTACACACAAGGTCATTCTCACATCTTGGAGAAATACCTTCAAGCTCATTTAAAAATGAAGCTGGCAAAGGTCTGTAGATTATTTTTTAATTTAAATTACTAGTTCCTGCTTATTTTCAATATTGCCCTATAAACCAACATATCTCTGCTTCGCATTTCACACCTCACAACACGCTCCATTAACGTCTTCCCCTGCCTCCCCAAGCCCATGTTCCTAAGGTGCCACAGCAAATGGAGCACTGAACAACTCTGTTAACTTCACCTTTCCATTCAGATTTACTGACGCAAGCATGTTACAGAGGGGGAGTGTTGGCCATCGCCTTTACAGAGTTTCTCTAATTATTGAACTAGGACCTCTAGGGTCCAGTAAAGCTTTGCACTGTTAGTTAATAATAATGTAACTGAACTACTCCTTTTCTATTTTCTTTTTTTTTTTCTTTTGACTTCTTTGGTACCTTCTGGCCTTTCTAAAGGGAGCCCCCACCTACTGCAGTAAATTGTAGCTGTAGCCTTGATAATACAGTACTTTGACAATAAGGTCTCAAGGGGTGCTTACTGAAAGAGATTAAATTGTAATTAAACTGCCCTATGAGTAAGAAGGAAAAGGGAAAAAAAAAGATTTGTGGTTTTCATAAAGCAGAAAAAAATACATTCACTAGTGTTTACAGCTCAGAGACTTTTTTTCCCCTCCATCTTGACTACAAAACAATCTTATTTTTAGCCGGACAGGGTTTTTCAGTAGTGCCATATCAATCCCACAATCCTGTTCTTTGAAATAATTGCACTGAGTTAGTCCCCAGTCAGCACTAATTGACTGAAAAGCAGGAAAGAAACATTTAACACACTTGCATAGAAGTGGATGAAATTTACCATAAAAGTATGAATTTATGTAAGCAGTCTGCAGTTCTAGGTGTATGTGTGTATATATACATATATATATATAAAATGGGGCTTTAATTGAACATGAAGCTATATAACATCCTTTTGTTTAGGCTCTAAATTTTGTTGGTGGGGTTGGGGCACCTTTTTTTTTTCTTTTTTTCTTTTTTTGTGAACCCCTCCACTTATCAGCTCAGCTATTAAATGTTGTGGCTTTCCAGCTATCAGTCTCTGATCAGCACAGTTAGTGCATTTTACCTTCCAAGGAAGTGCACTTTGAGCCAGCTGGAGCACGAAAAATGTAGGAGCTGGAGAAAGTCATAATTGAAACAGGCGACTGCTCCAGTACAGACAGGAAATAAAAGGAAGACAGGGCCCTTCAATGTATTAAATTAGATGTTTCAAATTCAGACAGTATCAGGAAAAAGAAGACTTATGTTAGAAAAAAAAAGGTAACAGTAAGTTCATTCAGCTGAACACCCAGCCCTCCCTTCTCCCCCCCTTAACATGTGTTTTTGCTGGAATCTTACTCTGATGCACTGAAGGGTAGAAACTACACAGGCCCCTCTGGTTGCCAAACAGCAGAGTAGCAGGTCCTTTACTGTTATATTACCCGTATTTTCTCTCTCTTCAGAGAATCACTGGGTATTCTCTTCCTGTAAATTAAGCATGAAATTATGTTGGGCTAAGGAAACAAGATTTCAGCTGCTGAGTAGTTAGAGAGAAAAGTATGTTGCACCTATAGTAAAAACATAAATTGTTTGCATTTCCTGCATGCTAGTTTGAGATATTTCATGTCTCTATACGTAGTGTGTGCTTGTGTACATAAATTATATGTACATTTCCATGCAAACTAATTTCTTCTTGCCATACAGCCACCACTTAGTGTTGCTGATTTGCACAGTTTTATCATGCTTGGAGTGTTCTCCTTAGTCACATGTATAATGCATGATGACAAAGTATGAAGATTTTTATTAGTTCAAAGTTTAAAATTACCCTACTATTCATGAGTAGCTACGCTTGAGCTCTTATGGATCATTCCAAGCAAGTGCCACAGAAAACCCTTTGTTATGCTACTCCATTGTGCAGTCAGTGAATCTGCAACATGCATTTTATGTTTTGGTTTTGGTTTTGGTTTTTTTGCTTTACAGCTTAATAGCAAAGTAGAAGATCTAATATTTGTATTCTTTCATCTTTGCCTCTAAATGATCTCAGGGAAATTACTTAATATTAGAGCTAGTCAAGGCTTTTGTAAATTCAAGATATAATTTTCATTTTTATGAAAAGCATTTTTCAGTTAATAATTGAAAATATTTTTTTCCCCAACCACTGAGATATCTATATTTTGAATTAAGAAGCACAGCACACTCACAGCCCAGAATCTATTTAAGTCTGACCTATTGGATACATCTTGCTGTAACCCTTGAAATGTACTAAACTTGGCACTTTAGGAAAAAAGAAATCTTTGGCTCAGAACAATTAGAGTTTACAAAGTGTATAAATTACAGCAGGAATGCCTCTAATCACTCATTTACCTTCTAAAATGCCTCAAGGGTTTTGGATTAGAAGAGAATCATTACAAAGATTAAAATGAAATATCTTAGAAGCAAATGGATATAGGGGAGAGTATTTTTTTCTGTTGGCAATTTTTTTCATGTCATAAGAGGAAAGGTTTTGAGGCATATGGTGTGTAAACAGAAAGCTGTTTATTGGGACAACAGGCATTTTTAAAAATGAAACAGTCACATGGAAACCTGGTATGGCAGCTGGAGGAGTAAAAAAAATAGATGAATCATGAGATGAAGAAAATTCCTTAGCTGTATTAGGGTTCTGTGCAGATCTTGGTTGTCTCAAAATTTCCAGAGGTGCTCAAAAGTAGAGCACTGATTTTACATACTATCTTCATTTGAGCTGTTTAGGTTGTCCTCCACTTTTAAAAACAAGGTCATTCCTTTTTTCTGACTTTTGCCAATTTACGTGCATGCTGCCCTTTTGATATGCACAAAAGGGCTAATTAAATCCTAGAATAATCAGATGACAAGGAGGTAAAGTTTAGTAGAATGATGTTTTGCATCCTTCTGTCTGGTCAGTGGAGGAGGTGTTGCAAGTCTTTTGACTAGAGGAAGTTATTTGAAATGAGGGATCAGCTGGTTAAGCAAAGGTACGTGTATATGCAGTATGCAAAATTCTGTGACTGTTTGCTGGATTCCTAGAGTACTGTCATTCTTTCTCAAGTTTCTTTGTAAGCTTTCCCATTTTTTTAAATGCAGCACCATTTTAGTGAAGGAATCTTTCATTGCAGCTGCCTTTGTATTTTGTGCAAAAAAGCATCAAGGAGGAATCAGGTGAGTAGCACAAAGGAATGAAACCTAGATAGAACTTGAAGTTGCCTCTTGGGCTTAGAAGTTCTGGAAAGTTGCCCAGACATGGAAGAAAACCAGAACATTTGGTTGCATTCTTCCTGCTGAATGGTGGGGAAAAAAATTACTCGAAGTTAGGTTCTTCTTGGTGGAATCTGTGGGCTGCAGGGGTTTGAGGGGTGATTAGCTTTGGTAGTTTCAGGTATTTAGTTGTGGATTTGGTCAGGTTTTTTCCAATTTATGAGATAGATGGGAGATGAAAAAAGTGTATTTTCTTTCTGCAGTTCAGTTTTATGTAGGTGTGATTCAGTAAACAGGCATGCTTGTAAAATTATAAAATGCAAGAGACTTCTGTGTTACATGGTTTCATATCTGGCAAACCCATTTTTCATCTTGAAAGTGATAGACATCACAACAACTTGCTTTTGCTGTTAAAATTAATTTCAGAAAACATCCCAAAATTTGGCTTGAAAGCATGTGACTGTGTTAAAAGAAGTATTTTTAAAGTAAGCAATTCAGAAAATATCTCCAATGATTTAGCTCACATCTGACTCTTTGCAGGAAAAAATGTATTGTGTTGTGCCTAGGGCAAAGTGTGCTTCTGGGAAATTACTAGTGCAAAATCTATGAATAAATGACATGTGTTTTCTTTATATTGTGAGCAAAATGGTACTGTAGAGTGAGAGCTGTGCTTATGCAGTGCGAAATGTAGAGGTCATATTCAGTTCTCCACGTGGCCACAGAGATCTGTGTTTCTCCAGGCCCCAGCTTGGGTCTCTGAAAAGGGAGTGCTCCGTTTTAATGGCAGCCTTCTCAAGAATGTCCCTACAAAGCCAAGCCAAGGCTGGGATTTCCAAAGACTTAGGGGATGTTTGTAGCTTTGTGTGGGAGTAACTAAGCTTTGAGGAAACAAAATGTGCCTCTTAGGCAGCATGGATTTCAGGCACAAAGTATTTCCTTGAAGAGGCAGACCTTCAATAGCTACGGCCACAAAAGACCTGTGTAGGTGTGAGAGCGAGGAATCAATACAACTTCTTCACCTTAGGTTTTTTAATTGTGCTGTGGGATAGTGGCATTTAGGTACTCTTCCAAAAACACCATTTGCATGTGTAGTTGCAATGTACACTGAGGCTGGGGCAGTTTTCAAGTCATGCTGTCAGTGGTAGGTCTAGACTTGAATTCAGAACTGCTTCCAAACCAGGGTGCTGGGGCACTCCAGGAGGGAGAAGCTGGTGGGGCAGCACAGGAAATGCAAGCAAACCAGCATGTTCAAAGCAGCCCTGGCTTGCTGTTTCCATCTGGGACTGGAGGTCGCTCATTTGGAGAAATCCTCAGTCTCATCACTTACTGACAGATGAGAGGTGTGACCTTCTGTGTTGTTGACAGATGACTGACTGCAGGGGGGTGATAAGACCTGGTAATCAACGTGAGTGCTTTGATGAGATGTGCAGCCCCAGTCCACCAAAAAGAAAAGAGTCTGAGTATAGCTTCCCAAGCCGCTCTGCTCAAGGAATTGGAGGGTTTGCTACATTCTCTCTATGTCCAATATTCCTGCATTACCTTTGAAAAAAAGCTGGGAGAGAAAGTTAAGTTCAGTCTGGTTACAATGTTAGCTTGCTTAAAAGATTAATCTGATGAGGGTGTTCTTGAAAATGAGCTTTTTCTCCCATTGTCTTGTTTTGATTTAATTCAAATTCAGGATTCTAAACTTGCAAAAAATAGCAAAAAACGGTACATTATTTTCTGTCAGGGCTAAGGCATGTTTGTGCCTCCTGGGTTTATGCCACTTTGAATAATTTATTTCTGCCATAGTCAGCGTGAGTGGTTTCTGCCTGATTAACTGAAACCAGAATTTGGGCCCACAGCTTGCACAAACATTTGTGCAATTTTTTAATAGTTTCTTATTTGCCTACAGCTGAAGAATGAATCAAGAATTAATTAGCACATCAGAAGATTCTCACCTCAGCTTCCTGTCTTTCTTTTGTATTTCATTATTTCCCCACCTTTCAAACTGATGTTCCTAGGCATGTAACAATATGCAGCTCTGGACTGCAGAGGCTGATAGGAAATATTCCTTCATTTACTTTTCCTGTCTTACACTTTACATTTGCCTTGTGGGTTTGGTGACAAACTGCCAGCAGTTGTCTGGCTTTGGGAAGAAACAGGAACCATGTATTTTTCTTGTGGCTTTTACCTGAAGTCATAATTTCAGCTAAGTCTGCAAAAAGATACGTGGATCTCTGCAGACATTTTGCAAACTTGGCTTGAAATTCATATTTTTAATGAAGCTGAAATCCATAGGATATTTGGGAGTTCACTGCAAAAGTTTCTCACAGCTCCGTGGGCATTTTGGCTGCAGCAGGTGCCAGCTGGATTGCCTGTTCTCCAGCCTCCTTTTCACAGGCACTTACAAAGCCAGTTTGGGGAGATGTTCAACAGCACATGTAGGAGCCATGTGCTGGTGGTAGTCAGTGAAAACCAGACACCTGCTCCTCCCTTTATTTTAGAAAACTTCCCTCGTAAATTTTGAGTCACAGTGAAGTCTTGTAAGGAAGAGCTATTAAATCAAGTGAGCTTGGAGGGAAACAAAGCAAGAAGCACCCCTGCCTGGTTGGAGTGAAGGCATATTCTCTTGTCTGAGCTTGCTGACACAAGGAAAAACTGTTTGTGGAAAACACCAGTCTTGGATATAGAGTGCATTACCAGAACAGCATTTCATCTGCTCTGTGGTAAATGCCTCCATGTAGGGGTTTTTTATTGTGATAACTGCAACACGGTGTTTTCTGTGTGGTTTTGTGCAGGTGCTGTTGCCACGGTGCCGCTGGCAGGTCACGGAGCCATGCCCTTGTTTGTGCTGGGGTGATTTGTTCCAGCATCTGTGCCCCTGGATATTAAGAACGTTGCCAGTCTGAGTGTGTGTTCTCTCAGGTCTCTCATGAGCATCTGTGGTCGGTTGTGTCCTTCAAGAAACACACTCTGTGGTAGCTTGAGTCATGCATTCAGTTAGGTGCCATCTTTTGTAGCACCTGATCTTCTGGTACCAATTTCTTCTTAACCAGCACACCAATTCTGGCTCAGGGGAACAGTGTTCCTAGAGTTGCTTCTTTCTTTTTTGTTATTTGTTTTCTGTGATGTTTAAATAGCATTTTTTGAGTGCTCACAATCTGATGACTTCTTGTAAAATGTCAGGTTTTATTTCTGCAGTTGTACTTGGAGTTGTGTGTGACCTCCCATGCTTTCTGTTCTTCTGTTGGTCTTCCCCATGCCTCTGAGAGGTCCCCTCTCTTCTGGCCATAACATGCCTTTTGACATCAATTTTCCCTCTTAAACCTGGCTGTGCTCATTTGAGGCACAGTTGCATTTCAGCAGTGCTTTGTGTGGTCCCAAATTCTTCATTACATATTCTTGTGTACAAACCCTTCCTGGGATGAAAAATCCCTTTTTTTTCAATGCATCGTGCAATTAATATCAGCAGTTGATCTGAAAAATGAGGAGGAGAAAAGGCTCTGTGGCAGACCCTGCTTTCTCAAGGGTTAAGTAAGTAAAAGGCACTAAGGAGCTGCAAGCTGATGCCAAACGATTTGATAACCTTGTCAAAGTTAATTTTCTTTTTATAGCTATTTTCTAGTCAAAGCAAGACATCTTATTTTAAAATAATTTTTTAAAAAGCTATATAAAGGAATAAAGTTTAGAGTTAAAAAGGAATGGAGCTATATAAAGGAATAGAGTTAAAATTATTACTCCTCTTCTGAGCTAGAGTGATTCTTCAGTATCTGGTTACAGTCTGCTTAAACTCAGCAGCGCTTAAATCAAAGTGATATTTAGATTCTATGAGCCAGAGTCTCCTTTCAGTCCAATAAACATCTAAAGTAACCACAGATTTACACCTAGGTAAACCCATGACTTCTAGGGGGCTATTTTGGACTTGCACCACTCTAAGTGCGAAAAGAATGTGGCAATAAATGATGACAATAAAAATGCTTTATTAAGCTGTTGTGAGTGCACTAAAGTTATAATAAGTACATCTATTTACATTAGCATCCATTAAAATGTAGCACATGCATTAACTAATAAAAAGTAAAGTTTAATGTGGATGCCAGGGTATGACACCGTTGAACTCTTGAATTTTATCAGCTCTGTGAAACAGGTCCCATTTAACAGAGCTCTGCCTCTCATGTTTTGGTAGTAAGCAGGAACTAACAAGTTATCTCTCCTATTTTCCTGTTCTAAGGCATACTAAAGAATGTTCAGTGTGTGCAAAGGCCACAATAGCAAGTCCCACAGCCTTGCTATGATGTTCAGGCACAGGAGACCACAAATAGTGCCTGCCGCAGTCACATAAGCAAGCCTTTTAATTTTTCATCCTCTTTATTTGTTATGGCCTGAACACACTGTCGGTGCTTGAACAGTCATGATGAAACTACATGAATGAGTAAGGTGATTGGGATTTGGAATTTATATGTGTTGTCCTGGATGGCTTGAGTTCAGACATGCTGTACCAAACCTCAATTTACTCTTTTGTTTCCAGTATATGAATTTTACCGAAGTTCTCACTTAGTATAATCACCATTTTATATCGTTGCACAGTAATAACTGTCTAATATACTGTAAATTATTGTAGGTCTCTTCCTCTAATTTGTTCACTGAGAGGAAACAGACATTTTTATGGGAGAGAAATGAAGCAGCATTTCTCAGAAAGCAAAGCGTGCAGATGACCATCTTATTATTAGAAAAGAGGAAACATCAAAAGATGCAGAGCCTTTTGTATAATCATCCCAAACTACTGTGGTCACCCTTTCAGCAAGCCTCCTTCAGCTTTCCCACCCTTTCCCTGCATGACTCTGCACCAGGTCACTGCATGGTCTGCAGTTGCTCACTGTGCAGACCCTGGAAAAAAATGCAAAAAGAGCATCATGCCTGACAAAAATGTCCCATGCTTGTGCTCAGAGATGCTGAGAGCATTGAGTGGAGACTGCACCTTAGTGAGAGCTGCATTCACTGGCTGCTGACTCCAGAGGCAGAAGGGCTGCAGCTGGAGCTGATCTCACCTTGCAGCAGAGAAATACGAATTTGGAACAGCACCTGGGGTTTATTTTATTTTATTTTATTTTATTTTATTTTATTTTATTTTATTTTATTTTATTTTATTTTATTTTATTTTAATCTTGTTTTATTTCTACCGATAACTGGGATGAGTGTTTTTGGTGGTTTCGTTCATGCCTGCATGTTTGGTGTGCTTCATTTAGCTGGCTACACATGAATCTCTAGGTCTGGATTTCTTTGTGACCTTATGGTCACTGGTCAGGGGTGTCTTTCCCACCTTCCCAGGCTGTCACAGTCTTTCTTGACAAGTTGCACTTCCAGTGTTTTAGAAAGCCTGCCATTGATACACATGGGGTTTTTTAAACACTAAAGCTGTAATAATTTCAAAGTTCTTTCTTTTTAAAGAGTGAATTTCACACCACGGACATTATTAAACATAGTTTCAGCTTGTGTTACAGATATTTCATGTAGGTCTCCAGAGGAAGACTTATAGACTGTGTGAGAAATAATTAAGTTTTCCTTTAAAAGGAACATTGCAAAGATATTAAAAATGTTAAAGTGAGAAAACACTGCATAGCAGTTTCATATACAGCACTGTCTGTATACTTGTTCGGAGTAAAATGAAATGTGGCATTTAGTTCTTATCTTTGCTTTGTTCTGAAAGAAGCATCCACTAAAAGTAAATATTTCATTTCAATTTTTTTCACAACTTAAATATTTTATAGAATAGTTTTTCTGTCATCAGAAATGCCTTTTTTTAGAAACAATTTTCATGGAGAAGAATGTAAGTAAAATTACGTTACTACTCTTATCTTCCAAAACCTCCACTATATAACAGGAAGTATCTCCTTATTTTCCCAGTTGTAAATATTTTATTTCCAGCTATCAAAGAGTACAAAAACAAAACATAGAAGAAACAGATCACTGAACAGACAAACATAAAAGTACATTTTTTTTAGGGCAAAGAAGTAGCAGTATTTTGCTAATCAATCATCATCTGCATTATTTCTTATTCCCGATTCCTGCTTAGTTGATGTACCTATCAGTCACATAGTGTCAGAGCTGGACAGGAGTGACCCATGTGGATCTTCCAGTCCACCTCCTCCTCCTCCTCCTTGCACAGGAAAATACTTGTTTGGATGGCAGAACCTACCACAACTTGACACTGCCATAGGAGTTACAGAGCAGCTGCACAGTCTGCCCAGAAAAAAAAAAAAAAGTATTTTTCCTCTGTAAAATTGAAAGTTTAGAGCCCTCAGCATTTTGCAAAGTACTGAACCCTTAATACAGATTGAAGAGTTGTGTATTATGCAGTGAAAAAAAGAGAATGAGGGAAGGAGCAAGAAGAGAAAAAGTCAGAAATTAAGAATAATCTTTTAATCTTATTGTTCTTCTTCCTGTGTGCATTTTCTTTCCTTTTTCCTCCCTCTCTTTGTTTTAAAAAAGTGCCATCACTGCATTAAAGAGCTGAGAAAATTGCCGTGCAGTCAAGCCCCAGAATTATTACCATACCACATCTAGGGTTACACAAAATGAGGTGGTTTTTTCCTTAAATCCTAAGATTGTTCGTTCACACAGCTCACGCATTATAATCAAATGTGAACACAGGAAAACGGTCCATGGGATCAGCCCTCAGTACGACTGTAATTCCCAGTGAGGTGGGTGGAAGTCTGGATCATGGTGTGGCAAGAGAATAGAAGCCCTTCTGTTCTGAGATGGACTTATCACATGGTTAGCAGCTGGAATTTATGTGAAGCCTTATTAAATAAAACAGCAGTAACCAGTCACCTACTGCTGCAATATACTTGGAGGTACAGTACCTGAATATTTTCAGAAGCACTTGACCTTTCTCCTGCTTCTGCATCTCTGTATTTTCTTTAGCTTATACTTGACAGTTTTTGACCTTCTAGTAAACTTTTATTCTTGTTTTTATTGCGATTTAGGATTGTGAAAATTTAAGGGTTTGAGTTATATGATGGCAGGTTTGTTAAAAAAAGATTAAGAAACTCCCAGAGAACTTCTTTCAAATGCAAAAACATTTAATTTTAGGTTTTATTTTATTAAGTTGATTTTATGCACATATATATTTATGTATGCACGTACATATTTAAATATGAATGCATGTGCGTATCCTTTTTTTTTCCATCTCGAGTTGGTGGGTAGAACATCTGGAATAGTTGTGTAGAACAGAAGTGTGAATGGAAACAATACTGTACTTACATAATAGCACAGGATATTTCATTAAAACAATTCCAGTATATTAAGAGTTGGCAAATTGCAACACTTAAAGAACTGATCTCCATATGGGAGCACTTAGTCCTTTGAAATATTATATTATTTTTAATTGTGTTTCATTCAGTGGAAGGATTATAATTTTGAAGGCAGTGGGTCACAGCACACCAAGCCACTACACAGCCAACAGTGAAATCCCTGGATTATTGATGTATCCCCTGGTAATAGTGATTTTGATATTTTATAGAGTTTATTAGTCTTGTACAGGAGGTGCAAAGACCAGGCTATTTATCAAAGCAGAGATGAGAGCTCTACAGAGTGTCTGCCCTTGCCCTCAAGCAGAGCCTTTTGCTGCAGGATCTCCAAGGTCTTTTGAAATTTATTTCTCCAAAAGAAAAAGGGGGTTTTTTTGGTTTGTTGGTTTTGTTTTTATTTTTGTGGTGTTTTGGTTGGGAGTTTGTTTGTTTTGTTTTGTTTTCTTTGTTGTTTTTGTTTTGGGGTTTTTCCTTTAATGTTTTTGTTTTGCTTTTGTTTGTTTGTTTGTTTGTTTTCAAATTTAGTGCCAATGCAACTAGAAACCACCTGACCAATCCCTTCTTCATTGCCCTGCCAGAATTTCAACCCAGGATTTTTTCTGAGACACCTTGCAGAGGTGTCAGCCATGGAGAGAGTTTGGCTTCTCAAAACCTGGAGACCGCTCCAGAATGATGCCTTAAACATAAGGGGATGTAGGCCAGCTGGAAAGGAAAATGATAATTAAAGCTGCCAACCTGGCTCAGATCATGATATGAAAAAACCACAGGCACAACAGACAGTTCACATAGCAGAGAATTGATCTGTGACAGGTTTCCAGTGGCTGGTGGCAGGCAGCCACTGGAGGTGGGACACTGCTGCTGCCTCGCTCCTGCCTGCTGTTCCTGCTGGACATGGGCAGGCGCAGAGGGCAGCTCCTCTAGGGCAGGCTGACCACGTCAGCAGGTTTTCATGTGCAGGCAAATACAGAGCAACTGAGAAAAGCTGTTTTGCCTGCCCCAAGAGTTCACTGAACTTGGTCACCGTGGTGGCGTTAAGTCTGCAGGAGAGGCCGAGTTGGAGGTGAGTGAATGGAAAGTGATGAAAGAACAGAGTGGCACAAAACACTGGTTTCTCGCTCCTGGCTTCTGCTGGTTTTATCTCTGCACATTTTATTGAGTGGATGGATTAAAAGTCCACTGGAAGAATATGTCACACCTCAGTGAGAGGCTGGTTAAATTCCTAGACAGGATGCCCAGCCCACGGCCAGGATTTTCCCTGCAGGAGCCAGTTGACACGCACATACTTTCAATCTGTCTGACTTTTGCAATAAATGGGCCAAGTCTCTCCCAGCTACATGGAGGAAAGTTGAAGAAAGTCTCGGAAAGCAATTTGTGCTTTACTTTATGTTGTCAGGTTTCAAGGCAGTAGAGTTGGTAAAAGTGTATTGTTTGCAGCCTGGACTGGGCTCGCAGCAGGCAGCTCCGATAAGCTACGCCTGCCCTGAAGAGAATGTTATCTAAACAGCAAGCAGTAAATAAGGAAAGGAATCGATACAGACCTGTTGAAGTACATGACTATTGTTAAAATAAATGTTTTCACCCCTAGGGGAAAACTGAACATCCATTTTCTGCTATGGCAGATTAAGCTACATGTGAAGTATAAATTAGTATGTTGCTGCCTACCTTTCTCCCTCTTGGCATGCTGGTTTTAAAATGGTTTGTGGCATGTCTGGGGAACCCATGCCGACCATTTTCAAGTTTCCTGTCCATTTTAGATATTTCAGTGGAGTGTGTACTAGCCACATCTCAGATGTTACAAAATCCTATTTATTATAGAAACAATTTAAAGATACTGTTTTGAAAAAGATATACAAAAGATAGACTGATCTTTTCTCAGTGAAAACTTAAGCCTATCCTTCAGAAGATTTTTCTATTGCTGTCACTTTGTTGCTAATTAATTTTTCCCTCTCCTGCACATTCTCAGAATTTGCATGGCACATCCCAGGAGGAGCAGGTCACCATTTTTTAAATTCTGTGAATATTAACCTTATGGAGGACAGCAGGAAAGACGTCTTCTTTGTAATCTGTATATTAAAATCTTGAAAGTCTCAAGTGCTCACTATAACTGCTAATTAACATTTCTTCTTGTAAGTCTCCCTTTAATCAGGGGGTTTGCCTATTGATGTTAATTTTAGTTCTTCCTCTGAAATGTGATGTTTCATGATCTTTCCTTCTTCCTCTCCTAATCACCATAGCCCCTAAACCCATAAGATGCCACAAAACAACAGAAAATTTGGTTTCAGGAGTTCCCTTCTGCAGCACATCACGTTCAAGTTTATTCTCTTGACATCTCTCAACCATAGCAAGGCAAACCCTCCTTTCTAGGTCACACCTGTCCATCCTGCCTTCTGAGTTCCTCATTGATGCAAGGATCACAGAAGGCAGGCTGAGAAGATGATGGAGGGCTGTGAGGATGTGGGATGTATAGTTTTAAGTCTCAGAATGAGAAGGGAAATCTCTCATGTAAAACAAGCCTGGGGACAGTAGTGATGACAGACAGTAAGGTGCAGTGGCCAAGCTAAACTGGGATGCTGTTCCAGATGTCTCTCTTTATTAATATATCTGGGGTTTTTATGATGAAGATTTAGAGAGCTGTTGGGGTACATTTGCAGTGGTGTTGACTGAGAGTTCTCACGGTGGAATGCAGCCTGCAGTTGGTGTTTTGGTTTCACATAAGGGATGGGAGGACGTCTTTGAGAATCATTTGAGTCAGTCACATATCTCTTCTCTGTCATTATTACCATGGTTTTGTAAGTAGTTTATCATAACAACAGCATCAAACTGTTCACAAAGAAAATGGCAAAAAGTGTAGACTATTGGTAGCGATTCTAAAAACAGTCTGGATGCTGCTTTGACTTCAGTCTTTTTTTAATAAATGCAGCCTGTTTTTTGTTCAGAAATCCACTTCTAAGTTTGTTTTTAATCACACAGACTGTGAAGCTTCAGTTTTGTCTTCAATAACATTGATGCTGCTTGCAAAACTGTTCTCTCCAGGAGAAAAATCATCAGTGACAAAAAGTACAGGGGGGAAAAAGTTTTTCCACGATTTTTCACTTTCTTGTGCATAATCTGGTCAGATTTTAGCTTCTTTTTCTAGGTTCCTTTCAGTAAGTTTGCTTTGGAGCTCAGGTTAATTACTGGAATGTCCTTTTTGACATCTCAGCTTTAACATCAAAGAATGTTTCTGTTCACTGAAATGTAAATGAGACAAGTCAATTAAGAAATGAGAAAAACAAGGAACCAAACAAAACATCCAAGCAAAAATCCCTGCCACCAGCTCCTGCCACCATTACTATTACAATGAAGGCAAACAGCATCACGATAATTATTGTGAAGGAATTTTCCCAGCCCACTACCAAAGAAAAAAGGTCCTTTTACTTTTCTATCATTCTGTAAAGTCTTCTCTAAAAAAATACACTGATCAAGTGTCTTTTGCAGCATACTCAGCAAACCCCAATATTTGAGGCCACTTAAATTTATGTCTAGTGAGTAAAGTTCTCATGAGTGATCTTCAGAATTTTGTCATCTTACAGAGTAGATTTATCAATTTCTTTATTGATAAAGATGTGTTTGATTTTTATTTATTACCCTATTTCAAGCAATGCTTAGCTAAAGATGGGATAATGTTAGGAATTTATTTCTGTTTTGCAGAAAGCCTGGTGTTTCTTCCTGCTTTTCAGCACTTGGTTTGCCTCAGTTACATTGGCTGTTACCAAAGATATGTTTGCTATCAATCTCTTCCAAAGTTACTCACTTGAATTGTATCTTGTATACAACAGATCATGTTCACCTTTCATTCTTAATTAAAGGGCAGGTATTCTTCTCCATTTGAAACACTCAAGAGTTCATTTGCTTCCTTCACTGTCCATACATTAGGTTTCTAGTTTGCTGTCACTCCAGATTTTCTTTCCTTTGCTCCAGAGGGCTTTTTCCTCTGTTGAATCTCTTTAAAGACCTTCAAGGTTTTGGTTTTTTTCCCTGATAACATGGAAAAGGCTTTTGACATTTGGACTAGATGAGATTTCCTCCTGTGGAAGGGAACTTGTGGCCATCTGTTGAGGAGCAAAGAGACCACAGGTCCAAGCTTGCTCAGATTGATGAGGCTTGTGCTGTACAAGGCACTGGCTATTAGCCAGTGGTTCATTTGTAACATCTGTACCATGCAAAGGAGCTCTTGATCAAGGAATCAACATCAGCCAAAATGAGGCAGCACTCAGAAGCAGCTCCTGTTGCCCCAGATCCCTGTTACAGAGGCCCTCAGCATAAGGACCATCTCCCTTAAGTTAATCAGATAGTAACTGAGAAGTAAGAAGGCAAAATCTAACATTCCCAAAACATAAAGAGAGGAAAATCAGGTATTAGCTCTGAGAGAACCATTGACATTTATGGTTTTGCAAACTACCTGCACATCCTGCTTCTCCAGGGCAGTGGCCTTTTAGAACAGGGAGGTAGCATGGCTATTTAAAAGGGAACAACACCAAATCAGAGCACTGCCAACTCTCTCACACTTTGCAAAATCACTGCTGGTCTCTTTTGGGGCTGAGCTATTTGTCTCACTAATGCAGGAAAGTTTGCTTTGCAATTTGTGAAGCTGGGCTAATGAATCAGTTGGCTTCACATTTCATTCTCTACTCATTCAGCAGCAGCATTTCTTTCAAGATACGGATGTAATCGTAACTGTCACTTTCCAGTTTTACCTGGTGGATGGTACACAGTAGTCATGCAGAGCCACTCCTGGAGACTTGATTATGTTGTAAAAGTAGCCACAGAACAAGAACCCCCTGTGGGGCTTTTATAGAACAAAATATAATGGTGCTTTCCACAGGGCTCTGTGCTGTTTCTCTGTAGTAATCAATTCCTGTAATTTCTGAGAATTCAGGCCCATGTTTAACAGTTAGCACAGTTTATGAAAATTTGAAATATCCAGCATGATTCTTCACAGTTGTTTTCAGGAACAAGATTTTTTTGTGGATGCTTTGTTAGGATACCCTAAGTACCAACATGAGAGCCCCATACACACAGGTGGGAAGGAAGAAGGGGGCCTTGCCTTGAACTTTTCCATCTTCATGAAATTTGCACTGTATCTCTTTGCTAGATGCCTCTCAGAGTGCCAGCACCCAAGTGTGGGACAGAGACAAAACAGAACTGGAAACATCATGGGATTCATTTCTTTAACTGCATGTCTCTTTCTATAAGCTCAGCTTGTTGAGGTTTGGGTTTGTTTCAATTTTACTGCTACAAGGACTTTTAAATAACAAAAGCACAGAGGTAGGAAATTTTCAAGGAAGATAAATAGCTTTGAGAGTAAAATGAGAGACGTTTCTGAACTGTGGAACATTTGAGGGATATGCTCCCTACAGAAGCTGAATGCAGTGGAATAGAAAATACATCATATTTGAAATAAGAGCTAGCTTATCCCCACACTGGAAGAGATTTCAATAATCTTTTAAGCCCTGAAGACTTCAATTAGTTTCAGAAATCTCTCATCACTGCCGGATGGACTTTTGTCATACAGGAAAATCATGAGGGGTTTGGCAGCTGAGGGAAAAGGATGCCTTCTGTTTCTGTCAGCCTGTATGCAATGATTCATCTCGTCTGAGGGATAGGAAAACCAAAGCAGTAGGGTTCTAGTCAGAAATTAGTCACTGTGAGACAGTGCTTGATCGGTGGCCCAGGGTTGGGATTTTTTTCTTTTGTTTTCTTACCCGAAATCATGTGACTTACTCTCCATACTTGTTCCTACTAGGAGGTGTTTCTAGCAGGACACTTGGCTTGTTATGAAGGTGATTAGTTTTAATTCTTTACTTTATAGAAAAGAGTGTTTCATTGTGGATTTGAAACTCCTGCTTGGCTTCAAAATTACTCTTTCTGCAGCTGATGGTGTTGAAGTGGTAGTGATATTCCCATCAAAAAAAATAGAGATGAGAATCAACTGCAAGTTCCTCTCACGATCTGGTCATTCATCTTTCCCCAGCTTACATGATGAGGATAAATGAAATATAAGACTGTCATATGCCAGTTGAAGAGACGGAGGGAGAAATTAATTTGCTACTGCATTATAGTCATTATAGCTGGGTTTTCTTAAAAGACAGATTTGTGCTAAAATGCAGGATTACAAGTTTGGAAGATTAACATTCATGTAACAACCAAAGGAAAAATCAAATCTAACAGAAAGGCACAGGGTAGCAATGACTCACACTGTTGCAGCCAAACTGGGCAGTATCTCTACCTCCATACTCATGCAGTGGTCACTGTCAAGTCCCCTTGAAGGTGCTATAGTTTCATATATTCATCTTCTTGGCAGCCTGTTTTATTCTAATATATTCTGTTGACAGTGTCACAGAGATCTAGACATGCTTATTCCTGCTCTTTCCAAGATCCCTGTTCACACAGAGGCTGAAGACAAAAAGCAGGCAATTCCACTATGGGAGAACACTGAGAGAGGCTTACCTTGAGTTGTGGATTTATTGCAGCAGATCTCATGAGTCCTTTTCATCTCACTTGAGTGAAATATTTTCCAAATAACGCTTTTTGCTGTGGCATACTTTTGAGACATGAATATTTACATTGAAAGCATTTTATCAGAGCTCTGCTGTTCATAGAGATGTGTTCCTTACTGCTCATTCATCTCATGCTGTGAGAAGATGGACATTTCAAATGATCTGGAAACACTTTTTTCACACCAAGGTGGGCTTTCCAGGTGTCTGTACAGTCACTGTCTGCTTACTCAACTCATTAAGTTTGGAAACGATTTCCAAGATCATCAAATCCAACCTTCAACCTAATACCACCATGCCCACTAAACCATACTGCAAAGTGCCACATCTACTCATTTTTTGAACACTTTCAGGGATGGTGACTCCACCACTTCCCCAAGAAACCTGTTCCAATGCTTAACCACTCTTTCAGTGGAGAAATTTTTCTTAATATCCAACCTGAATCTTACCGGCCCATTTCCTCTCACCCTGTCACTTGTTCCCTGGGAGAAGATACTGACCCTCATGTTGCCACCACCTCCTTTCAGATAGTTGTAGAGAGTGAAAGTCTCCTGTGAGCCTCCTTTTCTCGAAACAAAACACTCACTGGAGAGAATTGTGACCGATCTCTAATTAGATTGTAACCCTAAAGAGGGGTCAGTTGTGCTTTCCCCTTGAAAATGCTTTTTTTCCAGCCTAAATCCTATACCATCATGATGTGTGGAGGAGGAAAGGAGGATCTTTGATTTTTGTGAGACATAGTAAATAAGAGGAAGACCAAAGTGAGGAACAAGCAATGCACAACACAGCCAAGACAGTCACGTGTGCAAAAGTTTCAAAACATTTTGTAGACAAAATTCAGTTTTTAAAAAAAATCCTAGGAACCACAGTGGCTCTCTGTAGTAATGGCCTGAATGGTGTTTCCACTTTGGTTGGATTTATAAATACAAATGTCAAACCTGGTTTTCTTTAATTGTGTAGCTATGGAAGAAAGTTGGCTCAGGAGACAGAAAAAAGAGTAACTCTGAGATATGTGGCACAGACAAGGGTTATAATGGAAATTAATTGTGTAGCATATTAAATAATATTACCTTAACCCTGCAGCTTTGGGCAGTGGCGCTGAATTTCTATTTTATGGCATGTTTTACAAACTAAAATATTTTAGGGGTTGGAAACTGCTCGGCTTTAGTAGTTCAGCTCAGGAAATGTGCTTCCCTGCTATCAAATGCAGCAGTCTGTACTCTGCATTATTAGCCATGGCATGGTGCATGCAGACAGTTCTTGTTTGCTACCTCTGCTGAACCTTTCACATCAGCTCATTTATCTTTCAGGTGTTATAATAATTGACCCTCAATCAGTATTCCATTATCCTAAACAGGCAATTATCCACATTGTCACTTTTGCATTTGCTCTTTTGACCCAGGGGTCAGGGAGGCCTAGTGTAACTGAATCCAACAAATTATTCCCTTACCTGTCATATAAATAGTCATCCTAGCAAAATGAGACCCATGGGGGCTTTTGCTGAGGTGTTGAGAAGGCCAGTCTAACTCGTTCCTTTATTCTGCTCTTTAAGGAATGCAGTACTGTTTTGGCACTCTATCAAAATAAAACAAAGTTCCATTTTTTAGCCTTCTTTTTTTCTTCCCCCCTTTTTTAAGTAAGCACCCCTGTACTTACAAATGCTTCTTTGTGGCCTACTTTATTGAAATTTCCATTCAGCTCTTCCATCTGTTAGCTGTGTTTACCACTATTCCTGGGGAAAGAATTCTGCATTTCACCTTCATTTGGGGGTGTAAGGTCATAAAACTGTCTGGATTATTTCAGCCATATTTATACTTAAGTTAATATTCTTTCCTTAACAGGTTTAAAGTTTTTAATTCCCCAGTTTGTTATTCCTGGTGAGTGAACTAAAGTGAACGAAGTTTTTGTATTATAAA
Source organism: Acrocephalus scirpaceus scirpaceus (assembly GCA_910950805.1). Lineage (NCBI taxonomy): Eukaryota > Metazoa > Chordata > Aves > Passeriformes > Sylviidae > Acrocephalus > Acrocephalus scirpaceus. Next base: position 42,346,013 of record OU383773.1, on the reverse strand, counting down.
GAGGAAAGCTTTTGGTATTCAAAAAGTGTTCTGTAAATGTGGATTGTAACCCCCTTTACCCCGGCTCCCCAATTCCGATTAGGCTCACGTTTCATGCCTTTCCTCTCTCCACTGCTTACAGCCAGCAAACACCATGTTTTATTTAACTAGCTCCTGTGAATAGTTTGCATGGATATGCACTAGAGCTGTGTTTACAAATGTGGTGGTTGTGCACATCTTGCAGAAGCTGGCAGAGTGGCAGGGCCCACTAACACTGAATGCACAGGGGCACATTGTGGAGCCCTCTCATCTGCGTGGTCTTGAAGTATTAGTGAAGTATTGGTATTAGAGCCCTTAGAACACAGCTGTATTCCAGGAAGATTGGATTATTCCTGTTATGCTGGGAGGAAGCTACCTCTGAGAATGGTGGAGGGGTTTTTCTGAGGCTGCAGGTGGCAAAGGAGGGAAGCAAACCTTCCTTTTCCTGATAGTGTCCGAACTACAGCAGCACACAGGGCAATGCATGAGCCAGAAGTGCCATGGCTCCCTCCTAGCTGCTGTGTTTAGATGTCCATGTTCTGAAATCCAAGGTACTCAAAGTAGAAAGGGTAAGGGGAGGAAAGAGCCTTACTCTGATACAAGACTTATATGTGTTTGCATCTAGCTGCAGGGTCCCAGGCTAATTCTGTCCCATCTGTTCTGTTTTGCTGGAAGGAGATAGTCAGCACCTTGAAACACTGTCCTGGCTCCTCTCCAGCAAGAATCTGGGAGTTGAAGTGAGAACAAAAATGCAATTTATTTTTCTTTGTTGAAATGTTCATATTTTCCCAGTGGCAACACGACTCAATAGTTGAAATAATGTTATTGAGAGAAAAGAGCAGAATCCCAGTGTGAATACTCTGCACACAGACCCTTTAAGACTAAGCCAGCAAATGTCTGGACAATATGTAACTTACTCTTTCTTTTTTAGGAAAAAGAAACGACCTACAAGAAACCTCAGATTACTTTGGGCCTTTCTCTTCCTACTTTTTTATGAAAACACTTGCATCTATTCGTGCATCTATTATTGTATTGCTTTGTAGCAACATGTTTCCCACTCAAGAAATTCTGCTTGTACTTTTTTGTCATATTTTTAGCATCCTTTCCTGATACCTTTAGGGGAGGCATGCTTTGTTTTCCATTAGGTGCAAAAGTCTGATCCATAAATAAGAGGGCAGGATTGGCCTACCCTCTACAGTATGAGCAGACCAAAAGAAGGTATAAGTGGCTGAGATGTTAAAAGTTGTGGAAAAAATAATTGTGTCCCTATTACCACGCCCCCCCCCCCCCAAAAAAAAGGAGAAAAAAAATTTCTCAGGTCCCAAGACAACTGTAAAAGTCTCCATCATACCTGCTACAAACTCCATATTTGTCCTAAGAAACATCCATCTCAAATTTTACTCACTCTTCAATTTTCAGGCAATTGGCAGCAGCTTAAAACCATAATACATATTTTGACCAAGAAAACTTCTTCTTCAAAAAAAAAAGCCAACTTGACAAAACAAGTTATGACCAGGATAGTATTTCAGAGGCAAAACTGTTTCAAGGTGAAAAGTAATCCGGATTATTAGAAGGCTTAGCTAAAAACCCCTAAGAAATTAAGAAACTTGTCTCAAAAGTTGTCATTTCTCGATTTTCTTGTGATGGTTTCATCTGGTTGCTGGCTAGGGTTAAATGATACTTCTAAACATCAGAATAACTTTGCTGGCTTTTGGGAAAGAGCAAGCTCCAGTTTATTGGGGCACCTGTTGACATCTGTACTGCAGTTTTGAAGTCCCAAGCAAGAGAGCCACCATGAGGAAGAAAAATTGTCCCCTACTTTTAATCAGGCAGGCAGCCTAGCTCCATTCCCAGCCTTTTTCATATTAAGGGATACTAGCCTTTACCCTAGCTTTCCTGTTTTTTAAAGGTTGGGATAGTAAAATCTTCCAGAAGTATTCTCAATGCACAATTAAAGATTCAGTTATTCATTAGCTGTCTCCTTCTGAATGAGAGGATAGGGTCTCCTATCCTCCTGCAAGTATTCTGAATGGCAGGAGACAAACAGCAGATAACCCTGAGATAGCTCTCCAATACCTTGCACAGAACTTTCTCTTATGGGGAAGGAAAAAAAAAAAAATTAGGCTAATTTTGTATCTACACCAGTGAACATTAGAGTAATTTTCCCTTTCATTCTAAAGCAGATTCTGTTAGGGTTGACACAGACTTTTGTGTGATTATGTTGCTTTGGGAGCAGACTTGTGTATGAGCCCTGAAGTTTCACTGTGGACCAAGGCCTTATCTGTTGATTGACTTTGAAGAGCCATCTTCTGTTTCTTTCTCCCATTTTCACCATCAAAAAACCCAACAAATATTGCTTTTTCTTGAGCAAATTCAAGATATACTGGGGAAAATTGCAGAAATTTAGGGCATTTTTATATTTCTAATTACAGCTAGACATGCATATGAACTTGAATTGAGAGAGGTGATGATAGCAGAAACTTTGGCTAGGGGAACTGAAACTGTCCCCAGTGTTTTGATACCAAATTTGACAAATGCATAAAAATTACAATAGCTCTCCACAATCCTTACAGCACTCTAACTTATATACTTTACCTATCATAAAGTCTTTCACTCTGGGCTTTAAGAAAATTACACATATGCTACCAAGATGTGGTCTCTTCTTGTGCAGAAATATGCTGAATTTGTGAAGTTATGGTCTGCATATGCTAGCATAATGGAGGGGAAGAGTCAGGCTTTGCTTTTTGAAGTTTTTCCTAGCTGCATTTCATGTGTGAAAAGCCATCTTCATCCACAGAGTTGCGTAATGGCAACAAAATTCCAATATATTGCACCTTGTGCATAGTAGACAGATTTTGCAACTTCATAGGTGCCCTTATGGGGGACTCTTAAATGCTCACTGTCCACTTTAATAGCTGAGAGAGAGCTTTTTGTAGGAGTTCATCTTACAAAATGCAAAACCTGTCAGCAGCTGTGATGTCATGGCCTGCATGAGTTATGGGACCTTTCTTCCACTCTTCCACTCTCCTCCTCTGACTTGGTCTTTTCTGTGCTGTGTGTCCTTTAGGAGTGTGGAAGAACAGCCAGAGAATGTGTGCTGAGGCAAAGAGGCAGGGCAAGGAACGCAGGCTCCAGTCAGTACCAGGCAAATAGCAAATGCAGAAGTGAAGTGAGATAAAGCCGTGTATCCCTATGTTATAAATGCAGGGTAGCATACACGTAATAAAGTCTTAAATTGAGAATAACCAAACCAGCACAATACGGCAAAACAGTGTGCACAAACACACGTGCACACAGAGCTCTTCCCTTGGAGAGAGGATGAGAGAGAGAACGGAGAAACCACAAATGAGGGAGGTTAGTCATGTTGCTTAATGAACTTCTGGGAGCTTTTCAGATACTGTGGTGATGAGGGAAATGTGCATAGAACAGTATAATATTCCTCATCAGATATTATCTAGGAGTTCAAAAGAAGCAGCAGCAGCAACACAATAAAGCAGCTCTCTGTTATGTTATTAAAAGGTATCTAGAGCTTTCCTGCTTGACAGATATTTCTTGTTTTAAGTTACACTTCTACTTCCAATATTTAGACCCAAGACAGTAAAGTAATAATTGAGCTACTGACTAGCCAACACGATGCATTTATGCAAACCAGTTATTTTACAGTAGAAACAGCTTGCTAATGTTATACTTCTGGTAACTAAAGTGCTCAAAAATTTCAATATTCTCTATTTGTGTGCTCTCTATGTTTTAAATATGTTCTGTAATTTCCCACCAGTTTGTTCAACAAATAACCAGTCATTTCATATTGCAAAGGCACAACAGGAATGAAAATCTGCGTTGCTACTTTTAGATGCTAAGAAAAAAATTGTAATATTTACTCTTGTTCCCGACGCAGTGTAACAAAAGTTTGTGTTTTGTGTCGTGCTGACTAAAACTAATGGGAGTAGTCCATGTCATCTCAGAAGCAGTTGTTCTAGTTTGCTGTTTTCCACTGTCTGTTGTTGGTTAGATTGCCCGTAAGCGTGACTCAGCAACATCAGCCCTCTGAAATATGGATGAAGCCTCATTTATATCTAAATTTAGTATCTCTGTGCAGGGTGGCTTGTTTCATAAAGAGAAGTATGAAATTCTGGTCAGACTTATCCTTGCAGAGGACAAATGCTCCACAATTGCTCGCAGCAGGGTATCAATATTGGAGACTTGGTCTTCTTGAAGTGCACACAAAGTGAGACTGGAAAATCATGGCATGAAATCCTTTCTTCTGTAAAACCACCCTGAAATTTTGGAAAAGTTTTGGTGCCCAGACTTTGCTATTGCAACAGCTTAGTGTTTTACATTGATACTTGTAATTGAAGATACGTATGAATCACATTTCCTGTTATGGAAAAACTTGGAAACTAGATGAGCTGTGAGCTGAAATTTGAGGCATGGCTGTAGTATTACACAAAGCTATCAACAGAGAGTGAAATACATGTGATGCAGTCAGAAGTGTGAGGAGGATGGGGACGAATGTGGCTGCAGGAGTGCATGGCACAGTCGGGAACTACATGCAGCGGGTCCTGCGTACTCTGATGCCTGAGGTATCCAACTCAGAGTTAGCCCATCTACATCAGAGCCCCTTGGTGCCTTGTGACTAAAATCAGTAGGGTTTTTTAAAAAATTTACTCCCTTATTTTGATGAGTGCATTAGTGAACTTATGTGAGATCATCAGCTATTTTATGGAGTTGAGAGTAACTCAAGAGGCAAGAATATCTGTTTCTGTGATCTGTTTTTATTTGTGATTCATCTCTGACTTTCCACTCTCACACTCTCCATGCTAGCTTGCCAGTTATTGAACCCAGGTGCTGCTTGACCAGGATCTGATACCTCTTTATTCGTTAAAAGTGTGGTGGGATCTCTGATGACTTCCCAGAGTCAGGTGCTGAGGTTTAGGTCTCTTCCAGAACATTGCTTCTCCAATGACACACAGCTTCAAGGCTGATGCTCTGCAGGAGCCCTCACTCAAATAATGGGATAGTAGGAATCTGGCAGAGGTTCCTATGCCAAATAATTTGTTTCTGTTATCACTAAGCTCTTCCTTTGTATTTTCTTGTCTTTCCTGCACAGTTACCTGTGTGAATTTTATTATATCTGTTACACAATGTTAGCTTATTTTTTTTTACTGTAACCCACCTCTGGCTACTTTTACTGGAGAAAAGGCATTGTGTGTGATCTTTTTATCCCTCCATTCTCCTGCTCAGAAATATATCCCAACTTAAACATTAGCAAAATCAAACATTAACATGGGAGTTAATGTTTTAAAATAATGATCTCCTGCCGGAAGCCTGTTGGTCCTGACATGCTGCCAACTACAAAATCTAAATGAAATTAGAACCAGAAGAAAATAAACTTACTCTATTTTCATTCTCTACTAACATCTTTTGTGCTATCTGAAAACTTGATCATTATATTTTGTGGTACTGAGTTCTTTCAGTAATGGATTGCAGGTGCCACATTTCTGCTAAACAATATTTAGGCTACTTAGTTTTATTGTTTGGTTTAATTTCTTGAGTGAGTGATTTTACCGGGTCATCAAAGTTTCTAATTCCCATTCTTGCAAACAACAGTGAAGGGAATTGAGACCACTGAATATGAACTTTTGAAGGATGGTAGGCATTACAAATATGCGTAAAAGAAAATTTAGCAGCAAACTATATAAAATATATGCACATGTCCACAAAGACATTGTCCAGAAATGTCATGACAAGTGACTGCAGTGGTAACTTTTACAGAATTGAAGAGACATTTATTATTTCTGTAATAGTGTGTGGAGTGTAGGTGCTGTTGTCATCATATAGAATATAATATTCAAACTTGAATTAGAGGGCTTGTGGTAAAACAAACCTGGGAATTAGCAGCAGATGATTCCTGGGCACACAGTATCCCAGAGTCTGACCACCACATAGACAGGAGTGATGACTCTGAGCAAGATTTTTAAAACTGAGAGGGTGATATTTGGCCTCTGGAGCAGAACTTGGACAGCCCATAGCATGTAGTGGTATACACAGCACAGCAGTGGGTTGTTCTATTCTGGAGAACACTTTGTAATGATGTAAGAGGCAATAAGCAGGATTATGAATGCAACAGGGAGACATAACTGTGAATTTTAATTTCGGGTTTACTTGGCCTTTGGCACATGATTTCATTTCCCATAGACAATCTAAACTCACAGTAAAGACTACCATGGGACCTGGATGCATTCACTAATGTAGGGTGCGGCAATTTCCTGTCTGTCTGATTTCAAATTATGATTAGTATCTAGTTCTCTTATGGAGGTTACTGCACTGATCATTATTTAGAAAGTATTTTTAAAAGAAAATTCTTAAGGTACTTAATACAGTATCTGCTTTGAAAAGTTACGACTAAACCTTTTAAAATAGATTCATGTGTCCATCAAGACATTGTCCTGAAATGCCACTAGTAGTTGCCTAAGAAACATATGATTATTTGATCTATAGCAGCCTTTCTGTATTCTCTCCTAGAATTAATTCACAAGGAAAAGTGTTTGATTTTTTATGCTTTGACTTGCTATTTATGATGCTTGATATAAAGTGTGAGATTTTTTACAGTGGAGTTGGATAATATTAAATAAATTAAAAGCATTTATTGTCTTCCTTATGGATGATGACATATGGTTTACATAGCTAAAGCATACAGAATATGAAAAATATAAAGTATTATTATTTCATATTCAAATGATAATCTGAATAAACTCTCTTAGTTGTCATTCAGTATTTCCTCTTTCAAAACACCGTACTTCACAGGCCTCAGTTCAGGGAAGAACTTCAGTCTGGGCATAAATCTAATTAAAGTCAACAGATTTAATCCCCTTCAAGCAACAAGCATGTATTCAAGTCTTTTGCTTAATTGTGGTGAAGTAAAGGTATATTTGAAATTAAGCACAAGCGCAGCTATTTTGATGAACTAGAGATTTATCTTGGTGCATCAAACCTACTATGGAAAATTCATAAAGTAAGCATTGCCTCCTAATTACTATGCTCATTTAGCAAGTGCTGTAATCATAGGAACAAATTTACATAGTATTTACCTGGAGACAAGAACCTCTGTATGCCTCTAATGGTGTGGAGCTGCAAACTGAACACACACAGAGAACATCTAAAGAAAAATACTTATGAAAAGGATCCTACTTGTGAAATTACTATGGAAAGATGATGGCTTAATGCTTTTTATAGGACACTAATATAGCTTACTGTTCCAAACAACTATGAATACTTCCTCTTCACATTGTTGATGTATGGAAAAATACTATATAGTATCTAGTTGTAAAATTTTTCTAGGAGATTTTGGTGGATACCACAATATAATATAAAATAAAAGACCAGCCAACTTTCTCATACCCCAGAGACGGGATACACTCTCCAGTGTGCCTCTAACTGCCTGCCCCATAGCCCACAGTAATCTGGCTGGATTAGCAAGTGTCAGTGCTGCAGTGCATCCTTGCTCTTCCTCAGTGCCATTCCCAGGTCTGAGTCATGATTGAAGCTGTGCTTAGAAACGAGTAAGTTGGGATTGCACAAGGACAGAATGGCTTCCTTTCGAGACCCAGATATATAGACTTTTTTACTTCAATTAAGAGATGAAATGTCTTGGCACACGTACAAAGAATTTGTGTTCCAGTTGAGCAGCAATGCCTGCTGGTGAGATCAGGGCTGATCCAGGTGCCCTGATGACAGCTTATATAGCTCCTTGGCAGATATTTATCTTCCCTTGTGGTTGCAGGGTGTTAGAGACTCCCACTGTCCAGCCTCTACAGGCAGAGCCATGGGTACAACCTCTAGGGGTGTCGATGCTCAGAGCTTTCTGGGCTCAGCTGGGGAGGACAAGGGAAATAAGTAATCTCTCCCAACTAATTTTGTCACAGAACACTAGGAAAGGAAAGCCAGTTTGAATTGCCAACAATTCCTTGTTTGCGTTTTCTCATCTGCTTGACCAAAATAATCTCTATATGTCAATCCACTTAAAACAGGAGGGTAGTGGGCACCCCTTTTGGTGTCATATTTACACCATTGATGCATAAAGCTGCCTGTCATCAGATGTCATCAGCAGAGCTGGGCATGCACTGCAGTGATAAAACAGGAGATATTTCTTGGCTTAACCCTTGCAGGAAGCAATGTGCAATTGTTGTGACCCTCCTCACTCCTGCCCTCAGCCTCTCCCAGCCCTCTTTGTCTGCTTTTGGGGACACTGATGCTGAAGTATCCAGCTGACTGGAAAGAGCAAAGGGTATCTATGCCAGTATCCCATGCACTTCCCTCAGTAGGACAGGAGCAGTTAGTGGGGAAATTCACACAAAATTTCATATTGCTGGTCAAGTGTGTTGAGCAAGGTATGTTCAGTCTGTCCATTTCTAATTATTATGTGTTAGTTGTTATGCAAAGCCAGCAGTATTAAAAAAACCCAACAATAACAACAAATTTAACCCCCCCAGAGACTGTGCTCCTGCACAATCTTTCTCCAAAGCTGGCAAGCCTGAACTTAATTTTTTGAAGATGTAGTTCTGTAAACAAGACATTTGTTTTATAATACATGGTTGGGTGTCTAGTATCATATGAACTGCAGCCTCTGCTTGAAGTTTCCCATACATTCTGATCCTTTGTAATAGCTCCTTCCTGTGTGCATTCCCTGGTTACATTCAGGCTTGGCCATTTCCTTAACAGTCCAACAGAGTATCTCCCCCTTTGTCAACTCCTATTTTGGCCAGAGTTGCAGTAATTAAATTATTTTAGTACTGCTGTTTCTTTGCCAAATTTTGATGGAAATAAGGCAGTAGGAAATCAGGAGTTATTGGGCACACAATCAAGTGCATGTGAAGTGCATAAGCCTTGTTTTATTAGTAAACAAGACCAAAAGGTTGTGTCTGTCTGTTTTACACTAGATATGTAAGAGGAGGGGAAAAGTTTTCTGTTGCAAATTTTGTTGGCTGTGCAGTAGAGAGAACTGGGGGGAAATGCAATTTGAAGTATTTATCCTCATTCTTTCAAAACCAGAGTCCTTATAAAAGGCATCATTGGAAAGCCTTAAATGTGATCTTGATGTTTAAAAAGAGCATTATTTTTACCAGATAATAAAAATTGGACTTTTCATTACAATATACAGTCCTAAGTGTGACTTGTGAACTGGTTGAGTTTCAGTGGCTACTATTTTGATTTCTGTGTCAGTACTATTTAGATGCTGTTAAACTGGGCACGTTAGCCTATGCTAATTTACTAATTAACTACAGGAGTTTTTCAAAGCATATATTCAGTGGTTGAACTCTAAATTTTTGTAGGTAATATTTAGCAGGATAAGGAAATAAATTCTTGACTTATACACCTGATAGACAGAGACATCCCTTTGAACTTAGTGAGTCTGTAATGTAAGGCCACAATCTTATCACTATTGTTATTATCAGTACTATTCCTACTACTACTATTACCCCTACTACTATTAGGAATTTTCTGATCAGTCTGTGTTTCATTTACTGATTAAGTCATTCATTCTGTGGTTTTATTAAGACTTTTGCACAGTTAGGATATAAGTATTTCCTAGTCAGTGATGGAAATAATGGTCTTGGCTCTGCTTTTTGTTACAGTAGTGCAAATCTTGAATAATTTAATTGTCAATGTAACAGTGCCAAGGAAACAGCAAATTTAGGTCCTGTGTGTGTTTGCTATTGTCCTTAAGAATTAGTTTACTCTCTTCTAAGTACTTCCATTCATAAATGATGTGTCATTTTAGCAACCGTAATTGCCTTCTGAAACAATGTTTTTGTTGTTTTTCTAAGGATTTCCCGAAGTTAGAGGAGTGTTTTGGTTTTGTTAAAGAAAATGAAACACAGTTTTAAACCTGGATCAGATGCCAGAAAACGTTCTCCTCTCCTCCCCCTTCGTCTTCATCTGCCTTTTTCTCTGAGCCCTCTATCAACTCTCTCCCTTAACTGCAGAGCCTAAACTACTTCATTAAAGGTCTGAGCTTGATGAAGCTGCTTGACTCTTCTGGATTTTGAGCTGGAGGGTAAAAAAAGAAAACCCAAACAACAAAAATAAGAGAAAAAGAAAACGGAACAACAGGCACTTAAGGCAGAGTTGCATGTTGTCTTGTGTAGCTGATCCAAGGTAGCAGATTCACTGTGTGCACTTAACCCATCATAAGTGTAAGTGCTTTCACTTAATGCTCTTCATACCCAGTCTTAAGATGATACCTTTATTTTGGCTTCACAACAGGGAAAACAAAAAGAAATCTTAAGTGACCAGCAGTCATGTTTCAGTGTCGTGTGGCGTCTCTGTGTGGTGTTGGTACTGCAACACTGCTATGTTTCCCCCTCATATACGTGTATGGGTCCCCTTTGATGCATAAGGTTAAATCTGTGTAATAAAATATTCAGGATCAAGATGTCAACTGTGTTCTAATTTCCCTGACATTCTCACACTTTTAATCTTAAAAAATAAAAATTTCTCTCACTATATTTGTTTCTTTTGCTTTCTGTTCTTTTAAGAAGTTCATTTTCTCAAAGATAGAGGAAATAAGTTTTTACTGAACTTCACTGCGTGAAGAGGCTGGAAATGTTCAAAGGTACCTTTAAATCTAGAATTAGAAAAGTCAGCACTTTCCTTTTGTGTGAGATTTTTTCCTACATATGAGACGTAGGTTTGTTTCACGTCTGCCAAGCTTAAATCTTTTTTAGAAGCGTAAACATTTTTTTAGAAGTTTGAATTCAGAGAGCAATAGCAGTAATACGTCAAGAGACAAAATGTTCAAGAAAGTAGAAATGATACATAAATCATTCCTTAAACAAAGTTATGGTTTGCTTGCTCAATACAGCAATTATATTGTTTTGATTTTGTATGGATAATTGGAAACTTTAACTTTGTAACTTCTTAATCCAGTCTAATAACAAGCTGACTCCTGAGGCTTCTGAAAGTTCTCTCTTTCTCTTCTATTTGTGTAATTTAGAGGTAGAAGATGTCAAAGATAGAGAAAGAAGGAGAGAGGGGAGGGAGAGCATGAAAGGTTTAAAGGCTTCTTCCAGCGGTAGGTACTAGAGTCCATCAGCAGTGCTACTCCTGCTGAGCTGGCAGCTGCTTCCCTAAGTTCAGAGAGGTCACCATGGTTTCTTTCCTGTTTCTCCTCCAGGCATTGAATTGCTGGGGGAGTTGGAAAAAAAGGCATCTTCCTTTCTTGCCCTGCGACATAAAGACAAAATCCTTCCTCCCTATCTAAGTGTGTTCTGGTGAGGCATGTAAAAGTTCAGATATGATGAAAATTATTCGGTTACTGTGATACTTTTACCCAGAAAGATCTGAAAGATATTACAGACTAATTGACATACCAGGATATGCATATGACATCTGAGAATGTGCCCTCCTGTGCATGATGAATTTGAAGGTGCAAGGATCTTCTTCACCATTAACTTGCTGCTTTCTCAGGAGATAAAACAGATTATTTGGTAAATACTTCAAAATACTGTTGCTGATAATTTAGGACAATGCAGACTAATGTATCCAGTTAAAACTCTAGAAGGAGAAAATACATTTTTTAAGGAAACAGAACACAAGCTGAGCCTTCTGTAGATAAAGAAAAAAAAAAAAAAGAAAATTCAATGTTTATAGTAAGAACTCCAAGAGTCTCTTACCATACATGTTGTTCCTCATAGTTCAGTATACTGATGGGTCTGGTCCAGGAAAATCAGCCTGGATGAAATAGTACAGCAAATCAATTCAGTTGCATTAAGACCCCATGTGGTCTTGTCCACAGGACCAGAGAGCTCTGAATTTAGGCAGATGAAAAGGGGAACTCTAATTGTGACAGAGGATGTGTTTAATGCATCTATAAGTAGATCTGTTGAGATCACACCTTTAGTTCTCTTTGGGTTAATTTTCCTATTTTCACCTTCCCAGGAAGTCCTACAATAAAGACAAAAGCCTATAGTTATAAAGTCTCCTTCCTTGTGGTTCTGATACAAATATTTGAAGTTAGGTTGATTATGTTTTTGGACACAAATATGAATTTTTATCCCTTGTTTTGGCATTTAAAAGGGGTTAGAATCTTATTTAGCACTCTTTCTCTGCCAGCTAATCATATATATTATGTGCTTATTTTTCCCTAATTATTCACTTACCAGACTGTAGCAACTTTGAACTGTTTATATATAAAGTCTGGTGTTTGAAAGAGAGTAAGTTATATTTAAAATTTCCCTCTGTTTTTTAAGTACATAAACTGGCATGCAGTGCCAAATATGCCTTTCCAGGCATATAATAATAGGGATCTAATTGCACCAGTTTCCCAAGGGGCACAGAAGTAGAAAAGCGGAGCCTGCGTGGAAAACACCCTTTTCTTTTTCGCCTTTGGCCGTGACAGGCTCCTACATACGGAATGAAATTCCAGCCTCACAGAAGTCTATAGCGAGGATTTGACTGACTCCAGGGGGGCTGGATTTGGGCCCACATGCCTGATTTCAGGGTGTGATTTGGGTGATGAAGCAAGCTTTAAGGAGTGGGTAAGAATATTCACTGTGGAAGGAAGTTATCTTGACAACGTTTTCTCCAGTCTCTCTCCCATGCTGGAATAACTTTCTCCTTTGGTGTATGATTTCATCTTTCTGAGGAAGACTAGGAAAAGCACTTACTAAACAGATACTCAGCTTCTGGAAAAGCTCAGTGGGAAATTTTTCTTTTTAACTGTGTGTGTACAAACTCGATGGCACCCATGGCAAAGCAGCGGTCCTTCTGTGAAAAAGAGACAATTGTGACAGGAGTAAGAACCCTAGTTTAGCCTGCTGGTGCCCCAAGATCTGCCGACTGGAAATCATGTTTCCCAGCAGATCACTGCCCTCAGAGTATAGCTAAGGGGCCATGCTAATATTTCCTTCCTGAAGGGAGACAGCACATTGGGTTGTCCTTAATGTGAACTGCATGAACTTTTGTACCTTTTCCTTTTCTTCTCTTCTCAGAGGGAGGAGGATTTGTCCCAATATAGCCAAAGCATGCTGTTATGCAGAACTGACTTATAAACAGCATTTAATAAAGATTTTCCTTTCTAATCTGATGTTTTGAAGAATAATGTGGTTTTCATTCATATTGTACTGAGTTAGGTGGTCTCAGTTTATTACTACCAGTATATTTAACAATACTTTGAAGTGTCAATTCTTGGGCCTCACCAGCTCAGGTGTTTTTCCAACAGATGAAGCTCAGGCAATGAGGTTTTTGGGTACATTTTTGTTTTATCTCCTGTGTCCCTAGTGTCAGCTGTAACAACCTCAGCCCAAGTAAAAAAAAAATCTTATTTGCTCCCCATCCTGTTTGTATGCAGACAATCAAATCCTTGGTTTGGAGCTATTTGCTGCAGTGGTTGCTGGGATTGCTTTACTGCTGCAAGATGAGGTGGGACATTGCTGGGTGTGTTGATCTACCTTTGTGTCTTACCCTGCCCTTGAGTTGCATGGGAAGCATTATTGCAGAACAGGGTGCAGACATTGCCATTCCCTCTTCTCCAACTTGTCTTTTTTTCCATCACCCACTGAAGGAACCTAAATAAAATTCTGTGTACACAAGTCATAAAAAAACCCCAAAATGCAAGTTGGGGACTTAGTTGTACTTGCTAAGCCTACACACATATGCATTATAGTAGCATGTTAAAACATTCATGTCTCGAGTAAAAAGCTCATCTAAAGAATAAAGTACATCAGTGCTTATCTTTTACCATTCACTCAGTGCCCAACGTAGTCACACACAAACAGGCAAAACAGTAACTAATCAGACCTTTTAGAGCTGCCTAACCCACTTTTTGTCTTTATTATGAAACTAAGATTTGGTCAACTGAGGTCAAGTTGTGCACTTAACACAGCTTCCATTATAGTCAGTGAACTCTGTAACAGAGAGTAAAGTCAAAATACAAACAGAGAACATTTCTTCAGCAGCTCTGGGCTGGGATTAACTTGGATCACCTAGTCTTCTGCTTTTAATGAAATTCTCTCCCTTGTATTTTCTTGTTTGGAAGAGAGTCCAAAGTTATCTCATGCTAATTTAGTTAGGCAGTGCCCTCCAGGGATGTCACAGGCCTCCATGACCTCTCCAGAGAGACTCAGCGAAGGGATGAGGAGAATTAAACATTCCTGAGAAATTGCAAAGCAGGAGCCCCCAGAGATTTCACATAGAAATGAGCTCCAGACTAGCTGCCAGAGACCCAAGTCACCTTTTCAGCACTTCCTTGACATGTCTCTGCCAGTCCCATCTGGCTTGATTCAGGGGGTCAGCGTGGGGACTGAGAGGTGGCAGCTAGAGAGGGCAGGATTCGAGGGAGGTCTGAATACAGTAGTCTCAGGCTTTAGATGCTTCTCCAGGATGTGCAGCAAGATGGTTTTATTTCCTTTCCTTCCCACATGGTCTCATGCTTTGCTATTTTCTTTGTGCTGAGAAGGGGAAGAATACTAAGTGAGGAGGTTTAATAAGTTTAGTTATTATTTCACCATGTGATGCAACAGTTTGTTTCATACCTGGTTTTACAACAACTTCTTGGGTCAAATGCAAAAAAGACTGTGGTATCAGAGAGCTACTTACAGTGACATGATCTACACACCCCACTTCCCTCTCTTTTATGTTGGTAAGCTGTAGAAATTAATGAAATTGATTTCACATGAAGCCAGAATTAGGCATGGTTTGCAGGACAGAATATTTCTCTGGAAAAATATTCAAAGAGTTAATTTACAAGTTTCTTTCAATTATTTTGCAAAAAGGGAAAAAATAAATTTTCTGAAGTTTAGGCAAGAGAGCAAAAGACACCACTGTAGCTTGGTGTAGTATCTTGATCACCTGAGTAATTATCTCACTTATTTCTTGCATCATAACAAAAATGTGCACTATCTCAAGAAATGTCTATTTTGTTGGATTTTGGAGAATGTAATCTAAAAATTATTTTTCTCTGATCTCATCCTTATATTTCCTTGCTCCTTTAATTTGTCTTTAAGTAGTCCAGAGCTAGTCAGTATTAAGGAGGAATGTTAGAATTCCCACCTTCGAATATAAAAGTGCAAAGTCTAATCTAATTATATAGCAAATAATGCACTTCATCATGAAATGTCTGTGCTATCCTTAACAGCACTTTAGTTGCACAAATACTCCAGCTTCATAGACAGCAGAATTTGGGCTGCAAGATTAAATGCTTTAGTGAAAGCCCCAATGAGAGTCGTTAACACTGCTGACATTGGGACACTGCTCATCATGCACAAAACTGAAACCAATAAGCAGGCTGGACCTAAAGCTGGATCCTTGTAATTAGAATATGGTTTATGGTATAGCTACAACAAAAAATAGAACAGAGAATTGTGTTCGTGTGAAATATGTTTCGGCAGTTGAGTTATAAATCTCTGAGAAGAGGAATAAAAAGAATTGAATGAGACTTGCATATGGAAACCAGCATATAAGGGATGATGGTGTCATTGTGGCGATAAATCCATAGCATTCTGCAATGACTCATGCCTGTGCCACTGTTATTTGCCTGAGAACAGACCTCTGGCCCTTGCCAAGTAATGCGTGTGGGAACGTTGTTCCCGGTGTCTGACCTGCGGGAGTTATTCCAGCCTTAATGGCAGGATACCTAGTGTATGTGGAGTCTCGTTCACATCCACTGGGGATGGAAGGCCCTTAATTTGTCTGGATGTGATATGAGCAATGACTTCTGACATGCATGTAGCAGAGATTTATTGCAAGCAAAAGTTGAAGTGTGATAATGCTACTGGGGTATTCTGTAATAATATGGTAAAACACTTGTCATCACTTCATCTCAGGCAGTGAAAGTCAATTGTATATGCTATACAGAGACAGATAAAAAACATAAGTATACTTAAAACTTCATATGGTTTGCATTTTTCGTAACAGCTCTCCTGACTCTAATATAAGACAGGTTTTAATTTTGTTTTGGGTAAGTGGATGTGCTTACAGTCTCACACCCACAATTCCATGGCTTTAAATAGAATCGCTCCCAGGGTGCATAAAAGAACACATGCTGTTATGTGAAGGATTTATCCAGGATGCCAGGATTGTATTTATTGCTGGGAACAAACTGAATAAAATTTTCTATTCCATTCTGACACTAGCCCATGGAGAGCAGCCGTATCTATGGTTTCAGTGCAGATCCTTCCCTTTCCCTGACGCAGGATTTGGTGCGACTGACTGCTGTTGCAGGAACAGTAATTACTAATGATGGTGGAATCAGAATGGCCAGAGCAAGCCAAGGGAAGGTCAATGCAAAATGCCCTCCAAGTGTATTTTTGAGCATGCTCGAAAGAAATTTTCACGTTTTTTTCACATCTGCACAGCACAGCCAGACTTCTAAAACACATCCTTTGGTTTCTGGGATCATTTTGCTCTTGCCTTTTTCTAGCTGAGATTTCCATGCCCCAATTTGGGATGGCAGAGATCATGAGCTTGTACCCGATCCTGAGCATGGAGGAACTCAGTCAGAGAAACTGTAGTGTTAACACTGTGGCAGCAAGTCTGTGAGGCAGATTCCTCCATCCCAGGGCTTGGGTTAAAACAGCCAGACTCTTTGCATAAGCTGCTATATCACATGGTGGCCGTTTTGGGTACTGTTGGCCTAAAATTGAACTTGTGACATGAGGTAAAAATAAAAAAGAAAACAAATCCCTCTGTATTGCATTACCGTATCCCCGAGGCATCAAAGTCGTGCGCTTGTCTCAGTCTGTACTCAGCCAAGAGAATTTAGCATCAAATTCCAAAATGTTGTCACCTGAAATGTTCTGGTAAAGGAAAAAAAAAAAATCCATTGTACCAGGAATGACATTACTTTAGCATCCTTTTTCTCTTTTTTCAGATGACTTCTTGCTTTTTATAGTTAGTAAAACGGTGCCTGATGTGCAATTTTATCACTGTCTCATAAGTTACAATGACTTAATGGTGGAAATTTTTCTTACTTTGAACTCCAGTACACTGAAAACTGCAATAAAATCAAAAAGTGGAGTTCAGTGATGTGTTTAAGATAGCAGGGTCTTTATTTACACAGATTATTCAGACAAGAATTCTGATTTTTAAGAACCCAATCAATAGTAAATATTTTTCTCAAAAGGAGTAAATAAACATTTGCATTCATTTTTTTAAGGTTAATATTCAGAAATGTAACATCTTTGGAAACTTGTAGCAGTCTGAGGAGAAAATGCATGAAGTTCAAAAGTGTGAAGCAAGAGCTCTGGAAATTTGAGGAGGAAATGTAAATTATGAAATAAATTTTAGGTTAATTTTGTGTTGTTAACTCACTCTTTCTCCCTGCATTTTTTTCAATAACACTGTTCAAAAATTTTATCTGTGCTCTTGCTTTGTTACTCTTACTGTCTTAAAGGATTGCTCTTCTTCCTTCCCAATTATACCCTCAAATATCTATAAACATTATGAAGTGCTGCTTTATTATCTCTGAGCCTATCTCCCTGTGCTCTGTCAGTTCTCTGCTGCTCTTAGCATTTTTTTTTACAGTCCAGCTTATGGTTTAACCTGAGTCAGGGCCCGTTACCAGATAGGCAGTGGGCAGACCTACGAATCTGAAGTAGAGAAGCTAGCAAGCTGCAGAGGCAGGTTTGGCAGATGGGAGGAAAGGAAAGGAAGATTTGGAGAGAGAAAATAATTTTCTGATTCATGGTATGGATAGCAGCGTTTTTGTTTCTGTGGAGATCAGTAGTACTTTGGCCCATAGATCATGCTGTTCCTCCTGCCCCCATCAAAAGGAGCACAAGTCAGCTTGTGCTTAGCTGTAAGTGTTTAAGCAATCCAGGAAAGAAATAGGAGGTAAACAGGTGTTAAGAAGCAGGAACCAGGATCTTTTTATAGTCAAATGTTGCACTGTAAACATTTTGTGATCAATATCTACATTGTGATCCTTATTCTGAGGCTGATAGTTTTGCTCCAGTGAACATGCCAGTGCTTGACTTGAAAGCCTTGTCTGTTTTCTTGTGGTTAGATCATGACCCCAACCAGCCCTTCCTGGCATGGGTCCCTAAGACATCTCTGCCCTCACCGCAACCTGGGTACAACCCTTTACTTTAGCGGTGAGTAATCCTGTCAAATGGGAGCCTGCCTCTTTGTGAAGAGGTGTTTTGTCTTACATTCATATAAAAATAGCAGGGAAAATTAATTCTGGAAGGGTAAAAAGGGAGGGGAAAGTGGGTCAAGTATCTTTCCGAATTGCCTGCTAGGTGGAGCCTGGGAAACGTGTATTTGTTCTATAGTCTTGTCTATGTAATTCAAATCTGAGTGGTTAAACTCTCACATACTTTCTGCAATTCAGATATTTTTTTTTTCTCTTTAGCTTTGAATTTCTTTCCATTTTCTCCTAAACAGAATTTAAGGAAGCTCTTTGTTAGGAATTGCGACAATATCCTCCAAAATTGAAATGAAAGAAACAGAGCATATGTGCATCCTTTCTGTATTTTTTCATTAATTTACTTTGTGTCACACATGTCACTTCCAATCTAACCGTTTGAAGAATAAACAAACCATTGTGGACTTAAAAATCTGTTCAAAATTTTTTGGCAGGAAAAAAGGACTATATTAATTTTCATTGTTGGTTGAGGTTTCCCAACAAGCAGCTTTACTGTTTCTTTTTTGCCTCCAGCTAGCAACTAAAGATCAGTTATAAAACTGTATACAAATACTTCCACATATTGAAAGAACAATATTTTGACATTCAGTGACACAAGGAAAAAAAAAAGGAGCAATCTAGTTTTTGATAACACAATGAGAACTTTGTGTTCACCCGAGGTCCATGTGAGAAACACCATGTTGCTTTAACAGGGAAGGTTGACCTTTAAGGTTTATCTGGATTATAATTCTTGTGGTTTTTATTAATAGAACTGCCTACTAAAGTTTCATGAGTCCTCCCTGAGATCTGTAAAACAATTGGCCTATCTACTTAAGAGAGAGAAGTTAGACAGTGTTTCCCAGTATTTCCTACAGATGTGAGGGCTTTTGTTTCAGACAACATTGATATTGTTTTCATTTGAGATGGTGCACAAAGATTATCAGGTATTTTATTATCTTAGTAACTTTATAATTGTTGGATTATTATCTTTCAATGTATCAACTACACTCTTTCAACTTGAAAGAGAAAATCACAGATCTGCTCAGAACAAGTTCACCTCTAGAGCTAAACCTTAGGATTTTACTAAATCAGCAAGCATGCTTCAAATTGCTTCTGTGGAAATTTCTCAACTGTAACTCCGAAAATTTCTGAGTAAGTTTATAAAATGAGTGCTTGTCTCATCCTGGGAGACTTGCTGTTTGTTTTTTTCCTGGGATTCTTAAGGTAAATTTTCCATTGTTTCTTATCAAATTATGGTGTTTTTTTCTCTCAGAAGAAAATGTTTTCATCTCAAATCTGTTCCCATTTTATATTTTTTGTGTCAGCGATGTCTATGGTTTGCAAATGTCGCTCTTCTGAATGGAAGCAGCTGCCATGTCATAAGTACTCAATGTCTCCTCTGTGTGAGCAGAAAAGACACAGCTGAAGGAAAAACTTTGTACACAGACTTTGGAGTCCTTATGTTCAGCATTACACAGTTAAGGAAGAAGCATATCAAAATGTATTTAAACTGATGAGATCTGATAGATACTTAAATGGTGTTCAGAAGGATTTTTCCATGAATGAAGATACCTTGAGCAACAGATCTTGCACCAACGCTGTGATTTTTGGTAATCTGAGCAAACAGGATGATGACTCTTTAGAGGAAAGGAAGAGGTATGTGTCCTGCCCTTCTTGGGAAGTACCTCTTTTACTGGAGGTTTTGAGAAAGGGTTGAGCATGTGAAAAGTCACCAATTGCAATGACAGACAATGACTTCAACCCTGAATTCGTGTTTGCCTTTCAAATACAAGCTGTGACAGCCCAGTAAGGTTTATACTTATTGGGTGTGCGCCCTTGCTTTTTAAGTAGCTGAGCAAGAAGGGTTGTAATTTAGGGGGAAAAAGCACAGTAGTACATTGATTATGCATACTCCCATATTCCTGCTGTCATTGGCTTCTTGGGAGTATCGGCATGCCTGGAAGCACATCCCTGTGGTTTTCTTTGGCAAGAGTCTCCCTGCCATGCTTGCCTTGACCTATAACATTGTCAGAAACAAGTACTAAAGCAATAGTCATTACTCTACACTGAACTCCCATTGTGGCAAGGAGCATGGGATCATGCCCAGCACTTTTGTATGTTGGCTGTCAGGCAGAGGCAGCTTACAATTTACTCTGGTCACAACACTTCTGTGCTGCACTTCAGCTTCACTGGTGTTTTTCAGCCATGTGTGCTATGCCCCTGTTGTGTGCAGAACATGTAAGCAGATTTTTTTTTCCCCCTGTGTTATGTATTGTGTGTAAGTTTCACTTTGCCTTTTTATAATCTCCTTGTATAACACACTCTGATGCCTACCGGGTGCACCCAGGACACACCTACTCTTTTAACAGTCACAGAAGTCAATCAGATGTGGGTGACTCAGCCCTCAGTGTAGCACCTTTTCTTCCTTCTCTGCCCCTCCAAAAGTGAGTAAATAGATAAACTGGGAGCCGGTTTGGGTTCAGAGCTCTGAGTCAATGTCCCGTCTCACTTTCCTAAGGCACCATCATCAATTGTGGTCAGTTCTGTGGCAGCTTGAGAAACCACAGCCAGTCAGCTGGGTTGTGTCAGGAGGAGCCGGGTGGTGGCATCTGGAAGTGCTTCGCATCCCAGGCAGGCAGGAAGTGCGTGGGCAGGACATCTCCACACGGCGCTCGGCACGGGAGATGCCAAGCAGCCTGATCAATGCCAGTGCAGTTGAGTTGGGACAATGCAGAGAGGGAGGTGGTACAATAGCCCTGTCTTTTGTGCCACAAATGGAACAGTCCCTCATGATGCACGCAGGAACAGCAGTCATGCCAGGCCTTTGTGCTCACCATATGGGGAGAAGGCTCTCCTTTGCTCCCACATCCCTGTAAAGGCTCATCATGCTTTGGCCCAAAATGCTCAATTCTCCTTCTCAGCAGTGACCCCAGCAGGATAGCTATATTTGGGATCACTAGAGTACCATATCCAACCCACTGAATGCTTCTGCCCACTTCTAGACAATAGAGGACGGAATACCATAAAGATAAAATTTCTATAAATGGTGATAATGTACTGTTGGGTCTCTCCAGGTGGTGATGTTTTCTGACTTAGTCAGAAATTACTCCCTGATTGTTGACAGCCTTGAGGTAACCCATTCCTTCTGCAGTGATAAGTAAGACATTCACCAGCCTCTGCTTCTTTGCCTCTGAAACTCACAGACAATGCACCATGCATCAGGCTGCAACTATCTGTTCCATCTCCTAAAGCAAACATTACTGATTTCATTTGATTTCTTTTTCTCCATGTGTGGCAAATACCAAGTCAGAATTTCTCTGCATAATACCTAGAAATACGTACAAAGGTGTTATTTTTTACAGTATAGGTCTATGAAAAAACTGCTATATAACAGTGCAGGGCAACAGTAATTAGTACCAACAGGAACATTTCCTGTTGGACCTGTTCAGTCATATCTGGTTTGGGTCTTAAATTGGATGAGACATATGAAAAAGCTTCATACTTATTCTTTTGAATAAAAATGTCTTTTATTTCTAGAGCAGAAATCATCAGCTATACTTGAAAATCTTTAAAAAGTTGGATTTCTTTTTGCTCTTGAATAGGAAGATACCTGATTATGAGCCCATTTTAACTATACATAGTGCGAGAGCAGACAGTGAAACAAAAGTCTCAAATATATGGAGTTAAACATAACCTCAAACTACCGAGTCTTTGTTATCCATGGATGACAGCCCAGTTAATAAATGTTTTCTTACTGGGATGCTAGACTGGAAGTTAATGGTGAAACACATCTACAACATACTCTAGATTCTCAAGACAAGCAGACACATCACAACCAAAGTGGAAGTGACATACACAAAATGTATCTGTATGGGGGTTGTGTCAGTCAAACTTGGGTTTCCCCGCTTACTAGCCCAGGTGCAAACACTGCATCAGCAAAGAAGTTTGGGCAGGGAGAAGACTGGTTCATGTTTTGGATATGTTGCTTGAAAATGGTTCTTACTACTGGCAGGGGTTTATATAGAGAAAAGGATAGGGAGGAAAGATGAAAGAGGAAAGATTTTGGCAGAGGCTGGAGTTCAGGCATGCAGAACAGCTATCCTAGTCCACATAATCATAAAAGTGTGTCTGCTTGCTAGGCTAGCTACGTATCTCCTGTTAGGTTTCTGTCTTTAAAAGTAAATGACATAGAAGTGCCTTTAGACTTTGTTACTCGCTAGACCAGAGCCAAAAAGAATTCAAATATGAAAAATATGCTTTGTCACTTTTGCCATTAAGGGAGGAGTCTTACTTTAAGAGAGTCAAAGCCTGAATTGTTTCCATGGTAGTTTTCTTCTCCTTTTCAACATCTACCCGTATTTTGTTATCTGGACTGAGCAAAAAATTAGGGAGAGGGTGGCAGAAATGAACATAAGTAATTTCTTTACTTACTGTCAGCCCATCCAAAAAAGCCTTTACAAAGAAATACAGGAAAATCCATACTTCTCAGTTCCTGCACCAGAAAAATTCCTAAAATATACGACCTTGTGATGGTTAAAAGATAGCCAAGAGCCAAAACTGGGCAATGTTTTTATCCCAGTCCAGCCATGTCATGGGTCATGTGGTTCAGCATGTGAACAGGAAGGTGAGAATGGGTGAACTTTTGCCTCAGTTGTGCAGTCCATCAGAGAATAAATGGAGCAAATCACTCTGCAGCTGGATCAGGAGGTGAACGGCTGAATACCTCTCACACAGAGGCCTTTGTGTTCTGGACATGATCTAGCATTATGATGGGACGCACTAATCTGAGGCTTTGTAGCAATTACTAACCCATTATCACGCTAGAACATGAGATCATTTATCTTCTAATTCAGAGTGTCACCTGTTCTTCATTTGCCAGTCAATAACCATTAATTACTTTCAGTGGAAATTTAAACAAAGCTTTTCCCCTCTGTTAAAACCAGTAAGCCATTCAGTAATGACAAATAAACCTGGAGCTGTATCACCCCCCTTTCCTCTCGTTCTCAGCCTCCAGTCTGGTACAATATGAATTCTTAAAGGAAATGCCTAGAAATTCATAGGTCAAGGACCTTTATTAGTCTGATGTGAAGAGAATCACATTCCTGGCGCTTGATGTAGGGAAAAGATATAGCTACTGCCTCTACATGGATGTCTTATTGGTTGTCATGGGCTGTACCTAAGGAAATATAAATTTGACTGTGGAACTTTTTCAATGTTTTTTCTCTCTTCTGGCCTTCCTTGGCATTTTTTTTACAGACTGTTCTTGCAGACCCATTCAAAGTAATAGCATTTGGTCATCTTCCTCAAGGCAAAACAGAGCTATCACTTACTTTGTAATTTTTAGCATTTTAATTTTTTTTCGTACCTGATTGGATTGAGGTAACTCTAAGTGCCATTAATTGCAAATGCCAGAAAAAATAAAAGAACCCACAGTGATAGATTCTCAAGTAACCATTAATTTAAACATTCTTTCCTGGTAGGATTTGAAGCAAAAATCACTTTTAGCAACTCTGTCTGCATTGTTTGATCATTTCTATGTTGATCCTGTTGAAATTTACTGCAGTTTAAGTCACATTGCTAAGACAGTGATTGCTTGCTTTTTGAAATGGTAGAAAAAAGTTGATAAATCCAAATGCATAAAACCTCATCGGGCCCATTGTCAAAGGCTGGTTTTCTGTTAGTATTTTGCAGCTGCCTCCTTCAGTGTAGGGTGTGTTTTAGAGTAAAGAGAACCTTTCAAATCTATTTCATATTAATACGAAAAGTAATGCATAAATATTTTAAATACTCGCTGGATTGCTGAATGTCTTGGCATAAGTGCCTGCACTGAACTGTGTCAATACTGAGGTGTTTAAAAGTGGAGGGGTGGCAAAAAAAATTGTTGCAAGTCTGATCCTGCTTCTGCTTAGACATATTAATATTACTTTACCAAGAGTCATAGTAAATAGCAGGTGCTTATGCTAATTGCATATTTAGTCAACCAATGGAGTATTTTTTGGTAAGGGGAGATTTTTACCCTCAGTAAATGAGGTTTTGTTTTTGCATGTCTCCAATATAACTGACACTACAGTGTCAAGACAAGAAAAGGAGTTCATTTATGTACAGCAAACATCCACCAAAGTTGGGAGGAGAACCACTGCCCCTGATTGACTGATTGCCTAATGTTGGAAATCCTTATTTGCCCAGCTAGTGCCCTCTCATATGAGGAAGCATATTGTTTTCAGCTAGACTGCTTAAGGAAGCCTGAAGGTGTGTGAAATCTAGGCTGGGAGAACCAAAACTATCAACCACTTATTTTAGATACTCCTGTTACCTTTCTGCTCAGCTGCTGCTACTGTGAATCTTGCAAGCTTGTCCAGTCATGAAGAAACAGGAGTTGGTGATTTATGGTGACCTCCCAAATCAGCAGGGAAACCTCAGTGTTCCAAAAAAGCTCATATGAGAGATACAAGTTAAGACATCTCCTCCCCACAAGATGAGTTTCATCAGCCAGTTGGGGATTTCTGCGTCATTGGCTAGGATGTTCAATCCTGGAAAGGAAAAATAAAGTTGCTGCCATTGTCCTGCCCAGCAGGTCATCTCCCTAAAGCACAATTTATAATTTATGTCAAGGACTTACACAGCAGTTGCCCAAAACTGAGCCTTCCATGCACGTTCAAGAAGTAAAATGTTTCAAAAGGAACATGTTAATAAAATCTTGTCAAAACTTTGGAAGATGCATAAAGTAATAACTGTAAAGAAAAATGGCTCTCACCTAGAATCATTTAAGTGGTATGTATTGCCTTGCTATGTAGGATACTGATTTATTGAGAATAGAGAAGAAAAATTGAATATTTCAGGTGGTATTTACCAGGAGAAACTGAGCTATCCCAAAGCTTTTATTAATCTGATTTGCAGAGTATCCACAACCATCAAGGGACCTACTAAAGTTGTTTTCTTTAAAACTGATGTGAAGAGGTCAATGCAAATAGCATCATGGATTACAATGTGAGAGGATGACAGTCCTTTTTACCATATGGAGCGAGAGTTGAATTATTTTGTTTCCCTTTTCTGGTTATTTATTAAACGAGGATCATGCCATACAGGTATTCCCTTTTCCTCTCCAAAGGAAATGAAGCGTTTGCATCATTTTGATTGATCTAAAGTAATAATTAATCTGTACAAGTACAGCTCCTATGCAGTCAAACAGTCTGGTCACTAGAGCATTGCCTTACGCGTCAGAAAATTGAAATGTACCTGCAGTGATCTCTTAGACAAGTCACACATGTCTTTGAATACCTCTTTTCCATCTGCTTTCCAGCTTTCATGCTGACTTAGCCAGCCAGCCCTCTGAGACGGCGCCCACCCATCATTACTTGTTTGTGGGAGAAGACTCTGTGAAAGACATTGTTGGGGGAATTAAAAGCTGGTCCCATGCAAACATGTTGACAATCCGATGAAGTTTTGCTTCAAAAGATACTGCAAAACTCTTGCTGCACGAACAGTCCTCTGAAACTGATGTTAATGCTTGTGTCGCTTTTCCACCAGGGTTTTCTCTGTTCCTGTGTCAAAAATTTCTTCTACAGTACTTTAATATGTACCATTCAACACATATTCAGCAGGGACACAGGATTAATTTGGTTAAATACCTTTTTAAATGCTTACTCTTAATTAAAATCTCATCTTAGGCAAAACAAATGTGGCAGAAGAAACAGCCAAAAGGATACATGTTTTCATGCTTCAGTGTGTTTGACATCAATCTGTAGCAGACAGACAACAGCACTCTGGACTGAAAGATTACAAAATTTTACTCTTTTCCCCATATCAATATCATTTCATGCAGTGCTTTAAACAAGTGAATCCATGCTCATGAGCACTAAACCAAGTCTCAGTGTTCAAAAGTAAACATATTAAAGTCTCCCCTGCAGAAGCTCCCACTGTGAAACAAATTGAAAATCAAATACAGCATTGTTTTCTGTAATAAGAAATAATTGAACTCTTTTTAGAGTTGCACTGAACTGGTTAATAGCCACTGTGTAAAGAAGGTGCTAATTTCCCCAGCTTGGGATGTGTGTGTGTACCTGGTAGTTATTTTCAAATCAAAAATGCGGTAATACAATATCACGTACCAAGGAGGCCACTTACATGTGCACTGAATCTGACTTTGTTTATCTTTCTGCAGGCCATGTGGTTGATGTTGCAAACGGATGAGCCTGAGGACTTTGTCATAGCCACTGGGGAGGTCCACAGTGTCCGTGAATTTGTGGAGAAGTCATTTAAGCACATTGGGAAAACCATTGTGTAAGTATGAGGATGAGAGAGTAGCCACAGGTTGAACATTTCTGGCCTCTCACATTTGCTGTGACAAAACAGATTATTTTTTGTCTACATTCTTCTTTTTCCCCCCCCTCACTTTCTGCTTGTAACATATGAGGCCTTCCATGCATGAATGAGTGCCACAGCAGATATGTCTAGTGTTGCCCCCTAGATCAGAAGTTAAAAAGTTAGATGGGTTAATCTTAATTTTTTTTCAAAGTCTTCATTCTTTGTTCTCCCTATCTTGGGATAGGGAAGCCCCTCCAAAGATGCTAGTACCAGGATGCTGATCATCACCTTCCTGCAAGAGGGGCTTTTCTGCCCAATTCTCCATTTCATGCCCCAGATCCCCACAGTCCTGCCCCCGCCCTCTGCGACCTGAAGAGGTGACACCTACCAGCCCTGTCCTTTCCAGGTGACAGCCCATCAGACACATGACAAGGCTTATGTAGCAAACCCCTTTACATTCCTATCAGCTCTTCTCCTACTAAGCTCTAGAAATGTTGAGCAGTGAGTGCAGAATGTTTACAATGCATATTCCACATAGTTTGATTGAAAATACAAAATTCCTTCCCAAGGCCGTATAATAAAACCAGGATGGCTTGGTGAGCGCTTTCTGTAATTTATATTTTTATTGTTTATTATTTTTTCAATTTCCCTCCTTCTGTATCTTCTCTGGGCCCCATGCATCAACATACCAATCTCAGCTGGAAAAGGGAGAGGAAAGCCACAGGCTCTTCCATGACGCTAGCGCCAGGGCTGTTCCTCAGGCCATCAAAGTCACTTGTGCAGCTGGTGAACTTTTGACAGGGCCAATAAGTTTTACTTGGGAACAAAAACTTGACAAATTCAATAAATATGCAGAAGTGCACAGATATATACAATATTATTTGAACAGCCAGTGGGTGGCTGGGGAGGTAATAACATTTTCTCCTCAATGAGTTTTTAGTCTGGTTTCAATTTTTGGCATCAACTTCCAGAAAAAAAAATTCTGATGAGGGAGAGAGAGACCGTATAAATAGTATTTCTAACCCAAAACCTCAGTTTGGGGAATAAGCTTCTCTCCATATTTTTCACATTTCTTGATTGCTAGATGTCCCTGTGATCACACATTGTCCCATGTACCTGAACAGCAGTGAGGTTTGAGACACTAAAGAGGAGGTAATAGGAACTCTAATAATTGCTTTTTCTTTCCTAATTTTTCTTCTCTTTTAGTAGTTTTATTTCTTGTGTTTATAAACTAATTCTACATAGTAAGAATGGATAGGAAAATGCAGCAGATTCAACTGCTCCATATTAGTAAGAATTCTAGTGATTTTGAGAACTGCTATGTCCCTGTCTAATATTATTTGTCAAAGCAACAATGAATGTTTGGTGAACAACTTTTTCAATTTTTTCAGTTTGATTACCTACAACTAGAGGCTGATATGTAAAGGTCAGTACCCAGCTGAATGTATTTATTTGCAGATATTCCCCACATAACAGTTTCTTTTGATGGCACTAAATTTATCCCTTAGTTTAAAACTGAACTCCCTGCTTGGGTGTTGGTCTAAGAAGTCTCAGCATTTCCCAAGAGTGACAAATCAGCATGTGTTTTTCAGAAAGCAAATTGAGTCCTCAAGAAAACCTAAAGAAAGCAACTAAGCCAGAAATAAAAGTGAAAGTAGTTTTATTAATAGCTTCTGTTATAGAGGGGATATTAAAGGATTACTTTAGATTAGGTTGTTCCTAGCATTCAAAATTTTGTGTCCTGTTAGTTTAATTTTTTTGCTCACATGTGGTTCCATATGAAATGACTGTGTATCATTTATGCTGATGTTTAATGCAGTCAGTATTTGGATTGAATCAGTCACAATCTGGTCTCTCAGAAAAACTTCACAGTATAACTCCAAATGTGAAGTAGAGCTGGTATTTTGTGTGTATGAAGGCATAGTTGCCTTTTTTATTACTAATCAATAACGATCATTTGCAAAAATTGTGTAAGGACGCACATGACACCTAGTGACGTGGATTTTTAGGAGCATAAATTGCTTTAGAAATAGGGGCTTGGGTTTCTAGTCCCCCTGACTCTTCTGAAATTTTTCTTTCCTGTGAATAAATTTTTGATACCTTAAGCCATTTACAGGTGATATATAAATAACTATACATATGGGGACTGAGGTGACATTTTAAATGCTAATGATAATTTTGTTGCTGATATTTTGACAGTGGCGTAACTCTGAACGTAGCCTGTTCAGATAAACCAGCCATTCTTTCCCCCTGCTCCCAAGCTGAGAATAACATTAGAATGCACCTACTACTCATTCTGTAGCCATTGCTCATCTTTGAAATTGCTCTAGACGTAAAATATTCCTCATGATTTGGGAAGTTTTGTTAAGAACCTCCATAGTTTTTCCAGGTGTCAGCCTGACCCATGCTTTTGCAGCACACACACACACTCCTTGGCCAGCTGTCTGGTAACCTCTGTCTGGTAACCGTTCTTTGAAAGCCCCAATGAATTTCTACTCCCACCTCCTCCAGTTTGAATATATCTCCTACAGGGAGTAGCCTGGCAGAAAAATCCTCCCTTTTAGCATTTTGAGACCCCACTGGTGAGTCCTGTTTATCTGTTACTTCACAATTTATGAAGCACCTAAGAACCAGTGCACCAGAGTGCAATGGCTAAACAAGTTGCCACAAGGATGGCTGCTTTCTTCCTACTACTGTTCCCCAAAGTTTGGTTGAGTTATCTGAGATTTGTGGGGTTTTTTTACAGGATTGCAGGTATTCTGAAATTTTTCACCCTCAAAAACTTACCTGGGAGGTTTCCAGCAGCCTTTTCCACTGCTATAAGCAATGGCACAGCTTCCCAGTACTGCTGTATAACCTGCCTTTCGAAATTGATGAAATGATGGAGTAAATGTCCAGGATAGATGTTGTGGCAAACAAAAGCTGGCAGAGCTCATACCACATCTGAGAAAACTGGGCACGTGTGCAGGGACTCTTAACCATCCCTACTTTGTGCTTTTTTAGGGAAAGTTGCAAATGTAAAATCTTTGCTTTCATATCATGACACTGCAGTAGAGAACAGGAAAAAGAGATCCTGGCTGCCTCATAACCAACTAAAAATATTGATTTTACTTTTTAGATTTTTTGTCTTCTTAACAATTCACATTAACTTATACAGCTGAAAATCCAGGACAGCCTAAAAAGTCTTTCCAAGAACATAACATAATATTCTGTCCTAGCCAGTCATTAGCACATGTCAGGACTATGTCTTCTAGCCAAAACAAGAGAGAGAGAAACTTTACTACATTTTTGTAACTAATGAAATCTACAGCTGCAATAAGACTGATTCTCTCTCTGAAATGGACCGTAAAGTGTTCATGGAAGTTTATCTACCTTGTATGGCTTTTTTCCTCTTACATTTCTTTTTCAAGGGAGAAATTTCAAATTATATTTATAGCGTCCTCTGAATCATTCAAATTCAGTCCTTTGTACTAACAGGAAAGCCTCAGAGCTACAAATATTTTTCCCCTGTAAGGATTACATTTTTTTTCTTTTACTTTCCCTTCTGCCTATTACTAATTAAGTAGTACTTGGGGGAAACACTTCCCGCCTATAATTTGAACTACAACAGGGTAAACGAAACAGGCAAACGCTTGTCTTGACTAATTTTCTGCTATTAATCTTATTAAATTAGAACAGGATTGCAAAGATAGCCTGAAACCACTACAGCACTCAGAGTTCCTTGCAGACTGCTACAAAGACTCCTGTCTGCAAATGTGGAAACTGAAAAAAAAAAAAAAAAAAAAGTGAAAAAGAAAAAAAAAACTGTTCAAGCTGCAGAAAGATTTATTGTGGTTTTTATTAATATAAAAATGTATTCACATTTGTTACAGAAATATTCATTGCTTCCAGGATCAGAATTAATTCAGAAAAAATGAATATCTTACTCTAGTCATTTGGTTCTACGTAGAAATTTTATCTTAACTAACATGCTAGTTGATCTTATAAAAGATCAGCCTAAAGCAGGGAAGTTTTCAGATAAGCTATAAGGTCTTCTGAGGTGAACTCCTGTGGCCTCCTCAGTGGCAGTGAAGGTTGAACTGAGATTGAACCGAGGGAGAAGAGTTTTTCTGGTTTGTTTGTTGAGGGTTTTTTGTTTGTTTGTTTGTTTCTTTTTATCTTAAAATGGAAGGCTGGGTTACAGAAACACATGAGATTTGAAGGACTGCTGTAAGAATGGAAAGCATGTGGGACATGGAGGAGGAGCCATCAGCAATCATCAGCAAAACAGCTGCTATTTCCAGATCTGGCTTTTGCCCACCAAAAATTTCTGGCTGGCCAGTGCTGTGTGTTGTACTTAAAAAATAAAATAAAATGAGAAGCTTTCAGATGAAGAGAAAGGGAACAGAATCTCATACAGCAGCTGGAGGCAGTTTGAAGAGAGGAGGTTGAAAGGAACCCAGCCATGTCAGTGAAGAATGATGGCCTGGGTGAACCTTCACAAAAAAAAGTCCTCACTTAGGACTGCACCAATTTTGTCATCATTCTCAAAACAGAGTACATATTTCAGGGAGCATTTAACCCACCTCAAATGGAGAATTAATTCTTTCAGCTGAGCAGACCCTCATTACTTTCTTATTGATACAAGGTTTTATCTGCAGACAGACGCAAGAACTGTTCCAGAATTGAAATTAGGGCTTGAAGACTACAATAGCCTAATTATCTGACTACATAAGAGGTATTAGAGTTTCTCCTGTAGAAAGACTAGGTAAGAATGAAATATGATGTTTCATGGGAAACTCCATATATCCCACCCCTGAAATTAAATTAAAATATTTGTCACAAATGCAAGTTGGAAAAATACCTCATTTCAGGTCAGCTGGACTTCTTTGTTTTTTTCCTAACCTCCACTTCAAGAAAGAATAACTTAAGTTAGAATTTTTTAAACCATTCTGAAAGAAAGAAAGAAAAAAATTCTGGAAAGTGTAAAAGCCTCTCTTTTAGATATTATTAATATAATTTTTTATCAGGCTGACACTAATGGAACTTACTTGAAACTAAAACTTTTCTTTCCATAATGCCTTGATTTTCATGGAAGCCTCAATATTCTTTGAGAAAACATTTTATTCCCAACACCGACTTTCACAAATTGGAGTAAAGGGACATAGCTTCAAAAGCTTTCCAATGAACTGGAAAGAAGAAGAAGAAGAAAAAAAAAAATAAACCAAAAATAGGGAGCCTAGCATGTATTCCTTTTTATCGTCTTGTAATATGGGGAGGTTATATGGGGAGTTGCAATTAATTTTTTTAAATCTGAACTTGACAATGCTTGGACTGTTGGACTAGTCAAAAAAAAGAAACATTGAATACCTGATTCATCAGAGCTTTTGAAAAGAAAATTAATACATTCCTTTATGGTAGCATGCTTTTGGTTTAAGCACAAGGTCGTGGTTAAGCAATCCCTGTATCTATGACTACTTTGATGTATCAGAGCTGCTGGCAAGGTTGGTGGGTGAGTTGGTCGCAAAGGAACATATGAAGAGTTATATTTAAAGTTTCTCTACAAAAGATTACTTGCAGAAGATATTAATGGTCTGTTATATGGTGTCAGTTTCGCTGTTTATAATGTGCCAGGACAGAATGAAGTGCTTTGGCTTAATTTTGTGTGTAGCAGAAATCAGGCCACAGATCTGAGAAATCTACACAAATAGTGTAGCATATTAGCTGTGGAGGAACTGCAAAATCCACATACAATTTTATTTTTATTTTATTTACTGTTCAGTTCCAAATGTGAAAGTATTTTCTATTGGCATTTATTTCATTATAAAGGTGATCATGATAGTTTTATTTTTTGTAAAGAGCAGCTGTAGCCTCTAGTGGTTTTGAATATTTTTCTTAAATGCTATGGGTTCTGTTCCTATGTAAAGATCAAACAAGGAGATGAAACGCATATACGTGTTCAGTTTATCTCTGCTTCTGTGAAAATTTTCGTTTTCATTTGATTTCTTTGCCACCCGAAAAATATATGTACTTTGACTTGTTTCCTCCTAAATTACAGCCAGACCATTTGGTCCATTGCAGTGCTATTTTCAGCCCTCCTCAATTATCCTGGCTCCCCTGTTTCCTTTCCTGCCCACCTCACACTCTACCAGGTGGGTACCCCAGCTTTTCATCCTCATAAAATCTTCTACACCTGTGGGAATTTTCATCGCTTGAAGCTTGCTCTCTTACTGAATAGTTATAGGAAATGAAAAATAATTGGAAACTCCAAAAATAAAAAAGCCAAAGAAGCATTCATCAACACTGATAATAACTATTGTAACAATAGTGATATGTTAATAATAATAGATATGAAATTAGCTTTAAATTAAATGCAATCCATCCCACTGTACATCCAGAGTTTAAAAACTCTTGATGTGAAGAACTTTTCAAGCAAGTAAACCTGCTCATGCATTTGAATCTTAGCTTTATGGAGAATTGTGAGGTCACTGATAGCAGTGGAATCCACCAGAGCTGACCATTGACTATCACCCTGAGCAACCCCAAAGCACCCATCTCCAGCAGCAAGGCATTCGGCATGGAAGTGTAGATGCAAAATGCATCAAACCTGCTTTGCCAGGAGCAGTTCCATGGTCTCACCAATCCTTCTCCAGGTGCAGAACACGCTGGCACACGGCTGAGGCCGCCAGCTGTGACAGGGAACCCATCCATTGCTTCAGTGGTAGGGTGAAGCTGCACAGCTTGGGGCAGGCCAGAGGCTCACTGTCTGCAGGAGCAGCACTCCCTGCAAAGCCTGCACCAGGCCAGGCAGGTGTCTGCCTGCGTGGGAGCTCTGGGCTTTGGCACCAGCTGGCCTTGGGAGGATCCACTCCCCGTCCTCTAGAAATTTATCCCAGACCTGATGAGCCAAACTTTCTCCAGCCAGGGATCCTTTGTGTTTCCCCCAAGTTACACAAGGCTGTTTTCGTGCCTGTGTGGGCATCTGCCCTGCGGAGCAGAGAGCTGGGTGGTCTTTGTGGCTGGAGCTAGCTGAAACCACAGCACAACGTGAGGGTTCCCTGTGCCCCTTCCACCATGCTCCTGCTTCAGGATAATTTGGCGTGACATTTTCCAGTTAACAATTCTGACTGCAATTTGACTATAAATTAAGGATGGTTTTGGTTGGATTTTTTCTTTTGCCTTGCAGTTTGAGGGAGAGGGGAGGGAGAATTGGTTGGCAAAATGGATGTCTCGGTCCTGGTGTCAGACTGGCCCCTGCACAGTCGCTTTTGTCAGCTGTATGATGATCCCAGCTGTGAGCACCGAGGTGCCAGGAGTAATTAGAAGTGCAGCTATCAAATGTTACTTTGTTCACAATGAGAAGCACTTCTTTTTTTTTTTTTTTCTCCTTGTGAACTTTTCACATTGCTGGGCTGAACAAAACGGGTGGAGATTTCTCCTTAAGCTATTTCTATTGTTATATAACTTTGATAGCGACATTAAGTGAGTCTTTACTGGCTCGGCTGAGCCTTCTGGAGCCTTTTGGGTGTTAAATGGGGTTCTCTGCTCAGTGACCTCCAACAACAACTGACGTCTCCTGATCTGAGCGCTTCCTGTTGTTCTACTGGTGACGGCTAGTTTTCTATTAAGCTCATTTGAGTCCTGCACATTTTTACCCTCTGCCCTTTAAAGGGAGGGACTAATGTTAGTTTTGGCTTCTGAATGAAAACTTTGCAGTTCAGGCTCACAACAGAGCAACTGCGAAAAAAAAGAAAGGGAGAAAATTTAAATTATAAATCAAC
This sequence comes from Acrocephalus scirpaceus scirpaceus, assembly GCA_910950805.1. Classification (NCBI taxonomy): domain Eukaryota; kingdom Metazoa; phylum Chordata; class Aves; order Passeriformes; family Sylviidae; genus Acrocephalus; species Acrocephalus scirpaceus. The sequence goes on along the minus strand of OU383773.1, from coordinate 42,311,810 downwards.
TTTAGCATCATGGCATGCCAATTAACAGCTGACTTCACTGTCACTATTATCTGTAGGAAATTATTTCAATGTGAAATATTCCCAGTATCAAGCATCCTACAGGCTTTGCTAGTCATTCAAAAGTCATGAGTTGTGCTTAAAACTTTGTGAGATTTAAAAACTTGCAATAATGCGTATTTGGTATTTCCTTCTGCCTTTCAGTGTTTAAGCCTTGGTGGGTACACATAGGTCACATTTTCAGACTTTTCTCCTTAGCCCTCAGGGCTAGAAACTCAAAAATGAAGGCTGAGATTGCCAAAGAATTAAATTCTTCTAGGAGCTTGACGGGGCAGGGGAACAAGGAGAAATAATCTCTGTGACAAAATCCCAAGAGCTGGGAGAAAAATTAGTAAGTGGGAGGCTAGGGGTGCTTTTCTTTCCTTACTGGTGACTGAGACAGTGCTGATTTAATTTATACAGATTTTACTTAAACATAAAAAAAAAAAAACCTAGCAGATTTCATCAACACATTTTTAAGCCAAGCAGGTTCAGAGGCCCATGGTATATACTTAAAACCAAAAAGCAAAGAGAAGATAGACTTTCAACCATAACTCTGGATTTTGTATATTCAGTGGATGAAGTTTGATGCATGGATGTACCTTCCTGCATGTGTCATCTGAAGCATTTATTTGGAGTGGGAGCACTGTCCCCAGGCTTGCAGGCTTCAGCCTGATCTCCCCAAAGGCAGAGCTAGTCACCCACCAAACCATTCCTCTTCTGCTGCTCCTGACACCAGGATAGTCTCTAGAAAAATACTTCACCGTGCAACCAGATCACATAAATTACAGCAAATTGCAGGCTGTTCAACACATATGAAACTAATTTGGATGAAGGGAACTAGCTTTCAGCTCACAGGTAGCAAGTAGTGTTTACAATACGTGTGTGTGGAGTGCCATGTCGAGGTAGGACCAAAAACCCAAGAATTGTTTTTATTTTGTTTTTTTCTAGTTAAGCACAAATTAAATTATGCAGCTTAATGCAATTCAAACAGAGCTTCACATCTATAAAATTAACAGATTAAAGAGTTCCTGAAAGTATTGGCCAAAATGCAAGAATTAAAAATATTTTAAGAAAACAACTTTGAACCAATACACAAATGAAAAACCTCACTGTCATATTTATTTGCAGATACATGAGACATTCTGAAATCAGGGCATTTTATTTTCCCTTAGCATTATGTGTTTAATTTGGAAGTCCTGTATTTTAGACCTTCCACTGAATCAAAAACCAAAACAAAGAGACTTCAAAAGCCATTGTTACTCTGTTCAAGTCTAAACTCTCCCTTTGTTCCTTTAGCTAATGAGTTTATAGTGTCCTGCAGGGAGAATTGACACCAGCCTCAAGTAAATGAAAGCAGGCCAAATGTTGGTAAGATCAGAGCACTAAAGTAATTATGGGTTGATTAAATGTTTATCTTCTTTACAGGTGGGAAGGGAAGAATGAAAATGAAGTGGGACGATGCAAGGAGACTGGCAAGATTCATGTGACAGTCAATCACAAGTACTACAGGCCAACTGAAGTGGTAAGAAAATGCCCTCTCTTAGCTTTGCAAATGAATAATCCAATCACTCAGCCAATAAATCGCTGCATTTGGCCAGCAGTCTGTGAAAACGGCTTAATTGCACCCCCGCTGCCAGCTTTTAGAGCTCTAAATTAGCCTGCTTGTTGGCCCCTCACAGCCAGCTACCTGGGAAGAAACCAGGAGCAGGCGGGAGGAGCGGGTGGCCCTCTCACAGAGACGCTGCTCCTCCTTGGTCACCCTCCCTGAGTGGCACAGGCGGTGCTGAGGGGCTAAAACAGCATATGGGAAACAAGACAAAGCATAAAACAGCTCCTTGTGAATGGGCAGCTGCAAGCAGGGAAAGCAGAGGAAAGTGGGCAGTGATGGGCTTGATTATAAAATCACCACCTTCTGTGTTTCACAGCAGTGTTCCAACTCCAGCTCACATCTTTGTAACTGTGGGTGCTGCTAAATGCTGGTTTAGATGTGCTCGTGTGCTTTGCAGGGTCCCACTCAGCAAATTCTCGTTTGCAGAACACACCTTTACTCCCAGGAATGCCTCAGTGAAATCTACCAGAGGTGCTAAACCAGCACATGCTGCTGGCAGGACCAAGTCCCTAACCCCTGTGCTCCAATCACCTAATGAGAATGCTGGGAGAGGGAAAAAACCAGCAATATTTCCAGGTCAGGCAGGATGGTGGCAATGCACAGAGATGGTACAGGATGAAGCCTGGTTTCTGGACAGGGAACAGTAGCCCCAGTTGCGCTATACGGGAGTGGGTGTACCCTGGAGAGGATTTCTCCTCTCCTGGGGAAAGTGACACAAGCCCCAGTGGGGGGCCAGATGACAGCAGCATCATCTGTCCGTGTGTCCATTCAAAAGAGCTGTGTGATTAAAGCAAGGGGGTGACAAGAGCACCTTTGTTTTGTTGACACAGATTGCAGGGTGGGAGTGGGGGGCTGCATGTTTGCAAGTGGGCATGGGTTCTAAAACTGAAATCCAGAGGGGAACAGAGACTTTCATGTTACCTTGAAAAGGGCTGCAACCTGTGTATAGAATCAAATGCTAGGAAGTCATTAAGAGCTGTCTGTCATTCTCTGCTGTGGTAAGGTGTCAGGATGATAAGGAGGACAGAGACAAAAGGACTTGCCAAACAGGAAAAGGACACTTGACCCAACAAGTCTGTGCTTTGTGAGACCCACTTTCCTGCTTTGTCATACCTCTTACTAACAAGTACATATTCACTCCTCAAAATTCATGATTAGTATGTAGCTTTTTGGAAGTCCTCGCTGTAGTTTCACGTTATTCATGTGCTCAGATGTTTTCTGCTGAAATAGTGCTGCCCATGGTCTTCTTCCTCTCTGTCCCTATTGGTCTCCCTCTGGGAACACAGTTTCTGTATTTTAAATTCAGCTCATTATACTTACTGTTTTGGGACCGTGCATAAGCACACATCCCTCAGGAATATTCTAGTGGCTCCATACATGAGAATAGGGAGGAATTCAAATACAGAGTGGAATGTGGGCTTGAAACAGGACTTTGGTGTATAATCACAATAGATGCCTGATGTTTATCTGAAATTACCTGGCTTCTCATAGGCTGCCTTCCCTTGAATGAGGGCTCCATCTCTATCTTCCAGTACCCCCATCTTGCCTAGCTTTTAATGCAGTCCCAACTTGGTTCCCGTGGAACCCAGGAAGGCTGTGAAGCTGCTCAAGCATGGACAAAGTAGAAGCACAAAGTGAAGTATCTTTGTCTCAAGGACCATGCAGAGGAACTGAGGGAACTCCTCTATGAAGAGATGTGGTATCCTTTTTCTACAATCAGTTTCCTTTTCAGATCATCTCAGGATGGATACCCAGAATCACTTTCTCCTTTTTTTTAAATTCTAATTTGATTTCCATTCCTGTCAAAGGCAGGCAAAGAACCATTCGTTTCATTCAGGGAGTCACATCTGTGTAATTCAAAATACTAGACCAAAACCCAATCCATCCAACAAGAAAGCAAGGAAGAGCAATGAAATAACTAAAACGGACTGACAGCACGTGTCTCCTGCTGCCACTCGTACCAATACTGCTGAAGGCAAGAAAGCCTCAGGTTGACATTTTGGGAGGAGGCTTAGCCAGTTCAGTTAACAGGAATTCTGCTGTTGAATCACAGCTTACACAGAAAATCTGATGCTCAGATTCTCATGTCTTATTTGGAAACATTTCTGTCTGTCTCTCTAAAATTTAACATGGTATTCTGGAAATTGAAAATAAACATAATTTAATCTTGTGTACAGTCAGTTCTGACAGTGCCAATACATTCATTTGAAAACACATTTGTTTTCTTCAGTTAGTGATCCCTGGGGTCAAGGCCTCCCATTGAAAAGCTTAGCTGTACTGAAGAAGAAACCTTGAAATGTGAGACAGTCTTCTGGTCAAACTAAGTAGACCCTTTGAATGCCTTGGCTCTAAATCTCTTCACTCTGCTTTTGACTGCTGTGGGGCCCCTTGATATTTACTGGCCTTGGGAATTGTTCCTGCTAATGCTTCTAATGCCTGTCTCTCTCCTTCCTTCCTTGTATCGTGCCAAATGCAAACCTATCAGTATCATTTCTTTCAGCCTGTATCGAATTCCTATCTGTGTATTTTCTGACCCTTTTTAAAATGATTTTGGAAGCTAACCTGCTGCAAGGATTAGGGAAAAAAATTTGTTTGTTGCTTTCTTAAGATCAACAGTTTTCACAGGAGCTTCATGGCGAGTTTGCTTTCTATACTGAACTTGATACACTACGAAAGATGCTTTCACTTATTTTGCAAGCTTTTTAAGCACATGGCTAGAGAAGTCGTGCTTTATATTCACCTTCTGCTCTAGGCATGTAAAGATCACTTTCCAACACAGTTTACTCACCTGTGAAATGTAAGTACTTCAGAAATTATCTCACCAGTCTTTTCTACTTACAATCAGAATGCTCATATTGTACGTAGGCAACTTAGTGTATACTTGGATTTAAATAATCTATTTGGCATTCACAAAAATAATGTTAAAATAATTTTAAATTTCCTTCAGAAGTTAAAACTGAAATTCAATGAGCTACCTCAGTGAGTTGGAAGCAAGCAGCCCTGCAGCAAATAAAGTCATAAGTATCAGGTCTCTCAACCCCAGAAGTTCGGTAACTTTTACAGAGTTTTACAGGGTCTGTCTTTAATTTTCTTATCTTTCAGCAGGAAAATTACTATTAATTTGTATGCATGGATTTTCCCTCAAGAATTGCACAATTGTTTCTAATTAAATTTTGCCCATTAAGGTGTTTGAGTTAAAGTGCTTCTATTATTTTTGCATGGTAGATATTAAGCTAACAGTTTCGTAGAACCTTGCTTCATTTGATTGCATTTTCCTGCAACAGTGGAGATTAACTCCAGGTCTCACTGGTCTGTCTTGTCATCACAAAACTTAGATATCTATAGCTCTCTCAGTTAGGAGTTTACATCACTGTTTGAAAGGGGAAAGTAAAAGAAGCCTTTCAACCATGTGTAGATGTTGGTTTTTTCTCTGAATCTAATATTCTGCATGTGTTACAGAGAATTCTTCACCTTTTCTCTCACCTGTTTCTGCAGCTGTCCCACAGCTTGCCTGGCATAGGAACTGCAGGTTGAATCCATGCATCATGTATATTATGGGCTGGCATGGCTGTAACTCTGAGGATGTGCATACATCATCAATGCAAATTTCCTTCCTTTAAGCAAGCCTGGAAAACTCTGTCACAATGTGATGCTAGTATTTAAGTAGTCATCTGGCCTCTTATTATTCTTCTTCAAAGGAAAAAGGGCATGCTAACTTGCTAACTTCTTCCTTTTGTTGTATGCCTTAAGCAGTTTTTCTCCCAGTTCTTTCTAGCACTGATATAAATGAAATATATATATATATGTATATATAATGTATACTACCTCTTAAGTCCTATGTGCGTCACTTATACTAAATTTTGCATTTTTGCTTAACTGTGTTTGGCCTCAGTTACCCTTTTTCCTCCTTGGAATTAAGCGGGATGGCTTTAAATTTCAGTCTCTTCAGATGTTTTTTAAAAATTCAGCTCTGTGTTTCCCATGTTTCATAGGATTCCAGTAAAAATTCCTTGGGGCATATCACATTCTCCCAAAGTCAGCTTTCTCAAAGTCAAAAACATTTCTGAACTCCTCTAAGTGTTCCTGCCCTAAAGAGCATTTAAAGTCTAATGAAACCATGATCACAAACCCCTAAATGCCCCACACTTCCACTTTAGTTTTCACACAAGCTTCATTTCCTACTCTTAAGTTCAGAGCTGCCTGTGACTGTAAACTGTTCAGATATCTGCATGAGGAAACATGTGCTTCCCTTCCTCAAGGATCTTTTTACTCATCAGTGTCAATATGTGGCCTTTATTAATACTCGTGAAAATGAAATGGGAACATTCAAGGAAGAATAATCTTCAGATTATTTTCCTGTCTATTTTCCTCTAGCAGTCAGGTAAAGAAGTTGTGAACTGTCATAAAACTGGCAGTCTTCTCTTATCTGTTTTCTTTCCTCCTTGTTCTGAAAATGTATGTCAACATCTGAAAGCTATTGCCTCTGCTGTCCAGAATTCTCCTCCAAGCTGACTTTGCTTCTGTCTCAGCTAAAATGTTTTTGTTGTTCTTTACTTTAATCTCAACATTATCTCTGCATTGCTCTGCCATCCTTTACCTTTTATTTGTCCCTCCTGCTAATAAAACCTGCAGTAGATTGTTTGTTTGTTTTAGTTAAAGCCTTACATATCAGGCATTTCAGAGGTATCTCTGAAAATATACATGTCAAATTCAGCCAAGTAAAATAATGATTAGTAGTAACTTGTCTCTATAGCATCCAAGAGGCACTTAACATATTTTAAATATTTCTCAGCAAGCGTGTGAAGAAGGGTTTGTAAAAACAATAGCATCTCTGTGTTTCTTCCTCTGAAACGTGTATGGTAGAGCAGACAGACTGCATGGCTCGAGTGGTGTCATTAAGCAGCAGCAAAGTTAGGGGAGAGCCTGATGGCATTCTGTTCTGCTGTTGTTCCCAGGGGATGCAACTGTCCTTGAACAGGTAGCTTTCCGCTTTTTATCTCATCCCAAATTTGTTCATCGTGGTTCTTCCTTAGAAGAAAAGGTCATTATTGCTATCAAGTTTTCCTCTCAATATATCACCAAACTGGAGAAGCTTCAGCAAGCTCATGTCCAGTCTTGCTCTGTGTCTTGTTTAATCCTCTTAACAGACTCCTAGCAGGAGCCCTAGCTTACCTCCTTTCTAGTGGGAGCAGATACCTAGTATGTGCCCCTCCCACACAAATTCTGACTTTTTGCTTCATAATTAGCTCATTAGATGTAATGTATTGATGCCCCAGTATTAGACTGGGGCATCCAGTAAAGGAATCCCTCTGGACACCCTTGCACATACGCTGTGCTTTACTCTGTTGCTTCTCTTTAAGTCATCCTGCTCCTCCTCTGCTGTGCCTCTAACAAAACATTGCTCTGGCAAGTTCTAAAGCTTGCTCTGTTGCCCTTCTTCCTTCACCACCTCTTTCCCTGCTGTCATTCCTGAGGTTTTGAAACCAGCCATGTGTCATCTGTGACCTTCACATCTTCACTGATCTTCCTGAGTCTCTCTGAGTCTGCTTTCCCATCCCCTAATGCCACAACCATCTGACAAGACTAGCCAGAGGAAGAGGGTGTCCTTACCTCCTGGGGTCTAGGTTGGAGTGCTTTTGCACCTTGGGTGTTACGCCATATGTTCATCTACGAGACAAGTAGCTTTTCTTTGGAAGTGGCTGAAGAAATCTTTGACTGATTTTGGGCAATGCAATTTTCCATGCTGGGTGGGTAAAGAGATTGAAACCCCATTGAAAATCTGGTGTGTAAAGATAAAGCTGTCATCCAGGCAGAAGGGTTGGTGGTTTTGATTCATTACTCACTTTTCTAAATGCTGTTGACACATAGCAATTAGTGGCAATCTTGAATGTGACAGATCTGGGCTCAACTCCTGAAAACAGATTTTTAAATTAAACTTAGGTGACTGGAGGATTAAGGCTGAGGGAGAGGTGAACGAGGATAGATGGCTGTCTACCTTCTTAATTAGACACTACCTGATTCAGCCAGGCATCCAAGCAAGTGCTTCACTTCAAGGGCATGAGTAGTTAATAGGGACAGTTTCCATACTAGTAGCCAAGAGTGTCCTTATGTGCATTGCTGCATCTTAATATGAAGGAGAGCAATTTATCTGTAATGGGAATTGAGAAGGCCAGCCCAAACATTGTGGGAGCCCAGGAGGTGCCACCTGATTATTCTCGTTTGCCTGCCCTGTTGTACAGTGCCTGGGAGCAGAGATGCTGAAATAGCTCAAGACACTTTCTTTAGTCAGGTTCTCTTAAGCTAGCTTCACAGGCAAGAAGGAATTATACCAAGTTCATGCAGTTTATATTTTTAATCGACTGCTCCAGTCTGTAATTCTTCTCTGCCTTCCTAGCACTGGGGTGTCTTACTGCCACCTCTTCACTTATTCATGTTTATTCATGCACAGAAAGTCTCTTTTTATCTCACCCCTTATCCCCTTGCCTCCCCCTTCTCTTGGGCTGCCATTTGGCCTCCTCCTCCCCCTTGTTATCTCTCTCTGTTGTCTCACCCTCATCTGGGCTCTTGTTTTCTTATCACTGCTTGTCCTATGCCTGTCCCATACAAACACTCCAGCAGATGTGGTGGGAAATGCAAAACCTCTGAAGGGAAGTCACGAGGGTAGGAGAGAGCCTGGAGCAGGCAAAAGCCATGACAGAAGTCCAAGCCCAGGCAGCACCAAGGCACATTTGTCCTGCCAGCAGTCTCCACCACCTACAGGCTATTCCCCATTTTCTATGAGAGATCAGACATTCAAAAGAGACAAATTGTGGTTCAGACACATTGGAGTTTCCAGTGAGAGTGGCAGAGAGGCTCAGCACAAATCTGTTCCCATCATGGTTTTCTGAAGACTTTGGTGTCAGAGGTGCTTGAGGTCACTTACACACTTGATTAGTGTTCAGATTTAAAAGTGGGAGCATGTCTGAAGATCTCTCTCTCTTTCAGATGCTGTTTATTTTATCTCACAATGAGTTTTTAAAAGTCAAGCAATATGTTAACAATACTGTTCTCATTTTGACTGCATTTCTCACATCATTGTAACCTTTTCTTTTGAGTGTGCTGAGCCAATTCAACCCTTGCGAAGGTTTTAGAATGGCAGCAGATAATAGCAAATAATGATTTACTATGAAAATAAAATTTATATGAAAATAATGATGATTTATATGAAAATAAAAATGGCTTTTGAATACAAAGGATATGAGACAGAGGTAAGGTTTCCTTCAGCAAATCTGAAATTAAGGGCTAGTCTCATGTCTAATTTCTCCAGCCTTAGCCAGAGCTTGCTTGCCTTCAGCTGTTTGTTTTTCATTTGAAGAGTGAGTGGGCATACAAAGGAGGATGACAGCCCCAGAATGTTCACGTGTTTCATCTGAGAAGCCATGAGATGGTTGTAGTGTTGGCAATAGC